>SRSE01000744.1:3975000-5300000 GCA_005024645.1 Planiliza haematocheilus | reverse complement strand
AAGTGGGTAGTCCCGGTTTAGACTCTCACAGCCAGAGCCGAACTAGGCGACTGCCTAGGGCCCCCAAGCCACCAGGGGTCCCCAAAGCTGGATGTTCAGCCTCGGGAACCCCTTAATTCTGAGGAGAATTAAAATGTCCTGTCTCTATCTTTAACTATCTCTGTTTGTTACCTCCTTTATATGCTTAAAAATAAACGTAGGATATAAATAAAATAAACTTTAATCTGTGGCTGGTGTTTTTGTGGCATTATTGCGCTCTTTGCCGCACTGTCGCACAGTGAGCGACGTAGCGGGCAGCCGACAGGTATGATGGGAATGATTGACAGCTACCCATCATTACCGTTAGTGAAAAAACAAATAGAGTGATGGCATCGAAACGAAGTTATGCCAGTGGCGCAGAAAAACGCAAGAAAAAGAAAAAGGAGGAAGCGAACGTAAGGCATTTGTTGATGTCGGGCTGGATAGGTGGAGGTGAAACGCCATTTTTTAGCAAGTTTGTTTATTTGTCCTACTAGCCAGCTAGCTAGCCCTGGATAAATGTTAGCTAGCTGGCTCGGATTTGTTCGTCATGAGCTTTAGTGTTTTCTTCATGAAAGTTGCGTATTATAAAATGAATATGTGTCATATGAATGGACAGTTTGTCCAGCTGTGGAACGACTGACTGACTCCAGATCCGTTTATTCATATATTATTATTTTTGAGTGTTCAGTGAAAGTTGTGTCTCAGATATTTGACACTTAACATTATTTCAGTATTATTCAGGATTAATTTACAAAAGTGTGTTTTATATGCCTCTAATAAGAAGTGTGCTACTGTTTTATAATTTAAATCAATATTTTAAAGGATTGTTTTTAAGTGATTTATAAATATGAGGCATTGTGTTTATTATTTTAGACTATTATGGCAGTGGATTATTAACTTAGTTTTATTTCTTAGTCCAGTGTGTAAATTAACGCAGAAAACTGTAATTACAACAACTTCGTAATTAGGTACAAGTTTTAATTCAAACATAGTTTGACAAACTAGGGGCCCCCAAACAGCATCTTGCCTAGGGCCCCTACAAAGCTAGAAACGGCCCTGTTTAAAACCTTTCATGCCTTTTATTAATGAGTAAAAACACAGGGAGAGTTAGCATGATGGAAGAGGGACACTGCTGAATTTTTTTTTTCAAACCCTTCTGGTGAACGTTTCAGAGCAAACAGCGTGTGTGACGGAGGCAGATGGCTTTGAGTGACACAGAGGAAGACTATCAACAGCTCAGGATCGTCCTTTCCAAGCGAACGCGTCCTCCTTTACATGCAGTCTGAGTGGGTTACAAAAGAGGTCAGGGAGGAGTATTAACAAGGTTTACAGCATGTGTGTTGTGGACTCAGTCATGCAGCTCCCCCAACACCACCTGCTGTAAGAGTTAACACACAAAAAAAAAAGTTTTGATGCCGACCGAGCTTGGACATGAAAACGTGACCGATCTGTCGCCCATGTGTCGAAGCGGTGTTGTTTTGGATTCTGAAGTCGTACTGGAAGTGGAGCTGCCGGAGTGTCGTTGCCGTCGGGTGTGTCGTCCCGCCGTGGGGGTCTTCTCCGGCTCTTTGTCGCTCACGCGTGATGAGGACTCGGAGCTGGGACTGACGCCGCCTCTGATGTACTCGCAGATGCTGAAAGAGATCATTAACATGTTATGGGCTATTTCCTAGAAACCTAGCCTCATAACCTTCAGCAAAACAAAACATTAGGAACGTACGTTACTGGCATTATTAAGTACTGACTACTTCAATTTGATTTATTGAGACAAAAGTTGGACACTGGGTCACTTTACTGATCTGGTCCTTCATGAAACTTTGACCAATGATGTATGGAAGCCTCCTAGACTTTTCATTTTTCTAGGCGCAGGCGTCAGACTAGTTCCTTCCATACCTTTGTCATCAGCAGTGATGGTGCCCACGCCCTCCACCAGCTCTTTGGCCTCCACAGCCAGTTGGAAGGCGGGATCAGGAAGTGGCGACAGGGTGTCGGGGCTGTCTGTGATCGGAGGCGACCTGTTGGGAACGCTGGATTAACGAAGGATCCTTAACGCGGCTACTACCAGTGGAACTAATAATGCGGCGTAATGATGGATCTCTTACCTGCCTTCTCCTCCGAACAGACTGGGCGTCGTCAACACTTTGTGGACGCTCTGTAGAGAGAAAGAGAGAAGCATTACCTTCCTGGTGTCTGCTAACATGGAGATGAGTCAGGTTGGGTCCAGATTATACTGTGTATTCAGTCTCTGTAGAGCATTTTAGCATTTTAACGTTGAGGATATACGACCATTGACTCGCTTTTGGAGCCAGCCTCAAGTGGCCGTTTGAGGAACTGCAGATTTGGCAGAGATAGCGTTTTGAAAAATCAGACTAACGCAGAAACATAGCAACCAACTTAACGTGCATCAGCCGGAGGAAATAATGTTTCTATCCTCTGACGGGACAGATGTAACTGGGGCACCATGTGGCCTCTGTAGACAAGTGTGGTTTTCCAGAAGTTAGGACATCACTGATAGAGCGTCAGAGCGGGAAGTCGCTCTGCGTTGTTCCTCCCGTTCTTTCTTTAACTATTGGCTGTATCTGCAAAGTGTCCCTAATCCATCCATTTATGCCAAACATGTCATAGAGCGACATATGTGCATTAATATATAATCAGTCAATAAAATGAGTAAAATAACCTAATATTGTAGTTTACATGTTACTTTAAGTATTTGTGTTCTTGTTTTAGCACGAGTCGCTTCCTGATGCCTATTCTGCAGGACAACTTCCCCTTCATACAGAAATCCTCCAGGACACTGGTAAGAAAAAACTGAGGCTGCATATATACACATTTTAGTATCAGGTATAAATAGTTGGACAGCTGCGACTGTTGTGCCTCATCACATATAAAGGAGCCCTTGTGGTAACACTTTACTTGAATATGTGTTCATAAGACTGACATAACACTGTCATAACCATGACATTACACCTGTCATAAACATTAATGAATACTTATGACAGCTGTCATTAAGTGTCATTAAGTGTCATTCGGTAAATTATGTCACTTTTGATGTAAAGTTGACATTGTTTGAGATGTCCTTGTTATGACAACTTGACATAAGCCAAGGCAACAAAACCTGTCATAAACATGTCATTGCAGACCTAATTGCCAAACCAAAAAAACCCATTTAGCGTGATGTCTTAACGTGACATTAAACCGTCATATATGGAAGGTTTTGACACTGGCTGTCAAGAGATCATTACAATTGCATCATAAATGTTGTCCTTTTCATTAAGATGTCGTTAAGAGTAACTACTTCACCAAATGCGTTTATAACCGTCACATTACAGTGTCACCTACTGCAGTGATTTAATAATTGTAACTTTTCATTAAGATGTCATTAAGGTTCATTACCTAGTCAAATCAGTTTATAACTGTGTCATGAATAATTTTTCTGAATTCAAGTAAAGTGGAAAGATTTTGACTTTCCATTAGGATGTCATTAGGAGTAATTACATAGTAAAAGCACTTTATAACAGTGTCATGACCATTTTTTCTGCATTCAAGTAAAGTGGAAAGATTTGAATGTTTTGTTAAAATGTCATTAAGTGTAATTACACTGTCAGATGATATGAATACCTTAACAAAAGCAACAGACAAGTCAAGAGATAGTGTTTCCTTAATGTATTTCAACACAAACATTTATTGTGATTCAAAGCATTTTTTTTTTTTTATCCAGTCCTTGTCAGCTTTCAGGTCCCTGTTGGCCTCTTCCAGGTAATTAACACGCTCCCCAAAGTGTTCAATCTTCTGTTGATCCATCTTGGTTTGTTCCTTCAGTTTGGCCAACTCCGATGTCCCTGTTGGAGACACTGAAACAAAGTATTACAAGTGGATTATTAAGGGTCAGTGCATGGTGGTGGTGTACTGGAATACATTATATTGAGTACACCAACAAAATTCCCAGTATTTTTGTGCATATTGTTTATTGAGAAGACAGGCGAAAATGGAAATACGTGTCTCAATCAGCCAACTACTATATACACTATATTACCAAAAGTATTCGCTCACCCATTCAAATGATCAGAATCAGGTGTTCTAATCACTTGGCCTGGCCCCAGGTGTATAAATTCAAGCACTCAGGCATGCAGACTGTGAAACAAGACATTTGTGAAAGAATGGGCCGCTCTCAGGAGCTCAGTGAATTCCAGCGTGGAACTGTCATAGGATGCCACTTGTGCAACAAATCCAGTCGTGAAATTTACTCGCTCCTAAATATTCCACAGTCAACTGTCAGCTCTATTATAACAAAATGGAAGCGTTTGGGAACAACAGCAACTCAGCCACGAAGTGGTAGGCCACGTAAAGTGACGGAGAGGGGTCAGCGGATGCTGAAGCGCATAGTGCAAAGAGGTCGCCGACTTTCTGCACAGTCAATTGCTACAGAGCTACAAACTTCATGTGACCTTCAGATTAGCCCAAGTACAGTACGCAGAGAGCTTCATGGAATGGGTTTCCATGGCCGAGCAGCTGCAGCCAAGCCACACATCACCAAGTGCAATGCAAGGCGTCGGATGCAATGGTGTAAAGCACGCCGCCACTGGCCTCTAGAGCAGTGGAGACGCGTTCTCTGGAGTGATGAATCACGCTTTTCCATCTGGCAATCTGATGGACGAGTCTGGGTTTGGAGGTTGCCAGGAGAATGGTACATTTCAGATTGCATTGTGCCAACTGTGAAATTTGGTGGAGGAGGAATTATGGTATGGG
The DNA here is from genome assembly GCA_005024645.1 of Planiliza haematocheilus. Taxonomy (NCBI): domain Eukaryota; kingdom Metazoa; phylum Chordata; class Actinopteri; order Mugiliformes; family Mugilidae; genus Planiliza; species Planiliza haematocheilus. The sequence goes on along the minus strand of SRSE01000744.1, from coordinate 5,295,233 downwards.
GTTGTTTTTCAGGAGCTGGGCTTGGCCCCTTAGTTCCAGTGAAAGGAACATTGAATGCTTCAGGATACCAAAACATTTTGGACAATTCCATGCTCCCAACCTTGTGGGAACAGTTTGGAGCGGGCCCCTTCCTCTTCCAACATGACTGTGCACCAGTGCACAAAGCAAGGTCCATAAAGACGTGGATGACAGAGTCTGGTGTGGATGAACTTGACTGGCCTGCACAGAGTCCTGACCTGAACCCGATAGAACACCTTTGGGATGAATTAGAGCGGAGACTGAGAGCCAGGCCTTCTCGACCAACATCAGTGTGTGACCTCACCAATGCGCTTTTGGAAGAATGGTCAAAAATTCCTATAAACACTCTCCTCAACCTTGTGGACAGTCTTCCCAGAAGAGTTGAAGCTGTAATAGCTGCAAAAGGTGGACCGACATCATATTGAATTCTATGAGTTAGGAATGGGATGGCACTTCAGTTCATAGAATGAGTAAAGGCAGGTGAGCGAATACTTTTGGTAATATAGTGTATATATATTAGTATAAATAAAAGGTAAATTTCCAAGCCTACTGGCAAAAGGAGGAAAAAAAATAGACTTACTTTTCTTCTTCTGGGAATATTTGATTGACTTTCTTTTCTTTGGCTGAACAGGGACCTCTTCAAATTCTTGTGCCAGGTCCTCCTCCACCTCTTGTAGCAGCTTAGGGTTAACGTTAGCTTCACTGTCATCCTCAGCCTTCCCACTACGTTTGCTGAAACGGGTATCCATCTGGCAGCAGGCGTAAGCAAAGAACACACCACCATGTCACAGCAGCTAGTTACATTAGTTAAGATACAATAGTCAAACCTAACACCATAGTTGTTTAGAATTAGCGACAAGAAAACTGGAGGAAATACTACTGCCGTAATAGTCTGTTGGCTGCAGTCGCAAGTACTTAAAGACTACGGAGTTAGCAGCAGGTTTAAGCTAACTTTAGCGTCAGCATTATTGCTGAACGCTAACGGAACCTAAACCGCAAAGTCCATAGACTGTAAACAAAAATACCTAATGGTTATAATGTTCTCTTCAAAATAGAAATCCCTATTTCGTTTTTAGCTAACCTCAAATGGTAAACCTTGAAGATCCAGACTCCAGATTCCTGTGATGCACCCTCCTGTCGTCGGTCGCGGACTAGTCTCTCTACTTGTCACGTAACGTAAACGTGAACGTTACGTTACGCGCATTCAGTTCAAATTCACATTCCAAAAACACTCGTAAACAGTAATGCAATAATAACAAATATGTTTTGTTTATTTGGTACTACATAGACTGTGAATTTAGTACACATAGATAAAGACAATTTGCTTTTTTAAGGGATATTATTCACAGTATTTTTATATTTAGAAAAGCCAACTGCGTTTGAAATTCAACATGAATAGTCTCTCAAGAAAAACACAGTCTATGTAGTACCAAATAAACAAAACATATACAAAACATAAGTGTTGTTGAAATGTGAATTTGAACTGAATGCGCGTAACGTAACGTTCACGTTTACGTTACGTGACAAGTAGAGAGACAAGTCCGCGACAGACGGACAGGAGTGCAACACAGGAATCTGGAGTCTGGATCTTCAAGGTTTACCATTTGAGGTAAGCTAAAACGAAATACGGATTTTTATTTTGAAGAGGACATTATAACCATTACGTCTTTTTACAGTCTATGGACTTTGCGGTTTAGGTTAAGTTAGCGTTCAGCAATAATGCTGACGCTAAAGTTAGCTTAAACTGGCTGCTAACTCCAGCCTTTAAGTACTTGCGACTTTTATATTTAGAAAAGCCAACTGCGTTTGAAATTCAACATGAATAGTCTTTCAAAAAGAGACTATTACTATTACGGCAGTATTATTTCCTCCAGTTTTCTTGTCGCTAATTCTAAACAACTATGGTGTTAGGTTTGACTATTGTATCTTAACTAATGTAACTAGCTGCTGTGACATGGTGGTGTGTTCTTTGCTTACGCCTGCTGCCAGATGGATACCCGTTTCAGCAAACGTAGTGGGAAGGCTGAGGATGACAGTGAAGCTAACGTTAACCCTAAGCTGCTACAAGAGGTGGAGGAGGACCTGGCACAAGAATTTGAAGAGGTCCCTGTTCAGCCAAAGAAAAGAAAGTCAATCAAATATTCCGGGAAGAAGAAAAGTAAGTCTATTTTATTTCCCTCCTTTTGCCAGTAGGCTTGGAAATTTACCTTTTATTTATACTAATATATATATATAGTAGTTGGCTGATTGAGACACGTATTTCCATTTTCGCCTGTCTTCTCAATAAACAATATGCACAAAAATACTGGGAATTTTGTTGGTGTACTCAATATAATGTATTCCAGTACACCACCACCATGCACTGACCCTTAATAATCCACTTGTAATACCTTGTTTCAGTGTCTCCAACAGGGACATTGGAGTTGGCCAAACTGAAGGAACAAACCAAGATGGATCAACAGAAGATTGAACACTTTGGGGAGCGTGTTAATTACCTGGAAGAGGCCAACAGGGACCTGAAAGCTGACAAGGACTGGATAAAAAAAAAAAAAAAAATGCTTTGAATCACAATAAATGTTTGTGTTGAAATACATTAAGGAAACACTATCTCTTGACTTGTCTGTTGCTTTTGTTAAGGTATTCATATCATCTGACAGTGTAATTACACTTAATGACATTTTAACAAAACATTCAAATCTTTCCACTTTACTTGAATGCAGAAAAAATGGTCATGACACTGTTATAAAGTGCTTTTACTATGTAATTACTCCTAATGACATCCTAATGGAAAGTCAAAATCATTCCACTTTACTTGAATTCAGAGAAAACTGTCATGACACAGTTATAAACTGATTTGGTCATGTAATTATACATAATGACATCTTAATGGAAAGTCAAAATCTTTCCACTTTACTTGAATTCAGAAAAATTATTCATGACACAGTTATAAACTGATTTGACTAGGTAATGAACCTTAATGACATCTTAATGAAAAGTTACAATTATTAAATCACTGTAGTAGGTGACACTGTAATGTGACGGTTATAAACTCATTTGGTGAAGTAGTTACTCTTAACGACATCTTAATGAAAAGGACAACATTTATGATGCAATTGTAATGATCTCTTGACAGCCAGTGTCAAAACCTTCCATATATGACGGTTTAATGTCACGTTAAGACATCACGCTAAATGGGTTTTTTTGGTTTGGCAATTAGGTCTGCAATGACATGTTTATGACAGGTTTTGTTGTCTTGGCTTATGTCAAGTTGTCATAACAAGGACATCTCAAACAATGTCAACTTTACATCAAAAGTGACATAATTTACCGAATAACACTTAATGACACTTAATGACAGCTGTCATAAGTATTCATTAATGTTTATGACAGGTGTAATGTCATGGTTATGACAGTGTTATGTCAGTCTTATGAACACATATTCAAGTAAAGTGTTACCGACCTGGTTTAGTAATTTCAAACATCATCAGATTGTGAATACATAATATTAAATACACTGTAGTCAGGAAATAGATTTTCAGCTCTGCCATTATTAGACATTGCCGTTTTATTAGTTTTGCTTGATTTTTGCAATAATTATGCAACAGTTTCATTGTAACATCATATGTGTCATGAATATTGTTCATGACACGTATGATGTCATGAATTCGTAGTATTAACCACAGTTATGTCGATACTTGATCCTTCTTTACAGGAGTGTTACGTCCACAACCTCCTGAGGGTGACGGTGTACATACCATCAATTAGACGGGACGTGCTGGAGGTGATCATCGGGAAGCTGCTCAAACTGGACGTGAGTGCTTCGGCTCTGCATCACAAGTTTAAATGGCCAATAAAGTCTAGGTTCAACACTAAAAGGCTTTTAATCTCTGCTGCAACATGTCTATCTCTCTCATCCAAGTGAGGGAGCCGACATTAGCCAACACTGATGTAGTCAACATATGTATACGAGGTCTTTGACAAGCATCGAGGTCTTTCTACATCAAGCGAAGGATAAAATGTATTGGTTCATTGAGTATTGATTGATTGATTGATTGATTGATTGATTGATTGATTGATTGATTGACTGATTGACTGAGGTCACCTCTCACATGTCCATACTGAAGTGATGGAATGTTGCCGCCTTCCATGTGTAAAAGAATCTGTCAGCTTCTCTGATGACATCACATGATGTAATCACATGACGACATGTGATGTCATTCCAGAGTCAGATTCTTTGATCATCAAGGCCTGCCTTTGATCTGTAGAATGTTGCCGGGACTATAAATAGGACCCAGTTCCTGACAGCCATAACTCAGTTTTTGATCGGTACCTACCACAAAACACAGAGAAAATGAGCGAGAAGATTACTTCACATTCCACGGAGCGACAGTCAGAGATTCGAACAGTGAACACTGCTCGATTTCAGATGGAGCCTACAGCTTCAAACCCGAACCGCAACAAGGTTCACAGAGAGTTTAAAGTCGTATTGCGTAACTTTAAACACCAAGTCTTCATTCCACCGAAGACTGCCGCGACGCCTGCCGCGACGTCTGCCGGAACGTCTGCCGCATCGTCTGCCGCGATGTCTGCCACGAAGTCTTCAGAGAAGAACCAGGAGATGTCTCAGCCAACGGACTCTGGGATCACTTCTAACTTCCAGGAGGAGTTTGAGCAAAACGTCAGCATGCAGCTCAATGATGAAGACTTTCCAGCGCTCCAGACCAAGCAGACTCATCCCCCCTCACAGGAGGCGCACAAGAACACCGAGGCCGCTGACCTGAAATGGGGAATCAGAAAACAGGACAAGATGGCAACTGTGAAAATCAACTTTGGTTTGATTGCAACAAGCACACAGGCAACCAAACCTGCGTTGCTTGCCACATTGCCTTATCTGTCCCACACGCCTGCCGAGATACCAGCCGCAGCAAATGAAGTACCAGCCACAGCTCTCACAGTACCTGATGCAGCTCCAGGGATTCCTGTTGTAGCTCCCACAGTATGTGAGTCAGCTACTGAAGTACTAGCCGCAGCTCTCACAGTACCTGATGCAGCTCCAGGGATTCCTGTTGTAGCTCCCACAGTATGTGAGTCAGCTGCTGAAGTGCCTGCCGTATCTCCAGGTATTACTGCCACATCTTCAGAAGTGATTGCCATGTCTCCAGACATGCCGTCCCTCGCTCTAGATGTGCCTGCCACATCTCCAGACATGCCTGCCGGCTCTCCAGAAGTGCCTGCCATGTCTCCAGATTGGCTGTCCCTGTCTCTAGATGTGCCTGCCACATCTCCAGACATGCCTGCAGGCTCTCCAGAGGTGGCTGCTGTATCTCCCGGTATGGCTGCCACTTCTCCAGAACTGCCTGCCGCATCTCCAGACATGCCTGCCGGCTCTCCAGAGGTGGCTGCCGTATCTCCAGATATGGCTGCCATTTCTCTGGAAGTGCCTGCTGCATCTTCAGAAGCTCCTGCCGCATCTTCAGAGGTGGCTGCCGTATCTCCAGATATGGCTGCTGCATCTCCAGAAGTGCGTGCCACATCTCCAGAAATGCCTACTGCAGCTGCCGCTGTACGTAGTGCATCTCCAGAGATTCCTGCAGCTTCTGAAGAGCATGCTGAAGATACCCCTGCATGGGCTGACATGTGGTCTACAAAAGGGCCATATAGGATGGAGACAATGGAATGGACACCGACCATACAACAGTCCACACCAAGAAAATGGACTGAGACCACATTTAAAGTGGAGCCTGCTGCCATGCTCCAATGTGCAGCTCCAAAAGTGCCTACCCATGTACTTGAGGCAGCTCCAGAAATTCCTGTCGCTGCTCTCAATGCACCAGCTGCACCAAACTCTGCACAGACGATCGTAAGGATCAAAGTGCAACCTTCAGCACTTCCGAAACTGACGGAGATGACTAGAGTGCTGTTCTACAGCAGGCCTCAAACTGCAGGTCTAGTAATACCTGCCAATCCCAATCTGCCTCCTACGGCTTATACCCTGCAAAAACTGCAGGCTATTACAGAGCCCATACAGCAGCCTGCAGCAGCTGAAGTACATCCTATTCTCCAAATGCTGCTTGGAAACCCAGCTGAGAAACCGGAGCCTGCTGTCCAGCCTGAACCCACCAGCGCTAGGATTGAGAACGACACTCTACTTCAGATCTCGGAGCTGGAGTTTCACAGAATTATGGGCGAAAAGACCGACAAGATCTCTTCACTGGAGCAAGATAATGCTGCTCTAGGAAAAGAGTTAGAGCAGTTGAAAGAACAGCTCACAACCCAAGGAAGAGAGGCGAAAGAAGAGATCGCTGTTCTTCACCAGGAGCTCAACAAGAAGGAGGAGATGCATGAAAATGTTTCCCTGCACAGTAAACAGCTAGAAGACGCTCTCCACGCAGAAGAAAACAAAAGGATGGAAGCAGAGACCTGTCTTCAGCAACAAGCAGAGGAGACCGCTAGAGTTAAAGCTGCACTGACTGTCATGCAGACTCAAATGGAGGAGCAACAACATCAGTGGGAAGAAGAAAAGCTCCGCTACGCTTCTGAGAACATAGTGACCAGAACAACTATGACAGCTGCAGCCACCAAGATGCAGGAGGACCTGGACAACCAAAGAAAACAGTGGGACCAGGAAAAGGCTGACCTCCAGCAACACCTGCAATCCACGACCGAAGCCATCAAGAAGACGGCGGAGGAGAATGAGGACCTCAGAAAAAAGCTGATGGAAGCAGAGGCCTGTCTTCAGCAACAAGCAGAGGAGACCGCTAAAGCCAAGGCTGCACTGACTGTCATGCAGACTCAGATGGATGAGCAACAGCGTCAGTGGGAGGAGGAAAAGCTCCGCCACGTTTCTGAGAACTTAGTGACAACATCCACTATGACAGCTGCAGCCACCAAGATGCAGGAGGACCTGGACAACGAAAGAAAACAGTGGAACCAGGAAAAGGCTGACCTCCAGCAACGGCTACAATCCATGACCGAGGCCATGAAGAAGACAGTGGAGGAGGGGGAGAACTCCAGAAAACAGCTGATGGAAGCAGAGACCTGTCTTCAGCAACAAGCAGAGGAAACTGCTAAAGCTAAAGCTGCACTGACTGTCATGCAGACTCAGATGGACGAGCAACAACGTCAGGGGGAAGATGAAAAGATCCGCTACGCTTCTGAGAACATAGTGACCAGATCAACTATGACAGCTGCAGCCATCAAGATGCAGGAGGACCTGGACAACCAAAGAAAACAGTGGGACCAGGAAAAGGCCGACCTCCAGCAACGCCTGCAATCCATGACCGAGGCCATGAAGAAGACGGAGGAGGAGGATGAGGACTCTAGAAAAGAGCTGATGGACATACCGCAACAGCTCGAAGAGCAGACTGAGGAGGCGCCGAAAAAAGTGAAGAGGAAGTCTCTGAAAAAGAGATTTCTCAAAATCTTCAAAAGGCCTTGAAAGACCCAGCCTCAGCTTGACCTCTGCCGTAACCCCCTCCCCCACCCCTTTCCCCCTTTTGTGTGTGTGTGTGTGAATGTGAGTGTGAATGATTGTTTGTCCTGTGATGGTGAGGAGCCCTGTCCACAGCCATGGACATATATGCATAGACGCCTCATTGAACATTGGACCGTACGTCAACGTCGCCGCCACATTGGAGGAGGCAGCTCTGTCCCGTGAACCAGTACGAGTCAATGGAGTGAACTTTTATTAAGTGTCTACAAAGTATTGTAAGTTAATGCCTCTCATTTACACATTCACTCATGAGCGTATATAGCCAGAAACCGATAGGACATTGAACAACAGACATTGTTTATGGTTCCTATTGGTTTTCCTGATGAATTTATACGTTTGTGTGTGAATGTGTAAGTGTGAGTCGTTAACTTACAGCACTTTGAAGAAGATGCTGAACTGAGTTTATTCCATTGACTCGTATTGGCTCGCGGGACAGAGCGTCCTCCTCCAGTGTGGCGGCGACGTTGACGTACGGCCCAGCGTTCAATGAGGCGTCTATGTATGCATGTCTATGTCCAGAGGGGCCTGGTGTCTCTCTGTGTTAACCCTGAGATGTACTGTCAGCCTGTCCTTAAGGTATTGGGCAAAACATCTTTTGTCCATTTCCTATTGGGAAAAAGCTACAGACATCAACAGGGATCTGCTCCAGCCATCTACGGACAATGAGTGAATGAGTGAGTGAATGAGTGAGTGAATGGTTTCATTAACAAAATAAAAAAAACACACACAATATATACTAATGTTTACATGTCTCTTCTATAACTAAGTTGTGAGTTATAAAATATTGAGTATTTACAGTAGCATGATATAATTTAAGAAAAATCAAAGCCAAAGTCGTTTACATGTATTTGTACAGAATATAATTCATGTGTTTATTATTTTATGGTTTTATTCTTTTTCAAAATCAGTAATCAAAGATGAACATGTAACTCTCTCGTGGGTGATTATACCTTGCTATAGATTCATGAAGCGTCTCTGAGAACACAGACTGTCTAAAATAATTTATATATTAATACAAAGTGTCTCAAATCACGTTTAAAATAAGTAAATAGGATTGTCTGTGAAGTTTCTCAGTCATACAGGTCATGATATATCCCCAAAAAACTTGTCTTCTCAAAAACTCTTCAAGCCCAGTTGCCTTTCTAAACGCTTTATGGATAAACAGGGGATTAATATTAAAAATATGCACAAACTTTCACAAACACTTCACATTTTATTCTATATTTATTTCTGGTGCACTATTTCTGTTCACTACTCCAGGAGGCAAAATAAAAACTAGCCTGCATAATTAAAACAAACTTAACATAGTAAAACAGATACATTCATCTTAGTTTGCATGAAGCTATGGATTTGATCTTTTTTTCCTCCATCAATTATGGTTTTAAACAGATTAATATTTTCTCAGTATTCTTCTCATCAGATCCTTATTTACATGGCCTAACATTTAATCAGGTGGTTGAGCAGTGGTGGCACTTTTATCAACTTTTCAGAGAGCAGTGTCCAGGACCACAGATGAGAAACATGAAGCTCTGCAGGATAAGAAAAATAATCCTAACCCTGTAACTTCAGTATATTTTGGTAAACGACTAAAATAAAAAGTGTCCAAACATTTATAGACCTATCTAGAACATACACTGGCTAGTATATCAAGTTAAATTAACAAATACGGAGATTAATAAGAGTCAAAATAAAGAATAAAAAATCTTTGCATATAATGAATTGTAACATAAAAGTGAGATAAGGGATAAGAACAGAAAAATACATTTATTCCCAGTTACTAAAAGCTTTACTAACCATGCATTACATTTAGACCATTGGTTGTCTTGTCTGTGCCCCTTTGTTGCTTCGTTAGCGTAGTTATTTTGACTCTTATTAATCTCCATATCCTCCTCCATCGCCCTCAGCACCGGCTCCTCCCAGGGCTGTGTGCTGAGCCCCCTCCTATTCACCCTGCTCACATATGACTGATACACCCGAGCTGTGTGATTGTGAAGTTTGTGGACGACACAGCTGGGGTCGGATGCATCGCTAACAACGACGAGTCCGTCTACAGGAAGGAGGTAGAACACCTGGAGGGTTGGTGCAGAGAAAACAACCTCTGCATCAACGTGAAGAAAACCAAGGAGATGATCGTGGACTTCAGGAGGAAGGACGGCGGTGGAAGTGGTCTCCAGCTACAGGTACCTGGGCATCCACCTCACCGGCAACCTCACCTGGAGCACCAACACTTCCTGCCTGGTTAGGAAGGCACACCAGCACCTCTATTTTCACAGGAGGCTGAGACACGCCGGACTGGGGAGCTCAGTCCTGACATCATTCTACAGATGTGTGGTGGAGAGCGTCCTGTGCTCCTGCATCACTGTGTGGCACGGCAGCTGAAAGCAGAAAGAACACAATCTATCCACCACCATGGACACCTACACCTCCAGATGCAAGAAAAGGGGCGATCTGCATCATGAGAGACACCACCTACCCCGCATACACACTGTTTGTCCATCTCCGATCAGGCAGGAAGCTACAGAGCATCAAGAGCCGGACCACCAGACTGAGGAACAGCTTCTTCTTCTTCTGTGAGGCTGGAAGACCTCCGTAACTGTACTTTGTTTACTTATGGCTTGAATTGAGACCAGAGGAACCAATTTCGTTCCTTCCAATGTGTCAACGTGTGTTGTAATGACAATAAATAATCCTTGAATCCTTGAATCCTTATTGAGTCAATGCTGGAAATCCAAATGGCTAAACTTAAAGCAAGCACTACAGAGACTGACTGTGAGAAGAACTGCTGTAAGTTCTCTACCAGTCGGAAATGTTCAACTGCATGGCCCACCCTCAGAGTTCTTGCATATTTTTAAATGTGCCACCCAAAGGGTAGCTTATTATAGTTCCCTGCGAGGGAAACACATTGATGTACCTTTAACGGTTCCTAATTCTTAGGGAAAGTTCCTGCCTTGGAAATGTGGCTTTTGAAAGTAGCAGGGACTTGGAAGCAGAGCCGTTTCTTGCTATAGGCGAACTAGGCGACTGCCTAGGGCCCCCAAGCCACCAGGGGGCCCCAAAGCTGGATGGTCAGCCTCGGGAACCCCTTAATTCTGAGGAGAATTAAAATGTCGTGTCTCTATCTTTAGCTATCTCTGTTTGTTACGTCCTTTATATGCTTAAAAATAAACGTAGGATATAAATAAAATAAACTTTAATCTGTGGCTGGTGTTTTTGTGGCATTATGGCATCATATTCATTGGACCGCACTGTCGCACAGTGAGCGACGTAGCGGGCAGCCGACAGGTATGATGGGAATGATTGACAGCTACCTATCATTACCGTTAGTGAAAATATTAAGTAAAACAAATAGAGTGATGGCATCGAAACAAAGTTATGCCAGTGGCGCGGAAAAACGCAAGAAAAAGAAAAAGGAGGAAGCGAACGTAAGGCATTTGTTGATGTCGAGCTGGATAGGTGGAGGTGAAACGCCATTTTTTAGCAAGTTTGTTTATTTGTCCTAGTAGCCAGCTAGCTAGCCCTGGATAAATGTTAGCTAGCTGGCTCGGATTTGTTCGTCATGAGCTTTAGTGTTTTCTTCATGAAAGTTGCCTATTATAAAATGAATATGTGTTGTGTGAATGGACAGTTTGTCCAGCTGTGGAACGACTGACTGACTCCAGATCCGTTTATTCATATATTATTATTTTTGAGTGTTCAGTGAAAGTTGTGTCTCAGATATTTGACACTTAACATTATTTCAGTATTATTCAGGATTAATTTACAAAGTTTAGTGTGTGTTTTATATGCCTCTAATTAGAAGTGTGCTACTGTTTTATAATTTAAATCAATATTTTAAAGGATTGTTTTTTAAGTGATTTATAAATATGAGGCATTGTGTTTATTATTTTAGACTATTATGGCAGTGGATTATTATCTTAGTTTTATTTCTTTAACTAGTCCAGTGTGTAAATGAATGCAGAAAACTGTGATTACAACAACTTCGTAATTAGGTACAAGTTTTAATTCAAACATAGTTTGACAAACTAGGGGCCCCCAAACATTATCTTGCCTAGGGCCCCCACAAAGCTAGAAACGGCCCTGCTCACAGCTTAACCTATGTGTGATGCCGTAGAACTAATCACATTCCTTCTGGCAGAAAATGATTTATACATATACTTGATTATCCACTAGGGGGCAATAAAAGAAGAAGAGGCACAAGTTCAAAGCCCACATACCATCATTACTGCTAATAATAATAATAATCCCATTTATAGTGTCAACTAAAAATTATTGTATGAAACAGTTATTTTGTCAACAGGAAAGCATTAAATAAAAGTAATATTCGTTTGTTTGCATCATATTATTCGAGAAGCTAAGTTATTGGTAATATAATATGAATAGCAATAGGCCATTCCTCAAGAAAACAGAGTGCTATTTCATTTGATACAAAGGATACTGTGGATCCATAAAATATAGTTCAACAAATTCAGTTCAATTCAGTTTTATTTATATAGCGTCAATAACAATACAAATCGTCTCAAGACGCTTTACAAAAACCTGGCCTGAAACCCCCAGAGCAAGCCTGAAGGCGACTGTGGCAAGGAAAAACTAAAGTAATCAAATAAAATAAGTAAATGGTCAGTAATTGCCTCTTACTTGTGATTAAGAGTTATACAATAGTAGAAATTGTAGCTGCTCCAATACAGTGTTTAGTATTTCTTACTGTGGGCAGAAATAACACTGGAAATCTGGTGGAGGAACCATTGAGAGCCCGTGTGTCAAACACTTCCGGGTAAAGTCACGTGACCTCAGCATCACTTCATCCCCCCTGAGATAACGGCTGTGTCCGTGCGCCTTTAAGAGAGTGTATCCTGCTGCCTTCTGCACTAAATCTCCATCGCTGCTCTGCGAGTGCGAAGAAAACACACCACAGCCACGGCAATGTCCGCCAGCTCTGCTTTCAACGATGAGAAGGGGGGCTCGTCCAGTGTCGGGGAGCCTGAATATGGTCACGATCCGGCGAGCGGAGGGATTTTCTCCTCCGACTACAAAAGGTACGGAGCCACCTGCCTCGGTACCACTTGACGCCGTTTTTTGCTTGTCGTGTTGTGTTGGGGTATACTGGGGCAGCTAATGGCGGGGGGGAGGTGTAGCGTGGATGCAGTTTGGTGTCCGTTTAGATACACAGAGCGTGTATTTTGATGTTCGAAGCACACAACCCGTCGAACTTTGTTGTCATTGGGGCCGTGATTTGCTCGGTTTTCTGGTCGTGAATTTACGGCCGTGATTTGGTCGCTGCAGCAATGGCGGTGCTGCGGTTCACTTATAACATACTTTACGTTCATCCTCTGTGTAAAGCAGCGATGGTACGGTGTTTATACCGTCTTGTCTGTGAGGTGGGATGTGGAAGGCCCGTCAGAGGGGCTATCAGGCCTCAGCTCCGGCTTTTCAGCACCACCCCTGCTGGACAGCGGCAGCAGCTCCACTCACAGTGACCCGAGACTGACTTAACAGCAGCCATGACCTTATTCACTGATGTGTGTGTCCTGTTAATCTGCTTGTTTCAGATAAATAGCGTAGCTCCTATTGTTTTGACAGCCCCATGTTAATCTTTGGACATAGCTAAACAACAGTGTTTAATTTAAGTTTAACAACACCACACACTGCATGCTCCAAAATGGTCATACAGTTGAATTATCACCTTTTCTGATGCTCTTTCAACTAGGTTTCACTGGTGTACCTAACGAACTGGCAAATGAGTGTAATTAGATAATAATAATTTACCAAGGAGAGCGGAGTATTTTTGAAATAGCAAATACTTGACCCGAGAATATATTAAGTATATCACAGAGTAAAATACTCTTGGCACTTTAAATGATTGATCCTGCAAACATACAGTTTGCCACAGTCTGATTGTCTTTGCACATACACATAGCATATTATCAGATTTAGAGTTTGCATCAAGCTAACACACTTGCATAACACGTCACATCCCTTGTTTCCCGTCTTATTTTACACTGTCCTATGTTAGAAAATGGTTTAAAGACATAATAAAGGTGACTGGCCTGACATTCATGAAAGTGCTTTGCAGGGAATTATATGAAGTCACAAAACCACATGTAAATGATAAGATTCCAGTTGCCTCTATAAAACGAATTAGTTTGTTGATTCGGATTCACAGTTTTATTTTGTGTGATATCTGTTTGAGTTCACTTCAACGAAGAGAACGAAGAGGTTTACATAATTTTAAGATGAACGTATATGCCTTTTGAGTCTTCAGACATATTATTCTAGTGTCAGCTTGTTTTTGACATTTTTACTTTTCAACTAACAATTTAGTCTTAATAATCACTGACTTGTTAAAAAGTTGATGCGTTATTACTTTGCCTTGAAAGGTAGTGAAATACTGTCAGACACAAGTTTCACAGTCAGAGTGTATCTCTTGCTTGCTAAGACCAAACGACATGACATGTTAGAGTATTATTGCAGTTTGCCACAATCTGACTTCACATCCAGGCAGCACACTCCCTGGTCCCTGCACTGACACCAGGCTGTATCTGTTATTAAAAAGCAACCTGCAGCAGTTTCTAGGAGGTTGCGGAGTGTTGCACATTTAATAAAGAGGCTGCCTGATGCTACCAGGTCTAAAATGAATGCACTGACGTTGTGTTTTGCTGCTGTTGCGGGCTCTTATCTACCGTCTAATTCAGGTATGGGTTCTGTTGTTGGGATGGGGAAAGAGAGGCTTACTGTATTTCAATATGTCGCCGTTGTCTCAGATTCATAGAGCAAATGTTGTTTGTTTTGGCCTTACAGTTATGGACAATTTTAAGGTGGAAATTTAAAAACCTATGCGGAAGGTCATCTGGTTTGGATGGGGCTATGCTGAGATTATTCATCAGCTTACACTGGACTAATGAATAAGTAGAAATTAGTATGAGTTATTAGTATATAAATGACTATTAAATAAATATTGTCATGCATATTTGGCTCAAAATATAGCTGATATATATTTTTTATAGCTTTACTGGAGCAGCACAGTAACACAAACAGAAAAAAAGATGGTTAACACTTTATAACTATGAAGCATTAGTAAATAGTTAATTCATCATTTATAAAGCATCGCTCTTGCATTAATAGACATTAGTAAGCAGTTTATAAATGTAGTTAGAAATGGTATCAATTGATTCTTAATGCATAATCATCTCTATAGCATGTTATTTTGTAACTTGAACATATAAAAGTATAGATAAATGGGTGAAGTCAATAAAAAGCTGTTGTATTATTTGCACCAGTGTTCCTTATTCCTGAAAATATCACCTGCTGGCATAGCTATGCAGGAAGCTTTGAGAAGTCACTAAACCACATGTATCAATAATAATGATCCAGCTGCACAGCTGGTGCTCTAAAGCTGAAACAAATCTAACAGAGAGGAGCCTGTGGTTTTATTTGGCTTCTTACTTTAAGATTTCATGAGTCTGAAAACAGGTTTTAGATTTCATTTGATATAAGTTGATACTGCATGCCTTTAGATTTATGACTTTATCTTCCCATAGTACATATACACTGCCTAACAAAAAAAAAAAAAAGTTAGCACCAAAGAAAAGAGTCAGACACTAATATTTAATTGGACTGCCTTTGGCTTTGATTATAACATGCATTTGCTGTAACATTGTTTCAGTGAGTTTCTGCAGTGTCACCAGATTTCTTTCCATCCAGTGTTTCATTCATTTTTCACCAAGATCTTGTATTGATGATGAGGAGAGTCTGACCACTGCACAAGCCTTCCCCAGCAAATCACAAAGATTCTCAATGTGGTTAAGGTCTGGACTCTGTGGTGGACAATCCATGTGTGAAAATGTTGTCTCATGCTCCTTGAACTACTCTTTAACAATCTGAGCCTCGTGAATCCTGGCATTATCATCTTGGAATATGCCTGTAGCATCAGGGAAGAAAACATCCATTGATGGAATAACCTGCTCGTTCAGTATATTCAGGTAGTCAGCTGACCTCATTCTTTGGACACATAATGTTGCTGAGCTTAGACCTGAGCAACTGCAGCAACCCCACATCATAGCACTGCCCCCACAGGCTTTTACAGGAGACACTAGGCATGATGGGTGCATCACTTCAACACTCTGGAACAGGGTAAATCTTCTTTCATTGCTCCAGAGTCCAGTCTTTATTATCTACAATCTCAGTTTGGGATCTAGTGAATTTGGAGGCCAGGTCAACATCTTGTGCTGTTTTTCATGTTTTTTGACTTGTTCCTAAACCATTTTAGTGTGTGTGTCTGTGTCAGGCTGCATCCTGCTGGGGATGGCTGCTGCCATCAAGGAGTGTCATTGCTATGGGGTGGAGATGTCTGGTCTGGTCTAGGTGGGTGCTACATGTCTAAGTAACATCCACATGAATGCCAGGTCTAAAAGTTTCCCAGCAGAACATTGAATCGTCACAAGATGGTCAGTGTAATTTACTTCTCCTGGCAGTGATTTTAATGTTGTGGCTGATCAGTGTGTATAAATAGAGTTCTGCTCTGAAACAGTTGTATTCATGGTTTGTGTAGATTTGTATTCCTGCTTTCATCTTGACTGTTTAAATTTACACCTGCTCTCTATGTGCACATTTTCATTTGAAAACATGTAGCTCCAGCAAAAGCTGGCAATGGAACTGTGCAGAGGATGTAGGTCAAACATCACCAGCTATTTTATCAAGCCTCACTTATTCGTGCCTCACCATTATTCACCAGCAGGGGGAGCTAAGTGTTCATAATGTGAACTATGACATTTGGATCTGGAGGACGAGATTTTTGCCTCCAGGCCTGTTTGCAAACATTAGTCGTTCATTTAAGCCTACTTGTGGCTCAGTTGTGCCATCATTAATTGTTTCCAGTGTGGGCTGGATGTTGTTGACATGCAGGTCTGTGTTTGCAGAAGTCGATATCTGCTCAGGGAAGGTGGATTAACCAGTTTGTCTGTAAACATGATGGTGAACGCGCTGACACGGACTTCACTGCTGTCTCCTTGGAAACAAGTTAGATGTGAAAAGTTGCTTCAGTCTTTAAACCATGCAAATCCCTCTCTGCATTATTACATTCAGCAACAGTTGGATGTCCTCCTCTTTTAAAAGCTACATACCGTTGTACTGACATGATTATTGTTGGTTTAACAGCCCTGTTCAGCATCAATACAGCCAGACATTTTGTCCCCAATGTTGTATTAGAAGCAGGAGAAATGGGCAGACTTTGACGAGTGCCAAAATGTTACAGCTATTTGATCAGAGCATCTCCAACCCTGCAGCTCTTGTGGGGTGTTACCCATTCAGCAGTGGTCAGTACTTATCAACAGTAGTGTGATGCTCTGGGATACCTCGGGTCCTGCCATACATGCCAATGTTGCTTTGACATGTACATAAGCGTAGTTGCAGATCGTGGAGACAGTATTGCCCGATGGCTTTCAGCAGGATAATGATCCCTGCCACAAAGCAAAAATAGTTCAGGAATGGTTTCAGGGGCACAACCACGAGACGAAGGTGTTGATTTGGCCTCCGTAGTCCCCAGACCTCAATCCATTTGAGTACCTGAAGAATGTGCCGGACAAACAAGTCTGATCCATGGAGACCCTGTCATATTTAAGATCCTTGTTCTGCTCCTGGGTTTTTAATATTTCATCAGCTAAACTCACACCATTATACAGTACATCAGTGTCACCTGTGTGTGAAAATGGGGATAAAAAACAAGAACTGCTTTGAGTTGGATGTGAGTCTAAGCTCAGCATAAAGACAGGAAACAGGGGAAAACAGTTAGCCTGAATCTGTCCCAAATCTACTTTCCAGCAGCAGCCCTAATTAACATGTTGAATATTGTTTGTTTAATTAGTACAAAACCCACAGTGCAACAATGAGGACAGAACACTATGAGCTACACTCACTAAGCACCAGACATGAAGTACAATTATCACCCTTCCCACAGAAACTGAACATGTATAAGCTTTGCAGAGGCAGAATTTATGGCAGAGCTGTAGTATTAGGCTGCTCTAGATGGCACAGGCGTTCCTAATAAAGTGGACAGTGATGGTCCCTAGGCTTTAAGCTGAGATGTGACAGTGACATTGATCCTCTCATCTCACTCAGAGAAAGACAGAGGACAGCTGGATATCTCAAAAACACATTTCTGTTGATTCTGTTGAGGCTGTAAAAAGAAAAAGAAATCAACTAAAGTAGAGTCACTGGTTGGTTAGTTTCATTCCCTTTAAGCAAAGTGAGGCTAGTTGTTATATTCCTATGCTAAGCCATCTGGCTGGTGGTGGTATACTTAACCTTCTCATCTAACTCATCTAGCGTGTCTTAGGAGTATGAATCCGTATGAATGATCAAAATTTACAACACACTAGAGTTTACTCATTCATGGAATTCCTCATATACTCTTTTTGAGATCCCCTGTCCCTGTAGTTCTCCTTCATTTAGAGGATGTGATATCACTGCACTGCAGCCAAAATCAGGCACAACGTCCTCTAAAAGGAAATGAGAGCATCTAAGTAAGAGTTGGCAGCAGCACTCAGAATGATAAGAGATGTGCGGAGCTCTTTTGCTGTCAGATGACTCCAAAACTGGAAACCGAGAGATCAAAGACTGCAATTTGTTAGAGCATCGAAATGAGTTTCTGAAGCAGAAATCTTCTCTGCTTTGTATCCAACAATTGCAGTGCATGTTTTTCAGTGGACACGCGGCAGCCCCAGGGCGCATCTCTGGGTGACATCACTGGATAAAAAATCATATTAGTCTTTGGCAAGTGTCAACAAATCCTGACTGTTAGTGGTCACAGGCTGAGCATATGTGTATTGTGCTTCAAGGCAGTTATTTTGGTTCATGCCGAAGAGAAATGAGTGGGAGAGATAGAGGGAGAGAAATGTCTTCATCACGACACTGCCAGGAAAGCTGAGTCATGTAAGAGAAAACGAGGCACCGTGCAGGCTATTTAAAAATGAATAGGACAGGACGATTTTTAAACATAATGAGCAAGAGGAAGGAGGAGTACTTGAAAGCGTCTGTTTGTTGGCACTGGGTCCGGGTGAAAGCAGAGGATGAAAGCTGTGATGGAGGGACGGTTAACAGGAGCCGGGGAGGTGAGATTTCAAGCCAGCGATGTGAAGAGCCGGAGCAAAGATGACAAGCGTGAAGGGGAGGGAGCGCTAACGTGGCAAAAGCAGGGGAGAGGCTGTGTCATTGTTGGAGGATATAAATATATGCACATATTGTGTACGCACCGAGAGGCCTGGTGCAGCAACAGGAACCACATGAGCAGCAGGGAGGAGCCTCGAGAGGAGAGGCGTCACGGCAAATAAAAGTCCACGCCCCTCTCTGCCGAGCATCCATTTACTGAGCAGCTGATGTCTGCTGCTTCGCTGGATGCGCACAGACTCAGCAGCAAGAGAGGGAGGAGGAAGAAAACCTATAGTGCTCAGGAGCTCCGCTGGATTTGGATTACAGCAAAGTATATCAGCCTTTCCACGCTGGAGATATTTATACAGAGGATTCCTGTGCCAAGAAATGTCCACCCGGGATAAACTTAACCTTGGAAGCAAGGAGTAAATACTACAGTGAAGCTGATGCTGCTCTTTGTTGTATGAAAACTGAGGAGCACCAGGAGTATCTGGACTGAAAGAATTGCTCAAGAGAACTGCAGCCTGCCCACGGTTTCTCCACTTCACCTAACTACGGTTCTACAGGTTGAGACTGAAGTTTACAAGATCGCCACCATGACCACCATGCAGAGGCTGCTGCAGCTGCCGGTGAACGCTGTGAACATCGTGAAAACGGTGCAGAGTCAGGTGCAGGGCCAGGAAGAGGACAAGAGCCCCGTGCTGACCCCTGACGGCGGGCAGCAGACCTGGTACAACGCCCTCCAGCCCGATGAGTTGCGCCACCTCCGATCTGGGGGTACAGGTGGAGGAGGCGGGGGAGGAGGAGGAGGAGGCGGCAGCGGCGGTGGCGGTGGAGACCATGAGGAACGAGCCCCACTGGAGGAAGGTGGTGGAGGTGGCAGTTTCCAATCTCAGCCGCTGCGGTAGGGTAATCCAGACCTGTTCAGCTCATACCTGAAGGCATTTAGCTGAGCGAATGAGACTGGATACTCCATCATTATTTCTTTTAACAAATTACGAAACGTTTTGCCACTTTGACAAATTGTTATTAGGCCCAACTGCTTTTAAGTAATGACAAGGGGGGGTTAGCCTGTTGCCTGTGTTTCGCTGTAAACACAGGAAGGTTGTTATTTCATGAATACTGTATCAAATATCATATTGCACAGATGAAATGTGGTTTGCTGGCTGCCTGCTGACTAGCTTTTGGTCAGTAAAATGTCAGAAAGTGTTGGATGGCCATATATGAAATATCCCTTTTTCAAAGAATGATAGGAAAGTGAGAAAAGCATAAAAAGCTCACATTTGAGAAAGCCTAATGTATAACATCAGTTGAACTACCATAAACACATGGCCATATATGTGAAATGGATGTATTGAGGGATGGCGTGGCTTCCAAACAATGGTCTAAAACCAAAAAAGATGGGGCTTATTTAACAGGCTTGGTTAAGAAATCAGAGAAAAGAGAAACATTAGCACTTTATCTTTTCATACAAACACTGTACGTCAGCTCTGTAGTGAAACCAGGATCTATATTTCCTCAGTAGTAGCGCTATTCTCGTAAAATGTGTATCAGGAATTGGACTTTCTGAATCAATGTGCCATATGAGCTACTCTAGTTAATTAGACTGCAAACCTCCAAAGTGAAAAGCAAATGTTACGCTGTTTAGAAGTCGATTTTCTTCAACAGAGATACTGGGTCTTCTTCAAGAGGATACTGATTCCTCTGGGTCATAATTAAAAATGTTCGTTGTTTCTTTGAATTTCACAAGGTGAAGGCCTCTGAAACACAGCTGTGTATCGTTTGAAGGGGCAAATGTTACATCTGTAACTGTGGAAAAACAAGAATGGTCTCCGCTGAACAGCTTATGTAAAACGGCCTAACCAGCTGCTTATAAATGCGAGCTGCAGCCCTTCAATCTTTCACTCCGCTGCTGATTCATGTAAATACTTTTTCATATCTCCCCCATTCTCGTGCTGTTTCAATCCGCCATTGGTAAACGAATTGACGTCTAAGGCCGCTATCATTGAACGCTGGCCTACTTCCACGGAGACTTTCTAAACTGGAGAGTCCTGCTGATCTCTTGGCTCCGGAGCTAGGTAATCTGACCGCCCGTGTACTCAGCTGTGCCACAGCGGGTTAAATAATTCAGAGCTGTTTGTAAATTCAGCTGTTGTTTCGGCAGGACGGGACAAAATCCAGGGAAATGAGAGAAGCAGTGTTGGTGTAGAATAACTGTGTGGCCTTTGGGCGTGAGCACAGAAGTATAAAACCCAGTCAGAGGGTCATTTTCCTGCTGGTGCTCAAGATGAGGTTTTATGTCTTAGATAATCCACAGAAATTTTTGGTAAAATACATCCCGGTCCAGCAGATAGATTATGAAGTACCTGAACGGCTGTCATGGCGCTGCTTTGGAGTATTTTGTCCATTCATAACTTCCCATTTAATGAGTCACTGAATCTTTCCGGACATGCTTCGACAGATCAAATACAGCAGGACAGAGGACATTTAGTGTCTAAAGTACTGAAAGAGACATTTGTCTGACCACCTTTTCCCTCAGTTTTTAAAGCGACTATACTTTATGTGACACTGCTGCTAACAGGGCCACCGGTGTTACATGTGTTACTTCTCTGATAGCTCCACTTTGACAGGTTCAGCGTTTGGACACAGCTTCGTCAAATGTAATGAATGTTTCCAGGTCCAATTTTAATTAGATCTTCTAACGGCTTGTTTGCCTTCAAACAAGCCACCTGAATACCTGTCACTTTATTAATTAGTGAGTCTGATCAGGGCATTTCATTAACATGAGCTGTAAAACAAATTAAGCCTTTGGTTGGGAATTTTCTCTCCTCTCTTCTTACACGTTGCATTAAAGCGCCTGCTGCATTCCAAGAAAAAGTGATATCTTAGAACTGAATTGTAGGTTTTTGATGAGAGTAACCAACCACATCGTATGGTTGTAGCACAGTTTAACAAGGCTAACATCAGCGGAAATTTGGCTCATGTTCAGATAATTAAGTCCCGCATGATTCATGAATGTTTCTGTAAGACTGAGAGTTCAGATTCCAGTTCATCCACCAAAACACCAAGAGACTTGAAAATGTGAGGCTTTCTGCTGATTAATCAGATTTGGTGATATGCTGCCAGCATTGGTTTGTAGTTTAGAGTTAAAGATATTAATAAACTGAAATAGGTACCGATGCTCATTCTTCCCATAAGATGAATCCTAATGACTTTAATGCACCCCTGACCTTTGTCTAGCAAATTACTTATCCTAGAATATATCTCAGTGACTATTACATGAAGCAGCACAGACCTTGAATTGGTCCATTAATTCAAGGTTTCCAGAGGTTGAAGCCTAATGATTGTGTTGATCCCCAGTGTGTTAGTGCCACCATGAGGTAGGTTGTGGGTTTTAGATGGGACATTCATTCATGCTCCTCACAGGATGAACTGTAGCCTTTCACCCAGTTCCAACTAAATTCCTATTCACCCTTAATAAATCTTAATTTGCACATTTTAGAAAGTTATAATGTGAACTATGATTATGAGAATTGTAAACAACATACTTGCTTTAACATCAGCCTTTAGACAGTATCATTGTGAGCCTCTTTGCATGCGGGTATCTGAAACTATTGCTGTACTGCTTTATAGAGCTGCTAGCATGGCTTCTACATCCTCCTTAATAACCTAAAAAAAAAGTTCTGTGTTGATAGAAATGTTCATATTCCTGAAGTTATGGACTGAGACTGTCATCTATCATCTCAATTTCACTGGGAGAAATGGAGGGTTACCCATCCTCATGTCTGGGCCTTTCTACGAGTTTATTTTTGAATTCATTTAGGGACACATCTGCACAGTTGTAACTGTGAAACCGGCGTCAGTTCAGTGCTCGCATCCAAAAATAATTCACACCATCAGGTTTTAGTTTGACTGTCTTTGATGAAGTCAGGTTTTGAAGTGCGTGACAGATTGAACCATACTGCTCATGATGCAATGCAATTATTAACACTTTGATGCGTGATTGAGGCGAAAGCGGACCCTTTTCTTAGCACGCAGTCACACCAGCGCTTTTGCACGTGCACTTTTAAGTCGCACAGTCGTGGTAAATTGACTGAGCTCTGCAGTGGCCACCTCCTCTCAGACTGCAAGGCCCCCATTCGCTGCTGTCATAGGACCAAAACAGATGAAATATATTGTATACCACAGCAGCCTGCCGCTCCACAGTGGAGTAATGGAAAACTCTTGAGTGCACTTGGATCACATAAGTATGGGAAGTCATTTGTAGCGCTGCTTCGTCTAAGTCACGGTAAACTGTGATCATTTTCATATATTTCTTGTCATGCTTGGAGCTTTGTGGAACTCACAGTTTTACTCTCTGATTAGGACCGAATGAAATTTATGAAGTGATTCTGACACAGAGGAATAGGAATAAACTGAATTATTATCAGACACTTACCAAGACTCTTGGCTCTGTACACTAAAGCAAGGGGACTGGATCCTGTGATTCTTCACCACACCTCCAGTCCCACAAGGCAACACTGTTAAGGCCCATTTATGCTCAACGTTAAATACGCATACGGATACGGACGGAGCCTTTCGTCCGTACTCTGCGTTCATTTCGTCCGTTTTTCGTCCGTTTCCACAAAGCTTACGGATACGCACCAAACGGAGCAGTACCACCGGAAACCGTGGGGGCGCTGTTGCCGTCACTACCCGATACGGAGCCTAGAGCCAGTGTGAGACAGAAGAAGAAGACGACGACACAGATGGCTGAACTTTTTGAAGAGAGACTATGTGAGTTAGTAAGGAATTACTCACAGGCGCGCTGTGTGATGGTTTGTGCTGGATGTGAGGGGCCACCCGGCGCAGCAAGTCATCGAACGCCCCAGCCGACATCCGAAAATATTGGAAGTGGCGCTCTGTGTCCATAGATCGCATCGGACGGACGAGAGAGAAAAATTCTCCGTCCTCCTGCCGCGATGAATTTAACGGCCTTACCGACCACCGCCTCTTACAACGAGCCCGTTTTCTTCTTTTGTTTATTATGTACATAATCAAGACCTCCTCCATAGTCGCCATGTTTGTTGTTTTCTTTTTACAGTCTATGGTTTGTTGTCATAAACCTTTGACTCTGCGCTGCCCCCTAGTGGATGTATTGGTTAACATCTATGCCAACGTAAAGGACGCATGGAAGTATGTGAGCAGTGACGGTAACAACGTTTGAAACGGACGCGTACAATTACGTCCGTACGTGGAGCATAAATGAGCCTTTAGTTGCAGCAAAGGCTTTGCAGGGAGACAGGAAGCTACTTCACTTCATTTTATAGCATCCTTTGTTGCCTTGGAAACTAGTTGAGGGTTGCAGATAGTTGCATATCAGGAACTATCAAATCACCCCACCCAGCCTTAACCAGACCCCACTCTTCACCCCCACACCTTCAAAAGACAACAAGACAGTGTCCAATTAGAATATCTTTCTGCTGGGATATTTATTCTTTATAGTGCTAAATAATGTACAGTATTGCTTGACGTTTATTGCATTAGTCAGACACGAAGACAAGTGAAAAATCAGAGATCTGACGTGCTGAACCCCGTTTCTGGCAGTCTGTTATTAATTCAGTTCCACATGCATTGTAAAAAAAAAAAAAAAAAATGACCTGCATTAATTCCTTTTTTGTGCAACACTAAATTTAAAAGTTTTTATGAAGTGGAAATAAATGAAGTGTTATTGCCTTTTGTTACTTGATGATTGAGTCTTTGAGCATTCAATTAGTCTGGTATTGTGATTCTGTTTGCAGCAATCTGACGCCTCTGTGTAACCGATGGGTGCAGGTCCCTTGCAGTTTTGGTAGAGACTGTCAGTGTTGTTTATGTGTGTTTGTACTGCAGCAGGGTGGAGAAGTTGGCTTAGGTCCATTCACAGAAGGATCCTGCTTCACATGTGGGAGCTCCTGTTCCCGTTGTCTCTGTAGGAGATGATGGATGGACAAGGCTGGAAAACAAGGGAGGGTTAAACTTGCCTGTATTCAGAACGGACAGCTGTTACACTCATAGAATGGGAAAACAAAAAACATACAGAAATACTGGTGAAATACAGCTTCTTGGATTACTCTGCATTGGTAAGCATATTATTAAGGCAAAGTCAATTTCGGCTTTGATATATAACAGTTTTGCAGACTCATCACTTCCAAGCAATATTACCATGTTTTTTTACAACACTTTTTGGATAACATTTTCATTTGTCAAAATGTTAGCATGCTAATAACTTAGCAGGCTTAATTAAGCTAAACTAAACATGGTCATTATTGATAATCCTTATACCTGCCAAACACCACATGGTTAACATTATCATTGTGGGCATGTTAGCATGTGGCATTCGCATTTAGCTTAGAGTGTCAGAGTCCAGCTAGTATGGCTGCTGTTTCTTTGTAACCAAGGGAAACGTCTGTCCAATTTGCAGCAGCTGTACAATAACTTTGTTTAAATACAGTAAAATAGACTAAAAATAACAGCAACAAAACACTTGTATGTTTCTATCCACAAGATGATGAAACATTTGGTGCTAACTTTTGCTAATGGACAGTTTTCAATACTTGAAACACCAAAAAATCTATATACGTGACATTAATTATGCTGATATGAGGGAACATACTTTCTCACTTTCCAGTTTATTGGGCGCAGTGAAAATACAGTCTGAAAATACAGTCTGACATAACAGACCTGCGCAAAAGCCCCATTCATGACGGTGATAATGTTCCGTTAATGTGAAGATGTGGTTGTCAAAATAAAAACACATGCCAGTACAACACAATACTATTCAGTAGCACTGCAAGCTAAGGCCACCAAAATGAAAACACAGTTGTAAATGTTGAATGTCACAGCCTTCATAAAGCTGAGATGTAGTTGAATGCATATGTTTTCAGTAGTGGTAATCTAAATGCTTAATTTTTCCAGAGTCTAGTAATCAGTACTTTCCAAAAGATCACTTTACTCTGCAGGCTAATCTGTGCAATGAACTTGATAACTGTTGTGTTTATTACCCTTTGAAATGTCACATCACAGTGAAAACTGCCCATAAAAGAATTCATAAAGGAAAGTGCATCAGTGCATTAAACCAGAATAAAGCAGTAAATCCTCATGTTAACATAAATTATCAAACTAGTAACTGACTCATTGTTGGATTCCAATATCTAAACAACAAAACAGGGCTGCATTAAGCTGATAGGCCTTCCTGGTTGGCTTGGAGCGAACAAATCATTCCTGATCAAGAGATGCTCCCTCTGTTGTCTACGCTAAAACATCAACTACTTGTCAGCACGTTTGAGGGATTATGTCACTTTCCAATCATCCAGCTTTTATGTGCCGCAATTTTCAAAGGTTTCCATATTTTGCAAACCAGATTTCTGACTTCAAAGAAAATCATTTCTGGGTCACACTTACAGACTTTGATACATTCGGAGCGCTGAGTGGAAATTCTAAAACAGGTCGGGTTTTCCTAGTTGTAGGCTTCGGTGTAATTTTGAAAAAAATAAATAAGTAAATAACAAAAACAGCAACAAACTAACAAGCAAAAACCAAATGTGAGGTAATTTGCACTGTTTTCTTCTCACAGACATGACGACTTGAAAGAGATGCTGGACAGCAACAAAGACTCCCTGAAGCTGGAGGCGATGAAGCGGATTGTGGCTGTGAGTATAAATGTTGTTTGACCAGCAGGAACGACTGCACACTGCGAACAAAACTGTGAAAAAAAAAAATAAAAAATACAACATGCATAGATTTTAATTTAGTCTGACTCTCAGAAAAGCGGTTCTCCGTACCAATCTCGATATCACAATCTGACTGTAAAACTCTTGATATTCCTAAGCTATAAAACAAGTGGGAAGAGATTCAGGCTGTGCAGTCAGCTGTTAAATATTCATAATCTGTGTCAGATTCCTGCTTCTGAAGCTCCACACCCAGCTAGTCATTCATCTTCGCTGCAGGATGGAGAAGACGAAAGTGACTGGAAAGCATCAAAAGAGACTGAAATAAAAAAAAAATATATATATATATATAAAGCTTTGCACTTTTTCTCACAAACGATTGAAAAATGTTGAAAAATGTCACAATCTTCCTTGTGCTTTCTGGTGCGTTTTATTTTCTCTGCAGATGATCGCCCGAGGTAAAAATGCATCAGATCTCTTCCCAGCTGTGGTGAAAAATGTGGCCTGTAAAAACATAGAGGTTTGTAATGAACCCATTTCATGTCACTTCATGTATTATGCTTTCTGTATCTTCTGTTTCTGCCCACCTCACTTTGAGTGCTAAAAAGCAGTTTTCTGAAGAAAGACATATTTAATTTATTTTTTATTTTCCTTTATTGTAATTTATGCATTATATTATCTCAGTTTGAAAGCCCCGCAGGGTTCAGTTTTATCTCACCTGAACTGAACTGCAATTTTCCTCTTCTCTTTTTGAGGGTTTTATCACTGCGCTTTATCTGTTCGCTCCATATTTGTCTCAGTAAAAATAATAGAACCAATCTAGGTAATTTGGATTTTTACGAGCCTGTTTCCGTCTCCCTGCGCCTCCCTTCAGGTGAAGAAGCTGGTCTATGTTTACTTGGTGCGTTACGCTGAGGAACAGCAGGATCTCGCCCTGCTCTCCATTTCCACCTTTCAGCGCGGCCTGAAGGTAAGGCAATTTACACAAGAGACAGTCCTTCAGATTTTAAAACACTCAAAATTGTGGGGTAGAAGTTACAATGAAAGAATTGCAGTAATGCTAGTGTCATGGCTGTGTGGATGGCAAAGTGCCTCAGCTAGATGAATGGCCAAGAAACTATATTCAGAGATTCATGATCTGCAGAGGATGAATCACAGTGACTCTGGTAATGCTCTAACTTTCAATCAGAGGATAAATCATAGTGAGACCTGCTATCCTCCAGCTTTCTTTTGGGGGGATAGCTGAGGTTGGTGCTTGTAGTATTAAATGTTAAACACTATTGGACTGATTTCCATTCAAGTGGCTACAGATAGTCAAGTGGTATTGTTACATTTTTCTCAAGTGCCAGCAGTAGGTTGAAGCTTTCACTGAAACAAGGGATTGCTGCCAAATTGTAAGCAGATTTTATTGGTTTCCACACATTCTATTGATTTCAATGATCCATTGGCCTTTTATTTTTGATAGAAACTAAAACATCTCTTGGATGGCTGGATGGACTTTTGCAAAATTTAGATTATCAAATTCAATTTCTTTGCCAAATTCTCGCAAATTTGCTAAAAGGTGATGACTTGTGAATATTTTTTGCTCAAAGGCCTATTGTTCTCGGGTCCAATCTCAGAGAGCTTGTGGTCCGGTTGCAGATTCAAACTCTTGATTTAACTCATCCCAGTATCTCTCATACTGCTTATGAAATACTTTACTTTCCCTTCCTTTGCAGGATCCTAACCAGCTAATCCGAGCCAGTGCCCTGCGGGTCCTCTCCAGCATACGGGTTACAATTATTGTCCCTATAATGATGTTGGCCATCAAAGAAGCTGCTTCAGATATGTCTCCATACGTCAGGAAGACAGCTGCTCATGCAATCCCTAAACTGTACAGGTACAACCTCTACCAGGACTCACTGCTGTGGCGTTTCTCATACTTTTATTTACTAGTTAGCAGTTTATTAAGTATATTTGTTAAATTATTGTGGCTTTCTAGAGAGCCCTGACCCCCAATATGAGAACTGCTAGGTCTAGATGAAATGTTAGTGTGAGTTACTGCCACTGTGAAATTATAGCAGCAAAAGGTAATCCCTCAGGAAACTCTTATTTCTCTAGCGGTGAAACCCATTTGTTTTATAGTAGGGTTTTTAAATTTAATTATTTATTTATTTTTTTGTGGTGCCAATTGTGAACACTTTCTCCGAACATTTCTTGTTTCATGCCCTCGAGTGATTTATTCTCCTCTGCCCTCAGTTTGGATCCAGAACAAAAAGACCAGCTGATTGAAGTCATAGAGAAACTCCTTGCCGACAAAACCACGGTGGGCATTTTCTCCTGCATGTTTCTGCCCAGTACCAGATTGCATTTAATGCCTCAGTTGTTTCAAGTCTTATCAGTCTGCATCCTCTCTCTTGCAATTTGTACATAAACCGTTTCTGAGCAAAATACAGAAACAGGTCACCGCTTACAGGCTTGTTTTTTAACTTAAGATGCAATTTAGGGCTTTGGTATTCCTCACAGGTCACATGCCCTCTCCTGACAGAAAGTATGTAAGAACATTATCCTAACATGCCCACCTGCTGTGTGACTGAAAATGTGCTGCAGTTGGTGGCGGGAAGCGTCGTCATGGCTTTTGAGGAGGTGTGTCCGGAGCGCATCGACCTGATCCACAAGAACTACAGGAAGCTGTGTAATCTCCTGATCGACGTGGAGGAGTGGGGGCAGGTCGTCATCATCAACATGTTGACCCGCTACGCAAGGACCCAGTTTCTCAACCCAAACATCAATGTGAGCAAGACACACAGAACAAGAATTAAAAAAAAAAAATGTTTTGGCGATCAAGTAATTCATCTTGGGAAATTTTGAATGAGAATAAGGGAAAAAAAATAATATATATCTTTTTGTTATTTTTTCTAATTAACAGTATACTGACTGATTGCATGATTCATAGTTGCATGTTCACACAGCAGTCCACACAAACTAATGAACCTATAAGCATGTTTCCCCATTGTGTGTCACTGTCTGCTAATTTGCATATAAATTGCACATATTATGATTACTAGGTGCAATAGGTGCAATAATTTCACTATTTTGACGGGTTAATTATTCCTCTGCCATTGTGACTGTAGTGCTACAGTAAGCCTGTCATTATGTTCCTCTTTCCCCGATACCAACTTATATCTGTATATTAGTTTTTCAGACTCACCTGTTGACTTCTTTTCTGACTATCCACAAATGGAGCCATTTTCCACAACATTTTCATTGTGGTTAATCCCTATGAAAGTGACGTCAACATTTCTGCACTTTACATTTGTGAAACAGGACCACCAAGTCTTGAATGAATATTCTTAAACACAGTATAGATGCGTTTTATCTTCACTTGTGTTCACAGTGCTTAATCCTGTGTCCCTGCAGGAGTCTTTGCTGGAGGAGGGAGGCGGCGGAGACAAAACCTTCTATGGCTCAGATGACGATGAGGACGAAGACGAGGAGGACAAGGAGAAGAAGGCTGAGGCTTCTACCATGGCCAAGAGGAAACCGTATGTGATGGATCCAGACCACCGGCTGCTGCTGAGGAACACTAAGCCACTCCTGCAGAGCCGCAACGCAGCTGTGAGGCCCTGCACTTTTAAACTATACACACATCATACATGAGTAAAACACAGCACAGCTCATTAGCTCTACTCTTGAGCCAGTTGCCATGGTAGAGATTTAGAGTGTTTCCACGCCTTCGTTATTGGTTATATGGTGCAAGTAGATGACGTCTTTACACACAGCCTTCGTTCATGTTATCAAGCCTCCGTCACTCAAGTGTTTTAGTGGTTAAGTGTCCTTAATCAGAGCTGACCTCTCACTCTGAAGTAAGGACAAGTGACAATTTCCTGAAGGAAATTAATAAAGCATCCCCCCACATTAGAGCCGTTGTGGTCACCTTACGTGGCCTGTTTCGTAAAAAATCTCCTGTCACACATTATTTTGCCTTTGTCCTGTTCCTGTCAAGCTTGTTGCCTTTAAGCGACATCATATTTGAGACACACTTCAAGCTTATCCCATATACCTCAGGAAACAAACATGTTTTCTTTTCTCACATACACTTTAGATGTCA
This sequence comes from Planiliza haematocheilus, assembly GCA_005024645.1. NCBI lineage: Eukaryota > Metazoa > Chordata > Actinopteri > Mugiliformes > Mugilidae > Planiliza > Planiliza haematocheilus. Next base: position 5,264,806 of record SRSE01000744.1, on the reverse strand, counting down.
CTGATAAGCCATCAGTGCACACTGCAATTGCTCAATTGTGGTTGATTGTTTCGAATCTATTGAATAATTAATGCTTTTCTTTAGCACTAATGTCTTTAAATAGTTTAATTGTTGTTGGTCTGTTCCATTTTGTTTTTAAGCCTGTGTTTCTCTCATCACCATGGTCCCCAACAGCAGTAGGCAGCTTATATAAAATATATTAAATCATAAGGTCAACACCATAAAATTTATGAAGCTAAGATTCAGTTACATAAGGCTACATTCACATTCACAAGTGTACATAATGAACTGGCAAGTGAGGGTATATGCATTTGCGGAGAACCAGATATTTCCTTTGGCATGTGTCAGAGACCGCTCTTTTTATTAAGTAACATTATGGTGTTTCTGCAGCTTATTAATTAATGCAGATTCAAGTTGTGTGCTGTATGCTGACTGAGCACTACATAAAAAAACTGCCTTTTGAACGACTCTTGCACTGGTTTATTTTATTGAATTAGGAGTGGAGAGTAATAAAAAGAGCAAAAGAGTTTGCGTTTTTTCTTTCATGGATATTCAACACACTGGCAGAGATGAATCCACACATGTCTCACATCTGCACTGCACCATAAGGCAGTATAAGGCAGTGATGCATTGGTAATGGCCTGCTGGAGATTAATGAATTTTCAGTAGAGCCCGAAGCACATCACTGGAAAGGTACACCCAGATTTTTATTCTCTTTTATATTGCAAGGTTATATATACCACCTTGTCTCCTTTCTCACTCTCTGCACAATCCAGGTGGTGATGGCTGTGGCTCAGCTGTATTTCCACCTTGCCCCTAAAGCAGAGGTTGGTGTGATAGCCAAGGCACTGGTCCGTCTTCTGAGGAGCCATAGGTGAGCTTTGAGAATGATTGTTTATTCAAATGGCTATGCCATCCTATTCTAAAATGAATCAAGTCAGTTTCACCTGAAAAGGAACAAAGCAAATTGAAATGCCAAAAAAAAAGAAAATAAAACAATCCATAGCTGAATGAAAGAAGGCTGTTATGACCATGAAACTCAGCTAAGTGGAAAACGGCATGACAAAATGACAAGTAAGGGTAGTAAAATAAATCTCTGTAGTCCTAAAGCGGAAAGGGAAATTAAACAGGGAGCTCAGAGAAGCTGAAGTAAACATGAAAGCATAAACCACAGGGAGTGATGACAGCACATTGGTGTCACTCGGCTGTAAGTCCTGCACACTGTCATCTCCGTATTGAACAAGTGGTCTTGTGGCTCTGGTTGTGCTGTAATGGGATCATCATTCAGCAGCGACCGAAGTGCAGCCTCTCTCTGTGGGGAATTCATCAGAAAGCCACTGTACTGTGAGATATATTTCATTAGATTATTCCTGCAGAGTCTGTGGTGATTCAGCCGACATAAAAGCACGCAGATTTACCACTTTCCAGTAATAATACTGAGGCATTTGAAGAGAACATCACAGAAAATGTCTAATAAACGTCTTTTAATTGACATAAAGCTCAGTGTTATTAGCATAGTTTTTGTGATTCTTGTAATAATGTTTTGGGATCACTCTATAAAGTGTTGAGAAGGACGAGACAAGTCACTTTATCCTAAGTGTTTTATTTTTGACTTGCTAGCTTGCTAACTGCTAACTTGCTAACTTTAGCTAGCTACCTAGTAACATGGCTAACTTTGCTCAGCAGAGTTGAAGTTGTTAACAATGATTGTTACCCATTACATGGTTAGCAACAATGGTATTGGATTAACAAACAAAAAATTAAAATAAATATAGGGTCCAGGAACAACCCCATTTTTTAATGTTCAGCATTCAATGTTGGAGGTGAATACTAAGTTAATATTTTGTAATTCAGCAATATAGAGCTTTCTCCATACTCTTATAATGTGGCTGAGGAAAGTGTTGACATTCTCAACATCCTCATTAAGTTATTAGCTTTGTAGCTTGCTAAGCTGTTAGCCTCCATGACGGCTTCTTGATGGCAACAGTTGCCTAGCAGCAGTACTATACGTGACATTCTGGGCTGCAATACTTTAGACAGAATAAATAACATCATATTGACATATCAGATAGTTAAACAGAAAGCACTGGTTACTTGCCATAAAGGTCATTGCCCCCACATTAGGGTCAAACAGTTCCATGAATGGTAGTCTTATCATTAATTTCCTAGCATCAGATTCCTTTCCAAACAGGGACATTGGGACATTAGTTCATCTGAGGATAAAGCATACACACAATCATAAAACTACCATATGCTGTGCAAGGCTCAGAAGTGTGTGTTTTTCTGTTATATTTAGTTTTTGTTTCAAAAAAGTGGACATAAAAATAACACTTTGATGGCCACAACATTTTCATTCATTATCTATTCATCCATAATTTATTCCTCCTTAACGCAACAACCTACAACACCCTACTGGCAAAGTAAGCTTGCTTGCTAGTTACCTAAATTTTAACGAGGATAGCGTAACTTGTCTGATTGCTATTTATTCTTAAGTTTTCTCCATCAATCACACCTGCTTCTGTCTCTTCCCCCAGTGAAGTCCAGTATGTCGTCCTTCAGAATGTGGCAACGATGACGATTAAGAGAAGGGTGAGCTACACCTGTGGTGTTTGTTGTGTTTGTATAGGGCTGGAAATCAAACACTGACAATGTTGCAGAGAATCACTGAGTTGTTTTTTTGTTGTTGTTTGTTTGTTTTTCCATTTCTTCCTGTCTCTGTGTGTTACAGGGGATGTTTGAACCATACCTGAAGAGTTTCTACATTCGCTCCACAGACCCAACTCAGATCAAAGTCCTAAAGGTTGCTTTCTGTTCTCTACTTCCTATAGCCGGAGGTTTCTTTAGCAGTGTGTGTAGATCAGTGTGAACACAGTCTATTTTTTTGGTTTCTTTTGCAGCTGGAGGTTCTCACCAATCTGGCAAATGAGACAAATATTTCCACCATTCTCAGAGAATTTCAGGTACGATGAAAGGGAATGAAGCTGATGCTTTAAGAACAAACTGTCTATCAGCAAATCAGTCAATGTTTTTTTTTCTTACTGGCAGACATACATTAAAAGCATGGATAAAGATTTTGTGGCTGCAACAATCCAAGCCATTGGCCGCTGTGCTACGAACATTGGCGAGGTACGGGACACGTGTTTGAATGGTCTGGTGCAGTTGCTGTCCAACCGAGACGGTAAGACTTGAATACTCCAGACACTTTTTAATGGGACATTTATTTGGGGGGGGATAAACTTATATGGATATCGCTATGAAATGTTTTAATTAATTCAATCAATTGTGCTCTGTTGTACAGAGCTGGTGGTAGCTGAGTCAGTGGTTGTTATCAAGAAGCTGCTGCAGATGCAACCAGAGAAACACAGCGACATCATCAAGCACATGGCAAAACTAACAGACAACATCCAGGTGAGAGTCCCTTCCATGAACTGCTGCTAGTGTCTGACTCTCAGATTTTTCCTGCTATGTCTTATTACAGTTTTAACAGTGTCTCTGTGGAGTTTTATCCAGTATTGGTTAAGGTAAACAAAGTTTCAGCTGAGTGCGCTGCATTGTTAAAAACAATATTAACCTCAACGAAGAGACCTGCGTTTGATTGTTTTATTCCTGTGTGACACAAGAGGTAGATATACACAAACATTTACCTTGTGTTCTTAGGTGCCGATGGCGCGGGCCAGCATCCTGTGGCTGATAGGAGAATACTGTGAGCATGTACCTAAGATTGCCCCAGATGTTCTGAGGAAGATGGCCAAGTCGTTCACTGCGGAAGAGGACATTGTCAAGCTACAAATCATCAATTTGGCAGCTAAGCTGTATCTGACCAACTCCAAACAGGTGTGAATTACATGCTTGTCTATTATTAGTGTTTAAAAGGATAACAACCACCCATAACACCAACAACCAGACAATTTATCCTACCAACTATCTACAAAACAGAGCACCATAGTGACCATCTAAAAACACTTTTAACAATTTTATCTTTACGCCAACCACAACCCTTCAACCTATTCAGGTACTCACTTACAGATGACTATCTCATTACCATAGGCACAGCTTACATACGTTGCATTCAGAAAGGCAGGCGTTCTTGTTTGCACTCTCTTCATTCTCCACGTTCGTCATGTTCCCTCCCCTCACAGACTAAACTGTTGACGCAGTACGTCCTCAACTTGGCCAAATACGACCAGAACTACGACATTCGCGATCGAGCACGCTTCATCCGCCAGCTTATTGTGCCCACTGAGAAGTGTGGAGCCCTCAGCAAGTACGCTAAGAAGCTGTTCCTCGCCCTCAAACCTGCACCTGTCCTTGAGTCTCCATTTAAAGGTACAGAGCTCCCGCTGCCTTGTTTTCCATCATATTAACAAAAAGTTTGTTTTTTTGATTTGATCATCCTGATTACGGCTTAATTACCTCTAGTACTTGGACCCCTGACAAATATTAGAGTCACTTCTAAGTTGTCACACAAAATGAAGTATTTGTTTCCCTGTTGCCTGGATGTACATTAGTTGCAGAGAGCTGTGAGGCAAATATTCTGAGGAGAAAGAAACAGGAAGTTATTTATTGATTTGGCTGCCTTATCAACACGGTCAGCCGTTGCAGCTGCAGGGGTGACTGTGAATCAGCGTCAGACATAATGCATCCTTCTCAGAGTCATAACTGAAATGTGAACAGACTTGATTGACATATTTTTTGATTCAGTGTGATGTCCACTTCCTGAGGATATGACTAAGTCTGTCCATTGCAAACATCCTTAAATCTGCTTAGAAATCACAGACAGATGACATGCAGTATGCTGAACTAACTAACTAACTGACTTCATGTCTGTTTACCTTTGCAAAACTCACTCCAAAATAAGTACATGACTAAAATATGTAATTGCCTTTTCATTGGCTAGTGAAAACAAATGCATTCTCTTCTAACAGTCCCGGTCTAAATCTTAGCATTATGAAGGTTATGGTATTCAGTATTTGTTTCAAACTGAGAGAGCTGCTGATTGATCTGTGCTTTCATTTGGGAGGCTGAGGCTTGAAGGATTGTTGAATTATAGTGTGTTGTAGGTGGCAGGTGAGTGTGTTAAGAGCAAAAACAAAGCACCTGCTGTGTGGACACTACAGATTTTTTTCTTTGTGTTTTGCAGATCGAGACCACTTCCAGTTGGGTTCATTATCCCACTTGTTGAATGCTAAGGCTGGCGGCTACCAGGAGCTGCCTGACTGGCCTGAAGCTGCCCCTGATCCCTCCGTGCGCAACGTGGAGGTGAAGGAGTCTGTGCGTGCAGTGGGAACAGTAACATACAGAGACACAGAGGCCCTCTGGGCTCTCCAGGGGGCCCAAAAGTTGGAGGGGAGCGAGGGTTGCTCCTTCCCCAGAGCAGTGCCTCAGAGGGGTTGGACAGAGTCACCAGAGCGTCACTCCCAATACAATACTAACTCCAATATAACATTGATTCCTCTCTCACTGACCATCATTCATTCACTTACAGCTCATTAGCATTAACAGCTCATCAGTAACATGCATCCTGTTTGGCCTCCATCTACTACCAAATGGATGCCGCTTAACACCTCCCCCCCAGTGGAAGAGAATGAGTCATAAAAGAGAAAAGAGGATTAATATGAGAGAAAATGTTAGAATGAAAATCTGTGTTTAAAAATCATTCTGAAGACAGTCAACAGTAATATCGGGCTCTCCCATCCTCTCTGCTGCACTTGCTTCTGTTTAGCAGCAGCTCACTCACCCCGTCCATATGTTTCCTCACCGTTGTGATATAGCCAATAGCACATGTGATGCAGAAGGGACCACATTTGATTCCCCTGACGTTCATATAGAAACATAAGAACAAGTTAAGTTGTTACATTAACAAGTTAACACGGCGCAGTTTCTCCTCCAAAGTCCCCCTTCTTCTTCTCCATCCCATTCACTTCATGTGCCATCGGTTCATAAGCAACTGTGTGTTTTTAAATGCAGACATAAAATCAAAGCCTGAGTGTGCCCTGTCCTTCCTGTCAAACTCAGTCCTGATTTGAAGTTTCAGGAGTCACTTAAAGGCTTGATTTTGTTGTCACGTTTGTTCGTTGTTGTGATTATAGTGCTGCTTTTTGACTCGCAGCCCATTGTTCCGCACAGAGAGTTAACTTGTCATTTTCCTCGTGATGCTGATTTCAAGATTAGGCCTCAGGTGCATTTTGTTTTTGACACGACTGGCGTTATGAAAAGAGACACGATTGCAAAATACGGTATCGAGTGTTTACCACGCTTTAGCCAGTTAAAAACGTAAACAAGTCATATCACTGCTGAATATTTTCCAAAGTGTTCCCTTCTAGTGATAGTCATGTCCTTTACAGAGACTGGTAATTGATTTGAGACAGTAAACATGCTCCTGCTTTTATTTTGTTATCACAGTGACTGTACATCATGTGGTAGGGCAGCTGTGGGCAGGTGCTTCTTTGAAATCCAAGGTTCTGACATCTGATTGATTTTCTGACAACATACCTCGTTACTGCAACTAGGTTTGTAACGACGTCTGCCAGTCTTGCAGCTCTTATTGTGCCCTGGCAGGAATCAAATCAAATTAGCTTGTGACGTCATTGTAAGGTTTTACAACCTCTAGCCGTCAGCTCAACCAACACAAGCCTTTCCTACACCCAAGTGAACAAACTCACAGCTCCTCACTGCCCATTAGTCTCTGCCTAACAGTTACAAATTCAAATTTTTGTATTTATATATATAGAGAGAGATACTATAGAAGTTTTTTTTATCCCCAGTGCACAAATGTATAGAGAGAAAATAGTGTTTGAAAAATGGTTGGGTGATATGTGTAAAAGCAACAATCAGACCACTGGTATTGTCCTTGAAGAAGCAGTTCAGTGGATGTACAACCTCACTTGGTCATTAGGAATCTGAGCTTTCCATCACATCCACTCATGTGATGGATGTTAAAGCTGGGAGGCTCCGTGGACCCTCTGAAGCCTCCACTTCACTGACAGGCTCTCCTTCTCCACATTATACACCTCCGCAGACAGAGGAAGTCGTAAACAGCGGTGAGGGGAGGATCAGCTTGCTAGGAGACTGGAGAGAGGTGCCCCCCATCGGGTTTGGGAGTGCAGTGATGTTTGTTTTGATGACTGCTCTCTCTTTCTCTCTTACAGTCTCTGCCTGGTTGTTATTTAATGTGGTAACTGCTGATCACTGATAAGGTTAATGGGATTTTAGCTCTCAGAAATTAATCCTCAGTCAATGTGACAACTGTACTGGTCTCAAATGGAAAGAGATTAACATGAAGGAACCCAAGTAATTCCCTTAAATGCGATGGGGAAATGAAGGTATACAGTAGAATAGAAATTTATAGCTGTAACTGAAACCAGAGAAAAATATTACGAAGTTAAGCTTTACAGTTAATTCTTGATCTCAGATATAGCACTTCCTGTCTCATCTCGGTGTCTTCTTACTCATTCATCTTGATGCATTCAATAATATCCCATTGTCTTCATCAGCAGTTGAAGTTGCTTCTCTTGAATGTTGACACAAAACAAACGTGACTGAGAGTGGACCTTACGCAAGAACATTTTTGTACCTAAAGCTACACAAACTTGCTGCAGAGTGCTTGTTTCAGGCTGATGATGCCGTCTGCTCATGAGATGTGCTTTACAGCCCTAGAATAGCCACATTGGGGCCTGTTCAGCTTAGAAAAAATAAATAATAAATACAAGCAGGCTACAATGCCGTGCCATCAGTGCAGTGAAGAGGGATTGGTCAGACAGGTTTGTCACACTTGAAGACCTCTTTCTATCACAAAGCAAGCCACACTCAATATGAGAAGTGGTCATGTGACAGTCGTACTAGTTGTACCCCAGCTGTCAGTAGGTGATGTAACACTGTCAGGTTCAACAGAGGACGTTAGTGTTGGTAGAGGACTGAATAAAGGGCTTTTTTTCCATGCTGAAAGGTAGTACTGGCTTTGTGACCATTTTTGGTTGGTGAAGCTCCAATTTCAACGTTCTCAACTTGGGAGATGTAGCTCTGCATGGACAGAAATTGCGTGGGGGTGCTTGAAACCTATTCCGATTACATAATTGCTCATAGTTCTAGGTGATTATGTTGTTGTTGGTAAGTTTAGTAAAATTTGGAAATTGCCTGCAAAAGAAAACTGACCTTCCTGTCCATGTTCTTGCATGAGGTCGCATCTCTACAAGGTCCACCAATGAGGACATGCAGTCCTGATGGTTTTCAAAGTAAAAGGACCTTGAACATCTGCAGCTTAGTGAGAAGTGACTTCATCAGCTGGTGATGCAAACAACCTAAGTGACTAAACCCACTGACTGGAGTTACTGTTTCCTCCTCTGCACCTCATTGGTCTTTCATGAAATTTGTGACATGATTTGCGAATATGTCACAAATGCTGTTGGTGTGATTTGGAGTGATGGGGTTTCTCTCAGACTCCTGCCTTTGTCCCTCTGCTGTTTCCCCTTCATTTAGTTCATCTAATCCATGCTAGCACGCCATGCTTTGTAGCTGGTGAGGACGTTCATACTCAATGCATTTTCATGTATGTTTTTGTTAGTAGTGAATGTTAATGCTGACTTTTAATTTCTATAGCATGTAAGAAGCATGTAAATATACAGTAGTGTTAAGTTATATTGGAGTACATTAAGTTTACCTATAAATCAGTTTCCCTTTTACCATTTTTCAGCTTCAAGATAAGCACAATTTGTGGTAAATAAGTATGATGTGATGAAGTTTAGAGTTTATTTTTCGTCTCTATGATATCCCAATCTGTTCTCACACGTTCTTACTTTTGGTCCCAGAAACCTGCCTGTGCCTGTTTCTCTTTCTTTCCTGACTTTTTTCTAAAAAATCTTTTCCTTCTTTTTTCCTCATCTCCATCCCAATCCTTTTCTTTTCTACGTCCGCCAGGTTTTTACGCTGCTTGAAAGAGTCACAACATTAACGAGTGTGAGTCAGTTAGCAGCAAAGAGCCACACGTCCTTGAGCCTCAACCCATATAGCCGCACAAACCCAAGTGCTTTTTAACACCCCGCCTATCGTAGTTGCTGTTTTGTGCTTAGCTCAGCCAAAGCTACCCAAAACCAAGCACCCTCTTCCTCGGTCTCTACCATTAAAGAAGTGATTCTTTTAGCAGGACGTGCAGTCCTCTGACATGTCCAGCTGCATTAGCAACCTTGTGGGTTTTAAACGGAGGGTGTCCACACTCATTAGCAGGTGGTTATGGCTAATGAGTTTGGTCACAGAAAGAGCAGATGGTCTCTTTTTTTAAATGTGGGAGGATATCTGCTCCTCAAAGACATCACTTCTCTTAATGGAACTGCTCCCTGTATTAAAAGAAAACCATTTCTGCAACTGGTCATGAAGGCAACACCTGGTGCTAAACATCTATCTGTGCAAAAAGACTTAGCATTAGCGTCTGTATTGAATCTCTTGTGTGACTGTCAGATCTGAAAAGAGATCTGCAGCAGCGATGGCTGACTTCATTTGGCTGCTTCACACCCAGGCAGAGGCATTCATGGCCATGCTACTGTTATCTGCCCACGTCTCCGCTTCTGTCTGAGGGGTTTTTCACTGAGGCAGAGCTGACGGCGAGCTGTTTGATTCTCTTGCCAGGTGCCTGAGTGGACCAAATGCAGCAGCCGCGAGAAGAGGAAGGAAAAGAAAGTGGAGAAGCCGTTCTACTCTGACTCAGAGGGCGAGTCTGGGCCAACAGAGTCCGCTGACAGTGGTAACTTGGTTGGCTGCCGGTTCCGGCGGCGCATCACATCCTCTAATCAGAATGAGTCATATGCACCTCACATTTGTGTTTGTGTGTGAGATTACTGCTCAGTGTCAACGACAGTGGTTAGAGATGAGACATACAGTAAATCAGATAAAAGATCAACACCAATGAGGTTTGTCTCTCAATACTTAATGACTTTTGTAAGTTCAGCAGGTCCTCTAGAAAGTATACATTTTTAAGTATGAGTTCATCGAATTTATTGACAGTAAGAAATATATAGAGTATCATTGGTGTTTAATGGACACTAGCGTTCTTATAAAAGCTGTAGCATTCAGATCCGTTGGACAAAAGTAAAAGTAGAAATACGGCAATGTTAAAATACTGAATTACAAGACAAAGCCTAGAATGAGAAATCACTGATGATTTTGTCCGTCTGACTGATATATTATTGGATGTCACATCATTATGTTATTAATATTGAAGCATGTGTAAGCTACATTAGTGTGTAAGCTACACGTTGTTATTGTAGCTGCTGCCGAGGTGGCTAGTTTTATGTACAGGAACAGCAGATAAATATTCTTCAGATTATCAACACACTGTGTTTTATTTTAAAGGCATTTCAAAATCTTTACTAATAAATGTAGTATCGGAAATGCAGCTGAACATGGAAATACTCAAAGAAAGTACAACTACCTCAAAATACTATTAAAGCACAGCTGTTAACTGAGTAACTGAACGTACCACTGGTCAGGTCTTTGTAAAGATGAACTGAATTGTTGAATGAATTGAATTCCCAGCCACCTGTCAACAACTGGCCGACAAATGTCTTTAGTGGCTTTTGTCGTGTGTGCCTCGGGTACAAGATAAATCTGAAACTGTCACTTAAACGTGCTGCTTAATCTTTTTTGTGACTTGCCCCTGGAAAAAATATTGGATCATTAATAATACAGACGTTAATATCAATTTGATCTTAGAAAAACTTCCTGATAAGACAGATCAATTGTCACTTTAGATTTGGCTGTGACTTGTATACCTCTTTAGTTTAAAACGTGGGGGTCTGTGGAATCACTTGGTGTGGACGTGGATGAACACTATTCTCTCTTTCTGTGTGTGATCTAACCGACTCTGACATTTCTTCTTCAGAGTCAGACTCGGCCAGCGGTTCAGAGAGCGGCAGTGGCAGCGAGGAGAGCGGGTCGAGGTCAGAGAGCGAAGAGAGTGAGGAGGGCTCTGAGTCTGAGGAAGAGGATGAGGAAGAGAAGGAGAAGGAGAAGAAGAAGAAAAAGAAAGAATTGAAGAAGCCAGTGCAAGAAAGCGAAAGGTACCAGTGCTTTTTTTCTAGTGTATAATTGCTGTGGATGGACCCCACTCTAACCAGGGTATCTGTCTGTTAAGAAAACATTTAGTATATTATATGTTGAACTGTTTCAGCCCAGTTAAAGATTTCATGAATTTTTCATGAGAATTTTGTGTAATTGACACTATAAGCCATGTTTATGGTTACCGTCTGGGTTCCATTTCACAGATCCAGTTTAATTTGATAGTTTCTTGTTTTTTGTCATCTGTTAAAACATGAGCAGTATTTGTCTCGTCAGAGAATGAACTCTTTTAGCGGCAAATTTGTCCTTTGCATTTCTTTTACAGCGAGCAGAGCAGCGAAGAGGAAGACCGGAAACAGGAGAGGAAGATAAAACAGCGGAAGAGCGACTCAGAGTCTGAATCGGATGAGGAGGAGGAGAGCGAGTCTGAAAGCAGCCAGTCGGAGTCTGAAGACTCTGAGTCTGAGGCAGAGGTTAAAAAGAAAAAGAAGGTACTGATAATGTGTCCACATTTGAATTTAAACATTTCCACAGGGTCAGATACAGAGTGAGATAAAACAATAAGATAGGACGTATCACAAGTCAGCAATAGAAAATGATGTATCCTGATGTATGAACTTATGAACTAAACACATTTAAATCCTGAAATGTGCACACAGCGACATAAACCTCTGTTCATGGCAGTTTTCTTTGATCTATTTCTTCCAGGCGGCTGAACCTAAACCTCCTTCCAAACCTGTCAAGAAAGAGAGCAAGAAAGAGAAAAAAGAAATGTCTCTGCTCGACCTTGATGATTGTGAGTGTTTTCATCTCTTTTACCTTCCTCCACAAAGATGCAGACGTAATTATGCCAGCTTCTGTAAGGCAAAGTCGGTGAACAGGGATTTTTCTAAAACTTACAGAAACCACAGACGTACCTTACTCTTACCTGAGCCAGACAGGAAGCCATGAACATGAATAAATGAATAAATGACTATTCATTATCCTTGCTGTCTCTCTGCTGAATTCTACTTGCGTCTCTTTTTCCAGTTGAACCTACTCCCTCTCCTCAAGTCACACCCGTCAACACCTTCCTCTCAAACAGCCTTGTGACCGACCTGGAGGGACTGTCTTTGTCTGACTCTGTCCTCTCCCCAGCAGTAAGTACTTCAGATGTCTTACTGGTTAGCATCTGAGGAAATTACTGACATAAAATAAATGATTTTAAGCTCGATGACACACTAAAAAGATCTTTTTCCCAGACCATCGCTCCCTCCAGTGCGCTCAAGAACTATGAGCTGCTGCACCGGATCACTGGGGAGGGTCTGTCGGTGGAGTACTGCTTCAGCCGGCAGCCATTCAGCCCCGATGCTAACATGGTGGCGGTGCAGATGCAGTTCACCAACAACGCCACGTCCGACACCAAGAACCTGCACATAGAAGACGTGAAGCTCCAGTCTGGGATGAGGGTCAAGGAGTTTCCAGAGATTGGTGAGTACATTTGATATTTTCTATGGTTCTTTTTAACACAATTAAACGTTTAAGATCCTGCAGATGAGACATACTAACAAACATTCATAGAGGTGATTTGCCTTGTTCTTTGTAAGTGCCAGAAATAAGAACCACAGCGTTAATCCTTTTGGGAGCATTATTACACAAACAATTTCTTGGCAAACCTATCTATCAGATGTTAATGTTACTCATGTATATCTGGAAATTAGAATGACCTGGCTTGTACAAACAAAGAAAAATCTTCTCCGGGACCTAATTTATTAAATCAAACTAAGAATAAAATGTGAGGTGGGACGGGTTTATATTTGCTAGCCTTTTTAATCCATTTATTTCCATTTATATTCTGAATAATTTATGCACTTAGCATGCACCGCCTGTACACAGTGTATTATTATTACAAGAAATCTAGCTGTTATGCATTTTCATTAACTGAAAAGGGTGCATTACTTGTGGCAGCCACTTATATTTCACAAAACAAGAGCAAAATGTGTATTTTTTGCTCTCTGAGATTGTCCTCTCTCAGCATCGTTTGCACCATTGTTGTCCAGGACTACATTGACTAGATTGCAAATGTTCAATTAAAGGATTAAAAGATGTCAGCCTTTGTTGAGATTATTGTGGAAATACCTTTTGGCATTTTTGTCTGTACCAAAAAATAACTTGCTATAAATAAATTTAAAGCAGTGATGTCATATCATGCTGACACACTCTATCCCACTGAGAAATGATGGTAATGCAGGTCTCTAAATCAGAAAACACTTTGTTGGGGTGAATGCCACTTTGGATAACGTCAGAGTTGAGCTGTGCATCGCTTACAGGCAGGCACAATCAAATCTCCTTCCAAGTCCTATTTATTTTTATTGACTGCTACGAATCAGGTTTCTGCTGAGGGGAGAGTAAAGGACGTCTCAGTAACTAAACCTTTTTAACATACTTTTCAATATGTGCAAATTTAGTCACGTTATATCATGAGTATAAAACCTGTGTTGAGTTAGTGTGTTGCATGGAACAGGGGTTCACATCATCAACGACGCATCGCGCAGCTTGCAGCAAAAGTCACGTGTTTTAATCTCCACACATCAAAGTTGCAAAGAGCTGTATGTGGTTCGGTGGCGTATGTGTGTTCGCCTGTGTGTCAACACTGTCCCCTTTTGTCCCCGTGTGTCGACAGAGCTGCTGCCAGCAGGAGAGACGGCCACAGCTGTGATGGGCATCGATTTCTGTGACTCAACGCAAGCGGCAAACTTCCAGCTGTGGTGAGATGGATTGTGTGCTTTAGAGAGCAGGCTCCCTGGGCAGTCGTAATGGCTGAAGATAATAATAATAATGATAGTAAAAAAAATAATAATAATAATGCTGTAACAAACTAATCAAGGTTCTGAGTTTGAAAATATGTTCAGTTTGTAGGGCTTGTTCGCTGTGACAAATACATGACAGTAATCAGCTGACAGAACATTAGTTGATAGCTGGTATCACTTCCAGCTTTCCTTTTAGCTGCACAATCAGCTTGTGCATTTTTAGAAATTGTGATGGACGCTTACTGTTTACTAGTGCTGAGAAACAGTCTTAAGTTTCACCCATACTTTGCAAATTAGCCTATTATAAATTATGTTGTACATTAATTTAAAGACTATTTTTCAGCTCAGGCATCGTTTCAGGTTCTTGCCTCTCTTAAAAATCAAATAAAAACATAACTTTAAATGACTTCAGTTCAGAAATCTTCTCATCGTTTTAGAACATAATAAAAGCCTCTAACAATGTTCCTCTTCTTTAGCACTCACACCAGGAAGTTCTTTGTGTCGATCCAGCCACCGGTTGGGGAGCTGATGAGGCCCGTCTTCCTGACAGAGAACGAGTTCAAAAAGGAGCAAGGTGAGCGATAATAGGCAACGAGAGGGTTGCTACCTTAAACCATCATCCACAATATATTAGTGCTTTAATAGCAACACATTACAAAAAAGTCTTAAAATATATAAGTGTCCAGTCGTCACAGCAGATTTTGCCTGTCTACATAATTCAGATATTTTAGGGTTAAATCTGTTTTAACATTCACCAGCAGCAGTTATCTAGGATGATGTAAACATGCTTTGCATTTGTCACTTTTGAACAGTCACTCTAATGAAAATGTAAGTTTAACAAAGTTAGTGTGATCTGCACATTCAGGGAAGGATTTCCATACAGTTTATATTCATATTTTTCAAAATGCAACACTGCAAAGAAAACACATTATATAAGGCTCAGTCAACTGTGAACAATGTGTGTCACATCCCAGCGTAAGATGATGAAATTAATACATTTCATGCTACAAAAACACTTTTCTATTCTTTCCTTATTTCAGTAATTACACTACAAGCAGGCCGTTTGTCACATACAGCAAATATCACAGAAACTGCATGATGTTTCTGAGTGTCCATCTCTTTTTCCATGCATATTGCAAGGCAGGAGACACTGCCTTGGTCACTTTAAATAAACCGACATATCTGAGTGTCTGGTAGAGCAGCTACAACAGTTACCAGCATGTTTCTGGTGTTTCCATCCTGACTAACACTGAGTGAGATCTAACAAAGGCACTCTTTAAACATGTGTCATATCCACGGTTCCTCCCTCTCTGTACGTCCCCTATAGAGAAGCTTTTACACAGTCTAGGTAAGTTGGCTTTGATAGATTTGTTGTTTCCAGCTGTTTGTGTGCCCATCTGCCAACCTCAACCTTCCCTAAGGCTCTCCCATTTCCCTTCCTCATCCCTTTTAATACTTATTACTTACTCCCCCTCCTCCCCCATCCCCCTTGCCTTGGTAATCAACACTTAACTGCACTTTTAGGTCTGTAGCTGCAGACAGACTCACCTGCGCTAACCGGCCGCTCACGCTCTGCTGCTCCACCAGGAATGACTGGAAATGCTCATCCACTGATCTTGATTCACTCTCTGAGCACCGTGTGAACGAAACATTATAACATCTGGCTCACAGCAGCACATGGCCATGTGCTTTCAAACCGCTGACATCCACTGACATAACGTTCTGGGAGTCTGAAGGGCTGAAATGTTACAGTGCATTTTTTTGGCTGAGTGGACTGTTGTACGTCAGATCTAATAAGCACTGATTTGTTTTGCAGGTCAAAAGTAGTCTTGACGTCCAAGTTAAAACAGCCTGTATGTAATTTAAAAGGGTAGACCACAATTGGTTTTGCTGGATGGTTTTGCCATGGGTGTGATATTTCCTTTAGTTCAGTGTATCTAGCCTCATTAACTCTTCCACACCAAAAAGAAGTTAACTAGGAACTAAGAGTTTAACATTGCCTGCTTGCATTTTGGGTGCTTCTGAAGACACACAAGGATAAAGAGAAATAAACAGTGGCCGATAGAGAGAAGTCAATAACATCTTCCTTCTGTTGATCTAGCTGTGTCTGAACAAGCACCTCTGCGGTACACCTGAACTTACCTTGCCCAGGGTGTACTGGAGAAGTTTGCCTTCAGGGCTGTCTGCTAGAAAGGCTTTTTTATCGAGAGTTTTAGCTCCTAAGTTCCTCAAAATGTCACTGATTGTCTGTAATCCAGGTCATGTTATATCCAAAAATAAAGGCGACTGGACAGGTTTGAGTTTTCTTGATGATGTTTCACCACTCAGTAGATCCTTCCTTTTTTTCTTGCACTGTAAACTCATTATGTCTGTGTGACTGAGTACATATTCAGTACATACAGCACATATCTATTCATGGTTGCCAGCTCCATCAGAAGTCTAAATGTTTGTAATGAAATACAGATTTATGTCCTGAATATGTTAAGTTATCCATTACGAAAGACTTTATATGTAGTAGAAATGTGTTTTCCTGCTCTCTGACTGAAATCTACTGGATTATTCTGTAAAATACAAGAAAATAGTGACGTGGCAGTCCAAAACAAAGACACGATATTTTCAGATTCTCACAGTGGGGAAGCTAAAACCATCAAATATTTGAGAAAACGCTGTTGAAACCGTTTAAACATGGACGTCCAGATGTCTTTAGACCAGCAGATTATCAAATCATTGGTCACTGGATTGGATCCTCTAACACCCAAGCCCAAGAGTGTTTGTTGTTGTAGATTAAATGGCTTTAGTGCAACATTTCCAACCTTGGACCTACGTTAAAAAGTAGTTCACAGATTAGTAGTCAGTCTGGTGCTGTGTTCAGTGGGAAGCATCAGTACATTCCTATAGTGGTTTTATGAGACTTATTGATGTACTGAGTAATGCATCAATCCACAAGACAAACCCTAGGAGGTAGAAATCACTGTAGTATCAGTATATGTATGTAATATTGTGTTTGTCTGAAGGTGGAAATACAGTTAAAATAAAATAAAAAAATGCAGCACGCTGTTATGTAATGTAATAACCACTCTGATGTTTTTGTTGCTGGGAAATGAGCTGCTAACTTTCAATGTGTCCTGTTTAATCGGTGCCCTGCTCACGCCCCTGCAGGTCAGCTGATGGGCATGAATGAGATCACAGAGAAGCTGACTCTGGACGTCAAGTGCCGGAACGATCACGCCATTGTCCAGAGAGTGACCACCGCCGCCAACCTCAGCAGAGTCCCATGTGGGTCAGATAAAGAGTGCAGGTGAGAAGAATATCAAAAATAATATTTAGCTCTTTAGTGTTTTAGCTCCTCTCTAATCAAAGTGTTCATCTGTGTACCAGTGTAGATGATTTGTATAGATGCCAACTATTTCTCAAACACTACACCCATCACTTGTTTTAGAGGTAGTTCACTTAAATTACACAAAGTCAAAAGGTTCCAGGAAAAGTTCCAAAACTGTATTTTGGTTGCCACTGAAGCAAAATGAATAAGAGGAAAATTATGGCAGATAGCAGAAAATCAATCCTCTTCTGTTGGTCTTTGTATTGCTGATATCGGCTCAAATCAGACATAATGACCCGAGTAAATGTTTAGCTGTGTTTGAGCTTCTCACTAATCAAAGTGTTTATCTGACTGAACCGATGGGCAAGATCCTGTACATAGAGGAGGGTCTGAGTGTTAGTGTGGACGTAGTTCTCTGATATACATATATATATATATATATATATATATATATACTGTACATATGTATATATACGTATATTTTATTCAGTACCAGTAGTGTTTGAGTGCTTTGTTTTAGTAGATTTGTCAAAGCTAGTAAAAATCTCATTACATGAGCCACTACAAACAAATAATGTAAACTTCATTAGAGCACCAACATGTTTAATGGTCACAGGGCCACATGTATTGTCAAAGCAGACAAAAATAGACTGATTCAAATTGTTTTGGTGTTCAGTGCAGGGTCGAAGTGCTGCTGACTGACATGTGTGTCCCTTCTTTATTCTGTGGCTTCATCTTTACTTCTGATCTTTGCTGCTTTGATCTCAGTCCTCCTGTTCCTCCTCCTGATCATCCTGTCCACAGGTTCGCCGGCAGGACGGTGACAAGTAGCAGCTTGGTGCTGGTCACCGTGGCGACCAAAGAGGAAGGAGCCGCCCAGCTGACGGTCAACTGTGAGAAAATGGTGATCGGCACCATGCTGGTGAAGGACATCCTCCTGGCTCTAACGCAGTGATGTGAGCCAGCGCTCCAGCTTTGAACTCCGCCCCCTCAGTCCAACCGCCTCTCACATATGGTCCCAGACTCGTCAGTTTAGCATCTCCTGCGTTCTCCAGCAAGCCGTGTCAGTGAGGAAGAGTGTTTTTGTTGTTTCGCTAAAGAGCCCTACACTGTTAGAAATTACTCCTAAAAATACTGAATGCCTCTGCTGTGCCCGATGACAATCAGGTATGACTGATGTTGAACCTGAAATTTTCTACTATTCACTTATTGTATAACGCATTTTCCATCCTTTAAGCACTGATTGGAATTATTGGGCTCACATTTTCAGAAAAAAATAGGTAGTGCTTCGTGCATCCTTTAACCAAATAAATTACTAGTATCTACCATTCGAATAGACTGGAAAGTGAAACAATAGTTAGTATTTGCAAACAGTAGTTCTGAAGCTTTCAGACCCAGCTAGGATTCTTACTCAGTGGAATGAACACACTAACTGAGTGGTCTGTGAAAATCAAACTAAAATGAGCCACAGCATCATCTGGCAAGAGGACAAAGTCATCAGCGAAGTCCACACCATTTAATAAAGGAGTGGTGCCTAAAACGCCTCCTACCAGCCAGATAATGTTGTTCCGTGTTATTAAACCCAGATTTATTGGTTATGGCGTCATGCTGGCAATGCCCACTCATACAGCCAACTCTATAATCATATCATCTGTCCGGATGATAGGAACGGGGCAGCACAACTTCTCCCTATATGATAACAAATAAACCATCTGAACAACAAATGAGGAACTCTTGTCTGATGATGAAACTCAAAAGATGTGGTTGAAAGCTTCAGAAACACAAAAATGTCTTTCCTTGAGGATGTAAAAAGTAAGTCAAAACAATAACCCCCAGCCATACTGCTGAATTATTGGAATAATGTCCAATTCTGAAATTGTTCTAAAGTTTTATCTATATCTATTTTTTAATGTGGTGGAGTTCAGAGAAAATAATTATAAATTAAATGCCCACTAATATGTCCCACCAGTCTTAAGTGTTAGCTTGCCAGCAGTTGGAATCATTTAGGATGCAGATACTATAGGTAACATACAATAGGTCGAAACAAGACCACTACTCAGCAGACTGTAATGTCAGCTTATCAGTTTCCATTCAGTTATTTGAAGACTTTACAGCATGAAGGCTCGGCCGAGACAGCGACCACAACCTATAATCATTCCGTTATGGCACAGTAAAGGTCGTCAATCGATAACTCACATCTACAGGGAAAACAGAAGGACTCTCATAGTCTGTGATTTTAACATTTTCCTGGCAGTCATAGTGTACATGTTCATCACAATAAGTGGGGCACTGAAGAAAACTGATAATGTATAAATGTTGTTGCATTGCAACATGTAATACTATAAAGTGTGGTGTGTATGCATGTGTGTGTGTGTGTGTGAGTGTGTGTGCGTGTGTTTGTAGGTGTGTGTGTGTGTGTGTGTGGACGTGATGACTAACCTGACGAACACAAACTAGTTGTTGTCAGTGTGACTTTTTGTAACACTGGCTTGTTACGTTTGTCATGAAGCACATTATGTTCATCCGCCCCCACTAATGACTTGACAAAACATAGGAAAATTAGAAAATAGCAAGATGTAACTGAAAAGAAAAACTACTACTAGATCACCAGATTCCTCTAATAATTGGTCAATTAAAATGTCACATATTTTCTCAAGTAAGTGATTCTCATTTGGTCCATAGAAAATGAGAAAACTACTCACATTTGACCTGCTCAAGCTTACATTTTCTGGCCTGTTGTTCATTTACTTTAATTAAATTCAAAATGGAAAATGAATCATATATACTTATCTTTCTGTTGAGCTAAATGAGGACATCAGTACCATTCTAATGTCTGAATGCTAAATATGAAGCTAAAAACAATTAGCTTAGCTTAGAAATACTAGCCTTGCTGTGTTGAGAGGAAACCAGACAGAACAACTTATTTAACAGTGATGGTGTGTAACGTTTATCATGATCTTAAGTGCTGAAATGCTGGTCTTGTTGCCTTCGTACAGACAGAGCCACGCTAGCAGTTTTCCTCTGTTTACATGCTTAAATATAAGCTAAGCTAACGGGCTGTTAACTTTGGTATTTAGCATAGAGCTAGGAGAAAGACATCTCATTTAGGATTATATTGTCTCTGTCTATGGAGGACAGAGCTGCTAGAAGCCAAAACGAATACAAGACACAATAAATGCACCAAAAAGTACATTTTAAATTGGATAAATACACTATAAATAAAACACTTAAAACAACTGGTGAAAACATTCTCTTGCTTATATTTGCTGGTCTTCCAAATAGCATAGCTTCTTTTTCCAACTCGTAATATCCTAAATGGTTTGACTGAAACGTACTCTATTTATTTTTATTTAAAGACAGTGTTTCTTTTAAAAACCTTTCGATGAGATATGTGCTGGTGATAATGTCAAGCATTTTAAAGTGTTACTTTGATCTCATCTGTCAGGCGACGGCTTTTCATGACTTTCCTTACATGTTGATTCAGGTCAAAGGTCACATGGCTTCTCCTGCTTCCAGCAGCTGCACGTTTCTTAACTTATTATCTGTGTATTTATTTTCACTGTTTGAAAATGTATCAGTCAGCTACCAAAGGACTCGAAGTTACAGTCCGACTTAAGCAGCAGCAATGGGCGGACTTTATTTTGGCCTTTTCGTACTTGTTGCACTGTCTGCCATTTAACCACACACACTTGATTTCCAGTCACTGCTGCACAGTCGTAATGAAGAATGTAATGAGAAAGAAATTCCACGTGTAATGCAAGAACCTGATGAAAGACTATCCGCTTTCAAAAAACCTCTGAGTAAAATTATGCTCCAGCACATGATTCATGTCATGCCTGCTGTTTCATCTGCAGAGGTTTTCAAGTATCTAAGGTTTATCATACCCTGTGTGTGGTTGTGAAATGTGGTCCTGAGGTATTACAAGTTTATTTATTATACAAATAAAATGAAAGATACAGAGTTGTGTGTCTTCTGTGTTTTCTACTCCACAGCATGCTGATATCTTGGTTTAATTTAAATACACAGATCAACTTATTTAAAAGTTCAGAACAAATGCCAAGATAATAGAATGTATTTAACAGGCCTTAGCTGTGTCCCTAGATTACGCAGCTCAGTATAAAGTAGCTTAATCTAGCTCAGTTTTGGCAGGCTTCAACAATAATAAAATAAAATGCCTACACATTGCAATCTTACAGTAAACTGCCAAAAGTGTACCAGTACAGTCATGTGGGAACAGGAAAGGGTCAACCCCAAACTGTTCCCACAAACTTGGGAGCGTGGAATTGTCTAAAATCTTTTGGTATGCTGAAGCATTCAGAGTTCCTTCCTCCATCCTCCAAGCGTGATACATTACACCAGAGAACGCGTCTCCACTACTCTAGACTCCAGTGGTGACGTGCTTTACACAACTGCATCTGACGCTTTGCATTGCACTTGGTGACGCATGGCTTAGATGCTGCTCGGCCATGGAAACCCATTCCATGAAGCTCTCTACACACTGTTCTTGAGCTTAAATGAAGGCCATAGGATTGTTTGATGGTCTGTAGTGATTGACTCTGCAGAAAGTTGGCAACCTGTGTCCACTATAGAGGAGCACTTTGACTTCTGAGGTCATACTTTGTACTTCAATAGGTGTTACTTCCGTGATGTGTATGTCTTTTTGCATTGTTGGACAGATATGTTCACATAAGTAAAGCATTCTGTGTCCACACAAAAACACACGCAGCTGAGATTAATGTAAATTTATTGTTTATTTAAAAAGAGATTGCTTCAGTAGTTACAAATTAATGTAAAATTAAGACTTTTACATCTTTAAGACTAAGACCTTTACAAAAAGCCATCACCAGTTTGGTCAATAAGGCTAGGATTAGTGTCATCCATGCCTTGTGTGGTCCTTGTACCATGACCTGATTTTAGAAATCTTTGGTTTTCCACTTGAATGTGACAGACTGGCCTTTCTTAATCTACTGTGTGCATCATTATTTATTTATTTTTTAAATGGCACTTACCATTTCATAAGAACTTAAATCTTTGTTTTCTAAACTCATTCAACATTACAATGAGTAATAAACATGGATATGTAAACTATTCTTTTACAGACTACTAAAAATGTGAACATGAATGAACCACACTGAACAAGTGATTGCTGTCCAGTTTAGTAGCTGAGAATTATTTAAAGGCGTCTTTGGCCGTAATAAGTGAAATCGACACATACCTGCAGTATAAAGTACACCAGCATTTCTTTCTCTGCTTCCCTGACTAATAATTAGATAAATCCATTATTATTGTCTAAAAGAGGCACCAAAAAAATAAGGCACGGACAGATTGCACAAGGCACCAGACTCAAACACTGCAGCAAACAAGAACTTTAAAAGCAGCAATCCTCCCGTGTGCTTCTTTGAAGGCCTTAAGAGGATATTTGGTGAGAATTTATTCACCTGAAACAATGCAAGTGATCATGTGAGCTCTGTCTGCTTGGTCTGAGGAAGCAGAAGAGCCACTAGTCCCGCAGTGAACAGCAGAGCCGACACCAGCAGGACGGGAATGGCACAGTTCGAGTCCACCAACTTTCCGAAGACTATGTTACCCATGATCGCTGCCACTCGACCCACCCCAGTGAAGAAACCCAGAGAAGACGACCTGGGAGAAAGACAGAAACAGTAGTTCAGAAAATGTGAGTAGCTGTGGTTTCATTTACTTTAGTAGTAATAATAACACATTTTCCCAAAACTGTGAACAATCCCAGTTATTTATTTAGTGTCCTCTAACAAAACTAAATCCTTATTTTAAATGTATTTAATCTATTTGCCCATGCCTAACACAAAGCTTCTCAACACTAGGCCTCAGTACTAATTCTTCGAAGTGGGTTTTATTTTATTATTTTATCTTTTTTACTTGTGGTTCTTAAGTGTTTTTATGTGCAAGTAAGCTACTGTGACCAATGTGTGGATCAATAAAGTTAATCTAAGTCTAAGTTGTCATGTCCAGGCCTTAAATTACATTCCTAATCTACCTTTCTGGACTCTCTGTGACTTTGAGTTCAGAGACAAGTTACCGTAGCTGCGTCGGATAGAGCTCCGGTCCCAGGACGTCCAGGGCGTTCCAGGCGATCACGGACACTCCGCTGAAGATGCAAGAGAGGATCAGACTCTGAGCTTTGGTCTGAACCACGTAGATGAGGAAGACACTCAGACTGGACACCAACAGGCTGCAGGCTGGAGAACGGCAGAAAGATGGAGTTATTATTCTGTCGGGCTTCAAATTAAAGTCATGGAGTACAACTGGACTGTTATGTGGATGGACCATTTGCAAGATGTGGATCTTAATTGTTGGACTGACTGAGCAGACAGTGTTTACTAAACTGCCACAGGTTCATGTTTGAGGAGGGAGGCTGGAATAACTGTGCTACTCTACGGTACGGTGACTTCAGTGGAGAACAAAAACAATGTTCTGCTCTATATCTGAGCCTTTAAAGAGTTTACTGACACATTTCACAGAACAACTAACACACTGTACGTGTGGGTGGCTGCTGACACTGCATCAAAGCAGGGGAACACGCTATTTTATGAAGCGCAGACTCACAAAGAAGCGCCTTTCCTCCAATGCTGTCCATCATGAGAATGGTGAAGATGTTGCCCGGGAGGTTTGACGCAGCGATGATGAAGCCCTCCATGTACACTGACAGTGAGGAGCAGATAGAGGGAGGTGAGTGAGGACAGTGAGGGCAGACGTACTCAAGGCAAATTCAGATCAGGCTATCCCAGCATGCAGTGGTAGGAAACAACTCATTAAAGATCTATAATTTTCATGGAATTAGCAGGAAATTGAGAGAAAATGGAGAAACTCAAATAAATGTGTACTTGGTTGGAAACGTTTCATCATAATTTGAAAAACAAAATTCTTTCCAGAAACCTTTAAAACATATCACACTGTTAAATAAAGCAGCAGCAAAACACCTAAAATTTGTCTTGTTGTAAAATTGGTTCTTCTAAATGTCAGTGCCTCCACATTTCTTTTTATGGATGTGCTGGAAATGTGTGGTGCATGTCCAGCCCGTTGTTTGCTGGCTGGAGGGAGTGGGGAAAAAGGCAGTAAAATGCACAATAAACCCTTTGTGATCCCAGAAACGCACCTGCTGTCTTGACCGGGTAACAGCTTTGGTTGTGTAGTGGCGACCGGAGGGACACGTTGGCACAGGGAGAGCCGCCGTCCTCAACTCTCTCGAACAGCTCAGGGAACCACATCCACAGCCCATAGTAGCTACACACACAGAGAAAAAGCCTCCAGCTTTAGATTTAGAGTAAAAGGGTACAGTCGCTACAGTTTCACATGAAAAGATACACCCGGCTTGCTCAGTCATTCACACAATAAGACGTGTTAATGAGTCAGCGCTCTGCTCAGAGAGTGAAAGTGGAGGCATCTTTCTGAGCAGTTTCTGCTGTTCAGTAGCATCATTTCTGTTTGCTGAAGATAAAATGGCTTCACTCGTTATCTCTCGCTGCCGTTTCAAGCTGCAGAGCAGCCTGCCGTAGATTTGTCACATTAACAGAGTCAAGTCTGACACAATCACTACTGGCTGAATAATGAGGACTGGAGTTCTCACCCGAACGCGATGCAGTAGAAGATGACGAGCATAATGATGCTCCTGCATTTGAGATCGCCGCTGAATATCTGTTTAATGGGCATCAAACCCTGAAAGATAAACCGGGGAAATCAGGTCATTATAAATACAGTCACGCGCACACAAAACATGCAATGCATGCAGTCAAACAGATGAAACATAGTAAGTGGTTGAAGGTGACTCCTTAAGGGACTGATCAATTATCAGTAGAAGAAGTATCCACAGATTATGAGGTCTAATTTAGAGTCTTTGCTGTGTTGCATTACTTATGCTCACTAGACAGTTCATTAGTTACACTAGTGCAAATAAATGCACAACAGCCCTGCGCTAAATGTGAGATTCATGACTGTTATGGTGTTTAGTTTAAGTTGAAACAGCTTCAAAAAGGTGGTGATTCACCTGATTATTTTAGAGGATGTAGTTGGTTGACAGAATTAAACATTACAGTGTTTCAATTACTTGGACTAGCCTGCTGACTAAAATGGGGTTGTCAGAATAATAGAAACATGTCAGTACTCCTAAGTTATTTGAAAGAAATGATGATTACCATAACATGCATAAAGATTTAGTGTAGGACTATTATATTAGAATGCATTTGCTTTTCTAGTGTACCTAATGAACTGGCATGTGAGTGCATTCAACCATCACAGAAACAAAACTCTATTGTTTTGGCAGGTGTTTTATTTTGGTTTCTTGCTGGTCTGACTGTGAGGTTGCTTTCTTTTTTTACAGCTGGGTAAGTGGCGACTGACCTATTAACCAGCCTCACTGTCTCTCTGCTTGCTGCATGGAAACTTTCAAAACATTTCCATTTCCTTTGTGACTAACCTACACATTTCTGCAGAGGTTTGTGGTGTTTTTTGGGTTGCTTTCCTTCCAGAGGGAAATACACCAAATGTGTCAACTCTTTCTTTTTATGTCATCTGATCTGCTCTCTTCTGATCTTTACAGAGGCTACAAACAATAAAAGTGCGCTCTGATAACCTGGAGCACGCTTTACTCCATCTTAAAAACAAATCCCACGTCAGAAGACGGTTCTCAGGCAATAACAAGCCTACACAGCACAGCTGGATGGGAACCAATTCCAAGAAAGAGATGCCAAACATATGCTGGTTCTGGCATTTCAAATGTGAGTACATGTTGCTTCTTTCCTTTTTATATCGCAGTAAAGTCAGTTGCTTTTGTTTGTAGGACAACAAAATGCAGGTAGAACCGGTAGAAGAATTATACAAGTTACATTTGGACTTTCCTACAGAATAGTGATATAGTGAGCACCGAGAAACTGTAAATATATCAAAAATGTAAAAATATTACCTTTTTTAACATAGACCAAATGCCTGTCTCCTCCAGTCCCCCTCTTTGACTGGAGTTTGTCTGTAAACTAAATTCCTGAAAAAGATTTCAAGATGACGGTCATTAGACTTAAAGCAGATCTTTACACGGTAGACCGAGAGAAGAAAGAACTTTACAGAAGTTGAAGAAACCACATACAAAGTATTTACATATGTTACAGACATAACTTCCTCTTTGATTTCACATTTGGCAATGGTAATAAATCGTACACAGAGCCACACAGTGTCGACATTATACCGGGAAAGTCTTTCCTTTTCCCTTCACGTTCATCTCAAACATCAGTCTGAAGACGTGGATCGCCTCTTTCTCCCGGCCAGCCTGGCAAAGACAGGGGATAAAACAGCCTCAAAGATGGTTCAGAAGAAAAAGCATCCTGGCTGCACAAGTATGAGTTGGGCCTTTTAATACCTCCATGAGGAACTTGGGGCTCTCAGGCAGGAGAAACTTGAAGAAGAGGGCTGAGGTGAGGCTGGGAACGGAGCACAGCACCACAAACAGTCTCCAGCTCTGAAAGTCCAGCGATCCAACATAAAAATGAGCCCCGGTTCTGGGAATCACCAACCAGGCCAACCCTACAGACAGAGACAGTCACAGCTAAATGAAGAGGGCAGCACAGTATCAATTTTATATCCTGGACTGTATGTTATAATTTAAACGTGCTAGCCTAAAACAATAAGGGTTCACCCAGAAGCTTATATCTTTGTGTCATCCTTTTTAGAGCAGTCCATGAAAAGAATGAGAAAATGGAAACATTTAGCTGAGGCTAATGGATGAGAGGCTACTATAGTGACTGGGACTAATTGCAGCTATTTCAGGGCCCTGCCGTGTGTTTGCTCAGTGTCACGGCTTACTTCGAAATGTTAAGTTAATATTTGCACCTGAGCATTTTCTGCTTAGATGAGTCGAAGTGTCTGTCTGTGAAAGCAGTGGTCTGACAAACAAGGCCAGCTGAGGTCTAATAATGTTCAAAACAATACACACAACTTTTCAGGAATCATATTTTTTCCCCTGCAACACCGGCATTGTCTGTTTGCTCCCCACCTGCAGCCAAGATGTTTCCTGCCATCCAGAAGGTGGCCAGGCCGCTGATCATCGCTCCTCTCCTGAGGCGTGGCATAAACTCTGAGAAGTAGGAGAAGATGACAGGAATCGACCCGCCAACCCTACAGAGGAGAACAAAACAGTGTGCATCGGTCTTTATATAGCTGCAGTTCCTTAAATGGCCACTTGAGGCATATACATACACGTTAAGACACTTTAAGGTAAAGACAAACATATTTACAACAGTTTTTCTTTCTGCAGGGAGTTTATTTACATATAACTAATCTGTTTAAATTACAATTAGGCTTAAAATTATGCAAAATTAAGCACATGGCTGCCTTGTGTGGCCAGTGGGTGGCATGTGTCAAGTTGCTAGCACTCTGCCTCAGCTCTATTCACGGTCCACCGCTTCTTCCATTTCCGAATTAACCAATCACTGCCAAGATGGCGACGGCCAGAGCCAACCACACAAAGCTTTTAAACACTTTGTAGGAATCTGCTGGGCGATGTTATGTAAGGTTCATCCATATTCATGGTGACTACATGTAAATTTAAAAATCTCGAGCTCACCCAATGCCACTGATGAACCGCAGGAGCAGGAACAGCCAGAACCACGGAGCCAAGCTGGCCAGACCGCCAAACAGCCCGTTGACTGTAAGGGACACAATCAACACCCTACGGCGCCCCCTCTGGTCAGCCAGATATCCCCACATGTAGCTACCCACCATCATTCCTGGAAGAGAGGAACATGGCACAAGAAGTTCATTTAAAAAATATGATGTTTGTTCATCCTTTCTGATTGAGGTCGTTTACACAGATGTCATGAAGTATATATTTAGAGCTGCTTCTCTTTGTCAGGAGATTATACAGCCTATCTCAGCTGTCACTGGGCGAGAGGTAGTTGAGTTGAGGACATGTTGCCAGTCTAAATGTTTTACAGTTTAAAACTTATTAGACTGATATTTATCTCTGTCAGCCAGGAGATGACTAGCTTAGCTTAGTTTTGCAGCACATAGACTAGAAATGAACTGGTTGTCAGGGCATTTGGTGGATTCAACTAATAACTGCAATATTTATTTAGTGTGTTCATCTATTTGGTTACAGGTAAAAATTGATAGCTTAACAGGGTTAGTAAGGTAATAAATATGGAGGTGCAACAGAGAAAAAGGTTAAAGAGGCAGTGTGTGCTACAGGAACTGGTACTGATGCAACACATCCTTGCTTGTTTTGTCAAAAACCCAGACATATTGCTGTTTTGTGTGTCAAAATAATAGAAGCATTTGAGAAGGTGAAACCTGACAAGTTGACCTTTCTGCGTGAAACAATTAAACAATTAGCCAAACTGTCAAACAGAGTTTAAGCGGTTTATTAAATGATTTAAATGATTCACCCAGGAAAATGCTGGCTGTCAGGAGGCCCATGTCTGAGGAGCTCAGCAGCAGATCACAGCGCGCCGTTGGCAGGAGAAAAGACACGCAGAGAACCTCCACGGCATCGCTGGCATTGGCCCAACCGCACGCCACCAGCAGCAGCCAGTGGAACAAACCAAAACCTGAGACAGAGAGCACAACTAGGAGTGAATTAACAAACACGTTATCGGTTACAGATTCATCGCATGGCCTAAAGGCCTTCCTTGTAACATAGTCTGCAAACACCTCTGTGTTACGCCTCCAGTATATAACAGGTGTGTAACACTAAACTTCAAACTACAGCTTTAAATATTCAGACAAATCCACAGCTGAACTCCCTAACAGTACTATATCCAAATATTAGATATTTAGTTATATTTGTGGACCAGTGCTGAACACGTCCATTTGTGTCAAGATCATATGTTAAATGTTTCATTCACATGTGTACAAGTGACATGCTTAAATACTCAACGCAGGATTTACACGTTTTACAAGAACAAAGCACCAACAACATGTTAACTTTTCACCACACATTTGAGGAGGTGACTTTTACGAGACACCACCTGCTTGTTCGACGGCTTCCTCATATGTTAATCTCCTCGATGCGCCCCGATCAGCTTCGTGTGATACACTTGACGACCGCCTGTCAAAGATGACTTTGCCTGTGAAGCAGAAAAAATGCACTTGAGCACATCAGGTATAAATTAAGACATTAATGTTGTCTGGGCTTTCATTATGGTATTGAGTATTACAAACGTTATTTATAGACAATGAAAGAGTAATGATACTGCAATGACAAATGGTGTCACTGCAGCTGATTGCTAAAATGCCCAAGTTTTTGTTATTTCATCACTTCTCATTTTGTTTGTTAACAGAATATAAACTGGCTCATGCATTTGTTTGGGATCAGTTGTAGTAAAAGAAAAAAAAATTAGCTATGATTTACTGATTTACCAGGTAATTTTTACATTAAAAATTTTAGTAAAATCTCAAAATACTGAAACGCACCAAAGACAGTTTACTTAAATGACAACTCCCTGTGTTTTGTTATGTCAGACCTAAGCCCAGATCTAAAAGATAAGAAATGAACTAGCATTTATGTCGGTAAACATGAAATCCTTCCATCTGAGAAGACCTGATCATGTCACAACGTTGAGTGTTTCCATTTTAACCAGTGCACCTAATTTGCATCTAATTTACAGTATTAGCTCATTTTGTGTTTTCGTTGTCTTTATCTGAGGAGGTAGTGGTAAATGTGGTGGAGTAAAAATGCAGTATTTTGACTTGAAATGTGCAGGACTACGATTGTAAATTTAAAAAAAGTGAATACTTGTACAAGCTGAATACTTTTACTTGTCTCCGCTGATAGAAACTCAGTGACTTGACAGTTTATGTAAAGCGTGTGGTTCATCAGCTGTTGACATTTCGTACATTTTACTGATCACAATCTTTAAATGCTTGGCTTTAGCATTAATGCATAGTACTTTTACTAAAGTAGAGGGTCTGAATACTTCTCGCATCGCTTGTTAAACTTTCTGAAGAAGTGTAGTGATGGAGAGAGACCTGTACCTTCATCCGAGTCCAGCTCCCTTGGATCCAGGTGATCTCCGGTAAGAAGCGGCCGCCGCGCCTCCCTGTCTCCGGTGTCCATGTGACGGGACATCGCTCCTCAACGTCGGATGTCTCTTATATGGGCACTGAGCTGCGGGGCAGATTAGCTAACTTCAACTGAACCTCTGTCCAAACCCATAATATTACTGCTGCAGCCGCTGCAGAGGTCCCATGACTGCCTAGCCTGCCGGCTAGCTAACACCGAAGCTAACCTGAGAAGAAGGAGGACCAGGAAGTGAAAAGACAGCCGCGGCTCGCACGTCCCGAGCGGCGTCACTCCTCCGGCAGTCTGTTTGGTTTAGACCTCGACCCCAACTACTACCACGGCGCGGAACGGTGCTTTAGCTTCACATGAGCAGCTGGAGGTAACGCTAGCAGCTAGCCAAAGGAGACACGTCGGTTTGTCAGTTGACGTTGCCTCCCCTTGCGTTTTAAAGAGAGACTGAAGATGGCGACCAGCTCGGAGCGCAGTCCGCCACCGTTCCCCGACTCCGAGGACCAAGATGTGCTGGACTCCGAAGAAGTCAGAGGCCGAGACAGTGATGAAGACGACGGGGAGGACCTCTTCGTGAGCGCAGTATGTCTCGAGTGGAAGTTATTTCATGCTAGCTATCCCGCCCAGGCTAACTGACATAAGGTTGTTAGCTAACATCAGCGAAGACAGCTAATGAGGGACTTGGAGCAAAAGTTTTAGGAAGGTGTCGTCCAAAATTGCGCTAGTTTTACCACACGAGATAAACACTATTGTTGTCATAAGCGGTTGTCAGGGCAATGCTAGGCTCATATAATTTACAATAACTTACTTAATTAGTAAAGCAGCGTGTGTGTTTTGATGCAGATCTCTGTCCTACCTGTCTGCTGTCACCGTTGAAGACTTAAAGTAGCTTGTGGTGATCTTTGACGGCGTCTCACACACTCTTTTTGATTTCTTCCTGAAAACTGCAATGGGAAGTACTCTTTGGCCCTGATTTGGTTTCCAAAACCAGGTCACATCATATTTTCTATGTGGTTGGTTATATGTGGGGTTTTTTCCCCCTTTGCAGGCTCTTCTTTAACTTCCCCGCAAAGTTAACAGAACTGATCAGCTCTAGGTTTTAGGGTGTGCAGACGTCCAGGCCATGCATCGTCTAACCTCAGCTCTCTGCACAGAATGAGGGTTGTGTTGTTCTGATTGTTGACTTAAAGTTGACACCGTATGGGAAGTGGAACCGTTTATTTTGTTGTTTCTGCACTGTTGCTGTTTGTCCTGTCAGCGTTTTCAAGATGCAGTCTTTAAATTAATGTAGATTAAAAGCTGGCTCAGGCAGCCCCCCTGTCATGTGAGTCAGATGTAGTCACATGGTCGGAACCCGGATGTTTTCCCTCAGTCAAAGTTCAGAGGATACCATGGAAAGTTGCTGTCTTTGATTTTTTTTTTTTTTAACTGTTGGATTTACTACTGGCCGGAAAAGATTAGTCAGCATTTGTGGATGTTTCAGTTAACAGAGCTCGTAGCTGAAGTAATGATGGGAAACAGGCCAGTGGCCAAAGGATTCACAGTGGCCTCATGCACTAAAACACATTCTCTATCATTTAGCATTTTTCTTTAACTGATGCACTGTGTGAAGAAACTATTTGCTTCGTATTATGCAAAGCGATAATAATCAGCTACACCCAAAGACTGACAGGACTTACAGTCTACTGATGAGAGCTATACTCACTTGTCAGTTCATCAACACTCGTGAAAAAAACACAAGGCCTCACTAATGGCTCATGTTATAATGTTTAGGATATAGTGGTGTTGTTAAGTTGGACTGAATTAAACATAAAAGTGTTTCCGTTACTTAGCCTAGCCTGCTGACTAAAATTATGCCAAGAGGAAGCACAGCACAGTTGAATAATTCTACAAACCACTAGCCTCCCAGATGAAAGTTGAATAAACATCTCTCTCATCTATTTTTAAAGAAAATATGAATACCATAACCCTCATGACGATGAGATTTAGTGTTTTATTAGAATGCATTAGTTCTCACTAGTGTACCTAATGAAATGGCATGTGAGTGTATGTAAAATGTATTTACTGAATGTTAACTGAAGTAAAAAATCTCAGTGAACACAAAACTGCATCAAATGTTGCAGCTCCTCTCTAAACCGTCGCTACAAAAACCAGCACATTTCAACCTTTAGAAGAGTTGGATTTATTTCCCAACAGCTGCATTAGTCTCAGCTAGGCCTACTTAGTAAATTGGCAGCTACATCCGTAAAGCAATATTTCAAACATTTCAGCCTCACCTCAGTTACAAAGTCCTCACTTTTCAGTTTTAAAGGACTATTTCCATTACCAGCGGCACGCCCAGCGGTTTCCAATGACCTGAAATGTTTTGTTCTTGCATTTCCTGCAGATAGCTACGCTTGCAAAGGTGACATCTGGAGAGTCAGCTCAGAGCCAGCACGAACAACACAATGCAAATTGGCACTAAAGCAAACACTGGGCTGTTGGTCATAAATCTCATCAACTCATGAATCCAATCTGAGACTAAACACACCTTCACCACTTACAGTATTAAACTTAGCTTGCATGGTGAACAGTTTATATGTTCTGGCTGCGTTTTTGTCCCTAAAAGCAACAAGCAATAAGCAGTAAAAAGCAATCTGATTCATTTGACATTGTTTCTTTTTGCACACCTAAAGAAAAACCAAGCATTCAACTCTGCAGAATGAAAGATAGATAGATAGATAGATAGATAGATAGATAGATAGATAGATAGATAGATAGATAGATAGATAGATAGATTATTAATCACAGGGGAAATTCAAGCATCCAGTAGCAGTGACATACATTGAAACATACAATACAAAAACTATATAAAAAAAAGATAGCGATTTGATGTTGTTGATTGTCCTCATATCAAGTGTTTGGTGTGGCTTTGGACTCATTTTATAATAACATTAATCAAAAATAATTAACCGTTATCCCCACTTCTCTGCAGATCAGCCCTCCACTGTCTGACATGGACATCACGCCAACGCTTGCCAGTCAACCTAGTGATATTTCAGTGAAGCCTTCCAGCGACATCATGAATGATCCTTTGATGGAGCCCATGAACAGCCAAACGGGAAACAAACCAGCGAGTGAAGTCGTCAGCGAACCCTCGGATGATTTTGTCGACCTGTTAAACAGCTCGTCAACTGAAAGTGCAGCAGCAGCTGAAATCCCTTTAGATGAACCCTCTGATGATTTTGTTGACATATTGGGAAGTGAAACTGAAGCAGAGAGAGGGGAAGTACTAGTGGCGGGTGTAAATGTTGAAGCTGCAACAGATAAAGGTGTAGTGTCCAGTGGCATTACGGATCCACCCAGTGAAGGGAAGACAGGAAGTGATGCAGAAAACGCTGCTCCAGTAATCAACATCGGTGGCGATTGGTCAGCCAGCAACTCAGAAAAGACGACCATCAGTGACAAATTTGCTGACCCTCTGGTCGACCTCCTAGGTGATCCTTCACCTGTTGAAGCCAAAAAACCCAGCGTGGCAACAATCGACCTGTTCGATGACGACGGGAGTGACCTGTTCGCAGACCCACACCAGACTACATCTGCCAAGCAGCCACAGAAAAGTCTGTTCGGCGAAACCGATGAGGATCTGTTCGGCGAGCCACTGGGTACTGCCTCAAATAAAAACACCAGTAAAGAGCAGAAGGAGAAATCTGTCACAACCAAAGCTGCTTTTGGGGGGCCTCTGCAAGACGCTAATCCCACAGAGCCTTCAGATATCTTCAGCGAGGAAGCCGTCGCCTCAGCGCCCAGTGCCGGCAAGGCCAGCAAAGCCAGCACTGTCAAGACCAATGGAGTCCACTCTGAGGAGGAGACGGATATATTTGCTGGTGGGTCTGACTTTTTTGAATCAGAACTCTGGGCTCACTTACTACTTGTTTCAAGAGTATTTGATAGATTGTTTTACCATAGTTCAAAGGAAGTTTAAAGATTTCGACCATGTAGCATGTTTGACAAGATTTATTCAAACACAGCATTGTTCAGTTGGTTTGGATGTGTCTAAATTCACATGCTTGCACCAGATACTTATTGGTCTGCGATGAAAACTTCAGTCCGGTTTAAACATTGTTTGACCCAAATTGGATGGAATAGTACTTTGTTTCTGTGATCTATATGAAAGCAAACACTACACTCTGTAAGCTGAAGATTTCTTTTCATTTCCCTCTCCAACAGAAGCCACGGTGGAGCTTTCTCTCGACAGTCCTCGGAACGAGAGAAAGAAGGATGTGACGGCCAAACCGTCTGCATCTGCCCCCTCCTCCCTGTCAGCAGCTGCCAGTCTGTCCAAGCCGCAGGCTGCTGCCCTGGACGAGGTACGTGCTGCACATACTTAAACCAAGAGTGAAATTCCCAAAGGGAATGTAATAAGTAGCAGCCAGGGCACGCCAGTTTATTCCCCAGAAGTATCAGAAGAACATAACAGTTTTTTTCAGCCGAGCTCAAACCAGTCTAACAAGCATTTTAAAATCTAAATCTGCTGCACAGAAATGACTGTTTAACAGAACCGTTTGATGCCCATTTTAATGTTTTTTTTCAATGTTTGTTTCAGTTGGAGGAAGAGGAAGAAGATGAGCAGGAAGACAAATTTGACATCTCCATCTCCGTGAAAGACCCTGAAAAAATAGGTGGGGTTCTTGACTTTAATTGGCAAAAAAAAAACAGACATATGGTGATTGTTTGTTTGATATAATTGTTCAGACTGTTGAAATACTTCAAGGCTAAGTAATGTTGACGTCACTTTGTGTCCGTCTATATTTTCAGGGGATGGTATGAATGCCTACATGGCCTACAAAGTATCCACACAGGTAAAAAAAAAAAAAAAAACTGTCAGTAAATGTTATTTTGCTTAATCTGAAGTTCTCCACATACAATGCTGAGGAAGTTAGTAGAGTTTGTCATCAGATATGTGGTAACAGGAAGTACTGGTCAGCATTGTAGGAGAAATGGCCCGAGTGTAGAAATGGCCTTATACCAGTAACTCCTGAAATGTAAAGCTGTAGCATGGATCAGATCCACTAATGTGTTTCCTCTCTGTCTGTTTCAGACCACACTGCCCATGTTCCGCAGCAAGACATTTACTGTGAGGCGACGCTTCAGCGACTTCCTCGGCCTCTATGAGAAACTTTCTGAAAAACATGGACCAAATGGATTAATTGTGCCTCCGCCACCAGAGAAAAACCTCCTGGGTAAGCAGGCTCCCAGGCTGGCTGGCTTTCATTTCCTCCTGTGTATTTCATCTGTAGTTTCAAATCTGCAGGCAAAACTGAGAATAAATCGTGTCTTGCACAGGAATGACAAAGATGAAGGTGGGAAAGGAAGATTCCTCTTCTGCAGACTTTGTTGAGAGAAGGCGAGGTGCTTTGGAAAGGTAAGAGAGAAGGAATGAATGAACCGTACAGTACTTTCACTTGTGTTTTGAAAGTATTTAACATGCCTATCACATCTAGTACTCAAGGTAAAGTGGTTGTGATGATTCAGTGCCTGTACAAAGCATGAAAGGCTTTGTTCTGTTTTAACAGGTATCTGCAGAGGGTGGTAACTCACCCATCACTGCTCCAAGATCCCGATGTCAGAGAGTTCCTGGAGAGAGAGGACGTAAGCATCGTTTAAACTGTCTGGCACAAAATCATTTCTTGTATGCACTTAGAACTCTGTAAACAAACTGAGCAAACACATTCAGCAGGAAGCATTATTCCTCGTCCATGTACATCTTCTCGATCCTTTCATGCATCTTAAGTTTTTCTCGATTTCCTGAGTGCAGTCTGATGGTTGCTGCATTGTAACATGTATGTGTGTCTTCAGTTGCCAAGAGCAGTGAGCACCCAGGCTCTGAGTGGCGCCGGCTTCCTTAAAATGATAAACAAAGCAACAGACGCCGTCAGCAAAATGACCATCAAGATGAACGAGTCAGACGTGGTGAGTTCAGATGTGAACACATACCTGTACTGTTCACAGCCCTTTGTTTTCCAAAGGAACTCTGATTAGCCATTTAAGTGAGGGAATTATTCAGTTCTACGTTAAATGAAAAGTTGAATTGAATTAGGATTCCAGCTAAAGGCGGATGCCAGATGCAAGCAGAAGCTTTGAGCTGCACAATGCCAAAACCTTATGTTTTGATATGTGTAGTTTTGGGCTGGGTTGTAATATCATAGAGCTAGGCCTTCACTAGTACAAGACTGACAAAAACACCAAGACATTAAAGTGTGAAATAATAGTTGGATTTAAAACTTGAGAACACACACAGACCTAAGTGTTGGAGTCATGCGGTTGTACCGGTTTGCTTTGCTGCAGTGGTTTGAGGAGAAGCTGCAGGAGGTGGAGTCTGCAGATCAGCAGTTCAGGAAGCTCCACGCACTGGTCGAATCCCTGGTCATCCACAGAAAAGGTCAGCCGTCCTCTATGCAGCTGTGAAGTGACACCTCTTCACTTTAGCAGCTTGTCATTCTCAGCATTTGGATATAGATGTGCTTTTATAACTTTTGCGCGTCATATTTGTTGGGATTCAAATATAATTATTCTGATAACTAATTTTTGTTTGCAGAATGTGAAGAAGAAAAAAAAAACGTGCTAGGCCTTGTAATATGTCTTTTCCTGAATGAAACCCTTAGAAACAGTTCAAGAGTTCCACCAATTAAAATGTATATTAAGGAGCATTAAACCCATGCTCCCAAAGTTTGAGGATAATCTCTAATTCATCTCACAGGTTTTTGGTGTCACATGGTAGAAAACATTCTGTTCGCATTAACTCCTTGCGCGCTCCCCCTCTCTAGACTTGTCATTGAACACAGCAAGCTTTGCCAAAAGTACAGCCATGCTGGGTAGCGCAGAAGACAACACTGCTCTGTCCCGAGCTCTGTCCCAGCTGGCGGAGGTGGAGGACAAGATGGAGCAGCTACACCAGGACCAAGCTGCGAATGACACCTTCAACTTCGCAGAACTGATTGCAGATTACATCCGTCTGCTGGGAGCCGTGAGGGTACCGAGAACACATTTCATTCCTCAAATAGTTAAAATATATATATATATATATGTATGTATTAGTGGTTATTCCAAACAATAGAGGCTTAAATTTACCAGAAAGTTGTTTGGAAAAGTTGTACAGCAAGTAGCCAAACAAAAACATGAAACAACCGTCTGAGGGTTCGTGCTCTGCAGGGGTCGTTTGATCACCGGATGAAGGCGTGGCAGCGCTGGCAGGATGCTCAGGCCATGCTGCAGAAGAAGAGGGAGACTGAGGCCAAACTGCTGTGGGCCAACAAGCCGGACAAGCTGCAGCTGGTCAAAGAGGAGATCACTGAGGTACAACACGGGCCAAAAACAACACACAGAGAATAACTCGGACAATGCTGGGAGGTCTGGAAGAGTTTGATGTGATCTTTTCAAGAGTGTTTGAGACACTTCAAGAGGCTTCACTTTTATTCCTGTTATCACTTGTAATGAAGACCTTCACTTTAATCACCACAAAGTCTCTGTTAGGAATCTGGTTATGGTTTAAACATGAGGAATATGTGTAAGATAATCCTGACAATGATCCTCTGTGATCTTTTCTCAGTGGGAGGCCAAAGTGACGCAGTATGAGAGGGAATTTGAAAGAGTTTCTGCAACTGTGCGCAAGGAAGTGGTCCGCTTTGAGGTACCACCGTTTATCTTTGTTACATCCATATCAGTCACTGCATGGCTGAAAACGCTGAAACTGACAAACTCCTCAAAAATCTCCCTAACAGAAAGAAAAGACCAAGAATTTCAAAATGCATGTAATCAAGTACCTGGAGTGTCTGCTCCAGTCTCAGCAACAGGTGAGTGACCCTCTAGTCAGTTTAAAACTTCACAGAACCCCTACTTGAAATATAAATAATGATGATTTTATCCAGAAAGATTTTAAGAGTTATGATAAATCATGAACTACAAAGTGAAGTGTGAATATTTTTTACATAATGATGGGAAAACAAAGACTAGAGCTGCTTCCAGTAGTTTAAATTTGTCCAGCCATCAAGACAAAACCAAAACCTCAAAATATTCAAGTTTAAGAAATTAGATCTGTTAGATTTAAGGGCTGAATTTGGTAAGTTTAGACATACTATGTGGGCAAACATTTAAATGTTAACCACTTCTAATGCGCTCTTCCTTTTCTTTATTTTTCCTTCCTCCAGCTGATAAAGTACTGGGAGGCTTTCTTACCAGAAGCAAAAGCAATCGCCTAATCCTCGATCACCAGCCTTCTGGACGACTAAACAGGCTGCCTTTTTCTTATACACTTTACCTCTTTTGCCTTTAAACCAAGGAAAATATGTGCACCGTAAAGGGAGATACAATCAATCCGTTTTTTTAATCACCTTTAACATATAACTCTATTGTATTGATAATTGTATATTTTCATTTAACCTTCCACAAATATTTTCTTATCAGATGAAAAGAGTTATACAGAGATATGGACAAAAAGACAAAAGTGCAGATGAGTGATTCCAGTAGGGAAATTAACCGAGTCCGTTGTTCTCAGGATTTTCTCCCTCGTGTGATCAGGAGCTCCTTCTCATCAGCAGTGGTTAATTGTTTACAGCCCGGCTGCTCTCTCATCAGATATTTCTGGGGACCCAGATGAAGAAAGTGGCCGAGAGTCTCACTCTTTCTTGTTAAAAATGACTTAAAGGGATTAAATAGCAGTTAAAAAAAATAAGATTTATGAGCACTTGTGCCAGGCAGATAAAGTACTCATGTACCAGCCATGTTTTTTTGTTTTTTTTTGGTCAGACTTATTGAACTATGTTGCTGAGGGGAGGGAGTGCAGGGTAATCAGAGGCATTAGATTAGCAGCGTCTACAGCTGCAGCCATGGTTGTTGGTGTAATAGTTTTCCATATGATTTCAATCAGTGTGCAAATTTGATGTCTGTGCCTTTAACGTCAGAATGGAGCTTGTGTTGTAGATACTCGTTGAGAGTGCAGAGGCTTGTAAACTCTTCTTCAGCAGCCATTATGACAAGGTGTCAGCGCCCAAGTTTGAGAATCATGGTTTTTCACTTCTGTGCCCATTTACTGAAATTCATTCTTTAGTATAATCTTCCTGCAGAGACTTGAACCAGGTAATCCTCTCTGCAATCATCATGTCTGAATGTGTTTTTGTCACTGTTGCGTCACTGTTGTGGGGTAATGTTTCAAGAGAGCGTCCGTTAATGCTTCACAAGGCGTTGCCGAGCGACAGTGACTCACGGTTGAGAAGAATGCAGTAAATGCTGACATGTCAGATGTATGGAGGAGTAAACTCATGTTTCACGTCTCAGCAAATCAAGCTCATGACTGGAAACCTGGAGTGGACTGTGGGTCCCACTTTGAGCACTCTGGGTGGCGATGTGAAATAATAATAAAGATGCAGCCTGCAGATGTTTTACTTATTGGTTACTGCAAAGGTTACAAAATGTTTGATTTGCCAAACAGTCCAAAGGATTTTTAAACTAGTTGTACTACAGGGCAATGTTCATTCTTGAGTTTATTCTTATTCACATTTGCTTGGAGTCGCTGTAAAATCAGGGACACATGGGGAGGGTAACATTCAAAGAAATGTTGCAGTGTTCTCACACATAAAAGGAAGAATATGACGGCCACCTACCCAACACTGGCGGTGTCACCCCCCACCCCACCCCGTTCACTCATTCACCACTTAAAAACAGACACTCTGTGGTTCACTGGAGTTTGTAGGAAATTTAGACGTTCACTAATCGTCAACTCCTTGTGTCTTCAGCGACAGGTGTTAGAGTTGTTTAAGACGTATTCCGTTCCACTGCTGATTTTTCAAATGCACTGTGTAATGGATAAGAATTCGGACACCGGTCTAAAATAGCAGACAGTAAACAAGCCTGGATTCAGATTCTTACAAAATATGTCACTGTGAATGTTTTGAGGTAGGGAGTGCAATCAACTCATCAGTTGGACCTTTAAGATGCACAATGAATGTAAACACAAGTTGGTTTACATAAAGTATTCACGTTTACAGTGACATGAAACTGAAAAGCTGATGTGGAACCAACAAATGTTTGGCATTTGTATTTGATGACACATCAAATAATGAATTGGCTACAAATCATTCCTGCACAGAATAGTAGATTTCTAGTAAATTGGCAACGGTTTGCATAAACACAGGAGTTGTCCTTTAAAAGCCAGTTTTAAAAGGTCAGGACTGATGTTGACTGGTAGACATTAGTGCCAAACGGTAGACACGCTGATGTTGTAGTGGACCTAACTCTTCCTCACACGAAAACAAGCCTGTGTCACAAATTCATGTGACCGGGCCGCCATCCTTATGATTGCAGCTTTAAATTCCCATTTGCACACATGTAAACTGAAGCCGTGCAGTGACTGCGCTACACTGTATCTACTGTCGTCATTAAGACATCTTCAACTTGCAGACGTTTCTGTGCAGTTTTTGTTGTTGCCCGTTAGATACGTGCTTCTTTTTAAGTTGTATTTCAGCTCAACGTGTTAGTCTGGTCTTGTCGTGTACTCTGTGTCATCATTTGTCAATGTGCAGAGCAATGTCAGCAACATGCACTGTGTCATAGTCATTTCTTTTAAAGCAAATCAATAAAGTTGCACTGTTTACACTTGGAAATTTCATACAGAACTTTGGACTAATGTGTCTTATTTACTCTACTTGAGTGTCTTCTACAACATCAACAGTGTTTGTTTAGGGTTACGGCTTTTAACTGTACGAATGCTGTTGAGTTGTGCGAGCTACTGATATTTATGAAATGTAGTTTCTTATTTTGGGTTATTGCTTTGCTTTCCTGTAGGGGGCAGAGTTCTGAAGAAAACTGCAGTGAAAAAACTGCTTGTTAAATATTAATGAGTAAATTAAGAGTTTGTTCCTTTTGGTGATCAGGATCTTAAAAACCAAAAACATTTGTTATAATACGTAATGTAAATGAATATGTGTATCAAATCTAAAACCTCATTTGTGATGGAGCTTTACTACTGCTCCTGGATTAAGAGTTCATGATGAGAGTAGTGGATGAATCCTGTCAAGACAAATCGCATCCTTTCTAGACCACAACTGATGAATTGTTAATATACAATATGTTAGCCAATATTTATCTTTGTGCATACGTGACAGCAACTAGAAATCAAAGTAAAAAAGGCTAAATTCCTATAAGGGCATTTATAAAGTGACTGTTATATGGTTTCATTTTAACCATAAAGAGCCCTGCTCATATATTTCATATATTTTTCTGTTAAAAACGTCACTGGCCAAATAAAAGGTATTTAAGACATTTTTAATCATCTCATTTTCCTATGAAGGTAGATACATTTACAAATGTAACTAATGTCTGTCATTTCATCTTGAACATGCATATGAAGTGTGTTCTGACTTTAAGTTAGTTGTACTGTATGACTATAAATACCGAATCCTGCATTTCCCATACAGAAACCTTTGTAAGAGGCTCATGCATAACCACATTCTTCTTCCTCCTTACCGCCAACTACTTGATGGCAGCAGGATTATTTTCCCAGACTGACAAAGATATTACTTGTCTCCACAGCCTGTGATGTATGAACTGACCACTTTAACAAACCCCCTCCTCACAGACTACTACAATGCCAGCTTTGCTTTACCATTTATTAAAAACTATTTACAATAGTGATATAGCAATAACACTCCCTCTCATGTCGTGTGCAGCGATACAATTGGTTTGCATACCTTGCCTCCTTAAAGACAGATGAGATAATGGAAGCAGTTGTAGCTGCGACACACGAGGACATGCTTCATGTCTCACCCTCTGCCCATCACAAATGAAAACTGCTCAAACTAAGAAGCCCCAACTAAAATTCCTGTAGTATGAAGCACTCGCTGTGAAAAACATGAGACTCTGATGAGCCTCACACGGGGCACCCAAACAGCTATTACATGCTCGCTGCCTGCCTGGCAGTTAGACAAAGCAAAACACCATCTTTGTTGATTCTTAACATGAATGACGGTTTGGCAAACTCTTCAGGCAGTTCATGGTTTCGACACATTACAGACAAGTGTAGGCGTCAGTCGATACCATCATAACAAAAAAATAAACAGCCAGCACGACGTCATGCTCTCTATAAAGCGTAAATGCTTAAAGGCTGACATTTGACACTGGATGGACATTTCAGAATGAGCTGTTAGTGACCAAAACACTCTTCACTGAGACACAGTAGTTTGAACATGCGCTGGCATCAAATCACACATAGTCCAGAGTCTCAACACATGTAACCGGTGGTGGATTATTATTACCTGTGCTTGAGGCAGGACTGGAGTCTATTCACTTAAACTTCAGTTCAAACTGCAATCTAGCTGATTCTAATAAACAACTGGTGATCAATCATTTCACACTAGGATGGACCGACAGTCGACTCGTGCAAGGAGTAAAGGTGATTACATCTGACGACACACATACACTGGCATGAAAGGAGACAATATGCTACAATTACACTGCATTCATCACTTCATGCCAAATCACAGTAGGGTGTGAAAGAACAGGTCGGTCTGTTGACTCCTGAAGGAATCCCACAGGGAATCAGATGAGAAGATCGATACCACTTGTGCATACGCAGTGAGAAGCTACAGCTAGCCGTCGCTTGACTTAGCACCAGGAGTGGAAACAGGCAGCGTGTCAAGTTGTTTTAATTGACCTTTAATGTGATGCAGAGGACCGGTCAGTTGGAGTTGGAGCCATCTTAATATAAGGAGCTTAGTGATACCAGTAACAGCAAAAACA
Organism: Planiliza haematocheilus; assembly: GCA_005024645.1. Taxonomy (NCBI): domain Eukaryota; kingdom Metazoa; phylum Chordata; class Actinopteri; order Mugiliformes; family Mugilidae; genus Planiliza; species Planiliza haematocheilus. Next base: position 5,221,851 of record SRSE01000744.1, on the reverse strand, counting down.
GGAATTTCTCCACATTCCTGCAATAAAAAGTGACAGTATGACTGAGGCAACTTAAGAGGTTTTCTGCAAAAGGTTTGATTAAAGAAATATTAACAATAATTTACATAAGACTGATTGGCCCCAACAGGAAATCTGGGGAACGGACGTCAAGATTATTTAAAATTCACAACATTTGACTTTGATGCAGGAAAAAAAAAAAAAAACGGGCTAAACTTCACCGTAAAAACTATATATTCATGCCATCTTAGCCTTTTTAGGCATGATTGTTTTCTTAAATGACAAAAGAAGCACTATTTCTTCCTGGCTCAGCTCTGTGATGAAATAAATGTCCTCCAACAGTAAAACACTGAAATGTCCAAAGGTTGCCTGGGGTACTGTCTCCATTTCTTCTTGCGTTTTCTTCGTGGGTGTTGTCAGGAGAAATGCTCCTGTTGCAGAAGCAGAAACAGCCACGTGTAGTGATTTAAAAGCAGCTCGGGTACACGTTTTAAAACTGACTGTCCAGGGACTCTAATCCATCCATGCTGAAGACTTTAAATGAAGAGGGGAGCTGTTCACGGACCTAGAGCACTGTCAGAGTTTCAGAGTAAAGTCCGAGCAACGTATCTAAGAAGCCCTCCATGTTGGAAAAAGATAACGTCCATCTCAGTCTCAAACAGGGCGGTGACGAAGAAGGACTTTCCTTGGCTGGTCTGCAGGAGAACACAAACAAAACACTTCCTAGTTAAGTATCTAATGTACGTCTGAAGACATCAGAGCTGCATGTGATGCGATCAGCGCCGCCTCACCTTGACAGTGAGCTGCTGCCTTGGAGTCAGGCTCTCTGGCAGGATGATGCTGAACTTCTCCTTCCCACTGAGCTCCAGAGAGTCTGCATTCTGGCCGGAGAGGAACTGGAGCGGCATGATGCCCATTCCCACCAGCTGGTTCTTGTGCAGCTTCTCAAAGCTCTCAGCGATTACTGCACGTACGCCCTGTGACCACAGAGGAGTTAAAGATCAAGCCAAAACAATTGAGGTAATCGAGTAACTGAGGAGTCACTGAACGTGTCAGTGTGTTGTGAATGAAAAAAGAGTCTACTGTTTAAAAAAAATGTTTATTTACAAAGTCAGAATCTTGAATGAAACTACAGTAATGTAAGCTGAAGTGAAGCTGTCCCTTGTTGCCTGGCCAGAGGTCAGCTGTGTGTGTGGTAGTTTACCAGCAGGTATGGTCCTTTGGCTACCCAGTCCCTGGAGTTTCCAGAGCCGTAGTCTTTGCCTGCCAGGATGATGAGGGGAATGCCTTCCTTCTGATAGCGATCAGCTGCCTCAAAGACATCCAGCTAACAGACAGATGGGAAGAGATCAGGTTTTCAGCAGCAGAAAGAACATGCAGCTGGAATGTGCCAGACACATGTACCGGCAACTCTGAAACGTGTGGTGAAAATGTGTGGTGACTCTACTGGTTCCAGGCCTGATGAAGTCTCTACTCACTGACTGGCCTGAAGGAATGTGCAAAGTCTTCGGGCCTGGTTTGCCGATGAATCGATTTTGGAGCTTGATACTGGCAAACGTGCCTCTGGTCATGACTGCGTCATTCCCTCTGCGAGCGCCATACGAGTTGAACTCCCGCGGTGTCAGCCTGAGGAGAAATATTCAAAGGGCATTAAAAATAGATTTGAATTTGTGTAACGACATAAACAGGAAACCAGTTCCATCTGTGGTGCATGTTGTCACTGTGTTTGTTGTGTTTAGCTGCTCAATGCGTCCATCACATTAGCAATGTTTCAAAATATGTCCATATTTTAATTTCACAAAAAAACCCATGATCTCGGTTTGAGATTTATGTTATTGTGTTTATTTGATTTCCTCTGACAACACTAAACTTAAATACTCTCACAAGCAAGAAACTACAGAATAAGTAGTCTCCAACTACGGTTACTGGTGCAGGATGTTCATAATGCACAACCAGACTATGCTGTTTTGAACGTGCCTCGAACCTTCTCATTTAGAGAGTAAAACTTTAACTAACAGGTCTCAGCATTACCATTCAATTTCAATGCCTGCTGTCACCCAAATTAGACCGTCCACCCTGACTGATAACATAGCTATGCTGCTTTAACATATTAAAGCATGTTCACACTCTAGTGTCATTTCACAGCCCATACTGAACAACAGTTAAGTCATTAATAATGATCCATAAGGGACTGCAGCTTGAAACTGACCGTTTGCTCAGCAGGTACTTGGCAGCAGCGCTGGCCCTGGCGATGCTGCCCGCTGGTGAGATGTGGTCCGTTGTTACTTTGTCCCCAAGGAACAGTAAGGCATGAGCGTTTTCTATCGACTGAGGGGCAGGCACCTCTTTACTCTAAGACAAAAAGACATTTCAATGCGATGTTTAGAGACTTGAATGATTTGCTTACCACACTGTTTTAACTTTTTCTTTTCTAGGGATTGGTGTAAACACTACCCAGACTAGCTTTGGATAGATAGTCTCTGTTCAGCTATACCGTATATGCTGTAGTTGTCTCTATCACATAACCCATAAATAAATAATAAATGAATGGAATTAATGAATCTTTACCACAAATGTCTGAGGACTTACCAGCTTACTGAAGAAAGATGGTGAACGAATATATGTGGACTTGACATCCCAAGGGAAAACTTTAGCGTCTGAACATTCGATGTTGTTCCAAAACGTGTTCCCTTTCTGGAAAAGATCCCAACAACATTAACAACACAATACAGACAGAAAGGAAAACAAAGAGAGCAGGATATCTGGGTTTCTACACACAAACTGCGTTTTTGAGTCAAACAGACCTTCCCTCAACAACATACATGAACATCTTCTGTTCTCACACAAAGACGGAGCACTCACAGCTGCTATGCTAAATGGGCTGTTCGTGTTTTTTCTGTGTGAAGATGAAGAAAACTAGTGAAGGTCATCTCCTAACCTCCATCCTTCCCCTGAGATCCTTAAAGACGGAGGAGATGACTGTGTCCTCTTCAGTTTGTTGGACCTCCTCTCTGGACGGCCAGATATCGCAGAGAAACACCTCCTTCCCATCTGATGTCAGACCTGTTCAAAATCACAAACAGCTTCACAGTGAAGTCTTGGAATGCTGAGGTATGAGACTAGAACATCTTCCATGAAACACAAGGAATTAAAGAATATAAAAATGTAGAAAAAAACATTTATTCAGCTGAAATATCTCCACTAACCTACTTACTGGTTCTATGCCTACTAAATTCCTACACAGGACACTGAATCACTGCATGCTCACTTATCATAATCTGCCAAAGTCCTAAAACTCCCTGATGATCCTCAGCTTTGAGTAAAACAGCTTAGGGGAGCTTCTAGTGGTGGTTTTCTTACCTAAAGGCTCTTTCTCAAAGTCAATTCCCACAGTCCCTGCGATGGCATAAGCTACCACCAGAGGAGGGGAGGCCAGGTAGTTGGCACGTACGCAGTCACACAGGCGGCCTTCAAAGTGCCTGTTGCCAGATAACACACCGCAGGCCACCAGATCCCCCTGAAACACAGATCATCAAGGTGAAGCTGTTGTGAAATGTTTTTTTAAAGAGTCACAGAAATAGATCAAGATGGCATTATGAAGAACAGACCTGTTTGATAGCATCCACGACAGCTTCTGGTAGCGGGGCGGTGTTCCCTACACATGTGGCACAGCCATAACCAATCACCTCAAACCTGGCATGGAAAGTACAATGCAGTGTTTCAAAGCCTGACATCACTCCTTGAACTAACAAACCTTATATCTGACAGGAAACCAATACCACAAGTTCAACCATGGTTTACTTTTTAAATCCACACTGCTGCATGGGTTTGTTCAAGTAACTGACAAAGCTCTGTACACATTAGAGATTACAAATTATTATAGAAGTTCACGCAAAGGTACGTTTACATTAACTGTATAAATAAAGTCATAACTACATTGACAGTAACGTTTAATACATCATTTTGCTCTTAGAAATGTGATTTTAACCTCTAAAGGCATGTTGGTGTTTGTGTTGTGTACACATGCTTACCCCAGCTGGCTTAAGTAAGGCAGGACTCCACTGGTATTGAGGTAGTGAGTGACCATGCCACTTCCAGGCGCCAGGCTGGTCCGAATATAAGGCTTGACCACAAGACCGGCCTCCACTGCCTTTTTGGCCAGGAGACCTGTCAACCACAAACACAGCCATACAATGTAAATGTCCATGTGGCCACACAGAAGACTTAGGCGGCATAAAGCAACACATGGGTTTTTGTGAGTAACAGAAGAAAATGTTTTGATTCATGACTTAAAAAAGATGCGAGTCATCAGTATGAGTTCAGAATGTGGTTGTGAAAATGATTGACTCAATATGATGATATAAATGATGACGTTACAAAGCTCTCACGCTCACATGTTAAAGCTGAACTCAGACTCCAGGAGTTTGATTTTGTCCCGATTTTGAAATCAAGTTGAAACTTGTACACTAGTATTGTTAACCACATTGAATCAGGTCATGAAACACTGAATGCACCACCTCACAGCACAGACAAGCGAATGTAAACAAGACACCTGCTTTATATCTACTGACACATGTACCCTGGTTTACCAACCGCCAAACAAACCAAAAGCAGAAGAAGAAAAAGGAAGAAAATGTTCTGTTTACAGTAGTATGCTAGCTAACCTAAGCCAAGAGGGCTTGAATGATCCCAGCTGTCTAACAGCCCTGTCAGAGCCTCCGTATCCTGCTAGACTGTTTCTGTCACTGGTTATTTTGAAAGTACAGAGATAATCATCCAGATTTTCCTAAATGTCAGGACTACCCTGGTGGGTGTACGAGCAGCTTGGGAAGTTCAACAGCAGATCTGTAAACACCACACATAAATCAATCTAAGCTGAACTGACGTGTGGACGTTTCTCAGGAGGGGCAATTCAGAGATAAATCAACCTAGAATTATTTTGGTCTGAGCTCAGCTTTAGAAGAACTGCTGTACCTAATACAAGTAAAGTGTACTCTTTTAAAATGGGATTCATGTTTTCATTGCTTTACCAGCAGTCAGCATGACAGACGGGTTGCAGTTGTTGGTGCAGCTGATGACAGCAGCGATGACCACTGAGCCATGAGCCAGCTGATACTCCTGACCACAGTGCAGGAAAGGAACACAGGTCTCCTGCTTCTCCTTGGAGATGTGGAAGCCTTTAAAACCCACCTGGAGACCCACAGAGGAAAACACTCTTTATTAAACAAAGCTACAGTAGCACAACAAGATATCAACAATGCATCACAAGCATCTCCATAACAAAATCACAACTATTACTCCTAGGACTGACAGAATACAAGTGTAGACCTTAATATTCAAGTCTTGTTGTGTGTTACCTTCTCATCTAGACAACTCTGGAAGTCTTCTTTCATGTTGCTGACTGCCACTCGGTCCTGAGGCCTCTTGGGTCCGCTCACATAGGGCACCATGGAGCTCAGGTTGATTTCAATCTCCTACACAAACACCAGTGAGTTTATTTTGGCTCATTATACAAAGTGCTAGACTCGTCTTCTGCTGTCTGGGATTGTTTTTGCAAACACAGACACAGACTGTCATTCTGAGAAAAACAAATTAAGAGCAATGAGACAACGTAGGAACGCAACACTTTTTATGACACTGGTTGCATCGGCAACCTTTGCACTGTGGTCTGCTGGTGTGCCAGAGTCAAACTGGGTAAACTGATAAAAAGGGTCCTCTGGACTCAGTGGAGTAGGTGGAGGACAGGAGGATGTTGGCCAAACTGTCAAACATCAAGAAGAAGCCCTCTCACCCTCTGTATAAGACAGATGGGACATTGGGTAGCTCCTTCAGCCAGAGACTGCTGCACCCACAGTGCAGGAAGGAATTCTTTGGATGTCCTTTATCCCTTCAGCAGTCAGACTGAGCAATACTTGATGTTGGAGTTTGTTTATATTAAATGGTGCTACTATGAAACAGTACATCTACCATCAGGAAGAGTACACAGTATTCAGATATAGAAATTACCTCAGAGTACTGGGGGTCTTCTGAGGGGTCTTCATAGTTTCGGAACAGTTTTACAACCTTCATATAAGACTCCAACAGTTCAAGTTTTTCCTGGGAGAAATCTGTAATATCCAAGAATGATATGTTAACATAACAATAAAACTTTTCGCAGAATCTGGTAGCAGACAGTAAACATGGACTGACAGTGAAAGCTCAGTCAGAATTGGATAAACAACTCCCGACGGCAACAGTAGTGCTCTGCTAACTCACTTGTCTTTTTAAAGTGCTTGAGTGTGACTTGGTCGACGGGGAAGTAGCTGACAGTAGCGCTGTACTCTGGACACATGTTGGCGATGGTGGTTCGGTCTGGAGCCGATAGCTGGGACACACCAGGCCCAAAAAACTCAACGAACCTCCCAGCAATCCCAGCTTGCCGCAAGTGCTGAAAAATCAATCATCAGTTTGCATTTAAAGGGAGGGATAAATGATTGTATTTGTCAGTTTCACTTTGGGTAACAGTAGCATGCAAAGACAAAACCAGACATGCCAAGTCACATTTAGTTGATTCTAAACCCTGATTATGTGCTGACACAACAACATGGCACATGCAGGGAAGCAGAGGAGTGTTACCTTTGTAATGCCGAGGACGATGTCTATAGATGTGCTCATGGGGTTAATGGAGCCCACCAGTTTGCAGCCCACCACCTGAGGAAGAGTCAGAGACACCGGCTGGCCCAGCATCACTGCTTCTGACTCAATTCCTCCAACACCTGGTGGACAAAAGAGGCGGGAACCGAACAGTTGAAGCCTTTTTTTTTTAACAGCACCCCCCAGAAGATCCACTTAAAAACAAGATTTTAAGAAATTTCACTGGCTGACCAAGTTTACAACAAAAAATGCAAATGTGTTACCCCAGCCCAGGATGCCGAGGCCGTTGATCATAGTGGTGTGAGAGTCGGTTCCCACCACGCTGTCGGGGTAGATGAAACCATCGCTGACCTGCACCACTCTGGACAGATACTCCAAATTCACCTGGTGGACTGCGCCAACGTCCGGAGGAACCACGTTCACATTCTTGAATGCTTTTGAACACCACTGTTCGGTACACAGAATGAGAAATGTAAACGCTACAAAACAAGCGTAGGGCATCATCATACAATATTATGTGTGACTGTCAAACAAGAGAAATATACAGCACCTTAAAGAACTGAAGCCTTTCTTTATTTCTTATAAGTTCCATTTCCTGGTTCTTGACAGCCGTTTCAGTTCTGTAGATAAAAGAATAATTCAGCCGTGAACAGGAGAAAGGGGAACTCTGTGATAATCTGTCAACTCATTTAACCTGAATGTGAACTCTGCTGGAAGTTTGAAAACAACTGATTGAATTGTGATTCATGAAATTCGAATAAGTGTCTGTGAAAGTGTAAAAAGTTGCATAATTTCTGACTGAATCAGATTCAAGCTAAATAATTCGCAAATAGGAAAAATGCAGAACCGTTCATATACTCTCCACAGAGAGCTGGAGATTTAAAGCCATTGTTTCACCACTGTTTAAATTACATTAACCTCATACTGAACACCAATAATCCCTTTGCCCTTCAAAACTTACTCGGAGACGGGCTTCAGGTGGAAAGGGCAGAGGAGAGGTGTATTTTCGATCTGCTGGACAGAGGCAGGAGGTCGACCTGGAGATGCCGGAGGGTCACTGCAGGCAGCTTTACTACATGAGCCCCGCTGGCCGCCACACTGCGAGCCTCCTCTGGACGGGGGCCTGCTGGGTAGTGAACGAGAGGGGCCCTGGCTCTGGTTTGTAACGTCGCCTCCACCGGGGTTAGGAGCATTCTGTATGGCACTGTGGATACAAAGTAAAAAAAGAAACATTAAAAAGAAAATCAAATTGCTATAAAATGATCTGAAGTCAATATACCGCTACACTTTCATTACAATATACAAATAGAAAATGCAAAAGCAAACACACCATTTGCTATAATCAATCTGTAATGAGTGGTCTACTATGAGGTCCGTGTGGCATTTCGGGTTGACCTGGCCAGGGTCTACTCCATGTTTGGACACAGCATCCCTCATGGCCGCCAGGTCCACCATGGCAGGAATACCACTGTCAAAGGAAATCAAAGGAAAACCATTCAACCTTCCTTCGGTGAATCATAGGATTATATACTTTTTGCTTTGAGATTTCCTACAATATGAATAACTTGTTTACATCAGTGAACACAAAGAAAGACCATGACAACCAAAGATCTGATAAGCTTGTGTCTGGCGGATAGCCTGTTTCACCCACGTCCCATCACATAGCCAACCATTCTGATCTCTCTCTCTAATTATATCTCATGTTTTCCTGCGCAGAGTCAAGACTCACGTGAAGTCCTGCAGAAGGACTCGCGCTGGAGAGAATGGCACCTCGGCTTTATTCTGCTGCTGCTGCCAGTCCAAGATATTCTTGACGTCTTCTTCTGTTGTGTAGAAGCCATCACAGTTACGAATAGCTGCCTCCAGGAGGACACGGATGGACAGAGGCAGCTTGTCTGTTCAGAGCAAAACAAGAAAAGCACTAAACACATATAAAGTGACTGAAGGACAATGTGCTGACAGAGTGGTTCTGTACAGGGCCCTTAAGCTCATAATAGTTTACAAGAGCATTTGTTAACCAGGCCTGAACTCACCATATCTTGGATCATTCAGTTTCTGTGGGTTGAAGAACTTGATACTGTCATCCTTCAGCCTGTCGATTAGGTGGCTGTACGGGTGCACTGCAAAGGAGAAACACTATTGCATCACACTATTCCAGCCTGATAAGATAAGATAGCCAAGATACACAAATCAAAGATGACTCTGAGATCTAAAAATGAAAGCCAGCAGTAATATAACGTAATATATAGACGATAAGATATGATTCACTACTCAAAAAGAGTCAGTTAACACAAAGTTTAAGCCTACATTTTTCATTTTACATAACGTGCAGTCTTAGTGATTATTACTAGTTAATAGTAGTGTGTGTAGTTTATCTTAACAACAGCCAAACTTCAACCCGGGTGGTACTTTGAAGAAGTTTCTTGGATAGTACAATACAAAACAATGTTGAATCTGTAATGCAAATGGCTCTATATAAAAATGTAGGGGAGAAAATGAATACTGGAAAACAGCTTTCAAGCCCTGTTCCTCCTTTTGTGGTCTAATTATTGTAGAATAAAAAAATAAATAAATGAAATTCATTGCATTGTAAAATAAATGGTCCCATCTTTGTGCAGAAGACTGATAAGTCTTATAGAGGATTGTTATTTCATGATAGCACCGACTCAGTAGGTGGAAGATGTGTACAGTACTAGGTTGTAGCTGTGAAATGTGGATGAAATTCCCTCTAGGTGCAGTGTTATTCAGGTCTCTCAACAGGACATCGTGCTGTAACGCCAACTCTCCGGTTTCTAACTTTGAAAGCAACACTTTCTCATCGTTATGAAACAAAAACTGCATAGAATACCAAAACTAGCCCAAATATAATCCTTACTATAAGGTATCCTTTCTAATGTTAGTTTCACAAATCTTAAATCTAGATCCTCGTGGTGGAGAGGTGTGGGACAAGAGCGACCCACACAAAATGAAACATAAAAGACAAGCACAGAAAACCAGCTAAGAGAAATTCCTGAAAATCTGATAATGTACCGATGTGAATGACACACTGAGGGTTTTTTATCATCTTCATCTGCAGCATATCTACTGCATGAGTGTGGCACTCCAGCAAGGACATTACTGTTGCTGCTGGAGAAGAAGGCAAATGGACACAATGCTGTAGTTTAGCGAATACCTAAATCTATGTAATCACTGTCAGATATTAACACGGATGTGTCAGAATGACTGAAACATCCTCTGCTACTTTTAACATCTCGGTCAGATAAGTCACAAGCAGACTGCACACAACTTCCAAAGGCCCAGCCGGTATGTTCACTTTGTATAAATAACCGTATGCAAAAACTGTTACACATGACCGATGCAAAACAGACAAGATGAAACAATACACAGTACACTACTATTACACAAACACAACAAATACCAGTAGAGATAAAACCTATATTCCCTGAAAAACCACTGGTCTAAATGACTTGAAACTCACATATTACTTTAGGCAGCTTAATTAATTAATATAACTGGCATATGATGTATATAAAATGGTATATAAAAAATGGCTCAAAATTATGTTAGTGTCATCACTATAGTCCTCTATATTTTTTAACATATCTCAAAGGCAACCTTTTAAATGTAAATATGAAAATCACGCGTTGTAAATACAAAAGGATTTATTACGAGTATTAACTAAGTAGCTATGACAATAATTTCTGCGATCATCCCCTTGACATGAAGTCATCGTTGCATGTGTCCTGATGACAAGCTAAGGAAGACGACTACAAAGCTAGCTAGGGCTAACACTTATCGTGAAGAACACTCAGGCTAACCAAGACCTTATCGTAACACCGGCTGAATGTCTAGAAGAGATACGAAAAACAAAGTAATTAACACAAAATACAAGCATTAGCTGAGTACGATAAAGTCGTGACAGTATGAGTTGAGTAAATACAACACATCCTTTCGGCACTAGCTAATTTACCAGCTCTATTTGTACAGTAAGCATAACCAAGCTAGCTAATGTTAGCTTTTATGTGTCTCAGCGGTGGGACGCCGGTGCGCTTCATGTAACGTTAACTAAAAGTAAACGACAGCCCTCTTCAGAGCCAAAGCCATTTTAGCCATATTCACGCCTTATATGTTAAAAGTCGGACCGGATGACAGCTTCCTATGGCAGATTAGCAGAAGACATCCCTTTACCTTTGACTGTGGAAGTGAGCGCCATGATGACTTCTGAAATCAACACGACCCGTTCTCACTACGGCACAGCAGAGCGGAGCCGACCAATCAGAGCACAGATATGGACAGCCACGCCCACCCATCAATTAGTAACTCCATAATAAACATTTTAGAACAAGCTGAAAATGTTTTAAATCATGAACAGACATTTATGGGGGAACCAATACAATAAGAATCAACAACAGTGATAATGAAAAGGCTGATAACTAAAATCATAACGTCTATATAAAACCATGACGTTAAACAAAATGAATATCATATAAATGTAATTAACAAGGTCAAAATAAGACATTTTTAGTCTTAAATCTGACGTGAATTTCAGTAAGCATGTAAAATATATAAAATAAGCATACATGTATAAAACAATGTATTCAATATCCTTATGAAATCTAAAATATTAATATGATATCAACCGTTAAAAACGTTTGCCATCGTCAGACAAACTAAATCCTCCTTCATGGCTGTTACAATGTTTAATTTATGTTGAAACAGCATTACAAGGGTGGTAATTCAACTGTATCATCATTTTGGAGGATGTAGTGTGGTGCTGATAAACCGGATTGAATTAACCAATAAAGTATTTCAGTTATTTAGCCTAGCCCGTCCACTAAACTGGGATTGTTAACATAATAGGAATAGGTGTTGGTTCAACACAATACACTTCAGTAGTACTACACACCACAGCCTCCAAAGTCACAATGAAAACACTAAAACTAATGCTGAATACCACAGTCTTCATGAAGTACAGATTTAGTGCAGGGCTGTTATAGTAGAATTCATTAATTTCCATCACTGTACCTAATGAACTGGCCAGTGACTGTACATATTTATTAACAAGCTGCTGTGGGCATGACGGTGGGGCAGTACCATAGATGGAGTGTATATAAAAGAGGCTAGAGCATATCTCCGACCTTCTCACTGTGACTTTAAAAGTGTTGTTTCAAGCGTCCCACGTGACAGTGTAGTTACGACTCGCGCTGCCTTCATGGTACCTCAGAATATTTTCAGGTTGCGATTAATATCTGGTTACAGACTACAGAATAGTGACACCTGTGCTCCAGTTTCTTGTCATTTATTCTTCGGACACAATGGGCTTGACGGTTTCATCGGGCTTCACTTGCGGATGGCCTAACTTTCAAATTAAAAGTCAAATTGCAATACATATGATCAGTGCTGGGTTTATGACGCATATTTTTTAGATTAAGCTATTCAGCTGTAAATAAATGTTGAGATGCCGTTTAAATATTAATATGTCAGAAATGATTGTAAAGAGCAAAATATATTTCAAACAATGATGCATTAACGTAGATTTTAATGCTTGAATTTAGGACTTTGGGTTTTAAATGTAGGATTAATCAAGGGTTATGATATTATGATTGCTGCTAGATATGAAAGGCTCATACAACGTTTCAATCACCCCAAAAATACATTAATAAATGCATAAAAATAACAACAACAACCAAACAAAGTCAACTGGACTATTATAACATTTGTGGGTGGTGCACACTTGACACTAAAACTCATGTTTGTTAACAACAAAATACACACCTGGAAACTGGAGGAGTTTGTTCAGATTAAGCTGGGTGGCGTCCTGTTGTTTTTCTGACTAAACTCGTTCCCGTTTGTACGCAGTTTTGTAATTCCTACATTGTTACCCGTCTTTGAAGGCACCACCCTGTCAAATTACTTTAACAATTCGCTAAGTAAACATGCTTGATAAAATGGTGGCCTTAAAGAAAAAGCAATTTTATATCCATAACTTCTTTAGAAACAAAAAAATAGATTTGCAGAGGTTTTGTAACAATTAGTAGTAAAATTCAGTTCATGACCTTTCACCTTCGACAATGTTTGCTCGCAGCCGTAATGGACGTAAGACATGACCCTCCTGGTAGCAGAGCAGGCCGTATGAGTTCGACCAAGCGGGGCAATTTTGCAACAGTAAGTGTGGACGCGGAAGGTGAGCCTCATCATGTCCGAACGGGTACGTTTAACCATTGTGTTTACGTTAAAACTGCGTTTTATCTCACGCAGAAAAAAGTGTCATCCATGCTGTTAGCAAGCTAACACAGCGCGAGTACACTGTGACATTGCACGTGCTTCTTCTTTTCATCCTCCAGCTGCAGAGCGGCAGTAATTAACCTTTACGTTGATCAGACGTTCACTCGGAAATGCTTTGGATTGACGCCTAATGGATAATGTGTATTTAAAGACATACAGGAGATAGAGTCGGGGATCGTAGTGTTGGTAGATGTGTGTTTTGTAATGCAGCGTGTCTGTTCCGTGTTAATACCGCCTCTGGCGAAATCCTCTGTGGACATGTTTTGCTGACAGACAAAATCATCCCCCTCGTGGCTGGGACAAGTCAGTCACTTCTGTCAGGCTGTAAGACTTGTCTCAGGATTTCAGAATAAAGAAAAAAAACAAGGTACAACATGTTGTAAGTGATAAACACTGTGCATATATACAGCATGTCCAGTGGCTTAAAGAAATCATCAACCACATCCATTCAAGCTGATTGACCTGGATCAGTTTGACATCCAGTGTATGTTACTGAGGATTTGTCACAACTCTGCTTGATACAAAATAAAAAAGTTGCCACCAAATCAAAGTCACACACTCTAATATTTTGTTGGACGCCTTTAGCTTTGATTATAGCACGCATTCGCTGTGGCATGGTTTCGACAAGCTTCTGTAACAATATTTATTTCCATCCAGTGTTGCATTCTTTTTTTCAACAAGATCTTGTATTGATGATGAGAGAGTGTGACCACTGCACAAAGCCTTCTCAAGCACATCCCAAAGATTCTTAATGGAGTTAAGGTCTGGACTCTGTGGTGGCTAATCCATGTGTGAAAATTGTGTTTCATGCTCCTTGAACCACTCTTTCTCAATCTGAGCCTCATGAATCCTGGCATTGTCATCTTGGAATATTGTCGTGTCATCAGGGAAGAAAAAAATCCATTGATGGAATAACCTGGTCATTCAGTATATTCAGGTAGTCAGCTGACCTCATTCTTTGGACACAATGTTTCTGAACCTAGACCTGAGCAACCCCTGAAACCCCAGATCATAGCACTGCCCCCACAGGCTTTTCCACAACCACAGGATGTGTCTTTAATCATGGTTGTTTAAGAAATAAGAAGCTACTCGTTGGATTAGGGTTAAATAACTTGTTGCTAGCTGAAAGATAATCACCCATGCAGTAATTATCCAAGAGGAGGCTCATACCTTTTTGCTCGGTTATATCCAGGTGGTGACTTTTTTTTTTTTTGGTCAGGCAGTCTGTACAGTGGTGCTAAAGGTTTTTGCGCCCTTCAGAGTTTTCAGCATTTCTGTCTAAAACTAATTCAAAACATCAGCAGATTTTCACACAAGTTGATGTGAAACCTCCTCACATGAACTACTTCCTTTATGTTCATGATTTTGACTTGACCATTCTAAAACATAAATTTTGCTCTGCTTCAGCCATTCTTTTGTAGAACATGTTGTGTGCTTGGGCTTATTGTCTTGCTTTATGACAGAGTTTTTCTTAAGATTCGGCACCCAGCAGGCTCTTTCCTCTGACCAGATGACTTTACTAATGTTAAATGTCCATGGTTCTTACAGGTATGATGGCAGTAACACACTTGATGTCTGCAGATCCGCAGCATTAGGGGTACATCGCCTGGGCGGCACCATGCAGCAAAAAGGTGCCATCCAGATTATTGAATGGGAGGACCTGGACAAGAGGAAATTCTACTCCCTGGGTGTGTTCATGACGTTGACCACCAGGGCCACCGTCTATCCAGCCAGCCTCATCCGCACCCGCCTGCAGGTGCAGAAGGGGAAGACCCTGTACACCGGCACCTTCGATGCTTTCTGCAAGATTCTGCGAACGGAGGGTGTGCAGGGCCTCTACCGTGGCTTCATGGTCAATACATTCACCCTGGTCTCAGGACAGGCCTATATCACCACTTATGAACTGGTGCGCAAGTATGTGTCTCAATACTCGCCCAGTAACACGGTGAAGTCGATTGTGGCAGGAGGTGCAGCGTCCCTGGTGGCTCAGACCATCACTGTGCCCATAGACGTGGTGTCCCAGCATCTGATGATGCAAGGACAAGGGGAACACCAAACCCGCTTCAAGGCCAAACCCAAAATGATGCTCGCAGCGACTAAGCGCAGATGGACTTTCGGGCAAACCCGTGACATTTCGGTGCAGATATTTGCAGCCGATGGTTTCAGGGGATTTTACAGAGGCTATGTGGCTTCACTTCTCACATACATCCCGAACAGTGCACTCTGGTGGCCATTTTATCATTTTTATGCAGGTAAATCAATACACAATTCACTGAAGTTGACAGTGTTTTGAGAAGATTGCAGGAAATAAAATCTTTAGACTGACACTGTTTTTAATTCTTTGCATTTGCAGAGCAGCTGTCCCTGTTAGCACCAAGTGAATGTCCCCACCTGATTCTGCAGGCTGTGGCAGGACCGATGGCAGCTGCCACCGCTTCCACTATCACCAACCCCATGGACGTTGTTCGAGCAAGGGTGCAGGTAAATACACAAAACCACCGCTGTTCACAGACTAGAGGGCATTTATGCATATGTTGCTCCTTTAGGCAGTCTTACTAGGGTGAACCCTGTCCTAGTAAATAAACAGTGACTTTATCTAAACTACATGCAAGTGTGCATGTGCTATTTGGTCACAACTGTCAACCAAAATGATCAAATGAGATCCAATATCCTTTCAACGGACGCATTAATGTTACATGTAGTAAAACCACAGGATTGACTTGGCTTGGCAAAAACCATTTGTAGTCATTTCATTTTTTGGATGTAGAGAAAGTTTGACATTGAATTTTATATAACAAGGAATTTCATTAACATTAAGAATGTGACATTAAGACATTAAGGCGTTTTCAATAAATGTCTTAATTCATTATTTACAGTCATTTCTCCGTCAGTCAACAGACATGATAGCAGACTCTAAACTGCTTGCTTTCAGGCTGGGAATTCCTAGGAGATGGAGATGATTAGGTGGTTGCGTCTTAAATCCCAAATATCGAGATTAGAATTAACAGATTCTTTTGTTAATTCCAGCTTCTGGTCTGTGATAATTTGATGCTTCGTTTTGACCTGCATGGCAGTAAAATGTGTATCATTTATATAAATAAATAAAGTGTCGTTACCTGTAGCTGTGGGACAATAGTCTGCAGATGAATCAGTAGTGATAATAATCATTAGTTGCTTCCCTAGTTCTGACAGGTCAGACATGTAAGGGAGTGGATGAACTATGACATTACCACACAGCTATTATCAAATCATATTTAAAGTATACTTAAACCACTCACTCACTCACCATCCCACAAAGTTCGATATGAACAGAACAATTAATCATAGGCTCCTTTTACACTTGTTCTATTTCCTCTTTTTGTTACTCATAATGCGCACCACTTCATTTGGTGCTGTTCTATTTTTGGAACAAAGATGCAGGATTTTAACTTTAAATTAGATATGGCATAAATATCACCAGATAAAAAATAAGATCCATTTAGCTGTTGCTTCAGGAGCTTTTGATTGTTGCACACTATTTTCTTTAGCTAAGGGTAAGTAATGTTCAGATATTTCATTTTGTAAAGTATTTTCAATTGTGCTGTAACAGTTTACATAGAAAGCTCATTTCTGATATTCAGTAAACCAAACCATCTCAGCTCAAGATCCATTTAAGAGCTTTTCAAGAGTCTAATCAGCAGCAGAAATAAACAGAAATGACAGATGAATAAACTCTGAGCCTCAACATGAAATTCATTTCCACCTAACAAAGATGATTTGTCCTGTGTGTTAAAGGTGGAGGGACGATCATCTGTTATTGAGACGTTCAAGCAGCTGCTGGCAGAGGAGGGCGTCTGGGTGATGACCAAGGGTCTGTCGGCCCGCATCATTTCCTCCACGCCCACATCAGTGCTCATTGTGGTCGGATATGAGACTCTAAAGAGACTGAGCCTTCGAGCTGACCTGGTTGAGTCCAGACACTGGTGAAAAATGAGAGGGAACCAGGACGACCTCACAGCAGGCCTCAGAGACACTGACCCAGTCGGTAACTGCTGCGCTGCATGGCTGCTTCCTTTAGATCTGGGTTTTAATGCTGTCAGTCGAGCACAAATGGCTGCGTTTGTCGTTAGGCATGCTGGGGAGCTACGGGTGTTACTACCTTCTTTTTTTCTGTTTGTCCGACCTGTTACAGTGGAATGTGAAGACAGAAAGGAAAACAATTGACTTTCAAGAACATGATGTACATGCAGAAATGTTGACCCACTGAAAGGACAGCAGAAGCTCCTACACTGTATATCGTGATAACAGACTCTTCCAATGTGATATTTTTATAAATGGATATGGAAAATAACTCTTCATATGCAACAAGTCAGGGTTTTTATTTGTTGCTTTGCACCACATTAACCTTGTTAACAGTTTGAGTGTATCAACTGGGTTCAAGTTTTAAACCAGTGCTACAGCACAGAAGATGTATTTTAACATAATTATTATTTAGGGGTGTAACGGTGTGTGCGTTCATCACACACAGATCAGCAGATGTTCGGTATACAATTTGCTCAATTGGGTGCACACTGTGAGCCATTACTCACTTTGTCCAACGTTGCCACAGTGAAGGTTATTCAAACAGGATAGATGTGGCTTCAGCGTTAACAAGAAGAGAGAAACGTGTGGTTTTGCTAAAATTGCACTGCTGGCTATAATTATCATGTATCTCTGATTTAGTTTATACTTCAGAGGAGCAGCACAGTCTTTTCTTATTGTCAGTGTGCAGCCTACGAGTGCCTTAGCCGTCACAGTAAGAATTATGTCTTTTAAGGCATAAAAAAAAAAAAATCAATTTGAGGTTGTGCCTTTTCTGATTCCTGTGCTGAACCATGACTCAGCAAAGCAAGGGTCATACCGAAGTATGCATTTTGTGTGCCGTTACACCCCATGAGTCTCTCATGCCAAAATCTGGAGAAACAAATTCTGAAAAGCACCTCAAAGAGCAGAGGAGTGATTTGATATGATTTTGATATATGACATGATTTGAATGGAACGCATTCCAATGAAAAAGAGGTTTAAAATGTATAGATTGCCACCTTTGTTTAAGCCTAAATTACAACTAAATGCCATTAGATTGCACAGAAGTAATATATCTACAAAATTAAACTAGATTTCCAAAACTATGATATTTTTACTTTTACAACTATTTATCTAAAGAGGTCTTTGTGAAACGTGGCCTTAATTCTGTGTAGTTCACTTTAGTCTGTATGTTGCAGCAGTCTGTGAAATCAGTGGTGGAGGTTTCGTTGTGATTTTTATGCACATGTGTTGATTAGTCCAATGAGGCAGGAGTCTCTTTTTTCTTTTTGTTTCCATCTTTATAAATTGACTGTAAAAACAAAGGGGAGCTCAGACACAGAAGTAGAACAGGTGAGGAGAGTTCAGGATGGGAGTCATCTTCACGTTACATATTACAGATGTGGGAATCCAGTATTTTCTTCATGGCCCACTTCCTGTACAGAATTAATCTTGGTCAGATCAGGATCATATCTGTTACCATTCGGTTACAGGGCGACATTACTCTGCTCCATAGAAGCTGATGAGGGCAGACACCGTGATAAGTCAGCGGCATAGCACCAGCACACTAAATCACACAGCTGCCTTCAGAGTTCACCAGTCACTTAACGTGTGCGGTACATCAACAAGGTACTGTAATGTTAGGAAAACTACTGGAGATGCCTATAATGCAAAGCAACTGTGTTCAAACTCACTGCCAGAAAACACACCTCATTGATATGGTTGTCTTTTTATAACTTTTAGCAAACATGGTATTCCAGTTTAACTGGAGCGTTTGTGAGTAAAATGAACCTATTCAAATGAAATGGACTCATTCCTGTGTGGAGGGAGTCAAGTGTCAAGCTACAGCTACATTTACAGACTAGCTGTTTATCAAAGTGCAGTTTGATGTGTTTTAAACATTGAGAACCTGTAATAAAGAATTCAGAATCACTGCAGTGGTTGGTCACTTGATTTATACGAAGGTTTACATACACTTGGGCTAAAGCCATTAAAACTGATTTCATGTTAAACTCTATTCAGTAAGGACATCTACTTTGTGCATTTTGGAAAATGGTTTAAGATACCGAATACCCAGCGTTAGAGTACTGGCGTGGCAAATCAAAGGCAGTGTAAGTGTATGTAAACATCTGAGTGCAATGGAAGAAATAATACACCTTTTTTCTGTTACTATTCTGACATTTACTGTTATAATAAAGTAGTGATCCTAACTGACCCAAGAAAGGGTCATTTACTGGGATTAAATCTCAGAAAACATCTGTCTAGAAATTAAAGACTATTGAGGTTGCAGTTCACCTTTCTGGCCACTGGAGGGAGCATTAGATTAAATTTAATAGATACACTGCTGCTGAAATAACATCCCTCCCAAACTAGCATTTCTTCTCGCTCCCCAGACTGTTCTCTGTGTCCGGTAAATGGTGTCACAAAAAAGTTGAAATACTAATGTACCTGAGCATCCAGTACTAAACCTGGAGGCACAGTCGTTGGTGCTTTCGTCAGATAAAACAAAACAGGAGCATTAAAACTCCTTCAGTCTGCAAAACTCAATACTGTTACCTAAACCAATGTTTTTAAATTATCGAGATGCAAAACTGCAGTAAGGAGAGTTCAGAAATACATAAAACACAAAACCTAAGTGAACTAAATGACAGGAAACACTAAAGTGTGGACTTCCTCTCTTCCGGGGCTCCCTGTCAAATCCCTTCTTTTATCTGGAACTTGACAATGTTCAGTTTAACTTTGAGGCTCAGCCTGAACTCAAAAACTACAACAGAAAAGTACAAAAACAAACCTTTTTATTTGACTGTGCTCAGCCAGCGCAAAACAATCCATGACATTTACAGCTTGAATTCTGCCCCTCCCTCCCCAAAATACCAAATTAGGCTCCAAGATCTGAGTTGAGAGCTTTGGAGAGCCTCTCCCCATGCAGCCTTTTTCAGGACGCCCTTCATCACATGGGACAGTCATAAATATGGATGGCGCGATCATCCCCAGCTGAGATGATCTTTGAGCCGTTGCTGTTGTACTTTACACTCCACACCTGAGAAGAGGAGACGGTGAAATGTGGGATTAGAGTTGCAGTGCTTGTGAAAAGTATTTGCAAAGTATTCTCCCCGATGTTTTCCTGGTTTACTACCTTTATAAAAGGAACTCTGGTCAATATAATTTGGTTTTAATTATTTAACATTATTAGCAACTAAATGGTTTCCATCTGATCAGAAACCGAGCAGTGCAGAAAGCTAAAAAACAAACAGACAGGCTGAAAAAATGTGTTAAACAGCAGAACAAAACAAAGCCAAACAGTTCATTGACTGCAAACTGTCCCTGTAGATGTTCTGGTTTTGCAGCCACGTAATAGAGTGACACAAAATCAGTACAGCAGACTCAGCTGCCTCTTTTCTGGCCTCCAAGGAAACGTATTATTTCAGAACAGATCAAACTCCCTGCAGGCGTCTGCAACCAGAGATCTAATGACAGCTGGGCTTTATTGGTTTTTGCCCGAGCTGAGACATCTAAGGAGGGTTACGTGAGTGGGGCACTGGTCATATTGATTTCCCCAACACGTCAGGCCTAAAAGGTGAGTTTTCTCACTTTGAATTATTGTAACTAAATGAGGAGGCGGCTCTGTCACCTGGTCTTGATGGTCGAAGAAGGTGTTGATGCATGCTCTGGAGCTGGCGTCCCAAACCTTCACACTCTTGTCAGACGAGCTGAGGGGAGCAGAGAAGACAGAGTTGTTGATGTTTTACGGTTTGTCTTGGCCTGCTCAGTTTATTTTGGCACCATCAAGTGGAAACTTTGTCTGAAAAACAGTTTCAGCTGATGGCGCTTTTGCACAACGGGAGTAAAAGTATGGGAAAGTCGACAGAGGAAAAAAAACTCTGCTCTTAGACAGGAGCCTATTTCCTTGTCAAAATACTACTGGCCATTATGGCCTAATAAATGTGCAATGATAATAGTCTGTTTCAGCTCTATCAACATCTTTCAGCGTTAGACATTTCCTCAACAGTCTCATGCAGATGTGCAGCTTTAAAGCATCAGCGCCGTTTGGAACTACCTGTGTTGAAGCTCAAGTGTTTCATTTTACCTCGAGACAAAGTGGGTGTCGTCTGGAGAGAAGGCGACATTAAGAACCCAGGATCCATGTCCGCTCAGCGTGCCTGCCAGTTTGGCGTGTTGCCTGAAAAACAATTGCAGCATTTTGTTAGATCAAACCAGAGACTTCACATTTGTGACTTTTTCTACTACTTATTTGTAATGTTGCTGTGCTGTAAGCTAGTAACCATGATGTTACTCACACATCATATATTTTGATGTAGCCGTCGTCGGAGGCTGTGACCAGGAGCTGAGAGTCTGGGGAGAAGGTGAGGGATCTGATGGGCATGGCGTGACCTGAGGAGACAGGAAGCACAGAGCTCAGCGTCTCTGGTGTTGAATGGACGCTTGGCTGCAAAAGTACCCTGATACTTATTGATACATTATGTACACTCATTAGCCGATTCATTCAAGTACACCACTTTAACTGCTCAATAATGCCAATATCTAATGATGGCAACTGCATTTAGGCATGTAGACATAGTCAAGACTATCTGGTGAAGCTCATCAGAGTATCAGAATAGGGAAGAAAGGTGAAAACTGACTTTGAATGCGTTTTTATTTTTTTTTATTTTCAGAAACAGCTGACCTACGAAAAATTTCACTCACACGTTACAAAGAATGATCTGGAAAAATAAACTATCCGGTGAGCGGCAGGTCTCTGGGTGAATATGCTTTGTAAATGGCCAGACTGGTTTGAGCTGATAGAAAGGCAACAGTAACTCAAATAACCACTTGCTATAATCCTTTGGGATGAGGCGGAACGAGAATTTCATGTCAGCCAACAAATCTGTGGCAGCTGCTTCATGTTATCACGTCAATATGGTCTGAACTCTCCGGGGAATGCTGCCAGCATCTCTGTGAATCTATGCCACAAGGAATTAAAGCAGCTCTGAAGACAAAGGAGGGTTTAACCTGGTACTAGTGGTACTGATGTTTATGTTGTGTGCATTTCCTCAAGTCTATGTATACATGATTTATGTTGTGATTATGTATTTATTATGCCAAAGGAGATCAGATTGTTTTTAAGAGCTTGTCAAATGTGAGATTTTCTGCATTTTGGATTATAAGAAGATCTTCAACTGTCAGCTGATTAAAACAAACACTCTGACCTAAGTGTGGCGGCCATGTTTTATTTTCTGACACAAAATGCTTTGTCCATTATTCCAAAAAAACATACACCGACTAAGTATACTGCATTATTTATTACCTTTATCAGGGCTGTTAATAACTGAGCCTACCTTCCAGTGTGTGGAGCAGCTTTCCTGTGGCAATGTCAAAGATGTTAATGATTCCGTCGATAGCTCCGCTGGCCAAATACTTTCCATCGGGACTCTGAGGAGCAAACGGGAATTAAACCAATAAAGTTTGCATTTGAAAACAGCAGAGAAATGAGATGAGCTATATGACAAGGGGGCTGAAACAAAGAGAAACCTCAGCAGACACACAAATCAAGATGAGTTATCATGAAGCCAAAGCAGTGAGGTCTTAGAGACACTGAGCTTTAACGAACCCCAGTCAGCCAAACCAAAATGACAATGTTCCTTACGTAGGCTATGCTCAGGATGAATTTCCCTCGAGTGTCCAGAGAATATTCTTTTTTGCCACTTTCCACACCAAAGATGTTGACCTTGCCATGATGGCTTCCTGTGGCGATGTATTTAGACTCAGGGGAGAAGGCGACCGACCAGGCATCGACTAGAAGAGAGCAGAATGACAAAGAGGATTAAACACATCAAAATCTACCGTCTAATCACGTAATTATAGTGACTTTAACAAATATAATCACTGTATTTTCTAAACCTTTTCTAAACCAAATTTCAAAACTCAGTTTTGAAAAGATTATTACTGAAATTAAATAATACAGCAGTCAATAAATAGAAAAAGAAAACAAATGGTTTGCTTAACACTAAGCTCACTGCAAAATAAAATATACTAAAAGTCAAAAGAAGGAATGAAAAAAAGGTCTGTAATCCACTGACCCAGACTGTGGGTGTATCAGAGCATCACTAATACAAGGTGACAAGCAGACATTTCTGTGTGTGGGGTTCCTGAAAGGTGGTTGTAAAAAAAAAAACAAGCTTGTTGTGCCGCACAACATTCGACAGCCTGTCATCCCCTGCAGGTTTGTTTCCTTTGCAGAGACCTTCTTTGAATGTTGAGCACTTAAAAGTACACAGTTAGACCATAAGATCACCAACCTGTGGTTTTATTAGTCATAAGGCAGACATGAGACTCAAATACAGCACTGAGGAAAGTATGACCTCATTACAATTATGAATTAAAAAAGAAAAAAAAAAACATCTGTGACTCTCTCAGGCCCAGTCTTACCTGGGCCTGCGTCCATAGACTTGATCTGTTTTCCAGACTCTAGGTCCCAGAGACGAATGTGTGCATCGAGGGAGCTGGAGGCAGCGATGGCTCCGTTGTGACTGATGTCTACTGACACTACGCCCAGCTGGTGGCCTTCCAGAGTCCACTGCAGCTCCAGCTTCTCATCTGACCTGCATGAACAGCATGACACAGAGACTATTTGGTCACGTCGGGTCAAAATAGCTTGACATGGACACGCAATGTGATTAACAGCATTGAATGTTAATGTGATTCTCTCAACAAGTCAAATCATGTTCACTTCTGCAGCACGACTATGACTTATGAGGAAATAAAGTCCAGGCATAACGCTTAGTCATAACACTATTTGTATTTACAACAATTCACTGTTAAATGCCAGCGGGTATATATATCAACCTTAGATAAGCTGCAATTACATTTCTAGATGTTATGCAAAGCTGAAAGTAGGTTATGTAGCAGGACTAGTGAAGTAGGTTGCAGTAGTTTTAGCAAGGTGTATCAATTAAAATAGAAATTGAGAGTACATCTATTCTTTGTTAAAGGCCGTCTTAATGTGATATGACAAAAAGCGACGCTCAGTGTTTCCCATACCATGTTAACACTATGAGGGCCCGCTAAGGTCTAATTTACTGTGTGTTGGCCGTTGTTTTTCCTATAGCTCCAAAAAGCATCTCTCCCTCCCTCTCCTCCCGCCACAACCTCCACATACACCGGTCTCTTTACTTTAACCTGACGGAGAAGACGTAGCATGAGAAGCTATTTGTGTTGTGCACTACTAAAAGCTGACATTACTTCCACTTTTTAAGACACGATATTTGTGCTCTTGATTTATTTAGATCATGGAAATTTTAAATTACCTATAGGAAAAGACTCCAGACATAATATGAACTAACTTAACTTTATAAGCCCTCGCCAGCAAAGTTAGATTTATGGCCTACTGTTTTCTATAAATTAGATTTATTCACAGATGCTTTATTTAATTTTACATACATTTGTCCATAGAATGCCACATCTCAACAGTATTATGTTTAGTTTTCCTATATATGAACTGCAAAGGCTGCTGCTATTTGTCGCCATTATTATTATTATTATTAGTAGTAGTAGTATTTACGGTAATTTAAAAAAAATGCATGTATTTACAAAATGCATGCTCTAATTTTATTTGCCGTATACTGTATACATTTTTGAAAGCTGGGATGACATGCATCCTGCTGGGGATGGCTGCTGCCATCAAGGAGTGTCATTGCTATGGGGTGGGTGTGCCTGGTCTGGTCTAGGTGGGTGCTACATGTCCAAGTAACATCCACATGAATGCCAGGTCCAAAAGTTTCCCAACAGAACACTGCATTGTCACAAGATGGTCAATGTTATTCACTTCTCCTATCAAAGGTTTTAATGTTGTGGCTGATGATGGTGTCTTTTGAAATATAAACCAATTCACTTCAAGACATATTACATTTTCTGGGTCTGCTCTGTGGTCCTGATACTGAGACGTACTGCTCTATGGTCTTACAAGTGTAAGCCATTTAGTTTATAAAAATACCAAGCTCATCTGACCAGCAATTCCTGAAAACATCCTTGCATGTTACTTAAAAAAGCAAACAAATAAAATATGAAAAAAGACAAAATGTTCACAAATGGCTTTCTGTATAGTATCTTACTACCGTCAAAAGTATCATCATAAAAGAAACACATACCACTTCCAGACTTTCACCATATCATCTAGTGAGCCAGTGATAATGGTTTCTGAGCCGTCTGCTTCACTTTTACCCCACGCTGCTGTCCAGATGGCATCATCATGTGCTGAGAGGAAACAAATGCAGGTTAAAAAAATGCATGTGAGCACAGCGTGGATTATCAGATGTGTGATGCAAACTTAACAAAAGTATGATGTTTAAGAAAGCACATGGATTAGGCATTATCTACACAGGCAAATCCATAAGAAATTAGTTTTAATGCAATCCAAACCTAGGAGATTATAATCCCTATGTCATTCTTATGATTTATCATAACAGGTCCAACCACTGTGAAAATTTAGTGCAGCATTGGTAATGCTTAGTTTGTCTACAGAACCTGTTCATACCAATACACTGCAGTTAAAACAGAAGTAAATAGTACTAAGTTCATCCATAATGTTACTCACCATGCTCTTGCTTGAACAGAATGCTGTACTGAAATTAGAGCACAAGCTCAGAGTTAATATCTGATGCAGTCAAACAGGAAACAACAGAAAGAAGAAAGAAGTGCTGTGCAGAATGCATGAGGGTATTTGTTGCTTACTTGAGTGCTCATTGTTTTGGTCCTGGTAGACGAAGAGTAGGTTTACTTGCTTCAATCTATAACCAACATGAATGTTAGCAACACTTCTAAGAACTGTCACTCTTGATATTAGCGGACACACTAACATGCGTTTAAACTTCACATATGTTACAGTCACTTGAGCGGCAAACAACGAAACACAAGAACAACTTTATTTTGTGAATGCGTGTAGATGAACCACTTTAAAACATAGTGGAAACTATAGCTAACGCTGGCTAGCTCCGATTCGCAGCGGTTATCATATCATAGCAGGTTAGCACTGCAACCAGTTTCAACACAATGCTGTTTTTAAGAATTAAAATCGTATCGGGTTATCACTCAGTTCACGGAGATAACTGCATTGACACTGAACGAGTGACCTGTGGTAATATACAGCCACGTACCTTGAAAATCCCTGAAACAATATTTTATCAAAATTTGGAGCTCGATCATTTACATGTGAGACGCCATGACAACATTTGATGTAATTTCCGCTTTCCGTATTCTTCTTCTTTAGTTTTTCTCGGCAGCTGGAATATCACTTAAGAAGCTCACTATCGCCGCCAGCGGAACAGTGGTGGTAAAGCTCCAGTAAAGCTATTAGAAAAATATTTTTAAAACTGTTGATTGAAAAAAAACGATTGTAAATGATTTGATATATTGATCTTTAGATTTAATTGGAGTTTAGATTAACAACACTTTTTGTAAAAATGGGATAAAAAAATATATTAGATGGGTATGACGATTAACAAGAGAATCGCTTTTACAGCATAGAAAAAATATTATATATCATGATAAATAATTATTTAACAGCTGATTCGCTGACTAAGACACAGATATGCTATTATGTTATAGTCACTATCATTCTAATGATGTGTTATTAATATCCCAAATTAAATACAGTTACATTCAGTTAACATGTATTGAACAGAATGTTTGACCACATGTCATACATGACCTGTTTGAACCATTTCAATCCGGTTTCCATTCCCAACACAGCACCGAAACAGCCCTCCTGAAAGTCACCAATGACATCCTCCTCTCTGCAGACTCTGGCCACCTCACCATCCTCATCCTCCTGGACCTCACTGCAGCTTTTGACACCATAAATCACACCATTCTCCTCTCCCTTCCTGAGTCCTCCCTCTGCGTCACTGGCACTGTACTCTCCTGGCTCAAATCATACCTCTCAGACCGACAACAATTCATCCACATCAACAACTGCACCTCCTCCACTGTTCCTCTGTCCCAAGGCGTCCCCCAGGGTTCGGTGCCTGGTCCTCTCCTCTTCATACTTTACCTGCTCCCCCTTGGCAAAATCATTCGCCATTTCCACTGTTATGCTGATGACATCCAGCTTTATATCTCCACCAACTCCATCACTTCCTCCACTCTTTCCACTCTCTTCAATTGCCTCGCTGACATCAAATCCTGGATGCAGATCACCTTCTTCAAACTAAAATGTGACAAATCCGACCTAATCATTATCAGTCCCAAATCCCTCAACAACTCCACAGACAGTTTCCGCCTCACCATCGACAACTCCACCTGTCTCCATCCCCCTATAGTCGCAACCTCTGAGTCATCTTTGACAGTAACCTCTCCTTTGATCATCACATCAATCAAATCACCAGAACTGCTTTCTTCCACCTCAAGAACATTGCCCGGAGACGCTTTTCTGCTGCTGAACCCCTCATTCACGTCTTCATCACTTCCAGAATTGACTAATACAACAGCATCCTCTATGGCACACCATCCAAAACTCTAAATAAACTTCAGTACATACAAAATTCTGCTGCACGTCTGCTCAGCCACTCCTGTGATCACATCACTCCTGTCCTCCAGAAACTCCACTGGCTCCCAGTTCCACAGCGTATTCAGTTCAAAATCCTCCTCCTCACACACAAAGCCCTCCATAACCAGGCCCCTTCCTATCTCACTGACCTGCTCCATCGCCACAATCCATCCCGCAGCCTCCGTTCATGAGACGCAAATCTCCTTGCTCCATCACTCAAGACCAAGCATCGAACCTGGGGCGACAGAGCCTTCTCTGCAGCTGCCCCCTCCCTCTGGAACTCTCTCCCCAAACACATCCGCGACTGTACCGACCTTCCTACCTTCAAACCTCTCACAAAAACACACCTTTTTAATAAATGGTTTATGACACGCACTATAATGAGGCTCCTCATAAACCCTATATGACAATATGGTAAAATGCAACAATATAATATGCATATTCAAATGTTATATATTAATAAACACAAATAAAATGTTCGTGCACAGCACTGCTATATAATCCATCCTCTATAAGCACTTGACCTGTAAGGGGTGGTTCATGAGTCTATCACGGTAATTCACATCACGCCATGGTGCAACAACTATGGCCTGTTTAGAATAACCTATTAACCTTACAAGTCTGTATTTGGTATGAAGGAGGAAACAAGGACTCCCCCAGAAAATGGAGGATTGACAAAGCTGACAGAGTCAGCAGTATCAACTGTATGCCCACAGAGTTCCACTTTCAATATATACATTGTGTGAATTCTGGATTTGTACCCCCAGCCTCATTTCAGAAACATATAGAAATGTTTCTCCTTCAGGCGAAATGAATAAATTTCCTTCATTTGGTTGTGCAGGCTGCAGAGATAATGATGCAGCAGCTATTTTCAGCAAAGTGATTCATTCATGTTTGCAGAGAACCGATATTGGTGGTTAATGAACCTGTTGTTGTGGCATCAGCTGCAGCGTGCAGAAACGCGGATGAGACGTCTAATGTCATTATCTTTAACATGACCAAATGAAGGGCCGTGAGAGCACAACAACTTACAACATGCAATCATCCTCCTGTTTTAAATTGGTGTGAACCATTTTTAACATTCTGTTAATATGGGAGGAGTAAAGAGAGTTGGATTTAAAACGTTAAAAAAACATTAACAACATTAAAAAGAGACCGAAGGCTAATCAAACTGGCAAACAAAAATTTAGTTTTCATATTTCTAATATTCTTTAGATGTATGAGCACCTCTGTGACTCCACTCTGCTCTTTAGATCTGGAACTGGACTGCAAAAAGTCTCACCATCTCCTTACGTGATTTTCAATTTCCTGTTTTTGCTTTTTAAATGATCACCCTAGTCTGATTATGGGATTTGGGTCTGGTTGTGTCTATGCAGATAAGACTGACCCCAGCACCTGTTAAGATGAGGTGTCTGCTTCTAAGAAGTTGCGAGTCATTTAAATCCTTCCTGTGGAAGTAAACGTTGATCCATTTCGAATCATAATGTGAAATATGAGAATTTAGGTGAGTGATTATAGCTGTTCAGCAAGCATGCAAATATGTCATGCGCCTATGACTTGTGCTACTGTCACATCAAATCATTCTTTTTAGTTGCCCTGCGGAGGTCTGAAATAAAAAGAATCACGCCATATTTGCTCATTGGCACCTCGACTGTAGTTTTCTTACAGCACTACAATTCGCAAAATGATTCCTCTGATTCCAAAGTACGTGATAATACTGACTACTACATAATTAATACAGTACGATACAACACATCCAGATGAATAATTACTGGTGGCGTAAATGATCTCTTTGACCTGTGTTTGTGGTTCATGGGTGGTTTCACGCAATTTTACTTTCATTTACTGTGATATGTTGCTCTCATTTACTCGGCAGTGCAGAAAGAAACAGTGTAAAGATGCTGTAAAATGTACAGAACGCACATGAAAGGTATAATAGTAAACAGTGTAATACTTAACTGAACCTTAATGAGCATGTGTTATCCAAAATAAAAGTTTAACAGTTTAACCAAACTTTACTATGACCCGCTGATTTTGAACAAAGTAACAGAGTATTTTGATTTTGTGATGAGCTGCTTATATTCTTTTCTTCTTCCTAGACATTAGGACTATTCATCATAGAGTTATTGACAAAACTGCACACTATAAATGAACTCTAATATAATATTAGTCTCTGATCCCTGGAGAGAGCAGACACGGCACTCTCACTCCACTGTATTAATGGGACAGAGCTTTCAGGGGGAGGGACCTCCTCTGCCTCCCTTTAAAGACAGTAGCCGCAGACAAGATTGCAGCCAGCTCACTGAGACGCACGGATGAAGAGGTGGCAGAGAGTGTGCGGGCGTCCATCCGTGTGAATCCAAAAAAAACAAAAACACACACTTGGGTGTAACAGTGTGAACGGGAGGCTGAGCCCAGAGGAGCACAGTGAGGGAGGAGGAGGGTGAGGAAGAGTCAAATAGAGACAGAGGAGAGAGGAAAGAGAGGGAGAGAGACATCCGAGCGTGGAACAGGTTCTTTCTGCAGTCCTTGCACTCAGCCCCAGCAGACATGCCTAACTTTGCCGGCACCTGGAAGATGAAGAAGAGTGAGAATTTTGATGAACTTCTCAAAGCCCTGGGTAAGCCCTCTTCTCTCCCTTTCCTCACCCCCTTTTATAGTCAGAGCTACATCCCCGCATGAGGCTGACTATCCATCACATCATGTCCATGTAGAGAAAGGCTTCTCTTATTGTTTTGGAATGGCATGCCTGACTTCCAACAACATCATATTGTTGGGAAAGATCCATGGGAACTGGAGGCAGAGATCGAGGAGATGCTGCCGAAGGGAAACCCCTCGCCTCTACAGGAGATAAGAAACAGTGGATGCTAAATTCCAGCCTAAACAGACGTGGTATTGTTACATGATGAGGAGGGGGGGGGGGGGGGGTGGACATTATTCATGTTCAAGCATTTAAGTAGGGCATGCATTAGCAATGCCAGGGGAGGTCTCTGGAGCCCAGTGTTGTTCTCCTATCTCCTGTCTTTTTTCATTCTTTTTCACCCTTCTTAGTCTTAGCTGATGGCTGTGATGGTTTAGATTTAGACCAGTTTAACTGGGTCATTCAATTGTGCGGCGGCGTTTCGTCACGCCGGGACTGCTGAAACAGACAGGGCACTGCAAAAGCCTCGGTGCCTTTAGAATAATGTAGAAATCTTCGGGGAGAAGTCCCACTGTGAGTACATAGAGGAGCTTCGGCAACTCTGCGGGAACTATTGACGACGAACTGCATCACGACGCCCACTTTTTAGACACTAATTCTTCCCATTTAGGATGAAAATGTACTGGAGAAGTTTTGTGTTCAGTGAAGTTAAAACGATTTGTGCATCAATGTATCACACACATGCTCTCTGGATAAATGCTCCCTCTTAATTAGCTCTGTTACAAACAAGAATTTCTAGTAGATATCAAATCCCAACAACCAAACCAAGGATTTATTCATCAGTCTAATAGAACTGATTTTTTGTCCCATTGTAAACACATTAGGTGACATGTCTCTTCTTTATGATGAACCTGGGCACTGTATCTTATTTCTGACCAGTCAGAAATACAGCTTCCTGTAAATGTGTTTCAGTCCACAGATGAAAATGCAATTTTGTGTTTGACGAATAAAACTGCAGTATCAAACTAGCTGAAGAAAAACAGAGCATTGTTGATTGAAGTCATTTGATATGAAGCTACTTGTAAAGCTGTGGGTTCAATGCCACAGAGAATGGGAGTCAACACAGTACCGCATTGTTGGTTTTGGTATTCAGATGATTTGTTGTCAGTAGGGATAATAATTATTTGAAGTGTTTGAACAAGATTTGAACAGACATCCAAAATCCAGTTTACTTTGGCAGCTAGCACACATTTATTAAGGTTAAAGTTCTGAAGTCGTTTTGAGTGATTCTGATTCCCAGATGAAACCTTGCGAAACACACGTCTGCAGTGTCATGATCGAGTTATCATAGAGCAACAGCTGTTGTGATTTGATCATTTAGGTCCTCATCCAGGCATGAACACATCATACGCAACTGCCTGATCAGATCACCATTTCGCTCTTGCATAAGGGCCTGGTCAATGAAAGAGCTCTGACGGGAAACTAATGTGGATCCCAGTGCCGTGCGGACGCCGCTTTCCATTAACATCCTTATAATCACATGTTGACTCGAAGGTTCCACTACTGTAGGAGGGGATCGTTATGTCCTGAGTGCAGAGCACCATGCAGAGTGAACAGAGCTGTAGGAACTGATCAGTCTCACCGTTCACTAATTGAGAGCAGGCATGTGTGTCTGGATTTGGATCAAACTGTGCAAAAGAACGGCACTCCACAAGCACGGTTTAACTGATGAGCCTCAGGAGGTTTGTGTCGTGAAACTCAAAAATACTAATGAACGTTTCAATATAGAGACATTTATATCAGTGCCCAGAAAATATTATGATGAGCTACAGACTTCAGACCCTTCTTGATATTTCAGGGGCGGGGTCTTCACTCCTCCACCTTGTTCTTCTAAACCATGTTGCTCCTGTTTGTAATATTAATAGCAAAGTAACCAAATCTTGTTAGATCATTTTACAAAATACTCTATAATCTAAAATCAGTGCAAGTTGAGTTTTTAGAAAATAGCATGTTTTTAGAGGTATGGATAAACTGCTTGGCTCAGTGATGCTCATGCATATTTAATGCTATAAAAGCACATGGCGTGATCCTCAGATGATGGGTGGGGTCCAGTGAGCCGTTGCTTTGTTGTGTTTTTAATCCAGGGTGTCAACTAAGCAGGACCACAGTGGTTTTGGGATAGGACAGTGTGCCAAAATCCCATTTTTTTTAGTCAACCTACAAAACTGTACAAAGTTGCGAGCTTTCTATACATTCACCTCTTGGTCAATTAGTATGAGAGGGCAGTGAGAAATAAAAGATCCGGGACGCTGGCAGGACAAAAAGCCAGATGGCCTTGCAGAGTCAAACCGGTCATGCCAAAGACTTGTCACAAGCTGCGGTGTTGCCACGTGCAGGATCACCACTCTTGCAGCCATGAGACAAATGCAGTCAGCGAGCGCAGCCCTGCCCTGCCATCCTTCAGACTTTCTTTCTTTTCCCTCTAGACGCGGCTAAATAATCCCTCACATGGATTTAAGCGCCAAAATTCCGAAGATTTCTCCCAGTTTTGAGAAATAGTTGAGGTTTTTGTCAGAGCCACAGAACATTTATTGTGGTTTCACTCCAAAACACATACATTTCTGTCATTCCTGGTTAAAATGTAAGCTTAAGTGGATGCTTAAACACATACACGCACCAATACAAGGGCACATACAGGCAGCATGTGTCACTATATTTGAGGGCTGAGCTGATAGAAGCTGGCATGAGGGCCTGGAGAGGACTGAAGGGTGCGGTCAAGTGCATAATGGGAAATGGTTTGTTGTAAACATTAGTACCAATGGAACTTTTTTTTTTTTTTTTTTTACATTTTCTGCCACTCTTATCTGTGTCATATGGATGTAGATTTGGTTTTGTTAATTAGTTTTTCCTCAAATGCCTCAGATTTTCAATACATCTGTTTCCTTTGTTTCGGCTATACTTAGATTTTGTGATTATTGTTTTACTGTACCATTTTATTAAGTCTATCTTAAGTAAGGTACTCCTTTATTTACAGTGGGATGAACATAATATAATAATAATAATTTATGTATTTCATGCTAGAGAGAAATCCCACTAACCTGTAACTAATCTTGTTAAATGGTGATACTGACCCTGAGACCTTGCTCTTTTGCGCTGTTTGTTCAGGAGTGAACGCCATGCTGAGGAAGGTGGCTGTGGCGGCAGCCTCCAACCCCCATGTGGAGATCCGTCAAGACGGTGAGCAGTTCTACATCAAAACGTCCACCAGTGTGCGCACCACTGAGATCAACTTCCACATCGGCAAAGAGTTTGATGAGGAGACGGTGGATGGACGGAAGTGCAAGGTAGAGCTGCTGAAACGCTTTGATGTGGCCATCTAAAAGTAGTGAAGAATGATTAAAGCTTAAAGTGTTACTAATACTAATATAAGTGTGTGCTGCATTATTTCACGATAATACAGCATGGGGGGTCTTTTTTTTGTGCATTAACATACACTTTATTGAAGTGACAGTGGGAACGCAGGCAGAACTGGGGGTCTCTGAAGTTAGACACATACATTTTAGGGGGAAGACTTAAATTACTGGATAAAATAGTAGTTTTAATTTTGATTGAATAAGTTGTTTGTTGAGGGTTGAGTGTTGAGGGTCAGTGGTGGGGTTATGGTTCCACCATGGTAACCCCCTCAATGAATAGTTGTATTAGAGTGGTATTAGACTTTAAATCATTACACATTAATATCACACAATTGGTGACAAACATGCCCTGTCCCCATAGGTTTTACAGAAACCACTACAGTTAAACTGGTTTATAACTGACCCAAATGGTCTGTCTTTGTGCACCAGTAAGCTAAGGCAGCAAGGTGAAGTAACACAAGTTGCTCCTTTCACACACTGACTAATGATGGTAAATCATTAAAGTCAAGTCAGTAAATCTTCGTCTGAACGGGACTGTGATTCAGATATCCAAATGAAGACAGCATTCTATTGTTTCTGAAGGTTTAAATAAAAAATGAATAGCTCCTTGCAGCCTCATCATTTGGTATCATGCTCACGTCTGAGCAGACAGATTAAGGACTGCTGCAGCTTGGAAGGATGAGCGTTTCTCTCTGATCTTCCCCAGACCCAGGGGGTGGATTCTCTCATCCTCATCCACAGTCAGAGCTCCTACACAGACACACACACCTGCCACTTTATTAGGTACACTAGTTAAAATGAATATAATAGTCCTGCAGTAAATCTTTCTTCGTGACTGTAACAATGGTTAGTTGATGTTGAAACAGCATCAGAAAGGTGGTAATTAAACTAATATGGGGTTGTTTCTGAGTTATTTGAAACATATTTGAAATATAAGAAGATTTAGTGCTAGGCTGTTATATCACTTGTCATACAGTCCACAAAATACTACTAAACACTAGAGATCTATTCTGCTCGGTACATAAAAGAGTCCAAACCCTGAAATAACAGCATGTTCTGTTCTGTTACTTGTAATAAATTAGTTTATTAGAAACCAGAGACGCCTCCTGATATGATCTCAACAGACATTTACGTCATCTGTTTAATAAATATGCAGCCTGTAAAATTAGCTTAAGTGGATAAAGTGGACAGATTATTTAGCCTGATTAGCATCCATGTAGAAACACATGTCCTCCCCACAAACAGAATATCCCTTTAAATGTGTTATATTTTATGGATAATGCTACTAATGTATTGCAAGTAGAGCTTTCTCTTCTTAATAACTGTTACTTTAATTCCATATATTGCAGAACGCATGACGTCGCATTTGACATAAAAATTCTTAAGGCGAATGTGAAATAAGGACGGAAACGACAAATTTAAGCATTTCTGTTCTGCTTACTGGGGAGTCAGCGCTATTCTCCTGAAATCCAAGCATAAAAGTAGAATGTCATGTGAAATATCTAAATGTGATAAGTAAAACACGAGCACATTCACCTTCTAGAGGCTGACATCTGTTTATCATCGTCCGCATAACAAGCAGAGGAGGGACACGGTGAATAAACACACTATATACAGTTCATCAACAAGTTAACATGCAATCTAGCATCATCCTCTCAAAAGAGATGCATGATAATTGAACAAAGCAAGAAGATTAAACCCAAGCTTATATATTTATCATAAAGTCTCAAAGCCATTTTGGAATGAGCATGACATACTAACGAGATTACAGGGGAAGAGTTTTCACATGTGAGATACTGTGGGTCGTATAAACACATTTTTATGAAAAATCCACATAAACAGTAACCATGTTTGCGCTCACTGCTCAGTATTTTGCAGACAATATAGCCTGCTTCTTATTCCTGCATATTTTAAGTCTGAGTCAGTATATTGCAGCAACTGTCATCCACAAGTGCAAATGACTTTATGGAGGAAACAAAGTTTGGTGTCAGTGAGAGCTGTGCTGCGGTACATTCAGCCACCTGAATGTGCAGTGCGTTGCAGTGTGGCGGAGTTACATAACTGATGCAAGACGACAGTAGAACTTGTCAAGCTTGTCAAGCTTCTCCAGCTTCGCATTGACCAGAGGTTTGAGGGAGATTCACAAGATCTTTGTCATGTGTTGAAACCACCTACATTAATGTTAATCTCTACCTTATTTTCAGATATAGCATCCCTGCATTCATTTATCAATGCAAGACTGAAGTGTTCTTTAGATGAGCTATGTTACAGCACAGCATGAAGGGGTATGTACAAGTAAAATGGTCAGTGATTGTAGATTTTCTGGAATAATCAAGTCAGATTTCCATCATTTTAACTGATTACAGAGATCAATCGGTTTAGCGTCACAGATTAAGCTTTTAACATCTGAGAACTTAAACAAACTTCAATAACAATGAAAAAACAGCAATGTAGCAAAATTAAACATTTTAGTTGGATTTAGCTGGATGGTGCAAGATTCATTAAAAAGTGGTGTCTATTCTAGACCATTCCAGAAATCAGAATTTATTAGAGTATCATGTTACTGAAAGGTCAAAATAACAACAGATTCATTATTGCTAGTATTAGGTTTAGGTACCCTGCACCATTCATTTTTAAGTGTGTCTTCCACTGTGTGCCATTATATCTGATCTGTATTTCAGTAACTGTTATGCTGGTTAGCCATCTGTCTTTTAGCTTGACGGTTCAGGTTCAAGCCGCTGACGTGTCTTAACTGCCTCAGGGCCATTGCCCTAACCACACAAACATCCTTATTTTATCTTGTTCCTACATTTCTCTTCCAAAAGACTACACAGTCGTCTGCTTCTATTCCCAGATGTTTAAGTGATAATTTACCGTCCACAATATTCATGCCCATGGAGAAGAAAACGCTGCACGTGGAAAAAGGAAAATGAATAATTGCATGCATGGTCTAAATGAAGTCAACTTAATTCGGCCAGGAGCTTGAAGAACTGGAGACAGAGTGTGCATTTTCTTGAAACCACAATGCCCCTGTGGGTATCTGCAGTACAGATAAGCGTTTGGGTAATATTAGTGGAAATAACAACTAATAATAAGTATAAAAGTACTTAATGCGCTTTATCAGAGGTCACCAGCTGAAATGTTTATTACCCTTCCTTTGTGTTTACCTTTTGCTTTATGGTTTGAGCTACATGTTGCAGTCAGAGAGAACAGACATGACCTATTTCGGGTCCCAGGAGACAGCGTGGCTCCTTCTGTCTGAGCCCTGGGGCATGCTGGGTACTGGGCAGGGCTAGACGGCTCTCAGTGCGGCTTTTCTCCACATGAAGCCTCACTCTGGGAGACAGACGAGTCAAGTTGCCATCACACATTCCTCACAACTGTGTTTTTGTGTTTGAGCATCAGCATCACTGATGATCGTGCTTATGATACAACAGACTGCCATTAAATGTCAGGCTACTGAATGCATTAGATGAATATGAGTTTTAAGAGACATTGAACTCTCCAAACTGAGAGGGGCTGAACATATTTGTATACTGTGAGGGGTTAGCTTGCAGCTGTTAAACCTGTGATCCCTAGCTGAAGAGGCCTAAGCACTAACAAATCCACCGAATTAAATTAAAACAACATTTCAGAAAGTGTGTCTTGAGTGCAGCTTTGGCGTGCAGCCAACCCTTTTTCCCATTTTGGATTAACTGTGTTTCACGGCTGGGCACCAGTCTGAAAGCCAAGAGTTCCTAAAAGAGGGAAAGAAGGACGTAGTTAGAGAACAGTGGCAGCATAAAACATAGGAGGAAACCAAGAGACAACATCATGAGTGATGAGGAGGTGATGGAGGATATGCAACCTGATATTAAATATGGATTAGTTACTGCTGGGCTGCAGAGCAGACTGAAAATATGCTACAATATTGACATTAGCGTCACACAAACCTGTTTTGGAAACCTTTTGAAATTTGAAACTCTAGGATAAATTATCTTTGTAGTACAACACACTCAGCCTTCAGCTTTTTTTTTTTTTTTTTAATATCCATGACCTTCTGTTAAACTATCTGTCTAATAAGCTGTTAAATTTTCCCAGATGTTCACTAGTTAGTTGAGCACAGCCTCTGCCTCTTTTCAGATGTTGCAAAGAGGTAGAGGAGACAAGTGGGCCAACAAACCAAAACACAGAGCTGAAAGGCACCAGTACGAAATGATGTGGTTTTTGTCGCAACAAACAACTGCTTCAGATGTGTGCAGAAGGCTACAGTTTAATATAAACCTACATTATTAGTAAAAATATTCTCATTTAAATACATTTGTTGCAGCGTCTTTCAAAATGAGGTGAAAAGAGGGTTTATTCATTCATTCATCTTCTGTAACTGCTTGTTCCTGTGAAGGGTTATTGGGCGAGAGGCAGGGTACACCCTGGACAGGTCTCCAGTCTATCACAGGGCTAACGCAGAGAGACAGACAACCATTCACACTCACATGCACACCTATGGCCAATTTAGAACCACCAATGAACCTAATGAGCATGTCTTTGGATGGTGGGAGGAAGCTGGAGTACCTGGAGAGAACCCATGCAGACACAGGAAACATGGAAACTCCACATTGAAAGGACCCAGTCAGCCCATGATTCAACTGTGCCGCCCTTAAAGGAGATTGATTAAGCCAAACATATTATATTATATGTTTTGAATTTGTACAATAATGCAACTTTAACCTCACAAATACCATGAACAATAGATTTTTTTAGTCTGGAAGCATGACCAACTTCCCAGCCCATATTCTTTTTTTCTGCCAGAAATGTGTCTGCAGTCGCTCCGCTCTGATCTGCCAATCAAAACGTCTGGGTGGGCTACTTATGGTGATGCACACAAGACTAACAGCATCTGAGCACCATGGAGTTGATTTTTGTTTACAACTAAATTGCTTTGATTGGTTGTAGGACTGCCCGGTTGTGTACAGAGATATTTTCAGTTCTCCAAACCAGACATGTTTGTGTGTTACCAGACAAACGTGATAAGAATTGAGTCTGGCTATACGGTTTTTGTTTTGTTTTGTTTTGCTTTATTTCTGTTCTGCACTGCATATTTTGTCTGGACATAATACTGAGGCTATAGTCGTCAGCAACAAGCTTACTGTCATCTTGTGTGCAATCGCACGCACGACTGGAGCTGAACCTGCAGGAGGCAGCGCCCACTGACACTGGCACATGTGCTGAAAGGGCCATGAGGAGGAGGAGGGGGAGGAGGGGTTGGCGTACTCTCAGGTGGAGCAGGTTGGCAGAAAAGGCCTAAGTGGGTTTTGGCCGAGTCTGGCTGCACCCGTGGTTAAAGGGATTACACGGTGATCTGTGCCTGGCGAAGAGCAAAGGGCTGATTAACACTGCCACAAGGTTAAAAAGCTCCAGCTAATCTGTGTGAGTGGGGTGGGATCTAACTTCCAGGAGGGGAAAGTGATAAGGTGTGTCAGGTCAGTAAACAGGAGGCAACAAAGAAACAGACAGTGGACTGGCTTTGATGGATGTAGGTGTTGAATACTGAGTGGAAAAACCTTCTCAGACTCAATATCCAGAAAGCAGCAAAGTCAATTCCAGGCAAAATGACTAATGTAGTCTTTTAACGCAACTGGTTGCCATAGAGACAGACGACTGTTAGCTACGAGGCTACACAGAGGCACAGGGGCCAGACGTGGAGTGTGCATGTCACAGATATCATTCAGTAAAAAACCCTGTGTTGTGTATTTTACAAACATGCTCATAAGTAGTTTTTAAAGAAGTTCGGCACATAGATTAGACTAAAGTGTGGATGTATTTTCAGATCAGGGCGCTTGAGATTCAAGTGTGATTTCTCTTCTTTTGACAGCGTGTCATTAAGCACAGAGAGGCAGGAACAGGCCCGCGGCAAACAACAGGCAAATATCTGGGGTGGCTGGATAGACCAATTCCTCTGTACCGCTTCTATTATTGACGGAAGGCAAAATTTAATATTCACCGTTTTTATTCTCCCAAATT
Organism: Planiliza haematocheilus; assembly: GCA_005024645.1. Lineage (NCBI taxonomy): Eukaryota > Metazoa > Chordata > Actinopteri > Mugiliformes > Mugilidae > Planiliza > Planiliza haematocheilus. The sequence continues at coordinate 5,182,301 of SRSE01000744.1, read as the reverse complement.
TGATTGATTGCCACCTTTTAAAATTAGATTTAGGGTTAAAATTAGATTTGGTAGGTTAAACAGAGCAAATCATGACTTTACATCCTCATGCTTATTGTGTACAGCATTTCAACAGACTTTAACTGAAAAATGTTTATTTTACATATGTTGAGGACAATCAGCATCAGGTACATGATTTTAAGAGTGTTTAAGAATATTTATTTTGTTAGCACAGACAAAGTTATACATATACCTTACATAAGAACTACCGGCAACAAAGACAGACTGTAATGTCACCTTACCTCACTCATATCTGCACATGCAGGGAGGCAGAACCAGGAAACAAAATGACTTTAAATAAAAGTAAAATCCAAATCCAAAAACAGGTGTGGACCGAGACAAGAACTCAGAAACAGGCCTGACAATGGGAAAGGCAGGGTTATATATAAACTTACACACAAGGGCTTATGGAACAAGGGCAGACAGAGGAGACTAATGATGGGAGGAGGACAAAGACAGAAGGCACAAGGCAGTTTTTATTCTGACAGTAAAACTGTCAGAATAAAAACCAAACAAGGTTACAGAAATTACTCAAAACTCAAAACCACAAGAATGAAGGCATTTGTGGTAATCCTTTGTCACTTAAGGACTTTCCATTTGCATCCAGAAGATTTAGTTTTTCTCTCTGTATCAGTAGAAACACGAGCCATAATGGAATCTCAATCGAGTGTTACCAGACTCCTATTATAATAATAATTCAGTCTGGCTATGGCAGGTTAATAGTGAGATAGAAAGAGATGCAGACTGTGGTTCAGAGCTGGCCTCTAGTGAATCACACCCTACATCAACACTGTAAATGCACCCTGAGGAATTCGTAATTCCCTAATAAGCATATAATAGATCTTTTTCCCAGCAGGCACCCTGACCTGTTACAGCAGGAAAAGCATTGATGGAATTAATAATATAAATGACTCAGAGAACCAGCATTTACATCAGTGAGACCTCCTCTAAGTGGAATGCAGCCATCATTAATACACCTGCTAGTTCAAAACAGATATGAAGGTGGTGTCTTTCTATTTTTTTCTCTATGTTCCCTTGAATGTCTCTTGCAAGTGATGTGCAACACAAGTGTTAAATGAGTGAAATGTTCAGTTAGAACCGTAACTCCTGATGGGAATCCACTATTCATCATCAGTCGGTCGGTACTGTCTGATCACTTTCAGACAGCAGCGACTTTCTTCACCAAAAAGAACTGATTAAGTTAGTTTATTGAAAAAGTGCGCTTCACAGCCCGAAGCTACTGGAAAAAGAGATGAGCAAACACTGACATTAGAGAGATAATGTGATCAAACTGTGAGAAGAGGTGAGCCCAAAAGAGAGAGTGTGTTATTTCAGGCCCTGGAAGAGATGCTGTGAAATCCAACATAACAACTTTAAACCAAGCAGGAAATTAGATGTTCTCCTACTCTTCAATGCACTGTTTGCGTCTGATAAGCAACGAGAGACCGAACCCAAGCCAAAGGCAGTGTTCTTATAAGTAAAAAGCTACTGAAAAAGATAGTGGTCAAACAAATGCTGTGGAAACAGGATGAATTAGTCTTGGTCTCAAATGTGTGTGTGCACATGCCCTCTGGATAAAAAAGTGTGAGATTTTCTCGGTGGCTGAGAAAATCCATCCATGTCAGAGGCAGAGACCGATGCTAGGGCTAAAATAAAGCCGTAGCTAATTGACTCTCAGGGCTCTGGCTTTATTAGAAAAAAAAATTCGGAGGGGAAGCTGTAGAAAAGCGCTGCTGTTCAACTTGGCATAGACCTCGGACGGCGGCCTACAGGGACCCACGGTGGCTTACCTTTGATATGGTGATTAAGATTTGCCTCTGAGAAACTGAGGCTGCTGCTTCACCCACAGCTGAGCAGTGGTGCTTGTTAATACAAAACAGTGCAAATGATCAAACAGACAGTCTGTAAGCAACATTGCAGCTTTGTTATAATATGCAGGAAAACCATAATGGGTTTCGTGGTGAGGCTGCCCAGCTTTAATTTAGTTGGATTTTAATGTTGAGTTGGATGAAACTGTGACAGCTTTGATCAGGGTTTGGCACATGATCTCTGGCTTAAGAGGCTATGTTGAAAATGAAAATACAGCTGGATGCTTTGAGAACAGACACATTTCAGCAGTGTGGGAAACATAATCAGAGTCAGACAGCAACATGAAGAGAGAAAATGTGAAGAACAGACTTCAGGACTTAAATTAGATATTAGAGCCATAGACTGACATCTCTCTTTCTTGACATAGCTAAGCTCATCAATAAAATGATGATTTGTGCCCCTTCCAAGGGACACGTTGGGACCTTATATTTATGAGTGGTAGTCAGTGGTGAGAGACAGACCATTCCCAGTTTTAGCATCTCTGGGTGGTTTGTGAAGAGAGAAAGTTATGATCAAGTCATTTCTGTGACTTTTGGATGTGCAATGTATCTAGATATGTATTTACAAGTTAATGGCATTATACGACTTTCTTCAGTTGCGTCAGGAATGAAAAAATATTCATCTCTTGCCACTGACCTCCATGCATTTACGTTACAGGACTTTGAATCTCCAAATATCAAACATGGGAGCGTTAGCTTAGCTTAGGATGAAGACTCAAAATGTAGGAAACCTTATGTTGGTCTTATTTATTCTATTTACTCTTTTAATCTTTAATCTTTTATCTTTGTAATTTGAATGCCTCATTGTTTTATATTGTACGGTGACCTTGGGTGACAGAAAGGCGCCTCAAAATAAAATGTATTATTATTATTATTATTATTATTTGTTCCTACTAACTCTAAACTACATCTAATCAAATTACACATTTTTATACCACCTTTTGCATGGAAAAAAAAAAAAAAGTTAAGAGAAACTGCTTGTAAAGTTTGAAAACCTAGTCGGACAATCTTTTTGCTATGCTAAGATAAGCTAGCCATAGGTTTCACTTCTGTACTGAATGGACAAACACAACTTGTCAGTCTTTGAAGTGTATTTATGGTCAGAAAATGAATGAATGAACTGTATTTCCAAAATTTCTAATTATCCCTATAAATATGAGGCTATCAATGGTAGAGAGTTAGCGTAGCCTAGCATGCAGACTGGAAAGAGGAAAACACAACTAGCCATTCAGTGTTTGAAGAGAATATGCTTACAGTACTCTGTTTATTTTTATACCTTAGTATAATTAAAGAAATTAGATATCATGTCTTTAACAATTTACATTGTTCGGGGACCCAACCCATTTCCCATCTTTACGCTAGGACAAATCACCAATACTTCATAGTTAACTGACAGATATGATATCTTTCTTCCCATGTCAGCAAGAGTAGTTCTCAAAATGTCAATGCTTTTGGGATCTGTAGACAGTTGAGGTAATGAAATATGAGGGCAGTTAATGGACTCTAAGCTGACCATAATGACAGATCCACTCCATTAGCAGAAATTAGCACCACAGAGTGACTGCGGTCATGAACTTTTATGAATTCTCAACCATCTGAGAGGCTATTTAAGTCAGGTCCTTCAAGAGAAATGAGTCCCAAAGACAAAGTCTGACTAATCCTGTTGAGGTAATTTGAAATATCATTGAAACGAATTAGCAGACGGAGACCCTGTCCGATCAAAGTGCTTAAAGAGGATTTAATGTTTTTTCTACTCAGGCCGTTATAGACCACTCGTCTTCTCCAAAAATCTACAGAGAGAAGGTTTTTGGAGAAGACGTTTCACGACGTTTGGAAATCTACAAGTCCAGCTGCCTTTTTTGAAACTTTTTTGGATTGTGGTCTGAGAAGTCATGACAGATCTTAAAACAGCTGTAATTGAGTGTGTTGTTAAAGCAGCCCAAACATCACCTAACAGTGTTACATCAGGGTATATCTTGCAGGTCCTCATAGTTCTGACCTTACCGCCCTGTTGTCCCTCCTCCTGCAGAGCCTCGCCACCTGGGAGACTGAGAACAAGATTCACTGTCAGCAGACTCTGGTGAATGGCGATGGCCCCAAAACCTACTGGACCCGAGAGCTGAATGGAGATGAGCTCACACTGGTGAGCGCACAGCAATGAGTCATCTTCTCACCGAAAGCATCTTAATAGATCACAGGATTCTACAAAAGCTCTGAAGTAGCCTGATGAATTTCAATTTCTGGCTAGGCTAAAGAAAGGCAAGAGAAAAAAGGGATTGAAGTGATTGTCTTAAAGTTGTTTTAAGTAAAGCTAGAGAATGATCTGATGGGCAGCTCATCTGTATGGTTTGCCTGTGCCACGGCTTGTTCTCATGGAGACCCAGAAGACATTAGATGCATGAAGATGGAGCAGTTAGTCAACTCGGTTTGAGAAATAGTTAATGAAACAAGGCAGGGAGTGTATAAAGTCACCCTGGAGATTCATCCATAAAGGAAATGAGAGAGGCTGTTGCTCAAGGAACTGAGCTTTCATCCACCCCATGGAGAGATGTAAGAGGGGAACAAGAGGAGCTGCTACGTTGACATTGCAGTACTTTCCCCTGTATTTAACCAGATTAATATGGGTGGGAGTCAATGGGTCTAAAGCCCCTCGAACCAAATGCAGGGGAGAAGACTAAGACCAACGTAAATGGCAAAGAGTTCTCAGGGACTCAGAGGCTTTCTCCTCTGTCTTCAACACTCCCACGCTCTACGTTGTTGTTCATCGAGATTTTATAAGATGATTGTCCAAAAGGCACAAGTCCCAAACAACAATATAGAAGGCTTAGATGCAAAAAAAGCATCACAGGATGTTTGCATAGCTTTATATTACATACCAGAAGCAAGCACTTAAAGAGAATAGCTTTATTCAAATCCTCACTTACATATTATTTCACTTGAGGCTCCTCATTGTTAGGACTGACTAGCCGTGAGGGCAGAACACATAAATCGTCCTCTGGTGTCGAGGTGATAAAAGCAAAAGGTGTTACACCGCCTGACCCTCTGGTGACACTGTAGGCCCCAATGCCCTGGAGGAGATGAAGCGTTCATGCACTGATGGAGATCGATCTGACTGAGCTGTGACAGCAGCTAGGAGTTTCTTGGCTCTTCTCACGTCAGTCCTCTCTGCATCACGTCCCACAACCACAGCACAACCACCACAGGGTCTCAAATCTGAATACGGTATTTACAGTCCACAAAACCCACATGAAACCACAAATTGGCTCTGGGCATACATGTCTTGTTACCATGGAAACATTAACCAGCTCTTGTCATGCTTCACCTGAGACACCTTTTGATGCCACAGCACCTCGACGGTGTCAGGCATGAAGGACAAGAAGCGGTTTCTTGTGGAAAGAGGTGAAAATGTTAGTTTGAGAAATCAAACTGCTAACCCTCTAGTTTGAGGACGACCCACTCAACCCTGTGTGGTTCTGTGTTGCCTATATTACTTTCAAAGTAAGAGTTATATACCGTACAGTCCAGACAGAGGAAACAAATTAACTTCAGCTAAGATAGTAACATAGTTTTAGACAAAGCTATTTTAAACATGTGTAAATATGTAATTGAATTTCTCAAAATCAGCCTAAATATCTTCAGTTATATTCAGTAAGGTGCTAAACTACCAGCTCATGAACTTCACAGCACAAAAAAATTAACACATACAAAGACAAAAAACATATTTTCAAATGGTTCAGCATGTGATACCGATTAAATAAATTTTAAAGATTAAAATCTTGGAAGACTTCTGCAATCTTGAGATGTCCCAGACAACCTCTTTATCTGGGACAGGCGTATGGAAATGTCAAATCCAACACTGTCTGAATCTGAATTATATCTGTTTGCAAAAAAGACCCCAGACACAGAGACGACGCAGCAGTCACAGAGCTTTAGCTCTAAGCTCAAAGCAGGGCCAGCGATCATAAAGCGATGGTCTGATTTTGCGTGGCAGTTCACACTGTAAGTGGGGCACATTTCCATATGATTTGCATGATGCGTTTAATTGGTTTAGTCTGAAAACACTTTGAGGGAAAAGTTGTTTTCTTTTTTTTCTCCAGCTGCATCACCCTGAAATAAAATCAGAAAGGGTGACATCAGAAGACTGGGCTCAGGCCTGTACATAAATCCTTCACTGAAAAGTTTCCTTGGATTTCATCATCATTATTATGTGGGATGACCTAGATTGTGATGTTGTGCCACATACATCATTGTTTGACAGTTCTGATGTTGGGTTTTGGTCTGATGTGAGGGTTTAAAATTCCCCCACATTAAATATGTGAAAGTATTTCATGCACACATTAAATATCAGTGACTGAATAAGCAACAATCAAAGTTAAACCTTTATCACGAGTCCAACAGTATGCCACTTAGTTACCATGCTGTGTCAGAACTGTGTGGGTGGGGTTAATTCACATTCCCTTTGCGGGCCTACTATGTATGTGGAAGTAAAACAGTACACCACTTTATACTGTGAAAACTACAAAGGCCAATCACCATCACATGGCTGAAATTGTCTTTTTGTTTATTCCAGACTTTTGGGGCCGATGATGTTGTGTGCACACGGATTTATGTGCGGGAGTGAAGCCTTTCAACCTGCATCAGGACGAGGCAGAAATCCAGCTGGGCCGCAGCTCGTCTAAACCCAACAACATTCTGTCATGCTAACACGCTAACGCATTTGCAAAGTATCCCGTGTAATCTCTCTGCATCAATCTGTGTAGTCTCCACAAACCATAGCACTGTCTCTGTAATCTGGTTCTTTGTAGTGAGTATTGTGTCTGCAGTTCAGTAGCTGAATATCTCAGTGCCCATATCTGCAACCCTGGTGTCAGCTGATTACATAGCACTTAGTCATTATTTGCATCAACCAAGTGTTCATGTTTGACAAGAGGAAAAAATAAAATATGGAAACCATGGTATCTCAGCCTGTTTCTTCATTAAATTAACTCATATAAAAGGTGCACTACAGATCATCACTCAATAGCACCCCTAGTGGTCAAAGACTCCACAGAGCATCTTTAACTGAAATCCAAATAAGTTCAAATTTCCTTATTTATCTTAAAAACAGAGCAAACCAACACATGGTGTATGCTGGCCCATAGTTTCCTCAGTATTAAAGAGTAACTGGACTAGATTAATATGGCTCTGACAACTGGTGGCAGCGACCTGCTTTTTCTAAATCCAGTGTGCAGCAGTGAGGCAGCACCGCATTGAAGTACACCTGATTGTGGTCAAAAGTACAGCAATATCACACCTGTACACATCCATGGTCACTTGAGGCTTACTCCAAAATTTAGTCAGTGTCCACAAATCTCCATGTTAATGCCTCCATTTCTGTATGCCAACAAAGCAGAAGTAAACACATTTACAATTGAACTTGGAATATAGCTATGTCTACTTTAAGACATGGCTTTGAGTGGTCATGTGTGTGTCATCATATCTGGCTAGTTGTCTTCCTAGGCATAACCCACCTCAGCTCTTCTAACACTTCACAATTTTACTTATTTTTGAATTGGTCAGGAGTGAGGCACTGCCAAGATAGCGATGACCAGAGCCACCACACTGAGCTTCAAAACCAAACGGCCTCTTCCAAAGATCCTCAGGCTGAGGTTCCCCATTCCCTTCCATTATTCACCACTTTCTCTACTTGTTTTGCAGTGCTGCAAAGTACTTTCCCCTGTATTTAGTATATAGTAGTTCAGCCTTTTGAACATTGCTTTCTCAATTAAGAGGCCCTTAAATATAAATCCAGTGAAAAGGAAGGATGACAGAAGAGCAATACTGGAGCTTTTTTCTCTAGTTAGAACATATGGCTAGTGGGATTGGTAGAATCACACTGTACCTAGCTCACTATTAGGAGTGTAGGCTAAATGTATTGCTTGAACCTGAGGTCTATGTGAAAGGTTAGACGGAGCACAGGAGAAAGGCTATTTCTCTACATGTCTATCAATCAATTTGAAGATGTTATTATTATTATAGATGTTCATTATTTCACTTTAAACACAATTTTATGGACCGTATATACGGGGAAGATGGTCTCCTTCATTCCTGTCTTTTAACAACTGACCGCAGGGACTGGTTTGAATCATAGGGTAGATATTTTGTTAAAATGGATAACATGATTTAGCACCAAACATGGAACCCAAGGTGTGTTTCTGGCTGGCTCAATGGGAATCAGACAAAAAGATGCTAATACAGTGACAGGAAATTGTTGCACTCTTATATTATAGTTCAAACATTTCTACAGAAAAACTAAATCATGAATAAAAGAGAGTCCTTAATTTACATTTCAATGGCGCTACTGTACATTGTGAGGTTGAGCTCATTGTTGAGCTGACCAGCACATAACGTCACTGATCCACTCAGTCTCAGTGCTCTTATAGCGTTGTTTCAGGCTGCAGCAGGAACCAAGCTCTGGAAAATCCTCCGTATGCTACCTACTCAGCACCAAAATACAAGACAGACAACTAGCCGGCGGACTAAGCAGGTCATTTAAGTTCAAGAGCATGATGTTTCCCATAGGAGTTTGGGGAGACTAAAAACAGAGCTAGAAGAGAGTGAATATTAGGTGTATGTTCATCAGAAATCCGTTATTCTTGTTTAAACTTTCTTAATTTATGCGTATTCTCATTCCTCCTCTGATGAACTAAATGTGTTTTTCCCAGAAAACCATGAAGCCATAAAGCTTGAGGCAAAGAGAACAGGCTGGCTGAAATATATTGGCATTTCACACAGTTTGGAGTGCTTGTCCCGACTGTTTCAAATGGATGGCAAAACCAAACATTTTTTACGTAGAGTGTGATGTGGCTGAATTTCTTAAAAATCTTGGATTTAAATGCTTCAGTGCTGAAAGCTTTTTTGCTTTAGCTTTGTTCAAACTGTGTTTCAGTGCTGCTCAGGAGCTAATTTATTGTTGGCTGCCTGAGTCAGGCCTTGCACTACCAACATACAAATCTTTCTATTGAAAAACCATTGGGGAACTTATTCAAAGACACTTCCCCCAAGCAGGTGCACAGCGCATGAGTCTACAGCCAACACAGCCTCAGCCTCGCAGCAGTAAAATGTGTTGCAGCCTCAACAGTGGTCAGAGGCTTTGGCATGGACTACAGTCCTCTCTTCGGGGAGGATATGGCGAGAAAGTGGCTCGACATCAAAAACAAAAAGCAAATCTGTCTTTGTCCTTCACGGCTGCCAGGGATTAAAAGGTTGTCTTTTCAGGGCTCAGCCTTGCGAGGGCTCACACAGCAACACGGGGACTGTTCCCATTTCTCATCGCCAAGAAAGACTGCTAGGGTGAGCTGATGCCACCCTTGCTTTTTGACCTGGTATCCCCTGAAAGAATGAGTTTCCTTCTGAGTGCACTACAATGCTCCGAGAAGCAAGGGCCAGGGCGCGCGCCTGCTGTGATGTTAATTTAATGATGCGCTGCTGTTCAGATGGCGGGTCCAAACAGCTGAATAAAGGGATTGTTGTGTTTTTGCTCCATTTTGTAAAGAAGGGGGCCCCTCGGCCCGTCTTGCTGCTCTCTTCTGGGCAAACAGTGGAGCCTCTGTGAGTACGCTGAAGTACAGTGCGTCTTCCTGAAGTAAAAAAATGAAGTTTCCCTCCTCTTCTCCGCTTGGTGCTCCTGTTTAGCTCCTCACAGGACCTGAGTGGCTTTAGATGTTTTGCTGAAAAAGGCTTGTTGAATTTACTACACACTACAGACTTCAGACTAAAGAGAGCACACTTTCCCACAATTTAACTCTAATTGGTTTGGCCAGCAGTCCCATTAGTAATCAGACTGTATACAACAAGCTAATTGCTGAGATTTGGGAATGTGACAATAATATTAAAAAGAAGTCTGAATGAGAACGTTGACCCACGGTGCCCTGCTCGCTGTAGGTCTACATGAACATACTAATGAGGATTGTTGCCTCCATTCTGGATGTGCTCACTTTCAGTTGTCCTTTCATAACAAGCACATTATAGTAATATAGGGCTGAGAGGAAGCTGCTTGGTCATGCTGGATTTTTCTCATAAAATCCATGTGCAACATTTTAGATTAGCATTTTAGCATTCTACCAGCTGTGAACTAACACTATTATTAATGCTGTGGGTGACATGAGCATCAGTGTTGAAATATGTGTAGCAAGAAACGCAGTCACAGGAGGAGGCAGGATACAAAATGACTAGGCAGGGTATACACACAGTCCAAAGTCCAAGCAAAAGATGATCCAACAGAAGTGCCGAAAAACAGTTATGCAGTGTAGCCCTCAAAATGATCAGAACATGCAAATTAGTGCGCTCGTGTTCAACCCTGGACGGATGGCACTGACCAACCCCCCACTCTGGTGCTGAACATGTTGTAACATGCAGCACAAACTTACATGTGTTGCATATGAGCACAGAGTGAGGTAGGAAAAGGTCAAGTTCAGCCAAATGTGTGTGTGATGGGTTGGTGGTAGAAGGGAGGGTGCTGCTGTCACATTAAATTACCTAGCGTGCTTTGTGCCACTGATGTCCCCAGTGACTTTCATCTTGTGATATATTTAGTCACGCTTAAGTTCCAATAAAAGGTTTTCTCAGGAGGGGACACATATTCAGAGCACTCTGCTACTCCAAATGCTCCGCTAGAAGAAGAAGAAGAAGAAGAAGAAGAAGAAGAAGAAGAAGAAGATAGTGATGATGGTAAAAAATAAAAATACAAGTCAGGATTATACCAGCTGTATGTTCTGTGGTAAATTTTCTAAATGGTGTCCATATAACAGGTGATTTTTAATCCACTTTTCTGACTTCTTTACAAACAGCTATTGTTTTCTGCTTATTCTGGAAAGAAATGGAACCAACCTGTTCACGCTCCCTTTAACAGCATGTCTTGTTCCTTTTGTTTGTGTCAGCTTGCCGTTAGAAGAATATGGAGACATTGACAAACCTTCCTTACAGCTGCATTCAAGGACACTCAGAGAAACCATGATTGATTATTTGGACAGTTCTTTTTGCTGCTAAGCAGCAAATGTCAAAAATTATGATTTAGTCTTGGGCAGAGGCTCAGTACTACAGCTATGCAGATAAATCCTTACACCAGTGTCTGGTTTTACTGTATTTAAAACATGTGTCCCACTGGAAATGTTTTTGAGATAACAGCTTAAGAGAGGGAAAAACAAAATAATTTTAAAATGAAAACATCATGAAAAAATGAAAACATCATATCTAAGTCATACATCATCAAGTTGAAATTGTCAGACTTCGGATGCAAGTGTAGACTTTCTGCCCACATCTGTCCCCTGTGAGTGACACCACTACTGGCAGTTTGTGAGGTTCATGGCAGGGGGGCACCAAAGTTTAAACCCATCGGTAGAAGCAGGGTGAGAGGCACAGTGGTGCTCTGAAGTGCAAAATTCTCCTGCTGACACATGTAAGACAGTAGACATGTCTTCTCTGTACGTGAGCTCAGGTGTTGTAGCTTAGAAAATCATAGAAGAATTGGAGAATTTTTTTGCACACCTCTGGTACTGTGGCTTAGATGGTTGAAGTGCCTGTCTAGTAAACAGGAGATCTTGGGTTCAAATCCCAGAAGTACATTTGTTTTCCAAGCAAGACACTTTGAGTTTAACTTACCTGTCAAGTAAATTGTTAAAGTAAACTATGAAAGGTTGTAGCTCTGTTCAGGCACAATTCTTAGCTGAATGTGAGGTTGGTACCACATCACTGGGGTTTCCTTATACAGACACACACATAACTGGATAGTCATAACCCAACAACAACAAAAAACAAACACAGCAGATGTGTACTACTATGTAGCTCTCACTCCTCTGTACAGCACCACGTGAAGCCTGGCCAAACGATTTGATTCATCTTGCAGATATTTGCCAGAGAATTCTCAGTTCCAACAAACAAAAACAAAATGACTCCAGACCAGAGGAGATTGCAGAAGCTACTAAAATTGGGTTAAGAACTGTCCAACGCATTATTAAAAACCTGATGAATAGACTGACTGATCGTGATCAGCGATCACTTAAACGTTTGGTGAAATCAAATCAAATGCACAACAGTGGAACTCAGGGCTATGTTTAATAGTTAAAATAAGAACTCAAGGCTTTGGGACTGAACAGCTGTGTAGCCTTAAGAGACTTTGCTAGGGAGCATACAGATTGGATTCTGGAGCAATGGAAGAAGGTCATGTGGTCTGATGACTCCAGATTTACCCTGTTCCAGAGTGTTGAAGTGATGCACCCATCATGCCTAGTGTCTACTGTACAAGCCTGTGGGGGCAGTGCTATGATCTGGGGTTGCTGCAGTTGCTCAGGTCTAGGTTCAGCAACATTATGTGTCCAAAGAATGAGGTCAGCTGACTACCTGAATATACTGAATGAGCAGGTTATTTCATCAATGGATGTTTTCTTCCCTGATGACACGGGCGTATTCCAAGATGACATAGGGCTCAAATTGTTTAAGAGTGGTTCAAGGAGCATGAGACATCATTTTCACACATGGATTGGACACCAGAGTCCAGACCTTAACCTCATTGAGAATCTTTAGGATGTGCTGGAGAAGCCTTTGCACAGTGGTCAGACTCTCCCATCATCAATACAAGATCTTGGTGAAAAATGAATGCAACACTGAATGGAAATAAATCTTGTCCAAAGACATGCTCATTGGGTTAATTGGTGATTCTAAATTGGCCGTAGGTGTAAATGTGAGTGTCGTTAGATTTAGTTTACAATATAATCTCTGTGATTGGTTGTGGGACCATCCAGCAGTAGATGTATTTTTTTCTCTCTCTGTATCGGCTGAAACATTCCTCATAATGAACTCCTAATGGTGTATGTGATTCTAGGCAAGCTTCGCACACCATCTGTTTTACATACTTATATGTTTTCTCTTTACCTTTATACACGTAGTGCCAGTAGTTCCTCACAAGATGCTGTCGGTCGGGTGCTCTGTGACTGTGCCAAAAGCTTGAGAGAGTGTCGTGTTTTGTGTCATCTCATGAACCTTGTGAGAATCCATTTGTCCCATAAGGTAACATTCAAGCTTAACTGAGCAAAAGCAGGACTGAGGAACTCGTCACGAGGCGCCATGGCTTAGTTGGTTAAAGTGCCTGTCTAGTAAACAGGAGATCCTGGGTTCGAATCCCAGTGGTGCCTTTGTTTGATAACAAACTTATCTTTCATATATGAAGTTGGAGTAGATCTTAGATTTCAAATAAACGACAATGTTGTCTTGAAGTAAAATCCATTTTTTTTCCAGTTATGTAAGCTAGCTTTTGCAAATTCTGCAACCATTCTGAGATCTTTGTATGATAACACATGAGCTAAGATCCTAATGTTGTGGATGTCTATTAGTGTGGTTCACCATATTAACCATTAGAGTTGCCAGAAGTTATTCTAATCACAGCACTAGATACAGTAAATAAGTCTGAGATCACCCAAGTTGCTACAATTCTTCCTACGAGGAAAATGAGTGCATGTACCAAATTTTATGGCAAACCAACAGTAATAGTTTTGAACAAAATCAACCACAAATATCAACCTTACAGAGGCAGTAGAGGAAAATTCAAGACATTGCCAGTGTTGGAAAAACATATTGTCTGGCAGTTGGGCATATTTGTGGAAACAGCTGATGATATTTCATTGGATAAGCCAGAACATGGCCAGCTGCTGGAAATAGCCGTAGTATCACCAAAGCCGGTAGGATTCATCGAAGTGGCCTCTCAAGGCAATCTATTCAAGCCTTGAACCATTTCATCTGGGCCAACCAGGGCTTACATTCTGTCTTTAGAGCCATGCTGCCGTAGTGGTCTCAAAGTGCCAATGTGTGAACCAACACTACAGCACATGGTCTTTAGGTTTGAAAGACGTTAGAACACCAGATAAAGAGTGCTGGCGTAACCTGTCCAGAGCACAGTGGTTTAGGATGAGTGACCTTCTTTGTTTGACATCCATGAAATGTTTATGAAAATGTCTGAATGGTTTGTTGAGCTTTTTTGTATCTTTGGAGTTGGTGGAGCTGAGCAAGTAAAACCGTTTGTTTAGCACAAGGGCTTGCAGCCGTTATGTAAGACAGTCAGACTCTGCTAATCCTTTTACAGAGGAGAGCGCAGCCTGCGGGGAAGAGCTTTCTCATCATTGAGACAAATCAGCCCATAAAGTCAGACATCTCAGCAGCACATTCACCATGCAGAAAAAAATATCCTCTCATATAAACAGCCTTGAGATGCAGTGAGAAGAAGTCACCCACAAAGTTGAGAGACAGATGGACTGTGTGAGAAAAGTGATGAGTACTTTGTGTTATTAATAGCATCTCTGATTCATGCTTCTTATTTTAATCCGCCGGGCCTTAAACCTTATAACCTATGCGAAAATTACTCCTCAAATCACAAAAAGTTTTGGAAAATCTTCTCTTACTCAGGAACACTATTGAAGTGTTGTGCATACACTGTGAAAAGCTGCCATCATGCAAATCATCATGGCTGCCAAGATTGTCTGCTCCACTGGGATGCACGGACTCTTTGTCTCACTGCGGTGTGTCAAGGAGTGAAGATGCCTGTTGCTTTTTGAAACACTGTTAAAACCCTTAACTCTCTACAAACAAGAATAATGAGCAGAAATCGGCGCGCTCGCTCTGTGTGAGGTAATTGCCGTAGATTGTGCGTGCCAAGGCCTCCAAGCTTGAAGGACAATACCAGCTCTGTGGTTGTGATAATAGGTTTGCTCTTTGAGTCAGAAGTTGCGGAAGTGCCGACATTAGGGAGCCGAAAGCTGTTGAAAGTTCAGGAGTGTGCACTCCAAGGATGTAATCATGCAGAAGAGCTGTGCGGGGAAAAAAGGCCTCTGCACCCCCTCAGCTGGTGCTGCCTTTGAGGAACTCATTGTTAGAGCCACCAGTGGGAAGCATGAAGAGGCATGTGCCTCCTTGTCAGGGCCTCAGTGCCACCATGACCAAGTGGGCAAAGGTGCTGTGTGTTTGAGATGAAGTGTGTGAACAATCTGAAAGATGTCGGGACACTGAGTTGGGTCAAGTCTTGGGACATGTTGCATGTTTAAAATATGGGACCACCCTCACAGGTCTTTGTCTTTGAACTTACTGACCTAGAACGTGGTCACTAGAATGTGTACCTTTTGTCCTGGGTTTTGATTTTGTTTCCGCTATTGGTTTTCACAAAGTTTGCTGCTTCAGTGTCTTTTTGTCAGATGTTACTATGTTCACTAAACTGAAGTATAATTCCAATCATTTCATAAATGTCAAAGGCTTTTATTGACCGTTACATTAAGTTTATGCAAAGAGTCAATATTTGCAGTGTTGGCCCTTCTTTTTCAGGACCTCTGCAGTTTCCCCTGGCATGCTGTCAATTCATTTCTGGGCCACATTCTGACTGATGGCAGCCCATTCTTGCATAATCAATGCTTGGAGTTTGTCAGAATTTAAGGGTTTTTGTTTGTCCACCCGCTTCTTGGGGATTGACCACAAGTTCTCAGTGGGATTGTGTTCTGGGGAGTTTCCTGACCATGGACACAAAACTTCAATGGATTCTTGGGTGGATACTTTACTGTTGGCATGACACACAGGACTGATGGTGGCACTCACCTTTTCTTCTCTGGACAAGCTTTCTTTCCAGATGCCCCAAACATTAGGGGAGAGATGGGTTTGGGGTGTGAATTTTATCAGCCTTCAGGAGTTGGGACTAAATCGAGTTGCAGGAACTTTCATTGTTTGTTATTATGAAAGCAAGCGCCGTACGTCTGTGTGAAACTCACTGGTTTGTGGGTCATCTGGGGACAGCGGGAGTGTTTGTGTTCTGCTTGGACAAGAGAATAAATGAATGAAAAGAACTATTACAGTATTCTATAGCATCTCAGATGTTTTTTGTTGCGTTGGTGGCGCTACATTTTACACATCTCTCCAAACGTCTGGAGCGTACGAAATGACATTTTTTTCCTCTGACTTTCTCCAAACCATCGCCTGAGCTTCTGTAACGTTCACCAAGTGTCCTGGCCTAAGGAGAGATAACATGATGACCACTAAAATTTGGATCTCAACTGTTCCTCTAGTGCTTGTATTAGTCAGTGGTCATTAGATTTGCTGACCTAAGGACACTTTTCAAATGAATATTTTAGCCTGATAGAATTATACTGAAATTTAAATATCAGTTAGTGAACAAACACTGACCATCATGTAATCATGCATAACACTTTCTGCTTCATAAATGAAACTGAAGCAAACAGTTTTTCAACATTCAGCAGTAAACTGAATATGTGTGGGCTTTAGATGATTGGTAAAGTGCCTCTGAACATCTTTTCTAAGTGACGGTGATGAGGTCATTAAAGAGGGAACGAACCCTCATGGTTGGTGGATGGTGTGATATCTCCCTCTGCAGGATTTTAACGGAATAAATCATTTCATGGAGGCGTTCTAAAAAAGAGCCCTTGCTTGTTCCAAAGCTTGTTGATAGCGTTCAAAACTATTTTATTGTTCTTTCTCCTGTATTCATCAATTTAACACAATGTAATACCACAATGAACGGCATTCAAATCTTGTTTCATGATTGCACTATCAAAGTATAAAAGTATGATTAAAATACCAGAACAACCAAGGAGAACAGTTACTTGGATAAGTGTGAGCCGCCCTAGATGAGTGACAGAAAGTGGATGAATGGTCCAGTTAAAATGATTGATTCCAGCTATGGCTGGAGCTGGCAGTGGTGTTTGACCTCTGTAACAACCCCAATTTAACATGTGGCGTTGTAAAAGCCGTGACTGTGTTTCTTCCAACGCTGCAATGTCCTTGTTGTCCCTCACATGCCAAGTACATCTGTGTGTGATAATAAACAAAGATGGCTATGCTGGCGGTGATTGGTTGTTTGTGAGAAAGGTAAACTTTGATTCTGGGGAAGTAAGTCAGTTGTTCCTGAGAAAGACTTCTGATATCTCAACTTAATGGCCAATCAAAACAAACACTCTCCCTCGCCCTCCAAGAAGGTCGGCCCCGAGGTTCAAGGATGTTGCATCACCGAGGTTAACAAGTAAGCTAACGTTAGCAAGGTGGTGGTTTAAATTGTTTGTATAAATCATTTTTCAGGACACGCAGGACAAACAGGCAACGTGAAAAAAATGTATTTATGAAACATATTAATACACTTAGTTAGCTCTGTGTCTGGTTAAAGGTGGCAGTGAAGAAATGCAGCTGCAGTACTGTCACATCACAGCAAGAAGGTTCTGGGTTCAATTGACAAATAGCAGTTAAAGTCTTCCATGTAATTTTCGGCCAATTTTCATGTTTGACACTCATCATACATACAGTCCATCAATTTCATTGACTAATTTGGGCTTTGGGTTTGTTAATTAAGGTATCAAATACTTCTAATGCCATCAGATCTTAATATTAAAGCACCAGATGGTCACACATCTTAGGAACAGTTTGGAAAGAGAAAGCAAAAATTCTTGGCAGGTGACTGAGTGAAACATCAATCTGAGCTGGCTATGTAGAGAAAATGTCGTCAGATGGTTCTTGCCAGTTTTGATCACTCATAATAAACAGCCACTGGCACCAGTGGTTTCTCACAGGATTCATTTGTCTGTGATCATTTCACAGATTATAATAAATGTGGTTGTTGAGTGGATGTGACTGATGTCTACTTGCTTTCTGAAGGGCCAGTGTTTGACGAGGCGGAACAAAGATACTTTAAACGATGACAAATGACCAAAGAGCAGAAACAAATAATCACTCAACAACTCCACAAAGGGCTCTGTAGGCTACAAATGTCGTTTTTATTATTACTTTAAATAATGTCTAAATAAAGGGACTAAAGACATGCTTGTGTGACTTCTTCCATTATCAAAAATATGGTGTGGGGTAATGTTCACAGCAGAAATTTATCCAGGGAGGGAAGCGTGCATCCCAAGGTGAGACTGCTGTGGAGTCCATTCCTCTGAAGACTGAACTTTGAAAAGAGTCCCACCATCTCTATGGACGGTGTCGGTTGTCAAAAGGGGGCAGTGATTTATTCTTCTAACCAACCAAATGTCACATTCAGAAGAAAAAAAAAAGTTTTTTTCTTATATATAAAAACTGAAGGACCTGGATACATTTCTACTTTTCCCCATGTTTTTACTACAGAAATTAAAAAGCAAAGACATAAAGGAACACACAAAGGGGGCAAAAAACAGCTATTTTTATAATCAACTCCCTTTGGTAAAAACGGTAATAAATGGTCTTGCATTTGTCTTTTTCATATACATACTAACTTTAGCCATTTATCACTAAAGTCCACAGTAAGCTTGGAAAGTATTACTAGCACAACAACACAGTTCTGTCATAAAAAGTCTGAGAATATATACAGTGTATTTACAACATGAGCGGCAGGCGGACAGTCCTCCCAGAATGAGACGAGAGAGAGAGTGTGTGTGTGTGTGTGTGTGTGTTTGTGTGTGTGTGTACACAAGCTGGTGTATTGGCAGAGGGCATCTTAAAAAGGTTGACACCCAGGGCGGCGAGGATCGTGTGTTAATAGAACTATATATAATATATATATATACACAACACATACACTGGAATACATGTCAGCATCTGACATTCACAAGCTATACAATTTTACAGTCTGAGACCAAACAGTGTTGTGAGGCTATGTTTTTTTTCTTCTTTTTTTTTACATTAAACGCGACAGTGCTTTTCTATGTTAACCCGACAATACAGTTTGGGGCTCAGGCACAGTTTCTAATAATGCTGCCATGTGTTTTGGAAAAGGAAGCATAACCCTCTTTCCGTCTAGTGAAGATACATGATTGTGATTTGGCCGTAACGCAGGAATGTCTGAACCAGATCCCTCAGACTTTGCTGAGCTCCCTCCAAACCTTCAATATGGGAAACAAAACTTCAGAAACATATTCTTCTTGCTAAATAAGTGCACTTGTCCATCATATTGTTTTCCTTGGATTGTGTAGAGGAATACTTTCCCTGTATGATTGATTTCGATGGAGCTCTTTCTCTGATGGCTTCGGACAAGACGGTCAGTCAAAAGCTGGACCGAAGCTCAGGTGTGATAAAGTACAAAAAGCACCATTCTATCTCTCACAAGCTCACTGCTTACATTGCTAAGCCCTGTCGAAAAAAAAGGCTCGGGGAAGTTTGTGACGTGGCTCCGAGTGCTGGTAAGAGCTCAGGTCTGCGTCTGGAACACGACCATTCCTAAGTTTTGGCACCAAAGGCCCTGTGAAAAAATGGGCCCAGCTAAAAACGCTGGTAAAAATCAGTAATCCTGCCGCCCCAGGTGCAACATACACAGCAGCTAGCTCAATTGTGCTCCCGTGTCGGCCTTAAAAACACATCAATAAGCCCTCATCCCTACCTCTACTCCTGACCTGTTTGACTTCAGACCAAACCCCTCCCCCCCCAGGAGTCAGTCTGTCTCCCGTTTCTGCGCTCGGCTACTGCGCCTTGCTGGGGGTGCTGTATTTGACGCGGTACTTGTTGATGTTCATGAAGTGAAGGATCTCTGGGTGGCGGGCAGTGGTGCACGGTAACAGGCCGTCACGTCCTTCGCCCATCAGCCACTTGTTGGTCTCTGTGTTCATGTCGCGCGTGACATGCTCTTTCACCCACGCGTCCACCCAGGCCTGGAAGCGGTTGTGCAGTCGCGTGCTCACCCTCTCGTGTGACTGAGGACAAAAAGAGAGAGACGTTACGGTTGATCCAGACACAGATCGTTGCAGGTAGAAAATGATCTTAACACAGGAAGAGCAACCGAGGCGGCTTGACATTTAAATAGAATAACTAGAGTAGTTCAGTACACACACTTTAACACCTTAACCCTCAATCTAAAATGAGTGTACTGTGAGCTCACTGACTGCATTAGAGCGCCCCACACTGGTGACTGAAAGAACAATCACTTAGCTCAACTGAGAAATATAAAAAATGAGTTCCTGGTTAAAAACATCCAAAAAGATTCAAACTCACTGCAGTTTACAACAGTGATGTGAGAGCTGCTGGCCATGACTGACCTACCACCGTAATCACAATCTATTGAACATTAGGACTTTAGGATGTTCAGATTAGGATACCATTCTCATGAGGCCAGACAGTTTTAGCAGAAGCAAAAGAGCTTGGGTCTATTTTAAGTTCAAAACATTTGCCTGTCAGAACCTTTAACGCTTAGTTTTTTTTTTTAAATGGTCTGGAACATAAGTCCCCTCTGTTCTTTAATACGGATGTATACTTGATGTGAGGGGCTGGACGGAGCTTAATGGGCCTTTCACTGCTATCACTTCTTGAAAAAACACAACTGTCTTGTCAGTAACGATGAATATTTGAACTATTTAAATCAGCAAAGCACTTACGACGTAGAAGTAGATTTAAACGCAGTCACATGAAGAATTTGAATACAGGTTATAGCTAGCCACTGGTCTAGAAGCACAACCGACTTCCACTGCCAAAAAAAAGGTTTTGTGGTGGAAAGGTTGGGGTGACTCTGTTGTTAAGTTACTATGATCTGGAAAAGATTTGTCAGGCCAATCAAAGCATTTGTATGAGCAACACGTGGTGATGGAGGGAAGAGCAGGAGCAATGTAGTCACACATGTCACCTGAACGCTGTGTACAATGGTTCTAATTGGTTGTAGGACTATCCTACTGTGTATAAATGAAATCCCAGTGGCGTGTTATCAACCGCCAGTTGCTGAACCACTGCTGAACCACTGCTGAACCCATTTTTACAGATTTGTAACATTTTAAAATGAAACTAGAAGATAGATAGATTTTATTTATTCAGTCACTGATATGTGAGTCTCTTATTTTGACTGGACATAGTTAATAGCAATACAATTAACAGGAGCATTTAAAACTTTGTTCATTTAGTCTATCCATAACACATATACTGATCACCTGAAATTAAAATGAGGTAAAATGAGGTGCTGAAAGACTCTAAAATGCACATCCGTCTTTCTAAGAAGAAACTACAGTTATCCTGTACACGATGGAAACCTAGTACCAAGACAGGGATTTCTTCCTAAGGTCTCAATACAAACACATATTTGTGTCTTAGAATTCTGGGATTTCACACATACATACAATACCTCCTAGGTTAACCGTGCGCTTCGTTTTATACATACACAAACTGTTACGGTGCTTGTGGTAAGAGGAATACGGGTACAATGAAATCCTAGAGAGTCGCTGGTAAATACCTGGTGAGCTCTCAGCAGGGCAGTGCGTCGGTACATGTAATCCTCAGACTTAAAGACGTAGACCATCTTGTAAGAGTTGAGTTTGAACATGCACTCCATCTTCTCCTTTTCCAGGGATTTCTTGCCTCCCTCACAGGCCTCCTTGTCCAGCTGCTCGCGGCCCTTCTGGTACTTCCTGATCCGTCTCAGATTCCTGATCAAGAACGCAGAGACAAAAGTGATGAGGACGTCTAACGACAGAACAAGTCGAGTGCAGTTTATTTAATCAAAACATTTTCACGCCATGAGTCGAAATAGCAACAATATGTGACAACTCACCGGGGAAGAAACACGGGCTTCTGAGCGAGGTGCTCCCTCAGCTCAGGAGTGGTGGAGTCTGGGTTTAAGTAGCGTTCAACATAATCAGACCAACGCTGCAAGCGGAAAACACAAAAAAAAAAAGAAGCACAAAGCCAAGTTAACACGCAGACTCTGCACATAAACACTGCTACTGCACCAGTATTACCAAAAGGTTGGCAACAGGTCCTTACTAGTATTTCCACTCCAGCTGGAAAAGTGGAGCCTCTTACTAGACAAAATGTAAAAACAACGACACTTACTTGCTGTAAATTAATAACCCCATATGCAGTAAACATAACGTTAACTTGTTGTCATTATATAGGCACCTAAACACTCCTTAGAACGGAACATGATAAATGTAAGTGTAAATGTTAAGTGCAATATAAATAAATCTTATTGCTAGTATCATTATGAATAATTAAAAATATGTCCCACAATTTATTTCCTTTGCTAGTGAAAAAAACTAATTAAAGCTGGAGTATTTTGGAATTATAACGTGAATTATTGATTAAAACGGTCTCAAAGCTGACAGGTTTCTGGTGCGTTAACAGTTTCTTCTTTACCTCAGCCTCCATGGGCTCGTCTGAGTTCTCTTCGTCTGTGTCGAGCAGCTCCACCGTGAGCTGCAGCTGACCTCGGTTTCTCAAAAACATCACCTGAGGAAGCGACAGAAAAGCAAGTGTGAGATTGGAATTAATTCAGTGTGAGAAATTTAAATTTAACAAAAATCCCTGGGGGCCCAGATGAGTGGAAAACCAGTCATGCACAAGGTGGAAATCACTGCTATTTGATTCTAGTTTTCAGCCACATTCAACATCAGGCTAAATAATAAATCTCATCTCTTTTTAATTGTAACACAAAGTGGGCCTGTGTCTTCTCTAAAACTGACATCTGCTTTGGGAACACTTCACACTTCTCATAAAATGGCAGTGAACACTTCCAAATACAGAAGTCACCAGCAAGTAAAGGTGGGGTTTTCCTCTCTCCAGTAATTTAACTCTGACATCTGGATTAAGTGCAACAACTACTCCTGCAGTCTTGTGGAAAATTCATTTAAGTACCTCTCCTGAACTTTGAATGAACTCTATAATTCCAAAACTTCAGCAAAATGTTTCCTCTTCTATGCTCAGTCAGTGTGATCTATACAGGTTTTCCAGTGACAGATGACCAAACATATTACCTTAAAGCAGTTCTCATCAGACATGAGCTGCTCGGCTTTCCGCTGATAGATTGCCTCTGCGGAGCTCCGTGAAGACTGCGTGGAAGTGGTTCCTCCACTGGCCCCATTAGCGCTCTCCGCCAGGTAGAGGTCCGTCACCTGGACGCAGATCTCGTCGCTCACAATGTGCTGGAGCTGGAGGAAAGAAAAGGCATTGGTGATTGACAGGTAAACAGCTCCTCCTCCTCCTCCTCCTCCTCCTCCTCCTACAGTAGCTCACAATCCTGTTGAGAGAACAGATTATTACCTGCCGGACGATGCTTTGGATGAGCTTGTCCATTGTGAAGGCGATGTAAGCGTGTATTGTGAACATTTCCCGCAGTGAGTCCTCGTATTGAGAAGCGTCCATATTTCCATCCAGCAAATTCCTAACCATCTCCAAGAAGGCGGAGTAGTAGTCCTCCACTTCGATGTCCACTGGAGGGAAGAAATATGTCAACAACATAGTTGAAGTAGTTCAGTTGAGACAGACTGGTGTCAGTTCTACAGGGCATTTAATCTGTTGTTGAATGATCTGTTCCATTATGACTCAAGATAAAACTATTGATCCTCTTTTCTTCAGCAGTACAAATACATTATCTGCCAGTTTATTAGATACACTAGTAAAAAAATGTTAATTGGCATAAAAGTAAACCAATTACATATTGATGCCCTTATTCTAATATGCAAAGCAAACAAAAGCATCAAATTAAACATTAATTAAGAATGAATAAAAATGAATAAAACATGTGTTACTCACTGGGCTCCTTCAGTCTCAACTGGATGGCTGGATTGTCGTTCTTCTCCCTCTTGAGCCCCAGGACCTCCTTCTCCCACTCTCGTTCTCTGACCTCCTCTTCGATCTGTCGCTCCGCCTGCCCGTACAGCCGCAGGAGACGCGAGCACAACGTCTGGTGCAGTCGCAGGAAGATGTACCAGTTGTTGTTGACGTAGAAAAGGTTGTAGGCCTCGTCGCAGCCGCGCAGTTTCTGCGCCGCCGTATTGCTGAACAGCAGCTTGGACTTGGAGGGGCTCCCGCTGCCGGGAACGCCGTTGTGCTTTTTGGAGGCCCCTTCCTCCAAATCCATCTCCTCTTCCTCCTCCTCCTCTTCTACATCTGAGAGCTCGCCCCGTTGAGAGAACAGCATGTCGGGGATGAAGTGATAGATGATCTGTTTGATTTTGTATTTGTCCTCCTTCTGAATGCTGGTCTGTCTCTTGACGTGGTGGATGATGAGTGCCGCTGCGTCCTCCAAGATTTGGCTGTCCTCGTAAGCCAGCGTCAGGTGGGGGCCTGTGAGCAGGTTGGCGTTCTCTTCAGTCGCTTGCTCCTGGCGCTGTAAAGAAAAAAAAAATAACTTTTAATGTCAGCATTCTGAAAGCACATGATGGAGTACACAATTCTGGGTCAAGACAACCTTGAAAAGCAACTTCCAGCTGAACGGTTTTGCCGTATAAAGCAGTTTAGACTGCATAAAAACGTCCCATCACAGAGTTCCACCACATTACAGAGAGACACAGAGGAGAAAAATTACCTCATCATAGATGCTTTCAATTTCATTTAGCAAGGACTTGGAGCGAAGCACTTTGGTGTCATTCTGTTTGAAGTTGATGCCTTGATGGTCCAGAGACTTGAGGTAATACTTTTCGTTCTGCTCCCTCCAGATCTTGTTGAAGCCCCGTTGGGCTTCCCGCCACTCTTCCTCCTTCGTCTTTAACCTGGTTCCAAGGAGAAGGCAAAGTCAAGTAATACAATCTCTGAAAGGCATTTTAATATAACAATCTGATGTAAAATAAATACGTGTAAGTACTACATTTAATCCACCACTCTAACATTATATTTGCCATTTCTTCCTGAGGATTACTGAGTTTACAAACTGTGAAGCCTAACCTCAGTTTGTGCACACACAAGCTGGTGTAGTGTACTACGTAAATATAGAGCCTGTGATTCCAACACAGCTGTGTTAGTGTGTGTTCAACGTACTTAATCTAGAATAAAACTATAACATTAAACTCATAGAACAGCTTTGGGTTGAGTACATCCACAAAAAACTCATTCAGTCAAATATGATGTACCTGAGACCTTGGTTCAACACTTACCTTTTTAACACAATGGGGACAGAAACAGCAGGGTTTTTCTTCAGGCCATCAATGATGTCGGGCGCTTTGTCTCCATATATCCTCTGAATGGCTTTGCGGTGGATGACCTCCGATGAGCCACCCAGCGTGTTGTCTAAGCGGAACTTTGCCTGCTCTTCTGCAGACAAGCGGGACATCTTCCGCTGAACTGTCTCCAAAACTCTGATGGTGGCCAGGTTGGTCTCCAGCACAACGTCCAACTGTGTTTAGGAAAAAGTCACTTTATTATCTTTTGCAGTGAATGGTCATTGTTTAAATGTCATTATAAAGCATATTATACAATTAATAATCAAAGCATGGCAAGCATGACTAATGATTCTTCTTACCTCAAAGCGTTCATCTTCACACCTGTAGATATGCTCCTCATACTGGGTCTTCTTAGAGCTGACAAATGTTGAGTCTTCAGACCAGGACGGGAAGGAGACCCAGGTGTCATTTAAGACCTGGATAGGCAGAAAAAAACTGTGTCATATTGAAGGTATACACTCAGACAGTGTCAATGAGGATGTTGACAGCTTCGATCAGTCACAGCCTACAAAAAGTATTTTACTGTATTTCTACCTACAGTAATAAGGCAGATTCTATGCTAATGTGAAACTTTTGTGGACATTTGTGTTTTTGTTGAATGACTGAACACTTTGGGACTGGTTTGAGACACTTGGAGTTGTTTCTTCTGACTTTTATCTCACCTCTTTACACAGCGGAGTTCTACCCGTACACTTGGGCTGTTGGTAACTTTTGGGCAGGGCTCTGTAACTGGATCCTAGTCTCTTACAGGAAGCATAATCAATCTCCATGGCGATGCCCTCCGTGGCCCGCTCCTTAGGGTATGTTTCGAAGTGGGTCATTTCGCGATACCCCAGGAAATTTTTGAACCAGTTGAACAGCTCAGGAAATTTTCTATTTGTTAAAAAAAAAGAAAGAAGAAAGAATACTTATATGAGACATACAAACGAAATGAAAGGCTCTTGTGCGCAGGGAGAGACGCCTGAGCTACTCACCCTAAAAAGGGCAGCACCAGCTGCACCAGTTCAGCCCTGGAGATCACCTCTTGATTAAAGATGACCAGACAGCGCAAGAAGTTGTCATAGGCCTCTGCACTTCGCAAGGCTTTTCGCACCTTAAATAAAATAGAACAGTTTGTGTCAGAGTTTACAAAGTCTGCAAAAGTGTTTTCGCATAATTTAACTTCAGGAAAACAACAACAAAAAAATCAACTGGAATCATTTGATACTGAATGAATTCAACTATATTCTACTTTGAGTTTTATCTTTATTTACATAAAAACTACAGCATTTTAATGGCACCCAAAAGGAACATACATGATAAATCAATATCACAATCTTGTATTGTGTGGCATTGTTGATAGCACCCCCCAAGACTACTTCTTCCTTGATTGTTAAGGATTTTGCATTTTAAAGACTTGCCCTTTCTTAGTGATTAGTTCCCTTTCTTTCTTATCAGGGCTAAAAACCAACACAAACTCACCTTCTCAAAGAACAGAGATTCTGTGCCGACTCCATGCTTGCTGGCCTCTGCCACTGAGGAGTCTTTCAAACCCAGCAACTTAGACTTCTTCTGTAGCATTCCCAAAAGAGCAATGAAGAAACACAGGTACAGTCATCAGAAAATGATCAGCCAAAGGCAGATGTGAAATACTGATACTGATGTATAAAATGAGCACAGAGGTCGACTGTGGCTTCAGCAGTAGGTGAGGATGCGTGTGTGCACCTTGACGGGGGGTGTGGTCCCTGGTGTGGGATGACGACGGATCTGGCAGCCGTTCTGATTGGGCCTCTGTTTGTTGTTGAGCTGCAGCTTTTTGGCGGTTCCGCCGTGGTCGTTCCGTACCGACTCCGCCTTCTCAGCTGTGGTCTTATTTAACAGCTACAGAGCATAGACAAGAAAACAATGTCTCTAAATTCACAATAAAACTACAAGTGCTACAGCTACTAAATACTATTACAGTGTATATTAATACAGCATGTGCAACAAAGGCCTGGCACTCCAAGCCTGTCAGATGCATGGTGAAGTTGGCGGAAGGAACCAAAGTTGTAGACGGCGTATCTGTGTTTGCATTGTTTGTCAGTCAAGCGTCATTACCATTTGTCACCACCGAAACATAGCTGAGCATGGTACCCGCCAACTTAAGCTGCCAGATTCTTTTGACTACAATCGCTAAAAGTGTCTGAATGTTCTTAATACTCCACGGCCCCTGGTCACACATCTGTGCTAATCACTTCCTGTGTGTGTGTCCATCAGATGGACAGATGGCTGCATACTCAACTTATTCTAAGAACCTGATTTTGTAAAACAAAACTTTAACCGAGTGTCCCAAGTTAACAGTTGTACCAGTGATGCGTGCAGTGTGTTCTCTTTAATATAATGACGACACTCACCACTGAACTGTTGGCGTCAGGGAGAAATTGGCCAAACTCAGACAGTAGGTCCTCTTGGTTCTTGAAGAGTCTGGCCACCTGAGCGTACACCTCTTGTTCCGTTAGAGCTGGCGTGTAGTTCCCTCCGGCCTCCTTAGCATTACGCTGCTCTTTCTGTTGGGGACAAACACACAATATAAAGAAAAAAGAAGTACGGCCATTCCAGTTATTCAAATATACTTCCAAGATGTAACTTTTTGTGTTATGTTGTCAGTTAAGGCCAATGACCTGGTACGTGTGGAGGATCTCTAGGAAGGCTTTATAGATGTCGGGCTGGCCCTGGAAGCGGTTCTTGATCTTGTTGACGTAGTTGATGGCGTGATTAAACTCCACCGGCTGGTTGTTCTGCATGGGTGGACCAGTGGGAATCCCGCTGAGCGGTGGTTGGAGTTGCATGGGCGGGGAGCGTGGAGAGGTGTAAGCTGGGATGGACGGATTGCTCTGGCTGCTTGGTGTCAACGCCTGGGGCTGAAGAGGCTGGAAGACAAGGATGGTTTTTAAGGGTACTTAAACACATGCTGCACAACAAAACACTGGAGTTTTGTACTTGGCAGGTGTCCACGGTTGTGTCCGAACACATTTTATTGCTCACCTTGCTCATCTTGGCAGGGGTGGGCTGTGTTAGAAGGGGTGGTGCAGTAGTGGTTGCAGCAGAAGGTAGCTGGGCTGGATGTTGGGTGGCTGCTCCCGTTATGGGGAGGTTCTGGACCGAAATGCCATGTGGGGTGATGTGGTGGATCTGACCTGGTGTTGTCACATTGACTAGGTCATTGGTCTGGACCTCAATCTTGTAGCCTGGGGGCAGGAAGGTGTTAAAGCCCATGATGAGGTCAGGATGACCTTTGAAGAGCTGTGACACTCTGCTGATAACCCCAGGAGTGTCAATACTGCGAACACAAACACACACAGAAGGCTTTACATGCCGTGTGACTTGGAGAACATGTAAAACTTATGACATCAAAGTATTACTAGCTTGCTCTGACCAAACAGATACTCTGTCAATGCCACCAGGCACTGTATGAATATGCCAACTGTGAAAAAAATCGAGAAGACTAGTCTGAGCAAAAACATGTTTTTAGGACAAATGAGAATCATTCTGGATAACAATGAGCCTTGCCGAACAAATTATGACTGGGGTTTGTGGCACAGTATGCAAATACAGCTCGTGAGTGAAAGAACAAGAAAATGCACATTTTAAACTTAAAACTTGTTGATTTTTTTCCCCTGTAAAACCAAACAGCGGGCTCACCTTTGGGACTTGAACTCTTTCATTATATCTAAAAAGTCATTGTAGACCTGTGGCTGGTTGCCAAACTGCAGTTTCACTTGATCCAAGTAAGACAAAGCATCTTCCACCTAAGTGAGAAAGAAAAGGGAAATGTAGTTCATCTACCTGTCAGGTTTTCTGTTACATTCACTTTCAGTGGCAGCACCTTGATCCTGACAATAAACAACATACTTACTGGAACCATCATAAAAAAAATAGCTGCTTGTCTCTTTGCTTGACATTATAACAATGACTGTGTTCAATTTCGCCACACAGCCCAATAATATCAATTTCCTCTAACAACTTTAGTTTGGCATGTGCAGGTTTTATGCTGAGTTAAAATAAATGTCAAAATGAAATGGGCTGACTGACCTTAAGCCTCTGGAATTGCTGCTGGCCTTGTGCAGAAGCTTGAGGAGCGGCCGTGTGGCTGTGCCCTGACATCACTGAGGGCCCATGCGATTGAACTGCTGGGCTATGGTGATGGGGGCCCCCGTGGACAGCTGGGCTCGGGGTGTGCCCATGACCTCCGCTGTTCTGGGCCACGGTGGGAACCTGGGGAAAGCAGCAATATCAAATGAAAAAACAAATGATTTAAAAAATGATATGAAAGCGTGTCATAAAAGGAAGAATCAGCACCATAGATGAACGGGTCTGCGTCATGAGCAAAAAGTGAAAAAGATGTGTTTTACTTTGCTTTTACTTCTGTCCACTGCAGACTAATGTTTAAACAGGGCGTACCTGGTATCCCTGGGGGACGGAGTACTGGACGCCTGCTGTGGGCTGCATGTTGTCCGAAACAGCCTCATACACAGCTGGAGCTGGAGCAGGGGCCAGGACACGATGCTGGAAAGCCTCCGTGTTGCCAGTGAGGCGCCGCTGCTGGGACGCGAAAACCGTTTCCTGATCCTCCAGACGGCGCTTCATTATGAACTCATACTCGTGAGAGCTGCGAGACCTGGAGGTACAGAACACCATATGGACCTTATTTCACAGTGGCAGACCTCTGTCAAGTCCTCAGACTCAGCCTCTTGATTTCATTCAATAATTTGTCAGGGAACATATGGAAGTACTTTATTACTTCTATCCTGAATTTGTGGACAAACATAGCACGAAGGAGCCATTTTTGTTGTATGGCCGAGGCAGAAAATTACTACACAGTCTCTGATCATATACCAAAAGCTGTTTCCAATCAAAATAAGCCACTGGTTTCACAGAGGTCAACTCCTAGGGGCCGTATTGATTTGTTGCATGTGACAACCAGTGTCCATTTTTTTTACGTTATAGTTTATGGTCGATTTTTTTTTAAATACGGAAATACACGAAAAGAATTGATTATGTCTGTGTGCCATTGCGGATAAACTCCAATGGTCTGCTTTCGGTCGTGTTTTAACCTGTCTGTGTCTTGGGCCTCTGCCACAACACCAAGCCCAGAACGGTATACACAAGAGATGTGCTGATCAGTCTCAGTGCTGCAGAAAATGCCAATCTTGTTGTATATATACATCTCTGATTGTAGCTTTTACATTGGGGGCATATTCAAC
This sequence comes from Planiliza haematocheilus, assembly GCA_005024645.1. Taxonomy (NCBI): domain Eukaryota; kingdom Metazoa; phylum Chordata; class Actinopteri; order Mugiliformes; family Mugilidae; genus Planiliza; species Planiliza haematocheilus. The sequence continues at coordinate 5,152,274 of SRSE01000744.1, read as the reverse complement.
TGAGGACACGTTGAGCAGTTTGGTGGTTTTTCAGGGATTCCTTCTTTTGACAAGAAGATACATTTACTTTAATGCAACTGGGATAATCGGGTAATAACGTACTACAGATGCAATGGTTAAACACTGCCTGTGATGAATATATGGGATATAATTTCACATTATTCCTTGCAAAATAAACATGGCTTCGGGCCGTTTTAAATGTGTTCAACAGAGGCGAGGAGCCCAGTGTCAGCATGCAGTCAATGTAAAACTCCAGTCTCCGATGTAGTCTCCAGTAGCCAATGAAACACAGACAGCCTACGTCACCGATGCAACAAACAGGTGCTGTGGGAACGTGGGAGTCCGACTACCATTCACAACTTCCTCAAGACACGAACAACTGATCATTTGAATGAACGGTGTCTTCAGAAAGGCGACGATGGAAACGCGGCTAAGAATAAACAGCGTTTCAAAACCAGAATGTCGAGCCAAAGTGACACAATGATAAACTGAAGTGCCAGCGTACTACTAACGCGTCAGACACCGGAGCTCCGCCGAGCCGCTCGCCAACCAATTCTGGGCAAAGGCGGCGAGGCTGCAGTATTTATAGATAATCCAGCTCCGCTCGGTGTAGTAACGCAGTAGGCGCCTATGGGCAAAAAGTGGCTGCGTTTTTATACGCTTAACAGCCGACAACAACGACTTGCCGTCCCGTTTATGGCCTAGCAACACAAGCACCGTCCTCGAGTTACAGCACGACGCTTTCCTCACGCCCGCCATTTAGAGCGTGGCGCAGGAGTTCAACAATTTATACTCCATTTCAAGCAGGTAAGCGCGAAAAGTAGCCGACTTGCTAGCAGCCTCGCTGACTACCAAACACAGCGCATTTCACGTAGTTTATTTTAATAACTTCGCCGAAAACATGTTTTGTCGACATGGGATGCGAGCTGCCAGTTAGCTGCTAGCTAATGTAAACAACATGGGAAGCCCGACACCGAGCACTATCCGTCCGGGGCTAGGAGGGAAGCACATGCAGCTAACCATTAGCGATGTGGTTCGCTTTTGCTAAAACATGCTACGCATAGCAACAGTTAACTATCGATTTATTAGAGTGTCAATAACAGATCTATCCTAGGGTGACTGACAGGTAAGAAACCCCCGATCCCCCGTGCGGTTTACTTAAAACGTCTGCTAACGGTAGAAAGCTAGCTAGCAACGTTAGCTTGCTGAATGAATTCAGATGAACTCACCCCTCTCCCAAATAGCAAGCAGAAGTTCGCAGATGATGATTTGATAATCCGTTACTTGCGAGTTAGCCGCGACACCTCTGACTGGAGAAGACGCTAAGGCGACATATATGTGAGAAGCAAATCAATGGCGTGACTTAAAATAAACAATTTAAGCAGTGAACAGCAAAGTGAAAATCTCCCCGAGAGAGGAAAACAATCTCCCTTCGGTTAGCTGTAGAGGGAGGCGGGGTTTTCGGAAAGAGTCCCGCCCCTGGACAGGCGCTATTGGTCGTTTCGCACCGAGGATCCGCAAAGGGGCGCGGCGAGCAGTTGGGTTGAGAATTGGACCTGTCAATCAAGGATTTATCGTTCAGCTACCAAGCACGCCCATTTTGACTTGACTTGAAGCGCGACAATGCCAGCACTGACTGAGTGGAGTCCCGATGGCATTTTCCGAGGGAAAACACTGTCTGGGAACATCGTAAAGACAGGCGAAATCTAAAGCAAAGTATGCCTAGTTCCAAATATAGTTAAATAAGTGTCATAAACGAAGCAGTATGAGTTTATCATGGTAAAAATAAAATGTTTGAAGTTTTGTTTTGATCTGATCAGCCCGTTTGGGTACCCCTAGGCAGAAATGTGTTGTTCTGAGTTTTCATTAGCACACTATAGATAACATATTCATAATGTTTTGCCCAAAACCCCTGGAGTCAGCTAGTAGTTTTAGAGTACTTTCTTGGATTTTGATGAAATGCAAATATGCCCTGGAACAATGCACAGAGGGGGGAAAAAATAACACAGAGATAAGAAACATTACATTTACATTACATTACATTTTAACAGAGGCGTCCTCTGCAGGACAGGGCCACAGGATTGTGTAAGAATGCATGTAACCCCCCCCCCCCCCCCCCAATAATTAGTGTTGTAATTAGTGTATAGTTGTATTTATTTATTATTTATTACAGTTAGGTTTAGGGTTAGGGACAGTTGACTTTGTCCAGCTGGTAAACCAGCACGTGTGTACATATACATTCACTGAATAGTTCTCTGCAGCACTTACAAATCTTGCCACAACAATACAACAACACTACTGACTGGACTTGGATTCACCATGTGCGGCACATTCCCACGCACTAGAATTAGACTCATTTTATTTTTATTTTTTTAGTGTTATGTGCTCTCACTATTTTCTCCGAATGTCCTTACACTGTATTTGCAGCTGCAACACTGTCATTTTCAACTGTTGTGTATAAAGCGATCCATCTTTCCCTCCATCTATCCTTCCACTGCATGTGTATAGAGCTCTCTTAATAGGCTACTTCCTGGAGTGGTACCACGTGACTTTGTAGGAGGGAGTCTGCCTTCAACACTTGTGTCCCTCCTACGGATGTGCTAAGGAGACAACGCAGCCAATCATTGCGCGAAGCAGTCATTACAAATCCCCCAAAAGGTGGAACTTCCAAAATAAAACATCGCCCACGACAGGCGGAGCTGCAACACCAGCCCGGGATTCCTCCTTCCAGCCCAGGCAGAGGACTCAGCAGCGACCGTAGGCTGCGACACACACACACACACACACATTCACAGTGCTCCACTATCTGGAATGGATTCCCCCACATAATCGCACTTATCTTTACAAAAGCAGTGCTACAGACCCCAAACAGCATTTGACTGATTCGCTAAAACCAAACGAACAATAAAAGAGCAACTCTCAGCTGATTATTGAGTCATTTATTTTTGAAGTTACGCACAAAAGCATGCAACACAACGCACTGCGGGCTGTTGAGGTCCCCCCCTCCCAACACGGAGCCACACAGCTAGGAGGATCAGGTCGCCCCTGTTCCGTGAGTCGGTCGACGCTGGCTGCACACCCCAAACAAAAGGGTTCCAGGCACAAACACCTATCATCTGTACACGGGCACCGGTGGACGAGGAGAAGCAGGGCCCGGGGGGGGCAATCGCTGCATATCTTCAATACGCGCCAATAGCCGATCCAGTTGCCCTTACTAAACAATGCCAAAGTCAAACGAAACGGGAACTACGGCGTCGCCGTGTGGAAACATCGGCACCTCGGATCCACGCCATTCTCCGCCTTCCCCTAAAACGCAGCCCCAATTTCGCCCCACCGCACGGAAGGACCGGGCGCGCTTCTACCCAAATCATATTCTTTGTTTACTTCAACAGTCGCGAGTAAAATGTCTAACCTGTCTCACCACAACAACTCCCTCCGTCCGTCCCTCCCCCTCCTCCCGATCCATTTGCAAACAAGCGTTACATGCTCACACAACGCTGCAGACAAAATGTTTCCACTTCCAGACAGCGGGATAGCTCGGACGATCGCCGGGTAGGCTGTTTACAAGCCGACACGACGACCTCCTGCACAGTTTTTAACCATCTACCACGTTACGGTTTTGCCTATTCAGTTCCGAGCATTAAAAAAAAACACCCCCTTCGATTCATTTCAGGACACAAAAGGCGCCACAGACAACCAACCGCGCTCCGATCACATTTAACCACCGCTCGGTTGTTATGACAGCAAAACTCTTATTATTATTTAGTTTAAGCAGCTGTTACATACCCAGGAAAAAGACTCCTTACTCCGGATTCGTGTTTGTAACAAAATAGTTGGAAACGCCCCCCTTCCCTGGCATTGGCGCACACCACGGTACGCGTCACTTTATTTTGAATATGACCCGCTAAAACCGAGGCAGCGCCACCGAGACTGCCCCGTCTCCATCAGATAACCTCCAGGTCATTCGGGCTGCTTTACACGAGCAGGAAATACGTTACAGGGGAAAGTAATCAGGCTTGAGTACTTTTACTCAAATACTCTGTTTAGAGTTCAGAGTTTGTAGTTATACTCTGGAGATCCTTTAATTCATAAGACAAATACTATACAGAGTACATGATCCACCAACAATACATGCAGCATTGTTGTAGTTGTAAAACTACAGTGAAGTAATAAAGTAATACAGCAGTAATAATAATAATACAGTAATGTCTTCAATGAAATAATTTACTCTAACTTTGTTTATACAGTTTATACAGCTGTGTTAAGCTACTGTACAGAACACTGAAACCTGAAACCACCAGAGGTCACAGTGGCAACGAAAACATACTTTCTTTTGACAGGAAAAAAAAAAACTAAGTGGACCCCAGCTCATATGATCCTTTATTCTTCAGACAGAAAAACAGGAGAGAAAAACAGACGCAGACTAACTGTATCCAGATGAATGCTAATACATGCAGCATATAAACATGATACAAACCAGAGTGCGTGATGTAGTTGATACATGATACCTGGGAGTCTCCAGGTACTCCAGCTTCCTCCCACTGTCCAAAGACATGCTGGTTAGGTTCACTGGTGAATCTAAATTGGCCATAGGTGTGCATGTGAGTCTGAATGGTTTTCTGTCTCTCTGTGTTAGCCCTGCGAAAGACAGCCACATTAATGCTGTTACTTGAGCAAAGGTCTGCTGTTGTTTGCTGAACGTCTGAACTGGCAAATGCCCCTCAGCTCACAAAATCCTGGACTCTGCTGAGCAAATTTGCCCCATCAAGTCATTTTCCCTCCAACAATTCTGTTGCATTTACTATAATTTCCTTCTGGGACCCACTTTATTCCAAAAAATGTTTTGGAATAACAGTGATTGTTGTGGGGCCTTCTTGATCTTTACATTGCAGCAGTTTCTATCAAGTTTAATAAATGTGATTGTGTTGCATTATTGCTTCCAATATATGTATTCTCCTTGTCTCCTTAAAAGTGCAAGTGACTATTAGTTTTAGTTCAACTCAGTGCATCTAACAATCTTGTAACGTTAATCTAAAAATTTTTTTAGTTTTTTGTCTGGAAGAGGTAATGGAAACCAGCAGTCTGTTAAAAGTACCAAATGGTTTACAGTTAATCATTGAACAAGTGATGAAAGTTTTTAAAATGATGCTTTCTTTGATACCAAAAGAGACAGTTTTTAGCTTGGAACTCTATTATGAATTAAATACATTTATATCAATAATAATACAAAATTTGACCATTTACAAAATAAGGAAATTAAAATGACACTGTTGCTCTGACATTAAACATTAAACACATTAAATCCAGCCCCAAGACTGTAAGGTAGTTGACTTTATGATTTCTGTTTTGAACACTTACCCCCAGACCTCAGAAATCTCTGTAGAAGTGTGTCATATGTTCAAACCCCGTGGAGTGTAAAATTCTAGCAGTCGTCTTTATCCAAGATCGTAAATGTGTCAAAGAATTCAGTTTGGGATTCACCATGCTTAAACTGGACCTGTCCAGTACCCCGCCTCTCGCCCGATGACAGCTGGGATAGGCTCCAGGTGTAGGATTTAGAGGTTGGGATGCAGTGACACGTGTAATGGTGTAACCAGACTTATAAGCATTCTAAAAGTGTGCTCTGTGGAGACAAATGGGACACTGTCTGGTAATTGACTACCTTCACCTAAAATGTTAGCGAGCTAGTAGCCAAAATAACATTTCCCCTGCTGCATGGTCAGATGAGATCAATATTAGATGGAAAGGATGCACTGAAACTTGCACTCAGCTTCACTGCTACCATATACAGAGAGCAATAATTCACCCAGAGTACACCATACCACACCCCAAAATAAGCATTGTTGAGAAGGAAATACACACATGCTGCTAACTTCAGCTCCCAGAATGCTTCACGGCTACAGTGTTTCAGCATGCTGATGTGGGAGTACACATCATTTTGTGGGTATTCTGTTTTCAATGCTGGTGCTTATACTGCTCAGTTTGGTGTGACGCTAAAGCCCACAGTCTAGCTAAATTCACTAGTTTTGCACGTCCGCAGCAGTTTAGAAGGTAGTTCAACCACTGGCACTGTATTTTAAGAGTTAAGTAGACCTTTAGCTGTCAGCTGAAATGACAGGTAATCATTACCTTGTCTTGTCTTCAGAGGTGGATTTAGTTTAGTTTGGTTCTCTGCAGGATGAGCTTGAACACTTAAAGTCAAATTGATACTGGATATTTGGCCAAGGCCAATAAATACTCTTATACGATGATCAGGCATAACATCCTAATATTATGTAGGTCTCCCTTGTGCCTCCAAAACAGTTGTGACTCATCAGAGAATGGACATGGTCCTTCTGAGAGTTTCCTATGGTGTCTGGCAACAGAATGTTGTTAGTGGGGGACTTTGGGTCCTATGGGTTGAGGGGAGGGGCCTCTTAGGATCATCCCACAGATACTAGATCAGTTTGGGATCTAGTGAATTTGGAGGCCAGGTCAACAGCTTGCACTGTTTTTTTGAGTTGTTCCTAAACTGTTTTTATGTGTGTGCCTGTGTCAGGCTGCATCCTGCCGGGTGTGTCATTGTCTGGTCTAGGTGGGTAGTACTCGTCTTAGTCCACATGAATGAATGCCAGGTTCAAGAGTTTCCAAGAAGAACACTGACTTGCCCCAAGAAGGTCCGTATCTTCTATATTCTCTCCTTGTACTTTGAAAACTGTGCGGTTACAGCCATAGCATTTGATTCATGTCAATCTTCTGAACATTTGTGACTTCTCTCCACATTTCTTTTAACTTCAAGCATACCTATATAAGGACTAAATATGTTTTCTAAAACTTTAAAAACAGCACTGAGATAAAATTTAACCTAAACTGTCAAGTTGCTTTCTGTTCTCCATGTGAGAATGTTTAATTTTGGCTGCCGGGGAGCAGCAGGACAAGCTTCAACATACCACCACATTAACACATCAGCTTTGTAAGTCTGAATGTGACCAAGCAGTTGACCATTTACACATGCACAGCATTTATTGGGTGTCATGTTACTACACACACATCCATTATTCACCAATTTTGCTCAGTTTTGGTCTGCACCAACTACTGAGAGAAACTTCATCAGATGTGGGATTTGTGGGATTCTGTCCGTTTACTGCTTAGCACTTCCATTTCATCCTGAAAACAGCTGGTTTATGCGACAGGAAATGTGGAAAATGAATTGAAATAAATTAACCGGAAAATGTTTAAAACAAAAGATGTTACTTTGGGCTGAAAGGAACTGCTAATTCAGGTCATACAGCGCAGGTTTCTGCGTGGGTTGGACAGGCCAATGATGCCTTTCAATAAACTGATTTAACATAAGTGTATTATTGTAGTTTTAAAGTGATTATATAATACAGAAAACCTGCATTTTAGTGCATTAGATTGAACTTATCCGCCATATCGTTTGTGTTTATGTTTTTGATTCTAAGGGTTTTGGGAATTTCAAGAGAAATCTTAAATGCATTCTAGCATACAACTGTGGAAAAAAAAAAAAAGCTGGAACATAGTATATTCTGTTTCCTCAGCTAAATTAGTAACACGGCAAGAAACACCTTCACATACACGTTGACGTAGTTTGTATTTAATACAGTATAGCTTGAATCAATAGTCTTATGAATGATAAAGTAATAGGTTATAACAGAACAAATATAAAATTAATGTAGATAACTGTATAATCTGGGTAATCTTATGAAAACAGTCGTTGAATATAATAGAAAAATAAAATAGAGCACATCTTGCGTCCATCATTGAAAGGAAAAATAATTCTAAAATCAGAGTTACATGAGGATGGCAGGTTTAAAAATGCTTCACTACGAGCAAATTCAATATGAATTCTGTAGTAAAGGAAACATTTTTTTTTTCCCCACTTGGCGACAACGTAATGCAACGTATGACACACAAAGACACTTTTTGTACATGTACTCTATAATAATGGCAAGATACTGGGACCAGATGAAAGCACTGATTACAACCACAGTCTGTAGAACTTAAAGTAACACAATAATAATGAAAATATACATTTCTGTCAAGTGTCCATGGAGGACTTTATAGGGCGTAGGCACAGATTTGTGCTTGTTTACTCAGATACTCCGACATCGGTCTCTGATTTCCCCGTAAAACCCTCTTGACTTGTCTCAATAAAGCTCTATGCAGATGTTTACAGTAAATGTCACTAAATGTTTTATATTTAAGCGTCGCTAAATTTATATTAACAATCAAGTTATCCCAGGGTCACATGTAGACCTACAGAATTGCTATTAAGTTGTACTTGTCCTCCCATCCCTATCGCCACAACGACTGATCTCAGAGCACATTGGGAATAGTTATTTCAAAGTGCTAAGACGCGATTTGTGTAAAAATAAAATACAAGAGAAAACAACAACAAAAAAAAAAGGTATTGCACTACTCATGAGGTCTTAACTGATGACTTGCACAGATGCGCGCTTCAGTGGCATCGGCACTGCAGCATCGACTGCTCTAAACAAGTGTGTGTGTGTGTGTCAAAGTGTGTGGGGAGTTTATACGGAATATATTCCCACGTTCACTAAATCGTAATGGCACAGCTCACGACAAGCAAGGATGGCCATAGACTCAATGTTCAGGTGATATGCAAGATCCTGGATTCTAGCATTTGGGAAAACAAAACAAAAAAAGACAATGGAACTCACATACATAACAACTTAATGAGCGATCACAGTTAAAAAAACAAAACAAAACAAAAAAAAAGCCATGTGGGAGTTGACAGGCTGATTATTCTGGATGTGCTTTACCCCTTCTACTGCTGTTCAGGGACATTCACTGAGGCAGGCGAGAATGCATCGTGCATGCTCAAAGGAATACAACAGCTTCTTGGCTAAGTTGGTTTTTGGCAACCGTAGTTTCACCTCCTTGTGTTCAGTATGACACTCTTGAGACTATGCAGAGCTAGCTCGTACCATCTATGTGACTATTAACCGTGAGCTAAAAATGCACTGCAGTGAAGGCAGCATTTACTGGAGCCGGGGGCTCAAATGCTACTGTCTTTCTGTTGCATGACAGATCAGACTTCCTATTAATGGTACTTCTTTAAAGGAATATTTCACCCCAAAATGGAAACTGAATGAATCACAGTGTCTATCGAAACTTATTTAATAGAATTTGTCCAAGAAAACATGAAGCAAGTTTTCCACCACAGCTCCATTTTCAGTCCTGTACAGTAAGCTGATGAGCCAAGCTGTTGTCAATTTGGCTGTGACACACTACAGCAGCAGTTAAGGGAAATGTAACAGCTATTTTGGTGGCCATGTTAATCAGTTAAAATGTTATCATAGCGTCAGACAATCTTATTTTAGGGCGAGCTACTCCTTTGAGGTGCCTAAACCATCAGTGACAAATAAATAAATAAAAGGTTAACCAACATTACTTCACTTCACCCAATGTGCCTGAACACGCACGACAAAACCGCACAACACTAGAGCAGGTCGTTCACTCTAACACATATGTCAGGATATGTTCAGCAGAAACAAAATACCACATTGTTGGCAGCCAGAATGTTATCACATTAAAACATCATGTCAACAATCAAGGCAATTTTTTTTGACACCGTCTTGTCTTGGTCTGCCAATAAAGAGTGACTTGGATTCAAAAGACAGAATTTGTGAGTTCTGTTACTTTCTTGGACTAATTGGTCGCACACCATGGCTTGGGGTCAACAGAATGACTGCAGAAGTCGCAGGGCTTATGGACCGTTTTTTTTTTGGGAAGCTCACTGATTGGCTGGGAGCAGGCCCTGTCTTTGGGCGTACTCTAAAATGGCATTGTAGCAGAAGTAGTACTGATCCGGGGTTTGAATGCTGAAGGCCCTCTGTGTTCTCATGCGTCGCACCGTCTGACACACATTAAGCGAGCCCACATCCTGTAGCTGGGACAGACAGATGTCCAGGGCACAGAAGGTACCTGTCAGGAATAGAGCTGGTTAGTACGACTCTTTGTAAAAGGGGATTACTATCTATGAATGAATGTTTGTCTAAAGCTTTTGTGTCCTCCGTTTGGTTAACCATAATCCTTAGACTTTGACATTTTGATATGGGTGGGTACACGTGTTTCACAAAAGAATATTTTCAAAACCATCCGCTGATGACAACAATGAAATCATTCTGGAAGAGGAGGCTTTTGGTCAATAGTGATCCTAGATCTCACCTGTTCTCCCAATCCCTGCACTGCAGTGGACCACCATTGGAGGTCCCAGTGGGTGGCCTGTCCACTGAAGTCCCAAAGCCTTCACCATTTTTCTCTGTTGTTTCTTCACAGCTCCCAGAAAGTCAATGAGAGTCACTGCTGAGGTGGGTACGCCGTAGTCAGGCCAGCTGAGGTACTGGAAATGACTCACTTGTCTCTGTTCACAAGTCTAAATATATAAATAAAAGATTCACATAGTTACACTTTAGTAAAAATACATTTTTGCTTCTGAAATTTGGCTAAATAACACCAATAAAGGAATGGCATGACATTTTATTTTAGTTTCCTGATGAGGCTTTCATCATTTTTCAATCTAAAGTACCCAGTACTTTTAGTCCAACAAACATTTTTTGAGAAGTTAATTGATCGTCTGTGGCTCCATTGTGGTCCAAACACCTGCAGAGATTAGGCCACTGATTTATAAAAAAGCAACCCCTATTTTTACACATCATTTTTGTTCACACTATAAAATCAACCTGTTCCCCTCCAGTCCAGTAGGTGGCGGTGATGTAGACCGTACAACACCTATGCTGCCTTATAAAGTAAAGGACAGACATCAGTGCAACACTGGAACAACAACAAGCATGGGGAAGAGGCGTGTTACCGATGATTGCAATTCATAGCTTTGCAAATGTGGACTTTGAGCCAGTGGTGGAAGAGGGATGAGCAGGGGTGAGTGACTGAGATAAAATACTGTGAGCACTCAACCAATTACAAATAATCAACCATCAGAAATATCTAGTAAATGTGGTTCCACCTGAGCAGGGATGTTTTGGGACCTTACAGTGGAAAGTCAGAGAACCTCTAAAGGTTCCTAGTTCATGGACAATGTTCCTACACAGCTAGGAGAGCAACACCCTACCACCAGTCCAAAAAAGGTTTCAAAAAGGCAACTGGACTTGTCCAGTTGCCTTTTTGAAACCTTTTTTGGATTACCATGACCTGGATGACTGAGAACCTACACAGACACCCTACCACCAGAGTTAAAATAGGAGGCAAGGGAAAGTCTTGTCCATCAGGAGTTACTCAGGCATATATATCTCATTTGTTTAATCTATACACAGACAGGCATCTAAAAGATGTGTCTTGGCCAGGAGCAGTGACTTCATATAGTTGTCTGACAACCTCACAGTGATAAGATGCCATACACTCATTATGCCTGACAAAAAGATAATTAGGAAAAATGGATTCCACTACATTTATTAACCAAAATGTCCTCTGAAATGCATGGCTGTACCTCAGTGTTGTGCAGTTCAAGAGTGGTGTGGTTGTAGTGGGTGTGGTGGTCCACCCTTTGGTTCACCACTGCCATATGGCCGTAGACCTCCTGTCCACCTTCCTCCAGAGGCCAGTACTGTCCACACTTCCTCCGATTGCCCTCATCTGTCCTGCAGCACAAGGACAGGACGTACTTGTTAAAATGAATTCAGACGAACTCCAAAAAGGAGAAACTGGTTCTCATTGACTCAAATTACCTGGTTGTCATGACGATAACAAGGACGTTCTGTTCCCAGACCATTCTCCAGAAATCACCGTAGGTCCTTTCCAGTGGTCCTATAAAGTACATCGGTTTAATGAGGCAGATCCATTTGATTGCATGCAGTAACTGTCTAATGAGCTACACTAACCACTTATATAGACATTATTAGCTGACAGCATTGGTTGTTTCTGGTCACTCTTTTATGTACACTTTCAATATCTTTGACCAACCAACTTAGTACTAATTTCTTGATGATATCCAAGGAAACTGATAAAACAGAATAACTGGCCAAATTGTCTTGCTCACTGAAGAACTCGTTAAACATCTGCTTAGAAGCCAAACTGAATATTGGTGTTACTAGTGGCAATACTAGTAACGGGACAATGTATAACCTTTGCCTACTCCAAGATACAAATAGCAGCTATTCACAGCAGTAATCATTGGTTGAGTTTAGTCTGATGAACTGCATCACTTGGGCTTTAGGCCCTTTTACAGTGGTTAGTGTTGCAAACTATTTAGTAAAACTTAATTCCAATGTGACAATTATCAAAGGAAACTATAGTTTATCTAAATATATCCGTCTCTTATCAGAGTACACTGACAAATATGGCCCTGTACTGCAGCTGCCATGTTTTGTGGAACAAATCACAACATGTTTCAGACAGATCATTCTGAATGTGCTTAAATTAACACTGGTGTACCACAAGGTTCAGTGCTTGGCCTATTACGATCAATTTTGTGGTAATCCAATGTAAAAGGTATTTACATTTATGGTCAGGGCATTTGAATCTTCAGGTTTGTTTAGGCTAATGGCAAGATAAGTAAGAGGATGTGTTGCACGTTTGTCAAAATTAGATGTTTCTGACAAAGATAACACATGGACCTGTGTGAAAAAGTGATTGCCTCCTCAACCTAATAATTGGTTGGTCCAACCTTAGCAGCAACAACTGCAATCAAGTTCAACTTCTGTCTCATCAGTCTTGGGCATCATCAAAATGTTTTCTGGCAAAACTGAGAACTATTTATGTTCTTTTTGTTCAGCAGTTTTCGTGTTGGAACTCCAACAGCCATGCAGGCCTTTTTTTTACCCAGACTCTTTCTTACGGTGGAGTCATGAACACTGACCTGAACTGAGGCAGGCGAGGCCTGCACATCTTTGGATGTTGTTGTGGGGTCTTTTGTGACCTTTTGGTCAGCTGGCCACTCGTGGGAAGGTTCACCACTGTTACATGTTTTCGTCATTCGTGGATAATGGCTCTCACTGTGGTTCGCTTTACTCCCAAAGTTTTAGAAATGGCTTTATAACCTTTTTCAAACTGACAGATCTTTTTTTCTCATTTGTTCCTGAATTTCTTTGGATCTTGGCATAATGTTGTCATAAAGCTTTTGAGGATCTTTTGGTCTACTTCACTTTGTCAGGCAGATCCTATCCAAGTCATTTCTTGTTAGAGACCAGGTGTGGCAGTAACCAGGCCTGGGTGTGGCTAGAGAAACTAAACTTGATGTGATAAACCATAGTTAAGTTATGTTTTAACAGGGAGGCAAACACTTTCACACAGGGCCATGTAGGTTTGGTTTTTTGTGTTTACTTGCGTTATCTTTGTCTTATGTTTAAATTAGTTTGATGATGTGAAACATTTAGGTGTGACAGACATGCAAAAAAAAAAAAAAGAAATCAGGAAGGGGGTAAACACTATTAGATATGTAACAGTTGTCATACCTTGAGTACCAATGTATGCATTCTTTTGTTTGTAGCCGTCCATGAAGCTCGCATTGATGTAGTCTGATCTCTGCAAGAAGAACAAAGCTCCATCAACGAGGTAGAAGGGACACTGGCAATATCCAAGGTATATAATGTCAGTAAAAGGAGGGTGAAAAAAGAAAAGTGTGCTATGCCCTGAGAGACACTGTACAACTCAACTGTCTACAGGGGCTGATGAGCAGTAGATAACAGGGAGTAAATACAACAGAATCAAATTACTGAAGTTACACCAGCTAGCTCACAACCACCAGAGAACTGGCAGTCTTTCACAGTTTCAAAGCTTGGCACATTTATTAGCATCTGACAGTGACCATGAATGGAACTGGAAGTCTGTTTCCTTTTAGGAGAACGACACCTGTAGTATGCATATTAAGCATTTACCTCATTCTTTCTGGCTTTCAAACGGACTCTTGTTTGATCAAGGCACAGCACGTCTCCATAGCGATTCTTGTCCTGATTGTAGACTGCTCTGTAGGAAAATTAAAAATAGTACAAATGTTACTTCTCACAACTACTGCTGTCCATCATTACTGAGACTAGACTTGAAGGCTTTTATTTATATGTATCCCATTAAAAAAAATAACCATGGATTGCTATGGTTAACATGTTAATCAGCACCTTGACTTGTGATAGGGATAAAGATGCAGGAGGGGAATGTACTTCAGCAAGACCAAAACTTCTCAGAACTTTATTTCAATGTAGACACTTTTTATCAGTTAAAAAAAAAAAAAAAAATTATATCAATGATTATATAATAAGTATGCATAAGTAAAACATGCAATCCACGAGTCTGCTGCTTTAAACTTACAGTGCACAGTGGAATGTCCCAGGCGGCGTTTCTTTGCGCAGCTCCTCGTACTCCAGATGGATGCCTGAGCGTTGTAGCCTGCCGAGGTGGGTCAGCAGCTCCTGTGGGCGCATGGACTCGGGTCCGGGGACGTGAATGGAGGTATCTTCCACGGGGATGCCCACCAACTCATCTACAGGGTCTACTCTGCCGTTCTGGCCTGCCAGTAGCTGCTGGTTCCAGCTGTATGCGTCCAGAGGCAGCAGGCCTCCGAGGTGCTGGGGGAGACAGTCTCTGGGGAGGTGTTGGCGCAGCTCGGCCATTTTTACCATCTGAACCTGGAGTTAGAAAAGACAAATGGAATGCATTAGCTGACAGAACCGGTGAAAGAAACTGGATTAAAGTCAGCACTGGTATACCTCTGGAGGAGAATCAAGCTGAACTGTGAAGCTTTAATATATATTTACTACAAAAAAGTAAGCATTCATTGTTTATTTTGCAATAATAAAGCTGTGGCCATCAGGTAAAGCGGTCTCTAAAGAAATCCATACTAATGAAATTCTTCAATGGCAGTAATGTGGGAGAGTAATCAATTCCATTGATTCACGCATTAACATCGCAGGCTTGTACGAGGCAGCCGGAAGGAGGCATGGTTCAGATAATCCCTTAGTTCAATGATCACTTGCTACACTCAGTGACACGGAAACACCCGCTCACTTTTCCAGAAAGGCTAAAACCATGGAGCTGAAGAGGTGAGAGGAATTAGAAAATGAGCATTTACCCTCTCCCTGAGTTTCTCCTTGAGAAGCAGGCTTAGCAGATTGTAGGGCACTCGAAACCAAACTGGGGCCCCGACAATCAACACCTTCTTCAGTCGGGCAGGGAACGCCCCCTAGTGGACAAACAGAACATTTTAAATGGACCAGTTCATTTTCACTTTTTAAATCTTTACTTGGAAAATGTGGTGCACAATATTCGCATTTGAAATAAAAGAAAAGTTTTATTTCCAACAAAACACAACTTGGACTGAGTCTCGGATACATAATTGCGCTTTCCCCGTTTTATAGCATGGCATTTCTGCATTTAGGCATCGATTGTGACTGATGGCAACTCTACTGCTCTAGTCAATTTTTAGATCAATGTGCGGACACTAAATACATGCTGCCCCTGCTGCTGATGTGGCTACATAACCGTCTGTTGTTGACTCCAGATGACATACTGCAACATTCTTAAGCATAATTCACAGACGAAACTGACATGTAGGTAAAAGCCAAAATAAGCACCAATAAGTATTACGCATTTATGGTGCGTAGATTCAGTGATTGTTATGCTTGTCAGGCCATTCCATGAGACATTTATTTTACCCTTTGGCTTTTCATGCTTCTTCACAGGAGAAAGAACGCAACTCTCCAGATTAATATTAATCTGGTCCTGGAATGGGTTGAAACTTGCCTTTGTTCGGCACATAAACATTTACCGTGTCAATTTAGAACACAGCAATGAAACACCAACCTTGAGCAAGTTGAGGATCTTCTTGCTTAGGTCCAACTCAAAGTTTGTGTAGTTGGAGCCTGCCATGTCGTAGATGAACACCAAGCCATTTCTCTGGGTCTCAAAGCTGTGACAAAAACAGAAACATGTGTATTTAGGTCACTGATGTTTTAAACAAACTCATGTAACATCCACCTTAGGCAAGTAAGTACAATGTTTTCCCACACAGCAGACAAACAGCACTTCAAATATATGGAAGAATTTTGGTGTAACATTTGTAAGATTCCCTCAACGAAATTTAACCTGCATAGAAATGAACTGGTTGTAGGTAAAAATGTTGGAAAATGGGAAAGGAGATTCCCAGTATCAGATAACAGCTCACAAAGAATTCCAGCAACTAAAAACCGCAGTCTTCACCTTTCCACGGCCCGATCCAGGAGGTAGAAGAGAGCCTGAAGCACGACGTGGTTGCCTGTCTTGTTGGGGTGATGAAGTTTCGCTGTGTACAAGGCTATGGAGGCCCCTGAAGGGTCTCGCGCACTCTGAAAATACACAATATTAGCCGGTTACATTCAGCCCAGGCCGTACAATATTTTGAACTTGTGCAGTGAGAATGGAAAAACAACGCATTGTCCTACACTGTCTGCCGTTTCTTTCATCTCAAATGACAAGACTCAGATGTCTCAGATGTACAAACCATATTGTGTCAAGAAAACAGATCTTGTGGTACTTGAAGGCGTTCACTGGTTTTAAGTGTTACAGCAACACCCAAATGGAAGCTTTACAAAGTGAAGGCTAAACAATGACCACAGGGGGGCACATAAGTTCATGTGCTGGCTGCTGGCACACCGCCAGCGCAGAAAGGGCTGTCAGCAATTCAACAGGAGGTACAATTGTTGTCAATACCGACACTCTTTTTTGTTTTTTTCTTCCGAAGACACAGAACACACACTTAACCAGTGTTAAGACTGCAGGCTGTAAAGGTAACTAGAGGCCCTTTGCTTGAACGGAGCGGAACAGTCCTTTGTGAGTAAATAAGCCTGTATTCTCTAGCATGAGGGCTAAAAATACATCAGACAGGATATGAAGCCCGCTGCAGAGGCTGGAGAACTCTGACGTCAGACAAGAGGATGTGCAGCATCAATGCCACTGTGGCACGTCAATGGGGAAGGAAGAAGGGAAACACAGGAAAGTGTGTGTGTGTGTGTGTGTGCGCGTGCATGCTTGAGCTGGAAGGTGGCATCTTTCGCAGTGTGGCTGACAAAAGGCTAAATTTATCTGGCCCAGGAAACCCACTTGGAACATGAATCAATCCTGCCAAGAAAGGACACTTAATACAAGATTATATCAAAGCAAAGTGAGCTGAAAAAGCAACAGCTAGATGGGGAAAATAGCCAACAAGACAAGCCCGAGAAATGTGTTAAGAAACCTTTGTCCTGGCCAGAGTAATGTTCCTAGCCAAGCCTGTTTATCTGCATCCTCCATCAGAAAAGACTGAACTGAAGGCAAAGCACAGTCGCAGCAGCATCAGAACAATAACTACACATAATGCGAGATGCAGAGATAGACAACAACCGAGACGGTCCATAAAGGACATTATTTGATGTTAAAGGATAAGGCAGGCAGTAATGTTCTTGTCAACAAATCCCAGGAAAAAATAAATAAATAGAACAACAATGGTCTGACGTGCTTGTAGAACTGTAATTCAAGACCACAGTTTGTAAAAAAAAAAAAGCAAAACTAGTAACTCCCCGAAAAAAGCTGGGAACTGAGTATAAAGAAACATATCACTCATTAAGGATTACGTTTTGGTTGGTTCTAGTCTAGTCTTTTAGTCTAAAATTGATTTACAAAAGGAAAATGATAGAATATTAACTGTCTTATCCTTTAATTTCTGTGTAATCCAACATTAGGCTGGAGCCTTCAAGGGCAAATACTAAACGTGGAGGAGGCTCAAAGGACATTCTTACCAACACGGTGAACTTTCCACTGAGCAGCTCCGAGCGCAGAGGTTCCTCCTGAGGCTGCAGTCTGACAATTCCTTCTTTAAGACGCGTTTCCTGAAGAAAACAGATCACAGCAGGTAGAGTCAGGCCATGGAGCGACTGTAACAGGCCGTCACTTTGAGGTGAATTCCTCCCAGTGAACAATAGAGAATCACCCGGCTGACTTTCCTGTCAGAGCAGTATCCCTCTCTGCAAGGTTTCAATTTCTTCTTTTAAAGCCTTATGGAGGCTGTGGGGGTGTTGTTGGTGAACACGTATGAGCATAGGACGTGACATTTCATTTTCCCGATGTACTTACTAGTTTCTTAATTTATAAAAATGGGGAACCGGGAGTTTTCACAATACAGAGTCCCATAAACAATTGTGATTAAAGATTTCTGTAAATGCTTGACAATGAAACTGGAACAAAAACTGCACTCTGGTGCCACTGGGCTGTAGAAGGACAGGACACAACAAAAGGACATCATTAAAATGTAGAGATGTAAAATGTAAAATGTTTAACTTAATGGAAATATTGAGCTACAGGCCTGCCACGTACAGATCATCTGCCTGATCACGAACCTGTTAACCTACGTGTCTTACCACAAAACCCAATGTCTAGAAAGTGAGTGATTGCGCCAGAAAAAAAGGCAAATATTTGACATGCTAAAATCTCCTGGGACCAAGGAAATCACCCTTTCAGACCCACTTAAGTGCTCAAATTAATCACAGCGTGTTTGTTTAATCTGTACAAAAAGTGTTAAAAGCCACGTTACGGGGGGTTAGGGCTTCTGGTTGCGGGTGAGCTAACTGGTTAAAAGAAGTAACTATGTGAAGTCACACGCAACCCCAGTGACACAACAATACACTCACTTACACTCACTTGGCAGTTTATCAGGTACACTAGTAAAAGCTAATGCATTCTAATGTGACAGTCCTGCACTAAATCTTAGCTTTGTGACTGTTCTAAAGTTTAGGATTAAACAGCATCAGAAATGCACGATCATTTCAGAGGATCATTTCAGTAGTTGTGGTACCATTAAACGGGACTGAATACAACACTAAAGTGTCAGTTATTCAGCCCAGCCCACTGACTAAAATGGAGTTGTCAAAATAATAGAAACGTGTTGATACAATGCTAGAAACCACAGTCATCCCTCGCTCTCCGTTATATTAGGATGCACTAGTTTTCACTAATGCACCCAGTGACCTGGCCTGTGTGTTTATGTCAGACTTGCACTTCAGTTAGTGTACAGATTCAGTGTACGAGCATTAATAATTGATATCAGTGAGTTTTAAAGCCGATATTACCTTTGGACAGAAAAAGACTAGCCGTTTTCCTGTTCCCTCTATTTTTGCTAAGCTAAGCTGGACAAACATGGAAGTAGTTTTAATCTCCCACAGTGAATATTGCTGATCTCCTTCTTGTTTCCCCGTTTCCTTGGTATGTTCTCAAATAAACCCACCCTGCAGAAAAACACGACCGGTGACTGGCTTTTTAATGATGGAACTTTTCTTGTTTGTTACGACAGTATCACAATCCAAAATGTGAAGCAAACAATATATCAAATATTAGAAACTCCATGCTCCTTCCCCCGAAACGTGGAATCAATCAGTTTCGTCGTGTTCAGTTCAGTCTGTTCTGCAGTAAAGAGAAAAAAAAATACCCTGAAACAACACTGAACACTCTTTGTATTTGTCATGCTTAATGGCTTATCAAAGCACTATGAATTATTAAAAACAACAGCATTTACAGTCGATGGTGCAGTACCAAAAGCCCCCTCAGTCTGAATGAAAGTCCGGCCTACCTCCGTGACTCTGACCAAGCATCAGACTGGAAACTTTCCCCGTTAGTTTGTTCTGACTAATTGCGTGTCCCCGGCCTCTGTCCTGGTGCTGACGCAGCATTTAACCGAGTTAAATGGCCTGTGGCACGGCGGGGGAGACTAATCCCTCCTCAAGTCACATTCAGGGCATTCGTGAATGCCTTGAATGCCGTGTTCAGGCAGGCCAACTTTTTGGCTGCTGCAATAAGAACCCACCTTGATGAGGGAAGAGACTTTACTAAAAAGGTAAAATCCTGCCACGGCTTGAAGCTATTCAGGTCATTAGAGTCTGCGTGAGACGCCTGGGAACCTTTCCGTGTGCTGGCTGTGTGAACCTTTTTTTTTGTTGAGATATGGACAGGAAAGAAAATTTACAGTATTATAGACCATTTAGGGGCAAAATGAGATTTTCATCCTCCTCCCTGGTAGTTATCACTCACAGAGAGGAGAAGGCCTTCATAATGATATTCTCAGGTCATTGAGAAAATAAGACCTGTGGTTTGATCTACTGCCCCAGCCCTGGAGGTATCATATTTTTTCTGGATAGATGGTGATAATATCTCCACGGTCATTACATATAAACTGAAAGAGCAGTTATATCTAATGGACAGACATATTTTCACCCCATTATCTTCTACAGTCTTCAAACTGCACTCATCTTGTTCTTGGAAACGGCAAACAGTCGGGTGGTCCGTCAACATTCCTGCAGCAGATACATCGTGCTGCTGCTGCTGCTGCTGCACACAGCATATACATCAGTATGCGTTTTAAACTTGAGATCATTTGTATGTCTCTCCCGAGGGTAGTGGCTAAGAGCGCAGCAAAGAAACAGGAAGCAAAAAGGAGAAGATCGGCCCCATACATGTGAGATGCAAATAGCAGCGGCTGTTCGACTGTTATGCATGAAATAGTCTCCAAAGGCAGCCCCCGCTGAAATAGAAACAACTTAATGTACACATTAAACCTAAGACCTTACAATAACCCATAAAATAAGAAATAAATAGTATTTTTTTTCCATGTTAACACTGTTTGCTGCTCAAGCCCAGCATGTGAAACTTTATGTTCCTCCTTTAGGCCGACTTCATAACCTCAGCTGTACCGAACAATAATCTTTTCTGATGACAACACTTATTTTGTGATAAGCTACAAGCTCTCTGGAAAGCTAAAAAAGCCTGCGTACGGCTTCTTGAAATATCCCCTGGTGTATAATTCAGTGTGTGAGTTGGCGTGTGCGTTTGTGTGTTTGTGTGTCTGGCCCGAGGGTTTTGATGCATCTGCTCAGGCGATCTCTTGCTTGGCTACAGCCTCTGAAGAAATATGTTGTGTTACTGTTCTGCGCGCACGGTGCAGACACCCCACGCGCATCAAGATCAAGACATGAATTTCTTTTTATGTTCTGAAATGAAATTTTAATCACTTAGCTAAACATGGCAGATGTGATGAAACTTTAGTGGGGGAAAAAAAATGCAGAATGAAACGTGTTGTTCTCCATCCTTTTGGATTTGTCGCTGGTTAGTTCTCTCAATCTCAACACCTCTGAAAGGCTGTAGATTGCAATTATGCGCCGAAAGCAGCGTAGTTCAGATTTTTTCAGGTGTCATAACAGTCTGAACAGCAAGCTAAAAACAGTACAACTGCTTCTGTGGAAACAGAGGTTGAAATACTGTCCAACAAGCAAGAAACGCTTAGGTACACAACACTGTTCTCATGTGGGTAGAGATTCTTTCGATAACTTTGGAAAGTATTTCGACTGATGAGAGGCATACTTATCTAAATTTAGGTTGCTGAAACTTGAAACTATGTTTCTCTAGAATCACATTTGCCTTTACTGGCTCTGTTATAGCACTCTGACTGGCAAACAAAGCTAAAGCAAGAAGCTTTGGGCTCTGGTTAGCTGGGACTAGTAGCATCACTCATACCGAGGTCTCCCCCCACTTTCTCATGACCTTTAGTAGCTGAGCTGGGATGGAGACAGAAGCAGCAGTCTTTCAGAAAAAAAGAAATAGTTTGTATTGGCCATAGTGATGATGATAATGTTTGTATGTCTGGCTTTGGCTGTGTAACATTTAAATTTATATTATAATGACAAGTAAATTACTTTAAATGCAAGAATAAAAAAATTAAAAATACAGGATGATTTATGCACTTGTTGACATAGGGATAGCAGGACTGGGCGTCAAAACTCTGCATTTAAGGGATACCACTGTTATCAGTTAAAGGGATACTACTGTTTTTTTACAACCTGGACATTATTAGTAGCATATAATACGGTCGTTTACTCACCCATATAACGTCTGTGTCATTTAGATCAGTGTATATCCATATAGACACAGCCCCTAAATAACGCATTATCTGCCGCGAAACTTGTTCATTTCGCCAATATTTTGTTATGATATGCTAGTGCTATTCCCCGTTGAGTCCGGAGTTACCCGTTATCGTCATCAAGGGTCTGTAGATTGACCTACAGACCCGGATGACGTCTCTCTGTGCGTGCGCGCACCTGTGACGGTCGACTTGTTTACCTGTAATTTGCTACGGCTATGGTTCGTCCACGACCTCAGAATCATAGCGTACCATAACAAAATATTGGCAAAATGAACGAGTTTCACGTCAGATAATGCGTTATTTAGAGGTTGCATCTCGGTGCCCGGTCACTCCCACTATATGGATATACGCTGACGTAATTATGAACGAGTACAAAGGTTATATGGGTGAGTAAACAACCATATTTTATGGTAGAAATAAGGTCCACGTTGTAAAAAACAGTAGTTCCCCTTTAATGTCTACTATCCTAATATGGAAATGAATGAGAGCCATCAAGTCTGTTAATGGGAAAAATACCCATGTTGCTATTTTGTGTATTGTTCTTTTGTTGAAGCCTAGTGTTGCAGATATTAAAAGCTCCAGCGTCCAGTTCTCACCTCTGACATTTAATCAAATAGCTGCCCACTTGTTTTGATTATTAACTGAAGTTAAGCTCAAACACTTAATGACAGGATGGACAAAGAGTTATTGTGGATGCTGAACTGAATGACTAGATAACATATGCATTTTCAACACACACAAAGGTGTTATGGGGAGTCCATATTTGTTGGAAATTTAACATAAACATGGTGTTTTTTTTTTTTTTTTTTTTTTTTTTTTTTATGACAACCATGGTTGATCGACACTTTCAACAGTGGTGCCCACAACAACTCCGGCCTCATTCTTCCTTTCAAAAACCTGTTTCACAAACTTGTTTTGCCGCCGCCATTTTGCCACCACCATGTTTCCATCCCTCTCGGAAACTCCTTATATTTACCTGATGCTGACAGAAAAAGTTTTACGTGGGATTGAGGCGCCGATATTGGCGTGGTGCTGACGTCAGGTACAATCAAAGGTTTGCACTTACACAGATGAGCACAAATAAGTCTGATTCTGAAGTGTTCCAACTGAAAATACCATGATACATTTTTTGTTCTGATTAGGCTGATCTTGTCATTATTGGTGGGAAACTGGGGTCCATGGAAACGCAGGAAATGACAACGTCATGCTCTCATCTCTCCTTACCCTGTAACTGTGGAAGAGCTCGATGGCTCGGAGGACATCAAACTTGCGAGCCATGAGGAACTTGACGGCCAATTCCCTGGACAGTGGTGACACTCCATGCTGACTGGTCCACTTGTTGATTTCCTCCAGAAACTGCCTGGTGGCCTGAAACAGACAGATGTTGTCACAAACTTCGTACTCCCTTTATTGAAGGGTCGAATAGGAAGGAAGTGAAACTGGGCTTTAAAGTCTATACATCCTCAGAGGAAGTGCGAACTACTGCCTCACAGAGTATTTTAAGCAGTTTTACGACCTAGCAAGATGTCTGTGGTGGTGTTGCACATACCGTTGTATAGACTGGAGAACAAGTGAGGATGAGTAATGTATACACAGAATGTATTACCACAGAAGATCTAAGGTGTGAACTGTAATTTGTGCAGCCAACCAAAACATTTTGTTATACATGTTAAGTTTTTCCTCAGTTGTCCTGGTTCCTCTTGTATCCATCACACCTACATAGTGGAAAGTTTTAGTATTTTGTGGAAACTACAGCAGAAAAAGTCCGGTTCATTGTTGATCTTAGAACAAGTAAAGCTGGGGATTGATGCAATGGTAATGCGTAGGTACACAGGGAGTTTTGTTTATTGAAATAAATCTCGCAGTGCAGAGCGATGTAAATGATGTGAACGTCAGGTCTACATACTCAGACCTCTAATAGGCAGGAAGGCCACTCGTAGCTGTCAAGTGCCGAGATATAAACCAGTAAAGCAATTCATTGGCTCGTTTCATTGATTGCAATAAAATTAAAAGGCAGGTTTGCATGGTTAGAGAGCCCTGGCTGGGATTGGGTATCACTCTTTATCAAGACATTGGCTATTAAACTCCGGGACGGTAAATCTTACACATGTGGATCCGACATGTTTCAGCAAATTAGCTGCAACCGCAGGAAATAACCCCTTTGGACCAAAGCAAAATGGAAAATAGCTAAAACTGATGACTGATGTCATGATTACTGGTGATTACGTGGCAATGATGCCCAATATTCACTCCCCTTTTGTGGCCTCCACCAGCCCCTAAGGGAAACATCTGGCTCTTCAGCTGCCAGATGCTCAACTATTTCCACTGGTTAGCCGTTAACTCTGTTTGTGTGCTACTTGGTGCTGCGCAGGTACGTTACTGTGTGTTGCTGGGCCTGCTGCAGCCAAAAGGTGATGCTACATGTGTATTATGAATGGAGTGGCCAAAGTGAGCCAAAACTGTAAAAAAACTAAACGATGAAGTGAACTCCATAAAGCTCCTCAGAGCTGAAGGGAGCTGCAGACTCATGATAGTTCTTTGTGGGTTCATCACGTGTGTTACCTTTCACATCACAGTAAACACATCACAGATCCATTTAAAAAAATAATTGTTTTTTGCAACTTCATAAACTGCATTTTTGCAGTTTTTAAAACATTTTAAGATACATTTAACATTACACTGACTGAAATACAAACTGCACTTGCAATCTAAGAAAATGTGTTTACCATAAAGGCCTCCCACCCAACTTGCAAAGAACTTATGCATATAGCCAGCAGTTGTTCAGAGGCTTCCTGCCACGCTACTCTCATTATAGACTCCCTCAGGCCCCCACACCCTCCCACCCTCAGCACCCGCGGAGTTAGCGAGTCAGCACCAAGCGAATCCTCAAAAGGCGACAGAGGAGGCAATGAAAGCTCGCACTTTAAACACAGGGTTCCGCTTCTCTGGTCAGGCACAGCGGCGGCGGGGCATGCATGGGAGACAGGAAGTCAAGTTCTGAGAATCCGCAGCTCTTTAGGAATACAAAACGATCACTGACGAGCGCAGCGCCTAGAGACAGGATGCCACTGTCTCTCCTCAGGAAAGCCAGTGCTTTCAGACACAGGAGGGCCTGCAGCTTCTGCTCTGTTCGGATGCCTTAGCATGCAAGAGATGAGGGATGATTGCACCTGAAAGGGCCGAGGCCGAGTAATATCCGATTCTCACGGGGAAAATGAGGAGGGGGGTGGTATTCTGAATTCTGATCCTTTCACTGTATTAACGAATGAGCAGGGCAGATTACACAACATTGGTATAACACCGAGACTAATTTAATCACAAGCAGTAAATGCTTCATGCTTCTCAACTGAACAATGAACAGCACAAGCTCTGACCTATTTTACTGGGAAAAACGGTGCATTACTATGAATGAAAGGTTTTCCAGTTAACAACTCTACATTGTGTCACTGCGTGTCCGGCTCCATTCACTCAGGAAGACTGTGGTATGCAGGTAAACCCTTACAAGCCATTAAATGGACCTTTGGGCTGAGATTATTTTGTCTCATGAAATGGTAAAATACATTCAGGTTTTTTTTACCCCCCTTTCTTTCAAGTATTATAAAATTATATGCCGTGACCTTTCTCGGTTGCTTAAAGCTACAAACAGTGGTTAGATTTCACAATAACATACCTGACTTAAAAGAATGTCTTTTTAACAGGCAATCCCCATGTTCCATTTAACATGGCTTGTCTGCTCTTTGTTGAAGCGTTAATCCTTTGGTGTTGGCCAAAGACAACTTCCTGTCAGACTGCCGTCAGGTACACTCAGGTTTCCAAAATGTTAATGCTCTGACAGCTGCTCTTTCTCTCTTAGCCTTTTAAGGACAGACCGCCAACTCCAGGCAGTGACCCTCTGTTCCTGTAGAAGCCAGTCGTGTTTGGTTTTTCTGCACTAGGGGCCATATCCGCCAGAGTGGAATTTGAGGACGAACCAGTTTGTTTTCACGAAAGCACACCGGACTGCAGTGGAAGACTCACTGCGGAGGAGTGACTTGTACAATTCCTGGAGGATGCATAAATATTTGCCTGACTTGCTCCACTTTTGAAATGGCCAGTTTTTTTCCCCCCCTTGAACTCCTTGATTATTCATTTTGAAGCACTCAGTTCAAAGCTCATTCTGCTTGACGTGACTCTAAATAGACTGGCAGGTTTGTGCAAGTACGGAATAAATCTGTATCTGGACACAAGTCATTACGAACGCAGACGGAGACATTTAAAGCAGATGGATTCTGGCTTTTTGTCGCCCAGCTAACTTTACATAATCCTCTTTGTTGTGGTTTTTCAGTGGCAGTGGTGCTGACAGTGACTGCCAACAACTAATTGATTGGATTCACTGTGGTTATGCTTGATTGTCACGATATTTGTCGCTTTTGCTTTAAAATGAACTTAAACGAGAGCTTCAATGATCCCATCACAGATTGTGCTTTAGCTTTATGTGCCGAGACAACCTCTAGATGCATCATGTGTTCATCTCCACCAATTCAATGGACCATCCAAGCGTGCAATACTATATTCTGTGTTCTCCAGGTATCACTTCGATTCACAGATGCTTTTTTTGCCACCTGCAGCCTTGACGCTGCGCTCCAACCCAGCAACTTCTGCAACAATTCCCCACGGCACTGGTGCAATAATTGCTTGTACCAGACCACAGTTATCTTGTTGCGTCATTTTCTAACCATAACTGCACGTACAGCGACCCGATTCTGTAAGGCTGATAGTTATCATTATGTACGATACCACAATGTATAATGACTCCTCAACTGTTGGAGTCTTCGCTAGTGTACACTGAGGCAGTTTTCATTTGCATACCTGCGGCTGGATTCAGGTAAAACGGGCAATGAGTCAGCAAATTCTTAAGAACTGGAAGACTGCTTATTTTGTCAACTAATATAGATGAATACAATATCCATCTGTCACATTTTCCTAGACTGTAGGAGCAACTCTGTAAAACAGGGCGGCCGACAGCACAAAGAAGATGTTCAGTTAACTGTCAGAAACTAACCCTGACAGGTCGGTGGGATAAAAGCTTTTAACTGGAAAAAATAAAAAAGGACTCCAAAGATTTGTTCATGTGAGCTTAGCCTGACGAAGGAGTGAGCACCAAAATGTCACAATATGTGATTAAGTGAGTTCAGGTGATGCAGAGTGTGGGGGATTCTTTCCATGCTTGTGTAAGGTTGCCAGTTTTTTTTTTTTGTCTGTTCACATACATATCATTTAACTGATTTATTGTGGAAAATCTGCATAACACAATCACTCCAACCAATATTTATAAAACTGCCATGCCTTACTTTCCCTACCTACACTTTCCACAACTATTGTGACTGTAGAAACCATGTTTTGTCAGATGTGGCTCATTCTATAGCTGTGTCATCGTTCCTCCCAGTAAAAAGTAGAATTACTCTCTCATCATGATCCTTTGTGAGAAGAATGTGTCATTAAAATCTCCGTGCTGACATCAATGCAACTGCCCGCTGCATTCATGTTAGTCAGAGTGAGTCGTACACAACACGGTGAGTGTATTAACGTTGGAGCTGGAGAGAAATTCTTTGGAAAGATCACGGGAAGTGATGCATGGTTACGGTAGCGTCATGACTACACCTTGATCCTACAGACAAGGTAATGCATGTCTTTATTAATGTGCTTTAGGAGGCTTCACGGCTGCCCTTGACATTGTCTTTTCAGAATCTATTTGATTACAGATGCCATGCTAATCTATTTACAAATGCAGGACTGCTGTTGCCAAGCGGCTTCGCTTCACTTCACTGAGTCCCATTTGGCACAAGTCAATACCAAAACAGGAAGTCAATAACGTCACTATCTCCCTATTCCCCACTTTCTCTCACTCCACTGCTTCCTGGGAGTAGACTCAACACACACACACACACACACACACACATTTTCTCTAAAGCACATGATAGACACACGCACTCTGTAACTCATAAACTCCCCCATCCCCCCGAGTCTAGTGGAAATACTTTTAACAGCTGCCTTTAGAATGAAGTTCCACTACACCAGTGTATACTCCCGGGAGAGGCACACTGCTACGCACGATCACATACTCACAAACACACAATCCACCCAAACAACCCCCCCAGTGGGCTGTAGATGTAATGAGGGCGTCCGGTACCCTAGCAGGGGCCCTGGCTGACACAGGAAATGGAGTCGGCAGATAAGGAGCTTTCTGCTGGCCAGATGATGAGAGGAGTCAGCGGCAAGAGAAGGCACAGGAGAGACGAAGATATGAAAAATCCAGGAGGAGCACACTCATTGTTATTCCACCACAGTAAAGGTTTTTACGTTTGGATGGTGTTTAAAACCAGAGGGCAAAAAAGAAGAAGAAGAAAAAAAAGAAAATGCTGTCCTTATCATTCAGTTGCTAGTTATTAGTAGATAAAAATGTTAAAAGGCAGTCCAGTAGAAGAACACCTAACTTCATGAATGGTTCCGATTCATCTTAACCGTGTTTTATTTTCTCGAAGCCCCGGTTTGTAATGTAATTGCAGTGGACTGTAGCACTGAAAAGTGGGTGGAAAGTTACTAGAAACTATAGCTTTACCCACTGTAAACATCTCTGACATGCATCACACAATTTAATTTACCATTAGCACAAAGTGCAGCCACGCCAAACCAAATTAAACTACCTTTATGAAGGTTTATTGCAGGGCTGCTGCAGTAGGAAAGCTTTAGTTACAGCATCAGGTTTAGCTAACTGCGCCTGATGAACTAGCAGCATCAGTGGGCAGCTATCTGCACGATGACTTAGCTCACTGATACTCTTGCTTTCTTCATTCGTACCCCAGTCTGCAAAGAGTCAAGACTTTATGAAAAAAAATCCCTATCCTGAGAACACTTCACATTGTCTGTTCAAATCTAACATTTCATTCAAAATAACAATAGACAAAAGGGGGAAAAAATGGACCTCGAGGAGGTTCAGACATAAAAGAAGAATATATAATACGTCATCAGAATAATCGATAAGCTAAATGATTTATGAGCCAATTCCTTCTGCTCTAATAACCAGAGTCTCATTCACTCCTAGAGAAAGCACGCTCCATTCTCCAGGCTCCATTCTCCAGGAAAATAAAAATCCAGGATTTTTATTTTCATTCACATTTCCTAACCTGGCCTAAATCTTGAAAAGGAAAACCTGAAACAGAGTTCAGTTGTGTTATAAGTTTCATTCTGCTTTGTAAAAAAAGAAAGTCTTTCCATCTACAGAGATTTGCTGAGGGGGAAAAACTTGTCAAACGTTCACATACGTGGCTGACAGGGATATTTCACATAAAGGCGAACTGAGGGGCTATGTACTTCATAAAGATCACATGGAATATATATATATATATATAAATACATGTGGATGATAGGATGATGGTTAGGTGGTTCATTTCCTGCGTCTTCAATTCCCCACACTGCTGGCCGAGGTTAAGTTAAGTTTCTGCTGAACACATTTTTTTCAATGACCCATATGTGGAGCGTTTCCAGCTCTCCCCCCACAAGGCTTCCCGGTAATATCACGGTCTGTAACTCTGAGACACGAATTTCACTTGTGCGGTGGCTGACAAAGGCAAGCTCGGCCTGCGTCGCAACACATCAGCTCAGCCGACTGAGGGGAACTGACAGTGATGCAACGGCAGCAATAATGCGCCAGAAATCGATACAATATTTCCGCTCTGCGTTCGGACCGTTTCGCAACAGATCCACCATTGCGCACTGCCGTCGCCGCTCGCTGTATACCACCAGGTAGAGCCGAGGCTCAACCGTCTCGGGCTGCATAACGCAGAAAAATAGGAAGAAGCATAAACACAGAGACTCTCAAGGCCTACCTGTTCTTCTTCCGCCGATAAAGTAGCTGCCATGATTCCCGTCAGTCCTCTGGTCCCCTTTTACCGAGACGCGTCCTTTTCATTAAGTGGAATATGACGGAGATGATCGGTCCCTCGTGTAAAAACGGGGGTTTAGGGGTTGTCCCTCTCGTTCAAAGTTGTAGGCATTTGAAACGCAGCAGTTTGGAGCTGAATGCTTCTCTTCTCTTGGTTCTGTTTGACTGCGAACAGACGACGGCTAATTAGCATGAATGTGCCATCCAAACTAGAGAGAAAAGCCTCTGATGTTGTGTCAGATTTCACCGAGGAGAAGGAAAATAACACAGATGGAAGGAAAAAAGAAAAAAAGAAAAAAGCGGACAAACACTCGAGCAGCTAGACGAGGGTTTGCTTCAGCTCGACGTTAACTTGGATCAGACCATGATCTGCAACTCATCCACCTAACCTGACACAGATCAGAGGGCTGCAGCTGCCCGCTGACTCCTCCATGCCATGAATCGCAAGTTTTTCTCTCTCAACGTCGCCTTTATGTTGTGCGAGAGTGACACACACACACTCACACACTCACACACAACCCTGAACAATGAGAGAGACTGTAGTCTTTCCCTCTGCATGTTGCTCTACCCCCTGGTGGTTAAGACCAGAACATGACAAAAGCTCACTGACCTCCGCCTTCATTCATAAAAATAGGAAGCCAAACAGGAAAGTCACCATTTTGAGGATCATTTCGAGCATCTATGGAGGATCTGAAACACACAAGTAGCCGCAGAAGTTAGGTATAAGTCAATCAAACAGAGTTTTAACCCCTGAGTAGATTGCGTGATAAATCAGAACATCTGCTTGATGTACTACACAAGGGATTTTTCTAACAACTATATTTATCAGATTATTTCTCTTATAATTCACTAGGCTATATCACCGTACAAGTCAGTCAGAAGTTTACATCCATTGTCTCTTTAAACATCTTGGGAAGTTCCAGAAAATCTTGTCATGGCTTCGGATGCTTGTGCTTGGTTGAAAAAATAAAAATGGAGGCTTCTGGGAATCCGAAGGAAACCATCAACCGCCATTATGCGGAATCTTCAGAAAATAGACCATCATGAGGAAGGACTCTTATGTGGATATGCTGAGGCAACATCTCAAGACCTCAACCAGGAAGTGAAAGCTTGGTCGCAAATGGGTCTCCCAAACTGACAAGTCACACTTCTGAACTGGCAAAACGGCCCAAGGACAGTAAAGTTGAGGTTTTGGCATGGCCGTCATTAAGTCCTGACCTCAATCCAGTAGAAGATTTGTTGGCAGAACTGAAAAAGCATGTGGCAGTAAGGAGGTCTATAAACCTGACTCAGTTATGCCAGTTGTTTAGGGAGGAATGGTCCAAAGTTCACCCAACTTATTGTAAGCAGATTGTGGAAGGCTCCTGGAAAGGTCTGACTCAAGTTAAACTATTTAAATGCAACTCAACCACGTAAGTAAAGCTCTGACCCACTGGGGATGATATGAAAGAATGAAAAGCTGAAATAACTCTTAGTCTCAGCTATTCTCTGACATTCTTCACATAGCTGGAATGGTGAAAGTTTAAATGTATTTGGCTAAAGTGTATATACATGTTGGACTTCAACTGTGTGAAACTAAAAAAGTAAAAGTAAATGTGTGTTTAGACTGCAGACTGTTACACTACTTTAATCTACACTACAAGATACACAGCTTTTATGCACATCTTTAAATTGGCTATATGTCAGTACAGTACACTCCAAACCATGGCTGCACATTACTGATGCATGAAGTAAAGTGAGAGGAAATAATAGTAGGAGGCCCTCCCGTAATAGCAGGTTGCAATTATAGCAGTTTAATTAGAGAAATTCTCGACTCATGCATCCCACAGGCTACATTATAATCCAGTACACCTTACAGGAACTGCATGACATCATGGAAAAGAGAAAATACCCGACAGTGCGATAAAGTCACTGTAACATGAGCCACAGAAACTGCAGGTCTCCCTAGGAATATTATATGCTGCTGATCTATGTCAGCAGGGAGGTTAGTTCAAGTGCTGCCAGGAGATTGCACTTCCTGCAAGGCTATTGATGGCTCTCATTTCCTCATTTCATACCTTGATGAGTTTTAATGGGACAGTGGAAGAGATATGATGCAAAGCAGGGTGATATGCTGGAAAGATTTCTCAGCGCTGTGTTCATCCCCTTCTCGATGCAGATAACTTTGCACATAAAGAAGGAAAAGGAGACCTGCAGACTATTTGTTGTTATTAGTTTTTTATAGAAAGGTGCACAATTATAAGAACTCTGAGAAACAAGAAAAGATCCCTCAAAAGGCAAACTGTAAATAATAAGGCGTGAGAAAGTCTGGCTTGAAATCCACAGGGAAAAGGGAGTGGACAACAATAGACTTCCTGTCAAACCAGCTGACATCACGTCCTTTGGGAATACGTGATTGGTAAAAGCATAGCCCTGCCCATATAATGTCAATCCCGACGAATAAGAAGTCTTTCAGTGCGTCAGATGAAGGCCTAATGAGCTCACAGTAAGCAAGAGAGAAAGACGCAAAACAAGGGTTTTTATATTCTAAAGAAGAATTTACATTCTTGGCAGATGATTAAATATATTTTTTGTAAACATTGTGAATTTTGATTAAAATTACCTACCATTATTAGGTTAAGCTATGCATTTCAATAACTCAATATGCATCTCGAGGCAGTTTTAGAGAATTAGAGAAACACAAATCTGACTCCCTCCTTAGTTGTTGAGGTTTTCATAGAAAACAGAATCACATGTGAGTGTATGCATGCGTGTACATGCGTGGGAGGCTCAGCGCGCTCTGTAGAGTGTATCCGTGAATTGACAGGTGCACAGTTCCTGGAAAGTGATTGGTGCTGCTGAGTCATAGCTGAATTCTTGTGGTAACCACACGCCTGACTTTGCTCTCTTTGACAAGCCACTCAGTTTAGAGGTGACTGAATGTGAAAGAGGAAACATCCGACTGTACTCAACGTACTGCGCTACTTAATTTGTTCTGAATAGCTCCACATGCCAGATTCTTTAGAACTTTTTGCAGAAATCTGACACGCGCTACTTAAAAACTCTTAAAACAGTGGAAACTTCGCTCATGGCTCATTACTGTTATTATATTAAGCATCGTCCATAAGGAATTCAAATACTTTTACCAACTCTTGTTCATAGCAGCATTGTAGCCTACATAAAACCTTTTTTCACAAGTCGCCACAACGCACAATATAAAAACTCTTACTGATATGTTCTGTGATATTTGATGCTTTCCAGGACTTGGGGTGTACTGAATTTCCACCAGCTGAATTGTGCACCTTCCGTTAGTTCAGTCAGACATCTCCTACGTTTCCCAGAATGAGTTATCTCCACAGAAATGTTTGTTATTTTCACCTGTCAAGGTTCCGCGTAGGTGGTGAGAGCAATAGTGATACTATCGTAACAGAAAGATGTGGAGAAAATATGCTTTTTTTTTTCTTTCCATTGTAGAAAAAATGAGTGTACATTCGACACAGACACAATTTGATTGTAAAGGACAAACAAAAAATAGATTCCAATAGATTCAAATAGAAAATGTTGAACTCAATGCCTTTATTCTAAAATATGTCTTGTTATCTGTAATCAGAAATGACAGTATAGACTGTATATTCTAAAACTGATACTTAACTCAATTTAAAGATCATATGTGTAGGATATAATATTCATAGATATATTTTCACTGGTGTACCATCAGGACAGGTTAACTAAGTGTTTGGGACCACATGAAAATAAAATGGAGAAAGGATTACCTCTGTCTACAGACAAAGCACCTCTTCCACGGCACCCACCATGTTGCACGGCCATGTTTCTACATAGGGCTTCAACGAACAAAACAAACACTGGCTAAAATTTTAATACTTTGAACTGTCAGTCACCATCTTGTCTTTTAGACACTTGTAATCTGTACGCTCTCCATTAGATGTCACTAAATCCCACCCACTGGTCCTTTAAATTAGACTATGATGACTATGACAAAATGTTTAGTTGTTTCAAAGGTAAAGTTCTTAGTTTAACGAGTGAACTTTTATTTGCTAAATAGCACTGAACACAAAGCATTGGATTTGAGTTTGGTTCATAGTCACATATTTAAGGCTCATTAAATATGTGACTAACAACTCAAATCCATATGTCCATAATTGACGTATTTCAGACATGAAGCCACGCCGCTAATAAGGATAAAATAATTATATGTTTGGGAGGATTCCTGAAAAGTTATGACAAGTACTGAAACTACCTTAAGTATGAATTAAAGCCCCAGAAAATGTTTTTTCAAAACTCCTTGACTGAACAAAGACATGGAGACAAAAGGTAAAAGGTACCCTCCCTTCCTCAGATAATATAAACTTCAGACAGCTAAGATCTAACCTAGGACAATGATCTCTGACTTTCCTTGCCCAGAGGACGTGTTGGCACAGGTTGCTAAAATGAAAAGTTTACAACCCTGCCAGATACTTTTGCGTCTTTTCCTGTTGACAGTTTCCGCCCAGCTCTTCAGTTACACAAATGGCGTATTAAGCTCAGTGCAGAGGGGAGGAGACACCGGTGAATCCTGCAGAGGAGCGCTGGTATCAGCACTGTGAGTCATTTCTTACCGCACACTGCAACATCAACTATTTGCAGTTATGGTGAAATCAATCGTGTGCGAAGCTTCTCAGTGAACCAGGTCATGGTATATACAAAAACAAAAGGTTAAACAAAGGTAACTAGACTTGTTTGAGTTCTAAATGACTGGTTTGGTGTTTAGTGTTGTATTAGGAACATCTGTTAGTGGTGCCAACAGGTGACTATTGGATTTAACTGGTTAACAGTTAAACCCAATAGTCACCTTCAATTACAGGATGTTGTTCAGATAAACATGGATGATGTTTCTTGCCCAATGAGTGGTACACTTATGACACACTAATGGTCAAGCAGCTCCAGACTCAAGGTTAAGACTGTGTTGCAAGTGGCTGATAAATGGTGGCCTTAGTTCACTTCCAGTAACATACAGTATGGTTTGGCTTTGTTTTCACGTCTCACTTGTCTGCAGACGGCTTTCAAATTCAAAAATCCAGGAATCAGCGTGTAGGCCAATAAAAAAAACATTTATTTGAAACATACACTTTAAAACATTCTCTAAGCAGTTTTAAATTTAACATTAAATTGTAAAAGTCCATGTGACAGATGCCAATCTGCACTGTTGCAACTTACAAGGTTTGACCAGTAATACCCCACCTTCCTAAACTGTGTTCATTCTACAAAATTGATTACTTTCTGCTTCAAACTGTCTTTTTTTTTGGTCAGTGAGAATGAGCAGGGTTGCGATGTTTCTCATGCAAGATCGTTGCAGAGTGCAAAGAGTAAAGCAGCAAATTAACAATTGAGCACAAACTTTACTTTTCTGCACTCTGCATATTATGTCTTGAATATGACACATCTCATCCTCTTTTTGTTGCAGGGGACAGTGTATAGATACAGAACACTGTAAAAGAGTACGTATAGTGGCAACATCCTTTGCACTTATTATCAATGATTCTTCCAAGTTCTGCGCAGGTACAACATCTAAATGTCAGACTGGCTTTTTAGCCATATAAAACAACAACATAGCTCTACTAATCTGCACTCTGGGGGTGTCCAGAGCAGTGGCGGATTAGAATTAGCTATGCTTTGTAATTGGTCAGATCAGCAAAACCATTCAGCAGACATTCTAAAGAGCCATATGTGGGCCGCCACCACTCGGAAACACTGACTTAGCAATTTGCATCTCGTTAAGTCTCCCACTCAGACCTCCATGTGTGCTTCCCTTATAGGTTTCTGATTCAAAAAGTTCAGTGTGTCCCCGCTGTCCTGGCTTGGGGTGGACAGGTACTCCAACTCATAGCCTCCACTTCTGTTGGCTGGGCGGACCTCGCTTGATGTTTTTTTGTGTTCCAGGATCTGCTGCAGCTGGTGGCTGGCATACTCAGGTTTGGTGGTGAGGGGTCCCACTGGAACCTCTATGCCCAGGATGTCGGTGACCATGTAGGGGCGAAGCCAGCCAACCAGAGGGGTGCTGCCAGGGGTGTAGTGGGTCTGTCGGTGGTAGAAGAGGAGACCATCCACCTGCAGCCCAGAACTCAGAATTAGAGCAACCAGAGACTGATGTTGAACAAACCATTTTGCTTTCGTATCACATGCAAACACTGACTGATGGTCTGTTCTTACACTGAAGCTGTACTCAGTTGCCAAGGCCTTCTGGATGGATTCTTTTGTACAGTCTATGCTTTGGAGGCTCAGAAACCGGAACTGTTGGATCAAACAAAACCAGAATGTTTAGTCCCAAACACAATCTCTCATGTTGTCTAATGTGAGAAACTGCTTCCCTGTGATTCAGTCAGATATACTTTATTTATTTTTATCTTTTTATACTTTTTTTTTTTTAAATCCCAAAGAAGGAAATTAGTTTGGAACTTAAATGTGGTGCTGCATAACAAGATCAGAATATTTGGAAACATCAATTCCCAATGATCATATACACAACCCTGCACCCAAGATGGAAGTTAGCAAGTTGACAAAAAATGTCTGTATGCAAGTTATTGACATCATATACCCAGAAACACGTCAATGTTATGGCTTTTTACAGTTTCATCACTAGAATACTGCATTTCCATCCGTCACCTAAAACCATGCATGCGTTTGACAGTAATTATGTTTTGTGTAAATGCCAGTGTTTTGTGTAAATACGTGGAGCAAAGAAAAAAACAAAACCAATACACCTAGTTTGTCATTTCCACATTCTGACCTAAAAGACCTAAAAGGACACTAAGACACTAAACTAGTAACAACTGCTACCTAAGTCTTCAAATTAGAGTTGCCTGTGAAGACACTAAATGATGAGAAGGATACTCCACAAGGAGTAAACCTGATTTAGTTCCACGTCGGCAGCACCACAGACATACTGACGATTAGGAAGTGGTACTTGAACTCAAAGTTCACTCTCAGGCTTCGGCAAAGCACCATTATCTACAACACTGGAGTTCTACATATAGTCTAGGGAAGTAAAAATAAAATAAATAAAATAATGTGGTTGCATAAATGTGCACACCCTTAAACTAGGTCTGTGAAGGTTCTCAGTCATCCGGGTATATCCTAAAAGGGTTCCAAAAAGTCGACTGGACTTGTAGAGAAGATGTTTCACCACTCATCCGAGTAGCCACTCATCCACTCATCTCAAGAACTAGAACTGAAGAAGCTACTCGGATGAGTGGTGAAACGTCTTCTCTGAAACTCTACAAGTCCAGTTGCCTTTTTCTTTTCTTTTTTTTTAACCTTTTTTGGATACCCTTACACTAATACTTTGTTGAAGCACCTTTTGATTTTATTACTGCACTCAAGTCTTTTTAGATATCAACATGGCACATCTTGGCAATACTTGTCCAGTCGTCTTTGCAAAAATGCTCCAAATCTTTCAGATTGCAAGGACATCTCCTGTGCACAGCCCTCTTCAAATCGCCCCATAGATTTTCAATTCGATCCAGGTCTGGGCTCTGACCAGGCCATCCCAAAACTTGAATATCCTTCTGATGAAGCCATTCGTTTGTTGATCTGGATGTAGACTTTGGGTCGTTGTTGTGCTGAAACATGAAGTTCCTTTTCATTTTCAGCTTTCTAACAGAACCCTACAGGTTTTGTGTGAACGGTTAATTCTGAACACAGCCACATCTGCAGCTATAAGAGTGGCGTGGACACTTATGATGCCACATTATTTTAGTTTTTATTTTTACTCCCCTCACCCTAAAATATTTATTATTTTTCTCAATTGGGTTGTACAGGTTATAGGTCACATTACAGATGGAAAAAGAACTGAGATTATTGATTTTGGTCGAGCATTTTTTTTTTATAGTCACTGTAGGAAAAAAAAATGGAAAACGTGTCTCAAACAGCAATACTAAATACTGAGACTTGAAATGAAAAATTCTCAAGTTTCTTAAGTTGTGGTGCTGGTACATACAGGATTGCGTTTGGCGATCTCGGACAGGCCGTCTGTCTCCTGGACTTTGGACTGGAGCCAGTAGAAACGGAACTCAGTCTGTTGATGAGACAACAAGTACTGTAAACATAGAAAATCTAATTCTAGGCCAGTGAGATGGGCAAAGTGGCAAAAAAGGCACATCTGTGTACCAGACTCTGCTACTTAAGCAATTAGACAAGCATTCCTGGATTGCGGGAGAGAATAAGAAGCTTGTCTTACTGGGCAGTCGTAGACTGGGTGTCCTCTCCAGCACATGACATCCAGGATGTAGTACGTTCTGTCCACCTCACTGTAAATGCAGTCCAAGATCGTGTAGTCTTCACACAAAGATAAGGAAAAACGTGAGTATATGTGAGACTACAATCTTGAATCTTCACACTTTCTGCATCGACTAAATGAAAAGGAGTATGAAGGATTTACCCTGAAGTACACATTGACGTCTGATCAATATCACTGGTACAATTACAAACTGAATCATTTTGCAGATTGCTTTTAGGCCCTGTATGACTGCCTTGTAACAGATATTAACCAGTAGAGTTTTATGGTGCTCAAACCAACCCCAGTACACCACCTTGAAGAACGGTGCAACAAAGGCTTAAAGAGACAGAACTGTGGGACTTGTAAAACATATTTTCTAGGTTTTTCAGTTGGATCATTGTTCTAATTAACCACCATAATACTTCTGTTTCCCCTTAATTTCCCTTACGGTAGCGTTTATATGTTTTTTAAATCCTCATTGAAATCAATCTAATGTTTAAACTGGGAAAATATTCAAGAACACACTGCTACATTTAATCAAGTAGAAATAATTTACACACACTCCTCACCTTTGATACATATTTACTCTGCAGGCAGCTGGGGTTTGGGAGGTGCAAAGTCTTTGTCTGTGATTATGACATTAAAATCCTAAGTTGGGCTTTCTTTCCATATTATAGAAATAAAATAAACTCTCAGGTGACTGTAGGATCCTGATGTTAATAGAACACTTCCTTGTGTTGTTATAATGCCTCAATGGCTCATTATGGTGAAGCACTGAGTCCCAGATACGGGCCCTCCTACCTTTTCCCATGGCAGAGTTGTGTCTGTTCCCACCGGGCAGCAGGGAAGGGAAACGGTTCACACAATAGCCGCTTTTAGTGTACGCTGCAGTGGAACCCTTCAGAAGAAAGAGACAAAAACAATACAGCAGAGAAGAGAGAGAGCCGTTACCATTTCACTAACTAGTCCCAGCATCTCGGTCAAGTCTGATATTTCTTGTCCCATACGTGTATTAATGTTTGATTATAAAAAGGGGAAAAACATCATAATATAGGATTGTTTTTCTCTTTTGGTTGCCTTTATCTCCCATACACTTAAAAACGTCATTGACACATCATTTTAAAAACTGCTTCAAGTTACAATCGAGTCTCAAATAAGTCTGTTTTCTTCTACATGCAAACACAAGAAAATGTGATGACGGGAACTGCTGTGCTCGTGAGAATAATCTGACCTATATAATGAGATCAGATCAGAAAGAGTTTCAACATTTTTGGTTTGCTTCTGGCAGCATTTATGCTACAAATTTCTCACAGAGCTGCACAGGAAAACAGCGGAGAGATAAAAAAGAAAAAAAAAACTGTCATTGAGTGACTCTGACAAATAAAATGTGAACACTCTCCAGCAGAATAAGCTTTTCTCATTAGGAAACGTGTCGTTTCAGTCAGATCTGTTCATCTTCAGTTCTCTTTTCATACTGTGCTGTTTCAGAGATGTGTCGTCAATGAGGTCAAGCAGCGAGTGGTTGAAAGAATTCATGAGGAACAGGATCACTGTAGGTGCAGTCATTGTGATATTATACAGGCTGAATCACAGGGTGTGGGGTGCTTGAAGCACAGCTTCTTGTGTAAACTGTGAGAAATCTGTAGTCCTGGGCCACGGCTAAGTCACTACCTGTTGCACCACAGCAGTGAATTTCATTTGAAATGGAAATCGCATTTACAAGTCTTGTCATAATCCTGAACCACAAGACTGATACAATATGAGGTCAGCGTGGAATCATTTAAGAATACTGTGCAAAAATAAATGCTGAAAGACGGTAAAAAGGAAAACCCCAAACCTCTGACTTCGGATTTATTTTTCTGAAGAAGTAATCAACAGCTAATTTCACTTCTTCAAATGTGTGTCCTATGTTTGGATGGTGGCTGTGAGATTTCTGTAGAGACTATCAAGACTTGATCAAGGTTTGTTTGGTGGTGGATTTGATTTGAATGCTTTCGAAGGAGCGTTATCTAGACTGAGACCAACACGCCTCATGACACAACTCTGAGATCTACAACCAATCAGAGCTGAAGGATTCATTTAAATAGCGTGTAGAAATGAGCTGTGATGTGACACCACTGACATAATTTATGTCTATATATTCTCTGACACCAACACATTTTTTTTGATTAGGGATTTCCCAACCAATTGTTTGTTTTTTGTTTTGCTCCCTAATCTGATATCAGTCTTTTAATATGCAGCACTGGCCAATTACAGTCCCGATATTAAAATAAACAAAGAGATTCATAAAGGCTTTTCTAATCTTACTTGTATTCTCTTATAATACTTGTGGACCATGCGACTGTATAAAGTAGTCCAATTGAAAAAAAGGCCATTAAATAGCACTGTCAAAGTTAATGTAGTGTCAAGACAGTAGCTTGTAATTTGGCTCCAGAAGCTCCAACACATGGTGAAAACTTGTGTTGTCTACTCCAGAAATGGGCTGGTCATCCTGTGCCATAAACTTTGTGACCATCTCTAGGAAACATTTCTCCTCTTTTAAACACAGCGTTCAGTGTTTGTTTGTTGGCTCGGTGCAGCCTTTACTTGACGTATTCCATTTAGCTCTCAATACATCTGTGATTTCGCCATCGAATGAAAATGTCAGATGAAAATGCCTTTATAGTGCAACCGTATACAGTCATTGCATCAAATCTGCCTCAGTGCAGATAAATGGTTGTGATTGGCCTGACAGAGACAAGGCCAGACAGAAATCTGTCTGAACAGTATTGGGGTAAGAAGCAATAAGCCAGAAAAAATGAAACATGACCTCTCAGATTTTCATGGTCAGGAGTCTTAACTGACTCCCAAATGTTTAATTTTGGTTGAACTTGGTCCATGCTAAGAAAATATTCTATTTACCAGCAGTTCTTGATCCCTCTTTTGCAGTATTGAATATTATGACAACTTTGTTCTTGTGGCCAAGACAAGAAACAGATACAGAAAGGTAGAAGGAAGATTTTTTTTTTTTTAAAACTAAGGTTTATGCTTATTTTAATAAGAATGTGTCAGACATTTGATCTCCTCTGTCTGGTGAAGAAACCCTCACACTAACACTCTGTCTCTAACTCAGCTTGTTTTTGTTGTTAGCGAGTTAAATGATGAGCAATGCAAACACAACAGAGGCAGATGGAGCAGCTAAGTGGGTGATGATGGACTTGTTACGTCGGGTACAGATGGCCTACTTAGGTTCAAACGAATGACTCTGTTTTTGTAAGCTTGACATGGAGACATGGGGAAAGTTGCAGAGCAGACAGATTGAGCAGCGCTCTAACAGATTTTCGGCACAAATGTTTTACCAAATAATTTAGTTTTCCCTTTGCACCGGGGAAATTAGGTATGACATTGCACAAATTGAAACCTTGTGTAATCTTTTCATCAGTATACGGGAAGCAATTATCTTTTCTAATGATCTATCTAATTTTATCTAATGACTTATGGCTTTCTTTGTCACAGATCCAGGAAATTTCTTCCTAACTCTCCACCCATAATGTTAACATTGTGTATGGTCGCTCAGACAAGTGGCTCATCTTTATCACGGGCACAACTCACATCATCTTCCCTGATACCAGGAAGGCAGTGCTGGATTTACAAGCACCCAGGGCAAAGTACAATGATCCTCAGTAAACAGTGATTCAGTTGAGACGTGACAGTGCATTTAATTACAAGAATCCTAACTAGTGTTGTTCGTGTTAATTAACTTTTAAATTTTCTGATCGGAGCTGGAGAATGACACATCGAAAACAGCAAAGATGGGAACTATGAATTAATTCTTAATTTCCTGTGTTTACCTCCTAACTCATTAGACTGAAATCCATCAACAGTAAACATTAGGTAAAGAAGGGCAGTGACAGGTTCCCACCTTGGAGGCGACAATGAGAGACCTCTTCCCCACGGGACAGACCACCATCATCCAATCAGTGTCCAGCTCCGATGGTACATCCACCAGCCACTCAGACAACATGAGCTAAGGAGGACAAGAGGAGAGGTGTAAAAGTAGAACTCATGCGCCCCCTGCTGACCAAGATAAGAATACAACAGAAGGCATAACGAGCTGTCCTTCACACATGAATAAAAGTGATCTCTCCGGGGTATGAACGCATCAAACACTGACCTGGTTTGCATAATGTTTTGGGAGCTTCCTCCGCTCAATTTCCATCCCCTCTTCTTCTTCACTGCCATCTTTCTTCTGTTCGCCATCCTCCTGTTTCTCCATGTCTTCCTCCCCATCGCTGTCTGCCCCCGTCCAGTCCCCATCAGCCAGACGCCGAGCATGGTTGACATAGTTTAACCTTTTACTGAGATTGGCGATAAGAAAAAGATCTATTCAGACACATTCGTTGTGGCATTGCTTTAACATGACTGTTCAAACAGGGTTTTAGGATTTTATTATTAAGGGAAAACAAAACCCAAACCTATATGGACCTGTGTGAAAAAGTGATTGCTCCCTAAATAACTGGCTGGTCCACCCTTAGCAGCAACAGCTGCAATCAAGCGTTTGCGATAACTTGCAATGAGTCTTTACAGCGCTGTGGAGGAAATTTGGTCCACTCATCTTCGCAGAATTGTTGTAATTCAGCCTTATTGGAGGGTTTTTGAGCATGAACCGCGTTTCTGCCACAACATCTCAATAGGATTCGGGTCAGGACTTTGACTAGACCACTCCAAAGAAATTTACCTGAAATACTTTCATGCTAGATGTAAAGGGACACACACCTTCCAAAAAAATCAACTTTTGTCTCATCAGTCATGTTCTTTTTGTTCAGCACTTTTCGTGTTGGAACTCAGCCATGCAGGCCTTTTTTACCCGGTCTCTTTCTTACGGTGGAGTCATGAACACTGACCTGAACTGAGGCAGGCGAGGCCTGCACATCTTTGGATGTTGTTGTGGGGTCTTTTGTGACCTTTTGGTCAGCTGGCCACTCCTGGGAAGGTTCACCACTGTTGCATGTTTTC
The DNA here is from genome assembly GCA_005024645.1 of Planiliza haematocheilus. Classification (NCBI taxonomy): domain Eukaryota; kingdom Metazoa; phylum Chordata; class Actinopteri; order Mugiliformes; family Mugilidae; genus Planiliza; species Planiliza haematocheilus. The sequence goes on along the minus strand of SRSE01000744.1, from coordinate 5,109,221 downwards.
GCCATTTGTGGATAATGGCTCTCACTGTGGTTCAAGTCCCAATATAACCTTTTCCAGACTGATAGATCTCAATTACTTTCCTTCTCATTTGTTCCCGAATTTCTTTGGATCTCGGCATGATGTCTAGCTTTTGAGGATCTTTTGGTCTACTTCACTTTGTCAGGCAGATGCTATTTAAGTCATTTCTTGATTGAGAACAGTTGTGACAGTAACCAGGCCTGGGTGTGGCTAGAGAAACTGAACTCAGGTTGGATAAACCACAGTTATGTTTTAACAGGGAGGCAAACACTTCTTTGCTCTGAGTTATGTAGCTTTGAATTTTGTATTCCCTTAACAATAAAAACCTTCAATTAATAATTTTCTGTTTACTTGCGTTATCTTTGTCCTGTATCTAAATTTGTTTGATGATCTGAAACATTTAGGTTTGACAAACATGCAAATAAATAAGAAATCAGGAAGGGGGCAAACACTTTTTCTCTGGCAGGGGCCTCATTCTGTACTGAAGCTGGGACCAGATTATCTTGTAACATGTGGGTTTACAGGATCAAATCAGGATTATTATGTTAGTCTGCGAAGGTTCTCAGTCATCCAGGTCATGGTAATCCCAAAAAAGTTTTCAAAAAAGGCAACTGGACTTGTTCAGAACTGAAGAAGCTACTCGGATGAGTGGTGAAACGTCTTCTCCAAAATCTACAAGTCCAGTTGCCTTTTTTGAAAACTTTTTTTGGATTATTATGTTAGTTCTTTCATAATAACCAATACGAGAAACAAGTCTACAAAGACATGATGTACAAACAGGAATAAACAAGAATGGACACCAGCAGGATTTTAGAACTGCAGTAGTCACTCAAATCAGTGAAGTGAGAACTGAAATGACAGCTTCATGAGCTCAGCCAGTTAATAAACTGTGGTTATAAACTAACTGGGAGAAAGGCTTGTTTTTGGGAAAAATGAGTATTGTGCCTGTAATGTATCAGTGTACAAGTTATAAGTGTGCAGCTAGAAACGGGACATAGTAGTCAAGAGGTGAATGATGAGGGAAAACGGTCTTTGATTTTTTCTGTAAATGCAGTGGTTTCCTCTGACCACTTATAAGGTGTGAACCTTCTGTGATACATTTTTCTCATCTAAACAGTTAAGCTTTGATGTTAATAACATCATAAGTAAGAACTGGATTGGACTAAAAGTAAATGATGAAGACACTTACCTTTTCTGCAGTTCAAGGAAGCGCCGTCGTCGTTCACTCTGCTCCAGCACACTGTACTTGCTCTTGTACTGAGCCAGCCGAGGGTGAGGGGCGGCTGTACTGTTTGGCTCCTTGGACACAGCAAAGCTGGCCGAAAGGGCTTGGGTCAGGTCATCCATGGGGACACTGTAAATCATTACAGGAGCGGATAAGTGTTTTTTTTTTTTTTTTAATACAATATCAGAACAGGCAGTTGATAAATTAGAAAGTCGTCACTATATACACTATATCCTGAAATGAAAACAATGACATTATCATGTCGCCAATGGCACCAAAATTGACAATACATAATGATAGTGAAGTAGTGTGCTGTATTAAAGATGTTTTTTATTGGGATTCATGTTTATGTGTGTATGTGTGTATGTGTGTGTGTGTGTGTGTGTGTGTGTGTGTGTGTATGTGTGTGTGTGTGTATGTCTGCATTTTCCAGAGCTGAAAGTAATGTTGAGATTGTTTTTTTTAAAAACAATTTACAATAATATAAACAAGAATACTAGCATATCACACTGGATGATCAATAACCAAAACGTTATTGAATTAATCAGCTCATCTCTTCAGCACTATAACAGATAACCATCGGCCAGTCGTAGTCTGTAGTGAGATACCATCAATACAGCTTCTTTGCTCCAGCCATTGTAACAGTGTCAGCATATAATTTTCCAATCATTGTCAACTTTAGTTTGCGTTCATATTTAACTAGACGAGCAAACGGAGTTCAGTCTCAATATACAGAGTAACTGTAGTAGTAGTAAGGATGAAGTTAGTTTATTTTAACATCTAGTCTTTTAATGACAAATTACAACCGCACAGGACATTTTATCATTTGAAACCAAACTTCCAGTATGTAATAATAATGATATAATCGAACGACAAACGACTTCTTAAACACGTGATAAAACCCACAAATTTTAAAAATGGAAAACCCCGTTGTCCCTTGTGTGTCTAACTGCTCCATGCAGCCAGTCACTTAGCATATCAGCTAGCTTAGCATCGCGCTAAACCTGCTAGCACAGCGGACCTCGAGCAGTTAGCAACCCGGCCTTTACATCAATATATCACTTATTTCACTTCACATTACAAAGAAATAGCGGGTCGTAACTGGACAACAGACAGGGAGCTGGGCAAGACAGTAACAATGAACAGTTCCCAACGCAAACAGATACCTTGGACATTCAGGGAGGCTGCTGCTAAATAGTCACGGCGTCATCTTTGCTGGCGGAGGCGGATATTAGTTGGTCGACCAGAAGCCTCGAACTAACCCGGAGTTTTACAGAACAGCGTTTCAATAAATGACAGGAATAGTTCGTTTACGATGAACACAGCTTTAGAAGCGTATGAGACGGCGGTTCTGTTAACCTTAAATCAGTAATAATAATGATAATAATAACTTTAAACAACGATTAAACTAACTACTAAATCTGGAACTACAGCTGAACTGTGCTTCAGTAGTATTTTTATCCTCTGCATTACCCTTGCATTAGTTTTTGTGTTGGTTTTCTTTATTATCTTGCAAATGAATTGGAACTGCATCTGCATTTACGAGAAAACATGCAATACAGATAACATTACTATTATTTATTAATTTCTTAAGCCTATTGCAGAAATGGTATGGACGCTTTTACTACATAAGCCACAGCTCAAGGCTGCAGGCAAACTGTATACAATTATATTCATTATTTAATTAATAGTAGTAGTCGTAGTAGTAGTAGTATTGTTTTTGTTGTTGTTTGTAGTGGAAGTATTATTAATACCACCTGAAGGATGTTGTAACCTTCTTTCTCGGTCATACTCTGTTCGACCAGCTGGGGGCGGTGTTGTGCCTGTTTCCCCTCTTTCAAAGAATATAAAAGAGCTGATGAAAAAAACGGCAAACTTGTCTTCAATTGTCCGAGCCTCACGTCATGGAAAGAGTTACTTTGTTGCAGCGCGCACGGGAATAAACTGCAGGAAATATTAGAGGCCGGGGAAGTGTTTTGGTCCTCGGTAAAACCGGATTGTTTGGTTCCGCTTTTGTTCCAAATCCCGAGGATCGAGTGAAGATGCGCAGGAACCTGTTTACAAGGAAAACGCAGCAAGTTTCAGTCTGAGGGAATGCGTTGCAGGCTCAAAATGCACTTGGAGACCATTACTTATCCCTCTGTTTTTCCTCGCGTCAGGCTACTTTGTCTTGGAAATGGTTTCATCAAGGATCATTTTTAGGCTTCGTTATGAGAAACAAGTGTCCAACAAGGGAACGGCGTGAAGTTGCAGTCCAGTTTCGGAGGATTAAAACGTTCTTCGGTGCTGTTGGAGGAGCTCTTTGGTGAAGCCAGCTTTTGTTTTGAACCTGTTGTGTTTGCACGCAAAATGAGGCAGGATTCATTCTCTTATAAGGAACTTATTATGCGATAGATCTTTTAAAGCTTTAAGTGTTTTAATCGACCTCTAGCTATTTTACAGCAATAGAGCAATAGCATTAATGAACTGAGGATGCTCGTGGTGACACTAGGGGTGTTTTAGATTTATTTTTATTGCTTGTTGCGTTTACGTAACTTTTGATCATTAAAATTACATAAGTGGTCTTGTGCTGTTGCACACCTGATCCAAAAGCTGTCATGTCATTTGAGATGAGTTTAAATATTACAGTGAGCTAGTGTCAGATGTTTCCAAAACAGCATGCACTAAGGCAGTAGTAGTAGTTTCTTTCTAGGCACTATGTGCATTTAGAGTTTTCTGGTTTAGGAACCACTGGAGTATCAAGATGTCAGTGAAAGCCAAAGCCCTCTACACCTTTTTGAGTGAAAACAAGGAGGAGATTAGCATCCAGGAGAATGAAGAACTGGTTATCTTTGATGAAAAGTCAGTGGATGGCTGGTTTCAGGGGGAGAACAGCCGAGGGGAGCGGGGTCTCTTCCCTGCATCATATGTGGAAATTATTCGCACTCGTTCCAACTCCAACGTGACTGACTGCTCCATAAGCCCGGCGGGCTCTCTAGGAAATGACTCCTCCTACTTTCCATCCACTTCGAAACCCCCTTACGATTACGATTACGACGACGATGATGACTGGGATGACTGGGACGATAGATCCACGGTAGTGGAAGATTCTGATCACACCAGGAGCCCTGGAGCCAACGGACATGCCCATCAAAGCCCAATGTCCAACAACCCAAATGTGCACTATCGACCCAAGTTAACTTCCGGACATGACAGCATTTCCAGCTCCAGGAAGGGGAGCATGGTGGGCAGGAACTTGAACAGATTTTCCAGCTTTGTCCGCTCAGGGGTAGAAGCATTCGTGCTAGGTGATGTCCCCATGATGGCAAAGATAGCTGAGTCATACACCATTGAGATGGGTCCTCTTGGGCCCAAGTGGAAGGAGAACCCACAGCCTTTCACCTGCTCAATTGAAGACCCAACGAAACAGACAAAGTTCAAGGGCATCAAGACCTACATTTCATACCGGGTCACTCCAACCCACATAGGGCGTCCTGTCTACAGACGTTACAAACATTTTGACTGGCTGTACAACCGTTTACTGCACAAGTTCACTGTGATCTCTGTGCCCCACCTGCCTGAGAAGCAGGCCACGGGGCGATTTGAGGAAGACTTCATTGAGAAGCGTAAAAGGCGACTGATTTTGTGGATGAATCACATGACCAGTCACCCCGTCCTCTCCCAGTATGAAGGCTTTGAGCACTTTCTGATGTGTGCTGATGACAAGCAGTGGAAACTGGGCAAGAGACGGGCGGAGAAGGACGAGATGGTGGGCGCCCATTTCATGCTGACCTTGCAAATTCCCAACGAGCACCAGGACCTTCAGGATGTGGAGGAACGGGTTGACAACTTCAAGGCCTTTGCTAAGAAAATGGACGACAGCGTGATGCAGCTGACACATGTTGCCTCGGAGCTGGTGCGTAAACACCTGGGCGGATTCAGGAAGGAGTTCCAGCGGCTAGGAAATGCCTTCCAGTCTATAAGCCAGGCATTCATGCTGGACCCTCCCCACAGGTCAGACACCCTCAACAACGCCATCTCCCATACTGGCCGCACCTATGAGAACATTGGGGAGATGTTTGCAGAGCAACCTAAGTATGACCTCTTCCACATGCTGGATAAACTGTCGCTCTATCAAGGCCTGCTCGCCAACTTCCCCGACATTATTCATCTACAGAAAGGTAATGAGCTTGCTAGTGAGGTGTTTATGGAGAAATGCTTCCCATCAAAGTTCTTGCCGATTATTATTTAACCTAACTACTTAAAATCCACAACTGTGCATCAGGTACTCAAGGAAAAGTACAGTTAAGAATGATGTATAAAGTGTTTGCCAATAGGAACATGGAACATCATGTTTTGTTACTCAATCTGTCCCGTTTACTTTGTTATGGATGACAGATTAGGTCACAGTTTGCCTCCAGCGCCTCCCCTCCCCTCATTACAGACACCCAGACTCAGACGATCGCCAGCTGAGCCCAAGACGCACTCAAATGTGTCAGTCAAGGAAGAATATTAGATCACTCCCACACGCTATCCCATTCATTTGGTCTGACGAGTGCTTTCAGAACAATGATGGACTCTGACAACTTGTGCAAACAGGTCTGAGAAGACAAAGCTGTCAGGTTTTAGAGAAACCTGACATGCATTCATTGCATCATTCACAATTTATCAGTACATTACAAGAAGTTAATCAACTAATGTAGGCCGGGACAACAAGACAATGATGTCATAAAGCTAATTACAAAATATATACCTGTCATTATATACTGAAAGCAACCCAGCAAATAAGTAGTTATATGTGCAACTGGTGGTTACTCATGGATTGTTTGTTGTTTTGGAAGTTTACCATAAAGTCACATGACTCAAATGAGTGAGATCTTATCACAACCACCAATGATGTGACAGGTGGGGAACACCTGAGGACACCTGAGCAATCAGTCTTAGCGGTCCAAATACATGGCCCTATTCAGCATTAAACGCACTCATTATCTGTCAGAGGTCAACTTCTACTCGTCAGGTCATTTGCCACTGACTTAAACACAGCCATAGCTGCCAGTTCTTCCTCATAGGATGCTGCTCAGCCTGATCTACTGTGATTTAGCCAATAGCACATAGCATGAAGACTGACATGATCGATTCCCACATGATCTTCTGAGAAACAAACTGCCTAGTAGTATAGCAGTAATCATGCAGGAAATGGAAGCTATGTCACATTCTGCCCGCAAGTGAAGCGGCCGATTAACATAAATTTAGCATAAATGTGTTAAATGACTAACTTTATTGCCCTGAAATCATAATGTACGCTGTTGTCCTTTAACAGCCCAATTTCATTTTTGCATGTATCATAGCAGTTGTTTGGTTAGGCTGATTTTCATAACGGCATCCTGAAATGGTAGTTTCTGGTAAGCACCAGACTCTCTAGTTAACCCTGTTTGATCACCTGCCCAGATAGAGCACTGGTATATCAGCATTCTGAGTGAGCTCTCAAACAAACAACATATCAGCTGATCTTGTTCAGGAGGAAGGAAAGGGCTGCTACCAGAGAGGAAGGAGGAATGCTGTTGGTAAATGTTATTATCTCCTTCAAACAGCTGGTGCTCATTATCACAGAGGTCATTTGTGATACAATTCAGAGAGTTCAATGTGGTCACTCCACCCAGGAATAAATGGGAAAAACATCTGAATGGGGTCAAAGGGTCAGTCCACCTAGATAACAAAAAATACAGTTCAACCATGCTTGTGTCAGTGTGTGGAGATGAAAAGGTCAAAAAGGTTAGAACTGACCACGATAAACTTGACTGCAATATAATAAAAGTTCAACAGTTAAGATCATGGGAGACTAATGTTAGCAGACTTTAGCCCCACTTATTTGCTCTAACCTGCATTATTAAGTCAGCTGTCTAGCTTTCTGACTCCGCTCTGCTACAGTGTTTGTGTTTGCATTTGTAATGTGATTATTACCTCAATAGCAACTCTTTCGCTGTTCACACAAGGCAGCATTATCAAAATTAGGAGGAAATAAGATGAAAAATAGGAAAGAAAGTGTACATCAATCCATTCATCCATCACGTATAACCGGTTATAGAACCTCACTTCCCTGCCCACAAAATTTTTGTGGTGGAAAGTTTTGTCTGCTGTCATTCCGTTGGGGGTTGATTATGCTCACAAAGATCTTCCGGGTCCATCAAATCCTTTGGGTGGACGGACGAGTAACAGTGACATAATCATACACATCTCCTGAGCACTGGGGAGTTGAATTTGTTTACAGTAAAATTGCTCTGATTGGCTGTGAGACTATCCAGTTGCATGCAGAGTTGTTTTTGGCTGTATCAATTGAAACATGCTCTATAATGAAATCCAAAAGCCTTGTTACCCGACTCGTATTCTGATAAGAATTGAGGTTAGTCTAGAGCCTATCCCAGCTGGCATTGGGTGAAGGGTGAGGTGCACCTACAGGAAATTTAGAATGAATAACGCAGAGTATGTGCATGTCTTTGTGCCGTCAGAAAAAACTGGAGCAACTGTGGACATCACATTTAGGCAGAAAGAGAATCATCTTGCTGTGCCACCTTCATAGCATACATATGTTCTTTTTTGACACTACCCTATCTGCGCACATGCCAAGAGTAGCTTTAAAGTACGGTTCTTGCTTACTTGGAGTATCAAAAAGAGCTGAAGAGATGATTCTCGTATTCCTCTGTAGCTCCAAAGGGAGGTATTGCATTAAACATTGATCAAAATCATTCTTAATGTTTCAGTGTTAGCCATGTGACACACTTTTATCTCATGTCCCTTGGTCAAATCTTAATCTGCCTGGTCAAGTACAAACCGGCCACAATCCAGCGCTTCGTGTTAAGGCTGGCTCTTTTAGAACACTGCAGGACATAGATGCTGTAACTTCGTGCAAGCCATTTATACCTGTGTGCTCGTCAGTCTGATTAGCTCTGTAAAAACGCCACCCAAACGCTAGTCGGTGCTGTGTCTTTTTTACCAGTTGGGTTGCCGTCAGCTACAGTGCTAGGGTCCGCGCTGTCAAATTGACATTGAATGATAAACTGCCTATTAGCCAACAGTGTTTCCAGATTTTCCATTTTGATATATATTGGTTAACGATAAGTGTTTAGTCTGTGCGTCCCCATATTTAATTTATTTTTTCCCAGTAATCCAGGATAGCCTGAACACTACCAGGAACTAGCTCATCTGAATAGAAAGTTGAACTTTTTGCATTTGTTATGGTTCATTCTGAAAAAGCATTCATGCCTGAAAGCTGGCACTCTTGGTATTAATCTGCTGAAAGTTGACACAGAATGTCTTATTGTTTCATTCATTCACTCTTAAATCCAGTAGTCCAACTTTTCAAGTAGGCAGAATAATTTACCATCACTGGGCAAGTGACAACAAATACTGTACACAAAGGCATTGTGCAGCAGTGTTTTTGTTCAAGCAGAGACCTTTTCCCTCTGCTGAGTCTGTCCTGCCAGTCCAGATGACTCCCCTTGATGTGACTGCCGAACCAGATACAGCTGTGGCAACACTCGGAACACACACAGCTGAGGTCAACCTTTTCCTGTGCGCTCATTCTCCTACTCTTCATTCCCTCGTTCCTTTTTTTTTCTGGCTGACTTCACTTATGGCTTCAGGAGCTGTTGTTGTTTTTTAACAGCTATCCCCCCAGTGAGGGTTTGAGCTACAGGAATGTTAATGGTACATTGGAAGATGTGGCGGTGGGCAACGACTCCATGTTGCCTTTACAAAATTGGTCTAGGGAGGAGAAGGTATCCAGACAATGTGTGCTTCATTCATCTCTCTCTCCCGTTTTCTCTGTCAGCGTTTTGGCTTTTATGCAACACATCTTCTCTCTCCGTGTCTGCTGTTGCTCTATCTGCGAGTCGGCCTGTCACAAATGCTTCACCTCTGTTTCGTTATCCCCTTCACGTCTGACTGATTCCTTTCATCTTTTCCCCTTCTGTTTCCTCTGCAGACATCCATATCAGACCTGTCTGACTGGGCAGCCTCCCTGGTTTCAGAGAAAGTAAATCTAGTCTGGTGCAGGGAATTGTGCTCCTGCAGTACTTTGAACCCCTGCCAAAGCTAACCCCACGTTAGACCTTGATCTCATTTGAATACAATTGAAAGTCTTGATGTGAAGGGTTAATATCATTGCATTGTTGGAGAATAAAGGCCTTCTGAGGCATCTGTGTGCGAGGCAAATGTAAACACTGCTGGCTACAACAGTGCTGCATTATACAATTACTTGTTTGTTGGTAATCCTTCTCACTGCAATTGACTGTGCTTCCTCCTTTTGAGTGTTTGTACTTTTTTGAGTTATTATACATAACCAGAACCAGAGCCCTGCTGGTCTGGTATGAATCAGGTCGTCTTTATTAGAAGTAGTTGTCTGCAGTCATCTTCTCTGACCGTATGTGGTATTTTGGGACGTGTTCTGTACATTTTGTACCTGGAAACAATCATGGTACTAGTCCTAGACAAAAGCACCTCTTGCAGCTATACAAAAGAAACACAATAGAGCGAAACCAACGCTCCCCATCAGTCTGGTCTGACCTGGATCTGCATCACACGTGTGCAAAAAAAGAACAAGTTGATGAAAGTAAAGCGAGAAGTAGTTTATACACAAGATTATAGCTATTTAGATGATAGCTCCTTTTATCTTAATATTTATGTTATATATGGAAAGTAGAGTGCCTTTCTTTTCCCACCTTGCTGTTGCTCATGGTGAGGAAAATTGTACTGCGATCCAGAGCAGAGCATTATTCAGTCTGAGAATGAACTAGCTCCCATGGGATGCCTCCAGCACCCCAGCCAGACATTTAATATGGACAAGAGGTTAGTTGTCCTCCATATGGCAACACATTGCTAAACCACATGTAGCCTTTGTCATTTTGAAGGCAAAGATATTTTGTTTTCCAGCGCCAAGGAAATGTGTTTGCCAAATGAACCCATCGTCTGCACAGATAAAGGTGAGCCTTCTAGGTTTCAGTTTTAGGATTGTGACTGCACGCGCACACGCAAGCGTCACTTTGTATTTCGGCTGCACAGTTCTTAATAATGTTGAATTTTTCTAGCAGCCGACCACGAGCACATGCTGTGTTTATGTGATCTGACAAACATGTTACGAATTAACATTCCATGTGCCGTTCGCAGCACACGGGAAAATAACAGCATTGTCAACAGGTACACAAAGTGTAATCTGAGGAATCGGGCTTGGGTTTCCAAAGCATTCAGTGGCACTTTTCAAACGCTTGTATGTAATTTGGTTGCTATAGTGTGCTCTGCTGACAGTGGTGACTGTGGAGAGGAAACTTTTTCTCTCCTGTTTGCTTACTCATAAATCTAGAGAGAGGCTAGGCCCTCTTCTTTACACACTCTGCCTATCCACATGCTTCTACATTCCTGTCTGTGTTGGCCCAGTGCGGTGTTGTTTCACACTGAAGGAGATTACAGATGTCTCAGAGAATTCTGTCTTTACCAGATTTCCTCTCTACTCCTCTCAAACAACCACCGATTTAGCAGAATAGACTTAAAAAGGCATAAAATACGAGCGACTATAACTATTCCATGCAATTGCTTAATATTCTGCCCTGCTCATATATGTAAAGGAAAGTGCACTAAAACATTTCCTTTCAGTGAACTGTGCTGTCAGCTCTGACTAAAGTTATGATAGAGTGGAACGCCTCTCTGACACTGAATCAAGCCAAACTGGACGTTCTGCTTCACCAAGATTCAGTAACTCAGAGTATAAATGAAAGCTTCGTTGCCCAGCTGATTCTTATGTTTAGCTAGCCAACTAGCCATACAGCATTACTCTTTTGCTACAAAAGGAGGTGCCTACTGCATTAAACATCGATCAACATCATTGTAAATGTTCCAGTGTTGGCACTGTGACCAACTTTCAACTCCTGTTTCTTGATCGTGTCTTAATTAGCCTCGTCAAGTTGAAACTGGCCACAACCCAGTGTGGTGGCTTCCAGCGAACTTTGCATTTGCCAGCAGTGTTTCCACATTTAGTGTTTACGTGCCCAGATTGGATTTAGTCTGAATTTTGATACATACGGCAGTGGTCAAACGGCAACAATGAAACGCTACACTCCAACAAGTGTCCCAATAAGACATACTTGCATGCACGCTACCTGGAACCAGGAACTAGCTCACCTAAATAATGCTAGTGTGTATAGTGTCTTTTGGGGATGTGTGTGCTTGTCCTGTAACATGCAAGATTGTTAGCCAGTCATGCAAACGCACATTCCTGTAGATTATAGGGGGGAAAAAAAGATTCTTCAATGTCCTTTGCTATAAGCTTAATTTGTCCTCCGCATTTGGCCTGTCCATTTGTACATAAATACAAGGTAGTGAGCAAGTTCGGAGCAGCTGGCAGGGACCCTCTAGTCCCAGGCTTCTTTTGACCTGTAATTATCGGTATAGGAGAGAGTGTAGGATTAGGATCTCTAGGTTGTAGTATTATAATCACTTTTTATATACTGCCTGGCCAAAAAGAAGTCGCCACCTGGATTTAACATGGCAAATAGGTATGAGCCTCCTATTGGATAATTATTGGTTGGGCGATTCTCTTTCAGCTAGTAACAAGTTATTTAACCCCAACTGATGCAATGAGTAGCTTCTCATTTCTTAAACAACCATGTTGATCCTGTGGTTGTAGAAAAGATGTTTGAGAAGTGTGAGAAGGGTCAAATCATGACCATGCACCAGAGAAAACGTCTAAAGAGATTGTAGAAACTGCTTAAATTGGGTTAAGAACTGTCCAACTGTTATTAAAAACTGGAAGGATAGTGGGGACCATTGTCTTCGATGATGAAATGTGGTCAGAAAAAAATCCTGATTGTGATCGGCGATCACTAAAATGTTTGGTGAAATCAAATCGAAGAAAAATAACAGTAGATCTGTGTTTAATAGTGAAAGTAAGAGGATTTACACACATACAATGTGAAGAGAACTCAAGGGATTGGGATTGAACAGCTGTGTAGCCTTAAGAAAACCACTAATCAGTGAGACTAACTAAAAAAAAAGGCTTCAGTTTGCTAGAGAGCATAAAAATTGGACTGGAAGAAGGTCATGTGGTCTGTTGAGTCCAGATTTACCCTGTTCGAGAGTGATGGGGGCATCAGAGTGAGGAGAGAGGCAGATGAAGTGATGCACCCATCATGTCTAGCGTCTACTGTTCAAGCCTGTGGGGACAGTGCTATGATCTGGGGTTGCTGCAATTGGTCAGGTCTAGGTTCAGCAACATCATATGCCCAAAGAATGTGTGTGACCTTTTTTTGGGTGGCCACTTTTTTTTTCTTTTTTTGGCCAGGCAGTGTATAGTTTTATGTACACCTCAAAAGACATAGGTCTTTTAAGAAAGTGACCAAGCTGTAGGCTCAAGCTCAAGGGTAGATTGATAAATGTGTTCCCGCAGTTGCATATTTTTGACACTGAAGAGATGAAGGAAGAACCAGTGAGTGATTGAAGGATATGTTCCCATCATAATACTGTGTTGCTGTCATATGAGGATATTAAAACCAATGTTGTTTCACAATGTGAGATGTTTTTCAGTTTGCTCAGCCACTCCAAAAATAGGCCTAAAACCAGTTAATGCTGAATTAACTAGGGCACATTAAGGCTAGTATTGCCCTGAATGTACAACTGGTCATGAAGTTCCCTGTTCCTGCAGTTTAAATCATTTCGTTTCTGTGTGTGTGTGACATGCAGATTAGGGTCAAACCTTGAACTCCTTGTACGTAGATGTGCATATGCATGTGTTGGCGTGTCTGTGTGTGTTGCAATAGATTCTCATCTGGTGCATGCTGAGATGGGTTTCTCCAATCTAAAACACCCCTAAGGGAAAATAGGTGGATGGATATATGATAGCATGGTAGCTGATTCTGTGTTTGATTGCATTGTTAGGAATAAGTGGAAAATAAAAGTCACCTTTATTGTTTTCTCACGATTGACTAAGTTCATTCTTTGGCATCAGATGCACCTTTTAGCTCATATGTTGTTGTTTTAGCTCTGTCTTTAAAGCTTCTTAAACACTTCTTTTCCAAAACTCAAAACTAAAACACAATCTTCTTTTCCTTTGTCTTTTTTGTCTGCCTCTGTCTTGCATACATGCCTCACTGACAGAACTGAAGCTTTAACTATCAGAAAGCCTCTGGGTGTCTGCCACCGTCGTGGTAACACTGACACAATGCTAGTGGTTGGCACGGAAACAGCATCCCCCATAGGAGATTGCTGTTCGCAGTGCGTTGCAGTATTTTCTTGTGTCAGGGTGCTATTGTGTTAGTAGAGCAGATTTAGTACAGTGGAAAGACTGAGATAGAATGTCCAAGGACAACAAGTATCCTCTCATCATCCTTCATCTCAGTTATTTCTACCGCCTCTCTCAAGCCCTTTCAACTCTTCTCAGTAGACAGAAGTTCCAGGGCAAACACAGAGAGGACATTGTACATCTGTTCCATAACGAAAGGGCTCACATTATTATAAATGATTTTACTATCACAATCAAGAACACATTATGTAACCGTAAGACCCGGAGGGATTTCTGGACATCTTAACTGTTGTCTCATAAATCTCAAAGTAATTGTGAAAAGCTATACAAAGGAATTATGATGTCACAGTTAATGTTAACGTTAACACAGTCATTTGTTTTGTTGGAGGTGTGATGACAAAACTGATTTTTAATTTGCGAGGCTGGCCCCCTTTTGAAAAGCATACTCTGGATAAAGCCAGTCCTTTTGTTCCAAGTGGCAGCTGGAAATCCCAAATATTTTCATCCGCGTCCAGTCCAACTCTTGATTTCACTGCAGCAACACCCCTTTTTATGACAAATGAAGGAAACCGGAGCTGAAATGGGGAAAAAAATAAACCCTTCAGCGGAGGAAAAAAAGAGATCAACACGGGGTATTATCTGTTATTAATTAGTCTTCCCTTCAAAGAACATATCTGAGTACATCCTTTTTAATAAACATGATGGCGTACATGTCTGACACAAGGCTGGATTTATAAGCCATCTGTGTATATGTGAAGTATATAATTGTTTAAGATCAGATTTTCTCTACGCATCAGAAGGAACATCTGTCAAACATCTCCGTGCATGGCTTCAATTACGAGTTTCTGATAGAGCCTCGGATATATTGGAAGCTTCATGCCATGTTTTTGTGAGTTGTGTTCATGTCTCCAAAACGTAGTGGATGTGCACAAAGCACAGTAGTATCCAGTGTGAATCTGGCCAGTCACAGGTTAAACATTTCATGGTGATTCCCCATGTAAAGTAAAGTGAGCTTGTGTTTTCTTGTTTTTTGAAATTCATCATCCTCCACATAATGAATGACACAATAAATCAGACAACCTAGGTATTTGTTTTAAGTATTGCATATCTATTTTTCACAGTAAACAAGATCTTTGATATGGAGGTGGCTAAAATTGCTTTTGAGCACATTCTTGTTGAGGACATACACTCCACGTCTGCTTTAACCCTGTTTCTGATTGGCTGTTGTAAACACTTATTACTGTTAGCTTACTCAGCAGTGGCTTTTTTTCTTGTTTGTCTGCCCCTGAAGGCTTTTAAGGCCCACTTTAAACACTGGCAGATATAAGAGTCCTTTTGACCCAGGCATGCATTCTTGGAGCCATGTTTTTTTCTCTTCTCATCTGCACATGATGTTCCCTTCCTGTATTTTTTCTTCTCTATTTTTGTTAAGTTAAAGTGTAATTGCCCGTTGAGAGTAAGATTGTTACCTCTTTCTAAGAGAAAATCTTTAATCCGTCAACTCACTGTATTTAAACTGTGTCAGTGAACAGCTAAGTAAGTAACAGATAGTCAGTCCTTTGAGATTTATTTCTCCTTCCTCTCTTTATGGATTGAAATGCATGAATATATTCCACTCAGTCTTGCAGCCACTTAACCCCAGTGGCCATTTGTGGTACTGCAAGAAAATAATCCTGCATGTTTCCCATCGACCGCCCATTAACTGTGTGTGAAGAATGGTGAACCCTTTGGGACATCACTGATGGAGCTTAATCTTGGTAGTGTCTGACCATGTTAACCTCCAGCTAATTCAAAAATGGACAAAGACGCTGAAACCCGTAAACACGTTTGTTTCTGTTGAAAAGTTGGCTATTTTCACATGGAGATCAATGGGGATTGACTCACCCTTGGAACCAGACTCTAGTGGCCATTAGAGGAACTGCAGTTTTGACACTTTCATGTTGGTTTTAGTTTTCTGTAAAGTTATGGACAAGACACCCAACAGCAAATATGGTCAATTTCAATTTTCTGTGATACACAAACTAGAGTCAACACTAATGTGCATGTGCGCTAGAATATTTTATTTTTGTCTGTTTTGTTTAGGTGAGTGGGCTGCCATATGTTACTGCAGTATCCCAGTTTTCTTTAATGCATACATGATGAAATTATCCTGAAGACAAAACTCTCATGGTGCCCCAAGTCATGTTATCACGCAGCCAGTAGAGTTAGCTTTTAGCTGTCTGGTTGCTATGCATGTTCACCAACTCTCCAAAAGGGTCCATGTTGTGACCAGGCCTGAAGACCTCAGCTCCTATGGAACAAAGATGCTTCTCGTAACATATGATGCGTCCTTCAAAAACCCCTCTCTCTGTGCTGTTTTCATTCACATTTGAGAGATCAGGGAACAAACAGCCTGTCTCATCAGTTCACTGTGGTGCTTGACACAGACGTCAGCCCCTCCACACACACACAGAGCTCTTTACTAATGGTCAGTGTTTTGTGGCGACAAACCTCATTTGTCCTCAGCTAAAAAATGTTTCTGTTTACTAGTCCGTTCAGCGTGAACAGCAGTTGTTAATCCTGCTTAGTCACGCCAGTCCTTAACGAGTTTGAACTCCCGATTCCCTGATCTGTTTATTTTACAGTACATGAGTCATTCTGATCACGCAGATTCAAAATTGAAGTTTTGGTCAATCTTTGAACATCTACAGGTTCAAACTTGTTAGTTTCTGGGTTGTTTTTGCTCAGCCTGTATTCTGGTTATGTATAAAGTTAGATTCACCAGCCTCAGCACAATGTCTTGGATCTCAGAAGGTCGTGTTGTAACCTGCCAGGTATTTTTACTTACAGTGAAGAAATTTTGCCCAGTCTTAAAGGAAAAATGGGGGTGTGTTTTGTGGTTTGCATTGCAGCGGTGAAGTCATTACATACTAGTGGCTATGCTTTCACATATTAGCCCAGTATCGTTTAACTCCACACACACACACACACACACAGACACAGACTTGTCAGCTTTATTTTCCCCCCTTGAAGCTGAGACTGCATTCAACTTGTGAAGGGAAGTTCAATTTCTGAGGAAGTGTATCTTGATGTGTACTAATGGGGTCATTTTAGTTTATCACAAATAATCATTTCACTGTGCGTTTCTCTAGAAAGTGTAATTAGCCTTGCCAGAAGTGAAGTTGCATTCTGCCGCATTTTACAGATTGCAGGCCATCCAGACAATGCATTCCTGCTAGATGGTGATTAATGTAGACGGCCGTTACAGTAAAAGGCCTTTTCAGACTGTTGAGACTGGCTGTCCACCTATCAGCCCGTGTAATGTCACAATGTTCAGCTGCTTCCACATCACAGGGGGTCAGCGGATGTATACAAACTAGCCCCAGCTGAAGAGGCTCCTCTCTATTTTAATGACGCCGGCATTTAAGAATTAAACAGGAAGGACAATTTAATTAACTGTGACTGGAAATCATGGTCCCAGAAGAGAATGAGTTAAAATTAGACACACTTGACCTAAAACTGCTGTGTGTTAACGTCAGCGTCTTAGAGGAATCTGCAGTCAGAGGAGAAAAATAATGCTGACCGTGCTTAACAGCAACTCAGCCATCGGGATAGGGGAAATGTCACAAAAGTATAAGCACACAGCCAACACATGCTGTGAACAAGTACAAGTATCTGAAAGAGGGACTGTCGCCATCTCATTTTCTGTTTGTGAAAAAACAGACAGAAGATAGATGTAAAGTTTGAGGAGCAGTGTACTTCCTGAACTTGGCCCACAGTGACATAGGGTCCAGGGAGGGATGTGGGAATTGGGGAATGCAGCAGATGTCTGTGATCGGTCGCCCACAGGGATTTGGTCCTAGTTAATCTGCACTGTCCTCTGCTTTCTTCTTCTCTCTCTTGCTCATGCATACTGTATGTCTTACCAAGGACGATAGTGTATCTGCACTTCTCAAAAAGCCTGTAAAAGTGTTTTGTACACAAAGAGACAGGCTAAAAGTGTTTAATCAGTGGAGTACAGTAAATGAGCAGGAGGCTCTTTAAGCCTTGTGGAGCTTCAGTCAAACCTAAAGGTCCCTAACTAGAAATCCTTAGTTTTGTTGTGCTCCTCTGGCTCCATTTTGCTGCCGTTCCTTTCTTTTCTTCAACAACATTCGAACATTCCAGGTGTTTTTTTGAATTCTTCTCATGAGGGTTTAATTAAAGTTCCAAACATTTGTAATCATACACACAAGTCGTTGTCCCTCAGATGTTTCCTGCTTTCAACTTCATGTTAGTTAGCTCCTTTCCTTTCCTTGCCTTGATCGACCCCTGTGGAATACTAATATCCACGCCCATGAATCCATCTCGTGTGAAGCAGTTTGGTAGCTGGTCTGATTGGGCTGGATAAACAACTCCGTCGACTTTCCAGACCACTAGCCTTTCATCAATCATTGAGCATTTGTTAGCTAAAGAAAATTATGCAGAAAACAGCAGGAAATCTACTTAATTTGGTCCCTTTCCTCAAATTTTACATCCATTACTAACGAGTTCATTTAAGTCTCATGTCAAGATTGTGTCATTCTTTTGTGTCATTCCTTTCTTCTACTCTTAAGATGTAATAAGGTGCTTTAAACCGAAATGGCTCCTTCCAACACACTCTTTTGGAGGAAAGAAACAAGGGCTTGGTATTTTTACATGTTGTTGGTCTTAAGACACACTGGCAACACTTAATTACTCTACAGTATATTAGAAACACTATGAAAAAGTTGATACTGCAAATATGTTTCCTTTTAATGTCTTAGAGAGCAGATTTAGCTGCGAGCAAAAGCTTCTCTGTGGTGAGAGTTTTGCCTGGGATGAGCCAAAAAGTGATAAGAATGGAATTTGTGTTTAGAACAGGAGGAACCCCAAGCAGCCTCGCACTTTAGTGTGTTTTCTTCACATGATCTGATATCTCAAGCTGTTTATATTTTTGCATCAAGATTTGGCTTTGAGAAAAAGACCATGAAGCTTTCTTACAAGTTGACACATTATTCCCCTCTGCATACACACACATACACACGCAATCATGAGTGTCTTTCCTTTATGTCCCACAGACATACTAGCTTGTGATGCACATTCTCCTCTCATGTGGAAAGCAGGATGCATGAATGTAGGTCAGTGCCACAGACTGTAGTCCACACGCCTCCTCCGCTGGAACAGACTGTGAGTGCTGTTCATGCTTTCCCAGACTTCAGCCAGGCATTCCATACGAAATGCGGTGTAGCATGACCATGCAGATGCAAGTGACGGATAAGACTTCAGGAAGTGCGTTAAAGACAGAACACCTAGCTTGTCCAAACCAGGATGACTAGTGTCTGAGTAAAATTTGTCTGGTTTAGAGCTCGGGTTATATGAGATTGAGGCCGACTCACTAATCTGATGTGAAACCCAGCACGGCGGCACTCTGTTTGGGCTGCCATGTTCTCCAATTGAAAAAGTGACTTCATAGCAGTCTGGGTGAATGTGGTTCCAGCATGTCCTCATCGCACTGATACCAGACGTTTGGTATGCAGAGAAACAAGAAGCAATTGTGTGGTGTGTCAGCTGCCCTACCTATAAAGTGATCAGCTTAAAGCAGTTAATTTTTGGGGGGAGAGTTATAGTGTTGGTCTTGGGAGCCAAGGAGGCGATATTAACTTTAGCATAACGCCAGTTTAGCAGTTTTATCAGATAACACATCACACTGTAATGCAGGCACACCCACCCAAAGAGCAATAAAGAAAAATCTGGGGCTGTTTTTACCCTATATTTAACTTTTATTACAATCCATGTTTTTATGTTGTTTTTCTAATCACAGACACATTTTACAGCTTTTTAGTGACAGTGAAAAACGAGTGGGATTGACAATAAAGGGTCAGCTTAACCGAATTAGGGTGCTTTATTTGCCTTGAGTTTATTTTAGATTAATCTCTTTACCCAGATACGTCGGAGGTTCCTGGAAATGTGATTGTGCTGCTCACAGCATAATAAAAATAACATTTAAAGCTCTATTGTGCAATAAGCATTTGTTTTTAATGCAACTTCAGGACAAAATTTAGGTGACTTAAGTTTTTTTTTGCATGTGATCATATTACATTTGTTTGCTGTGGAAACGACATAGCCATCAGTAACTAAGCTGGTGATGTGGCTTCAGATTGTCCCGTTCCTGTAGGTTCCCTCAAGCTCTGCCTGTACAGAAGCCTCAGCCCAAAGTGTTAGACAGTTTGTCTCAGCATCTTTCCGGTGACGTTTTGTTTGTGACGTTGCTAGTGATGCTTCCATTAATACACAGGATGAGATGTTACAATCCCTTTTGCCAAGATCCCAGGTAAAACTCATTTAGAAGCCCAGTCCAACTGAAAACCATCCAGCAGGCTAGCAGCCAGCTGGCCAGCAACCATCCAACAAGAAGACACCAGATACCTGGCCTAGTCAACAGCACCATGTAGCATGCCATTGGGGTTTTCAAGTGGGCACCTCCCTTCACCGATGTTTCGTTAAGTTAGGCCAATGACACCTCAAGAAGGCTAAACGGTGAATTCCAATGTCCTGGAGACACGCCCCTCCATGCTGCCACTGTACAACCCCGCTTTTCCCACCATTCAGTGACTTTCATCTACACAAAAATTAACCTAGCTCTTTTTATGCAGCAGTCAGAGCAAACAATCAAACTTAATTGAACTTTGTGACTCTGTTCATGTGGACTGAACCACGACCCAAATACCCAAACACAAAAGACTACTAAAGACACAAAAGACGTCACATTTCAAATCCCCTCTAAACATGGCTTAAAGCTGTGTTTGCAAAATTCACATTTCATGTGGTATTTTGCTGTCAAGACTTGAAATTGTTATTTAAAGGTGAATGTAGTTGCATGATGTTTTAAGAAATCCAACAGCAAGCACTCACGAGTTGTCGTTCCTCTGGATAATCACATCCGTCCCTTTCATTGGTGAAAACATGCAATTATTTGATCGAAACTAGTCTGTATGAAAGTGATGGACAGTTCATCAGAACGAGCGCATGTTTCTGTGAAGTATTTTGAGCAACACAAATTAAACCAGCCCATGCCGGCATGTCTACATACTACAGGGTTATATCTGGGTGATAACAGATGTTTTTCATTGTGTTTGGGTGGAGGCACAAACCTCAGATGTTATCTCAAAAAAAGTAAGCAAGTAAAACCAAAACACATGTGGATTGTCACATACCACAGAGGTAAACCAGAACCTATTGTCACTTTGGCGAACTTGTTTGTGCTATAATGTTACTTCCTGATCTCACTATGTCTGTGTGGCTTTCTCTCTTGTCTCAGGTGCCTTTGCCAAGGTGAAGGAGAGCCAGCGGATGAGCGACGAGGGGAAGATGGACCAGGACGAGGCAGACGGCATTAGGAAACGCTGCCGGACAGTGGGGTTTGCCCTCCAGGCGGAAATGAGCCACTTCCATCAGCAGCGAGAGGTGGACTTCAAAGACATGATGCAGGCCTACCTCACGGAGCAGATAGCCTTTTACCAGCGTGTTGTCCAGCAACTGGAGCGCACCCTGCGCATGTACGAATGTCTCTAAAGACACCAAACTGCTTTCTGGGTCAAGATGCCAAAAGAAAAAAAAAAAAAAAACAGAAAAGAAGAAGATTTGTGTCTTAGGTTCACTTTGAGAAGACATCCAGATGAATGAAGCAGTAGTTACAGGAAAGGCATACAAAGCCTGTCAGTTTTTCACTTTGATGGATTCAAAGCAACTTTTTTTTTTTAAGACCTACTGTATATTTTATTTCTGACATTCACATCATGTAAGCAGTGTCACAGCATATTGTTTATTTTACATAATTTAAAGAGTTTGTAACGTTAAAATAAGAGTATAGGTTTCAAATTAATAGTGGATCTATAGTTGATCATTCTATAGTGTAACACATTAAAGCCATGAAACGGGTTCTGTTATGAAATTGTCCCCTACTCTCCAACACCATGCACTTTGGCTGCTCCAGGGATCCATTCAAGTCACATCCAGTGAATTCCTAAAGAGAAAAAAAACATCATTTTGTCATCTCTAAATGCTCACCTCTCTCAGGTGTTCACTGCTTTGAACTCATGTCTTAACTTTGCACCATGTGAGTGACTCCCTGATATGGTACAGTTCATTTTAGTGAGTTCATGTTATTACATTCCCGTGCAGTATGTGCCTTTAAGGATCTGCGGCATTCAGACGCAATACTTTTGAGCGGACCGTTTGTCTGTAGTGTGGCTTGTGTTTGTACAGAGCGAGTAGCTGGAATGAGCTCAGATGAGTTTGCACAACCTTTTTATTAAACTATTTGGTCAGTGGGTGTGTTAATGTTGTGTGGGTGAGTGTAATGAGACAAGCGTTGTGCAGATTAAACTCCCATTTCCGGGGTGGACAAACATAAATGTGTATCTTTATATGTAGTGGCAGGTTTACTAATGGTTTATGTGAAAAGTGTTGAAAATAGTTGAAGCGGATTAAGTTGATGTTTGAAGCAGGACACGAACTTGTAATTTCCGACTCGTTGACGCAAGGGCAAATAGTTCTACGGGCTGACAGCTACAGTCTGTTAAAAAAAAAATAAAAAAAATCTTATTTCATGTTCATATCAAGTTAAAGTCATCATATAATAGGCATCATGCATTTTAAATTGTCTGTAGACTGTATTCATAACGGTAAACAATTGATACCATTCTCAAGCCTCTCCATTAAATATGACTGTTAACAAATGGCTAGCCTACCTGTAGCCTAGCCTAGCTTAAAGGTTGAGAAACGGTGTGTAAAAATATTCATATGTTTGTTCTATAAGCAGTCATATTACTGTGTCTGCATCAAGAAAAAAATAGTCCAGCACATTATGCCTTGCCAAAAACCGAAACTTGCCAAAGTTTTTACTTGTTGGTTTTTGGCTTGATTAAACCAAACACTGTTTCCTGTCTTCATGCTAAACTAAAAAAAGCTCCGCAAATCTAGCCTGGAAGCCAGCCCGAACTTCCTCTGCCCACAACATTTTTTTTTTTTTTTTTTTTTTTTTCTGTGGGGGAAAGTTTGTCTGGAGTGGCTTGGTTGGGATCTGATTATTCCCTGGCAAAGATCTGCCAGGCCGATCAAACCAACAGAAGATTAACGCTGATATAGTCATCTACATGTCATCTGAGTGCTGTCAAGTTGAATTACAAAATGTCTCTGATTGGTTGTAGGACTATCCAGGTGGTTGTTGGACTGTCCAGGTGTGTGCAGCAGTACCCTTTTCTCAGCTGAAACATGCCCTAGTGACATCCTAATAGCACCACACCACACTAAATCCAATCTCTAACAGAATGAGTAGTATTGATCTTTTTATTTAACTTCATCATATCAGACTATTCCTTTAATTATAATCCATGATCCAGATGTGATCTCAACATATCACACAGGTTTGGATTCATTTTGGTGAAAGATTTACATTTTCCCAACTTAATGAGGTTGGAGTGACTGAGGATTCCAGTCCCCCTCTCTGCCTGAGTGAGGAACATTACTCATCGCGCTTAACAAGAGAAACACTTCGTGGCAACTTGTGGTTTAGACTATCTTTAGCCTTGTGTCGCCCGTAGAGTTTATGTGGAGTCTGGGTTGAAGTTACAAGCATTACCTCAAGACATGTAGGCAACGTTTGTGTAAGCTGGGCACACGTCTTCTGCAGTCACTTCCAGTGTCAGTTGTGGGACACTGATTCCTGAGGAGGGAAGAGGGTTTGATATCCATGGCGTGTTGGTGAGAAGCGACATTATTAGATAATTGTGATAATCTCAGTGATGAACTGAATTCTGTTAAAACTTAGGAAGTTTCCCATATTAAAAAAAAAGTGCTGATTCAGCGTGCAGGATTCATTGTATACAAATTGTGCATGTGTGTGCGTGTGACTCAGAAGTGAGTGCAGACTCTTTTACTGGTACTGTTCAATCCACACCGCAGCCTTTAACTCTTTGCAGTCCAAATGCAAAATGTTGTTTTTTGTTGTTTTAAAAAAAAGAAAAAAGAATTGCTTCGCTTTTTTTTATATTTCTGTCAGCCTCTGCACTCACACACACAGTTTCTCAAAGACCAAAGAAGTATGCGTATTTTCTACTGGGCTGCTGGGTTTGGTTGTGAAATTAAATGTGCTCTCTGCTTTTGTAATTGAATCTGTTCTGCTCTGAGGAAAAAGTGAAGAGAGCATTTGGAAAGAGTAAAAAAACATTCCATAGAGAAACTATTAAGGACACCAAAGGCTAACACAGAATTTAGGCAAGAGAAAGGCACGCAAAGGTGCAGCAGAACGAATGAAGAGCCATTTGAAGATTGGATTGGTTTCATGTTCTGAAGCCGCATGATTAAATGCCAGGCATTTCACACAGGTGACTTGTTCCTTAACATGGATGTGTGACATGGTGAGTTGCATGAGCTCTACGCTTTGGCTTCTGTCTCTGGAAATAACAGATGATGATTTTCAGTAAGCAATGTGTCACTTGATTTAGGGGAAGGGGACATATGAATCTTAATAAAAAGTAATGATGGTGATCACTCTCTGTTTTTGTCATCTTTGTGGATTTATTAGTCTGAAAAATCAATCAGAAATCATTTGAAGTAACATTTGATACTGCAGCAACATCATGAGGTCATTAGCATGTACTTTATATCCAGACTATTCAAGTATTCTGTTTTATGATTTGCACACCTCATATTTTATTTACAGTGACCCCTGTTTCCATCATAAACTAGGCCATTGGAGTGTGCATTCATTTGGTCCAGTGAGGCTTTGGTGCTGATGTCATATTCCGTTTCTTTTTTTCCTCTTTCTGTCTATACTGCGTATGTCAGGATATTTGTGATAATAGGATGTGACACATTCAAACAAGAGGACCAGAAAGAGGACAGCCAGGAGCTGTTATCCAAATTTCCGTCCATGTGTAAACATACTGACATAGTGACATTACAACAAAATAAATAATGACTCAAAGAAATATGTGTGCTTCCTGTCTTGATTGGAGAGAGCAGTGATAGTTCTCATGCTAAATTTGAGATTTGGGTTGTGGTAGAAAATCTGTTATTTCTATTATCTGCATGTTTTGAAGCCCATTTTTCTGCGGTTTCAAGCTGCCATCAAATGCTCGCATGCGTTCAAATGCTGACATTTGCAGTGGCCTCATCCTTTCATCATGACTTTGCATTTTGTACATGTGCTATGTTTTCACAATTTACAGCTGATGTTACCTGTAATGCTAAGCGCTTCATGCACACAACTTCCCTCATCCAAACTCACAAGTTCCCTCTGAAGGTAGCAGTCTGCTGGTTCTTTTGTACATGATATCTTGACAGCAATTGGGGGTACTGGGTCAGAATTTACAATTTGTCTTTTACACATCCGTAAATAATAATATTCCCACTGGTCTTAGCTGGACTGCTGCTGACTGTGTTTCGTGTTCACGAGATGAGCCCGTAAAAAAGGGTCGGCCTTGTGGCCACGAAAGTTAATTTTGTTGGTGGCTAAGTTAATGTAATTTAGTTGTACTTTATAGATATTTTTTGTAAAATGTTGACTTTCCCAATAACTTCGTCCCTTTACTATTCCAGTACATTTTCTGCTTCAAGTTGCCCGATCGTTAGCTTGCTAACTGCCCTTGGTGGCTTGATAAATACTGTATGATGCCAGCTCCAGTCTTGATGCCATAGCCTACACGGTAGCTTGACATGCACCTCCTCAGAAATGTTCCTACATTGGCGCCTTTAACTCAAATGCGATCTGCTCCCTTCCAGTTGCCAGTGTTTGAAGTGCAAAGGGAAACTTAACAAAGCTTACTAGCCGCTAAGAAGCATTGTAGCAGCATGATTATAGAACAATGCCAGTCCACCACAACTATAAGTGCTAACACTGGTGTAGCCGGTGAGTCTGTTACCAAACTTTATTCTTGCTATATATCCATACGTTAGACATGCCACTGTGAGCATGTTAGCATTTAGCTCAAAGTCTCTGTGTCTAAACACATCAAGTACATGTGTATTCTTAAGTATTTTAGTTAGGAATTTAGACAACTTTGCCAAGTTTGGGTATATAAACTGAGAGGAAAACCTTAACAGTTGTTATGGTATTATGCAGCCATAGCTACGTCAAGAACGGTTGTGATGAAGATTACACACATTCAGATTTTCAGTTTTCGTCCAAGAACATTTTATTGAAAGTTTCCTTAAATGAGAGAGGCTCTCTTGCTGGCTTGATCGTTGGAGACAGCTTATAAATGCCAAACTATAGCCCACAGAAGCAGTACAATATGTTCAAGTGAAACCTAGGCTTTCCTTTTTAATGCGACCCAGATGTTTCGGAAGCAAACATTTCATTTGGACAGCTCAAATCAACAGCTCTGTTAAAGTGAATGAGGTGTTGGCGCTTTTGTCTTAACCCTAACAGGTGTCTTTAGAAGACTATTTGTCAACCTTTAAGCCAACAGCTCTGGGATGACATACTGTATTGTGAAGCTGAGGGACTGTTAAAGATGCTCAAGTAAAAAAAAAAAAAAAACAGATGTTTCTGTTTGAACCCAGGGCCTGGGTGTGATGGTAATGTTTCAGGCTCTTTCAGGTTTTGGTATGCAGCTACAGCTTTGGGATGAGGTCACCGTCATGATATGTGCCAGGAGAAGACGTCACCAAGTAAACTTGAAACCCAAGGCTGACAGAAGACAGAAGAATGAAAATTTAAATTTAAAGCATAAATCACCAGACTAATTAGATTGGTGAAAGCGAATTTTAAAAATATTTTCAGAGCAATTCGGTTTGCCTCCCACACGCTTTTATGATGCTCACCGCACAGTATTAGCGAAGCAGAAAGGCCTTAGTGGCAGTAAAATGACACCTTGGAAAAAGTTCCTAAACCTTGAGGTATTGCCAAAGTAATGCTAACAGTGCACTTCTCCACAGCAACCCAATTTGTGCGAGTGAGGAAGTGAGGGGGGAGATGAAAAGCAGTCAACTTCGCTTTCTATGAGGTTTTTTCCATCATACAGCTGAGGCCTGGATGAGCTAACTACCTCTTTTCCAGGAGAAGAGAACAGTCGTTGAAACAGATCCAGCGTGGTCCAAGAACGGGTGTTGTATCGTAAAAAAACATCCAAAAATGCCTGGAAGCACGCGGCTCATGCTAAGTATCGCATCGTACCAGAAACATACGCGTTTCTACTGGTCTTGTCATGCATCTGTGTCATGTACATTACATAGCTCATTCTTTACTTCTTTGTATCCGCTGCTCGCTTGGCTCGTGTAGCCGGAAAAGCTTGGACCTCTTTAAGATCCACAGTGCTGCTGCTGCTGCTGCTGCTGCAGGGGCACATGGTAAAAGCGTTATCGCCCAGAGTGCCAGCAGATGTCTATAAAAGAAGAAAAAAAACAAGATGCTGAGTGAAGGAAGGGCTTCAGACTGCAGAGTCTGGGGAAGAAAAGTGCTCCTCCAGCCCCCATCGACAGCATACCCCAGAGGACAGCACATGCCCAGAGTCCCTCATTTGTTTCCTTTAATGAAAAAAACGTCTGAGCTCCAGAGCACAGCAGAAAATATGTTTAGGCCCCAGCAGCAGTACGACTGTCTGCAAACATGTCTGAGTTTTTCATCTCAAATTTCCCAGTCATTTGTAGGAAACCTCACCTTGAGCATGTTGTCATGGACAGCAGATAAATGACCGTGTTGATGTTGCTATCACTTGAGTAAGCGACCAGAGGAGATTATTCTGAACTGACTGCAGCGACATGCACTTGACCTCAGCGCTGCAGAGGATTACGGCGTCCTCCTCCTCCAGCATCTGAAGGAAACAAAGGCAACAGATGGTTGAATCAGCACACATGGTGGGTCTGGTAATCCCTCCTCCTGCTCCTCCTGCTCGCTGCCTCGGCCAACGTCACAGCAGGACCAAAAGCCAACATTCAAGCCAGATTTGTGCCTCCATTTGTTTAGACTGGGGGGAAACCCTGGTTCACGGATTCACCTTTCTAGAGAGAGAAGTTTTCATCTTTTGTTCTGTGCACACACAAGATCATCCAAATAGCTCTATTTCCTGTTCAGACTGATTTTTTAATATAATTTTTTTTTTTTTTTTTTTTTTTTTTTTAAGCCAGAAGAAATATTTCACAAAAAAACGAAGCAAGAACGAAGTGTTGTATAACATAATTTTGCCCAACAGAAAAACCTGACCTCTATATTGGAAAATATTCTAACACTGACCTCCGTCTTTGCCAATTCGAAAAGTCCTCAAAAATGTTATTTATAAACTGTTCTAAACCGACACATGTGTCTGAGAGCCACGCTTCTCAGTAAACAATGAGTCATGTTTTGTCTTAACGGGATCACATTCATTTTTTATGCTGACTCTAAGGCCCTAGAGAGGAAAACAGTTGGAGTCGGTATAGCTTGTGTTGTCTATATTCAGCCAGTGTTTGACATGCCGGCTAATAGTTTAATTTATGGACAACAGTGTGGAGCGCACGGAGGCAGAAGCTGATGAAAACACAGCCACTGTGGAGCCGAGCAGTGTTTATTAACGCAAGAAAAGACAATTCTTATTTGAAATCTCCCTCCTGCCTCGCTGGAAATCGTGGAAATTAATCATGATTCACAATCCTGCTAACGGAGAATATTTGGGCTTAAGATTAGTTTGATTCAATGAAAATGAGCTGTGAAAATGAACGGAACCAAACAGTTTGAACTATTTGTCTTTGTCTCATATATTTGTCTTTCTTTTCGTGATTTCATGTCTCTCCGTCTGCCCTCCTTAACCTCACCGTCTCATTGCTTGCTGACTGATAAGGGGGAGGGGTGTCCCAGACGTCAGCCTGACTGGTTCCAGATGCATCAAACCCATCAGAAAAATGCTTTTAAGATGGTGTAGGAGCATTCTTCTACCCAGCAGGCATTGCAGATTGGACTTGCAGTCATGCCGCCTACGACAAACAAGCTAGAACTTGCTGGGACACAGTGAATGGAAGTCTTCATCCTTCTCCATTTAGCTGCATGTAACTCATGAGGTCTGGACACACCAAACCGATATCAAGGAATTACTGACAGTTGAGGCATACGTTGCCTTGCCTGTGTTTCGACCAAAAAGTTACACTTTATCAAAACAGAAAGACTACAGCACAGACATTTGTACACTAGTAAGACTCATGTGGGCGTCTTTTCTGCTGAGTCAGCATGTTAAATGGGTGGCAGAACGAGTAGGTCACATCGGTCTCTCTGATTCGCTGTTCAGCTTTGCAAAACGATGCAAAAGTACCGAATGGAGCAGATGTGTTAAAAGACTTTCAGAAGGTTCTTGTTGTTGTACATCTTTATCTAAGATTTATCTGATTTAAATACATAAATATTTTCACAGCACTGATGCCTCACAGCAAGAAGGTTCTGGGTTTGAACTGTCCAGCTGGCTAAGGCATTTCTGTGCGAAGTTTGTATGTTCTTCTTGTGCCTGCGTACGTTTTCTCCACAATCCACAGACTGTTAGGTTAACTGGGGATTCCAAAACGGGTGTAAGTGTGCATGTGTGTGTGAATGGACTTGTCCAGGATGGACAACGCCTCTCACCCAGTGATTGGTGAAACAGGCCCCAGGGCCTCCTCCCACATCACTCTAGAGGAAAAGCAGTAGAAAATAAATGAGATATATTTACAGATATATACATATATCTACATGATCATCTAGAATGAATAGACTATAGACCAACTGATCAGCCTGATTCAAGAGAGACCAGCTCAGTCTGTAGCTCTTCTTAGTGTTCTAAGCTAGTCTTAGCTCTTGTGGTCTCTCCATTTAAATGACAAATACAGACAACTGCCCCCAGCTGGTATGAAAAAGTATTTCATTTCATAATGACACAGAACCTGTCTGTCTGTTGGCGTGTTTTCACAAAATCCAGCCGTCCTTCTCTGTATAGTTAAAACTCCAGTTCACAGACACCCACACTTGTACTGTGTTGATTAAAGAGGCCAACACTCTGAGGTTAAAGGTCACATTTCAACTGCCCATCCCCCTGTTGTGGTACTGGAGGGTACTTTGTAAAAGTATCCATCCATCTTTTTGCAAAAACAGCCTATACAATTCACACTGCTTGGTTTTTGAAAAAGTACATTCCAGTCGGCTTGACTCATAACACTCTTCCAAAAAGACCCAATACAAACGTTTGGTGGTGGCAAAAGAAAGAAAAAAAAAGAAAAATCTCATTTCTATTCTCTGTATTGCACAATGAAAACAAGAAATTTAATATCTGGATTGTCCGTTTGGTCTTTAGTCCACTCAGCACTTACTGATATGAATGTTTCTTTAGCCAAAGTGAAAAACCAGAAATCCAAAAAGTGATGTACAGCCTGGAGCAACTCCACAGTGAAGAAACTGATCTCACGAACTAACACTCAAGTGGCGTCATATTTTAGCTGTTAATGTGTGCTATTGTGCTAACAAATGCAGTGTGTGATACAACCCTTCTGACTGGATTTGGCTATAGACATAAACAGTAGGTACATGTTACCTATAGTTCTTCAGTGTTGTGTCACTTTAGACTGTGTTTCAAGTGTTGACAAAATACTCACACACAGTGTATAAGTACTTATTTGTTCTAACAAGATGTAGCAGGTTAAACATATGTTAACCTACACATGTGTAGTTGGGCTGTGAACGTTTACGTGTGTGTGTGTATTTGTGCTGGTGTGTTCTGCTTTAAAACGACTAAATCTTTTCCTTGCCACAGGCCTGGACAGGTAATGACTGCGTGTTGCGTGTGAACATTTACTCTGCAGGGCCTTGTAAGGACGTCACATGGCAAAAACTTGTTTCGCAGGAAGTGAAGAGACTGTGAAATCCAAAGATTGTCTGATTGCCAGCGCGTCAGACATGAGGTAGCTGCCAAAAGTAAAGGGAACAGTTTCGGCTCAGATGAGATAACTACTACAAGACCTGCTAACAATTCTGCTACAGTGATACAAAGAGCTGCTGTTACATCCAGACCACAGTCTGTGATTCAGACAAAATTTAGTCCTGGGACTGCTGTGTCATCATGTGGAAACTGCAGTGGTAGTTCTAATTTCAGTACATCTGTGTCTTTATAAGCCTTTGTTCATTTAAAATACTCTTCCAGACCTCTTTATTGGCACTATTTTAGAATATATGCTGATATTTAAAATTCATGTGCAGTGTGTCAAAGTCTTTCAAAGAAATGAACTAAAAACAGCTATGCTAGACAAAATCAGTGTTGAATGGAGTGTGTCATAGTGAAGCCATTTCCCAGCAGGATACACCCTGACACAGGCACACACATAAACATGTTTACGAACAACTCAGAAAAACATTAGATGGGAATTGGTGGAGTCTGGGACTGTTAAAATGGTCACAGCGTTCAATGCTGAAAACCACTCTTCAGGAATTGTATGCGTGATGTAAATCTTTACGCTCGAGGACGTTACGGGTTGTCTGCCTAGATGTAACCCAACCGACCCCAGTCATGCTCCACCTCTTTTCCCATTGTAAATTAGCTTGGTGGTAGAGTCATTGCACTGAGCTTCAAAACTGCTCTTCTAGAAACATAGACCATGGGAGAACTTTTGTCAGCCTCCAGTCCCCCATAAAGTAGTCCAATTAATTACAAGTTATGCAGGTGCAGGTTATTTTCAAAATATGTTTTGTTCTTCTTTTGTTGTAATTTTGCTAAGAGTTCTATCTCAGATTTGATCAAATAATTTAAGGTTTAGGAGTGTCTTGGTCCCATTATGTTTCTGACTGTTGTTGCTAAGCATTGTAGTGATTAAGTCAAGTCACAAGAAAGAAAGAAAGAAAGAAAGAAAGAAAGAAAGAAAGAAAGAAAGAAAGAAAGAAAGAAAGAAAACAGCAGCCTCCGTAAACTGACCTAAGACAGATAGATAGACAACTTTATTGATCCCTTTGGAAAGTTTCCGCAGTTTCCGAAATTGACCTCGTCGTCTTAACTTTCCAGATGAATGGTTGTCTGTCTCTCTGTGTTAGCCCTGTGATAGACTGGCGTCCTGTCCAGGGTGTACCCTGTTTCTTGCCCGACGACAGCTGGGATAGCCTCCCCCCCCCCCCATGAATGAATGAATGAATGAACATCCGCGTCAGGAAGACACCTACGATGCGGTTGTAAGATGTTTGTGACTAGATAAGCAACAGACATGATCTCAGCTTGTCAAATGTTTACATCACATCTTGCAGCCATAATGCTTCTGTAGAGCTGCCAGGTTGTGTGACATGCTGGGTTGGAATTGCATACTGAAGGACACAGACTCCTTTAAATGTAATAGTCCCATGGTGTTGGCTTGAAAGGAGGCTAGAAAATGAGATTAATAGCTATGGTAGCCCGAAGATGCTCCAAGGACAATATTTCACCATAAAATATAACAAAATATATGGTAGAAACACAGAAAGACAGGGGACATATAAAAACAATGTTTAAGACATAGTTTAATTATATCTTTGTGTCTTTTAACTTACAGTATGTGTAATATATTTTATTGTGTACCACATAAAGTCAAGATGCAAAGTCATAGTGTTACAAAAGGTCCCTTCAAGACTGCTAGGAGCATGATGCAGGAGCAACAAAGATACTAAAAGCACAACAAGACCACCGAACATTAAATCTGGAAGGAATTAAAACATTCAAATTGACCTCAAGAAAAGGCACCGAGCCATAAAGAGTTTGAATCTTTGGTCCATGTTAGAGCTTCTTGCAACACACTGCGTTATTTAGTTCAGTGTTGCTCGTTAACAGCAATTTTCTAACCGCCTATTCTTCTCTGCACCCCACAAGAATGATATGAGAGCACCAAAAGGGGTTAACCAGCGCTGCCGTCATCTCTCCACCAACTGCTCTGACTGTACAGGACATGAGGAATCCCACTAAGACCGCCACACTGGCTGAACAACAAACAATCAACAGTAATGTCTTCTTCAGTTACAAATAAACAAACCCCTCTGACTGGATGGTCGTACTTGTCGAGGGTCTTTGCTTCTACTTGTTAAAAATCATGTGGCTGTGAATTTTCTTCTGGCCTGGTGTGCTAAGCCTCCATTGTTATCGGAGTACGAGTCTGGTGACGCGCCATTTGGATTTCATTACTGGGCGTGTTTCAAGCAATACAGAGAAAAAATACCTCTGCGTGGAATCGGACTGTTCACCAGAGCAAGGAAATACAGTATGTGACATGAAAGGCATTCTCTAGAAATACCCTAATCACTGATAATTGTTGGTGATTTAAAATTATTTTGCTGCCAATATCATTTCCAGCAGACACGATAAACCATTTTGATGTGAACACATTCAATCAACTGAATTCAGATGGCGTTTATGACCATCGCTGCATAAAACCCATAAAATTATTTGAGTGGCAGAGCAGATCTTTGCCAGAACTTAATCAGTTCCCAACGGAGGGGTTCCAGCCCAACTTAAGGCAGAAAGTTGGCTTCCAGCTTACATTTCTTGTAGATTGTATTTAAGATGGTATTCTTGCTGTGTGAGGGCATGTGAAATCGGGTATGTTATATAATTCCATGTCATTCTTTTTTGAACATGCCATCCATACATAGTCTTTCCTGCTGAACCTATCCCCTCTGGATCTGCCCGTCTGTAGAATTCCCCTCTGGAGACATTTCCTCAGAACATAGCCCGCATTCCTGAGCATCTGTTCAATCCCTGTAAACAACATTCCTCCTCTGGGAAACAAAAGCCGCAAAAAAACATTATCTCGCTGTCTGACCCAAAAGCCTCGTCTCTAGCATCTTTTCTTTTTCTTTACACTTATGAAAAGACGCTTGTTGTCTCTCAGAGGGACTGTTTAAGACCTTTAGCACATGCTCGCATCCTCTTCATTTCTGACATAGCAAGAGCGAACCCGCAACCCTTTCAGCGTCCCCCTAACCTCAGAAACACAAAAGAATCACATCTTCACAACCGAGGGAAGTGCTTTAAATGTCATGTTTCTGCCATGCCATTTAAACTTGTTTCTTGTTAAACTTCTTGTTTTAGTGTGTAATGACTGTTACTGGGAACAATTTATGTCTACTTTCGGAGTGGAGGCTCGGGAAATTACTCCCCTGGAAATCTCTGGAAATCCCTGTTGCTGGTGTCAGGCAGCCTGTGGGGGAGATCTGGCAGAGAAGTGAAGCTGGTAGGAAAGTGTATGGACTTGAGTTTCTACTTAAAGGGAATGAGAGGCAGGTGGGCTCAGGTGATTTAGACCTGAATCACAGCAGATGTTCTGAGTTAACACTACAGCGACATTAATCAGTGGTCCTTCTACGTTTAAAAGTCCCTGTAGTATGCATTAGAAAATGTATTTCTAACAATAATAGTAAAAATAATGGTAATTAAAAGTTCTACAAGTGCTTTGTTTGAGGGCAGGCCTAAATTTAGCATTTAGTCTTCCTGATTACAGACACAAAATCGAAAGAAGGAAAGAAAACCAGATATCAGTTAAATTAAGAACGTGCTTTTCTGCCTTGTGTCAGTGAGAGTGACGGGGAAGTGAGGCGGTGAAGTCATCAGGTTAACATCAGATGAAAATTACCAAACACTTGGAGATGTATGTTGGTTGCACAGGTCAGTGAAAACAAAACGAGCTTTGGATCTTCGTTTAAGATGCAGGAGAAAACAGACGTACCTAATTAAACAGTGTCAGCCATCCACACATCCACTGTTTGGCCACTGTGTCTCACTCCACCCTGTACCTTCATCTCACTTTGGATAGTAGGATCTATCCGTGAAATGGACAATGCAAATGTCACCACTGAAAAACTTCAGACTGTGGAAATTATACAGCCAAGTGTGACTAAGGGGCCGTCCACACGAAAACGCATTTGTTTTTAATCGTTTTGGCCTATCGTCCAGACGAATCCCGTAAACGCATAGCCGTAAAAAGGCACTTTTTTGAAAACGGATCTCAGGGTGGATAAATTCGAAAACGCACTTCTTGTGAATCCGTCTGGACAGATGAAACCGGAGATTTTGCAAAACGATGACGTCATCGCCACCATCGCCACACCCCTCGAGCAGCCTTCCACCTCTTATATCTCGCGAAACGTCTCATAACAACATCAACAACAATGGTGGACTACATGCTTGCGTTACTACTGGAGAAGATATTGATTCTATTATGGTTACTACGGCAAAATCAAATTTTTCCTTGAGTTTGGTTTCTTCTAAAGCCGATTTCTAAACAGCGCTCAAGCGTCATGCGCATGCGCCACCTCTTCCTCTCCGTTTTTGGTGAATTTCTGAAACTGAAACAGCGCCGCCTATTAACCTGGGATATGAAGTAGCGTTTTGAGACGTGTTAAGACGAATCAGTCTGGATGCAGATATTTTTGAAACCGTGCCAGCGAAAAAGGGAAGGGATGGAAAAAGATCGTTTTCGTACGTGTGGACGAGGCCTAAAATGTTTTCCTCCAACAACACAAACATCCGAGCTCAGTGATTCACCGCTGTCTAATGTACAGTGTCTGCCTTGCTTAAGAGTTACTACTACTTTCATTTCTCAAACAATGGTTTACGGGAACACCACGCACGGTCAAAACAGCTATCACTTATTGCTAAAGCCTGGGAATGAAAAATGTCAGTCTTTCTTAAACAGCTGGTTGGTCAAAGTGAGCGAGTTGAAAGGTTTTGGCACAAACACTGCATGAGATGTTTTTCCCATTTGCATTATAATTGATGATGGAAAGGAAAAAGGCACAGGGTTGATTGTTAACGCCTGAGGATTGTAAATGCTCTCACTTCCCGATCCTCTCGCTAAAGAATAAAAGAGAAGTATTCAAGTAGTAATTTGTTATTTTTTTTAAAGTAAACTAAACAGAATTTATTTAAAGCTAAATAGAAACCAAACAAGGCAAGTCAAGAAAACAAACGAACTTAGCAGAACACTGTGACTATCAGCTCAGGCCAGAACAGTGCTGCCTCTTTATTAGTTCAGTGAAGTGACTGCAGTTTAAAAAGTCAGCCTGGAACACTTCAAAGGTGAAATTAAATGTCCCAGATAGTATTATCAGACCGTGCAGAATGTGCCACACGACGCCGGAGCGAACAGGCCGACGCTGCTTATCTGGGCACATCACACCCTGTGTAAATGTCAGAGCTTGAGAGCAAAGGGGGGAAACAAAGATAAGAACAAAAAAGTTATGCCCTTGTTGTTTGTGATGGAGGCTTGTCAAAAAGAACAAAAAACGTTGCCCTCCAGTCTGCAGCTCCTGATTTTATTTTCCTTTTCTTCCTCGGCTCTCCCTCCTCTGAATGTGGTCTCCAGCATTCCCGGATAGCTGGAGACTAAACTGTGAACAGATATTACCAGCAATTAGACGGATCCCAGTAAATGTTCCAATCTACCAAGGAAAACATCCACCCGCTTCGTAAACAGGCTACATTCCTGGTGTTTGTCGTGTCAAGAGAGCTCTTGGGCGAGGTGTTAATATACAGCTCGTTCTCGTGAAAATAACACAGTGTCTTCTTGGGAGCTGTAAAGTGGATGCAAAACAGAAATTATGTCACGTTAGAAACGAGGATGTCAGTTTGGTTGTACAAGTTGAACATACTCTCCTGGTCATTAGGCTGTGGTTCTGAAAGGCATTGTTATGAGTTTATGAAAAATAGACATTAATAAATCAAGTTAAACGTTTTCAACACATGTTCGACAGTAATGTCATGTTGTCCAGCTGCCACGTTGCATACAGCTGTTCTCTCCTTCCTTATTTAACAGCAGCTTCATAAACAAATGTTATTCTTATTGTAAGCAGACCATTTTGTCGACTCACTCCGTAGTGAAAGTAAAATCAAAACTTAATGTGCGGGCCGAAATTCCCCCACCCCCAACATTTCTCTGAGGGAAAGTTTGTCTGGAACTCCTCTGTTGGGAACTGATTATAATTTGGCAAAGATCTGCCACCAGTCTAACCGTTTTTTTGTTTTTTTTTGTGCAACAGTGACACAGCCATACAGGTCATCTGAGTGCTGTGGAGCTGAAATAGTCGACAACAAAATGACTCTGATTTGTTGTGGGACTACGCAGTTGCAAGCAGATGACAAAGGGAACTTTGAGGTGCTTAGATGCAAAGTTCAGCTTTGAAGTACAGACTCTGAATGACTGGAGGATGCAGTATGGTCATTCTGCAGCTGGAACAACAGTATGCTTGTTGATGCCCTCAAAGTGCATTCTGGGATACCCAGCTGTCCAAAGTCCACCCAAGTAACCTGTCAGTACACCCTCAATAAAACAGGCTTGGCAAGTACACGTCTGGGTATTTAGACTACACTTGGTCAGATGCATGCTTTGAAATAGAACTCGGGCTTTGAATGATGACGTTTCACAACAACACATGAACAGACAAGAACAGATATAAATAAACTTCCTTGTTCTTTTTCAGTTATCTAGTTTGGTTTCCCTTTTCCTGTTTTATTTATGGGCCTGTGTCGTTCAGTTTTACTTCCAGTATTTGTCTTTTCCTTGTGATTAGGAAATTGATTTCTCCCTGTGTTTGCTCCTCCCTTTGCACTTCACCTGTGTCTCGTTTCTCCATTAGTTCTGCTTGTGTATATATATAGCCCTGTCGTTCCCAGCCCTTTATCAGTTTGTCTTGATTTCCTTCCATGTGTTACTTTGACTGACTTTGACCTTCTGCTGCTACTCTGTTTCCCTTCAGTTGTACCTTCCTCTTTGAGTGTTTCTGCCTGATTCCTGTTCCTTTTAGTTTTTTTTTTTTTTTTTTTTTTGGATTATGCTCTGCAGTGTCCTTGCAAATGTTTTTTCATCAAACACAGAAAGTATGTCTTGTATTTGTGTCCTCCCCTTCTTATGCC
The DNA here is from genome assembly GCA_005024645.1 of Planiliza haematocheilus. Classification (NCBI taxonomy): domain Eukaryota; kingdom Metazoa; phylum Chordata; class Actinopteri; order Mugiliformes; family Mugilidae; genus Planiliza; species Planiliza haematocheilus. The sequence continues at coordinate 5,071,882 of SRSE01000744.1, read as the reverse complement.
ACTGTAAACGTCCTGAGCCCTCACCCTGACCATTTCATGTGTCATTAAACGTTGTAAAACGCTTGGAATGTGTGACCAATGGTCCTGAAGTGACATACTCCTCATACACAACTCCATGACATAACCTACCAGGAAGATGTTCTATGTCTGTTTTCATACGCTGTCCAGTAATCTCCTCCAACTGTGTGACATGTATTCAAAGTTTGAATTCAACTAAAAAGCTGCACATTCGGTTCTTGTTTTTGTGAACTTAAATTGCATTTCTTGGTAACTTGACATGTAATCCACACTCAAATGATTAAGGAACACTGTTTGCCATGGCTGGCATTATGCACGGGGGCCTGTGGAGCAACATCAGTGATGAAAAGCAGTGGAGGCAAACAGTGCTGAGTGAATTTCCAGAAGGGCTCACCCTTAAAATAACTTCCTAGTCAGGTCCTGCATACCACACCATACCTCGGCCTGCCTCGATCTGGCCACCTCCCCACCCTGCTCATGCACCTTGAGGTCCACCTCAGGACCACACTTCCTCTGGTAGTGTTACAGTTTGCTGTCTCCATTCTCCAAAACCAACACAGGGAACTTGCACAACCTTCCTCCTCAATCACAAACCCGCCTTCAAAAGACAACAAAGACTGGCAGTTTGGAAAACTGTGAAAACAAGTGTGTGCCAGCTTTTAGAACACCATCACAGTGTGGAAAATTTGGATGTTCTCTAAAGAGCAAGTAACCCTGCTTTGGGTTACTTTTTTGTGCATGTCTGCATTCAAGCTAATGCAGCTAGTTTCCATGCTGCATGCAGTAACACAATAAGTCCTAGAGGGAGAGCTCCACCCTGTCAGCTGGCTAGACCAGTGACACAACCCAGATCCGAAGGTCTGATCCCACCAGCTTTCAGAGAGGTGTGACAGGGGTCCACCCTGGTGATTTCCCTCCTAGCTAGGCTCTTGGCCTCTCCTCCAGGTTTTGAAGGGTATTAGGGTGGATAAGGGCTTGATGAAGGATGGAGGGAGGGTGGTGAAGGAGGGCAAGAAGATGAGGTGCAGTGGAGGGAGCAATGAAAAGAGGGTGGGAAGCTATATTAGACCAACGCTCTCTGTTGTTCTTGTCTCTCTCTCTCTGTAGTCTGTCCCACCCCACTGCAGGGTATTACAGACACATGCACATACTCTCACACACGCAAAACAAAACAAAAATTTCCATGATAATAGTGTTCCAGCCAGTGGGAGTAACAAAGCAGGGTGACCACAGCGCGTTTCTCACAGAGGAGGGCAGATTGAAAGTCTTTCTCAATGCTGGATCGGAGGAATCATCTGTTCCTCCAGTCAGGCCACAAAACCCAATCAGCCTCGCACTGAGTTTAGAGGCAAGCTGGCATCTGGGCAGACCTCGGGGAAAGTGGCTCACTAGAGGGGGCCTGTGGTGAGCTGAGGAATGAATCGTGTGAAATTAATTGACTTTGACGCAGTAGAAGTCATCTGTTGTTACACAGTGTATTATTACAGTGATTATCACCATGATGTACGAAGGCTTAGGAATTCCCGTTTCTATGGTTTGGGTTGTTGTTGTTTCTACCAGTAACACATGGGGTAACGATGTATTCACCAAGTTAACTGCAACAATGGGACCTGGGAGCGACATTACTGACATGGCAGAGTGGGCACAGAATAATTTTGAGTAGGAAAAAAAATATAAGGGAAAATGGAAAAATGTGTGGCTATATTTGTATTTTCTTTCCAGCACTCCAGGAGTCATGCTGGCTTTAGAAAAAAAACACTCTGCCTGGACAGCAAGACCTTCTAGGACATAACTCCCATAAAATCACTACTTTATTTTATTTGTGTAGTCGGAAACTAACAGAATATATAATTAACTGTGAGCTTTAGAAGTTCTTGCATATACATACTTGATTTAACCACTTTTGGGAAGTAGTGGACACTGACATATTGCAAATTTATAGTAAACTATTGTAAAGTGTGTAAACACATGCAGCAGATAGAGCGCAGCATTACCATTCTTTTGGACTTTTGTTCGAGTAACTTCAACAGTTTTTGTTTTGTACCAACTCTTAAGGGAAACATCTGAGTCTTTTGTGGCAAAAATGCTTCACCATGATCACTTTGTCTCTGTGCTGTTTCTTGCTGAGCAGAACACAGAACATTTTCAGTGCTGAAAAAAGTTGGCTGAAGCAAACCCAGTGAGAGCAGAAAAAAGAAAAGGAATTTAAAAGTAGACACACAGGAAAACCAAAACTGAGGGACACTAAAAAGCTTTGTAAAACTTTGGGGGGTGTTCTGGAGAAAATAAGTCTTCTATCAACAAGCGCGATCCATTCCACATCCAGGTAATCCTTTTGACCCACTGACAATAAAAATAGTCATCCCAGCTGCTATAACTTTCGAGGCAACTTTGAGCCATGCTAGCTGCTCTGAGGCTAACCTCGGCTAATCGACCCCTGACTCTTCATCTCTCTATGTTTAACGTTGCTTCTTATGTAACTTTAGACTGAGGAGCGAATAAGCTAAATCTCCCAAGACGTCTAAGACTGTACGTCAGCATAATAAACGCAAGCAGACACGTTTTGAGTGAAGCATGAAGGTTAGTTTGCACACCTCTGAGGATATCAAGTTCACTAACAGCTGCTGGACAGGTCCCCCTGGCAGTCAGGCCGGTCCATAAGGGCCTTCCTGCTAAGAGTTAAATCTAATGGCATGGTGTCCAGTAAGCAGCCCACTGTGAATGCAGTGTGGTGGTTAATGGTACATGGGGACACATACAAGCTAAAGTAGGACATCTAATAGTGTCACAACTGACAGCAACAAAGCAAAACCCACATCCTTTTTCACCCACTTGACAGAATATTAGGTCTGAGTGCGCTCTAAATCTTAGCTTCATGGCTTTATGTTGAAACAGTGTCAGAAAAGTGGTAATACACTTGATTTAACTGCTAAGTGTTGTCCTCTGACTAAAATGGGGTCATGTACAACACGATAACATTTAAAGTACTAAAACCCACAGCCTTCAAAATGAAAACACAGTTGGATCAGCAGCTCTCTCAGTTATTTTTCACAAATGCTGAACTCCACAACCATGAAAAAAGGATTTAGTGCTGGACTGTTGTAGAATACATTCATTTTCACTATTGTAGCTAATGAAGTGCCAACCGAGCTTAATTCAAGCTTAATTCAACAATACACCACACATCAGTCATAAAGACAAACCATATCATATTTTTTAGTTAACAAGATGTAACATGATGGCAGCCTTATGGACACAGCGCTTCCTGTTTTACAGTATTGACCTTAAAAGTGACAACCTACGAAAAACTGCATGAGGACATGATTGATAATAGCGCCTTTGCTCACTAGTAGCATAAACCTTGTGTACTATCACATACACTGTACGGTGGCAGCGGGCCTTTCACACAGCAACAGCTACTGCCTGTTATCTCTCTTCCAGCTGTCTGTGTGTGTGTGTGTGTGTGTGTGTGTGTGTCGTCCTGACTGAAAGGCCATTCTTTTCTCAGGACCAACTGCAGCAGCCTGGGCTGTGTCTGACTCTTAACTCTGGCCCCGGCCCAGCACATTACGCTGCTCTCCTGACCCTGACATATGGCCCTGGGGACCCACCTCCAAGCCTCTCTCTGACAGCTGTGTGCGAACGCAGACTGGCTGTTCACGTGTTCACTGTGATAATTGTACACAACATGCATGCTGTCATCAGTTTTTAACAGTCAGTTTCGCTTTTTTTTTTTTTGTTTAGCTGATGCATGCACACATTTTACTTCTCTTACACGTTAGCCTTTAGCATTAGCATTACTGGCTCTGACTCAAGGAAAGGTACGAAGGAAAGAGTTGTTTGTATGTAAAGATGAAGATCTTCAGTTCTTGGGCTTTCCAACTGTATTCGTTTCATTTTTTAACTGCACTTGGAACAGAAATGGTAAAAACTTTGCAAATGGATGGCTGTGCACAGGGTTGTCTAACTTCCTCTGAGCATGTTAACTGGGCCTGTGGCATTTAAAATTAATTCAGAATCATAACATTTACAACTGTTTTTATTCTCTCCTGTGATACACATACAGTTTCACTGATCCAAAATTCATCGCCTGTAATCTAAATAATAGCAGCACAGTACCTCCACCACTGATTGATTGACATCCCTGAAAAGAAGTGTACCGCAGCTCCATTGCTTAACACCAAATATGTTGCCAAAGGGGGACCAAACAGGAACTTGTGGATAACCACATCAATTAGAAAGAAGCTGACTCAGGGGAAGTTTAAATTTGACTACTGTGATGCACCAGACATGAAGAGAGGTTTTATTTTCAGGTTGCGACTTCCCGCGCCGAGGTGGGAGATGCCGTGGGAAGGTGGGAGAGCATGCAGGGAATTGCTTGTCTTGTTTAATGCCACTTGTTGCATGATGGAGGCAGATTGGAGGTAAATAATGCAGCAGAGTAAAGTCCAAAGCAAACAGGCATACCTCTTCTGCTGCGACCAACTCAGAGCCAGTTTATAAGAGCTAAAGCCAATGTCAACAAAACCCAGCTCAGACGCATATTGAAGGTTAACAAGCACTAATATCCTTAAAGCCCAAGTTACTGCAAACAATGCTGACCTAACTGTTTGATGCTGCTGTAAAATAAGTCAGGTTTTCTAGAGTTTTACTCACATGACAGGTTAAATCTTACCAATGGAGTGAAGTTTATCTGTTTATACTAGCAACATATTGTTGGCACACCTTGGTGATTCCACACGTTCAGCTCCAAACAGCTGGGGTCAGGTGAGTTTGTGCCTTAAAATGAAAGAACAACTGCACAGAAGACAAAAATCTGATTTTCACAGCGGGAGAGTTCAAGGGTTTATTTTCATGGTATCTCAAGAATGGTTCCTCCCCCTCTTTACTTTGTGTGTTTTCATTCCTGTTGGTCTTTTGGGAAAAAGGAGGAGCCGGCTTGTTCCAAACTCACACTGGATAACATCCGCCAATCAGTGGCTCCAAGCGCTGCAGTGAGAAACACATCTCGGTTCAAATTGAGAAGCTGAAGCATGGATCGAACATCCTGCGGTTGCAGTGAAACATCCAGCTCTGATAAGGAACCACATCTCTGGGAGGTGTCCAATCAGCATTTGAATTTTTGGAAGTTGTGTGGAGATTTACACCACACAAGGTTCAACACCAGTACAGGAAACTGCTTACAACTCTGATTAAAGTTTGACCTCCAGAACAAAGATTCATTAACAACAACATTCATTCATTCACACTATATTGAATAAGTGTCCTGCAATTATTCAAAGTCCCATAACTGCCATGTATACATGTACATTAAACATGCATCGCTGGTACCTTTGCTTGCTTCATTTATTGAAATTGCATTTATTTGTTCATTTAGTCTTAGATTAGCTTTGACCTTTATACAACTTCCTCTTTAGTTTCAGTTTAAACATTCTGAGTTGGATGAGTACAAGACAATCCGCATTTTTGAGACCATTCTTGAGAAATTCATTGTCTATTTTTTTTCAGTGCACAATGAAATTCTAAATGCTTGTTGTACTCATTTCAAAATACATTCAACTTGAGACCTGTTATATCCACAGCTCAAAGACTATGACCTCAGCAGACACATGTGGAGGAACAGCTGTGCCAAGCAGATTATGAAACCTGCAGGATGAGCACTGGAAGCGGTGAGCATGCAGACCAACGGTGATCGAGTGGCAGCAGGGGAAAGCAGGAGAGCATACGAAATGTTAAAAAGGAAAGGCCATTCACTGGAAAAAGTGACAGAAAGCAAGAGAGTATTAAAAGCTTACAAATTCAACAGCAGCTCTGGTTTCTTCAAGAGGTGTTTGCACCCTAATGCCACCTGGTGGTTAAAATGACTCATAACAGCTCTGAGAGGCACATAAAGGTATACTAAAGGCAGCTTTACCTGGGTATGATGCAGCACACTTCTTTCATTATGACTAATCATATCCATTCAATTCCTTCCATGGAAGGAACAAACTCTGATTTGGTCTGACTGCCTGAATTCACATCAGGCCATCCCTTTAAAATGAACACAACAGTGTGTTTGCATATTTTGTACTTTCGACATTTAAACACTACACGGATTTAAATAAAATACAAGCATTAATATTTCAGAATAAGCCAGTCCTAATACAAAAAAATAGAGTAATTTTCTTTTTAGCTAAAATTTCAATTAAAGGAAAAGTGTGCACTAGAGCAATAAAAGAGGCTTCTACACTTTGATTTGGAAAATTTAATAGTCATAGGTTAAAGACAGCAGATGCAAAGAAACCCTTCGATTTAACATCCAGTGGGTTCTGGTGGAAACCAAGTTCCTATATCACATACACATAACAGTTTAGAAATTCATATAGTTTTAGATTTTTTTCTTTTGCACTTTAAGTGGGAGGTAGTGAAAACACACAAGTACTGTCCTCATTGCTACAGCTCCTTGGTTAATGTTGGGGTATAATGATTAACACTAGCATGAAGGGATAGTATTATGAAGATATTAACCAGCCCGGGCAAGCATAACTGCAGCAAAAGTCACCGACACAATAATAAACACAGGTTCTGTTGCATGAACATTTTATTTCCATTAGTGCCGAGAACGAACTCAGAGACATACTGCGGCTTCAAAGTACACTCATCTTGTTCCAAAAGCTCAACGTCGCTTATTAAGATTATTTCCAAAGGCACCTGTAGTTTACAGTTTAATCTCACAACATTAATATGACTTGATGAATGGGGAGTGACAGAAATAATAAATAATGAAAGATGAGAGGAGCTGGTGATGAAAGTGAACCTTCAGTAAGCAGAAAACAGAAGAGCGACAGGCACCTGCACAAAAAGACACACATAAACGCAGACACACAAAAAACTCATATAGCTCATCAGTCTAATTATATGCCGTTACACATACATATGCCTGCAACACAAAACATGATATATATATATATATATATATATTTTGAAATGTTACTCAGGCCCCAAAATCTTACTCAAAAGCAGAATATTTACAAATAAAACTGGTAAGATTTGAATATGGTCTCCTAAAGGAGCAACCGATCTTTTTTTATTTCAACTATGAGATGTCACTGGAAATACAGACTCCTGAAACACATCACTACCTGAGTTCTGTGTCAAATCTACATTTACTCAAAACACTACAAAAATAAAAGGTCAATAGAAAATGAATACCGCCAAAAAAAATGATAGAAAATTCAGTATGTGACTAACGAAGAATAAGGTGTCATCGGTATACAGTATGAGAAAAATGTACAGAAAATGGTCAAACGCTTTTCAGAAAATGAGTTGTTTCAGTCTTTCTTTTCATTAGTGGATCCAAAAGTTTATCATTGTGCACTTTTACCTTTACTTCATTCAACATTCAAAAGGCAACTCTCACAGGCCAGAGTGACAAGAAAGGGAAACTAAAGAGGAAGATTCTGATGTACAGTAGCTCTCTTCTTAGTTTAAACATACAAAAACAAGTCTAAAGATTTATTTAATCCTAATATATGACGGTCTATATAATGAGCTTACATATGGAATGCTTAAAATCAGAAATAGCTTTGAAGACTAAAATTCAGTCAGTGTTATTTTAAGTTAACTTAACCAGAGGAGCAATGTATTCATTATTTTTTATGAATGCGCAACGGCAGACTCGGAAACTGGAAACGTCCCAGTTCGACGTGACCTCACCGCTGCCTGCCAGCTTTTAAGGATGTGCTGAAGACCAATACCACTGAAATAACGTCCTGTCTGTGGTCCATGAACTGTGTACTGTTTAGTTATGCAGTCAGTGCTGTGCCAGTCCAGTAAATATTTACAAGCACTTTGAAAGCATGCAAAAACATATGACGATACGACAGATAATGATGTGAATAAAGAGAGCCAAAAAATGTTTCAATCTAAACTGTCTTCTTTTAAAACTCTATTTTTGTAAGAATTTTGTAAATCAAAGTAACAGCTGTACATTTTGGAAAATGCAATTATTTGTTTTGAGTGTCTAATGAGATAATGTATAGTATTCACATATCTGTTTGTTCAGTATGGAGCTACAGCCAGGAGACCATTAGCTTAGCTTAGCATAAAAACTGAAAACAAGGGACCCAATTAGCCTGTAGCTAATTCTTGGCCCGTGATGCATGTACCATGAACCTGAATTAGTCCCAAGAGGCAGTTTGTCATCTGCTTGATAATTTAACATATTTACCTCATCAGCTACAGTATGTATGATCTTCCTTTTAAACCAAAAAATGAATCAAACTATAACCAATACCGTAAATTACCTATCCACGCAAATGAATGATATTGGCCAATAATATCAAATGGAATACAATAACAGAGCACACCCAAAAATACTTTTTGCAAACACATGGCATGTTCATGTCTTCATTTGTGCCCTTTGACAAAGAGGAATGATAATACTAAAATAAATAGACATGGCACAAGCCTTGTAAGATAAAAAAAACAACTGCCTCTTTCTTTGCCAATAAGTGTTCAGTGTTTCATTGCCTGAGATTTTGTCCACAGCTCAGATAAGAAAATAAACAATGGTGCCTAACATCTAGTTTCATTTAAATTGCGGTGGCAAGAGGTCTTTAATACTGAGAGGAATGATTTGAGGAGGCTTCCAAACACTCCAGGATCCACCTCCTTATGTCTTCAATCTCAAAGGGTTTCAGACCCAGTACTGGTTCTTTTTCAAGGCTGGGTTTGTTGTCCGACAATGCTGCAACAGCTCCGGGTCTGCATCTTTGGAGTTCACGTTGGACATGGGGATGTTATTGGCTGGGTCAGTTTTGCGAAAGGTTTCTGTGCCAGCCACCTCTCCATTTTTGGGCTTGGATGCTGCGGTCTGGACGTTATGCTTGCCTGTCTTGTTTTTACGGATCAGGTAATAGGCCAACACGGCTGCTAGTAGTAAGAGGAGGAGCACTACAAGGATGGGGATGAGAATTGACCAGAAATTGCTGCGCCGGGAAACATGTGGTCTCCCGTAGGAGCTAGAGTCAGAAGATGTTGTAGTTGTCCTCCAGGAGGGGCTAGCTGGGGTGACATAAGGGGACCCACTCACATCAGGAATGCTTTTACTGCCTTTGGATGCTCCTGAGGGAATCCTCAACAGAGTTGCTGGGTAAAAGCCAGAAGCATTGTAGGGCCCTGTATGGAAAGAAAGCACACATTCTGCAGGAGGGACCGAATGGCCTTTGAGCAGAAAACGGGCCTCATCTTGAGTGACACCACCCTGTGATCCAGTGGGGCTTGTTAAGACTTCCATAGCTACACGTCCCTCATCCAGGTCAGTCTGGCTAAATGAGTCTATTGGCTGACCAGCATCAGAACCTCCCGACCTCACAAACCGAGCTCCTCTTGGCTGCTGGATGACAGTAAAAGTTGGGGGGTGACCAGTCTTGTTGGCCAAGGGAGTGGAATCCAGAAGCTTTTTGTCCAGTTGGACCAGTGCACCCTGGGGTAGGAGAGGATCCTGGGCGATGCTGGCTAGAGGCTGTACAGTGATGTTGAGGACAGAGGAGACATTGGCCGCCCGGCTGCGTGCCACAAACGCTACACTGTCTCGAGGCGAAGTGGACTTGACGAAGCGGACACTGACTCGACCTTCTTTGATCTGTTTCTGGGTGAAGGCTGACGTAGGCTGTCGGTCTACCATGACTTCTGCATACTTAGGAACACTTGTGATTTTGTAAAGGATTTCCTCCTCAACTGGGCCCCCGGTAGTGGCCCTCAACATTTCTTCAGTCACCAGGGTTTCTTCGTCACCCTGCTTCACCTTGATCTCCGGAGATTTGTCAAGAAGCAGGGTACGAGCTAAGACACCAATGTGGAGGGTGTGGGGCTCTGTTTGGTGTTCTCCATCTGACACAATAAATTCCACAAAGCCATCTGAAAGGCTGCCATCGCTGTAGAAGCCCACATGCCCATTGTTGACCATCTCTTGTGTAAACTCAGAGACTGGTTCATTTGTAATCACATTAACCAGTCGACCATTGCTTGGGGCTTTGGTTACCTTGAAGAGCACCTCATCTGGTGGGCTGTCTTCGTCTTGAGTGTTGAGATGCCTCTGAGATAAGGTGGTCATGGAACCTTGAAGAACCTCTAAGAGAATATCTATCGTGACTAGTTCAGGGGGGTCAAATCCCCTCCGTTTGATTGAGATGTTAAAGACCTCCTCCAGGACCACAGACTCTGCAGGCGAGGTCACACCACCGCCCTCAGACTTCAGACGGGCCCTGAAAGAGAAGCTGTCAGAGGAGGCCTTTGAGTCATCGTGGAGAAATTCCAGATTCCCTTGAGTTACATCTTCCTGCATGAAGGATGGGGCATCGCGGGGCAGGTCCTGACCACCGAGTGTGATACGGCCATGACTAGGGAAACGCTTGATCTCAAAAATTACGTCCACATCTTGTCTTTTATCTTCAGGCAGGCTAGCCAGCAGGTTGGAAGCATCAAGAATTGAATCGTCAATGTTTTTTCTCTGGCCCTGTACAATGTCCAGACCTGAGCAGAAACAATAACAATGAAAAGATTTTTAAGTGACAGCATATTCATTTGAAAAACATAATATTCGGTTTTGTTCTCCTGTTGATTTTGAATTATGCAACACATCACAGTTAGTGTGCACACTTAGGCAGACAAACAGAGCAGAGGGATTTAAATGTGGATGATTCAGACAAAGAAAACTTGCAGGAAATAATAAGAAAGATATTCCAACCACCCAGCACAACAGCAGATGAGTCAGAAATGGAAATTAGGGTGGTTTGAACCTGACATTTATATTCAGTTGTGATTCATTTGTGACCGGGGGAGAATTAAAATGTTTTTTTGTTTGTTTTTTTTTCTTTTTTTCCAAATGGTTAAAAATGTTTTAATTCTTTCGTGAAGTATTTTCAGAATAATATCTCTAACAAAATAAAAGCACTACTGGTTTCCAAAGAAAGCCTGTGATGCTTTCACTGACACATTATTAAATTATTTTACAGTATATAGAGCAGATCCCAGTGTGTGAATGGGCTGACTACAAAATGTGAGACCCTAAACCAAGGGTATTTTCATATGTATGTACCTTCAAAAATACCTAAAATTTGCTACAAAGACAAAATAAATAAATAAAAAAATAACAAGAATACAGACATAATACTTCAGATTTAAGATACAAATCTATTGTGAAAGTGGTTGAGGGAGTGGTTCATACTGAAAATTCAGTTTCTTTAAACTTCATATGATAATTCTCTTAATCCAGCTTTAGTTTCATGAAATCAATATGAAACACTTGTATGAAGTAATGTTAATTCAGTGACTAAATAAAATATCTGACACGTGTGCTGAATGGCTGCACCTGGAACCCTCTAATGAGGCTTTACAGGCTGACATACTCATCCCTCCTTCATAACATCTGTGGAAATGCATAAGCACTAACTAGTGTTGTGTTCAATTACCTTGTTTAGATGCTTATTTATTACAGTGGCCTTTTCATATAACATGTCATTTATTAATTTTAACGGTTGTGCTCCTCCCCTACGTCATTTACCTTTGTTCCTCCACAGCTGTGAGGAGATGTTGCTGTGAGCCGCATAGTAAGAGATGGTGATGGGCAGGATGTGATGGACGTCTGGCGCAGGTTGGGACGACAGTGAGAGCTCGATGGAGTCCCTCACAACCCAGAAGGGCTCCTCGGGTAGCTGGTGTTCATAGTAGACCACTCCTGACTCCAGCTGTGCATCAAAGGAACCACATTTAGAAGATGTTTTGTAATAAAATTCAACTCAGTAAGATCACAATCAACTGTTGGCATCGTCTATCCTTTTATTTTGATAGTTTGGTGTTTCCTCCTTTTCACAGTTATCGAGATTTTTTTTCATCTTTTTCCAGCTTTTGCAGAATTTGGCAGAAATATGAAAGTGTTTAGTGTTGATCCATTTTTGACACACTAAAGTCAGCAGCTTGTTGATGACTTATTCTGACTTGAGTCACTTTATAGGCCAGGACTGACATTTTGGTTTGGTTTAAAATATTTTATTGCTTTCTTTCCCTCTGACGTCTGCGCACACCACAGTTAAAATGGGAGCTGAAATGGTTGCAGCAGTGGTTTGGCTCAGCTGAACTGGGATGCAGGGTTTGGAAACTGGAATGTGACGGACTGTGTATGCTCTCTGAGGTCACTGTGTCCTAAACTCAACTCCTTTCTCTCTCTTTTTCTCTCTTTCTCTCTCTCTCCATCTCTCTCTCTCTCTCTCTCTCTCTCTCTCTCTCACACACACGCGCACACACACACACACACAAATGTGCATGAGTGTACTTTTGCGCGCACACACGATCACACACTGCAGAACGAGTAGAAATCATCAAATCCTGTTTTCGGCTCGACGTGGCGTCAGATTTTCTGTCACAGCCCAAATGCATCAGTTTGGAGGGAAGGAATTTGTTCTCATGCTCGTCCAAGCGCGGTCAGATGTCAGGAATGGAAATGAACAGATAGTTGTGAATCGACTGCAGCCACGGCAGCAGTATGTTGCTGTGGAAATGAATGGTAAACTATCGTACCTTATAATCCTAACCAAATTCAGCAAAGGCTAAAATGCCATCAGTCGTGTTTAGTAAAATGTGGCCAGTGTTATCAGAGTGAAATGATATAAATCTGCTTCTACTTTTCAGACACTAAGTGACTCACTGAACAAAGGAGCTCTTTGGAATCAGAGGACACACCCTGATGAAGGGTTGTGCTGGAACATGTAGGTGTCAGGCATGAAAAACTAAAGAGATTTTATTGTTCCCAGATGACATGTGTACTGCAATTGTTGTACTTAATTCAATGAAATCTCTATTTCTTAGTTCATGTTTCCCCTGTCAGCTTGTTTAAATCCTCTCCAACTATACACAGCAGCTCAAACAGAGACATGGATGTATTTGACAATAATAAAGGTGAAGCAGCAGTAACCCAGTCCTGAGACGATAGTAAAACCTTCAAGTGGAAAAGCCTGTAAACTATGAGCCAAGTGCTCATTCTCAAGGTGAGCATCAACATCTGAGTGACACAATGTCAATTTGCTGGCAAGCGAAAGCCCTCTGCTAAGGCACAAAAGAGGAGTAATATGGGTTTGACCAATTCAGTGCAAACAGGGTACACGTTATACAGCCAAACTTAAAATATTGCCAGTGGCTAAAGGTAACATATAAAACTCCTAAAGGGGTAGGTGAGTCATTATTGAAATTAACTTATTTTTTAATTGTTTGTTTTTGTTAAATAGCCAGGCAGCCATTAGCATTGTTATTTACAGGGTGTACTGCTTCTTGTCATTTCTAGGGATACAGTTTGTTTGACTTTAGAAATCGATTGCTATTTGGTTAACAGCAACAAAGAGAGGTAAAAAAACCCAACACTGATTGTAACTATGGAGACAGAATAAAAATCACATGGTTTGTCACCAAAAAGTCAGACACAGTACTCCACAAGATGTTGGTTTGCAGGAAAATGTAATCTTCAAGTGTCTGAACAAAGAATTGGTGGTGATTTTCTGGAGAGGACTCTGCAATTACCATCTTGGTCTCACAGCAACAAATGTCAGATTACGCCTGTCTTAGTCCAGACTGAATGATCGTTCCTGCTGGCTTTAATCCACTGACTTCTTTGAGGAGTAATGGATATATATATATATAGTATAGTGGATATATAAGTAAATGCACTGAAGAGGCCTAATGTCTTTTTATACTGTATGTCTGTTTGATGGCCTGCACAGCAGACGACTGGAGTGCCTTTTCAAGCTGTGACTGCTTAGTAATGCAAACTTGCTATTAATAGGAACGTTAAATTTCAAGTTAAATGTCAAGTCACAAGGATTTATTTAAAAAAAAGACAGAGGAGTGTAAAATATAGCTGTATTTGAGCTTGCAGTGCCCCATAATAACGTTTTTTCCTTTGTTTTCCCCTTTTAGTTTCAATGCATTTGAAGGTTTTACTGATTTTCCTAAATTTCATTGTTACAAAATTAATCAAATCCTTCTTCTTGTCTCCTTCTGATCATTAACATGCAAGAACCGTATTTAGAATTGTGAGAATAAAGTGGGGAGTTAAATACCTCTTAACAGGAATCAGAAAAAGTAATTACCTGTGTTTGCGAGAAGCGGCTAATTTCCTCATACTGGTTCCTGTCATTGGCCAGGATGAGTCTTCCCAAACGAGGTGGGCGGGTGAGCGAGTAGCTTATCTCATTTCCATCCTCACTGGTTACAGCCCCCAGATTGGCACTTGTGATGAGCTGCCTCGTTCCTGTGAAAACACACACACACACACACACACACACACACAGTCCCTTCAGTGCTGAAATTATTGCATGGAAAATGTGCCCTCTTGGCAGAGTAGTTCAGCTTGTAAGATTAAGCCGACTTTAGAAACTCAGACTTTAGAGGTTACTTCTGCAGTGTGCAAAAGAGGTTCCTGATGTGGAGAATGCTGCTCCAAAAAATGTATCCAAGCTTTCGTAAATGCGACAACGAATCTCATGTGTCATGAATTAATGTGAAATGTATTCCAAATAGGATTTATGTCATTGCCTGTGAGGTACATGTGCACATGTGGTTGTTTCATCTTCATTAGTATTTATACAAACTTGAAACGGAACGGCCATGGGCAGCAACAGGAAAAACATTCAGTCTGGTGCACAGCAGCTTTTGATATTCACCTTTTAAAGACATTGTGACATCAAACATAAAAAGTTTCTTTCCCTGAAGACCAAAAAGTTGGATCAATAAGAAATAAAAAGCATCTTTGTTGATCTTGGTACCTTAACCCTTTGGGGTCTAGGGTATAATTGGACATCTTTGACTATTTTTGATTTTACCTTTATATTTCACTTTAATAACTGTTTACCTTGCCTTGTTTGGTGTCATTCTTTTCTGGACAGCCTCACGTGTGTGACTTTTTTTTTTTTTCATTTTGACATATTGTATCACATAACACATAGGGCCTAAAAATCACACCACAAACTTTGATTTTTGACTTTGAAAACCACAACCAACATGTTTAACAAACCATTTTTATAACAAATATAAATTGTAAATTTCCAAAACTTATATACAAATTCAGCAGACAAACTAGTTATTTACAACTATTTATAGTCTGTCTGTCTGTCTCAACATACGCATTTGTCTAAATGTCACAAATCTATAACTTTATTGTCTCACTAAGTTTGAGGACTAATTCGGTGTCTTATGTTGTAGTTTCCACGTGTGGCCGTTCGGTGTCGCTGTTTGTCAAAAGCAGCGTATTGTCAGTTCTTACAACGTCAGTGTTTAAGTTGTCCCTCTGTCACACACGTATGCATATTCATACTTGCAAACATCATCATCAGCCCCGATGTGGTGTCATATTTTCTGTGCCCCCCCCTCCCCAAAAAGGGGGTTTCGAAATCCAATCGAGGTGACTAGATGACTGAGAGAAGGCCAAGAGTGTGCAAAGCTGTCAGCAAACCTTTGAATTGAACTATATTTACAAGGCATCATAAAAGTGGAGTATATTAGCTTAAGCAGGTGCACCATATAAAGAGTGTCTATTAGCATGAGGTCATTCCAAACATGGATAACATGTGTCACTGTTCCTGTTAAATATTATCTCCATGAGTATCCTAAACACGTCTAATACATGTTTTATAAGTTACAGAGTGAAATAAAATGGATGCTTTTTTTCTTGTTATCTGCACGCCAACTATTTAATGGCTGTGCTTCAGAAAACTCCAGAAAAGGGAAAAATCCAGGGACCTTGAAAGAATGTGTTCAGTCTGTCCCACCCAATTAGTGTGCAGTGTAACTGAGGCCGCGTTCATTCATTTTCGCCTGCTCTGTGCTCACCACATCACGCCCACACGGGTCTACTACTGATCTACAACTCATCTCGCCCCCTCTCTGCCTCCTCCTGCATTAGCAAAAAAATGTTTTCTTTGTTCATTCATTCAGATCGTGTGAATCTCAGCCACTGATGGTGGTGGTGGTGGAGGTGGAGGTGGAGGCTGCCTGTGTTGCTCACCCGAGGAGAGTCACCAATGACACTGTGAGATACATGACTCTGGTTGAACTTTTTTTTTTCCAGAAAGTAATGACTTAAGTAAGGTTTGAGCAAACTCTTGTGTTTTGTGTGACACAGACTGGAAGGTACAAACAAAATCTGTTGTTTCACAGCTGGAATGCTGTGACCACACACCCACCACCGCGGCCGTCCTTCCTTCACTGGCGTCTTCGCGACTCTGAGAATTTTTTGGCATCTTACCTGGAAATACTACGAGCTCCTCCTGGGTTTCCATGGTGATGGTGAGAGGCCTGGCTGTGACGACAAATTGGTAGAGAGGAGAAGTGTGCTCTCCGTCTGTCACAGTGAAACGGAAGCCACCAGACTCCTCACCTGAGGGGAGATGATATTAACAGGTGGTTAGCTTAGGTCAGTCTTTGTTTCTGTGGCAATAAGCTTCTCTTTTAGTCTTTTAAGCATTTATAGAGGAATAATGATTAGATTAAATAGTACCTTTGCTGCCTTGTTAAAAAACACTTGTCACTATAAAGGGGTTGTTGTGCAACAGGGTTGATCTGGCTCATCAATCAAAACCAGTGGCCTGCTGATTATTTTACAGGTTATTAAGATTTGCCCTCTTGTTCCAGTGGCCTCACCCTCGTGTATGAAGATGACCTCTCCTTTGTTTATGTGAGCCTGTGTGAAATTTAGGATGCTTTCCTCAGGCGCCTCCTTCAGCGCCACCATACCGCTGGTTGGCATGTCAACGTGGTAAACCAGCTCCTCCGCGGAGGTATCATCGTCCTCTGTGGTCAACATGCTGGAGGTGATGTCAGCTTCTTCACCAGCCAGAACCTGTGAAAGATTAAAGACAGCAGGAGGGAGAGAGACACACACAGGGATGAAATGACACCACACATTACCCGGTCTGAGGCAGATAGATGGATAGTGCAACAATAAGACGGAGCCCCTCCCACAAACCAGCCACCTCCATGGTAGCAATCTAAAAGGTTAATTATTTCTCCATGGTCGTCTAGACGCTCCTGTTACCGGAAGATGGAGCACAGCAGTGCGGACTGAAAGACTCTCCCTGGGTGTAGGGCCTTTAATGGACTTCTAATGGTCGGCCGGCTGAAGGGAGCATTAATTGAAAGAAATGGGCCAGATCCCTAGAAAGACATTCTTAAATGCCCGGACTCAGCCGGGAGAGTGAGATGAGGGTGCCCTGCAGAAAGAGCTACGTATCGATCTAAAGAGCCATTCGCCTTCCATTCACGCCTCTCTACCGCCTCTGGATGAAGAGAAAGACGCCTCCAGCAGAAGGAAGAGGAGAGTGGACGGCTCAGATAGTGATGCTGAGGCTCCACTGATCGAGAGTCAGGGAATAAATGTGATATACAGCATGATAAATCACATACCATCAATTCATAACACCAATCAGCCACAACATTATAATCACTCACAGGAGTAACAAATAACATTGAGTATGTGAGAATACAATGTTCTGCTGGGAAACATTTGGACCTGGCATTCCTGTGGATGTTGCTTAGACATGTAGCACCCACCTAGACCAGACCAGGCACCACCACCCCATAGCAATGACACTCTTGATGGCAGCAGCCATCCCCAGCAGGATGCAGCCTGACACAGACACACACACACACAAATGGTTTACTAACCCCAAAGCCCCCACTAACAACATTCTGTTGCCAGACACCACAGGACACCCTCAAAAGGCCCATGTTCATTGTCTGATGAGTCAAGACTGTTTTGGAGGCAGGAGGGAGACCTACACAATATTATTAAGCTGGTTATAATGTTATGCCTGATTGGTGCATGTACAGTATGTAAAGAAGGAAAAGGAGAGAATGACAATACCAGACATACTATAATCACTGAAAGTCAAAGTCAGAGACAGAGACACAAATAACAAGTCAAAAATGGTAAAACATTACGTAGCTGTTTGACATTAAGAGCTAATGAGGATACTGACCATTGAGAAATAAAGAAATATATCTGCAGCTTCTATGAGAGGCTTCCCCATGTTTTTAAACCCTGAGGCTTTTGGTTGATGCCTAAATTGCAGGAAATGTGTCTGTTATCCCAGCGGTGCGGCTTACAATCTCTCTGTGGCGACGCAGCATCTACATGGGCTGAGTTTTTCATGGGAGTTTGAAAATGGACCTCAAAATAATGCAAATGAGGCATGGCACATCAACAGTTTCAGCTGTTAGATGCTTCAGGGCAGGGTTTGCTTTTAATTTACACTAATAGCAGCCTAAACGCTTAAGTTAGTGTTTAGGTTTACGCTGTATGCAATCCAAACATTACAACTGATCTGAAAGCAACAGCAGGAAAAGCAGCAGGGGGCCTTCACACTCAGATGTGAGGCTTATTTTGGGCCGAGGTCAAGAGTCGTGGATAGAGGTGCTACAGCATGCTCACAGTTAAAAGGCTAAATTACAGATGTTCATCGTGTTTACGTACTATGTTTACGTAGAAGCTTTATGTAGAAGCACAGGATGATGAGTAAGTTTTCAGTTTTGGAGGTTTTTGCAAGTGAATTTAGTTAGCAGTCACCCCATGGGGGACATAAAGGGTTGAACTAAATGTTATGGTAATCCAGTACTTTAATGGGATATCTTCTCAAACAATGTTACTCTTTCACTTGTCCTTAAATCAGAGACTACTTCAATGTTTAAATCCTGATTAAAGACTAACCAAGGTACCTTGAGCCACATCTTTTGCACTTTCAAAGGGAGTTTATGGTCTTGTAAACCCGCAAAGTTTTTTTCCCTCTGGTTCTTGAGACTAGAGGGTAATACAACAACTGTGTTGCCAAGTGTATAATTTAGCTGCCTTACAGTCCACTGCTTATAATATCCCGTTCAGTTAGACACTCTGTCAAATCTCAATCACCACGACAAGAAGCATCAACGGCTCTAAGCTGTAATCTGTCATTATACACTCTGTGCTTTTTCTGCTGCCATACGCTGTCTGATTTCAAAGACAAGTGCGCTTTGAGCTGAAAGAAAATCAACGGCCCGGATGTTGTTCATTAGAAAATCTCAGCAGTAGTACTGTATGTACTTTTTCATTGTGTGTTACGCAGTCAACAAATCCTTTGAATGAACTGAGTGCGGCAATACGCAGGAAACCAATTACATAAATAACATGCATTATATACGATAAGAGGAAAAAAATTGTACAGCGTTTATATTTTTTGAAAATGGCTAACAAATTAGATCAGTACTGAGAAGAAGGCCTCTGGCTTCAACAAGTAGTAAATCCCCAGTATTGCTTCACAGCACAGTAGGATGAGGACATTTTAGTGTGAATATCATCTGTCTTTTTGCATGCTCAGTCAAAAAACAACAACTACAAGGTCAACAGACATCTAGAAGTCCAGATAACTTATGATCTATGTAAGTTCTACACATACAGCATATGTTATTTCAACAGTACCAACTGAACGAGCATTTTTGTAAATGCGTTCTCAGACCTGTTTTGTGCTGAATATAATCATTCAGATGTTTGCTTGCAGATGCTTTGAGATGCTGCCTTGGGTGGTGAAGTGTGAAGAGCGGAGGTGCTGATGTTTAGAAAACAGGTGGCTAATTTTAGAATGATCCCTTGACTATTGTCTTGGAGAGGGGAGGGGAGGGAGCGCGCTTCTCGTAGCTTTCTCGTGAGATCTCAGCCGGTGTTTACAGAGTTTAAATCTACCACACATGTAACTCACCTCAGGACTAGTAATTGAATAACTTTGAAGTACTTCAACTGTCAGCCACATGAGGAAAGTAAAGTTCCCATCCTGAGAATGCTTGGAAAAATCATAACCACGAGACCATACGGGAAGATCTCACTGACTGTAAAAGTCGTGTCCAGCATAAGAGATAAACTGACTGCATGAGTAAGAATATCTCCAGAAGCTATTTTATGTTGAACTGACTGCATCATATCTGTCTACATCACCCAAAAGAGTAGAACTTTATCCACCCTGCACTTGAAGCCTGCAGAGAAGTTCTAACTTTGGTAGCTTTGAAGAATCTCTCCTCGGGGTGGTTTTATTCTCAGGCATGCTGAAAGCAGAGTTTGTCTGGGAGCACATCGATGGAGGCTGAGTGGAGACTAACCCAAACAGTCTGAGCCAAATCTGGACTGTGTTAGAGACAGTGGAAGTGGATCTATGTGCCTTAAGGCAGAACACCCACTGTCCCTCAAGGATTTTATCCCTGTGCTAATGGAAACCCTCAGACATGAGAGAGACAGCCCTCCTGGATAGCTCCAGACACGGTGCATTGTGCAGAGATGACTCAGCTGATAATAGCACCGCCCACTTGGCCAATTTCTCACGATGAAGACGCACTGTTGCAGGAAACTTATGAGCACCATTCTTCCGCCACTACTGACACTGCTAATGCAGATTTAGAGAGAACTAGATCCTGGCAAAAAGCACCAGCAACAGGAAGTACAAAACAGAAGTTTCAAAACACCTCAAGCATGGTATCATAGTTAAATCCCAACTTTTAGGATCTCAATAGGGGAAACCCCAAGCTTTACAGAAAGAGTATATCGCAAAAAGTATATGAGGCAAAAAAAGAAAAATAAGAAAAGCAGCATTTGCAAGGTCAGAGCTAATCTGAGGAACCTAGGGCAGCAACACGTTCAGGGCATGTAGCAACTCTCCTGTTGACCTAGAATGGGAATTTAAGAGATTATTTTTTGCTGATAAGTGCTCATTAGTCAAAACCACCAAGCAGATACATTTAAAACTATTCTGAATTAATTGTGCGCATAATCATATGAATCATTTTGACTTTTTAAAATTCAAGCTGTGAGTTAACAAATATACCAGACACAGGCTGCAAAACATGTGAACTGGCCTCACACTGAGCAGCTAATGTAAAAAATTCAACTGAAAAATGCACTGGCTCGTGATATCCATGATGTCACTATCCAACGGGAGATTGAATTTAAACTGTAAAACTGCTTTTCTGAAAATCAAAAAGGTGATTAGTTCATGTTGCTACAAGCGAGCAGGATTGTTTTCCGGTGCAGTCCCTGCTCCTCAACACTAGATGGCAACATTAGCCCACTCTCCCCTTTAGCAGGCTGCAAAAAAACAATCTAGGGCAGGTAATCTGACAATGACCTCACTAATTGAAGGTTTACATAACAATCAATGCATTTAACACCTAAGAGGGTGCACTGCAGATTTCATTTGATTGGAGTCAACGGCTGATATTTCATTTGGAGGCAGTAATGAAGTAGTCCTCACAGACAGAGGTTTGCTGAAGACCCAAACAGGATACCACGCTCTTTTTGAGAAATGTTTACTCTGAGGGGTGCCAGATGTCTGAAGCTGCCTTGCGAACTGTCCAGGCATCAGAAATCTCGTCTTGGTTTACGGACCAGGGCCATCAGTGTTTTCAAAACGCTAAACTTGGCTGTGGGTGCCAGAGCTGGATGGAGTAGACAGGAAAACGCCAACAAGAAAGATGATAGTGCCTGTGAGCATGACCATGAAGAACAGAAGGCAGGGGTGGTATTGCATTTTGATTTCAGCTTCCTGTCTGCAGCCAAGGCATTTCTCTGTAAGATACAGATGAACTGCATGTCTCGTCTCTTGCGCGGATGAGAAATAAAACAAATTGACAATGCTTAGCAGAGGCTAGCGCTCAGAAGAGAGTGAAAATAATATCGACGTGGGACAGATGTAAAAGATAGATAGATAGATAGATCAATAGATAGAAAGATAGATAGATACGAACTTTTCAGTAAAGCCAGGAGTAAGCAGACTGAAACAGACACGGAGTAAACGCTGCTGGAGACCAGATGCATCCTATACACTGAGCCAAATGGGATCAATGGTGAGCCTGAGCAGAGCCTGATCCCGGTCATGTTAGTCATCATGTCTGATCATCTGCTTGCAGAGGTCACTACACACGCATACTTCCTGCTTTAAATCAATCCAAGTGCCGCCGGGCCAGGCCTGGCTCTGTGTGGGTTAGACATCCACATATTATTATGTTACACTGTGCAGCCGCAGCAGAGGAGTCACAGGGATTGAATGCCGCCCTCGCTCTTGCCAGAAAGCCGCGGTCTCGTCGACCATCTTGGTTTTTCCAAAAATACGGGTTGCCAGGGAGACGGGGAGCCGCAGGCAGAGCAGGGAGGGCTGAATGACACAGTTGGTTCCCAGTTCTGTGAGCTGATTACGGCTGGCTCTTTCCAACTGCCTGACTTCTCTTACAGTTGGATCTACTTTATTGATCCATCAAAAAGTTTTCTTTAACGACTGACGTAAATCGGCCTGAAAGCTTGCCACAAACACACTGTGAGCCTGCAGGAGATTTGTTTAAGTGAAGACACTGTAGATGCATGTTGAAACTACCAAATCCTGAAACACCAGTAGAATCGTCATTATGCTTTGAATTAGCAGCGATCAAATATGCTTCTTTGCGTGACCATGTAAATCAGAAATAAACAGTTATTAAGACCCATCAATTATAATGGGCCCATCAAGTTAGAGAGAAGATATATTAGCAAACTGACATTTAAATGCAATATGTTTCCAGATTATACATATTTGACATATAACCATATCATTATTTAACCAAACATCGGTGCTCCACATGGTGTTTTGCTTACACCGGCCAAGAATATATCTTTAAGATTCAGAGATGTGCTTACAGTGATATATGTTTTCATTTTAGTGCCTGCTCTAGCGCTGGCTGAGATATCTGCATAGCTGTGGCTTGGCTGCAGTAAAAGAGCACAAAGACGCTATATACAGTATATGATTCTGCCTGACACTTAATGGAAGCACACAGTAGTGAATCGCTGCCCTCTCACAGTTACGTGACTTCCGTGATTCACTTTCTATATTTTCAATTTCTAAACACTGGAAAGGCTGGGAAGATGCTAATTCACCTCTGTGTTATGACTCTTTATAAAGAAACTAATCAGCTGCAGAGGGCACAGCACTGCACGCCTCATCATATATGAGGCTTGTATTATTCCCTTGATCTAAAAAAAAAAAAACCTACTCTTTGCCTTTTTATTCTTTTGCCTGCTGTATGAAATAAATTTAATTCTCAGTTCATACAGAATTCATGACATGACAGCGGACTGTAACTGCAGCTCAGGCTATCCAGAATGGCAGTGAGAAAGATCAGCAAAGCAAAGATCAGCAAAGTCTGAAGAGTTCATTGAGAGTTCATTAATCCTTAAAACTATCATTCTGTATCAGGGTAGAGTGATATTATCATGACCACCTTTCGTGGGAAGTCGCTATATTGTTTGAACTAAATCAAGACTAAAGAGTTATTACAGTTTTTTTTCATTAATTAGGCCTCCTTTCAACACATCACAATCTCGGCAAGTGTTATAAATCAATTAATCTGTCATGCTTTTCATATATCGTGCGGTTTGGACATCAGGCCGATCATGCAAATTCAGGAGCAGGTGGGAAAGACTACAGCCCGTCAATCACAAAAGTCAAAGTTGGCCTATTTTCTAACAAATAAATTCACAAAAGTAACCTGAAATAAACTGCAATACTCTGTGTTCAAAAACACTGAAATAAAACTTTTTTTCCCTCCTTCACACTAAAAGAAAGGTAGCTGTCACCTTGAATTCTCATCAGGTGAAATATACTAAAGGTGAAAAAAGCAGCCCACTAACAAACCTTTACGTTTGATAAGCGTTCCCTACTGCAGCATTTCCATCTCATTTAGCACTCAGAACTCAGAGGAACAGCTGATGCACTTTTATGGAGCAAAGCCTTACCTCCAGGCCCGTGTTAAGTTTCAGTCTTGGTGGCTCGTCGTTGACTGGTATGACAGTAACGGTGATGGTGAAAGGGAGGCTCTGGCGCTGAATCTCATAAACCGAGGCGGAGACCGTAAAACTGTCCTCTGTGGTCTCGGTGCTGTCGTGAATGTAGTTGATGAGTCCGAGTTTGATCTGTGGGAGACAGAAAGGATCCAGTTGTCACTTAATTCTGAATCAGACCTGAGTGGCAGGCAACAACTTGAAACGAAGGGCAAGGCTGTGTGAGCCTAAAGGTGGGGTACAATTTGACAGTGTGTCTCTTAACACAACAGGAAATTAAGAATTTTTCTTATCTTGATACAAACCTGGATAAACTCTTATGAGCAGTAGGAGAAACTTATTTAGTTCATTCTCTTTTTAATGTAAATGTCATTTGTCATATAAGAAAAACACTGATAATTATAGTCACAATATTCAGTTCATTAATCATTTGGATTATTCTTCAGTTGTCTAATGTCTTCTGTGCTTTGGGATGACCCTGGTTATCCTGACTTTAGCTTGGAGACTACATATTAATAGCAGACAGCCTGCGTTGAAACATGTGGAGCATGCTGCTAGTTGCATTATGGGTAATGCAGGAACTGATTCCTTTGAAAGTGTGACCTTTAAGGGAGTGTAATCAAGATGTCCCGACCTCTGCTGCTTTGATTGTTGAAAATTGGTTTCTTTGTATGGCCCAGCTCTAAACTGATGGAGATGACCTTAAACCCTTTGAATTCGTCATTTGTTTTATTTACGGCACATGATGCTTATTCCTCATGGCAATACTCATTTCAAACCGATAATCATCGCCTGATGGTAACGCGATTCCCACAATATCACCAATATAATTTCAAATAATGTGAATAGGCCATATAAGATAAGAGTTATCTATTACTTTGCACAGAATGACAGTGTGGTGTGGCCTCACAGCAAGAAGGTCCCAGGTTTGAATCCAGGCCAACTGGGCCTTTATGTGTGGAGTTTGCATGTTCTCCATGTGTCTGTGTGGGTTCCTTGTCCACTGTCAAGACATGCTTGTTAGGTTCATAACAAGCAATACTCCCATGTCTGTTTGCATAGGTTAAACAAACAAGATGCAACATTTTAGTGGCCTTTAGAGGTTCTAGTAGGTGGACTTTTTTGGATACACTCACTGTAGAAGACATTTATCTTCTTCCAGTTTTTTATGTCAAGCCAAACTAAACGTCTCCTGATATTAAATGAGCAGATATGAGAGCCGTATCTCGGGCTTGAGCAGATAAAAGTACTTCCCCAAAACTATTTCTTTATGGAGCTATGGAGCTAGCAGCAAGAAATCTGCTGTTGTAACAAAGCTGTATCTGTTTATAGTGCGCAATCTTTTGTTTTGCTGCCCTAAACAGATAATATAATTTATCTTTTCGAAGTTTTGAGTCAAAGGCTATAATCAGGTTTTAAAGTATGACAGCAGTGCAGGAACAAAGGCAAGGTCCCTCATGGGACGCAACCTTGAGAGGAACCAGATGCACAAAGGAATCAGTCATCCACTGTCAAGCGAGCTGGATGGAAAACAGCACCTGCGACTAGGCGAGGCCAACTGCGTTGACTTTCTGGACGAAGAAGAGAAAAGTCAGTGCCCAGCAGCCTGTGTTCCTGTCTTCAAGTCCTGCAGTCCTATCTGGATCAAATCATCTAACTACATAATCTTATCTTCTCATACTTTTTGATAAATGAAAAGAGATTTGGGGTGCTCCTCTCCTCAGAGGACAGTCAGGATTCTGTCTAGACAAACGCCAGTAAGCTCCTGGGATGAGGGAACCTGCTTCAGAGGGCAGGAAGTGCCAAATGGATCCCATATGACGGGCACCTTTCTGGAATAACAACCCCCATCATCATTACTGAGCAGGGAAAGTCAGCGAGACAATCAGTCTGCTCCCTGGGACAATAAACAGTGGGTGGTTGTTGGACATGCGGCTGGCTCAGAGAAAGCCTGGTGTGTGCGTGTTAGTGTTTAATACTTGCTGCATAATTTATTTTACTTTTACTTTTGATGGATTTCAGCTCTCTCTGTATAGCTACTGTATTTTGAAATATTGGTGATAAAAATTGCAGCAGCTTGCAGAAACATGTTGCAATATGTGAAAAAGGAAAGAGGACAGTGTGGACTATAATAGATTACTACAGATGGAATAACTAACAGAAACCAGCTGGGGAGCTGAAACTGATTAAAACAAAGGCGAATTAGAACCAAGTGTTTCATGTTGCTGGATATATACATGATTTTCTTGTCTGACACATCTGGGCTACACTGTGCATAGAGTTACTTTACATTCCCGTGGTTGGCCTTCATCTGCATGAGTCACTCTCAGTTTTTCTGCTGCTCGGCGTTACTGTAGGCTTACAAAACCTCAGTGAACCTCGACTCATGACTTTATCGCAAAATTACTACACACACCAGTAAGTCCACTGTCCATTCCCAGAGGCGGGTGTGGGGACTTGCTCACTCGAGCCTGAAACAGCAATGAACTTATGGGACCAAAAAAGACAGAGCAACGCAGAAAAGCACACAGAAGTCAAGATTAAAATTTGGAATAACTACGGCCTAGTTTGAATATTGCCCCAAGTGAGGCTTGAACATTTCCTCTGCCGTGTGGTTTGCTCTTTTTATTTAGGATAATTAATAGTGTTTGATTCTGTGTGTACAACCGCAACCATTTTCATAAAGATGGATGATGATATTTATGCTCATTTATTTATCGGAAAACTACACATTAAAATCTCTCAGAGATAGTATGAATCTGGCAGTACCAAAGCACATATTATGATTTTCATGATGATTATTATGATTATTATTATATGAATACACCAGGACAGGCTTCAGGCGGTCCAAAGGCATCGTCAGTTTTTCCAGAAATATAGAGCTGAGCATGGGCGCACCAGGGCTATACACGTAGGAGCTATAAGATATGTGTCTAACTAGCGCCACTAAACTATGTGGTCCATTCAGAATGCATGAGGTTTTTCCACTTGGTAACTACTCATGCATTTTTCATATTTTCCTAAAGCTGGGGCGTCTGAACCACATGGAGAGGGAGACCAGATAGCTGCGCTCACAGATTCTCCCTCCCCTCCTCATCGGGTACAACAAATCCAAAACAGCACTGAGTAGTAAATGGGGAAAGTTCCACAGAAACGCCTCGCAGTGGTAATCCTCTTGAGCAACCACCGTTTTCTAATCATGAGAGGAAGATGTTACAGTCCCTGGAGTTATTAAAATGGATTATTTGGGGTCTCTTTCAGTTTTTTTTATTTTTTGCGTTGACCCAAAATAAATCAAGGCACTCTGTGTAGATGCTATTCGTTGAAATAAAATATCAATTAAATTGGTTTAATCCTTGCAACGTTAGCCCGAGAATTATATATATTATTGCAATTTTCCCCTATGCTGACCATTTGGTGCAAACATGCATTTGGGGATTAAAAACAGTTTCTTTTTACACACTGCCTCTCTGCCAAAAAAACAGTTCAATAACAAATGTCAAAATTTTAAATGGCATTTCAGAAACAGCACAGAATGCCAAATGGAAAATTACACTTTCCAAGGATCTTAGATAATATTACATTTCTGCAGGTACTCCTCAATATACAGTATGCTTGTTTGTCAAGATGCTGGCAGGTCAGACTGAAGCACAGAACTAGTACACGTATGCATCGGAAATAATACATGCCAAGACGTTTTGAGCTGATTCATTAGGCATGGGCTGTTAGCCAGTGACATAGCTTGCAGCTAATCATGCCTGTAACAGTAGCTACATTAAGTAGATCCTGCAAACATTTAGATCAAAGCATATGAGGGACATTAGATAATAAGTATTTTAGAGATGTTTCTACATTTGTATTTTCTCTACGTACCTCTTCCCACGTGAAGTGAGAGAGTTCATGTCCGTCCCTGTACCGTATTTCCCCGTGCTGCGGAGGTTCTTCAACAGCAAAGACAGGGTTTTCTGCACTGTAGAAGGGATGTAAGATGTTCACAATGTCTGTGTTAATGTCCCTACTCAGGCCCTCCTTTACGGTAAAGTTGTAGCTCTGGATTGGGATGAGCCGTGGCACGATTTGCACATTGATGATCAGGTCCTCCACTGTGGTAAAACCATTATTGACGTCCACTTTGAAGGAGTCGTCGCCCTGAAAGAGATGGACGGTGAAATAAGTTATTGATATACTGAATATAATTCTTGCACTTTAGACCTCTCTAAGCCTGTGCCTGTCATTCGCCCGATTTTATTCTCACTGTGACTATGAAAGGAAACAAACATCTGATTCATTGCTGCAGCATAAATGACTGTAAACCTGGATGGATGCAGACACGTAGAGAATGGTTCCCAGATCAATGTCTTCTTGAGTGAAGGAGTGAATGTAGTCAAGGACAGGCGAGACGGTGCTGTCTGAGCTGTTAGTCAGCTTGACCACATGACCAAGCCGAGGAGGTTCTTTAATGGTGAACACCATTTCTGTAGGCAGAATATCAGCTTGCTCCACCTAAAAAGGAAAGGTACAGTTCATTTATTATTGTGCAACTGTAGGGTCAAATGCATTGATCCTAAACATATTTTTACATTTGTAATAAGTTCACTCAGTTTTTTTTTGGAATATTCAATTACATGTCTTGTTGGTGGAATAAACACTATAACCGCCTTAAAAAAATGAAGTACAGTTTGAAAAAACAGAGGAATTACTCAGAATTGACAAAAATAATGGATGATTGAACTATTTCTCCAGTGATGACTGGAAAAGCAAATCAAATTATCTAATAAAACCATGGGAAGTAGTTTTCATATAAATTGGTACTTCAAAGCTGGAATCAGACTGACTTGTCTTGCCCTTTCCTGTTTGAACAGGCACAGAATGATATGTGAATGTCAGTACTATACTCTCACTTCAGTTCAACCTTAGATAATGAATGGCCCTGTTTTGGTGTTAAACATGGAGACGAGACACGCTGTCAGATAGCACTGTAAACAGAAAACTTACATAGACTTGTGACATTTGGCAACATTTAAAACCGTGCTGCATGCAGGTTTATGGACAGACAGATTTATGGTCAGTCCCCTTTGAGAAGTTTTAATTAGCTCTCTGGTGCCTGAAGCCACGGGGTGTTTAGCAGTCACGGTTTCTTTTGACAATATTTCAGAAGAACATACTAGTTTTCATTTCATACTAAGGACACACACTGGAAAAGCTCCCAGAAGCCAAGTCAATATTTTACCTCTTGTAAAGGCCATTCTGACAAGGTTTCTTTTCAATACATATTTCAGGAGTGTGTGTGCTGAGCAGTCAATACTGCAGATTTACAATGAGTACACTATTATGACTTTTTGAAAGGATCCTCATTATTTCCAAAGTCAAGATGTATATACAGAGTGTCTTATAAATGGACCAGCGATTTAAAGCTCATTAATTGGTTTCAAGATGAAGTGCAGGCTGGCTCATCTTATAAATTACAATGGGCTTCAGGAAGCTCCTCGGGGGATACTTGCGTCTCTGTTTTCCACGCTTAATAGAGTGTACTTTAGTACATAAACCAAATTAAAAGCAGCAACAGCACAGTCATATTTAGCCCTGCTTTCATGTGGCTATAATGTAGATTAGAGGCAGGGTTCCAAAACAACAAAGTATGCTCGATGAGTCATGTGAAAGACGTTTTCTTTTCACAAAGAGAAAATTAACTTAAAAGAGTTAATGATTCTATCATATTATGACTGTCAACTCGTATAAATGTTAGATACATCTTGTTGAATACAAAGAAGTGTGTGCTGGCTTCAGTTAACATTACCTTGAGATCATCCTGGGTGATCACGGTGTGCTCTCCCTCATAGGAAATGATGATTTCATTGATCACAACTTCAGGCTCAGAGAAGTGACCTTGCTTCAATATTTTAATCCTGAATGTGCCTTCTTCTGAATGCCCTCTTGCTTGAACTGTGAAGCTGAAGGAGTCCTTGGAGCTCATACTCTCATAGTTGTGTTCATATGACACAACTCCTTTTTTTAAATCCTCCTGTGTGAATGCTGAAGCCTCTATACCGCTCACAATGATCCTGCCATCGCTGGGTGGTGATGTAATCTGGAACTTGATATCACTGTCGTCCCTGATGTCCATGTTGGAGTCGGCACTCAACGAGGTGGTGTTAAGGGTCTTGGTGCTGCCTTGGTCGATGACAATGATTGTGTTGTTCACCACCCGCAGGTAGGGCTCACCTGCCTGGATCTGAAGCAGCGCAGTCGCCTTGTGGAAGCCATCTGACACCTGGAGTTGGAAACTTTCCCGATCGGCTCCATGGTGAATGAATAGGATCTTCTTATCTCGCAAGTCGGCTTGTGTGAATCGGAACAGGGGCAGGGATGCATCAGAAGTTGAGACAATATTGCCTGAGAGGATTCCCTCACGAGCATAGACGATCTGAGTGTCATTGAAACCTGAATCATCGTCCTTATACTGAATGACATCAGTTGTTAGCAGGCGTTGACCGTAGCGGACCACATTGAAGACCTTATCCACAGTCCTCACAGGAGTATGCTCATTCTTGGAATTGATCATTATTCTGAAAATACCTCTCACTGTTTCTGGATTCTCTGAATCTCCTGCCTCTTGAGCTGTCGCTGTGAAATGGAACTCATCACTGCTTGTCTTGGAGCCATCATGTTTGTAAATCAGCCTACTGAGCTGAAGGTCTTCATTACTAAATACTCTAATTGCCCCCTCAAATCTAGGCATTCCAGGTGGGGAATCCCTTATCAGTCGCCCATACTTTGGCTCTTGTGTGACCTTATACACAAAATTGGTTGAACTTGGAGACTGCAGCCACAAGTAGTTTTTGTCCACAGTATGCTCACCACCTTGCAGGACAACCAGCCTCTCATTCGTCAAAACAGGAGCCTCCGCATTGGCAAGGATGTTAATTGGGAAGGTGTACAGAGGAGAATACTGGGCTTCAGCAAAGACTCTAAACTGAAATTGGTCAGTGCTATCCACGGCTCTTAGAACCCGGACCAAGTAACTAACATTGTTGTCCATAATGTCCTTCTGGGTGAACATGTCACCCTCAACCAACTCTTTGTCTGATAAACGGAGACTACCCAGTGTTGGAGGCTGGACAAGGATGTATTTAACAGTTTCTGGGTCAGAGTTCTTATCTTTTACTTCTGCCTGAAGCGCCGCGAGTCCAATAGTTTGCTCTTCACCGAACTCCATCTCCAGTGGCACCAGATTAGAAACTTTTACTTGTGCAGGTGTAATCTCGACTAAGAAGCTGTTGTTCCAGAGGGAGAACTGCCCCAGGTGAATGCTGAACTGAATCCGCTCCACCACAATGTCTTCCTGGTCGCTTGTATCTGTGCTAAAGTATCTGAGATCCTCGTTATCCAGATCAGATTGAAGGAAAGTTGTAACTTGCTTGTATGTCCCATCACTTGCCATCTTGCGCAACTCTCCAAACATGAGAGGCTGTATGATTTTGTACATAACATCACCATTACGAGGATGGGCAATTACATACAGATTGTGAAAGCCTATGGATGCATTGCTTCCTTGAGACACAAGAAGGCCTGTGTTGGTGACTATAGTCATATGTGGTTGTGTCACAGAGAAATCAAAATCAGCTGAATAGCTTAAGGACTCTCCATCGGATACTTGCATTGTAATTTTACCAATACTCCCCCCTCTGTGTACAAAATAAATATTTCCATCTTTCAACTCTCTGCAAGTGAACTCTGAGATGCTTCTTCCTGGTTGCTGATCATTTTCAAAGTAACCAACATCCATGGAAGGACTTAAGGTTACAGTTACTACTACTTCATTACAGCGAGTGTCAGAATCTGAAAAAAAAAGGTTGAGACTACTAGGAGTCAAATGAGTCCGGCCATTCTCTGTGATGGTGATTTCCCCTCCACCAAGTTGTGGTATATTGTTGACAGGAATAATGTGAACTGGAATGAC
Organism: Planiliza haematocheilus; assembly: GCA_005024645.1. Classification (NCBI taxonomy): domain Eukaryota; kingdom Metazoa; phylum Chordata; class Actinopteri; order Mugiliformes; family Mugilidae; genus Planiliza; species Planiliza haematocheilus. The sequence continues at coordinate 5,040,053 of SRSE01000744.1, read as the reverse complement.
ATACTCCTGAGAAGTTTTTAAACATTCAGGAAGGTAACCGCTGCTGTGAGCAGCCACCTGAAGCTGGATGTTATCTTGATGTCTTTCATTTCCGTCATGCATATACTTGATTTTTTTGTTGACAACATCCAGAAGAGTGAACTTCTGTGTGCGCCTTGTGCTAGTGTTTATATCAATCAGGCCATACCAGGGATCACTCTGGAGAGTGAAGATGATCTGAGACTGACGCAAACCTGCAGCACTGAGGTCAAATGTAGGGCTTAAGTTGTTGATATCTAGAAAAGCTTCTTGACCTTCAGGCACAAGCAGTGGGGTGACATCAAGAAGCTTTATTACATTTTTGAATATCTCTGGCATGTCATCTGTTGGGAAGCAGTGCTGTTCATCCAAGTTAATATCAACATATCGAATGCGTACAGGTGGGGAAGTTGTAGTTATGTCGTCATAACTTGAGTAGTCATAGTCCTCTCCTTCACATTTAACATGAACATCTTTGGTAACCAAAGCATCCTGCAGGCTTCTGTCCTTCTGATTTACCTTGATTTCTCCAAAGCATCCGATGAAGGATTCAGCTGTCATGTTTTCTTCAATATGATCTAAGGGCCCGCTCTCACGAAAAACTTCCTTCATTTTTCCCTGGATGCCTCCCAAATACAGGTTCCCAACTAAGTCCAGATTTTGTGATGAGTCAAGAGGAAGGGAGGATGACTGGCTGTCTACATCAAGAACAAAAGAGTCCTGACTGACTTGAACCTTAACTCTATGCCACTGGTCATCATCCAGGCTAACTTGGGCATTTTCCAGTGCCTGCACACCACTGCCGAGGTTCAGCATACCTTTAAGATGGCCTTTCACAACACCGATAGCAATGAAGTCTGACTCTCGCCCAGGGTGAAAGACAAGTAAAGCATCTTCAATTGTGGTTTTCATCAGGAACTCTAAGGCCCTTGGGGCACCACGAACCCCGCTCCAGGTGGGGAAGGACACAAAGGAATCAGGAGTACTAAAACTAGTTGCCTCCCCATCCCCAGCCTCAAACTCACTGCTGCAGGACTCCTTCGTGTCATGGCATTGTTTATATACTGAACTGAGAATATCAAACTGATGGGATTCAAATTTGACCTGAGTCATGCAGCCACGGAAGGGGGGAATAGCATTGCTGAGATAGGGAGCATCCAGTTCTCCCGTTCCACCGAGCCAAATTCCCAGGTCAATATTGAGCTGTTCCTCTTCATTGTTTACAGGGACATATGTTGGGAAGAGCTCGTCAATTGTCATCGTAAGCTTCCCCTCTTGCAGTGTCAGTGCAACTTTGTGGTCAACAAGGTTGTTCAGCTGTACTCCTTGAGATGAGGTCAGTGTTACTTCTTCAGACCCCAGGTTCATCCGTGCCTGGGAAAACAAGAATGTTTTATTTAATTGAAAATGTACATAGCATTGCAGACTTTGCAATGGATTCAAGGTAAATTTTTAAGGGGATGACTTTCCTAAAAGGAGATGACTAATAACTCTATACAGCCGGGACAATATTTATGTTAAAGAATCTTTCTATTGACTGAATACATACCAGCGAGATTACACTATGCGCATAAAGTACCATTTATTGGGGTCTAGTTCTTCATAAATCTAAAATGAAAGCAGATCCCATCAGATCCCTTCTCTGGCTTTTCCTAAAAACAACCCCACACCCACCTGTATTCTCCCGTTCTGGAGCTCAAGGAACAGATAGTCTTCCATTCCTGCAGCCAGGAACAGCAGCCCACTGCGCCGACTTGTCTTGATCTGTAGCGACAGCTTGAAGGTTGTGACATCTTGGATGGATTGTAAACTACAGTAGCTGTCTCCAAAGTAGGATTCTGTGAAGAGTGAATATAGGTTATAGCATGTAAAGAAAAGAACAAGGTGTCATGCTAGTCTAGATGTCAAAGGCAAACAACTCAGCTCAATAGACTGTGTAGAATTTTATCTATTTTAGTATGTTTTACAGTAAAAGCACCAAATTCTGCAGGGAAATGTGAAATAGCCCGACTTGATCATTTGTATCCTGTACGTGGTGGCAACTTTGCATTGCTCACTGCAAAGGGATAGCACAAAAAGTCACCTGCAGAGGATGCTAAAGTATGAGCACATCCTTTAACTGGCAACTTTGTGAATTGTAATATAGAAGTTTGGTAACTAATTAGATGAGCATTTCTCAGCAGCTCACATTACAGTGCAACATTCCCATGAGCTGATTTCTATATTATCAGGTGTCCTCCAGCTGCTTCTGGCTGAAGAGGAGCTCCTCTGGGCTCAAAGGGATTCTCTCACTGAGACATCAGTCATTACCCCTGCGGAGGTTTTCCGGGCATATAGAGACTTGGGGTGCAGGATTTCCCAGGCTTGAGCTGTCTCATTTTCAATGATATGCAAATTCAGCCACCTGCCTTGGACTGCTAGAGCCCCTAACAAAATGTAAACCAGGCAGGAAGTCAATTATTTCCCAGTGCACATGCTCTGAAATTAAACTGGACCACCTCCAAGATCCCATTTCTCCAGTTTTCCATAGCCTTAGCCAGGAGATATAGAAATGGGGGTTTCCATTAGTCAACCACTCGCCCTCACAGGGGTGATAGTTCAGGACACAGTAACGCACTGGAGCACAGTGAAGAAGGCAGTGTTCTGATCATGCAATGCTAATGCTTTGTGAGGCAGACGCAGACAGAGCTATGTCAAAGTTAGAACATTCCTATGAGATCATGAGAGCTAAAAGCAGTAGTCTGACAGGATGGTGGGCTTAATGCCACAAGGATCAAATCTCACAGAATAACTTCTCAAACAGAATTGAACATTCACATTCATAGCTATAAATGGAAAGAGTATTTTCTCAAGACCCAAATACATGTGTTTGTGTGTGCGTGTGTGCCCCATCAAAGGGCAGACTGCGTCTGTGTTGCATCTAATGCCATGCTGCCAGCTTCAAAACACTGAGGGGAACACCCTGTAAACGAACCCTAACTTCCCAGATCTGCAGCAAACATTAAAAATGTGAGCAAAGACAATCGTTTTAATGTCAGCAAGGACAAAATAAAATCTTTTATCATCACACCCATGCTTTTGTGACTTCACTAAAAGGCACGTATGGTTTCAAGGCTCCTCTGTCATGAACAAAGTAAGTAAGATGAATGGTCTCAGCACAGGGCAAAGACTTTTGGCTATACACTGTTGAAAAGCAAAGAAATACCATTTTGTTGTCACAGAAGTAAATATCACAGGAAAAGACTTTTTGACATTATCACACGGTGAACTTTGATTTACATATTGTGTGATTACTAATAAATAAAAATGAAAGGAATCACAAGGAAAAACGTGGAAGGACACAATGAAACCAAGGCTGGTATTTCAAAATGAAAATGGAACTGAACGTGTAAATATCATTTGTAACACTGTGTCAAATGAAGTCATCGCAGATATACACCATTCCTTTACAAAATGTCACTTTTTGGAAGCTATTGTTGTTACCTGTTGCTGACTGAGCCGAAGGCTATTACAGTATAGGTCAGAGAGTTTCCGCTAAGGCCAAGGTATTCTAAATGAAAGACTGCTGCTAATTGCACAGCAACCTCCCAGCTGAAACTGAAAAATGGGGGAACAGAATCTTTTCTTACAGGCAATTGCATTAACAAAGAAAGCTCCATGGTTCTTAAACCCGGGCTTTTGTTGGATTGTTCACTGAGCATGGGGATAAAAAGCTGAAGGAGAGAGTGATGCCAAGACAATTCTGCCTGGGGATTTTCTGGTTCAAATTCAGCTTGCTGCTGTTGCCTTCAGGAAAGGAGCACAGTTTCTAATGATACACACAAAAGCTTTACTCTCTGCAGTGTACCTGGACCTGGAATTCATTAGTTCCCCAGCTAAGCTGTGTAAAGCTCTGTGTAGAATAGGCTTCATGTAGGAAAAGCACATTTCCAACATGCTATCTGTATAAAGGCCCTGCTCTGTGACCATTCTTTTGTCTCTGCACCTTTGCTTAAACCTGTTCTGTGTTCACATTTTCTATTAGGTGTGCGAAGAGAGAACCTTACCCTTACACAATCAAAGAGACGCATAATCTTGAAGGGATTTTGAGAATGGGATGAAGCATCACAAACCTTCTGATTTCTGCTGCAACGTAACACTTAGCTATATTCTCCTGGGGCTAGATGTAGATATAACAAAGCTGAGGTGATTTTGTTGACATGGCATCATCGCCTATGAAGAATCATTTTAAATAGTGTCAGTTGGAGCTGCGGAGTTTCTGCCACACTCAGTGTCAGGCTGCGTGGGGAGGTTTAATCACCTAAGATGATAGTCTCTGATCCCCTTTGGCTACCACACCCCTCTTCACACTACCTTATTGTGTGTGGAGCAGAATTCTGGTCTCAGGCCAATGCAGATGGCTATAAATTGATGACTGACTGCACTTGTATTTATAGTGCTCAGAGGAAACGGAGAGTCTTCCTCTCTTTCACGCACGACTGGATGAATTACCCCGTTGTCTGTCTCTTCCCTTCCTTTCCTCCTCCTCTTCTCCGTCCTTTTTCGCCCTCAATCTAGGGACACATGTCCGGAAAAGCTATGGGGAAGAGAGACGCGCTGACCACAAGTTCAGGAAGATTGGAGACATTCAGTAGTCTCTGTGTCCTGTGACTTGTCGGTGCCGATGAGTCAGAGTCACTACAGTCACGGGTGTGAAGATGTGCCAAACAGAGAAGGAAGCTGATTTTTGCTGCACTGATTGTATTGGTCACAAAATACATTTCTTAAAAGCCTAAGTGAATGGGGGGGGAAAAAAAAACAAAACGGGAAAAGTGTCTAGTCTAGATTGATAGAGTCAACTGAAACAGAGTGACATCATTTTATAAACATTACCATCCACATTTCTCTCAAATAATATATTTTCTTGTTATAAATGCTCTACAGAAACCAGTATACTTAGTGTGTGTTTCTCTTCTGCAGCCCTGCCATGGTAACACTTCCTGGAATCCAAACAAACCACCTCCTCCTCTGACCCGTGGTTAAACCACAGTTAGCTTGACTATAAATAGAGGTTTTGTTGGTCATTTCTTTCCTTTGCTTTGCCGTTCCTACTACAATATAGCATAATAGCTTCAGGATATAATTATATGATGGATAGGGTGTTGTTAACCATAGATAGAATTGGGGCACTTTTAACTGTGTGATGGCATTTACCATATGGCAACACGGTCATTACCATGATGAGCAATTACATCTCTCACACGGGTCAATGGCACACGGGTCAATACTCGTGATAAACATTAATTTTCCAATTATTTTTGCAGATAGCAACTCTCTGGGCAGTTGAAACATGGCTTAAAATGTAGGACTGGTTATACACCATAAATCTTCTCAATGAATTAGTTGTAGAAAATTCATCAGCAGAGATTTTGCAGCTTTTCCCTGTTAAATGTCTGGTGGGAAAAGTCAGTTGGTGCTTACGACAACTTCTTAATCATATCAGTAATCTACGGAAAAGTAATTGATGATAAACTGAATTATTAGCAGCAGTTTTTAACTTACAATATTGATCATATCTTACACATTACAAATTGCACACACCAACAGTAGTTCCTAGTTTGCAAGTGTTGTGACTTTGCTCAACAACAAATGCAGAAAATGAAATGTCATGACAACCTCAGATTAATGTTTTTTTTCCCTTCTGCTCATGTTTCAGCCATCCAAGCACTTAGTTTGTGAGAAAGTAAGTAAAAGTATTTAAGTACATCTGACCAAAAGCCACAATCTTTCTCACTCTAATATGGAGTCTGGGATTTGTACGCCCACCATCCACCCCAACCCCCTCACTCTTACTGAAGCCCCTACTAAATGCTGCCGCTAAACAAAATCAATGCAGCAATTATGCACGTGGCTAAATAAATTCAAACTATATATCAGTAAGAGAGGCGTCAGAGCATTCCCATGGTCAATGGCTCCCATATGTTAGGGTGACAATCAAACATTCACTGATTTGTGTTGAAAAACCTTTTAGTGATAAATGTTTTCCACTGAAATTTTGTTGCAATGCACATGTACACATGACTGTATACCCAGTTTTCAACAAATAACACGCCCAAAGTAATCAGGGCATGCTAACTAACACTTAAAAGAAGGTGATCATGCTGGGAGCATGTTTACAGACCTGACTGAATACAGCTGTCTCTGAGAGAATACTCCTAACTCCGGCGCTGTTAAACAGCAGAGAGCCGAACCACAACTCTACATACATTGACAGTGTTGCTTTATTGGGACTCCTTCCATCCCCGCCGACTTTTCAAAAGTCGCCAGGGACACACTTTTACAAGCTTTATGGAGCCATTTCTCAGACCCAACTATATTAGTGTGAAAGCAAGCTGCATAATTTGAACCCCCTTTCAAATCCCCATCTACCTCTGCATCCCTCTGAGACACTCCAGTGCTAGCCAGATTGAAGAGGTACAATACGAGTAAAAAGAAAAAGCAGGCTTGTGGAGCCACAGTGGGAGGCCTCATGCCTGACTCTAACTACAACCTTTCAGACTCTCTCCCGCTCCCTCTCTCTGTAAAACTCACACATACACAACAGACAAGGGGTGGCAGCGGCAGCGAAAAAAATTATGACCTTTCTCTGTGAAAGAAGAATGGCAGTGCAATGTAATTTTAGCTTAGGAAAATGGACCTGTGAGAAAAGGGAGGGAAAGCGTGGAAAGGTGGACGTGAAAGACTCAGTGTTGTCTGGGTTTGTGCTGCTGATGTGAGAGGTCTGAAAGGCTTGGTTTCTGTACAAAATGAAAAGAAGTATACTTCCTTTTCTAGAGACATAAAAAACCTGTTTTGTTGAGGACTAATGACTTGGTGAGGGGACAAAATCGATCTGCAACTGTTTTCTTCCTTCGTCAGTGGATTTAGATTAGATTGATCAGAGGAAACCAGGAGACTTCAGCTGCCCATATGAGGGTGCCTTAGGACTCCCAAATACCCAGTGCATCCAATCCCTTGAAAAAGAAAAGCTTATAAACGCCATAAAGTTGCCATGAACTCTTCTTCACGGTCCGTATGCTCTCTTGCGCAGCTGCCAGTGAAAATATTTCCAGCAAACGTTGGCTGCGTTTCAGTTTCATGTTAAGCTATAAGCAGGGGCAAACAAAGGAATACTGTCCCAGTTCAAAGGTACACATTTGTGTATATATACAATGGGACATTCTCAAATTTTCATGCCCTTCCTCGGCCACAACGTAAACATCTTCCCCCGAAGTCAATTTTCCAGCCCAAGAGGCCGTTTGATGAATTCACAGTTTGTTGGCTCATCAAGCTCAACTAAATGACTTGTTGGTCATAATGGCTCTGGACTGATGATCTCACCCAGGTCCCAACATTGTAAGACAAACACAGCCGTGAACAGAAGCATTGTAGTGACTCAGGGCTCTGCTGTTAGTTTACGACCGTCTAATACAAAGCGTGTCTCTGTCAGTCCGGCCGAGCTACGGAAGCCATCAACCGCCAGGGTCCCAGTGGGTGGGTTCTGTTAAAATAATCCCCCCGTGACATCAGAGGAGCAACCCCCTAATTTCAAACCACATCCCTCTCTTACACACGCACTCACACTTTCTTTTTCCAAATACTCATGTACGGCAAGAAACATTCTAACAAGCGATTGTTTATGCATGTAGCTGTGACTTTCTCTGTTTTCCCTCAGCTAGAGCAACGCAGACTCAGGCTGAAGGACATTTTAACACCACAGTAATGAATTCCAGTGTGACATCTCACCATGTGAAAAGTGGCTAGAACATTGTGTCAGGGAAGAGGACAGGAAGGAAAAAAGTCAAATAGCGACGGAACTCGGCGTATAGACCGTTAAACTTAAACAGCGACACATTTCTCATCCTGCAGAGCAGAAAGCGTGCTGTCCTGACGCACCTTTACACCTGACTCATCCTTTCAAATCTAATTAAAGGTCAATGGAAGCATTTTCATTATCCTGCAGCGCTGGATTCAAAAATAGCCGAAAAGGTACAAACTGAGAGCTCGGCGTGTAAGGCGTGGATGGCTATAGCTGCTTGGGCGCTGATGGTCAAGGGAGTAATAGCAGCAGGAAATTAGCGAGCGGTTAAGTACAGCCACTTAAGTTTCTAGCATTTACAATGTCAACACGAAACGGGAGCGCAAAAAGGGACTGAGTCCTGTTACCACATGCTGATTAGTGCGGATAATTAAACTAAATTATTTTAATGTTAGTTATTTTAGGCCACCAGAGTGAAGTGTGATACCACATCATGTTAAAGCCTGCATTTAATTAATGGCCATAATTACCTCCTCATTTTGTGATGATGCAGGTTTGTTCCAGGGATAATTTTTTTCATATTGCCATGATCATCACGCTCCTGTAAATATGCCTGATTTGCTCGAGGTTTTTCAGCATCAGAAGTTTTCTCTGCGAAAAAAATCAGTCCTAAATTATGTTTGCAAATGAGCCGATGATTAAAGGAGCGATCAGCTGAGGCGTGCTGCCTGGAGGTTTGATGTGGCTAATGGTGTGTTCACGCAACAGGTGACAAACAGTTGGCCGCAAGCCATCTTTAGTGGAAGATGGCGATATGGATGGCATGACTAACCGGTGCCTCACCCTTGTCGCTAAGTGAAGGGTGTGGTGAGGCACAAGCAAAGCTGAGCTGGCATTAGCTGACGTGGTGAAGCGTGAGCCATCGTATGAGTTTGTTTTACCAGTTCCACCTCATTGGTCAGTCTCCAAAAATCCTCTCGTCTCTATTGTTATTTACTTTTTAACGCCACCCTTTCTTCTTACTTTTTACCACAGCATTAGCACGGTGACTACAAAATACTGTTTAGTTATTTACGTACGTTTTAAACCTCCTAAGTTTATCTGGAAGTAGTACATTGCATCATTTTGATTGACCTTTGTAATTTATTGTAACTAAGCAGAATTACTTAAACCACAGTCCTGTCTTAAAAAAAAGTGCACACAGAATATGCTGCTTTCTTTTTGGAGTTAGATGAAAACGCTCTCATGTCAGAAGACTTCTCTGCCAAAAGGTGCAGAAGCTTAGTTTAGCCTAAAACCTAGAAGCAAGAAGAAAAGGCTAGCTCTGCCTAGGTTAAAAACATGCCTATTAACACATCTGAGGCTCGTTATTCCACAAACAGACACGTAAGTGCAACACGCCGGGGTTGTAGTGGGAGTTACAGGCCTTGACTATTTCTTTGTGAGCAGCAGCAGAGTAGGCTAGTAAGTTAAAAACCTCCACACTGCAGCTCCGTACTTAGCAGACATGAGAGTGGTATTGATCATCTCGTCTGAGTCTCGGCAGGAATTCAAAATGTTGTACTTCCCTATTAAGGGCACTGAAGACAGCGTAATGATGAAAAGACAGGAAGTCAGTGGAGTATTCCATTCTGAGCGTGTGAGCGCGGCTTTGACATTTGCACGTCTGTGATGAAGCCTGTGTCCCTGTGACGTGACTCAGACGCCCCTCTCTACAATCCTGGCGCTTCACTTCATGTCAGCAAACTGCGCTCTTCAGATTTTAGTCCTCAGTTATGCTGTGGGTTTTCATGTCTCCGTCATATATACAATCAGCACATTGTCTCACACTGCTGAGAGTGTCTGAGGCATTGTTGGCGCTCTCACAACTTAAGTATGAATGAGCTGAGAGTCCTTGACAGCACTTGGGTCTGGTCTCATAGTTTCCACACTCACAGTTTTGGTATTCGAGTATTGAAAATGTATTTCTGCACGTTTGCTCTCGTCCTGACTCCGTCTGGGTCTGACTCATTCATAGTTAGCGGCCATTTCTGACATAATATCAATAGCTCCATTCAGCCCTCGCTCAGAGCCCCCTCACGACTGCAGTTATGAGTACGAGCGCACGCATCAGTCACTCCACCGCTAATTATCAGAGTGACATTGGCTTTTCAGCGGGCTGGAACACACTTTGCTGAGTAGCGGTTCGCTGCTGTAAATCATTCCACTTAAGCGTCAGCAGAAGGGAAGAGATTTAGGGCCTGGACCCCGAGAAAACCCGCTCGGCTGGGGGTCCAGAGCAGGGGAGCGCTTGAGAGATGAGGTTTGAGTTGGGCCAGGCTGCTGTAGCTGTTCCAAATATTTCCCAGACAGATCTCATAAATTATCAAGCTTTCTCCTTTTCTTCCACTTTGTTCGCTTTTTTCTCGTCTGTTACAAAAACAGAACGATGTCTGGGATTTTGTTGTGGCCTGAGATTTGTTTGAGATTTTGTGGAGTTGCAACAATAACTGAGACATTTCACGCCCCTCTGTTCAACACACGTCAGTAATTCTCCATGAAATTTCCATGAATTTTCATTGTTTTGAGTAGAGAGCAGTGTATATGTATGATGGCAGTTTTGGTGATCTGTATATCTGTATATTAATTTAACTTGTCTAAAAGTCTAAAACTCAATAAAAGATTGTCAGATGAAATAATAAAATGCCCATAATGTGTGCATGTGTCAGTTTCTAATTTGAGCAGACACATTTTGAAAACTCTTTTTAAATGAACATGATGATCCAAACTAAAACAAATGTAATGCCATGTCTCATCTTTCTGTCCTCACACTGATCTACTGTCTGCAGGATCCTTAGCCACATCAGTTTCCAGCTTCACGGCCACACACTTTCCATGACTAAATCTGATAGTGGGGCCTTTCTACATAAATGAGGCCCTGAGTCTCGCCTTGCTCCGAGGAGGGAAACTGTGATACAGAAGCTGCAGTGAAGGGGCCTCTCAAAACCCATATCCGGCTTTAACCTGGGTCTGCAAAGTCAGTGTGTGTTTGAGATCAGAGCGTCACATTAGCCCCATAATGAGAACCAGCTGAAGGCACACACCAGCAGACTGACCCTTTCCAGCTCAGACTGACCCCCCCTCTCCCCACCACCATCTCACCCCAGATAAATGCTTTATCCAGATGCCTCCTCTCCAACCCTTCCATCAGCCGACGTTACTCTAAATCGTTCCAGAGCACACACCCAAAGACAGAAGTACACGGTGCAAACGTAAACACCCGCATTCGCTCGTGCTCTTATTAGTGGCCACGAACTCACTCTCTCTCCCTCCCTCCTTAAACGTCTCCCAACCTGACAGCCATTCCTCCTGTGCCTGCCGGCTGAGTCAGCCCACCGCCACACAACTGTTTTCCACCAGGCTACCGTTGAGGAGGCCCGCCCTGCTCCACCCAGCCCATGCAGCCACTTTTCTCCCTTTTCACCAGCTCTCCTTCAAGGAAACGTTCGGCACGCTCCCCACCCCCTCCCTCCATCTTTTCCCACCGCTCTCCGCTCCTCCCGCTCTTCTCTTACCCGCCGCTCTCGGCCCAAAATAAACACAGTTCAACATGGAAAGCCCGGGAACAACCTAAACAGCACTCCAATGTTCCAGCTCCGACTCGCACATCTACTTAATTTTTCCACAATTTCGCGTGGTTTGGTTTCATTAGTGGAGTACTGACTTGAAGATGGATGGCACTGGTTCCAGTGGAAATTGTTGGTAGTAGGTAGTAGAGAGGGGAGAACCCTCAGGGGATGTGAACATGAAACTCTCCCCTCTACCACCAGCTAGATCAGCAGATTTTTGTCATTACAATAAGATTTAGTGTTTCATGTCTGTCAACCTTAGATTATTTCACAGTCAAAAAAGTATTGATTATTTATGGCACATGTGAGCCCAAGAGAAGAAATTCTAACAAATTATAACATGCTTTGTCTGACTGCCCTGAAATCGAACTGGCAATCTTCCGTTTTCAATTAAAAAAAACAAATAACACGGCATCTGTTCCCCCTCTACAGAAGACATATAAGGCTTCAACACAGAATGCAGATTAAAAGCAAACAGTGGTTTTTGTTTGACCTAAACATTCATACCACATGTGTGGTAATGGTCTAAACATGTGGTGACAAAATTGCTCCTGGGGGAAACAGACTCTGCGTCTCAGCCAAATCATTCAGTGACAGCGGACACTCCGCACACCGCAGCGGGGGCCCCGGGGGACGTCACGGCAACGCGCGTCCTCTAACACTGGCCGCAGTTTAATGTCCATAACTCATGTCCCTTTGTCGTCTTGTGTGCAGAAGTAGCAGCAGCAGAAGTATATCGCTGTGATCTACGATGCACCAACGTTTACCTTGCTGGTAGACATGAAAAATGAAAAGCCTTTCTCACGGCCATCCGCCTTTCAGAACATAAGTCTAACAGACTCTCTATGCCTACTGGTCTAAACAGTGAAAAATACTAAATTCTACCAATGTGGCTGCCAATTCCTCACCTGCCAGCACTTCATTTACTTACATCAACAGTACAGGATCCTACACCCTCCCCAAAATGTCATTATTTAAAAAAACTGCTGTAAGATACTGCGTTACAGGGCTCTTGCACCTAAAAAGGTCCTTATAAATAAAAAATACTATGCGTTGTTATACACTAAAAGAGACATAGAGTTCAGTTGTGTTTTGGCAGCTAAAATGTCTTGGTTAAGTTTTAGAAAAGACGTGGTTAAAAGGTGCCAGACAAAAACACATTCTCTGTTGTTTATGTTGCTTTACATATCCACCAAAACTCAAGACATGTTGTGGTTGTGTAAAAAGTGACTTCAATCTCTTCTTCTGACGACCGCAAGAGGTCGCTTGTGGTGACAACGTAATCTCAGATCATCCGAACAAACAATCAATGCTGTCTTGTTTCTTTTGGGGACGGTCTCCTTTGCTTGAAGTGAAAATCCTAACTTGTGACAAGGGTCATGAGTCAAAACCGACACCACAGTGCCACGAGTTCATGCTCCGCATAGCTTGCTGAACCTCGGGGATGCCTTGGAGTCAGCAGGCACAAAAAAAAAACTAAGATTCAGAAGGAGTAATTCTTCAGAGAGAAATGATTTGTGGAAAAAGAGATGTGCCTGTGGTGGCTGGGAAAAAAAAAATCTTGAGAAATACAAAGAGTGAGTAGAGAAAGATTGAGAGCTACATCCAAGGCCCTCTTTCTTTTTTTTCTGTTCCTGCAAATTGGCACACAGAACTTCAGCAGATTGACAGAGGTCCTTATTACATACAATTTGCATTTAGATGATAACAAGAGCGGGGAGTTTGAATGGGCTGTTGTTCCAACAACTTCTTCGTGGATCCAACAGATGTAATTACGAGTAATGCACCTCATTGCCTCTGACTGATTACAGTGTTATTTCTTCATTTCATCCGAGAGGAGTTGCTCATAATCCTCCTTTGTGTAAGCGCCAAACGCACATGGTTGATTGAGCTAAACGCTCGTCGCTGTGTTTGAAACGACCATATGCACTGCAGACGACAGAGGAGAACTCCGGCTCCCTCCCTTTCTTTACCACCCACCTCTAGGATGACAGCAGATCAGGGCAGCTATTCTTGGAGGTTGACTGCTTCTGAACTCCACGACTGATCTGTGGGGATGTGTGTCCTGAAAGTGAAACTATTGTACCACAGTCAAAAAATCTGTCTAAATTGCCAGAACACAGGATACAAAGGCTTCCTCTCTGTGACAGCTGAACGTAGCCTCAGGTACGCTCAGAAGCCATGAAGCATATATCCACGAATTTAAAACTGTTAAACAGCCGCGGCTCTGTTGGATATAATGTGCGGTGGGGAAGAAGAGAACACAGATTTTGGATGTCAACAAATTATAAAAGCATTGCTCAATCAGCAGACTCGTGATGATCAGTGAGAAAGTTCTTATTTCTACTCTCAAATGTCCTCTTCATCGCTTGTATTGAAAATAATCAGTGGCTGACAGTTGAAGCACTTCAAAGACATCAGTGGACGTGAACCCTCCTGGTTTGAGTGATCAGTGCAGAACATGAGAAAGTTTTAGGAAATATCTTCAGGCTTTAAACACCAAACTAGTTATGACAGTTGTTTCTGAATTCAGTAGGTATCAGTTCTCAATTAATTGCTGGGGAAAATGTTGGCAATACTTCCCCGCTGCTAATCGGGTCATCAGTTATTTTTCTGATGCACTAATAGATTAGTTGAACTGTTGCAGGTCTAGAATTCAGACCAAGATCAAATGATTGATTGCTCCAAGACTCATTGCTTTACTGCTCCAAGACTCATTGCTCTTCTGGTCGACAAACTCAACCAGTGAACAGTGATGGAGACTTGATAATGTTAGCATTTAGCCGCTCTTGAAGCCTCGGGGAAATTGTTGGTGAGAAGTACTGGGAAAGATGGATCATCTAACTTCTAGTCTGTTTTTTTGGGTTGACAATTAGAAAATAAATAAATAAAAGTGTACCTGAAAGGCTTCTGGTTCATGAGTTCTCACCAGATGCTTCAGAGCTAGGATGTATTGCTCAATCTCGTCTCCACTAGCTATGCATTTAACATACTGCAAACTGATAAAAGAACATGTTCAAAGATCCATTAGGAATCTGGTCTACGTTTCAGGGCATGTTCTTCCACCATGTGTACACGTCGTACTGATCTAAATCTGGTGCATTTTGTGGGCCTTTCATTCATCTTCAGGTAGACAAACCTTTAATCCTGCCAGAGGATAATTACATGAACTGATTAGTGTGACACACACGTGTGAGTAATTTGATGCCATAAGATGTGCCAGGGCACAGATGGCACACACAGATTTTGCACATGGTACCCACACCGCTGTATGTAGTTCTACATACAATGCTGACAGCTCATCTGTTATATTTAGATTTATGAGCACATTCGTGCATCTCATCGAGGCACTGGATGACTTTCGCCGTTTGGGTGGTGGGTATTGACAAGGCTGTCAGACTTTGATGAATCCAAGGGATGGAGGAGTGCATTGTTTGAAACAGTGTCAATGAGAGCACGGGGAGAGAGAGAGAGGGAAAGATCATCCACAGGGCCGAGTGAACGAAAGGGAAAGTGAGGAATATGTTTTTCATCCAGTGCTGGAGGCAAAAGCTCCATTGAGACAAAGGCACTGTCTTGACTGAACACTAAAACAAAGCCCATGACCAAAATCAATGCTCGCCTTCATAAAAGCCAAAAACAGAATATAACCTGATAGAGGCAAGCGCTGTTATCTTTGACGTGCTGGAGAGAGAAATAAACACAAACCCCCTGAGGATTTAAAAATCCATCTAGAGAGCCGGTGACTCCAACTATTGATTGTATGAAAGGTTTTACTTGTTAAATTTGACTCTGTAATTCGAGTCCGTCCACTGTTGCTTCCAAACGCGGATATACCTTCAGTTTTTAGTACGACCCTACAGAAATAGTACTATTCAGCTTGGTGAGTGGAGATTTTATTTCTTAAGCCATTAAAAGGAATGAAACGAAAAACCCTAATTAAATTATACCAACAAATAGAGCAGTAAGAAAAGTTAGTATTAGCAAGCTGCGAAATGTCATCAACTATTCAGTTTGTTAGTTTGTTCTATGCACACAAAGTCACAAAATACAGAATATTAGCATCGAGCACACTGAGAACAAATTGTGTGCCTTGCTTAAAATATGTAAATTTCATTAAAGTGTCTAACTTGCTCCTGCTCCCTGTGGATGAGTGAAAGTATGTCATGATAGTGCTGTTGCAGATAATGGCTCCTCATGGAGCAAATGCTCCGTCCTTCACCTTCTTTTTTTCTGCATTTTCCTTCTAATGTTTTATGAACATGTGCACAACATGCTGTCATTTGGCAGTAAGCAGTTACCCGACCACATGTCTCACATGTTTAATGGTCCCTAGATCAATTATACAGTCCCTCTCATGCACTGCATCACCTTTAGAGGTGCAAAGTAGATTCTAACTTTCTGATTTCAGATTCCTACTGTTGAATGTTGACCTGCAGCTATAAATTGTAGCAATGTAGCAATTGCTTTAAAGGTAAGATGTATATTTGATAACCAGAAATCAGTAAGCTGCTCACAGTATTCACTGACCACTCCATGACTTTCAGCAGCTATACTTCAAAGGTGCTATGCTCAGTTGAACTTCTCCTGGACAGGTTGCTCGATACACATCTTTCCACAAGAAGAGAAGGTATCAGTTTCAAGTTTCATGCCTGTAGTAAGATGTGAATGTGACAGATGCTTCATTAGGTGGATATCAGACTAAGAGGATGGGTAAGGTTATGGATTTACTGTCTCAGTCGATCAGAAAAAGCTAGTAGTTATGTTTTCAGTTTTCTTCTGAAATGTATATGTAAGGACTCTGCAAAATGTCACTATTAGCAATAACAAACAACATTCTGAGGATATGAAGTAGTGTGGGATCATAGGAGGTGTTGTTGCTAATGAAAATCTGTCTGACATAACTCACGCATAATAATAACGTAATGTTTGTGTGATGTAAGTTAGTGAGGTAAGGCGGAAAGCGGGAATGACCCCACTATGACTGTAAACATTGTTCTGTTCTACTTTTTTTGTATACCAAAAAGTGGCTACACCGTTTTAAGTCATGCTTTAGCAACTGACCACTGTTTGTCTACTACAGTATGGGGGACACATTTGGAAAGGTGGCACATATATTATCATGTAATTTAACTTTAATATAGAGAAATAGCCACACGTGATGTTGGCTAATGTAATTTTAATTGCTTACTTAATATTAAATGAAGTAAAGATGAAGTCAATCATGGGGTAGCCAATATTTTTATACATGGTCAAAACTTTATGAACCCATTGCACGCTGTTTTATTGTTTTATATATGCATTAGTAAGTTATGTGTACATTCATATTCCCAGAAGTTATAGTACATAAACTATAAAAGTAGTCCAAGTAGACACACTGTTACATCCCAAGGAATAGTTTTTCTGGCACAACTTAACCTACTTTCAAGGTGCATGAGGGATTAAAAGAAATATTAAGTGGTCAAGACTCCAGCAACATTTGTAGTATATGGAATGACTTTATTAGACTTTACCAATAGTGTCAAGGTGACCCTGACAGAGGTCATGAGCTTAAACAAGTCATTCTAATAAAGCTGTTCCAGATACAAGTTTTGCTCAAGTGATTTTAGTTGAAATGTCAGTGCCTTAATCAGTATCTACTCATATATGGGTTTTCTGATCTTATTCATAATCAAAGTGTAAAAATAAAACTTGAGAAAGACTGAGAGACTGTGAGAAAAAAATGGCAATAATGCCTTTTTAGTCATTAGGACTTACAAGGCTTCAAGCAGCCATTCTTCTATTTTCTCTTCTTTTGACCTCCTGCAGAAATCCCTGTTGCGTACATATATCTGGGATGTTCATTGTGATTCATTGGTTGCTACTTGAGTGCTGGCCATATAAAACAATTTGAACTCCTTCCAAAAAGTGAATTATCATGCATTACAGTACATACCATGTGGCTTGTTTGGAAGGAGGAAGATTTTGTGAAGATTTAATGTTTCCGTTCTCTTTCCCGCTCATTTAAGTAAAAATTATTTACATTCACCTGTAAAACACTGTGGGAAAATGGGACAGAAGGCCTCTTACAGAACAAACCCAAACCTAAACCATCTGCAGATGTGTTCTTTCGCGCTTACCCGTTAAGTAAGCAAGCCTTGCTGAATGTCAATATATGTGAGGCCTGATACGCCACATGGCCTGAGCCTGCACACGTTATATCTCATACCTCACAAGGAGATCAAATTCCATGCCAGCAGATATGATAATCATAAATCAGAGGATTAGCTGTTTGAGTTTTTCACAGATCTCACTGATCTATCAAGCTGGCAATACGCTTTGTCACAGCTTCTTTCTCAAACATCAGACGGGCAAATGATAAAATCTCCAACTTACTTTATCGTCAAAAAATAAAAAATAAAGGCCTGCCACATTACTAACCTTTGATGAATTAAGACATTTGACATTTCCTTTATTTTTTTCTCTTGAATTTCAGCACGCTTAAAAAATATAGAGTGACAATCAAACAACCAACTAACCAATCAATCAATCAATCAATCAATCAATTGATCAACCGACCTACCTACCTACCTACATACCAAGCAGCCTGCCTGCCAGTCGGCCAGCCAGCCAACCAACCAACCAACCAACCAACCAGTAAGCCTGCCAACCAGTCAACCAATCAACTAACCGCACAGCCAGCCAACCAAGCTATCTGTGAGGATGGAGAATGAATTCAAGTACTTAAAGTCATGACTGTGACACTACTACAGTATTTCACTTTGAAACATCATTTACATCACCTGATGCTGTTGTCTACTCAGTTACTCTTGTTCGAGTTTGCAGATTAAAGGAAAACAGCTTACGAAACCATTAATTCACCATCCAAACAACACAAGCTAACCCAGTTGAAAGCTTTCTGAGTGTAATTAAAATTCCTCTGGATTTAAATACATTCTCGAGTACGCTCACTAACAGCTCTTTTGGGAGCTTCTTGGAGTAATCGGAGAGAGTGAGAAGTGTGTTCCTTTAGCTAATGGGTGAACACATTATTTCACAGCTCCCAATGCGATTATACTCTTATTAGGGTCAGACATTCATAAAGACTCATTAGCAATTTTCTCCCATCATGTGTGTGTGTGATATCATTTCTATCTCTTTTGGTGTGTGCAGACACTCAATCCCTTTGAACTAATTTGTAAGCCAACGAATGCTTGCGCTCAAACCTAACCCAGACTTAAGACAAAAAGGCTTCTCTTGGCTGGTTTGATGTTGCAAACGTTCAGATGGCTCAGTTTTAAAGTGACTTTGAGGGATTATGAAATGGGTTGTTTTCTGGCAAATTAAAAGCCACCAATTTCGGACAGGCAGTCGCCATTTTGGGCAGAGGACATCCTCGAACGCCATATGTGGATGACAGGAAGTAGGCAAACGTTGGAAAAGCCAGTCTGAGAAATCCTGGCTCCACTGAAAGATTATAGTTATTTGTGACAACAACAACAGCATGTCCTTCCATTCTAAGCCAGGTTACTACTGAAAAACCACTTTCTGCTGCTTTCACCATAGCGCTCGTTTAAATTTAACTGCTAAAAATAAAGAGAGTTCCATTTTACTGAATATTAGCAGCCCACCTGCAGAGTTTACGTTTGAGTTAATTGAATAATGTGCCAGTACTCGGAGGCTTAATTAATGGTTAACAAAGCTTTGCTACAAATAGCTGGCTATGTGTCTGTGTGTGTGGCTGTCTTTCTCATACATGGGATTCTTTTTTTTAGGCATGCTAATGCAGTTAGGTCAGCAGTTTTGTAAAAGCTGCATGACATTTTGTTTCCTCTCTTTGAGTCATTTGAAGGGTGTGGTGCTGGACATGGCTCAGATAAACCTTTATTTTACTATATTTGCTAATCCCATGTGAAGGCAGCATGCCCAGTTCATAACTACAGATGTCATCTGCGGTGTAACTTTGTCTAAACATTATATAAGGTAATGTTATAGAAGTTTTGGTGGTTGACGATTTGATGATATGACTGAGAACACATAAGCTTTCACCAAATAAATAATGATAGTCATTGTTGAGAGAAACTCAGCTTATTTCTAAACCACACTTGTGTTTTCTCAAGCAACATGAATACGGATTAGGAAAAAACAACAGAACCGAACGCATTGGCAGCGACAAAAGTGAGAAGCTTAAAGTGTACGAACTCCTCCATCTGTCTTCATGCTTCAGATGGCCGTGCACATGAAAATGCACACATACTGTACACACATAAACACAGGAGCAAGTTTCCTGACGAGCCACAGAAGCGCTCGGCTCAATCTAAGCGATACGGATACAAAGCTTTCGAAGCGGATGAAGGACTTGCCGATTAAGAGAAGGGGTATGCATGCTGGTGGCATGAAGGTTATAGAGGAGGTTTTATGACTGCAGGGATGTCAGTTTGAATCCCCAAATGAGCTCTGGGTTGAGTAATGCCATTTCCTCCCACTAAAAAGGGCCAATGAGGTGCCCTTGAGCAAATCGCGTAAGCTGCATTGGTGCCCCCCCAGTGTGAATGTGCTTAATGATATAAATGTCAAGTGTTATGAAATATTCCTAATCTTCAAAGCACTCTACACACCTGCCATATGGAGCACATGGAGAGCACATATTCACAGCATTGTCACACAAAAATGGAGTCCATGGGCCTGTACTAACTTATAACTTATCATATTGGAATTAAACACAAAATAACAATGAGTGACTGTACAGCTTCACGCAGGCTGTGGGCAGCAAACATAAGTGAACTGCACACATGCACACAAGGACTTAGTTAGAAAATACACAATCTTGCCTGCGCTGTTTTGTGTAGCAGATGACATGGAATGTGTTTGCTGCGTTTTTTACTGCGTTCGTCGTCAACTCTGCCAAGCTTTGAGGTGGTTTTGGATCGAGCAGAAGAAGGCTCTTTTTAAAACATTTATAAGCTGTGGGGCGACTCCGTTGCGAAAGGGAGGGGCCGTCCAACCCGGTCTGCCGAGGAAACTGCCTCCCCCAAAAAAGCAAACCAAACAAATGGCACAAAAAGTTATTTTTCAGATGGCTACTGTAAAAGGAGCCTTTGTGTCCTCAAAAAGTCAGCTCCAACCGACACTTGACTAAGTGCAGCAAAGGGAAGGACAAATGGAAAGAAAGACTCAAACTGAGAGTACGCAGTGTACTGAGTGGGAGGAGGGGATTTTCTGATGAGAAGCAAAAGATGCATTTTGGGGAGAAGAGCTCCTTCTGGAGGCTTCTGATCCGCTTCTTCACCAGAAGGCCTTGGCGTCGAATCGGGGTGTTGGCCTTGTCTCTAATGGTGGTGCTTTCTGCGTGACAGCAGCTTCATAAGACCTTAATAATGTGTTTTATTTTTAACTGCTTCACTTATCTGATGTGGCAGCGCTAACTGCAACAGTCTTGGTCAATGAGAAGCTGTAGTTAAATTAAGACACACAGACAAACAACAGAGGAGGGATTTATCTTGACAGGCAGCTCAGTGGAGAAACGGTCTGTGCTGGTTGCCCAAGAGGAAGAAACCCGAGCACCTTTATTTTGGCGCAGAGATGAACATCTGCTAATGGGCACCGATGCCCCTGGATGTGGCTATTCGACAGCAAACCCATTTCAATCATTCTAGCCATTCACGGCAAAATTATATACGTGTAACTTTGAGCCTTTGGTGCTGTGAGCACTTAACAACATGCTACACACTCCGAGCTGTCAGCAAACATATAATAAAGCATCCTTCCAACTGAAAATGCAGAGTAAAAGATTGCTGCTGCGGAGAGAGGTGCTGAGCAGATGCAGACACACTGAATCACATGATACACACAGCCATCTGAAAATGAACAGTTCTCACTGTGATGAAGTTCACTCAAAGGTCTCCTGTTTCTTCCTTACGTTACTGAGAAATCAAAACTTATCTGGGTTAAGCCATTAATTCCCTCTGCCTGATCCGTCTCCAGTGCTAGCATCCCAAATATTATAATGGGTTTGAAACATGCATGTAACACAGCATATGTGGAAGCTTTTCGAAATTCATAACACTAGCCCTGTGAATCCAATGTAAATGAGTTCTGGCCCTTAGTTATGAATATATTTACAGTTGTTTATTGGAATTTAAATGAGGCCGAGGAATTGAAATCCACGGGCCAAGCGAGGCAGCCCCTATATTCCTGACTACTAATGAACGCTGCTCCAAAACGCGCTGATTCTCGAAAATCCTGCCAAAGGCGCCCGATACCATCCAGCTGGCATTCAGATGTTATACAGATGCGCTCGATTCACCAAGAATAAGGCCCGTGGAAATAAACTCATCCAGAGCGCTCAACTGCAAAGTACGGAATGCGTGAATGATGCATTTTTTCATCAACATACTTATCTGCAGGGCTTCCGAGCCAACTGTTTGGACATGAGCAATGCCGCGGAAGCACAGTATTCCATTTGATGTTGAGCGCGGTTCACGCCTTGCACTCGGTTTAAGTCAAATTAGGTGACCAGTGTTTTGATGATACATGTCATCCTCATTTTGTTGCTGTTAAACCATATTTGTTCGTCCGTGTGATCTTTCCAGAGAACATCAGACAAACAAATGTAACATACACTCTGGTACACATGGCATACTTAATTAAGTGTAAATGTGTGATGTCTGTTCACATTACTGTCTAAACATTCGCTCCATACATCTGATTCTGGTATTCACAGATAAGCTGCAGATGCTGTGCAAACAAACTTATTATTTGGCCATTTCAGCAGCCAATGGAATGTCATCAAATGCAACCAAATTGAAGTTTGGTGAACTCGCCAACAGATTAAAGGTGAGGTAGCTGGAACTATGACGTCGGCCTCTTTTAACTGAACACCAGTCTATCCCTGGCCTGAAGCTCTGATCCATGGTCATGGCTTTGCTAACCTGTCCAGTGTTGAGCACTTGTAGTTATCTATTCCTACCTAAATAACTTCATACAATACACTCAGTGTAATGTAAGGACTACTGACACTGTCATAATTTTCTGACCGTCTTTATGAGCAGAATATATCCACTGTTCTTTAACTAATCCTTTGATTCTGGCTTTGTCGGTCCATTTTATTCACTATCTTTTATGTACAGTATTCAGCATCACCTGTATCTTGTGCATATCATGTCCAGTTTATATTGTATTTGCTGCATGTATGCTTCGTCCAGAACGATGCATGACTTTATCTGCCCTCTTCTGCTGTCCTCGCCCCCTCTACTCTTCCCTTCTGTTTTTCTACTCAAGCCGACAGCTTCAAGAACATATGAGCTGGGCTCTGCTCAAGGTTTCTTCCTCTCAAAACCGAGTTTTTCTTTGCCACCATCGCCTTAGCACTTGCTCTGTCTGCTTCAGCCTCTGAGTCAGCATCCGGAGACAATTTTAAATCACTGACGCCAAATAAATAAAAATGAACTGAGTTCTAATCCTGTGTTGCTTCGTCATGTGTGCCACAGCTATTAATACGTACGTATATACGTAACATTTATTGTGAACTTCTCGGCAGTGAGCTCACACAGAAGGGCGAGGCAGGGTGGGGTCGGGCAGCGCACGTCTGGTCCTGTTGGCTTTGGCGTTAAAATGTCCAACACTGCACAACCGCAGCACTATGTGCGTCTCACGTCTTCACTAAAATCAGCGCTGCTCTTGAAGTTCAGTGGTTTAACATAACTTATCTCCGTCTCACTCAACATGGCAGACCTTTTTTTTTTCTTCTAAACAAGTCTGACGGGCAGGAAGCTCATTGTATCTGTAACACTGGACACATGCTCTCAGTTAAAGCCTCATTCATAAATCCAACACAGCCGCCTGTTGCAGCACACATCATCCCCTCTTCCTCTACGCACACAGGCTATTTCGAGGCCTCTAAGGTTGTTTCCATATGACCTCACTCCGGAGTGATGGGATTCGGGAGTCGGCAGTGAGTTCAGATGTAGACCACCATCAATAGTTTATGACTTGCATTTAAAGGAGGTCAATCCCGGTCAAGATAAAACCGTTATTGTCTGTGAATGAATCACACATTTGATACTGACACTAAACATGACCCGTCGCAAAGTTGCTGTAACCACATGCTTTGGAAAAAAAAAAGTTTGAGGGTCACGGTGTTGTAGATCAAACTGTAAGGGCATCAAATAGAGTGTATGATAACTGCAGTATCTCTCCTATCTTACTGCAGTGCATGCTAAAAAGACTAGAATGCTAAAGCACTGCTAGTGTCTGTAAATGATATGCAGCATTCTTGAAGTATGGCCTTTTCTTTGCAAGTGGTGCTACATTAAAAAAAAGTTTATCCCGTTGTGAGCATGAATGTGTTCATTTACGCTGTGGCAATCTGTGTTAGATTAAGATCATCTGAAGGTTATGACAGGGAATAGATCCATGAAAACACCAGGAAGCAAGTCTTTACTCACAATATTATTACTAATACTCTAACCTCACCGTTGGATTGTATTTCGAGCCACTGCACTGGGGAAGAAACATGAATAATTTAGTAATTTGCATCAATAACCATCCTCTGCAGTTGTAAATATGAGAGCTGGGACTCAAATAAATGGAAACAGAGTTTAATAGTTTTGTATTTGTCCGTTCTCAAACGGGAAAGGACAGTTTAAGTGCATTAAAAACCTAACTTCACAGGCTCTTCTCTGCAGCTGCTCTGCATTTCATTCCTACTCCAAAGTGAATTCCCTACATCAGCTCCCAAACAGTGTCCTCGCGTAGCATCGACAAGCTCGGGAATGCTGACCTGCATGCACAAAGGCAGATGTCAGGTAACGGCTGAACATTCCCTGGCAGCAACGCAGCACTTCGACTTTCCAGAAACTCCAACGAATCGCGCTTTATTAGAGCGTGGACTGGATTTCCCCCGTTTTTTTTTTTTTTTTTTTTTGCAGATTGCTGTAGACATCATGTTGGAAACAGCCTCTTCTCAGTGCTATCAGGAGATGAGTGTTCCAAGCAAAACACAGAATAGACGTTTTTGGAGAGGGAGGGTTGGCTGCTAAGTTGAACATGTTTGAACAGTCAGTAAATTATGAGAGAATGAAGGTTCCACTTTTGAGAAGAAGGGAAGGTTACAGCAATCCCAGCATGTGTTTAATGAGTGCATACTGTAATTCATTATAGGCTGAAAGAGGAAGTGGTAGTCTGGAGTGGGCCTGTTTCTGTTTAGATTGCGTAGCCACTAATAAGGATGTTCATTATGAAGCCTAATCAGTGATCTTTAAATTGGCCCTGCTCCTGATTGGGTGCAATTAGAATCACTGTTATTAAACTAATTAATTTGGCTGGCTTGAGATGCTTTAGTCACCAACTGCAATCTCTGCAATTTACTTTTCATGTAAGTGCATGTGGAATGCAGACATACTGAGCCTGCAAGATAACACTCCTCTACCACGTTCAATTACATCTCAATGTAAAATCCAAAATTTGGCAAGGCAGTGAACCTGGTTTGTTCCACCTTCACTTGCCAGGAAAATATTTATCCTCGCAAGTATGTGGCTGCATGTTGGACACCATTTCACTGCAACAACAGCTGCTGAGCAAGTTAGTGCCGAGGCCTCCGGCAAAATGCACAAATGACAGAAGGCAAATCTTTACTTGTGCAGAGATAGGAAAGTCTCTTGGTGTCATTTATTTATCCTTTCATATTTCTCTAACTATGATTGATTGTATCAAACCCCATTTCCGTCCTATCAGTTCTCCAAATCCATCGCCCCCGACGTGCTGTCTGGTTTTATAATGTCTGGCTGTGAAGTGAAAAACATTCATTTTGCTTGGAGAAAGTTGGCCGGGGCTGTAAAACTGGTTTTTGGGTGAGGATGAAATCTAATCATGGGGAGATATTTTGACCTCGCTATCGAGGGATCAGATTTTTCTATTTTAAACCGCTGACCCATTCTTCACTGTCTGCTAAAGTGGAGTAAAAGCCTGTGTGTGTAACATCTTCGACACGCCCTCCTTAAATATGCTTCCCCATCCATGATATGATTTAGAGTGTCTTCTCACCAAAATCTCAAACTTTACTCAGACCTTAGTCTAATTAGACAACTCGGCAAAGGATCGCAGCTTTCACCTGCTGATGCAGAAGGTCTTAATAATATGGATATATGAACATTCACATATGGAAACCGGTGAAGTGTTAGTTCAACACTTCAGGGCTCTAATCCATTTTAAAGTCTTTAGGATTTACGTAAAAACCACAAACCAGACGTTCCACTCCATCTGCTTTAACTAAATCTGGTTACATGACACATTGTGTTTTTGCTTGACCAGTTTTCCCTTCCCATACGTCTACGGGGTTAGTTTATGAGTTTACTGGAAAAGAGGGCTGAAAAACACCAGGAGCTTGCTCATTTTTATAATAAATGGAGGTGCATTAGAGAATCAGGCAACCAGAAAATGCAAGTTCAGTTTTTCCCCTTAGGCTGGCCTTAAGCTAATTGCCATCCAACAGTTATTGGTACCCTTATGTGTAACAAAATTCTCTCTCGCTCTGCAAATTAGCTCTATAGCCTCTGGGGTTTTTACAGCAGGGACTGGTTCACGTTGCTGTTAGATTTCAACACCTGAATGTGTTCGTACGTATGTGTAGATTACTTTAGGAGGCAAATGGAAGCTTTCTTCTTTGCGTGATCATCTTTGTGATGTTTAAAACTACTGCACATTCCTCTTCAGAGGGCCATAAGCAACAAAAGAATTTTGAGAGCATAGCAATTAAACTAAACGGATCTCAACAATGTTTGAAACATCTAAAGTACCTCCTCTGTGGCTTCTTATGCAGTGGATACTGGTCTTGAAGGGAGGCTTGGGAATGGGTTTTTGGCTGTAAAGAGACAGGATGACCCAGGGTCACCCATGGTCATCTTCTCTCTTCTGTATCTTCAAATTCCCCATGGGCCCATTCCCATGGCCCGGCAGGACATAGTATGGTACATCAGATTGCATAGTTGGCCACAAAAATACTGGTTGTTCTCGGCACACGGTGATCCTTCCTGTCATCTGCATTTTCTTTGGTTTGGCTGATCATTTGTTGACTTCATTGCATTCAGCTGCTGTTTTCAGTCACTCAAACATTCTATTCTCACAGTCTTTATTCTTTCTATCCCCAAGGTAGAGGAAGAAAACCTCTTTACTTTATTTCTTTATTTAATCAAGCATGTAATCGTTTTGAGCTCAGTCTCACCAAATTTCATGAAAAGTGAATAATGTCTGGAAATGCAAATTTAATTACGGCAAAGAATGAAAGGCTTTTATTTATTTTTTTCCTGTTAGGCAGAGTGCGTGGGGAAGAAGGCAGCAATGTGATGGCGCCTAGATAGGTGGAAAATGCATTGTGATGAGAGCACTGCTGTAATGGACAGCACCATACAAAAGTCTTTAGATCTAATGGTGAAGTGAGAATGCTTTTAAAAATAATGGCAGGGACAAACAATATGTAATGAGCTTTAAAGCGTTAATATTGTTTAGGGATGAGCGAGTACAGCATTATCTGTATCTGTATCTCTATCTGTTAACCATATGAATTATCTGTATCTGTATCTGTACTCGGAGTGGGAGGGGCCTGACCCGGAAGTGGGCGGGATTTAACCCGGAAGTGGGTCTGGTTGTCTTGAAATGAGCGAGGTTTTAACTGGTATGTTATTTTAAGCATGCAATTGATATGGGCTGATCAGAAATAGTTATTTATTGCTGATTAGAAAACTGTTTACAGGACAGCATCAGCATTGAGCTTCAGAGATCAATGGTTTTGATCACGATAGCAAACGAACTATTTACAGAACAAGTTTTGCAACAATGCGGTTGCAATTATCAAGTAAAATGTAATGAACAAGAGTTTTCATGCTCAACAATAACTTTCTTATTTTAACTTTAATTTTTTTTATGATCAGTGTGATCTTTTTTTATATATATTTTTTTTTTGTTTTTTTTTGTTTTTCTTTTTTCCCACACCAGGTGTGTGTGTGTGTGTGTGTGTGTGTAGCTTGATTTCCAATATTTATACCACTACTAGCTTTGTTTTTTCACGAAATACAGCAAGAAAGTGTTAGAGCCAGGCAGCCAGATGACGGTTAAAAAAAGAAAAAGAAAAAAAAAATCTCCGACAGGCAGAGTCGGCACCACGTCTGAACGAAGTACCAGAACTCTACTAGTTCATAAGTAAGTACCAACCTAAGTAATATAACCTGAAGCTGAAGAAAGAAACCCTAAACATTAACGGAAAACGTCCCGCGAACCCGAGTGACTGAGGGAGAGACAGAGAGCTGTTCTGTGTGTGAGTGATCAGAGCGGACACAACAACACATCTGCGAGTGTGTAGGGGAGGGGCTGTAGTCTATCACAGAACGCAGACACAGTCAGCTACCCAATGAGGATTTTTATTTAATCCGAGCACAGATATTGACTCGTATTACTCGTATAATACTCGTACTCGGCAAAAGTGCTTTATCCGTACCGGATACTCGTTTCAGCCGAGTATCCGGCTCAACTCTAATATTGTTACCTTCTAATTAGGACCAGTAGAAATGGTCTCTTAGAATCCAGACATTAAAACCTACCACAAATTAAAGTTATTCCCAGATTCTTTTTGATTCATTCATCTTAACGCTACAGAGTGTGAGTATGTAACCTTGGTTATTGGATCATAATACTTGTAATAAATCAGGGCTGCAGTGTAGAACGTACCCATAGTTGCCCAGCCTCTTCTTCTTGTCATTATTCCTGACTGCCAGAGAGGATTAATTCATAGAACCCAAGTTACATTAGTAACGCTTGAATTTCAACCGCACTCCCAGGTTGTTGCTACAGTCTATTCTACATTCCCCTCTTCAGCTCTGGCAAACCAGTCTTTGCTAGAGCTTTGCTACCAGCGCGCCAGAGCAGGAATGTTCAAATACAGATTGATTTACTTGGCTCTGATTGGCCTTCTCAGCACTGTGTCAACTGGCTTGGCAAGGGTTTGAACCTACGTTCATTTGCAGTGCTATAACTTTCTGCTGCAAGCTAAATTATTTCACTTTCCCAATCTTAATCACAAACACAACAATAGAGTATAGAATGCAATGAGTGAATACGAATAAAATGTTCTCAGAATTCACAACCTGCTGAGATTCTGCCAATTTCTGTATATTTTATATTTTATGCAACTACACGGTACTTTTCTGCAATGTTTTGCTCTAACTTTGTGAAAGATTCAGCCCATGCCTGCACAAGGAGCTTGCCTGTGTGACATGGCAAACCAGTGACGTGGTGTTTCAGCTCTGCTGTGTAGCTGCTGTCTGCTGTCTGCCTTGTGCTACTGCGTACAGTCAGTCAGACCTAGCTTCATGGGACGCATTATTTCCTCTGGTTATTTTAAGCCCTCATAACCAGTGGGATGACGACATTTTCTCTGGCCCCCTAACACTGGGGTCTGTGTGAACTGCGCATAAAGAACACACACCCTCACACACATGCGAACACAGTCGCGAACACTCACAGGCAGACAGAAAAATCCCCACCCCTGGACCCCTTTTTCCTCCTCCCTTCGCTCTTTCCTCAACCGTGTGTGAAGCAACATGCTCTTTTGTTGGTTCTCTGTCTAGCTATATTTATCTGGTGCATGCTATTCCAGAGTGTCATCTGCAGATTCCCAGGCCCGGTGCTTTCCGCAGCCCCCTTCTTTCTGTCTGAACCCAGCCTGTAATGAGGCCGCCTGGCTCTGAATTACTCAGAGTACTTCACGGTCCCTCTGCGGTGTTGATGAAGATTTTCAACAGGACAGGAGCTGGAGCGCCTCTGCCTTCACGTCGGCATGCTGCGGAAAGTGGCCCTCTCGGCTGTAGCCTCTCGCTGCCATGTTGTGCCAATGACAGTGCGAGAGAGTAGCTTCTTGGATGAAAAAGCACTGAGAACCATCCGTGTGGAAAACAAAGACAATCATGTCACATTTTTTGGGATGTCATCTGTCAGGTGTTTTGCCAGAAAATTTAGTCGGGACTATTTTATTCCTCTCTGGAGGTTCACATATCATAGCACCTCGCGGCTAAAACTCAACTGCGCCGACTTGGAGCAAAGGGTAATAACATCTCAGAGTCAAGAAGTAATAAGAAACAAAAGATATATTAGTGTGGAGTCTCACGTCCCATGATTAACCAGTGCAGCATTGTGCTCATGAGTCATATTCCCTTCTAGGCTGGAGGGAGTCCCTGCACTCACTCTCTATATTTAAAATAGTGAGTCATATTCATGTACGAGTTACCACTTCTGGACTTGCATAAATAGCTGACTTGAGTCTCTACAGGATAGTGTGAGCGAAGAAATCCCTCAGCTGTAACTCCACACATGTGATATTGCATGCATGAATATTAAACTTGATTTACTATGTTTTATCTGATGTAATTGAGTCCCTGGTTTCCACTATATAAAAGCTGCTAAAAAAAGAGATCCCAGTTGTTGGAGAGCTGCTGAGAGAACATCCAATAGCAAACCAGTCCTTCCAACTGTTTCAACAATGAAATCTAACGCTGAGAATACTTCAAAACTTGCCTAATTGCGGCACTCTGACATTCTTTCGCCGCTGTTGTTTTGTCTATATTGGGCAAGAGGAGCGGGGGGGACAATTTGATTAAAGCTTCCAGTTCTGGCTTACTCCTAACTGACCAAGCAGGCTCCAGATGTCGGGGTGGAAACCTCAGGCTTTTCCCAACACGTTTCAGATGAATCAGCCCAACTCTGGAAACATTTCCCATGATTCACGCGGCTTTTCCAGCGCTTTAGTACCTCTTGTTACCCCGCTGGCCACAGTGGTCTGATCCCACAGATGGGGACATGTGAGTTACACAATGATACACAGTGGAGTGTTCAACAAGGCAGCCACTGTTCCTAAATCCAATACAGACATTAATTTATATCAGATGATGCAAATTTTCGCCAGTTAACAACATTCATGGTCAACAAGAAGGAAAGATCTTGCCTGTTGATCTTTGGTGTAAAGTGAGTAACTCCATGAAAGCCCTTTGGGGTGAGAAGAGATTGTGTTATTGCATTTTCCTTTTAATTTATTTCCAATGGATAAGACAAACAATGGCAGCCAGAACAGAGAGGAGCTGTCTCCATTCAAATGATAAAACAGGCTATTCTTCAAAAAGCAAAAAAAATAATAAAAAAAAAATATGAAAAAAGGAAAAGCCCACAGAGGCTGCTCGTATCGAGACATCTGGTCATGCATAATTCCTGCTTATTGAAAACTTGGCAGTTCGGTGATGATGAGAATTTTCTCTGGAGTTTTCAGTTTGGGCACTAAACTCCCCAACAGCTCTTATCAAAAATAAACACGCCGCTCAGATGCTGCAGTGGGCTAAAACTATAAATCTGTCTTTCTCAGGGTCATAACATGCTTTTCTAAATGCTCCATTTCGGGTCTTTGCCTCGGTGCAGTCCTGCAGGTATCCTAATGCACACGTCAATAGCGCTGTGGCGCAGACAGGTTTTGTCTGTTTGTGCTTTTTGCAGAGCCCCTGTCTCTTTATGTTTCTCACATTACTATTCCTCAAAAATCATCACGAATCCAGTCTAATCTCAATCATTACTGCGCATACATAGTGAGCGTTTGGCCAAGGACATGCTGTACATCTAATAAGACTTCATCCCAGACACTCTAACTGTGTTTATTGTTGGATTTGGTACTTCATGAAGCATCTCTGGGTGGACTGCAATGAAATGCTGTACTTTCAGATCCTCAAAGTATGTATCGCTCTGAATTGCCTTAGCAGTCCCCTGACTTTAGTTAATGAGCTGTTACTTAGAGCTATTGTGTGGGACTTTCACATTCAAAGTTCAGCTCCAGCTAACACCCTCTCTGTCTGTTTCGCAGTATACTGAAGTATGAAATATGATGTCTGTGGTGACATTCGCAGACAGCCACATCTATAGAGGTGCATTTAATGTCAACCGACCATGGCTGATTTCTGCGACGGAGATGGAGCAAGACACAGCAACTACAAGGAATGGCTGTGAAACGGAGTAATGAATGAAAGTAAACTTATATCAAACTGAATCTAGGAGGCGTCCCAGAAACTTTCTGATGCTCCAGATAAAAAACAAACTTGGCATTCATGGAAAGAATCCCAGTCTAAACAAGAAAGTGATCTATGACAAGGACAAACCATTAGTGTGGCTTTTCCTTGTCAGAAACTGCAGACTGTAGGCATAAGTCATGCGCATGTGTCAACAGTGTTTGTGTAACTGCCAGAAGGGGGAGACAGAAGTTCTGAACTTTTGCTTTAATGTAAAAACTATTATGTTTGAGTAGACCAGATATCTACAAAACAATGATTTACCAACTCCCATACAGAACACACTCTCTTAATCACACTCTAATGCTGGCTGAACAAAGCTCATGCAAAATGAGACGAAGAGATATTGGTCGGTCCATAAACAAGAACTAGTCCTGCAGCAGATGGTGTGGCCCCCACAGTGTCTTGATCTCATCACGAAGAGAAAAAAAACACAAAAACGAGACAGTCTGAAACTACAGAACAACTGTGGTAAGAACTCGTACGACTTTTTAAAGGCCAAATATTTTCTAAGGTTACGGAGAGGCACTTCGTTTAACGTTCATGATTAAAAGCTACATATTTCTTCGGCGGTAAACAGCTTCATTTGCTCTGCACATTTATAAATATTTCGTGCTATATCAGGTTTATTTTTTCAGCCACTTTTGAGTTTAGCTGCTTAAGCTCAAACTCTCAGGATGTGGCCTCTCTGTTTGGAGTAAATTCGAGTTAACAGCAAAATACAGCAACAGGATGTAATAGAGAAAAACTTTTTACTGGACCACATGTGACTACAGCATCAATCATATGTGATGACATGCATAAACCATCATTAACCATGGATGCTTTTTACAATTTACATTGATTTAAAGATGAATAATTAGTTTTATTAATGCAGACATAAACTTGTTTTCTTCAAATACGTCACAATGTTTCTTCTGGAACATTTATTTACTTTTCTCAGTAACCTGTGTTCCCTGTCTTGGTTCCCTACTTTGGGTTGTTTTGTCTAACTTTTAAATTTTCAGTATTATATATTTTTTATTTTTACAATTTCCGGCTCAAATGTAAATGTTGACTGTTTTTCCTCCTTCACTCCTGCAGCTGCTGCTGTAAGTAAGACTGTGTCTTTGGAATTGCCTAAAATTGCATGGCAACACGGTAATCACAACAATTTAAAATCCCAAATTGCCACTTACTGACCTGAAATCTGGGTGTAGACCGTCCGTCACTAAACTGCTGCAAAACCCCCTTCCACCAACTTATCTGATTGACGTGAAACGGGTTAAAGCAACATGGTAGGCCACCATGAGATGGCCTTTGACCCTCCACCAAGGGACTGAATCTGGGCCTGTGTTTATGTACAGAACAGTGTGTGTGTGCATGTGCATGTGTGTGTGTACACCGTAGGCTAAATGAGGTCTGTGTGTGGGCTGTCTGCCCGCTCTAAGCAGATCAGAGCCCTAAAATATAATCCAAGCAGCCTGCCATTGACAGCCAGCAACCTCAAAGAGAGCAATGTGGGAAAGATCATCTGCCAATGGAGTATGGAGTATAGAGTCCTCAAGGCGAGGGGACATGTCTTTTTTTTCAGCTGTTTGCATCACAATGAGAATAAACTGAGCAATGATATTTCCTTTTGAAGTCTGAGAGCTCAGTGCCAGCTATGCATTCAGAAGAAATGTAGAGATGTTCAGCTAGCACATCTGCTGCTCTGTGAAGGACAACGTGATAGCTTTATTACACGTTCCTCCTGCTTTAAAGCAGTGTTCTGATTTACAACCACATGGGCCACTTTTTTTTTTTTTAAGGCCGTCATTTCTGTCAGTAATTATATCTCTGTACTCATCGTGTGTAAAACAGGCTGCGCTGCATTACAAAAAAAGTTAGAGGAAGAGACACAGTCAGTCAGATGATCAGACCGACTTTAAAAGAAGCCGTAGGCAAGGCCCAGTAAACTGACTCAGGGGCCTTGAGGCAAAAATGAACTACTGGGCCCAGTTTCTTAAAATGCATACATGGCAGTTGTTATTAGCAATTAGTCCGTGATGATTTAAGCACAGAAGGAATATGTGTCACATAAACCCAGCATAAGCGTTAGCTAGGGACACCCTTCACAAATCCAGTCCACATTAATGAATAATACAATAACTACATGGTGCCTTAGAGGTGTGTTCAGTTTTAACAAACCACCAAAGCAACCTATTCATGAAAATCTGTGGCTCCAGGGCTGTTAACAAGTTGGCAGTCTAGCCTTGCCCGATTTTTAGCCTCATTTATTTGAAAGGTAGACTAATAGCTACCCAGAACTTAAATCAAAATAGTTAATCAGGCTAAGATACTGGCTCACTAAGTGGCCTGATCTTAACAATTACATCGACACATGCCGTCCTAATCCAGAGGAAAGATGACAAAAAAGAAGTGGGAGGATTCTATAACAGTTGCTGTGCTTATGTGAAATAAATGATAAATGGTCAGTGAGCCTAGCTTTTCTGAAGCGCTCCTGCATTTTACATTCCTTGCTTGTGGCTGACATGCTCATCTGACTGTGGCAGCTAACGCTGAATGAGCAGTAGCCGGTCCAGTGTCTTGCTGAAGGACATCTTGACAGGAGTTACAGGAATCAAAACCTCTCACAACCCCCGTTATGGGCTTGACACCGTAATCACTTGGCTGACATGCTGCTCACTCCGTGGCTCCGGGTCAGATATAAAATTCTACCTGTAGTAACAAGATGAAGTTATATAAAGGAAAGGACGAGGGTGAGGGAGCTAACTCTGGATTCTCGCAATGATGTTTGCCCCGCAGCCAGGCACCCCCCACCCATCCACCCAGCCCAAAAAAAAAATTGTTAATAAACCATGACTCACTGAAACTTTCTCTCTGAAAGTGGCAGGATGAAACATCAGGCAGGCAGAAGTGAAGGAGGTTCTATCGTATGAGTAGCATTATCAATATTGATTGCCACCCAAGCCCAGAGACGATGCAAGGGTCTCATTTTCATGAAGCCGAAAGGACGAGCTTGTCACTGAGCAGAATGTCTTCCAAAATACAAGGATGACTCATGTACCGCACTTAAGTTTGGGTTTGTTCTGCAGCACAGAAACCACCAGCATTGATTGCTTTTTAAAGACGTACTCTATCCTCTGTTTTCCAGTTTGGTCACAAGATGTGCATTACTGTATGTTACTGTATCACACCAAATGCACAATACATCTTGTGTTTCCTGCATGTAGTGTGACTGAAAAGAAAGACTGAATGTGAGCACTCACTCGCTGAACATCCCTGGAGTGCTTCAGTGACATGTAGACGGGTTTACTCAGAGAAAAAGCCGACGAGGAGCTGCGCATTCTTCTCTGCACTTATAAACACTCTGATTTT
Organism: Planiliza haematocheilus; assembly: GCA_005024645.1. Classification (NCBI taxonomy): domain Eukaryota; kingdom Metazoa; phylum Chordata; class Actinopteri; order Mugiliformes; family Mugilidae; genus Planiliza; species Planiliza haematocheilus. The sequence goes on along the minus strand of SRSE01000744.1, from coordinate 5,005,221 downwards.
CTTGTTTGGATTTACTCCAAACTCCCCATTCATATTCCGTCCTAACATCGCGTTGTGTTTAAACTGAAAGTTGAAGGGAGGGTCACAAAGTGCGTCTGTGGGACCGGCGCGACCAGCAGGAACGCTAATCTCGTCAATTTCCCGGCCCAAATATTGGACTTATTAATCTTCTGCGCAGACACTTGTAGCCACACCGTTCGCCCCGCCAGCTTTCGAGGAGCACATGGACGCCTTGTATGCGGACCAAGGCAGATCCCGTATTTATTTTTTCTTGTTGCCGTGGTGATTTCATCCTCAAGGGGAGGTGGCAGACTCTAACATAGAGTTGTGATGCAAATCCCTTCGTCAAGCTTTGCTATTGAGAATGCAAACACATGCACAGGCAATGACTCCTCCGAAAGTGCTCACAGTGAGCATAATACATTAGCTATTGTTAGGAGTTGGGGGTCTGTCCTGTTAAATATCATTTGAACACTTCAGGACAAGCATACACGATCAATGGTAATTCAGTCAGTTTCTTGTATTTTGTTCATGTCATGTAGGAGTTTGGTTTCTTATCCTTCTCTTTCCCTCCTTTGTTCAGCTGTCTGTTAGTATTTTATGAATGCCAACACGTCAGAAGAAGAAAAAAACAAAAGTAGAGGAGTTGGCAATGGGGCAAGAAAAACTGGGCAACAGAGGGAAGTGGCAGTAGACGTGGCTTCCTTAGGAACACACTGCTTCAAAATAGATTTATGTAACAACACCAAACTTTGCGTGGCGATCAACAGACTCCGTTACCATGTCAACCAAGCGACGCGTGCCCGCCAACTTTTCCTAGCTTTGGTAAAGTGGTGGAGAGCCTCGGGGTATTTCAAAGACAGGGAACAGAAGCGTGTCACGTCCAATTTCTGATGCAGCCTCGATAAAGTGCGCAACCCACTCTGTGGAAGAGAGCACTCGCAGAGCCATGCTGGCTTTCTGTTTCAGTACCAAAGTTAGAAATGATGTCACTTAAATCGTAATCGTTGACTGACAGATTTTAAACTGTTAAAGAGTATTTAGTAAGACTTGATAGGTGAAAACCAATGTTATTTATTTGCACAGCTGCAATGTTAAATCTGAGCCCATGATATCACCAGAAGGTTAAACATACAGATCTTTGAATGCCAACTATGGGATTGATTTGTTGATGTTCATTGCAAAAATAATCGCCCCTGTGGCTCTATGAATTACCTCTATGACTACATGTGACAAAGCGAAAGAGCAAAGCTGCACTACTGACATAAATATTAGGTTTGTGCAGCTTAGAGTAGGTGATTCCTTAAATAAAGGTGCGAATGACTTCTGGAACGTCCGGCATGTGGATATCATGTGGCGTGTGGCCTGTGACATTTGGAGATGTAAACACTGGAAAGAAATAAAACTCTCTGCATGTCTTCTAGGTAGTCTGTGGAAGACTCCACCAACAGCTTGTGGCAGGAATTTTTGCAGAGCAGAGGGGGGCCAAAATCTAATCAGTGACTTGGTACATCTGGTCAACATTAGCATTTAGTTCTCCAGGGTCAGTGGGTGAGTACTGTTCACACTGGGGCAGATTGTGCCATCAGATAATTAGATGAGCAGAAAGTGCTCCCTGGTTCAGTTTTTCCAATTTTATTCCGCCATCGTTTTGATTAGAGGAGCGTTTGGTCTTAGATATGTGGAACATTACATCTACTGCATCATTTGAGCAGACAGAGCTCTAACTACTGTATTTGTATCTGCTTAAAGATACCCCACACTGTTATGCAGTTTCTGCAAATTGCCGGCAAATGCAAGCGTGACCGCTCCGAGACGGCAGTCACTGTTTGCTCAGTGTACAATCATTCTTTAGCGGAGGTGTCACCGTCACGCCAGTCAGTGGGGTTTATCTATAAATGAGCAAACAGAAGGGCAGATGACTCTTTTCATGCTCGCGGTGAACAGATCACAGTGCAGAAGAAGTGATTCCAGCTCCCCGGCTGAGCTTTGATTCTGTGCCACCGCAGCAAAGCGATACTCCTCCGTTCAGATCAAGAGGCACTTTTTCACTGCGGATGCCAATGAGACTCTCGTGGACAGGTTTGCCCGGACTTAATTGGAGTGGAATTTGCAGTGAGAGTTTGAAAATCTTGCAGTGGGGGGGAACAATGGGTTCCACAGCTGCTCTAAGTCCAAGGCTGAATTTGCCAACTTGCCATATGTACAATAAAATGTTGTATTGAGGAGAGTTGGGTAAGCAGCTTGAAGATACTGTTTTCATTTAATATCCACATATTGCACTTCCCACACAAACTGTTCTTGCGCCCAGCAAGACTCAGATGAACAACGTCTGCATCATATCATACTGAAAACAGTATATCTGTCGCTTGCTACTCATACACTATGGGGCCATTGTATAGGCCTTCCAGCATCCTGCTCCCTATGCACACAACCTCTCACACTTTTACTTTCATCTTTCCTCTTGGGGTGGATAAGGAGCAGCTCTGCCTGCCTCTGTGCACTTCCTTCTGAAAGAGCCATTCATTGCTGCCGGCAGAGGGACCTCAGCTCAGAGGGCTTCGGCTTCACCTCCTGCCTTTTGGCAACGCACTCTCAGTGCAAACATTGTCAAGGTAAATGCAGCTACACATTCGCCTGGGCGCAGGCTGAAAGCTGAAGGAAGAAAAAAATACATCAGACGAGAGACCGACAGACGCCTCAAACAGGATCCAGGGTCATACCATGGCATTTTTCCCAATGTATTTAGCTTCATCCAAGAAAAGGAAGGATTCACTACAATGAATGACACGTGTACTGTGAGAGTGAAAAAATAGAAAGGAAGATGTGATGTGGAGTTCCCTAAAAACTTTTTGCCCAGTGCAGAATGGGTGCAGGATCAAGTTAAAGTATAAGTTGGAGGCAAGAACTATATCAGACTGCCGCACTTTGATTTATGCAAAGGGGAAGCCTCAGACAGGGACAGTGATCTGATCTCCTCCCATGTAACTCTGACAGAAAGGGAGCAGGACACTGACAGAGTGATTTGCAGTGGCACTTACCTCCAGAACTGGGGCTGGGGAGGCAAAGCAGCAGGGTCAGGAAGGCACCGACGAGGAGCAAATGCAGGGCTCTCATGTTTACGTTGCTGAAAGTTAAGTCCTCCACTCTCATGTTAAAGACACTCCATTCAGAAGGGACTGAATGAGTTTCCAGTTTTGGGACCTGCTACAGGATACTCCTCTATGTGAAGGGGCAGGGCTGGGGAGGGATCACTGAAGGGACGCCCTTTTTCAACCCCCCCACCCCCCTTCTTCAGCACTCACACACACACGTCTTCATAAACTGGAAAATCATATCCCGTGTCTCTCCCTGCTGATCCAGACCTTGCACATTCACAAGTAAAACATCTGTTAACAGACACTAATGTGGAAAAAAATGAACACACTCACACATTCAAAAGTTTTACAACACCCAAGTATTTCAGTTTTCTGTTGAAATTTATGGAATTTAATGTCTCATTGTACTCTGAAATGGACGCACAGAACAAATAAACAATCGACATAAAAGAGAAAACATGGAATCACTTCATAAACCAGAATGTATTCTGAACCTTTGATTCCTCAATGAATCCACCTTTGGCAGATATAACAGCTGATAGTTTCCATATATATATTTCACTTGTAGGCTGCTCCACGTTTTCAAGCTTGCCGCCTTGTTCTCTTTTTTTCCTACCATAGTTCTGGCACAGCTTGGACTTATGTTCTGGGTCATTATCTGAACCCCTGCCCAACTGGGCGCATACCAGAGGGTACACGGCGCTGCAGAATGTCCTGGTAGCTGTTTTGCCATGCTATGGTCGCTGTCATTCTGTACAAGTCACCAACCCTGGCTCCGGCAGAAAAAGCCCCAAACCAGACGCTTCCTCTTTCATGTTTGACAGTGGATGTCACACACTGAGGAACCGTCATTTCGCCTACTCAACGGCGTAAAAAGAATCCTGTGTGTTGAGCTGAATATTTTATATTTTGATTCATCGGTCCATAACACCTTCTTCCGGTCTTCAGCAGTCCATTCCCGGTGTTTCATGGCCCATGCAAGCCTCTTTTTCTTATCCTTCGCTTAGCGATGGCTTTCTTGTTGCAACTTGACCTGCCAAATCTGCAACTCCAAGTCTTCTCTCAAAGTCTCACAGCTGAGACTTACTTACTACGGCAGCTATTAAGCTGGGCTTGAAACTGTTGTCCTGTGAGCCATCTATCACGCAGGCTGTTGACTCTCAGACACTTGTCTTCTGAATTTGTTGTGGCTTTGGGTCTACAAAATCTCTTCCTGTCAGAGTTACAGCCAGTTTCGAAGTTGAAGGAAACTGTACTCACTGACAACTGTGTTAGGGTTTTGCACAAATGCTTAATTTTATGCAGAAATAACTAAATGTTGACTTTCCGCCTCAGTCCCACTCAGGCTCCACTTTTTGTAACTATTTGTACACTGAGGGAAGTTAGACGATGTGAAAATGGCTACAACCGGTGTTGGCCGCACTGAGCTTTAAGGTTGTCAAGGTTGACATCTTGGAAGGGTCCGTCTATCTTTACGTACAGTCCATGGTCTTGGCCCTGAATAAAAGGATAGCTGCCAATGAGACACTTATGGAGAGCTTGGCTGAACTAAATTGTAGTGGGAGTTTGAAGATTTTATAGCAGGGGGAAAACACTGGGTTCCACAGCTGCTTAAAGTCCAATTTATACACATATATACATATATAACTTATATACACACAAACATTGAAGTGTTGTGCCGTGTTGAGTTGGGTATCCAGTTTGTGTGAATACAAAACTGTACTTGAAACGGAGGATTCTCAACTGGCCACTTTAGGCTGGCTCCAGAAGAGAGTCAAGTTTAGATGCTTTCTGTACCACCCCACACATCAAACACTGCCACAACAAGACAACCTCTCTACCTCTGCCTTAGCATATCAGTCGCAGCCTCTCCTGGAATTGTCGGACTCCCTCCTTTTGTCTCACTCTGTAATTGGAGTGGCCTTTGGAGACCACCAGCGGCCGTCTGCAAGGATAAACCTTTTACTTTTAATTAAAGACAAATCAGGTTGCCCAGTTCTCTTGGCACTTTATCTTCCTAGCCTTTCCCTTGATCAATGTCTCGTTCTTTATGTTTTTGTTCAACAAACCTGCTCCCAGAGCTAATTAAGCTCACACTTTAGCGTGGAGTAGAGGTGGGTTGTGCTGGATTTGCATTCACTCTCGCCTCTCTATTGATAGGGCAGAGACAATGGAAAAGTTTCACAGCTCAACTTATCTGGAGCTTTTTATTCCTGGCGAGTGCGGTCGCTGATTGTTCTCCACTTGGCTTTCCGCTTTCATTTTTGGTGATGCACTCGCTCCTCCCGCGGATTAGTATGTTCTGGTCGGAAGCTGCGATTAAACCTTGAGTTCACTCTCGAAGCCTGAATGTTCAATTTCACCCGTCTCACAGTCAGCTACTTTGGCAAATTATTCCTCGTTCTTTCTGACAGCTGAGATGAGAATACAATTAGAATTTTTTTAACACTTCCTCTCAGGTGTGGGATAACTCTACAACAGTAATTCACTGTTGACTGAAACTGATGCAGTCCAATTACACCTCTTTTTCTTTTCTGTTAAATAAACAATGCCACAGAAATGATCTTCAGTTTAGCTGGCATATAAAAATAACAAAACACTCAAAATGACATACAGGAGGAACTGTGGATTGATGGAATGATGTGGGAATTGCCAAAGAACCTTTAGCCATCACATGTATTTCTTGTATCTTTTCTGAAAAGAGCTCCTCATCCAACATATACCTGAAAATATCTTTTCACTGGTCGACCAGCACCTCCAATGGCAAATAAAAGCTCTCCACTCAGGTGGCATTATAAATAATAAATATCGCCGGAGAAAGCAGACCTCTCAGCTCTTCACACTGCAGGAGGAGCATGAGCGTCTGTGGCTGTAAGAAGACCTGTAAAATAACACATGCCACCTGTAACATGACACCATTTATTGCCGGCAACCTTTCCTGACACAGAGACCCCCACCCCCACAATTATTTCAGCATGACGCGAGCTACAATTAAAATGGACTCCCTGAGCCTCAGCCAGCCGTTTGGGCCGATGACATGCTCTCACCTCCCCGGGGACGCGTAACTTTCCCTGGAGGGATGTCACCCACTGATATGAGTGGGCTCCTGCAGTATGTGAAAGCGCGGGCAGGCTTATGTAATCCGCAAAACACCGCTGGCCCCTTTAGCATAAGCACGCCAGATGATGCAAGTGTGTGCGAACCCGTGGTTATCAAAGTGAGCTGGGGCTATTTGTGACATTTATTTGGCTTAACAATGCATGGACGTGCTTTGATTAAAGGCGTCCTGTGGAGGCTCGTAAACCACGGGGTTTTGTTTACATCCAACTATGCCCTCCAAAATATGTTATATGTACCCTTAAGGCCTAAAACAACACACTGAATGTATTTCCCACCACACAAAACATCTGCTAACCCATTATTAATCTTTTGTCTTCATCAGTGAATCTTTGTGTCTGTTTTTATGGCTGCAGTGCAATATTTTATGGTAGAAGTTATGTCGCTCTAATTGCATGTTGTGCATGGGAATCCTTACGGTGGTGGAGACTAAAATACAGACACACTAACATTAGAGTAAAAAAAAAAAAAGAAACAACAAGAAAAAAACAAACAAACCTAATTTAAACCTGCAGTAACTGGTGTTTTTGACCACTATGATGCAAGAAGTTGAGGGGACAATAATCTCTATACTAAAACGTAGTGTGGTGGTTGCATCACAGAAAAAAGGTTCCAGGTTCGAAGCTGTCGTGGAGTTTGCATGTTCTCTCTGTGTCTGCGTAGGTTCTCAAAAACATGTTGTTTATGTTAATTGATGATTCAAAATTGGCCGTAGGTGTGAGTGTGAATGGTTGTCTGTCTATGTGTTAGCCCTGTGATAGACTGGAGACTTGTCCAGGGTGTACACCACCTCTCTCCAAATGACAGCTGAGATAGGCTCCAGAAGCCCCCACCATGACCCTCCAGAAGACAGTGAATCAATGAATGAATAATCTCCAACACAATGTTATCGTTGCAAACCTAATAGCACATAAAGCAGTCATTAGTATTTATTTAGAGCCACATTTCTGTCCACCAGAAGAGTAAATGTTTTCTCATGCACATGCGCACCGACAGTATGATTCACGTTATTCCACTGATGTACAGGTGCACCAATAAATACAGTGATATGCCAACACACACTACTACATAAAATCTGTGCATCTGTAATACTTTTCACTTTTTATGTCGTCCATGAAGTGATAATTTCCCAGCTTAAGTCCGGTCTAAAAGACAATGGTATAATCAAGCTGTCTAAATATCAGAAATTAGCGCACAAGTGCCAAAAGCTGCAGTTCCTCAAATAACCACTTGAGGCTGGCTCCTGATTAAAATGACTAGCTTTTCAGCAGTATTTCCACATTCATGGAAATTGTACTGGTAGTGCAATTTGGAGTTTTAAAAAAAACTTAGCTGCTTAATTTAGATCATGGCATAAAGTCACACATAAACAAGGGTACTATGAGTGACAGACGGGTGCCTTCACTGGTCTGATTAGGCGTCGCCCGCCTGCCTCAGCTCCGCATACACTTCAACTCTTTGAATTTGATTTTATAATTACAGCCTCTTCAGAAATCCTATGCATGTCATCACAAATGGCTGCTCGGTCTTCATATACCGCCATCGGCTACAAAATGCCTCTAAATTTCACCTAAAGCAGACACAAGACTTCAGCAGTAAGAACCTCCTCCGGTGCCTCCTCCGTCCACGTCAGCAAAGAATCACTGTCCAAGAAAGAGACTGCAGAACGTTTGAACTAAACCAGACAGATGAAACCTCATATTATGTCAGATCAGAATGTGTTTTCATAATGAATGATATTTGTCTCCATCCCTTACATTGTTGTTTGAAGGATATGCCACAATCACTGCAATCTGAAATGTTAATTTACCCTCTAAATAAAAATGTTTGTTCACTTCTGCAACAATTAAATGCCTTTGACTCAACTACCTCACTATAGCACTGATACTGTTCTTTCCTGACTTTGGAGTTGGTTCAGACATTTTTCTCAGATCTGGTTTCTTTCAGAGTCAAAGTTATCTTTACACTTAGCAACAACTGGGGACATTCTGCTGAAGTATCACCTAGCAAGTCATCTTGGAGCAAGCGGACAAGCTCAACTTTCACCATGCAGCCTCAGATGTCACTCTCGTGCGTTGCTGCCGCAGTCTGGCCAGACCACCACTACGCTCGCAAACCTGATTAAACCGCAGAAGGATATTCAAAACCTTTCTTTTTTTCCACAGTCAGCACAGAAACTTGAGCTAAACGCCAGATAATCGCAGCGGTCTGTTTTGATCATCATGATTTACTGCTCCTAAAACACACTGTAATAATCAAGTGGACTCTGAACAAAGAGCTTTTACAGAGCATTCAACAGCAAGAACCCTGGTGTGGAAAAACAGAACAGCTTTATAATTGGGGAGTCTTAATTTTGTCTAAGATATCCACTCTCCAAGCCTTTACAGCTAATTTGAACCCATTCACTCTTTGTCTCTTAGTGCTGTATGATAGCTCACTTTTCATTACCTCAATTGTTTGGCTAATGTTCACTTGTCCTCTCATTTGTCTCTGTTCCATGGTGATTTGAGGACCATTCATTGAGTATGGAAAAATAATCCAAAGTGACCACTGAGTCATTTCTTTCATGCAGCTACTTTAAGTGAGAATAAGCTGAAACTACCTGCTTAACATCACTGATCTCAGTGGGAATGGGAGCCTCAAGCCTGGAGATGATTTTCTGAGTGGAAAAGCTTTCAGGTTGCAGCCTCTGTCAGTTAACAGCACAGGTAAGCGCTTTGATAAACGGCTGTGAGAGAAAGCAGCACGCTGGCAGGTCACCTTAAATATACGACTACCAGCTACAACATTAAAACCACCTGGCTAATACTGTGTAGGTCCGCTTGCGTCATGAAAACAGCTCTGACCCCTGGACCCCACAAGACCTGTGAAGCAGTGTCAGGCAGCAGGGGCCTTCATGGATCTGATAGATCCCACCGCTGGAATGAAGGCCAAGTCATCACCTTGAACTTTTGGTCATGTTCAAACTATTTCTAAACCATTGTAAAGGATTCACTATGCTGCTGGAAAAGGCCGCTGCCATGAGGGAGTGAGCATGGTCTTCATCAATGTTTGGGTGGTATACCCAAACAGGTATAACATTATGACCACTGACTGGAGAAGTAAACAACATTGACCGTCTTGTGACAATACAGTGTTCCACTGGGAACCTTTTGGACCTGGCATTCATATGGATGTTACTTAGACATGTAGCACCCACCTAGACCAGACCAGGCACTCACCTCATAGCAATGACACTCCTTGATGGCAGCAGCCATCCACAGCAGGATGCAGCCTGACACAGACAAACACGCTAAAAGGTTTTAGGAGCAACTCAAAAAAACATGAAGAACAGCACAATGTGTTGACCTGGCCTCCAAATTCACTAGATCCAAACTGATCAACTGATGAGTCACTGTTTAGGAGGCACAAGGGAGACATACACAATATTAGGAAGGTGGTTTCAATGTTGCTGATCAGTTTATGTCAAGGAGACATCCACATTAATTCCAAATCCACATTTCCCAGCAGATCATTCCCCAAAGTGTGTTACTGCCTCAGCTAGCTTGCCTCCTTCTCAAACCTGCAGGTAAATGACGCACCCCCAGCTGTCAGCTTGAGGGAAAAGAAAATATAATTCATTAGACCAGGTCACCTTCTTCCGCTGCTCTGTGGATCAGCTCTGACTCTCACAAGCCCATTATAGGTGGTTTTGGAAGGTGTCATCAGTAACACCGTGACCTGTCTGCACTGTGCCTCTGACACCTTTCTATCAGAGTCAGCAGTTTGTGCTCAAGCAGCTCTTCTGTGGGATCGGACTACACGAACGTCACTCTCCACGTGCAGCACATTGCTGAGTCTCAGGCGCCCGTGACCCTGTTGCAGGTTCACTGGTTGCCTCTCCTTGGAACACTTTTGCTGCGTACTAACCTCTGTATCTGTTGAATAATGCATGTAACCTGCTGTTTTGGTGTCCCAGTCATCTATGCAGCACAATTAGACCTTTTTTTTATAAGTTGTTCAGATCTCATACTTGCCCATTTCTTTCAGCTTCGAACACATTAACTTCGACAACTGACTGTTCACTTACCGTCTAACATATTCCACATCTTTCTCATCAGTCAAGAGGTGGGGTACACCCTGGACAGGTCTATGAACAGGCCATCGCAGGATGTTCATTTCACCAATATTTTGTTATTGTACATTAGTGCTATTCCCTGTTGAGTCCAGAGTTACCTGTTATCATCTTCATGTCTTCTGACCTGGATGATGCCATCTCTGAGCACCACGCGCACTCGAGGCGTTCGGCTTGTTGACCTGTAATTTGTTACTGCTATTTTTTTGCAACACGGCTCAATATTTTTCCGATTCTTTGTGGATGAACCATAGCAGTAGGAATATTGGTGAAATGAACGTGTTTCGCGGCAGATAATATGTTATTTAGAGGTTGCGTTTCAGTGCCCCAGTCACTCCCAATATATGGATATATGCTGATCTAAATATCTATGGGAGGACAATAAATTACACAAAAGTTATATGGGTGAGTAAACAATTGTATTTTATACTAGAAATAAGGTCCAGGTTGTAAAAAACAGTAGTTCCCCTTTAAAAGTAATCTGTATAACATTCACATGAAACAGGGAACTTGTGGTGTTAGAAGGTGAAAATTTGTCTGGTATTACAATTAAAATTATAGTTGATCATCATATTATACAGTATGTATATGTACATGTACAACATGTATTCATCTACTGTTTGAGCCATTTTTATCTTCAGATGGACTAAAAATTAGGATATTTTTTTTGTTTTTTTCAAATAAGCCTTTTTACTTTAAAATGACTAGTAATCTTAGAATCTGAATTTTTATTTACAAAATAACTTTCTGCTCCCGCTACTTATGACTGATGTCTTACAACGACTTCATGAATTTTGAGTGCAGGTTCTGGAGCTTAGAGAAGAATTTGTCACATACAGTATTAAGATAAGATTAGGATTCTGGGGTCTGCATAATGTACGCGGGCTCACTGCCAAATTGCCAAATATGTCCTGCACTGTGAGATGTCAACAGTCTTATTTTGATCAATTCTGGGGGAATATCAATTTAGATATAATCTATTTTAAGCTGTGTGAATCCATGTCTAACCTAACCCTCAAAGGCAGAGGTGCTGCAGTGTGATTAACGCACCTCATGCTGTTAGAAAGGTGTTGATTGAACCAAAGCCCTTAAAGGTTTCTGATTAAACTCACTATTTGAGGCTGGAGCCTGATGCTTCGTGCAGGGAAAATAAAACTCTAAGAATTACAGAAAGGCTTTTTAATCAATAAATGATCCTGCACAGTCTGCGCCCACACTGATTTTCCACCCTGACTGACAGCCACTGATAAAGTCAGTTTGCTCACAGGACGTGCATTCAACTTTGAAAGGATTCCCAGTGACCACCAGCCAACATTTAGCGATAATAGTAAAAAAAAAAAAAAAAAGAATAAAGCATGGCAAATACAATTTTTCAGGCTTCTATTTTGTGCTGCGACATTAGCAGACGGTAGTTGTCAGAGTTACTTTCTTCCCGCCGTAAGCCTTTTACTCTCCTTTTCTTGACAATCCATCGCCAGTGTCAACTTAATTTGCTTTTCGCACCTCAGCTAACGCGCGAGGCCTCTGGAAAATGGCTGACTCATTTGCGGAGCGTGCACATGTAGCGCCGCGTCTCCCCCGCGTTTATTAGCGAGGCTAAATCCTATGACAGTTTTTGTGTCACCTTCATTTCCTTTCAACTTTAGTAATCACTCGTATGGATATGTTTGCAGAAGCAGAGAGGAGGATTAGGGTTGTCAATTACATCACAGCACGACTTTTAAAGCAATTTAAGTCGATAATAAGGGGCTGCAGCCTAAAAATGTGCTTTGGCACTTGATGTAAACTTCATTTCAGGGGTTTTAATCTCTATTAGCATCCCTGGCTAAACCCTCCCTCCCTCCATGTGGTCTGTTTATCTCTTCCCTAACAGCTTTGTGACTTTGGATCTCCATCCTTAATGCATTACTCTGGGGTGTATTGTCAGTAGATAGTTGGGGATCCTCAGGTACTAAATGATGCTTCCGGGGAAATTGCACACATCATAAATAAATTAAACAAAATTATGTGAGTGAAAGGGTGCAGTAATAATGAAGCAGACTTGAAAAGAATAGCTGATCAGCCTCATTAATTGTGATTACCTTTTCAGTTCAACCTAGTATATTTGTTAGAATTAAACAGCTTCTCCCATAATATTTCTCGCTCAGTACTGCGAGGCGTAACACAGCCGCTGATCGTCTAAAACTGGATTTTCCCTCCATCAAAGCCAACAGATCATCAGTGTGACAGAGTGGGAAAGAAATCTTTCTAACAATCAATTGTGTGCCAGCGTCAGCAGTACACAGAGCTAAATTCAGAATTTCACGCGCCGTTTCACTTGATAGAGAGGAATGTCAGTTGTTCAGCTGCTCGCAAATGAACTTGCTAAATGGCAGGAAGGATGGGAGGGCGGCAAACATTGTTTCTGAAATGCTGAGCCCCCCAGCTGTGAACAGAGGGGGGACTCTGAAGATCACGGCGCTTTAAGGCGGCAAATGTGAGGGAACACGTGGAAGGTGCTGCTTTTCTGTGGGGAGACATTCAGGCAGGCAGTGACTGAAACACTCAGAAAAGAACAGGCCAGGCGCGTCAGACTGTAAGGCTTTTTTTTTTTTTCATTTGAAGTGAAGGAAAACATCCTTTGATTTCGCTCCTGAAATCAATAAGTAATATACTGCGGCACATTGCTGAAACAGGAGAGGGGCTGCAGGCTCTGCTTGGAACTTCTGTTTCTACAAAACTGAATTCGCACATTGTGAAATGTATTTAAAACCATTTCTGATTTACAAGACTTGTAAGAGGTTCCTCTCATCATAATTGGATTGGATTAATTGAAGCAAATTGTTGTGATGAAGAAGGCAGCTTCAGTGATCGATGGTCATGAAGAGTAGACTTTCCACATCAGATAGGGCATAAAGCAGAAAAAAATGAAGGTTAGCATTAGAAGCAAAAAAGGTTTCGTCGAGATTTAGTTGTGAACAAGCTGCTAATAACGAGAAAAGTGTGTTTGACCTTTCCACATACGTATATTTATCATCTTGGAATCTTCACAAGGTGATGAACACATTATTGCTTTCTCAAGTATGTCTTTCCTTGTGTAACTGCACACATTTTCCCTCCGAGGCCCTGCCAAGTCTCCTCTGTGTTGTCATATATCCAGGCAAAACATACTGCACGACTATCACCTTACACACACAGACCAGGACGTCATTCTCACTTCGCATAGGAGCTTTATTAGTCCCTGAAATGGGAACACATATTTATATCAAGAAAGAAATAGAGAGAAATACTTGTCATGGCAAAGGTCAGTGCACAGCCTTGGCTATAAGTGAATATTGATAATTAACATGGAGGTTTTATAAAAAGAAACTACCCAGAAATCCATTCAACAAAAGCCTTTTTGAACTAGAAGCTGCTTGGATGCGTGGCGTTGCCTTTGTTTCAGCTTGTTTTTTGGATAAACCGTGACCTGGCTGACTTAGAACCTTCACAGACAAATGTGTTGTTGAGGCTGGAGGCTGAGTGTATACAGTATGTCTTTACTGCTTCATTCAAGAGCGCAAATGAGCTCCATGGTGAACACCGGAGACTTTAACGCCTGTATTACCTTTCATTCTTTAACGTAGGGTGAGGATGCCATGCGGAGACTGCCGTATCATTCCTTTTTTTTAAGCGTTTTAAAAGAGGTACCTGCTGGGAGTCTAAAAAAAAAATGTTTGACTGCTTTTTGTGTTTTTTTTTTTGCGGCAGGCTTGTTCAGACACAAAAGACACTCTCAGATACAAAGCGTAGCACACTGCGACGAGGCGATTGTTAAAAAAGCTCAATTTCAGCTCTCTCAGTGATTTCCAGGCATCTTTTGTCCTTGTAGTCTTCTTTTTTTTTTAAAGCACTGACAGAGATCCAAAGCGCCTCCCCTCTGTGTTTTTTTTTAAGGAATGATGCTTTATATGTAGAGTCAAGGCAAGAAAAGTTTAATCCCAAAGTGTGAAAGTTAAAGCGACACAATTCCTACTAAACTACTACTACTAAACAGCGTGTTGCAGGAATCCAAAAGAAGCCGTCAGATCCCATTAGCAACTGCAGCAATTAGTGGTTTGTCTTGTACTTAGGTTTTTCGTGAGTGTGTGTGTGTACTGAGTGCAGATGAGCACAGCACTGAGATGCAGCCGCTGCAACGCCGGGCAGTCAAGCCGAGCTCTGAGGTCAAGAGAGCACTTAGCACTGCCCTCTGGTGGAGGTTCAAATGAGCTTTGATGACCACCCATCAGGCCTCTCGGTGTGTGCCTGCGCACACTCCACGGAGTAATTACAATCACTGCAATGAACAGATTGTTGCACGGGGCACGGGATTTTCCTGTGAGATAGTCCGACAGCTGCATGACTCACCGGGTTCACATCCATGGGAAAGTCCTCATGTTTGGTGCTTCCGATTCACAGAGTAGATACTTTTCGTATTCATGGGGGGAACGTGGAAAGGCTCACGGAACGAATCAACTGTGTAAATAAACACGTGCGGTGAATAAACAGCCGTTTCCGGTGAGCTGAGATGGTCAGAAACGCAGGGTCAGTCCCTGGGTTCCTGGGAACAAGTTAGTGCGTTATGCTTGAAAAATGAATTCACGCATGGGAATGTCATTTCATTAGTTGGTTACGGTCAAAGGTTGTCATCATTAAATCACAACTGAATGAGTCAAAGGAAATGGTCTTGTCGCACATGGGTTGTAAAACTGTAGTGTTTAAAACAGCATGCAGCTGGAGTAAAATTAAATATTTTTATTCATTCATCTTCAGGGTACAGCCTATCCCAGCCGTCATCGGGCGAGAGGCAGGGGTACACTGGACAGGTCTCCAGTCCATCGCACTGCTAACACAGAGACAGACAACCATTCACACTCACATGCACACCTACGGACAATTTAGAATCACCAGTGAACCTGACGAGCGTGTCTTTGGACAGAGGGAGGAAGCTGGAGTACCCGGAGAGAACCCACGCAGACACAGGGAGAACATGCAAACTCCACACAGTGCTATCCACCTCACCACTGTGCCTCCCTAAATATTTTTATCTGATGTTAATTTTTCATTTCTTGCTGCTGGTTCCATCCTTAAAATCCACTTCTTTTATTAATAAAAACACAGCATCTCATCATTACACTGACATTTAACAGTGGATTACATTTCCTAGCCGACGAACGGTCCGCCAAAGATTCTCCATTTCTCAAAGAGCTGCATTTCTTGTTTTGTGAGCTGGGCAAACCCATGCGGCAGTCCATTCGCATTTCAGCGCCACAAGTGATGGAGGAGGGTCTGTAAGTGCCATGGCAAGATTATGCACGGGGCTGCATGAATGCCTTCTAAATCACTGTTTTAAAATGAACAAGATGGCCTCCTGCGGCCTCCCGTCGGACCCTGATGACTTTGAGTGATATTGACGAAAAAAGAAAGGACGGAAAAAAAAAATGGTCCCCTGTGTGCAGACCTCTATCCGGATACAAATGCATTGGCGCAATACAGACACGCTCTGTGGAGATGTGTATATGTGTGTAGGCTTCAAATCAACACCCACTCCTCTGTCCCGCCAGCCCTGTAACTCAGCTCTATGAATACAACGATGCTGAGCCTGTTTTTTATGTGTTTGGGAGTTATGGTGTTTTTTCCCAGCAGACCTTGGCTGTCGTCTCTCTCTCTCTCTCTCTCTCAATCGCTGCATCCTTGTCTCTTTTCTTTCTCTGCCTCTGTCTCTCCCTCTCACTCCCTGTCTCTTCCTCTCTTTCTCCTCGGTGCACCGGTGCCATTGTAAAACACTGGCCTGAGTCCCAAGCCCTCAGGAGGCTCAGGGGCTCAGGGTTGACTGATCGCTGGATTTCACCACAGGCTCCCAGAACGGGGATTGTTCAAGAAGCTTTTCCTTCCCACTGACACCCCTGTGGATTAAGGATTCCTGGCTTCTGTTGCAATAATAAGGCCTCACACGCTGCCAAAAGAAAATACTGCAGCAAAGCTCTGCACTGCTTCAACTGCAGATGCCTTGCATTGACATATTTAGCCCCTCATCATTTTTTTTCCATTTTAATTTTTTGATTTTTTTCCCCTCATGTTATCTGCTCTTGTATCTCAGACTGAAAAAGTGAACTTGACTGTGAAACCTAATCTGTGTCTTTATTATTACATACAATACGTACAATATGGACATGTGATGCATGATGTCTTCATAGGTATGTCATCTTTTCAAAAACGTTTTTTAATCAAGCGTAAAACACAAAGTAAGCAGGTTGTTGCAAAGATTTCCACCCACATACGGACACCCCAGCACATTAACGTATCTTTGTCCATATATTCAGCATATGTAGATACTGATAACAGCTTTTCAGCAGCTACACTGCTCTCTGAAAGATGCATATGTTGCCTCCACCTTGCTCTTTACCGGCACTTTATTACTCACTCAGCGCTCTCAGCTGAGTGCCACCAGGTCGGACCAGAAAGCAAGAGTGAGCCAAATGCAATAAAATGGAAACAAATCCTGGAGCCAGAGAAGATAGGAGGGTGAAGAGGAAGAGGCAAGGTGTCAGTACATAAGGAGATATATCAGAAGAAACATTTTACTGTTGCATATACAGTACAGTATGTATACAGTAGGATGATCATAATGATCACACTATTAATGCCAAGAAGATCAGATGTGAAATAAAAAAACGTGACAAAATAATTGAGAAGTATAACTGGTTTGACAATATATAAACATTTACATCAATCAGCCACAACATTAAAACCACTGACAGTAGTAAAGTCAATAACATTGACCATCTTCTGACAATTCTATGTTCTGCTGGGAAACCTTTGCACCTGACATTCGTGTGACATGTACAACCCACCTAGACCAGACCAGACACCCCCACCTCATAGCAATGACACTCCTTGATGGCAGCAGCCATAGCCAGCAGGATGCAGCATGACACAGACAAAAACGCTTCAGGAACAACTAAAAAAACAACAACATGAAAACAGCACGAGGTGTTGATCTGGCCTCCAGATTCCAAACTGATCAAGTATCTGTGCGATGATCCACAGAGGCCCCTCTCCTCAACCCATAGGAACCAAAAGGTCCCCACTAACAACAATCAGTTGCCAGACACCACAGGACACCTTCAGAAGGCCCATGTCCACTCTCTGATGAGTCACAACTGTTCTGGGAGTCCTGCACCATATTAGGAAGGTGGTCATAATGTTATGCTTGATCATTATATAAATCTATAAATAATTGCATGGCTCTGTAATATATACATTGTTAGATGGTCACTGATATGTCATCCATTTTTGCAGTATAATATGATGTTAATATATTTTCATTAGCAAAAAGAAGGTGTTACAGATGCTTTGGTGGAGTATGACTGACAGCTGAGCTCAACTGTAGTTTCAGAGACAGTGCTTTGTCTGCAGTGATACTGACCACAGCATTTAGCATCTACAACAAGTGACATTTTCAGGTATGCTGACAAGCTAATTGGCAGTTCCCCTCACAGAGTGACATTAGCGGTGCTCTTTTCTTCTGTGGATCTTTTTTTTTTTTTTTGCTGTAGCTCTTTTGGGAGGCCAAGGTGCGGTGCTAAACATGTCTCCACGCTTGAGGAAGGGGAAGGAGAAATTAGCTCTGTCAAAAAAAGGAACAAACCTGTCTTTTAAAGGCCCAGGTTTAATTTACACAGGGGACATGTCTCCACTTGTTTTGAACACTGGAATCTGTCACCGTCAATTTTTAAAATTCTAGTTGAAAATATTCCCAAAACAGAGCACCAATAAATGTTGCACTTGCACCGATAAATGGAGAACAAATGAACTTTAACAAAGGAGAAACAATGAGTAACATTTATGTGCACAATAAGAAAACATACAACACTACATAAATATTAAAAACTGACCTAAAAATTAAACAAATACATTCAAAATCTAATTAAACTACTGGGAATGGTAACAATGTTCCCCCACATCAACATTTATACCTCTTGCTTTTTAATACACAAGGTAGTTTAAGACAACATCCAGTGTTGATATCTTTAGCTTAGCTTAACTGACATACCCTGGTGCTTTCTACAGTAGTTGTTACTCATGTGGGACGCATATGGATATGCGCTAAATACGGAGTATTTTCAGATTTTGAATTCTGGGGTTGTACAGAATAGTCGATACTGATGATGAGGAGTTGCAGCCTGTTTTTATACAGGCTATACATATCTGCAGCACACAGTATGCACGTGTACTGTCTGTTCTCAGCATTTGTATTCAGCTCCTGAATATAGCATTACTTTCTACTGTGCTTTTATCAGTGACGTCAACAGTGACTAGTCTGTGTCGACTTGTCTTTCATCACTTGAGAGTCGACTTAGGTGCATGGAAGACCTAAATTGCACCCTTGCTTATCAACCTGTGCACAACGTGACAAGAGCATTTTCCTTCTCGGTTTTTGCCAAATGGACTGTCAGCTATAAAAAAGACAGCGTACCTGTATTAAGTCTTAAATAGTGTTATACATCAGACTGCAATGTGACAAAGCTGAGATTTCTTTAAGAGGGGAGGGTGGTGACTGACTGAAACATGTTTCCACTTGGGTCTTACTGTTTCTGAGAGCACTGAGTGCCACGGACTTCACCTAACTATACCTTACTACTGCTTATACGTCATAGTATATCAAAGAGATGGCTTCATCATAGCTGTTGATTTTACAGCGGGCTTATTTTACAGCTTATTCCTGACAACTTTCAGTGCTGGTAGCCTCTAGGTTAACAGCACTGACACAAAACAGTCCAATAAGACAATAAGATCTTAAAAGATAAGATTTAATTTAAGTTACACTTACTCAGCACAATGAGAACTGACGGGAAGTAGAAGCACTTCCTATCAGTATTATGTAGCTTATGTGATTGTGGCCTCTAACCTTGATATTGGGAAAATAATGGCCAATCTCCTCAGCAATGGGATACATTAGAGGTCAGGTTCAATTAAAAAAAAAATTAATAAATAAAAAATTAAAAAAGAGCATAGGAAAGTTTAGTTGTAATTTACATAATTAAGCAGAAAGTCTATCAGGCAGCCAGAAACAAATATATGACACAAGGGACAAGATGGAATAACCAAGACTGAGCTGGGACCAAGTCCACGTCAGCTGCCTCCACTCGGTGGGCTCCTTATGAGATGCTGATTGGCTCAGGTACAGTAGCAGTGCTCATTGCTAATGGCATATTCAGGAGGCTGCCATTTGGCTGCTGGTCCAGATGGCTCTCTGTGGTGTTTTTGACGCCACAGCCTTCTTCATGCAAATTAGAGTGTGACCAACGTTAGCTCTTTATGGAAGTCAGAATCCATTATCACCATTGCGTGAGTGGAACCTGACTTCAAAATCTCGATCTGAAACTTTGCCAAGTGCCACAAACAGTCATTGCCCCCCATCATCATCACTCTGTTCTTCTAGGCCGTCAGTAAAGTGGGACAAAATAAGCTGCAGTTTGGACGCAGCTTAACAACAGCGAAATGAAGTCTCCTGGAACCAGCGTTTGAACCAGTTAATACAAAGACGTGTAATTTAATAGGGAGGAAGAATGAAGAAAATGAACAATGATGACAAAGTTGGATTCAAACACAAGTGCAGCAGCGTTGCTCCGGCGGCCAGATGCCAAATCCTCCAGACTCTCGGGAACTGACACATTGCCAGTTAATTAAATGTGGCTCTCAAAGGCTAAATAACACCAGCACAGCGGCCGAGATTCTCCACGCTAAGGCTTTCATAGCAGATTGATCTTACAAGCCTCCATCAAGGTGAATTCTAATGTAAGCTGGTACGAATGTAACCAGACACCGCTTCCTTCGAACAATAGCAAGGATTACAGAAGCCTACTTTCCTCATCTCCCTAAGGTGAGTGCAAAAAGAAATTGCTGGACTGTTGATAAAAACCAAGCCGAAGACAAATGGGCAGCCTCTGTGGTTCTGCATCAAAGTAAAACTAGTCAATAATTCCTCTGTTAATCCTTTCTGCTTTCTTTGAGAGCTCTATGCAATGCCTTGAAAGACATTTAAGAGAAGATGGAGGGGGAAAATGGTGGATCGTTATTTTCTCCCGGGAATAGACAGAGAAAGGAATGGTCTTCATAGTGGTGTTATTGTGTTATTAGGATTGTGATTGGGTATTCATCTTCCTTCTACTGTACACATGTCAAACGTCAAACAGGTCTATTACCTCAATAACTATCCACATGCGTGAGCTACCGTGGAGAAGTAGTTCTATTTTCTAATGACCGCAAAGTACTATTGATTGCTTTGTTTCTCCTTAAGTACCACTACGTTGAGCAGACTTTATCCATCAAAAGCATGCAGGTTTGGCATGTCTGTGAAGTTGTACAGTTGTACGCGGCTTTAACATGTGAATAGACAGCCAGGCAGTGATTCTTTTTACAGTTTTCAGTGTTTGAATGTCAGCAGGTTCACTTAAAAAAATGAAAGTTATAATGATCTAAAGTTATTTTCTGAAACAGACATAACTGACTGCAAAGTGAAATTCACTTTAGCTCTGTGCACTCACAAGATTTTAGCTTTGGAAGAGACTGTAGCTCTATCCTTGTCAGTTTGCACTCACTAACTTAACTGTACAATAAATGTTACTGTATTGGAATTATGGGAAAAACACATCCAGGGGAAATATGCATGTTGCTTCATGTTCTCTACTATGTTTTGTTTAGGGGTTATAGATGCTGATTCTCAAGATGGCATTTAATTAAGAAAAATCTAAAATATTTCATTCAACATTTTGGCCAGACAGACACACCATCCAAAGACGTGCTCATTAGGTTAATTGATGATTCTAAATTTTCCGTAGGAGGTGTGCATGTGAGTGTGAATGGTTGTCTGTCTCTCTGTGTTAGCCCTGAGATAGACTGGCCACCTGTACTTCTGCTGGTATAGCAACAGTATTATTCATGGAAGATGTAAAAGGGAGATAAATGCATTAGAGTACAGGGGTAGGCCAGGTATAGATAAATACCAATCCCCCTAGAAAGGCAGGTTACATTTCCGTCTTGTGTGAAAAGTGACTGAACAGATTCAAAGGTGGTTGGGAGAATTATGACACAAAGCATTTGTCACTATTAAGCTATAGAAAGAGAGTGACGCAGGAAGAGAGACCCGACAAGACAGAGGGTATGGAATTATGTATTATAGAATGCATTGCTTTCTCCCATACAGGTGTACATAACTGGTATGTCAGAGTAACCTCCTCCAAATAACAACACAACAGCCAAAGAGTGTAGAGTCTGCACCCAGATTTCCAAATGTCTAACCCAGTGTGGCCAGTATGAAGATGCATGAGTCCAGATATCAGGGGATGACTCCACATTTTCAGGAAGGAGAGGGGAAAAAAAGCAAAGACGGTCCAAATTCTCCCTCAGGGCACATCTGCACAGTAGAGTTCAATAGATGTAACATTTATTGGCCTTACTTTCTCCTACATTCTCTGTGACACACATTTTTAGAGCTAAGTTAGCTCTTAAAATACAAATGGTATGTGGTGATTGAACTTGGGTTTGTAAGTCAGCAGTTAGGGGAAAAAAGGAGAGGAAAAAAGCGGGAGTGACACAGAAAAATCTATTTGCTGTGACTTGCAGTGACTTTTTTGTTAAAACGTCTTCCGTAAACCAAGGGAGGGTTGAAGCATGGGTATAATCATTTATCATCTGCACTGTACACTGCAAATAAGCCATACATCGAATTCCTTCCAAAATAAATTTTGCAGTAAACAATAAAGAACTACTTCCACTGGCGGAACGAGACTATTTCGCTGACAAGGGGCAGTTAACGGATGTGGAGCAATACTTTTTTTTTCATTTAACCCTTCAAATGTGACATAATAGTTTCATTAACTTATTTTTTTCCTTACAGTGCGAATTGGTGACAGCATGGGACCTAGAGTGTTAGGACAACCATGGGAATTTGCACCCCTTTTGTCTTTTCTGCTACTATAGATCTCTCACAAATGTCACTGTTAATCTGAAAGTTAAAAAACAAAACAATTGTAGTTCATGTTAAAGGGTAACCAAAAAAATAAAAATGAAGTGACCACAATATTAACATTGTAAACTGATCAATGACAGCAAGTTCAACATTTGCTGTTAATTTAAATTATTATTTAGTCATTTCTATTTTAATTAGAAAAAATATTACTGTAAGCAGTGGTTCATGCAGGGAAACATCAGCATTACAGACAACACATTTCCAGGATGTTTAATATGCTTTAATATGTAAACAGATGTAACAGTAATTACAAATCTTATGTCTTGTGAAATAAGTAACGTTTTCAACCTCTGTTGAGGTATTATTGTTGCTAGTGTTGTTTGTTACCCAGAATTATCTTTCCCAAAGTGTCCAACAGAAGAAAAAAGTAACTGGTTAATAATAGTGGCAGAAAGAAATACCATGGCCTGTCTGTTACAGACCAGGAACACTGGACAAACATATAAGAAACTAAAAAGCACGAGGACGTATGGATAAAAAATAAAAATATGACAGATCAACACTGGAGAACCTGTGCATGAGATCCGTACCAACAAAGGCCTGTTCAGGTGTGTCATTAATCATTTTAAGTTACACCAATCATACTGTAATGGCACATCGGTCACCACTTTTAATGATTTTAAGCTATTCTGTCATTAACCTTACCTGCTAACGTTGCCAAAAGTAAATTTGAGGTTAGCTACTTATCAGGTCAACTATTTTTCCCAACTTCATACAGTGTACCAGGAAATCGTGCACTGACAAATGTTCCGTGATGTTTGGATCGCAAATTGCAATGAGAGACAAGAGCCAATTAATAACAGCAAGTTGTAGTTTAAAAAAAAGCAACCCCTAGGACCGGTAAAAGAGACTATGTACCATACAGTCAATGCTACTCTACCACCAGACTTCCATTAGGGAGTATTAATAACCTGTTAAGAATTTAGATAGAGATGAAAACACAGCACCTAAATGGCAGTCAGGTCTTGTAAAGCCCAGAAAACAGAAATTGATCTTTCCGTGGGCCAATATACAATTTTTAAATTTCATATTTTCCCAAATCACAGCCTCTTTGTGACATTAGATTTTTAAACCACCATGATGTGTACTCAGCCCTTAACAACAGTTGTGGTAACAGTAAGAGACTTGGGTCTGCCCTACTTCTAACTGACACAGCTTAAGCCTAAAATGAGCTTCTTCTCAAGTTCACTTCACATGGTAACACAACACGTCAGAGAGATGAACCCAAACTTGAAAAACCCTTAACCCTCAATAATGGGAAGTTTCCTTCATTGTATTTTTTGTTTCATAGTGCGTCTGAGGTTTTCAGTGGATGATAGCACCTGTGTTGTTGTAATACATGCAGAATGTGGTTTAGCATTTATTTGCTCAAATAAGCAAGGCCTTCCCTGAAAAAGATGTTGTCTGCAGGTCTCCTCCAGAATCTGTATACCTGTTGTTCAGCATTAATAGTGCAACAATAACTTATCTAGAATGTGCTGCACTTATATTTGACTGATTGTTCAGAGAAGCAAAGACACAGAATTTATTTTTTATTTTTATTTATTTATTATTTTTAATATTGGGGGATGGGGGACTAGGGGCAAAGGGGCAAGGGCGGCGACGTGGTTGGGGCAAATGGGGGATGGGGTGGGGGCAATAGGGGCTGAGTGTGGGCCAGGGTGGGGACGTGGTGGGGATGGGGAGGTTGGAGGGAGGGTGGAGAGTTTAGGTGGATGGGTCCTGGAGGGAGGGTGGAGAGATGTGGTAGAGGTTAGAGGTAATGTTAGAGGAGGGAGGGTGAGGCTGATTAAGATGGAGGAAGGGTGAAAGAAGGTGGTTAGAAGGAAGAAGGAGAGAGGGTGGAGGCAGAGGAAGCAGCTGTTGTTCGGCCTGAACAACAAGGAGCATCCTCTTCCACTCTGTCGTTTCTGACACTCTACTTTCTGAACAGCCAGCTCCAGAAACAACTCTTCTTCTTCTTCTTCTTCTTTTCTTTCTGACTTTGTGGAGTCAGTTTCCGTCTCCTCTGTCTCCATCTCTCTCTTTGCCTCAAGCTCTTTATTCCTCTCCTCCAGAAAAGCATTTCTCCTCTCCATTTCTTTCTTTTCCTCTTCCATTTTTCTGATCTTCTCCTCCAGTTCTTTGCATTTTTCTTCATGCTCTCTCTTCTTCTCCCTGAGTTCTTTGTTTTTCTCCATCAGTTCTTTGTTATTCTCTCTCAGTTCTCGGTTTCTCTCCTTCATTTCATTATTTCCCTCCTTCAGGTCTTTCTGTTTCTCCTCCATTTCTTGATTCTTCTCCTCCAGTTCTTCTAAATCTCCATTCCTTTCCTTCAGTTCTTCATGTTTCTCCTGGATTTCTTTCAAGTTCTCCTCCAGAGGTTGATTTGTCTCCTCCAGCTTCTTTTTCTCCTGTTCCAAATCACTGTTCTCCTCTTTCAGTGTTTTACTTGTCTCAAGCATTTTGTTCGTACTCTCCTCCAGTTCTTTACTTTTCTCTTCCATTCCTCTCTTCCGTTCCTGGAGGTCTTTGTTTCTCTCCTCCATGTTTCTCTTCTGCTCCACCAGTTCTTTACTTTTCTCTTCCATTCCTATCTTCCGTTCCTGGAGTTCTTTGTTTCTCTCCTCCATGTTTGTCTTACGCTCCTCCAGTTCTTTAGTTTTCTCCTCCATGTTTCTCTTCTGCTCCACCAGTTCTTTGTGTTTCTCCTTCAGGTCTTTCTTTCCTGTTACTAAGGCTTTCAACTTATTTCTCAGTTCTTCACCTTTCTCCACTATTTTCTTATTTGACTCCAGGTCTTTGTTTTTCTCCTGCAGAGTCTTCTTCTCAAACTCCAAGTCTTTGTTCTTCACTGTCAGTCTTTCACTCTCTTTCTTCACTTGTATCTTAGTCTCTTCCAGATGTCTAATGCTCTCCTGCAGTTCTCTCTTTTCTTGCTCCACATCTCTGTTCTTGTCTTTCAGTTCTTGACTTGTCTTCACCATTTGTCTCTTAGCCTCCTCCAGCTGCATGGTTCTGACATCCAGGTCCTTTCTCCCTTCCTCCAAGTGAAGCTGTGTCTCTCTCAGTTCTGCATTTTTCATCTCCATTTCTTTCGTAGTCTCCACCAGTTGTGTGACTTTCTCCTGCAGTTCTGTATTCTTGCCTTCCAGCTTTTTCTTTTTCTTCATTTGTTTGTTCCTCTCCTCAGGATCTTCTTGTTTTTTGAGAGAACTGGAAAGGAGTTCCTTTTGCTCTTTCAGTGCTATCTTCTCTTCTTCCACCTGCTTCTTTAGCTCCTCCAGAGCCGCCTTCTTTTCTTCCATCTTTTGTCTCTCATCAAGCAGCTCTTCGTTGTCACTGAAGCTTGCAGAGAATCTCTCCTTTTCCTTCTGGAGCTCCAGGATTTCTTGGTCCCTCAGGTTGAGTTCCTTCTCCAGGTCCTGGATCTCTAGCTGGAGTGGGTCCAACATCTTGTTGGGACTCTCTGAAGATGCCTCGTCTATTGGCTCATTGGCTTCAGTGTTATTCTCCTTCTCCAGCAGTTCCTTCAGCTTGTCAAGATTATGCTTGATGGAGCTGTAGTCTTTGCGGAGCTTGTCCCTTTTAGAGACAAGCCCTTTGTTCTGCTTGCGCACTGATTTTATCTGATGCCGCAGGTCGCGGATTTTCTCATTGCACAAGTCGAGGTCTATTTCGTCGTCCCTGGTGAAGTCACACAATTGTGCGGGGGCATTGTGGGGAGTCATTTCAGACTCCTGTCTGGGTGTTGGGCTGTTTGTTTGGGCCATTGATCCGGTAATCAAGGACACAGAAGAATTAGCCAAACAATGGATTTTTGAGGTCTGTGGCTTTCTGTAGTAGTCTATATTGAGTTCTGTCCTTCTCTGTAGTACTCTATCGAGGTCTGTATTAGACTGTAGTTATAGTCAGTGTTGGGAAAGTTCTTTTTCTACACGAACTAGTTCAGTTCATAGTTCACAATCTTTAAAATTTACAAATATGAACTAAATAGTTCACTTTTAGTTCTTTTTACATTTTTTTTTTACAAACGTGCTGCTTAAATGGTCTTTATTATAAAGACAATCAGAACTAGTCCTTAAGGTGCAAACCGGGCGGGTAAAGTATACAGACAATAGTCACGTTTCTACCGTCTGCATCAGTACGGTCTTTGCCGAAAAACTCTTTTAAATGTTCATATGCTGTGCAGTCTGAGAGCTCTGGACTGTTGCCTTCCTCCTCCATAGCTCATGCTTTGTTGTGATGACGTTTTGTTTGTGCGTCAGGGCGATGAGCGGTGTCGAGGTCCAAATCTGTTGCCATATCGGATGGCTTTCCGCAGCGCTGTTAAGCACAGTTCACGGTGTGTTTTATTTTGGGAGGTTCACTGGAAATCTGGCATAGTTTTGAACGAAAATAGAACGTGTTTGAACGCCGTTCACAGACGTCAGAATGAACGCGTTTGCAATAAAGTTCCTCAATCGGAAATACGAACGGTTCAGTTCTTAGTTCACCAAAATATGAATGAGTTCATGAACTTTCGTTCATTGAACGCGTTTAGGCATAACACTGGTTACAGTATAGTATAGTTCTGCCTGTCTCCACACACAGTCAAATCCAAATCCATAACATGACCACTGTTTTGAAAACTACAACTAAAAAAAGCCCGTCATGATTCCTTAGTGCCCGGTAGTAGCAGAGCACAGTACTGACATAAACATCTGAGAGAATGATGTCATCTCACCAGTTTCTAGTTTGTTGATACTCATTCAGCAAATACACTGAAATAATGCATGTGTAAGCAGTTTAGCTTCCTCTGCAATGTACATTAAAACCAACAGTGTGAATGAATTTCAGTATTGTTTTTATTATTGTCTCACAAAATGTAATTTCACATACTCCCTCACTACACCCCACGTGTTCCTATGGGAACACGGTAATAAATCTTCTCCAAGTCCAGAAAACACATAGACTGGAGTGCTAGATCTGTTACATTCATGATCCCCTCATCTACTCTACCATTACAAAGAGCTGGTCCATAGTTCCACATCCAA
The DNA here is from genome assembly GCA_005024645.1 of Planiliza haematocheilus. Lineage (NCBI taxonomy): Eukaryota > Metazoa > Chordata > Actinopteri > Mugiliformes > Mugilidae > Planiliza > Planiliza haematocheilus. The sequence goes on along the minus strand of SRSE01000744.1, from coordinate 4,977,843 downwards.
GGTGTAAACTCCATCACTCCACCTCAACCTGATCTTCTACATTTGGTTGAGAAGTCTCCTTTCAAGCTCACTGAAATCAACAAAGGCCGAGCATTGTGATACACCGCTACTCTTGTTGGCATGCTAGCTTCTGCTTAGCCAACCATAAGCTTCTGGGATTCTACCATTACTCACCAATCTCACTCAGCTGAAAGCCCCTTACAGCAGTGATGTTAATTTGACCTGACTCCAACCTATTTTACAAGCATCTGTTCAATTTTTAAAAACATAATTCAAACATTTAAATACAGTTCCGGTCTTATTTCCCAATAAAGTAGCTTTTGCATGCAGTGCATGACTACATACACTGTTGCATTCATTTTGTCACCTGGCAGCTGTTTTTTGATGGATATTCCTGATACTTTGAGAAAATATGTGTGTTTACTTTTACTCAGGCGGCTGGAAACAAGTATGATGTACATACAGTTGAAACTAAACAGCGTCTGGATTTAGTTGAAAAGTGAAAGCCAAAAGTCGTAATTTTCATGTCATTGAAGAGACGTCTCCACATGGTCTGAATGTGGTTGAAAGTGAAAGGTAAAAAGTCGCCAATTTAATGTCTTCTAAAAGACGTACAGAGACGTCCCTGTACGTTCTTAATTTGGTTGAAAAGGTAAAAAGTCGTCATTTTCAGGTCTAAGAGGGTCTAAATTTGGTAGAAAAAGTAAATATGATTTAAATCATGAAATCATGATCATTCATAATTATGACTTCATGGCTGGAATTAGGTTGAATATTCAAGCTCAAAATTATACACTACACCCAAATGTACAATTCAAATATTTAATAATAAAACACTTGCAACAAAAACATGGAAACAAAAACAAAAGTCACTATTGCTCATTTCGCTTTATAGCCGCCACCACCAGAGCCCCTAGGCGCATGTTTGAGGTGGTCCCCCAAGACATAAGAAATCTCGTGCTCTGTTGCCTTGTTGTTCCATTTTTTCACTGAAGTTGCAATGACAAAGAAAAACTGTTTATACCAACACAACGCACCCATCTACCTCAAAGAACTGCTCAGCTCACAAACCCCGACTCGATCCCTTCGCTCCACTAACTCAAACCATCTTTTTTGCCCCAGGACCAAGCTCAGCACTATGGGCGACAGGGCCTTCTGTGCCGCTGCACCCCGCCTTTGGAACGCCCTCCCCGACCATCTGAGGGCACCACAGACCCTTGATAGTTTTAAAAAAGGACTTAAAACCTACCTTTTTTCTAAATCTTATCATTTTTAACCCTTTAATTATGGTACTGCTTTTGCTGTTTTGCTTTTCGGTTCTATGTATTGTAGCACTTTGAGATTTGCCTAAAATGTAAAGTGCTTTATAAATTAAATATATTATTAATTAATAAGACAGTGAACATTTACATTAAGACTCACACAGTATATAATCTTATCTGTTTAGTTTTGGGTCCTCTACCAGAGGCCTGGGAGTTTGAGGGTTCTGCGCAGTATCTTAGCTGTTCCTAGGACTGCACTCTTCTGGACTGAGGCTCCAGATGTTGTTCCTGGGATCCAACAGTGTTTTGCTACAAAATGGTGAGAAAAATGTGATTATCAATGGAAGAGAGACAGACCGTCAAAATACTTAATGGCTTTCCTGCAGGGAAATTGCAAAGAAAGTCAAGGTGTCAGTGAATACAGTTTCCTTCACCATTAAAAGCCACTCAGGTCTATCTTGCGAGATAGGTCTAACGTTGCACACACTGGTGCAGTGGTTTTAAATATACTTTAGAAAATACTGTTAATTGTGTCCCCACACACAAAACCAAATGTGTCTGAGACAGAGAGGAAAACGTTGCATAGCTGTAGCAGACATGGTATGATGGATGCTGTTAACATTGGAGGAGCCCAACTAAATTCTCTCCCAGTATTTCCATTCTTTGTGCTAAACTAAGCTAACAAGTTGCTGATAATGGAGCAGTACCCACTGCTTGTGTAACCCCTACAAAGGTTATATGCATATTTCCAAAAATGTTACCTTACTGTTATATGCAGTTCAACTTGCAATGTCCATCAATGCATCACGGAGAGGAAGAGGAAGAAGCTGGATAAGATCATCAAGAAGTCCAGCTCTGTCCTGGGCTGCTCCTTGGACTCTGTGAGGGAGGTGGGTGACAGGAGAGTTCTGGCTAAACTGTCCTCCATATGGACAATGAGTCCCACCCCCTGCATGGTGACCTGACAGGACTGAAGAGCAGCTTCAGTCTCAATGTGTGAAGGAAAGATACAGAAGGTCTTTCCTTCCTGCTGCTGCTAGGCTCCACAACGAGAGCTCCTAAAATGTGCAATATGTAGCTGTCATTTATTGATTATATCTCTGTCATCTCTGCATACTGTTGCAAACTGCAATTTCCCCATTAAATGTTTTCTTATCTTAGCTTATCTTATCTTATCCTCACTAATTTTTGCAAATTATAAAAATGTGTCCTCTGTGGCACTTATGTAATGACACATTTGGCCACTAGATGGCACTTCTAATGCAGACACCGTCTCGTACACACTTCCATCGGTCTTCTCCACCAGTGAAGAAGAGACGTTGAGCCGTGGCTGGTTGAGCAGAGGAGAGAGAAAACGTGATCGAGGAAATCGTGTTTCTCAGGTGAAATGGGAAGAAGATTATGTGTTCACAGAATGTAAAGGCAAACGTGTGTGCTTAGTCTGCTTTGAGACGTTAAAGATTTCAATTTAAGTCGCCGTTACAACACGTTGCACAAAGCTGAATATGAGTAGTAAACTGAAGCTGCAAGGGCTGCTATCGTAGTGGACCTTAAATGAAAAATGCAACAGCGACTTTTTACCAGTGCCCACTGCTGATTGTGGTGAGGTAAAGTGGGTATGCAGGGAAAATGTTTAACTCTTGCTTAGTGTAAAATGCACAAATTAATTAAAACATTAAAAAAAATCAGTAGTAGTTTTATCATATCCAGTTAAGTGCGCCCTCAGGTAGTGTCGATGAAAAACTGTGAACCCCCTCCATCATTTAAGTTGAACATTCCTGTTTTAGACTATTGTGGCAGTGGATCATTTATCTTAGTTTCATTTCTTTGACTAGTCCTATGTGTAAATTAATACAGAGAACTCTTAAAACTCTTATTTAAAGTAAACATTTTTTTATAAACAATCAATAATATGTTTTATTTATTGACATATAGAAGATTGTCGTTTTCCTTGTAGTATAGTTTTAACTTGCCTGAGTGCTATTATTTTGCACAGACTCCAATAATGCCCAGTTGTCACTTTCTATATTTATGTTACTTGCCTATTTTTTATACTTAGTTTGCTCATTTTATTCTATTTTATACTCTTAATTTTGCTGTTTCTGCTTTGGCTTGCAGTGGGACCAGGGTAACTAATTTCATTCCACCTCATGTACCAACATGTGTGTAATGACAATAAAACTCTTTGAATCCATCTAAGGGTTAGGAATCTCTTCACTGTAGTTTGACAAACTAGGGGCCCCCAAACAGCATCTTGTTTAGGGCCCTCATGAAGCTAGAAACGGCCCTGGAGCTAACTGTGCTCTAAAGGGGAAGCTGTTGCTTAAAGCTCAGCAAATGCTGACCTCGTAATCAGGCGACCACCATCGCACCAGTGGTGCGGGCCAGTTATGGTCTGCTGAGAGCCGGCATGTCACACCACAGCTCACGGGCGCTTACAGACCTCATTTGCAACCAGACTGTCAGCAGTTCATGCACTTAACCTGATGGAGATGGCTCAACAGCTCGACTTTGCTAACCTCGTTTTCTGTCACCTATTCACCTATTCAGCTGCAGGCATGCCAATTTCATTTGTAGCTGTCTCTCACAATAATAGTAATTGTTTTAATCTCCAGGGCTCACTGTTTCCACTAGTTATCGCCATTTGCATGATAATATAGCAGACAGGCGTTCAGCCAAATCCGTCCAGTTTTTCTGAAATGATTTTTAGTATTATAAAACGGTTTGTGTCATTATAATGGAGTCTAGATACAGAATAAGATCCTAGCCCTCTGTAAGACCCCATGGCATTTCAGAATCTACATATGAAACATCATCGCTTACAAATGCTGAAACAGCCTTCTGATAAATGTGACATTTTCCGACTTTTGGAAAACATGTATCAGGTGGAAGAAAGAAAAGGTGTGCCAGACGAGCATTTTGGGAATAACAGCCACAGTGGGAATTATGTTACGGTAAACGAAAGACCAAATTAATGGTCACAGTTTTTTAATATGAATAGGATAAGTTCCTGACACAAGGTTTCACTTTATCTTTAAAGCATGATGTTAAGTGCATTCATTCATTTTTGTCCTCTAGGAGTGAATCAATGAGTACACATGTATTGTATATGGCTGACATACAGTATATTCATTTTTTCATTCATCGTCTGTAACTGCTTGTCCAGTGAACGGTCGCGGGGGGCTCCAGTCTATCACAGGACTAACAGAGAGAGACAGACAACCATTCACACTAACATACACACCTACAGCCAATTTAGAATCACCAATTAACCTAACAAACTTGTCTTTGGATGGTGGGAGGAAGCTGGAGTACCACACAAATAGTGTAAGTATCACTCGTGCGTGTGCATTGCATCCACAGCTTCAATACCATGCCAATCAAATAATGCCAGTATCCCATCTACTGTGGAGAGGACCAGCGTATGTCAGTCAGCCCAGTAATAACAATGTCCAGTATCACGTCCAACCAAACTGGATTTCGTAAAGCGTAAAGTTCAACCAGTCATGACTCATTTGAAGCATATGGTTTAAGCATATGTGAAAGAACACTGTTCGCTTCTGTACTTGAACAGGAACTGTAGTAGTTTCTTTCAAACTAATCTGGCATTAAATATTTTTGTAGGCCCATTTTCTACATTTAGATTGGGTACTTAGAGGTTTAGGACCACAGTATTAATGACACCTACAGTGTAACATGTCTCGTTTGTGTATTGCCAACTTTTTTGGCTCCAAAAAGCTTCTCACTGCTGTAAAGAGCACACATAAAACATGCCAGCTAATATAAGCTTTACAGAGTTATAAGAGTTACATATATGGCTACATATCAACACATTTCAAGGTTATATGGCCAACTTCTTATCAATATTCTTAAATTCTGCAATTTCCCGATTGCGGGACTAATAAAGGTTTTTCTTATTCTTATATTCACTCTCTTTTAGCTCTAGTTTTGGTCTCTACTGTCTGCTTGGGCAAATATTTGGCTCTTAATCTGTTTAAATGCTCTGGTATGTCCACTAACTATCTAGTGTGCAGTGCTAGAGTTAAAATCAGTTACTTGTCATGTCTGTTGAGGATTCTATTTTATGCTGCCTTTTTGAAAAAAATGTTTTAATGTAGTCAGTACTTACATAGGAATTAGGAATTTCTTTAGCTTTGTGTGACAACAAAAGTTATGGTCTTGCACTAAAACAGTTTCTAAAAGGGGTAAATTCTACAAATGAGCCAGTGGATGAAGAGCAATAAAGCAATGAACATGAAAAATGACAGTGGTGTAACATATTTATCTGCAAAAGCCCTGTTCCTGTTTCAGCAGCCAGTCAGTCACATTCACATTAAACAATCTATGCAGAGACCCTGCAACAGGTTTGCTGTGAAATGCAAATTAACATGTAAATGGGAACATTTTCAGGGCCTCACATTCACCTGAATTAAATATCTGCGCGTTTCTTAAGGCGGAATACATCAAGATAGGTCGGGTTTTGTTGGTGTAGGCAGTGCCCTTAATTCAGCAATAGTAGTTGAAACAACTGTAAGGAACATGTCGCAAGATGTTAGCATGAAATGTTCAAGGCTGCGAAAATCCGAGGAGCTGATTATAATCATAAATTCATGTTGTAGTTTTCATGCGCATGGGAATGAAGTCACCAGTTTGCCATCTCACTGACATGACAGGTGGTCTGACAAGCCTTTATCATTCTGTGACGCATCTCATTCCTGCAGCTCATGTAAACATTATGGAGCTGCTTCATGACGAGGAGGCTGCTTGAGCATTACTGTAACAGACAACAAGTGTTGCCGCAGCACAGACCTGGGCTGACTCAGAAGTGTTTCTTTGTCACCGCTTTAAGATGCCACAAGATGTTTTGGAAAAAAAGGCTCCTGGAAGATGGAGGGAAGACACTGCCACCACTGAATCAGTCAGTAATCACTGAAACAGATTGCAGTATTCATTCACAGCTCAAAGAGACTGAAAAAAGTGAAAAACCGGCGCTGCCTTCTCTAACTTTCAAGGAGATGGTCCCTCTGAGTCAAAGCCTGATTCTAGTCAGAACAACTGCGGTAACAACCATAACATGAATCACGGTGCAGCTCCACATTCAGCAGCAAACCGAGCAGAGGCAAACTACTTGAGACACTCCTCCTCAACATCACTCCGTCGTGATGGGAAGTAAATATGCATTTATCTCAATGCAAGCCTCAGTCGGGAACATTTTAGGTTTTAAATGAATAAATATAAAGTACAGCAATAGTGATGAGTAACGCAAAATAAAGACAATATTTTTGCTCAGTCTTTCACAACTAATTTTTAGATTTATTCAAGAAGTTCATACCTACTCCACTGAGGTGGTTTATATTTTATTACAGTTTAAATTGTCACATTACAATTAATAACAACTGCTGCCATAAGGTTGGAATTTCTCACCAACAGAGGCTCATGAAGGAAGATTCTACTTAAAAGACAGTTATGAGACAACAGCTGTGTCTCATTTTTATTGTTTTACAAGTACATGCAGGTACAAATGCTTCTCTCCCGACTGCGAGTAATAAATAAAGGCTATGATGAAAGGCAAGCAGCCTGAAAACCCAGTTGTTGTATGAATGTAGCTATATCAGCATTAAGCTACATTTATGATCTATGGAGAGCCTAGCTGGAAGGTAGACAACCTTTCCCGTCCACAATTGGTTTGCGGTGGAAAGCTGATCTGAGAACTGCAAACTGATTATGATCTGGCATGCTCTGATCTGCCATGGAGTCGAATAATGAAATGAATAAAATCCAAATGTCATTATATTCTGATAAGAACTGAGTGTGGTAACACCAGGCTGTGCAGATCCTACTCCACTCCTCTGCAGTTGTGGTCATTTACACTTGCATGCTATTGTACGGGCATCATTCTGTAAAATGCTAGTCAGTGGTGTGATGTCAGTGCTCCTATGCTGAGTTTCTTTCTACATTGGCTACTGAAAATTAACAGATTGTGTTGTAGTTAAGAGATAATAAACGTTGAGCAACATTGACTTTCACTGATCACTGCAATGCACAAAAGCAAGAAGACCACTTGACTGACTGAAGCAGAAGAAGGGCGAATCTTCTGTGAATGTCCAGTCACTGAGAGACACAGATAAGGAAACAGCAGCTGCTGCACTCTCCACCGCTGTGATGTGTTACAATCCTGGGGAGGTGAACATACAGAGTTACGTTGTAGCTACAGCTCAGACTCAGAAACACAAATCTAGTTTTAGCCAGATTTGTCGCTTTAAATTTTGAAATGAACTCAAACTGCATACACAACTAAAGCAAGTATGGTAGATGGTATGTTAGAAATGTTTGCTGTTTGATTTCAATTTTAGGATGACAGCAGAGGAACCCCACAGAGCAAACACAGCCCAAATTTATTTTCCCTTCAAAATAAACCAGATTTATCATTTAATTCTTCTTTTTCATTGAAAGATATACCAGCTAAGAGGTACAGCTTCAGCACCTACTAACAATTATTTAATCGGCTCAAGAACATAAAAAAACAACAACAACAAAAAAAACAGATTAGTGTTTAGTGTATAGTGTTTTGCTGTACTGAACAAAAATAGCCCGGAAATATCAGTACATGTAGATGCTACAGGCAGCAGGGGGTCCTAACACATATAGCCTGGTAGTGCGTTGTTCAATTGACCATAGTGTAAATGCGATCTTGCATAATCCCATTCTTTGTGCATATGTTTAATATTAGATTACAGGAGAGGGCTGCTCAGTTTTCAATACATGTGCATTTATGTGTATGTCTTCAGCAATATCACTGATACCTCCAATATATTGTGTTGAGTTTTAAGTTCTTTGTTTTTTTATTTCCTTTCATTTTTTAGTTTATTATTTTGAATATTCGAGCGGCACAGTGGTGGAGGTGGTTAGCACTGATGCCTCACAGCAAGAAGGTCACCGGTTCGAATCCATGTTTCTGTGTGGAGTTTGCTTGTTCTCCCTGTGACTGCGTGGGTTCTCTCCGGGTACTCCGACTTCCTCCCACCATCCAATGAGTGTGAATGGTTGTCTGTCTCTGTGTGTGGCCCTGTGATGGACTGGTGTACCCCTGCCTCTCGCCCGATGACACTGGGATAGGCTCCAGCAGACCCCCGTGACCCCTAACAGGACTAAACGGGTATAGAAAATGACTGACTGACTGACTGACTGAGAACAGCGGACCCTAGAGGCCAAAATGATCATGGCACCCTAAATAGCAAACATGACGACCCACATAATATTTTCGCACTTGTAGTATACTTTACTTTACTACTTTTATTTCTGACGACTTTTACTTTTACTTCACTACATTTTCCGAAAAAAATCAATACTTTTACTCCATTACATTTACCTGAGCATCCTCGTTACTCGTTACAAAATAAGAAGGAACGTGATAGCCAATGGACAATCTTCGTTTTGTTGTAGTGGGACCAGTAGCCAATGATGTTGGAGATACAGACCGCAAGACGTTATCACTGGTTTACCCCGTTGTGCGGCGGATGAAATCAGCGGCCAGCCGGTACATTTCAAATTAATGGTCGCATTATCATGTCAGTAGTCTCAGACAAGTCGGGTCTCTAATGTTATTTGAAGAGAAGGAGGAAGACAGAGAAGCCTAAAATGTCAGAGATGGAGGTGACTGAATCTGAACCTGCTGCTGAAACAACCAGCATAGACGACAACAACAACGACGATGACGATGAACACCCGTGGCCATACCTGCGGGGAATGTTCAGCTACATGATGTAGCTGAACATGTAGTTGTCCTGAAAAAAAAAAAAATCTAAAATTATCCAGAGAATTGCTTAAGAGGAAAACCTTTGAGGTCACTTGACTGAGTTTAAAGTTTTTAAAAGCTTTTGACAATTTTGCCAGATTTTTTTCATTTGGGCGTGTTGGACCAATTTAATGAAACTCTGCAGATTTGTTATTTCATGTGTGATTGAAAACCTGGATGGAAACATTAGAGGGTCATTAAACATAACCTGTGGACCATGAATGTTAGCAACAGTCACAGTGACTGTGTGGTTATTTAAATACAGCAGAGTACAAATATACAATGGGATCCTGTACAAATGCAAGTTATTTAGAAACGTATGGGCAACAAATAGAGGATGAACCACCAGAAATGTCCTGAAGACAACCTTCTGCTAAGTTGAAATATATTACTGATAAACAGTTAATATTTTAGGACAGGCTGGGAGATGATGTGTGGATGGAGAATAGTGGATACAGTCAAGTACGACACAAGTTATATAGTCTTCACTGAAAATACTCCGATTGGAGTTCTAACTTTACTTTCATAACTTTAGTTGGTTTCTCATCAAATTGCTGTCAGTTAGTTGCTTTAAATTGGCATTGTGTATCTAAATATTTCTTGAAACCTTAATATATTTAATTGTAGCTTTTCTCTTGCTTTATGATGCTTTTAATCGGACTTGCATTTTTGTTATACATTCCCAGCTAAATTTCCTTTTGGGATCAATAAAGTCGTGTCTTATCTGAATTGAATAAAAAGAAAATGGTGAAACAGCGCCCCTTGAGTGAAAGGTGTGGTACAGCCTGTGTGGTAAACCAAGGAATGGCGGCTCATCTTCCCTCTGAGAGGAAGCCGCTGAACATGACATCTATGACAAAGAACTTCATGCCGCTTTGATACTGCACCGTCAAGACTGTGGAGGAGAAGAAGGGTCTTTTAATGGAGCCGAAATAATTACTTGCCGGTGAAACCTCAAATAGTTAGCTGGGACGTTAGCCGGCTATGCTAATGGTAACGGCCACCTTGTTAGTGAGTCATTTTTAGCTAGCAGCGACTCCTACAGCTGCTCATGAATCAAAAGAGCGAGAGGCTAACCAGAAAATGGACATGAGTAAAACAGAGAAGAGGATGGGGCTGAAGTACCTGTGCACAGCAGAAAATTTGGGAATCATGACATGGAGTCGTCCTGTGGACATGTGTGGAGATGTGGAGGACAGTGGATATTACCTGAAAGGTAAGTCAAACACACGCAGCTGTCTGTTTTCTCTGCTTCTGCTGTGGTTGTATAGGCTTATATACGACGGAGTATTAGGGCCACACATGAAGAAAAAAAATATTTTTACCAGGACGAGATTAAACTCGACATGTCGACATTAAACTCGACATTTCGAGAATAAAGTTGAAATATCATGTCGACTTTAATCTCGACGTGTCGACTTTAAAGTCGCCGTGTCGACTTTAATCTCGACGTGTCGACTTTAAAGTCGCCGTGTCGACTTTAATCTCGACTGTCGACTTTAAAGTCACCATGCCGACATTATTCTCGACGTGTCGACTTTAAAGTCGCCATGCCGACATTATTCTCGACATGTCGAGTTTAATGTCGACCTGATATTTCAACTTTATTCTCGAAATGTCGACTTTAAAGTCGACATGGCAAAAATATTGTTTTTCTTCATGTGTGGCCCTAATACTCCGTCGTACTTATAATAGGTTAACTTGAATGTCCCATTTCTTTGACAGCGTCTTCCTGTGTTGTATTGTTGTATGTGTCTACTTAAAGACAGCATGGACACCATGGTGTGTTGTTAGCTCTTAGGCCGTCTATGATCATGTGGCTGGAGGTCTGGTCATTGATAGCTGGCCTTTGTTGTGTGCTGGTTTGGTTTGTCTAATATCTGCTTTTAGATAAACACTCATAAATATATAAGCACAAGACATCTGTCAAGGCCTGTGGCGTGGTTGTGTTATGCTACCCTAGTCGGAAAAACAGCAGGTGAAACAGCTGGACATACACTCTATGTATTGGTGTATTAACTATACTTTTTTCATATACCGTAATTTCCGGAACATCTGTACCAGTATGGAATAGAAGTACCCAAGTCCCAATGGGCCGCACCACAGAAGGTGGCTGAGAACAACAGGGCCAAGGTGCTGTGGGACTTCAGCTTCCATACTGACAAACAGGTCCTGGCCAATCAACCAGACATAGTAGTGGTAGACAAGGAGCACAAGAAGGCGGTGGTGATAGATGTGGCAATACCAGCAGATGCCAACATCAGAAAGAAGGAACACGAAAAGATTGAAGAGTACCAAGGGTTGAAAGAACAGCTGGAGCAAATGTGGAAGGTCAAGGCGAGCGTGGTCCCCGTGGTAGTAGGAGCACTTGGGGCAGTGATGCCCAAACTGGGAGAGTGGCTCCAGGGTGAGGTTGTGAATGGCCTTACAATAGCTGCTTATTTTACTATTGTACATGCTCTGAGAGTATCATCATTCCCCTATCTAATTATGATATCAAGTAATCCTCAGTCATTCATTTTGTCCTCCATTAGTTTAATTTTGCTTAAGTTCCTTATTTGCCTTCTATTAGTAACCCATTATTGCTCTTTCTACATCTTTGTTAATGATTAAATGACACCGAAGCGGCTTCACACACCAGTCTTTGTTAAGCTTAAACGCATATTCCATGAAGAGACTTTTAACCAGGCTTTTAACCCCTTGTAATATTCCTGTGTTATCAGTGTTTGGCTGCTTGATTATCCCTGGATAAACCTAATTGTTTTTTGTGATCACTGCCACCATAATCTCCTTGGCAGTGTCTGACAACACTACGGGTGTGTTCTCACCGATGTTTGGAAACCTCACATCACTGAAATATGGTAAACATTCTCGTATTTATATAGCGCTGTGAGGGGTTCTTAAAGCGCTTTACAGTCACAATGACGAAACATCAGTGAAGGGAGGTGCCCGCTTGAAAACCCCAATGACATGCTGCATACTGCTGTAGACTAGGCCAGGTATCTGATGTCTTCATTTTGGTTGGTAGCAATATTTCCAGAGAGATAGTTCAGCTGCTGAGCAGGCCATACAAGCCAGCAGCGTTTACTTAGTTCTTTTAGATTGTAGGTTTAATGGTCATATCTCTAAACGCATTGACTGCAGGTTTGTTTCTCAGTTGGACGAGGCCTCTGAATGTGTTTTGCCTGGAATCTTGGCAAACAATCTTGGATTGTAACATCTAATCGTATTAACGAATGTTAACATTTTCATAATGTACTTTTTTATATTTACACTAAAACAAAAGGAAACTTTTTGTTGTTAGGTTAATATGCTGTTATTTAACTGTTATTTTACTCTCTCGAGATAAAATTGGGCTGTATGTGACCCCTGAACTGAGACTGTTGTTGTAACAGTGTTAAGAAGACTAACATCTCCCAGAAAACAATAGGATTGTTTGCAAAATCTTAAAAAAAAGGGAATTCTTTTATTCTTGTGTCCTCATTTTCTCTGGTGCTTGTATTTATCTGGGTGTAGCACAGCTTGTTTTGCTCCATTAGCTGCCATTCATTCGTGTACAGTACGAACATTGACAAAAACAACATCCACCCGACTGAAATAATCCACCACAGCAAACATTGGGCCTAAATTTGGGTTTGACAGTGTTTGTGTGTGTCCTTTTATTGTGCGCGAGAATTTTTACATCAGTGCAACGCATTACGCCACGCTCTACTTCCTGTCAGTCACCTGATACCCACAGGATGAGGCAGAAACCTCTGAAAGCTTGTTGACACAACATACTTTATTAACACACTTCTGTTTTCTTATCTGGGACACATTTGAGGCAGCAGTTCATTTCAGAGTAGGTGTCATAAAAAGTTGGAAAATGAAAAATAAAAATATACAGATCTATGTTAAAAGCTTTTCCATCCATCTGTGCCTTGCAAACGAGACCAAGGTAAATGTGTTCTAGAAACAAAAACATCTCTTGTGAGTCGCTGTGGCTATTTTAGGCAGTTTTTTTGTAAGAAATGAGCAGAAATGAGTCAGTATTGTAAATGACTGTTAACTGCAAAATACCCAGAGTATAATTGATGTATTTCAGCAAATTAAATCTGAAGCCATCACCTTCCCCCGCATAGTGAAGAGCCACCCTTAGAACATATTACAGTCGTGCATTAGGCTGCAATTGAACAAAAAAAACAAGCCAAAGGGAAACCCTTTAGGGAGCTAGAAGCTACAAAATATGTGAATAAAGATGCAAATAATTGCTGATAAATGAATGTTAACATTTACGAATGTACCTCAGGTTATAATGACTTTGTCTGCTGGTCTGTGTAGTTATGCCTGTACAGCCTGCAGCTGCTCCACTAACAACAAAGGGCAGGCTGTCTTTTGGGCCACACGGAAGCTTTATTTGAGCTTTACAGTTGAATGAGCTTTATTTCCTCCACCATGCTGCCTCAGTGCTCTCTGCTGTCCATTGTAAGTCAGATGTTGTCCAGGTGGTGCTTCACTGTGCTCGTATGTTACCTACAACTTCATACCTACTGTGATGTAGCAGTTATATATTTATATGTAAAATATGCAGTTTCTTTGTTATCTTGAAGCAATACAAATTCCTAAGAAGTAAATTTACACCTAATATATATTCATATTTACATGTTGGTACCAAACGACAACAGGGAAATGAAGCCAGTGTGCAAGTGCCAAAAGCAGTTCCTGAAATGGGCACTTAAGGCCAGTTCCAAAAGTGAGTCAGTTCCCACAGACCTCCATGTTAAAATGCTCAGATTTACAGCAGATATAAACCCGATTAGCTTGGCATAGCCAGACTCGATTCTAATTAGAATTTGGATTGCATTGTGGGGTGTGCTTCAACTGATAAGGAGAAAAAAAATACCCCAGCATGCAGTTGGATAGGCCTACAACTAATCAGTGCGATTTTGTTGTACACTAATAAAACTCCACATTGCGTAGGTGACATATATGAGTTGTATGTCCCTGTTATTATAAAGCCCACCCAAACTATTTGATTGGCTTTGCAGATGTTTGCTGGAGCATAATCAGTTGATGGGGCGACTCCACACCAATGTGTGCGGGAGGGGGAAGATCGGGCTGGCTAAAACATGTTTGTAGTCTCATACAAAAATGGCTGTCATTTCTATAGCTATTTGCGAAAAAACTAACAAAACAAACGACTTGACTTGATTTGACACACCTGAAACTAAATGATTTTAGTATGCCATGTCTAGCCTTTCATTTTAGATATACCACTAGCTGGAAGATTGGGAACAATCACCTCTAAAGCCAGTTTCTTTTTCATGTCAAGTATACAGGCGGGTTTTTTTCTGAAAATAAATTTACCCTTTTAAATTGCATCAGGGCTTGAAATGAGGCATAACCAAGGCGTAGCCGCTTTGCCTACTGAGCTGCCTATCAAAGTATCACTCCGCTCCAGCCATGCGCCGTCTCTTTGCAGATTTGTGAATTAGATGGGAGTTGGGCGATGTCTGGAGCCAGACCACACTGAGCTTTAGATATGTTCATCAAGAAACATGGAGGTGATGTTATATAGGCTTTGTCTGTATCCTTTCATGCGATATCACAGCCACTTTTCTATCCAAACAGAAGTAACCTACTGATTTGGTAGCTTTCAAGCTAATAGTTCTAAGAGCTTCCACTTTCATGCTGGTAGCACAGCCCACTGTTAAGGTTTTAACAGAATCAACACAGGACTTCCTCCGGACATGAACTGAGGTGATTAAAGCAGCCTCTGAAATAAGATATGTACTTGAAACAGTTGCTTAATGCTTGTCTGTATTACATAGTGTAAGGACTGATCAATGTAAGCACTGCGTGGCTCAACTTTAATAAGTCACCGTGGCTGGAGGGGAAGCCGGCGAGATATAAGACAGAGCAAGAAAGTGCTGTAAGGAAGAAGAGAGCAGAGATGAGCTGGATGCCTTGGGAAGCAACAGAGGGAGAGAGGTGGTCAGAATGTGAGATGGAGCCTGAGAAAGCAGAGTAGACATGGAGCCAGAGGAAACCAATTAAGACAGTGATGGGCACTTAAATCAGGCCGTTATTCAATACTTCACAGTCAGTGTGGGAGTATTACAATTCCCTGAAGCTTGATGGAGCATTTCTTGTCTTTAGCTGACAACGGCTTAAAAGGGGGACAATACTGATTCTTAGCTTTGTGTGCTTCTCCTATACTGTGTGTATTAGAGAACATTTACTGTAGCCTCTTACAGCCAGAGAGAAGCACGTCCTGCCTTCTAAGCTATGATGTGAGACCTTCTCGATACATCTGCCGTGTACACACCAGTTGTATTAGAAAATTACAGCAACAGTAAAACATGTCTTATTTTTTTTTTTTTTTTTTTTTTTAGATATTTAGCTGACTCTCCTTTGTTTAACGCTGTATTAATTCAAATTCTCCAGGCTATTTGTGGACAGTGGAACCTATTAAAAGCAATTATATATTATCACCTAAATTTATGGCACCAAATGACTAGCTGTTTACCACTCCAGCAGACACAAATCAGTGAAGCTGACAGCCAAACCAAGAAATGTTTTCTGCTGATGGGAGACACCGTCAAACTGCAAGTTCATCACTGTGGGAGCAAATACACATGGTCACTGGATGTGCTGCGTTAGTGCAGATTTAAAATAAAGACAGTTTTCCTCATTATTTTGAAGAAGCCTACATTGCAAAGCAACTTGAAAGCAGCACCTACAGCATGTACTCATCCTGTATAACATGTTACTCAATGTATTATTAATAGATTTTTTTCTGGGAGCAGTGGAGCAAGATGTAAGTACTGTACTTACATAGGCCTGTCGCAATAAACGATAAATCAATTAATCGCAAGGTAATTAAAATGTGCTCGATAAGTTTTCTGGCAACGATAATTTGCTTTTTTTTTTATTTACTTTTTTGATTTTCTCGTGTCTCTCTCTACGAAAGAGAGTGGATGACAAAAGGCTTTACTCCGTTGCAGCGCTCTACTGACCCCTTTTGTTTCCTCCGCAGAGCCCGCTGCGTCGTTGCGTAGTGCTTGCGCCGTGCTTGTGTGCACCTCGCCAATTTTTAACTATCAGCTCGTTTCGACGGAGCGCCGACGGAGACCGCATCGCTCTGATTGGTCCGCTGGAATTTTACCTCATTTCCGGAATTTCGTGTTGCTCCAGCAAACACCTTGTGAACGTAGTATCTGCTATCGTAAATGTCGACTGTCACTGTCTAATTCATGTAACCGGAAATGTCACATCATCCTGACGCCAATGCGGAAGTGATGCGTGCATAGAGCCCATTGAAAGGAAACACCGTGTTTCTTGCTCGGAATCTGCCAGATTAAAGTAGTTATGGATTGAATATGGCCTGTTGAGGAATTGTGTTTGGTTTTTATTTAAGTGCATTTTTTTATTAACAGAGACTGAGAGTCCATTTTACTTATTGTTTTTGGTTGTTTTGTTTCTTTATTTTGGATATTTAAAATGTTTTCCAGTCCCAGTGTTAAATGTTCCTTAGAAAATAAAGATCTTTGAAAGGGTGTACTTGCATTATTATGCCATTATCATTATATTTGATGAAAGTGGTCTCAAAAGAACAATATTATCGTTTATCGCAATAATTTCTGGGACAATTAATCGTCTTGAAAAATTTGTTATCGTGACAGGCCTATACTTACATTATTAGCATATAAAAGGGGAAAACACATCCACGAGACAATGTAGCAACAGTAGCATTCGTACAGATTCAGGTTCTGGCAACCTGATAAAGGTCCAGCATTCACTGTCCTTCCACCTCCGATGTTTTTGCCAGGAATTCTTAAATATCTGTATATAAACAGAGATTAACCCTACGTGATGTGAGTTTCCTGATGGGTGCTTTTGAAAAAACAAATAAGTGGAAGCCTGGGTGAAAATGAGGGGACTGAGGGTAGTAATACCACTAGAAACCACTGGATGGCTGCTGTTAATCAGTTCTGCACCTTTGGATGCGAAGTCTGCTATTGAAGCGTTAATAAAAAATAAATCCTTAAAAATCATCACATTCTCTCGGATTTAGATGCTCCTCACCTACTGGATTTTGTTGAAGCGTCTTCTTTGCTAGCTAACTGTTGGCCCCAGCAATCAAAATAAGTGTAAACTTTGATGTAAGCATGTGAGCAAGCTCTCCTGTAACCGTTTCACATTGTATCCTGGAGTTTGAAAAAAAATAAAAATACAAATACAAATTGTCATATAAAGCGATCAGGCATAACATTATCCTATTATTGTGTAAGTCTCTCTTGTGTCTCCAAAACAGTTGCGACTCATCACAGTTTGGGATCTAGTGAGGCCAAGTCAACACCTTGAGCTGTTATTCATGCTTTTTGAGACAGTTTTTGTGTGTGTCTGGCTGCATCCTGCTGGTGATGGCTGCATTGTCATTGCTATGGGGTTGCGGGGTCTGGTCTGGTCTAGGTGGGTTTTACAAGTCTAAGTAACATCCATGGCAGCTTGGATAAAAACATTTAGAATGCAGATTCAAATTTAATGTGAGATAAATATGAAAAAGATACATAACAGTTTCAAGAGATGGTGGCAGTTTCTCACAGTACACTTTGCAGTTTAAAACAGCTTTTCAGTGTTGAAAGTAAACTCTTTCCCGTCAGATCAGATATACTGTAATATGGTGTGAAGTGTGATATGATGACATATCATTACCTTTGCTTCCTGCCGGGAAATTTCTCGTCATACAACAGTTTAAGATAAAAGCACCCACACATGAGCCAAGAGCAAAACACCACAATAAATTTGTTCAACTGCAACAAACAGATTAACTGCCTACACCTATTTATTATACATCGGATGTCAGTGGAGGAGTTAAAGCCCGTACACAGATGCAACATTACTGGAAACCTCTGTGTTTTATGTATTTGTTTATGCTAAAAAAAACAAACTGTTAAGACAGTTTGATCCAAACAAACAACATAAATGAATCTAGAATCAGAGGTGTTTCGTTCTTTTAACACATACACTTTGCGTAACATTTACTGTAACTGAGACAAATAATGAAACGCCCCAAATGAACTGCCAACTCAGCGATTCTCTCAGCTCAAAGAACAAGCGCTGATATGTTGCAGTTGTAATTAGGTCCAACGCTGATCTTCCCATTGATTACCACGACGCGTCCTCTCATGATAATACCTCTAATCCGAATTCAAACTGCTATCAGCTTTAACATTTACTGCCATTAAGACTTCACACGTTTAATCCTTAATTAAATGTGTGGAGTCATCCCGTCTTTGTTTATACTACGGGTACTTAAATCCCTTAACAAATACTCTCTCTCACACATGCACAAACACACAAGCCCTCCTGTTCCTGCTGCCTTTAAAATCTAATAGAATTACTGAGTGCAAATAACCAGGTATAAAGAGGGAAGGCTTTATGTCCAATCACCTAAGATCTGTGAGGGAGTGTGCTGTTAAATAAACAAATCTCTGGGATGGAACGCTGCCAGCATCGTTTTTCATGCTCAAGGGACTTGTGTTTGTGGACCTGTTTCGCACGTGACCCTGTCGGATTGATCCTCTGGTGGAGCCAAAACGAGAAGAAGAAGGGGATCGTTGCCCTATTTCAAAACGACATCTTCATTTGTATTGATTTGACCGGAGAGTCTGCCAAGCGCTTTCTATATCCCCTGCTTTTAGTCTTGTCCTCAACAGACCTATATTTGGGCACTGGGCACATCATTGCATGCTTAGTGTGCACTTCTCAGCGATCAGCAGCTGGGAAACCGCAGAAACCGATGCTGGAATTTTATCTAACCGGCCGCGAAATGCACCATAGTTGCTTTGTTAGCAGATGGTCCCTCACAGACACACACAAGCACGTGAACACATCATCAGCTTCGGTTTCCGTAGGCCAAGTCAAAAATAGCTCATCAGTAGCAGAACAAGTAGCATGTGCCTGCCAGCGCGGGAACACATGAAGCCTACAGTGATTAGAGTTTAGCTGTATGCAGATACCGTTCAGTGGCGTTCCCTTTAATTCACACAGCAGCCATTTTTATTATTAGCATACCTGGCAGGCCATCAGAATTAGCGTTCAGAGATGAGTACGCCTTGAGGCCACATTAGCTAGTGTAGTTCAAATCAAAGCAATTCATCTCAAGGCATGATCCACAGTGTTCGAGATTGATTAGACCTCAACTGATTAACATTAAGTATAAGAAACTAAAAAATGAACCACTTTCATTTGCAGAAAAACAGCAGCTAAATCTGTTGTGATGTTTGTTTAAAATCAGACTATTATACGCATGCTGTCTTTCTGTCTCTTAAGAAGTACACACTAGATGGTTTTATCGGTTAAAGGAGAAGAATTATTTACTGCTGCAGCTAACAGACAGGTGAGCTGACCCTGGATAAACCAGCTTGTCGCGACAAACCGTAATCCTCTGTGCTGGATGTGGCTGTAACGTGGGTTGGGATATTCCTGTACTCCTCGTGTTCTCATCGTTGGCCTTTGTTGCAACTGAATATCACACTCTGTAAACTATGTTTACGAGGTAATCAATCTCAGGTTGCCGTAGTGTTATGATCACACTGTAAAAGGGTTTATGATTCCAGATGCCTGTGACTCCAACAGGGTTGCGCAGACAAATCAGACATGGTAATCCCGCTGGCCAAAGCTGCCATTATTTCCATTTTAATAGGCGTTATTGTCATTGTCAAGGTTACGGCTTCAGCTATGCTTGCTGACATTTTGTGTTTGCGAGGTGTAGATGATGCATATTCTCCCTTCACTGCACACGGTTATTGGATTCCCTCGCCATATTTATGCTTTTAATCCCCCTCCGACAAAAGTCACCAGAGGGAACATGCACATATAACCAGCCGTATCTCCTACTAACAACCGAGTCCGACGAGAATCTGCATCATTTTACCCGTCAGATGTATGGAGCATTACAGCTGGAGGTGTTGAGATAAATAGCTCTATGAGTTTGTTTTGACTTTTGAAAAGCTGATCTACTCTGTTTATTTTAAGTTGTCCTGTGTGTGGATGTCTTGCATGAGAGGAAATGACTGTCACTATCTTTAAATGTTAAACTTGAACTGACAAATTCTGGATTTTGAAGTAATCGTGTCTGAAAATTGAAAGCCTGTGATTACTCCCCTCTGGGATTTCTCGTTCCTTACCTGCCAAGACCTGTTTTTATGTACGGAAGGTAGAAGTGGGAAGTTTTGTAACTTCATTATAAACCAGTAAACAGCTTTCTTTCAAGGAGTAAAAATATACTTCTCTTCAGGAATTAGTTTTCCTTTCTGTTTTCACCACTTCCTGTTCCTGTGATTGATTTTCTGCCATCGTCCTTATGATTAAATTTGACAGAATAGAGCCAATGTATGTTGTCTAAATCACAAGAGATAAGACACAGTGCTCTGTTGGAGTATTCCACCATCAGTCGTGCTTATGAGATGGACCTAGTTATTGATTAATACTTTACCTAGCACAGCTTTAGGCCTTTTATTTAATAAATAAAAAGAGAACACCACTACGGCAGTAATGGTGGGATGCTTGGGTATAGCTGTGGTGCATCAACATTTGTTCAACTATGTCACCGTTGAACCCTACAGCAGGTAATCATTAAATGATTAAAGGAATATAGTGGGTGTCTTATGTTTTAATCTATTTGAAATATGATAGACTTCACACATTTATGTCATGATGGGTTTGCTTGACGTCATGTGAGCCTGTCTAATAGGACTTGTCTGAACAGTCACAGGAAGGTCATGAGTTACTGACAGGCTGGTAGGTTAACCATGGATGTTATCCCATGTAACGGTCTGTTAGGATATATGGAGATGTTTAATGGATAATAATCAATCTTCGATTTCATGTTTCATCAGGTAACAACACACTGATACCTTCATGCCTTTGCTCTTAAACGGTTGTATAGCGCTCTAGGAAGACTTCCTGTACAAAGCGCCAGAGGTTGGCACTTTCTATGGTAAGGCATGTTGTCTGGTTGTTAGATGCTGAGTTTTTAATAGTGTATCTTTGGCTTCCAGCCAATGGCGAGCTGGCAGCCGAAGGAGTTGGGTGGCTGATGAGGTCGATGTGGGAACAAAACAGATGGCAAACCAAGTACCATAACTCATGCAAGAACTATTTTAAAGGTATGTGATAAAGATTGTTATTAGAAGCAGCAGATGTCATTTCCTACTGGGGATGCAAATGCTGAGAAAAGATTTTATTTTAAACGTATGTGAAATCCGCTATAAATTAAGACCATCTAATTCATACGAAGGTACAAGGTGTACTGTCATTAAACGGCCGAACAGATGTTTTTCTTTCTTTATATTTACCATCCAGTAGGTCAGTAATTATTTCATTAGTCTCTAGTTCCTGGTTGAAGATGCACTACAGTGCATATGTAAACTAATATCTTTTTGCAGTCCCCCCCCACCCGCGCCATCCATAGCGCCATCCATAGCGCCATCCATAGCGCCATCCATAGCGCCATCCATAGCGCCATCCATAGCGCCATCCATAGCGCCATCTATAGCACATCTAGCAAAATGAAATTCAAACTACTTTCCTTAATGTTGATGTTGAGGCCTGTGATCTTACTAAGGCTAATTAAAGACAATCACAACCTTTCGGTCGTCATCCTGGCAGATATGCTTAAACCCAAGCCACTTTTGTAGTGCAGTGATCAGCCACTTCGGTTTTTACTTGACACTGGCTGTCTGACTCATTCCCTTTACTTTCAGTCACACTGTTTCTTCTTCAGCCACTTGCCTTGGGCTACAG
Organism: Planiliza haematocheilus; assembly: GCA_005024645.1. Lineage (NCBI taxonomy): Eukaryota > Metazoa > Chordata > Actinopteri > Mugiliformes > Mugilidae > Planiliza > Planiliza haematocheilus. Next base: position 4,955,994 of record SRSE01000744.1, on the reverse strand, counting down.
TTTGATGGCCGATAAGACTTGTCTGAATGAACAAATGTTGTATATATCCTAGAAAACTGATCACACTTCAGTCAGGATATAACCACGTCATTCTTGCAAGCCCCTCACACCTAGTTTTCTGGCACAGTGACTTTGAGGGGAGAGTCGGGGCAGCTGCTGTTGACTGGTTGAATGAGACCTAGTTTCAATGTAGCTCCACTGTCAGACCTGCCAGGAGAGGGAGATGGACTCTTACCACTGCAGAATTGGCATCCGGCGGGGGTGACGAGGTGGAGTGGATAGCAGACTGACAGCTGTCATCAATCACTTGCCCCGCCAGCCAGATGCAGGTTGACAGGAAGGGGCACGTTGGCTAGAATGGCGATTCGTACACAGTTTACCGGAGATGTCTTCTTGCCAGCCAGTCTCTGGTGGAATGCTGTCTGTCATTAATCCATCCGACCATATATCAATCAATTACTGTTCCAGGGTCAAGCCTGCGTGTGACGTGCTCCATTTCACTGCGGTCGTTCGGAGCTGTGGCATTGCTTCATTGATATTTTCTGATCCAGCTGGCAGCTTTTCCCATAGGAACCAAAGTGCTAGTCTACCAAATATCAGTTTGTCTCCAAAACTACAGCATATAAAACACTGCAGCGAATTGAGGAAAACTTTGAAAACTTTCTCAAAAAAAGAAACTATTCTCAAGCTGCTCCCTTGAAAATTAGAAGATAGGGCAGCAGAAATGCGAAAGAGTGGATTACAAAAGACAAGAGCTGGGAAAGTATAGACAGAGATGACCAGAAGCTAAATAATGCCAGTATGAGGCTGTTGGATAGACAGGAGAGAGATACTGCTTTGTCTCTGAGGAGTTTCCATTGGTTGAAGCTCACTGAGGCTGAACACTCCAGACAGCTTGAGCTAACTCTCAGCAAATCTTGTTCTCGGAGTATATAGGTAATTTTGGATTTTCCCTAGACAATGTGTGTCGATGTTTACAGTCTGGCAAACAGAGCAGTAAAATAAATGCATTCAAGGTATTACCATATTACATATGAAGGCTTATATTGTTCTGTATACTGCAGCGCTGCTCAGTAAACATTTTAATATCATGGAACATCTGGGAAACATTCTTTAATAATTATTCATATAGTTTATTCCTGCTTAACAGCAAGCATGGCATAGCACATCAAAACCTTGTTCCCTTGTGTACTGTCTCTGCACACTTGTTTGTTTTAACCTACACATTTACCAAGTAGTTTTCTTTTGATGGTCAGACCAGCTAAGGCAGGGTTCTAGTTTATGAACTTTGCTGGAGCTCTTCTACACTCCCCTCTGTAACAGAACATCCTTAAAAGCTGTGTGTTTATACGATAAGGTAAAGAATCAATACTTGCAAGGCACTGCTTATTTACTGGTTTGTCCCCATAACACTGCAATGGAAAGTTTGCTCCTTCCATTGCTAGTGCTTAATGAGGTTATGTCTGTTCGAGATGCCCACAAAAACGTTGTTGATGACTTGCCGTTTATTACTTGGGCTTTAGAACTGACCCTGTGTTGGCCTTCTGATTGGTCTGCTGACCACCAGCCAGGGGGCATCCACCCCTTTTCAGTTCCCAACTTCCTGTTCTCCCAACCCACTAAAGGAATCATGTAACCTGACCTGGTGTGGTGAACTTAGAAAGAGCGTGTGGATGACCAAGGTTAAAGTTTTAATCTTCCACTTGCTGACTTTAAATGATTTATTTATTTTTTTTCTCAAGCAGTTAATGGTTTGTTGGTGATCCCCTACCAGAGGGCTCCTATCCTATCCTACTTACTTATATCGCATCTACTTATGTAGCTGTTGCTAGGTTATTGATTCTTCAAAGGTGTGAAAAAATGAGTGTGGTGAAGTGTGGTTACAGCAGAAAGAATAACGTACATTCTGTCAAAAGTAACATAGGAAGCTGGGACCTGACAAAAGGTAGGAGCCCTTTGGTTCTTGGTAAGCAGGGTAATTAGAAGAATTAGCAAGCTCTCCATGTTGCCATGGTGAATCAGCATCTCATTCAAAGGGCACTGGAGCCTGCAGTCTACCTGAGGAGAAAGAGTTCAGCTTCCATTTAACGAGTTGAGGATGTATATACAGTATATCGCATTTAAGTGTTGCAAAACACTGAGGTAACAAGCTCGTTGGGATGTGATCAAGTGCAAATATGATTGGAGTGCAGCAGAGCAGTGACGGTGCTGCCTCTGGGATGAGCTTTGATTATGCCAGGAGCTGGCGGCTAAATCAATAGACCCTGACGTTACTGCAGACTGCACAACAAACACCCTGAGCTTTAATGTACCTATCTTGTCTGAAAGTGTCAGACAGTCTGTCCAAACTGACTTATCACTTCGTGTCAAAGTGGTTTTCATCTTAAATGTTGCAGCTACTACATAAATGGATGATGCGCAAATGAAGGAAGTGAGACCTTAAACGTGCTGTAATTCTGCAAAGGCATTCATCCACGACCAGGTGCATTCGTTACCCTGGAGTGTTGAGCAAAAGTATAATCATGCAGTCTGTTCACAGTTGAAAGACAACTTTAAGAAACCTTGGGCAAAACTGTGCAGAACACAACATGACACAGATCTTTATTATTGTGTCCTGAAGGCAATTAGGACTACTTATTGTCATTTACAGCTGTGGTTTTAGGAGCTAAAGATAAAGGACAAGTTGACATTGTTTGGAAAAAAAAAGTGTAAGGTTATTTTGCAGATATCTCTGATAACTGCACCATGTGTGATGTCTTGAACAGAAGTTACCTTTTATGCAGCCAAGGCCCAACGAAGAAAGATGCTGTGCATATTTTGACATTAAATTGCAAATCTAGTGTTGAGTATGATTTAACTTAATGACTTGTGCTCTTTGTAATGGAAATTAACCAGTATTATTTGCTACAACTTGCATGAGCATGGGCTCAAGGGAGTCCTCATCGAGTTCTTGCCTGACAATCAGACAAAACTCACTGTAACAGTTCAAACGGTGATGCTGCTGTCTTGTTGTTTTGAGGTCAAAAAACATGCAGTTGCTCTCTGTTGAGGATTTATCAATGGTTAACTAATGGTTTAAAAGATTTGTGATTTTTCCACAGTATTTGAGCTCTAGTGGATGTGAAAGCAGACTTGATTTCTAACGAGAGGATGCAGGGATTTTTTTCAGTTTTATGTATTTATGAATCGATATCGGATCTTTGAGATCAACAACAATTTGAACTGGAAAATCTTCTTCTTTTTTTTAAACCCTTGAACATTGAGCCCCAGGTTTCCACAAAGGGGATTGCTTTTGTTCAGTCTGGTTCACTTTCTTGCTTTAATGGAAATGAGGCATCATTAATCACCAGTTAATCATTGCAACGTAAGATCAGCACAGGACCTCTGTAGTTACTGTGTGTCACTTAATTCTTGCATACAAAAAAGCAGATTAAATGAACAAGACAAGCAGGTTGAATACACTTATGGTATACTGCAACACATTTACAAGATGTGTTTGAGACGTGCACTGTGTCCACGGGGAGAAGTTCAATAGCACATCTACGTGCAGATTTTGCACAGATGCAGATTTCAGAGCAGTGGAGAAGTACTGGAAGCACTTGTTATCTAGCAGTAGGTGAAATAAAAGAAGCAGAAAGCAATTAAATCAAGACAAGGAGAAGAGAAATTTCAGTGTTTCTCCATCTGGCACTGGTCTTGTTTTCTGCTTCCACCTGCTCTGTTCTTCCTTAGCTGACAAATGAGCTTTAGCAATTCAATTTTGTCCTGGATATCTTCTTTTTCAGATGTGCTCCATCCGCATTATGGAGACTGCGCATATTTGTGTTGTGTGCTTGTGTGGGTGAGATATTTCTTCAATATATCTGGTGTTTCCTGAGATCCTTTTTCAGAGTCCACAGAGCAAAAAGATTAACCACAGTAGCAAACACTTTAACCTGATACTTCTGCATTTCCATGGCCCCTTTGGACTCGCATGCTACTTTTTTAGGAAGCTGTGTTTGCTGGTTGGCACGGCTGAATCCTTTAAGAGCACTACATAGTGTTGTAGGCTGAGTTGAAAGTAGAAAAGCATTTTATCTCATCTGAATCCAGTTTGGAATTGTGTTACTGAATGTGAGACCTTTCAAATCCCTCAGTGAAGCTTTTCAGGTTGTTTCTAAGCACAAACATGTTTATGAAAAGTGTAGATTGTAATTCCACACAAAACTACAAAATAAAAACTTGACTAATCAACTATATTCTACTGTATATGGCTTTCCCTATACACTCTCTCTGGTCACTGCTTTATGACATCTATTAATCCTGTCTTGGCTTTTCCTTTTGCTCTGAGGGGAAAACACATTTGCTCCTATCTGGAGGCCTGTGCTGCAGGAGATGTAGTAGGTGTTGTAAATAACAACATCTCAGAACACTTAACTTTAAATAAAGGCATTATATTTTAAAGGTTATAAAATCTGACATGTCGCAGAGTATGGTGTAACAACAGCAAACGGACCCTTTGTTTTTCACTCGTTCTAAAGCATTTAGTGTGTTAACAGTAGATATATTGAGGTGTTCTTACATTCACTGTTAATACCCTCCAATACAAATATTGCATCTCAAACAGAGAATGTGTGTGAACGGTGCTATCAGGGAGATTTGGTTGCTAATCTGTCCTCTCAATGAGTCGCTCTTCACAGCTAGACAGGTAGCTGACAAAGTCCTAAGAAAGTATTCAGTGACAAACTGCTGAGTCACCCAACCTACTATCGATCAACTAATTCAGAATAACAAACTTAATATGCGTAAAATATGATTTCAAATAATGTCCATGGCATCAATGAAGAAAGACAGTCCACCCCACCTAACACAAGTGCTCCAAGAGTCATATAGGAATTTTTCTAGAAGGCCAAAAGTTGCCTGCAACAATTCTTCAACGTCATTGATGATGTTGACTACCTAAATATACTGATTCCCAGCAGTGCTTCGTGATGATCTCCTGGTGCCACGAATGCCAAAAATGACAGACATAGCCCGGACCCAAATGGTTGAAGTCAACATCAGTCCTTTAAACCAAGACCCTCTAAGCTGCACACTTACAAGCACCTCAGCGGAGACGATCCTCAGGGTTTCTCAAAACATCAAGACAGCTCTCAGAACCACTGATTCCCCAGACATGTAGGTAATCAAAAGGTTTAACTGGCTGGCCTCAAGCAGATGGATCCCCCCCATATGCGCTGGGTTCAGCTCAAGGTTTCTTCTTGTTTAAATGGAGTCTTTCTTTGCCACCATCACCTCTGTGCTTGCTCTGAGGGTTTCAGGCTGAGTTTTGTAAAGCATCTCAAGCCAGTTTGATGCTGTATAAATAAAGCTGAATTGAACTGAAATTAAATTGAAATCTTTGAGTAGAAGTAAATTAGAGGAAGATCAGATGTTAATTATTTTGTGGTCTTTAGCATTAATCGCCTACTAAAGTCAAATGATTAATTGAGAAAATAATTGTTTGTTGCTGCTGTAGGTGGGATTGTGATTGTGATTGTTACCTAGACATAACAGTTGCCATCCACCCAACAAATCCACGATGATGATGAAGAACCCATTCATTGATGGGGGGAGTTGTTGTCAAGATACTTTTTATAAATTGTCCACTAGTAGCAAGAAGTCACTTCATTTGACCATCTACTTAGCTGTTGATTTCAGTCTGCATCTGCTCAGGGATTTGTGATCAGATTGATCACAGTTGTGGAGCTTTTAGTCATAAAACTGCAGGCACATTGTCTGAGAACTGTGAATAACGAGTTGTCATTTGTGCCTCTTTTTTTTTTTACTGGCAATATCTCCTCTCCTTCATGGCGCTGTTTTATAGAATGAGTGGCTCCACCGTGTTTAACGCATCATTTCCCTCCTCATTGTGAGCAGGGAGGGGAGAGCAGAATGATGGGTGAGTGGTGGTGGTGGTGGTGGTGGGGAGGGGGCCCAATGTCCTTGCCTTTTATTGCCCCGTTCTCGTCCTTCTAGCATGGCTGGTCAGAGCGGTGCCCTGGGTATTACAAATAAGCAAATGCCCCTTTTCGTACTCACACTATACTGGCATGATTTTTTTATTTTTTTATTTCCTCAGAGCAGTTCCACTCTGTTTACAGTGTTTTTAATAATTCATCATGAGTAAAGGACTCTGAGGGATAAGCAGTGATTCATGAGAAACAAGAATTTGTGAAATTAAGAGTGCAGGATTAGATGTAGTTACTAGAGAGCATTAAAGGATTTGAACACGGCTTCATGCGTTTTAGAGAGAAAATCAAGTTGCCCGGCCTGGTCCTCACCAAGATCACAGCAAGTCATCCTCACTTAGCCTGATAAAGTAATGGTACTTGAGGACTCTGCCATGCTCCCACCAATGTACTTAGTACTCAGACATGGATATCTTCACTGAACTCCTGAACCCTCGCTGAACGCAAGTTTCAACTGGGTTTCTTGGCTCTAATGAGCCGTGAGTAACTGATTTTACATTTCATTTTAATTACAGATTTCTAATACGCAGCCGCCTGAAATTGTTCATAGCTGACTAATTTTGATTTTGCCTTCCTAAATTGATTTAAACAAGCTTAATGAAAGTGTTATTTTAAATGCACCATCATCACAATGGTGCCTCTCATTATGGCCAGCTGCCTTTCCTGGGTGGGGTACAGTAAGTCAAGAAGACTGGTATATGTTGGAGAGTAGTGAGTTTATACAGTCACATGTAATGTTTACAATTCTGTAGACCCAAGCTTTGTACCTCAATTTGATCACAAATCAATTTTTAACGACCGCATTGATTAGAAGACACCACAATCTTGTGTGTGGCTTGTAAAGGTAAATCACAACATGTCAGGTAAATTACACAAGTTTTTCTTAATTAAGTCATGTGATCTACTGATGGTTCTCAAGGTCCTCAAACCATTCGCAGGATGGACCGGTATTTGCTCCTTTGTGTAAGGAGAAACACTGGCAGAGCCCTACAAAATGACCTCCAGCAAGCCACTGGTGTGAATGCCTCTGACCAAACAATCAGAAACAGACTCCATGAGGGTGGCCTGAGGGCCTTATGTCCTCTAGTGGGCCCTGTGCTCACTGCCTGGCACCATGGAGTTTGATTGGCATTTGCCATAGAACACCAGTATTGACAGGTCGTCAGTGATGGTCTGGGAAGGCATATCCATGGAGGGATGCACAGACCGCTGCAGGCTAGACAACCCTGATTGCCATTAGCTATCGGGATGCAGTCCATTGTCAGGCCATATACTGGTGCAGTGGGTCCTGGGTTCATCCTCATGCACAACAATGCCTGGCCTCCTGTGACGAGAGTATGCAGGCACTTCCCGGAGGATGAAGGAATTGATATCATTGACTGGCCCCCATGCTCGTCTGACCTAAATCCAATAGAACACCTCTGGCACATTACGTTTTGGTTCACTAAAGCCACCAGGTTACACCTCAGACTGTCCAGGAGTCCAGATCAGAGCAGACATACTTCAGGACGTTTGTCTCATTAGGAGCACTCCCCGATGTTATCGGGCCTGCATACAAGCACATGAGTGCCATACAAACTACTGTGTACCATTTTGAGTTGCTGCAGGGAAATTTCAGCAAAATGGACTAGCCTGCTGTATCATTTTATCCACTTTGATTTTCATTTCCATCAAACGATATGGCATTCTTTCATTCCTAACACACCACCCAGTCCATATCAGTATAGAAATCCTGCAGCAGTGTATAGTGACTAAAGCCAGTATGTTTAAAGCCCAAAATCAGTGAATGCTATTAGTACTGCTAATTGTACAGCATATGTACTGCTTAGGCACTCAAAAGTAAAGACATTGTCCGCATTAGTCTTGTCTTTCTTGGGAAAATGACAGCAGCGACGTGAAGGCCAGGCATCTACGTCTTAATCTGAGTTAATCAATGGTGCTGCATCATGGCGAGGACAGCTAAGTCATCCTGAACACTTCCATCGACTTTTCATTTCCCTTCCTCCTCTCTCTCCCTCCGGTGTGACGGACAACTGTGACCTAGTACATAAGGCTGTTTAATGGTTGTCAGTGAGATTAGACTGAACAACACAGGCAATATGTTCTGTCAGTTTGTTTATGTAATGCAAGACCTTTTTTTGGGTGAACAGTGCTTATAACTCGTGTATCCAGATATTCATGCTATTAAATAGGTTGTACATTGAGGGAATATAGAATTTATCAAGACCAAAGCTTCCTGAACATTTTCTGTTTAGCATTTTTGTTATCGCCATCTTCAGAATCCATTTTATTTGGCCTTGTACGGACACATACAGGAATCTGGCTCCAATCCCATAGTGCTTTCAGTGTACTTAAACAGAGTGTAAGTATCATAAGGAAGAATAGATATAAAAAGGAACAACATGAGGGATATATTATCAAGAAAAATATGGCAAAGGAGTAAATCTGAGGACAAGTGCATAAAACAACCCCAGAACCAGCATCTGTTTACCAGAAAACCCGAGTTTAGGGGCCAGTTAGGCTGTAAATGTTAAACTGATAACAGGCACTGTCAAGTAAACGGGATAATAACGCGATCAGAAATCCAATGGCTTGTGTCAAGCACTGAACTGACACCCTTGATACAGTACAGCTCAGCCTTGTCGGCGTCACGGTGGAATTGCTTTTAGTGGCGCTGAGATTTTGAAGGCTGCTTTGTATTGAGATGTTTTTCCTTCCCCTCCGGCCCCACCTTGTCCTGACAGCAGCCACATTCATAAGGACAGCCGGATGGGTAGAGGGAGAGGCAGAGCAAAAGATGGAGGTCGGGGGCAGCTCATGATGAGGAGGTAATAAGTCCACACCTCATCTGCAGGAGGGGACATCAAAAGAAGCTCAACTTGAATGAATTCTGGCGGACTCTGGGTTCAGCCCATCAGTATTCACCGCTTCCATTAAATCAACATCCAAAAACAGAGTGAGATACCTGGTCATGAAGTCACGCTTCCATGACAAAGGAATTGGACACTAATGAGAAAGCAGGTGACAGATGCACAAATCCTGAGCAGTGCTGAGCTGAATCTTTAACGAAAGTGAAGCCTTTTAAATCCCATGTTTCAGCCAGAGTGGCATTCAAGCTGTCAGGAAAAAATGAATACAGTTACCAGGGCTGTTCTGATTAAAAGATTACACAGTAAACATCTAAAAGATCTGTGCTGAAGGACATCACTGTCATTATCGTTCAGTCCCTGCAACACAAATTCAACTAAGACAACACAAAGGAACTGGTGGATGTTTAGATACAATAAAGGCAATTTAATTTTTAATTTTAATCATTCATCACTGTTGGTGTGGATTTTATCTCTAAAAAGATGCCATCACTAAGATTTTGTTTCTTAATTGATAAAGTTTCACAGACTAATAAAAGGGTCTACAGAAACGCATGAGAAGTTGTAAGTTATGGTTTCATTGTAGCTCATGACTGCGCCGACACCCTCCAAAAACTTTACAAGAACTCTGAGTTCTGTCCTTGTGAAGATAGGAAGAGGAGGGGCATGTGGCAGAATCAGTCACACAGACAGCCTATGCAAGAACAAGTCTGTAATGTAGATCTATGATGCTGGGCAGGGTCAGTGGAGGCACTGGAGTGCGTTTTAGTGCACCATAACCTCAGACGAATGGGCATGGAGGGTAATGCCATGAAAAAGAGAACGCACGCAGGTCTGTGACTTTCCATTGGAGATGAGAAGTGAACAAACTGAAGGGTTGTTTTAGTTTTTAGGTGGTTAAATTCAAAGCATCCAAAAGCTCTGTTTATACTGAGCTATAGGAAGACAATTAGTAGTCATAATCAGTGAGGTATGGGAGCTCAGAACATATAGATGAGCTCTAATTGTTGTCCGTCAGGTTCAGTTTCTTGTTCCCAGTGTGCTCCATATAATTTGTGTTGCAGCTCATCATGCAGACTTCCTGCAGTGAAATGGAGAGTTAAACTCTCCAATACATCCAGCTCTGTAATAAAGGCCTCACGCCCGCAAGCGCATCATTTAGATTGACAACAGGGGCAGAGGCAATTGAAGTGAACTTAAGTCTACCCCTCTGCCCTATAAATAATATTTAATCCCTCTTTCGGAAGGGAGAATTAGTAATGACTCCCAGAGCATTTTGATGCATCACATTGCCTTTAGCCACGGCTGACACCAATAGGATATAAACCAGACAGCTTTCAGTGGCCTACAATGGGGAGATACGGCAGCCTTTTCAAGATCAGATCAATCAAATAAAGTCAGGTTAAATCAGGGTATTGAAGCACATTTAGTCTGTAGTCTGAAATGTGAATAGGAAAGTTATAGTGTGGGGAAACACTAAAGCAACGTCGTCCTTTGCACAGCTGAAAGGCATAAGCTCAGATATTTGAACTTCAGCTTGACAAGATGATAGCTAAATATGAAAAAGACTTATTATGCACAAATCCAATAAAGAGAAGGGTTAAGTATGCACACGTCGTTGCATAGTTATGTAATTCTTTTACTTCTTTTTTTTAGATCACTTCCTTCATGCGTCTTTTCCTCATACCTACAGTAAATGTGTGTATAGTTGTCCAGCTTACAGAACCCACTGCCACAACCCCGGATGCCCAGCGCTATTATTTTTAAATGACCTAAATTTAATCAGTAAACAGCTCCCCAATTGCAAGGCCAAAACAAACCACCTTGAGCACTATGGACAAGAGACACATGCAATATATAAAAGTCTCTAGTCCCCATCAAAAAATGTAAAGTGATGGCTGCAGAGCAATGACTTGGTCAACACCGGATCACTTCATTTTACGACGTTGCTACTTTCATGTGAAATTCTTGTGCAAAATCCCACTATCTTGTGCAATATTCTACTTTCATTTGCAATATTGTATTTATCAATGTGCAATAATATCCAACTTCACGTGCAATTTTTCTACCTTCATGCGTAACTTTTGACCTCAAGTGCAATTACACTTGGACATGTGCAACATTCTATTGAGTATATAGCGGGGGAAATAATTACATGATACCTGATTCTGATTCACATATGATTTGATTAAATATAAATTCATTTAGAGGTAATTCATATTCAAAACAACTTTACTTAAAATGAATGTTGCCATTACTCCACAACCTTGCCTCTAGTTTTCCATATGGCTGTAAACCCAGCCCTAAACGCCACACAGCTGTGCCAAAACGTCATGGCGCCTGATTACTGAGGGACTTTCTCAAAGCGGAGGCTGTGGGTTATGTTTGCGTGAAAGATATGGTCCAATCCTGGTTCTAGGTTGAACTATTTGAATGACAATGTCTTGAGAAAACATGTCAGCAGCCTGCTTCCCCCAATTTGATGCAGTATCCACTTAGAATCCAGTGCATGTAGCAGATATGTTGTACAAGAACAAAAACTGTAATATTTGTGTTGAGGCACTCAAACTTAACTGCATACTTCCTCCAGTAATGTACAAGTCAATCTATCCAGTCCAGTAACATGCTTATCGGCCATTAAAACGCTTTGCTGGCCTTAATGTACTACCCTGCTGCTTCACACTGATACTGAGTGAGTGTAATATTACCTAAATGGCCAGTAAACAGATTCCATGGGGAATAATAGTCGTCAGCAGTCTGATCTAATAAAGAAGTAAGCAGAGAGAGCATGAAGAGGAGATGAATGAATCTTATTAAAGAGCTGATGCCTGGTCAGCAGGAAAATGAAGGTACAGACGGGCCGGACCACACCTGCTAGCTCCTTTATGGTGTCTCGCCCATTTCACCTGGTTATCAGCAAAGGCTTTGCTGATTAACGTTCTGATTAGCCACACTTTAAAGATCCAACAAATGTATGGACAGCTGAAAGCACTAAAATAACTGATGTTTTAAATAAAGGCCACATTGGCCACAGATTAGTGACGGATGGATCAGCCCCAACACCTTCCCAATCCACATGCATAAATCACCCACCTTTCACCCACACACACTCATTATGTGCTTTGATTTAGACGTCTGCCCCCGATCACACGCTACCTTTACTGTATTTCTCTGTGGCCTATATTAAAACACCATATCTCTGAAGCAGGATGGTTTAAAAAAAAAAATGTTTATTTAAAGGAAACATTCTGTTTTCGAAAATGAAAATGGCATTTTCACAATAGACTTAATACAGGCTGACATCTCTAATCCTTTCCAACTAAAAATATGAATGCAGGCTAATTAATTCCTAATGAGAAGTCACATTTAAGAGAATGTGATTAGCTGATGTTTCCCTCATTAATGATGTCGGCTATTATTTCACCTGCAACCCTAACCCTAACCAGCAACAGAAGCAAGTCTACCGTGCCACTGAACAGCTGATGCAGTTTTTAGGTAAATATACTACAATAGCTGCTACCGTGGACTAATTAACACTGTTACAGTTAAAACCTCACCTCCACGTCTGACTAAAGATAAACCATTTCCTCATCCATGCTCATTCAATCTGTTTTTTGTTTTCTTTTTCTCACTGCAAAGTATTCCAAGCTCTTCTTCTTCTTAGTTTTGATTGGCAGTTGACAAAGCAGCTTGCAGGTGCGTTGCCACCACCCACAGACTGCAGACTGGAGTGTGGATCATTAGACTCACAGCAAGTTGTTGCACTGCAGTCTTTGTTTTGTGCACATCCGCTTCCCACATGAGGTGGTGTATTCAGTGCTCCCTTCTCTGGCATGATAATATTCAGCACTGCGTGTTGTGCTGTCGATTTCGAATGTTGTTGTTGTGCGTGTGTGTGCAAGTTTGAGCTTGGGTAGAGGGATATCTGAAATCCCCCCATAAATGTTCACAACCAGGTAGGATTTTAAAACTCCTGTAGTCAGAGCCCAGCTTAAGCTAACCACATCTTGGTTGAATACAGTCATTTTTGCAAATTGTTATCATTTGCTTACATTTCTGTTGCCATTTATTCTTCTGATGTGTTTATTTCCAGCAAGGGATTCTTGCTGAAAAAATCCACTTAAAATATTAGCTCGGTTCAAAATTTTCCTGAAGCACAGAGAAAGACTTTCTTTATGGCCTCGCTATTGTCCACCCATGTTCACCACACAAGCAGAAATCCATCATAGAAGATACAAACGCATACCGTGACAGGATCCCCACTAAACCAGAATGCAATGCAGCCACAAGACATGTTCCATTTTATGTTAGGCATGCTGCCTTCACCCGAGTATCAACAGCTCTTGCTTTTTTAATGCTATTGCCATCGGTCTCGCTCTCTCCACCTACATGCATAACCCACAGCTGAATTCAGCATGTTCTCCTCTGTACTCTGGGGAATTTGGAGTCATTCTGGGCTATGTGGGAAATCGCTTACTGAAGCAGAAGTGGAGGAGAGGGAGGTTGAGGGGAACCGCGTGTAACAAAAACGTAAATGACACCGTTTCCTGATGAAATAGCACCTGGGATGCCTTTAACAGCAGCGGCTGATGTGGAACAACATAAAGGTGTCTGAGAGTGGGTATTTCATATGACTGCTTTGTCCAGGAAGGAAACAAGTCTATCTCGTTCATTGTTCTTGTAATGTAACTGAGATCAAGGGTCAGCCTGGAGATTTGAATTGCCTATATAACTATGTAACTATATAACTACAATGCAGCTTAAAGGTTTTTGCATCGTTTTGATGTTGGTGAGGACGCTCACCGCAAACGTTTAGTTGCTGTTATGACGCTGCTGATGTTTTGTAATTTTTATGCACAAATGTGTGAAACTTTGGGGGCAGCACTGTATAACTGGAGGACTGGTTCCCATATTGAAAATTAGTTCTCCACTCGGATGTTTCCCATTTTCTTATTGGATTATTAAAGTATGAAGCTCAAGAGGAGATTCACTTGAAATCTAAGGCTTACAGATCCACTTTCCTTTCAAGTGATCTTCATTATTGCCACATGCCTCTGAAACTCACAATGCATCTTTATATCTTGCTTTCGATTTTGTCCGCATACTTTATAAAGACCTGCAAAAAGGGTCTTAAGGTAAAGGCTCAGTTGTGTCAAAATGCTTCTCTCATCTTAGCACGATGCAGTGAGTGGCAGGAAGTGTCTGTGGCTCTTGGGTGGAGTTTTGCGGCCTGGCTTTTTTTTTTTTTTTGTTAATGCCTGCTAGCAGACATGCAGTGTTGTAGGGTGCACAGTGTGCAGACACCCCTCTGTGAAATCAAAGCTTCATTATTTATTAGGCTACAAAATGAAGCTGCGAAAGGGGTCAGTCAGCCGTGAAGCTGGCGGGAGAGGATGTTGCTTCCTTGTGTGCCAGGGACGCAGGTTGGAACACAGGACATGTGCTGCTAGAAGCTGCACGAGCGGAAGATGAGAGAGACGTGGGATTCAGTTCCACCTACTGAGTGTGACCGGACAAATATAGACTATCAGATGGAGATGTTAATTTCAAGATGGCACGCCATGCTTTACCCCCACCCCCCCAGAATGGATCATTTCAGGTCCCACCATAATCTCTAATTGTGCCAACTCATTTTCTCACCCAGCGTTCGTTCTCTTCTTCTCACTATTGTAATGGCTTAGAGTCGGATTTAGACTTGATTTTTTTTTTCTTCTTTTTGAGGCATTTTCTTTTCTTTCATGTGCAATTTTCCATTATCCCTGACCTGGCCTTATATTTTCATTAAATGCCATTTGGCTGCCTTTCTTCTGGGTAGTGAAAAATGGGAAAATAGAAAAGCTGTTTTCAATAATCCTGCCAGTGTAAGCATTCATATGATTGTCTTCCTCTTATACGTATATATGCTTATACTCTGTATACTCTTCCAAGTGGCCATCAAATTGGTATAACAATAGATATGCCTAATATGCAATATGGAACTTAATGAAAAACCATAGCTAGATAGATAGATAGATAGATTATGAAACAGGTCTTGCCCTCTGTGCCTCTATATAGTTACCAGCAATTATTATTTTTTAATTTCTTTATAATATTTTCCTCTGGAACAGAGATTAGTCATCCTACTTGCATTCTTTATCTGGCACTAAAGCATTAACAATCATTTTTAAAATGCATTTATTTTTTCTTTAAATCATTTTCACTTATTAGATTTTTTTTTTTATTAATATTGAGTACAAAAAAGAATAAAAAGAGCACAGACTGATAAACCAGTAAATGAAAATGAACAGACTAGGTCGAGGAGTCACATTGGAATATTGAACAATTTAAAGTGAAGGAGTGATAGTCATTTAATTTCAGACTGTTTTTCCATCTTTTATGAAATATTCCATTAGTGCTGAACGACAAAATGTCATAACTCGATAATTATGGCAGATATCTCAATATCGATATCGAGCGTCCGAACCAATTTTTAAAGCCCTCTATCGTGACCATGTCTTTTGCAATGTGGTATGTTTTAGCGTCTGTAATGTACACTGTGTGATATTTTAAATCCTTTGATTCAGCTCCATCTCAAAGTGCACGACTAGATCGCTGAGTTCAAAAGTCCACAGCCTACGACTCATGTTCTCACACTATACGGCCTGATGGGACTTGACTGCTCACACTGTACGTCCACATACCACACGTCGAACTTAGAAGTAGAGGAACCCGGAAGTTGGAGACGCACATCCAAGTTGTTCTGACGTAACTTCAGCGATTGCGCATTCTCTTTGTGAGAGATGAGGCAAATCGGCTCGTGGCACTGCTTCTACTGTGTGATACCTTCACGAGGAGCGACCAGGATGTCAAACAAGTTTGATTTTCTTGCGAGCACACGATTTGTGATCGGGAGGTCGTCCTCACCTCGTTACCCCATGTATACTGTACGAAGAATTGTTCCCGATTCAAAAAAATAGTCGCACAAGTCGCAAATCGTCTCAAAATGAGCCGACAATCGCACAGTGTATGCCCGGCTTAACGCTACTGAACGCATCAGCAATCAAACTTTGATTGTGCTTCTTTTGGGATGACTGAGAAGTCCCCGGTGTTTCTCTCAGTTCACTCTTCGTGCAGCACGTGATGGTGTTGTTTCATGTGGTGAAACATGTTTCTTGTGCTATCTTGCTTTGTCACAATTTTCGCCAAGCGACCTGCGCAACACCTCACTCCGGTTTACATCATCATTTTTAAATCCATACCTCCAAATAATGGAGGACGATTTATGTTTTTGCACCAACTTAGATTTTGCACTAATGACACGGGAATCATTTGTCGCTCCCGTCATATCCCGATCACGTACTGCCCTCCAAAAAAAATCCTGTCCCGCAAAATCACGAGAGAAAGACTCCCAAATCCCATTCAGCTCCCTATGTTGTTGTCTAAAGTTGGGCGCACTCACTGCATTGCGACGTCACTTTTTAATTAAATCTCCGGCCCCGTCCCGCTCCGTTGATTATTTGCTCTATCCCGTCCTTATCACGTTACCAACAGTGAAACTGACTCCCGTACCAGGGGACTCCTGCGGGAATACCGTGACCAGCGGGAGTCCGGAAAAATTGTCACCCTCTATTCTACACCGCCACCGGCGCATTATCTTCCACGCTCACTTTACTTTCTTTCTTTTTATATTCCCCGCGGTGGTTGTACTGTGTGTGCGTCTCAGTCTCCATCTCCCTCACTCCCGCCCTCATATGTTTGTCATTGGTCTATATAGTTTATATCGTTGCTTTTTCGATATTAATATCTTTAATGTTCATATCTAGATATAGATACGATAACGATATATCGTTCAGCCCTATATTCCACTGCATTGCTTTTAGTCCTTTTATGTAAGAGATCGTTCCTCCTCTGTGATTGTGCAGTGAGCCATGACAATGCATCCATCAAGGAGTGTCATTTCTAATGGGGTGGAGGTGCCCTGTCTGGTCTGGTCTAGGTGGGTGCTACATGTCTAAGTAACATCCACATGAATGAATGCCAGGGCCAAAAGTATCCCAGCGGAACATTGGCACTGTCGTCGTCTCAAGATGGTTAATGTTATTTACTTCTCCTGGTCATAATGTTGTGGCTGATTGATGTAAGTGCACACCGTCATAGGTATTTACCTTGCCATTCATGCACCTATGTGCACTGATACATATCCATTCACACCTTGTCTACTCATATCCATACTGTCTTATAGACATAAACATATATTTGTGTCTGTATTTCATATGAATGGGAACGGATAGATATACATCAGTATCAATGTCAATTCTGTTTATCATTTCATTTTTTTGTTGCTTCTCTTTTTCATTCCTGATTAGTGTGGAAAAACGTAGCCCTCCACGTTTACAAAGCACCAAACCAGCTGTTTGATTATCTGTCATAATGCAGTATGGATGCATTTGATGGAAATCAAATCAAATCAAAAGGTATGATTAAAAGGCCAGTGCCAGAAGAGCTCAGGGTCCGCGAGGGTTGATATGGTAAAAGCAAGTCCGATAAATAAGAAGGCCCAAGACTGTTAAGACACTTAAAAACAAGTAAAATAACCTTAAAATGTGACGTAAATAGTTGATTGATTGGATGTGGTAGCAACTGGATGCGAACACCTCGACATAAACATGTTTCACTTTCACCACAATGTTATTTAGTATAATGGAGACATGTAAAACTATTCCCGATTGGTTATGAGACTATGGTGGGCTGCCCTAGTCAAGGCAATTAACGGGAAACAGTGGCTGCACAGCCCAGTGGGACGTTATGATGTGAGCGCGAGCATCGCTTAGAGAAGTCGTTAACGTTAGGGTCATAAAATTGAAATGGATTATAAAAATCAGAACGGTTTCAAAGCTGGAATTGGTTTTCGATTCCCACTACCGCATTTTAACTGATGAGGAGCCGCTGTATGGAGATGATGTCTGTTTCCTCCAGAAGTCAGTAACCTTTTCCATTTATAAATGTGTTGAGAAAGTTATCTATTCCATGTTATATATTTTATGGTTCCCCATTTGTGGAGGGCTCTCTGGTCAGGGATCTTCTTGTTATAGATACCTATCTTTGTCAGATACCTGTTGCTGGAGTTAGTAATTGGCGAGATATCTCCAATGTATATTGTACAGAAATCATGTTTAATCTTCAAAGCTCATTATTTAGTTAATCACCTCTACTATTTCCAGCTACTATGGTCAGATAGCTGGGCAGTCCCAGAAGATGAGGAAATTATCTGCTATTGAGTTTCCACTGCACTGTCTACGTCTTTGTAGAGAGAGTGAATGAAAAATCCGATTATGTTTTTCCGTATGAATTTCTTCCAATGACCCGAACCTGTGGTGTTCAGTTGGGGCTCTACAGCTATCCATCCATTCCTCTTCTGGCTTATTTTAGCATCTTTTTCCCATTCTGTGACTGTAAACATGATTTCATTCTACCAGTCCATTTTCTGCCGTGCTACTCCACTGATAGTTTGCTTTGCAGTGTCTGACGTGTTACACAACTAGACGTAGCAATGTGACAAACTGTGACAGCTCCTGAAACAATTGCATGAAGTGACTGGGACCTATATGTGTCTCTGTACCATCCTAATGCTAACTCCTGACTTAGCTCCAAAACCACAACCCACAACCAACCCAACCCCAGGGTGCTGATGGAAGGAAATTACAGAAGCACTGGCCTTTTCATTTTGGGAAAACCTTTGTACCCATGTACACGGTCAACCAGCCTGTGTTTGTAAAGATGTCGAAAATTCAGAACACAACCGGTTTCAAAATTATTACTACTGACAGGTTGCATTTAGAATTTTAGTTGAGCAAAAGCAGAATGTGCCGTGGCATGTTATTTTCTATGAAACATTTATTTCTAACAAATAATGCATATTGACACCCCTGCAAGTGTTGGCTTTGTGTTATTGTTCTTGCCGTATAGTTTTTAAAAAGAAAATCATTTTTGAATTATCTTTTGTCTTGTCTTTATTTGGACGGACTCTAAATCAATAATGCAGCCCATGACTCAGGTTTTTTTATTTTATTTTTTATATTTTGGCCATGTGGTCCAGCCCTGTGGGGAATGTTTGGCATTACTGATTTAACTGAATAATGTGAGTGAGAGTAATGAGTGACTTAGCATTAATCAATTATTATATAAGCACCAATATGGAATGGAAGTATTGGTGTATATTTTCACTCGACCATGGTGTCAGTGTCTGAACCACTTAAACCCAACATGATGAGAGAGAAACCTTTCAAAGAAACAGGGCCATCACTTGTTTCTCTTTTTAAAGTAATCATATATCCATCGCCCGCGTGTTTCACACAACCTTGGTGCTGTGAGAGGTTTCATCCACTCACTGTTAACATTAGCACTAATAGTCCTGTGCTGCATGGCTGCGTTCAGAATTCCACTGATAAGGTGGTAGCCTCCCTATGTGACAAAACAAGGCGCAAACAAAACGAAATGCATAAATAGAATGAGGACACGAAGCACGAGGTGTCTCACAAGGTCAGAGTTTCATTTTCCTGCTGCTGTTTTGCTGAAAGATTCATTTGAGATCAGTACATTGAGGCAGATATTCCTCATGCGCAGATTTTATGAAACAAAACAGGAATGCAACAATGCCAGTGGAATATATGAGGCCGTGCGCGTATGCTCATCCACCACTCTGGCCTCAGCAGCTTTAATGTCAGTGTCACCTGTTCATCTTTGTGGTGTGAAAATGCATTTCACACAGGACATCATGCACATATCAAAAAAAAAGACGTCAGAATAGCTCGCTGAAAGGGAGTGAGACTTGGAAAACCAGCTACCTCTAAGGGAATCGTGTTCTTGGATGCTTGTTTGGTGATGGTTCGGCCTGTGGTAATAGCACCATTGTGGCAGCACTCCTACTCTATTTCTGCAGAGCCCGAAATGGACGTGCCGAAATACAGCCAAAATGGGCCGTCCCGAACACATCTACCACCTCTCCCTCTTCTCCTTGCCTTCTCTGCCCTGATGTTCACTTTTCCCATTCTCCAACTCTCTCCTTGCCGATCCCCCCCCACCCCATTCCGTTACCTCCATCCTCCCTCACAAGTTCTGACTTCCTTTCTCACTCCTGCCTCCCTCACGCGCTCTCATCTTCCTTCTCTCTCATTCTGTCTCTTTCTCTCTCCCTCCCCTTTCACTCGTCAGTGTGGGAGTAAAAAGGATTAGCCGTACCAAGAGAGGGAGCAAAGCACTAAATGGCGGTATTGAATTCCGGCAAAATAAATTTGAGCTTCTCACGCCAAGTGAGAAGTTAAGTCGCAGGCAGCGCTGTTTCTAGCACATCTGACATGATAACGGTGCATAATGAACTCATTTCAGAATGGCAGTTACATTATCAAAAGCCTACTGCTGTTTAAACTTAAAAACACTAAAAAAAAGATGAGAGAACATTGAGCAGGGATATTTTAAACTACTCGATGCAGAGTAGCCTCATTTCTGCTCTAGTATTACATCAATTACCTCTTCCTGGCTGCTCCTCTGTTATAGCAGAAAACAGAAACAAAACTAAATTCATATCTACGAAGAAGGAAAGAAATATTCTGAATGAGTATTTAATTGATTTTAATATTTGTTTATCAGCCTATGGTGTATGTTCTTTGCAGAATCTAATACCTAACTCTGACTTATAATTATATATAGGCAGAATTAGAACTGAGCATTGTGTATGTTAAAAAATAATACTAATATTAATAATCCAAATCCCCCCTCATAGTAGTCTGAAATGGTCCCAGTTCATGAGTTCTCTAGCAGAATATAAGAAGAAGAGCCTAAATAAATCTGGGATAAACACAGCATGGGCGGCCCTCTTATTGCGTCCCCCCCCAAGATCCTTCATAGTTGGTTAGAATTTGCCCGCAGAGGCCAGCTCTGTCAGTAATACCAGACTGCTGGGGTGAATGACAGTAAACAGTCTGAACTCGGAGCCAGCACTCTCTCTGTGTGAGGTTGTGTGCCTCGGTATGACAGGCGTGTAATGAAATTCCTCTCCTCTTTACACTTAGCAAAGTGTTGCTGTGCAGGTTCTGATAGCATCGGCATTCCAGTGACACCGTCCTGTGACAGGTTTGTCTTGTGCTGGAGAGGCTCTGGACGGCAGCTGCAGAGACACCAGATGCCCAGCGCCGTGCTTGTGTTATATGTTTCTGGCTTTACAATCTGTGTGCTTGGGCACAGTCAGCTTCTTTGGCCGACTTGTAAACTGAGGTTCATTTATTTGTAGCTTGAGAAGATGTTGCGATATTGATGAAGACGCAGAGTAAGGCAGTGCACATTTGAGATTTGAATTTATTATTTTACTAGTAGTGTGTGCACTGGGGTAGTACCAACTAGCCGACTTTACTGCTGCACTGTGACACTTTAAGCAGGAAGTTGACCAGCCGCCGATCATGTGACAATAACAACATGGACGCCTCCTAGAGGACAGGTGAGGAGCCCTGGGTCACTGCAGCAGACGGTTCATCAAGTGCGTGGAAATACTTCACTTAAGATGAAGCCCATTCGACCATGACATGCAGAATATGTAAGTCAGTCCTGAAATACATCATGTTCAAAGCACACTCACATGAACAGGCATCCGCTAATGCTAGCAGAGGAACGGTCAATCCTCTGGAGTCAGTTAACAAATTCACCAAACACTCTGTGCTAACAGAGGGAAGGAGGCTGGAATTCAACTGTTTGCTGGTGAATCTCATTGTCTAAAGTTATTAGACCTTTAGCTGCTATACAAGGAAAAGGATTCAGAGATATACTGGGTTTTTTTTTCATCCTGACTACATTATCCTGTCTTACAACATTCTGTGAAGTACTAATAAACTCTATAGACGATGGTGGATTTATGTAGGCTATATCTGCAGTGCACAGTACTGATAAATGCATGTGCTCATGTTCAGTTCTGTTTGTTCTATTATTGGACATTGTTGCTGTGGTTGTATTTTTATTTTTTTTGCGTATTAGAAGTTTCAGACGGATGGCGTTCATGGTGTTGCTGTGGTCTTTTGTTCTTTAAGACACAACAAAATACCTAAACGCTTTCTCCACTTAGTGTCAAGGGAAACCAGGTGTAAACACAATGTCACGTGATCAGCCTTCTAAATGATTAAATAGTTGCACCGTTAGTATTTATCTCAAGCTCCTTTTTCTTGTTTGATCAGTGAGCCTAATATTCCCCTTTCCTATTAAAGAGTAATTCTGCTATTTGTTTTAAACTCACCAGCTAATTGGCTACTTGTATTGTTTCTACTTGGGAATTGAGTGTATAGTCTATATGAAAAGGTTCTTTAATCAAACCTGCTACATGCTGTGTCTGGAGCCTACAAATGATCCATTGTTAATATAAAATCAATAGTTTCAACTTATCAAGCCCCTTTTTAGTCATGTGATTAAGGTAAGCCTGATATTCAGTTTCCTATGAAAGGGTAATTCTGCTATTTTTTTTAATCCCTGTAAGGTTTTGGGTCTAATGGCTCAATAGGAACAGAAATGTTTGGAATCTGGCCAATACGCACTGAGAAAACTATACTCGGTAACCTCAAAGCGATTGCAGTGCAATCAAATGAGGGCATTTGCTGCATTTGATAAGATTCCTATGTGTCTAACTTGTAACATAACCTTGGTTTAAGGAGAAGTCTAATGAAATCTCACGGGAGGTGAGCTTTTGCTTGAAGGCAAAACTGTAACATCAGTGAGAGTTGGAGAGCTCTTTTTGGTAATAGAGTACTGGAGTACAGAAAGTGTGTTTATGGCAACAAAAATGACGTGCTGTGAAGCCTTCAGTTCATGAAGCGCAGCTGACCAGTTCACACATTGATAGCAGCGCCTCAGTCTGTACAAGGCAACCATTTTGACCTGGACGACGACATCTGTTGCCAAAAAAATGCTGAAAATTGAGCGGAGAGACCTGCTGCAGTTAAGAGTTTGGTTATTGGCTAATGTATTATAAAATAATCATAATATCAGTATCCAGTGCGAAACACCTGCTAGGCAGTTGAAGAGAAATATGTAGAATTTTAGTTGCTAAATGTTGCTTGACGTTCAACAGGTAATAAGCTACTGTTATTAAAGGTTTTCGACTCAAACCAGCAACATGCTGTGTCTGGAAGTATTATTTTTTTTTGCCCCCTGATCTGATACTGATTTTAAATATTCAATAATTAATCGGGCGATCTGAGTCCTGATCCAGTCTTAACAAATACAGTACGTCCTCTCCTGCAGATTCATAAAGGCTTTTGTATCTTATTTATATTCTCCTAGATCACGCATGCAGCATGCGACTGGAATAGCGCTGTCAAAGCTAATGTAGGGAGGAGAGGCTAACTCCTCTTGTCTCTAGAATCTTTAACAGATGGTGAAAATCTGGTGAAGTTCCCCACTCCAGAAATGGACTGGTTATCCAACGCCACACATTTTAGGTGGTATTGTGTTACTTCCACTTAGTCTAAATGACTTCATTTTCCACAGTAAAATACATCCACACAGCAGGCATGTTTAATCATGGGATTTAGGGTCTTATTCAGCCCCAAAACAGAAAAGGGAGAAGTTGTCTTCTTGTTCTTCTTATTTTGTCGGCTGCTTTGTCACTAGCCAACTGCCATTAAAAAGGAAGAGTGTGAAGGTGTTTTGATCCCACAGGGACGTGGTTTTGATTTATGGCAGATGTAAAAATCTGCTTGGCTGGAGCTCGATACCGATCTGATCCGGTTAAAAGTTGGACTGGCCCTGATACTGGTCTCTCGATACCGATCAGGACATTCCTGTCTTTGGAGACTGTTAAACAAGCAGCATGCCAGCACGTCTATAATAATTTGTCGCCAGTTCCGATATCCCACTGATTGGAGGAGTTGCATATGTTACGGAGGAATGCCTAAGCGTGTCAACCTGCTCATAATGGCAGATGGTGGGACCCGCTGAAGGAGCAATCTCCAAACAGCTGTAGCCCCTTGAACAGAAATGAAGGAGGCGGTGGTGTTGACATGATGGGGGCCGTTCAGAGTCATTACTGCTAGCAGTACTGGGAAAAAGTGTTGTTATATTTTATTATTTACACTTTTTCAAGTCTGTTTACATTGGTGTTTTTGTATTTACCATTGGTGCAATGTGATCCCGTTAGTCTGAGGGGTTATTTTTCTGTGGGTTCTTAACCGATGAAAAGTTGAAATGATTGGTTCTCTGGTCTCTCAGCAGTTTGGCGAGATCTAGGACAGAGTGGTGGAAGTTCTACATTTTAAAATAGAGTAATTCAGATAAAATGGCTGAAAATATCTCGTCTTTATTAGGCTCACGTCCAGTGAAATTCAAAACACTGCTGAGTTGTGTCCATTGGTGCTTCAGCTCTCCCATCTGCACTGTGCTCATGGCAGCGTTAGTAATAGCTCCCAATCTGATGCATGTCAGATTCCTCCTTAATGAGGTTTGGCCTTATGTCAGACCGGATTTAAAGTCATACGGTACGTTCTTTCTAAAAGCATCTTTTACAAACAGTTATTAGAAACCTCCTGGAGGAAGGAGCAGATGGTTTGTTCAACCCAGTGTTTTTAAAGGAGAGCTTTTCAGCAGTTTCTTTTTTAAAGCGGTGGAATTGATTATTTATCTGCTCCATAATGCAGACATACAAGAATATGTTTCAGACCATAAATTCAGGATTAAAAGCTAAAACACAATCAGAGTGGGTCACTGTGTCCAGCATTTTGAATATGACCTTCTTTTTGTCGCGACTATTTTCTTTTTCTTTCCTTTTTTGAGTCTTCGCAGTGTCTTGGAAGGATCCTGTTCTACAAAAGCTAAAATGTGCTCACTTGTATGTTTCTCCTTCTGTTGAACTGACTCACTTAGCATAGCAGCCCTGGGCGTGTGTGACTGTGTTGTGGAACCCATGCCACAACCCCTTGCTGTGCCTGAAACAAGCAAAGGCGAGGCTACGAACAGCTTGCAAGGAGGTTTGAAGGTTGCAGGGGTATGAGGTATAGTGCGTGGGTGTAAAAGAGGGTGTCTGGTGGGTGGTAGGTTGTGGGCTCTTTCATAATTTAATAGTTTACGCAATCGTAGTTGGAAAAAACAACAGTTACCTCCTTCGTTTCTTAACCAAGCTTTTGCTCCTTCACTCCTCTGACTGCTCTGTGTACAGTGTTCCTTCAGTGCATATTCATGCGCTCATTGGCAGTGTTGTTGGGTGTATTGAGATTAATATCAAGTTATACCTTAAACACAGAAGCTTCTGCTTTCTAAAATAATGACAAGTCCTCCTGGGATTGTAATTATCTTCATTTGGGCACAGGGGTAACAAAGAAGGATCCAATTTAACAGGACATTCTAGACAATTGTTGCTTTTACTTTAGCGCCGTGCATAAATCAGTGTCTGCCTTCTTGTGTGCACTGATCATCAGGTGCATACTGCTCAGTATGCCTCCATTTACACCATACTCATTAATGCTGTGCATGATATGTGTCTAATGACATGCCCCGCACTCTCGCGTCTCTCTCACACCGTCGCCGCTCTCAGATTAGATCTCCTCATGTTGACAGAAAAGCTGCTATCCTCCTCAGCATCCGAGGAAGAAGGGAAAACAACACATGGAAACGGTGCAGGCAGTGTCGCCGCCTCTGCCTGGCTGCCTCTGTGGATGTATTGTTTTCATTATGTCACCGCTGCTTAACGGCACAATCCGGAATTTATTTGGTCACTTAAGGCTGATTTATAGACTTATGTGGATTTTATTTAAAATCAGAATGGGATGGCG
Source organism: Planiliza haematocheilus (assembly GCA_005024645.1). Lineage (NCBI taxonomy): Eukaryota > Metazoa > Chordata > Actinopteri > Mugiliformes > Mugilidae > Planiliza > Planiliza haematocheilus. The sequence continues at coordinate 4,930,359 of SRSE01000744.1, read as the reverse complement.
GCAGGAAATGTCAACAGGCTTTAAGACACCTAATGCTTCTCACGTCAGTGCTGTTTAGCTGTTACATGGCAGCCGCTCATTCTTGTAACCATTCGGATTTCGCTATTTTTTTCACGCCAAAATACCTCTTTGCACGATGGCACGACAAATGCCTTAATCGCTGTTAATTGTCCATCCTGCCAAGTTCTACAGTCAGCGTCTTTTATAACGGATATGATCACGGATTCTAAATGGCTCTAAGCTCCACGGCGACGACATGTAAGACTTTGTCGCAGTTACCAACAGATTTTGCTGAAGGATAATCAGCATCCAATGGAGGGGTTCCAGACCAGTTTTGCACCACAAAAAAGTGGTGAACAGGAATTTCCTCTGGCTTCCAGGCTTGTGCTCATGAATGTGTAAATTCATGTCATTTGTTTCAATTGCAATTGATCTGCTAACTTCTATGGAAAGCACTACATAGTCATAAATCACAGTCAAATGACGGGTTATGTCGCTAAGAAAGCATTAGTGGAACTTGTCATGTGAGTCATGTATTGTAAGTAAGTGTCACTCATGGAAAAATATGTGTTGCTGATGAATTACTTAAAGAACAGGAATGTATGTATGGTGGTCAAAAACTCTGATCCAGACTGACATGGATAAACTGACATTAACAGCCCCACAGCGTGTGGAAGTATTTCACTGTGTACAGTCACCTTAGCAGTCCTACGGTAGACTGGTGACCAGTGTTGTGGGCAACGTGTTACAATTATTATGTTATGTTGTTACCTAACAATATTGGTGTAAAAAAAAGTAATCTTAGGTTAATGATTGAATAGCTGGTTTTAAACCACTTGAACTTGTTAACCTGCTTACATGGTGACAATGCTAATACCTACCTTCGATATCAGCATATTTCCCTTGACACTGTGAGCAGTTCAGCCTTCTGGCTTTAGCGTTCTGCTCAAAGCACTGCTGTGCCTCAGTGCAGCCTCAAAGAGAGGCCATCTCGTTTGAAAACTGCAGCAGAAGTTTAGATGAATGTCTCAGAACATGACTGAATTAGACCATACTGACTCTACGTAGCTAGATACCAGTAGAGATAAATGAGAGAATATGTATTTCTTTTGTAATTTTGTTGATTTCCCCTTAAGCGTAGATCTTCACAGCTGGAATCTGTGATTCTGGCACCATGCTGTCTCTGCTGAGCTACTCACAAGCACAGCATTATGATTTGGACTGAAACTATTAAAACCATAAACACACTGCAAATGTTGTTACCCGCAGAGATATTAGCCTCACTAACGTGCTAAACCATCTGCCTCTCTGAATAGAACTCCGCAGCGTTTGGATGCAGCTTCAGTGTGCAGTATCTTTCTTTAAATCAGCTGCAGACTTGACAGTGGAAGCCCAGACGGTGTGTGAACAGAATGAAAGCACAGAACTGGGCAGCGAGCTCAGGGAGGAAAACCTCTGCAGAGCATCTGCACTACCCCTGCCTGTCACCAGGGGGCCACATTGTGCTTCAGTAAATCCCCGTTTTTTTATTTATTTCTGCACATAAGTCATATAAACACACCATGAAAACAGAGCTCACCTCCAATCGACTGCCCTGTAAATGTATAGCTTTGTAAATGGCACTGAGAGCATGCGATGGGAAGTGTGTGGGGCGGGAGCGATCTGGATGTATACATTTTTTAAAAAGAGAGCGTCTCTGATTCAGCTTTGCATAATGGTGAGACACAAGCCTGTGCTGCCGCGAAACACTCATTCTCTAACATGGCATCTCTGGATTAGTGGAGAGAAAGGGAGGCAGAAAGAGATGGGAGGAGGAGAGCAGGAGGAGTGAGTGGAAAAGTGGTTGACAGATGGAAACATTCAGCAGGGGGTTACGTGGAAAGCTTGAAGAAGAAAAGATCAAGAGACAGGAAATCTATTCGATTTAAGTGACTCATTTCTGACCTTCCATTGTAGCATTATGACAGGAGGCGCTACACTATGTGGCCAAAAGTGTGTGGATGGTGAACGCCATTTTGTTTTTTCCCACACTTAAGTATCCATTATTTTTCTGGAGCTTTCATGGCAAAGCATCATAAGGAAAATTATAATGCAACAGTGAACAATGACATAGTGATACAATGTTAATATGATTTAATTTCTGTGACTTTTGAGGTGCTGGTTTGGATTTGGATTCTGCTGTCTTCAGATGTATTAGCTGTTTCTCTCTTATGTTTTAACTGTTCTCCTGCATGGATATATTTATTCTCACTTGTCACTCTCCTTCTTGGTCAAGTAGCCCTTACCTAGCCTGGAGGTGTGTTTGGAGTCACTGTCCTGTTGAAAAAAACAATGATGGTCCCGCCCTGTAGACACCATCCTCTCAGAAAAATCTCAGACTCGGACTCATCAGACCAAAGCCCAGATTTCCACTGGTCTGTTGTCATTCCATTCTTGGCCCAAAGCAGTCCTCTTGTTCTTCTTGCTCTCTCTCAGTAGTGGCTTCTTTTTAGCAATTCGACCATGAAGGCACCATCTCCTCTAAGCTGAGATGCCACTTGAACTGTGTGAGGCATTTAGTGGAGTATATGGGCTCTAATCTGAGGTGCTGTTTCTTAGGCTGGTAGTCTAGAGAACGTATCCTCTGCAGCAGAGGTAACTCCTGGTCTTTGTTTCCAATTTCATCACAGCGGATGAAGGTTTTTGCAGCTCTACTTGAAGATGCATTCAAAGTTCTTTGAATTTTCTGACCTTACTGACCCCTCGTATCTTCCAGTAATGATGCACTGCATTTCTCTTTACTTATTTCTGTGATTCTTGCGTTAAAACGGATCAGAACAGCTGTCTAACAGGGATGCGCGGTTGGGAACTGTCCTGGCCCTACCTCTGCACAACACAACTAGCCTGGATGCCAGCCTGACTTCTCCCGCCCACATCAGCCAAACGTTGGCGTAGGTTTGCTCCGTTAGTAGCTGATTATGCTCTGGCAAAGATCTGCCAGGACAATCCAATCATTTGGACAGAAGAGTAGCAGCGTTGTAGTCTAATACATCCTTTTGCTCTGACAGCAAAATGTCTCTGATAAGGGTGATCACATTGCGTGCAGAGTTATTTTTCTTCTCTGTGTCAGTTGAAACACGCCCCATAATCAAATCCAAAAGGGGTGTTACGACACTCTAACTCTGATATGAACTGAGTCCAGCTACGCCAGGCTGGACTCAAGAAACTCCATAAATTCACTCTTTCACTCAAGGAAAAATCTTTCCAGGTACCTCATGAAGTCGAGAAAATACTAAAGGGTTTGTTTACTGCATAATTATATATGTGTTATTTTATAGTTTTGATGTCTTCAGTACAATAGAGACAATAATAAAAATCCCACTGAATGTCCAAACTCTTGACTGATGCTTTCTATGCGGCCTACTTTTTACTCTCGCCAGTTATTAAAAGTGACTAGAGGTCACTAGATGAATAAGTATAAACTCCACAGACTTTTTTAGTTTTTTTGCTTGTGGTTCAAGATCTTCCAGGGTCCAGCACAGAGCCCTGACCTCAACCCGCTGGCGGTAAGCTTAGCTTAATCACTGAGCGCTGACCTCGCTCATGCATCTGTTTCTGAATGAGCAAGCGTGGAAAGCTTTCACACAAGACTGGGGTGTATTGGCACGTGATAAATCATGCATGTGCAGTATGTGAATAAATCTTCGCTATTTCACATCTAGTCTGACTTTATCTGCATAATGTAAACCCTTTTATTGTGTGGCGTTCAAAGTAAGCAACACTCCAAATTGATTTGTAGGAAGTCAGAGGAGGAGAGGAGGATGGGTTCAGTTTTTAGCAACCCTGAGTATTCAGACACCGCAGCGCACCGGAGAGGAGCACGGTGTATCCGATTCCACTTAGCTGGGTGCTCCCTGCGCCAGTCACATGCCAACATCAGAGCCAGCTATTACTTTCCCCTCACCAACACTCTGCTCCCTTCCTCCTCCTCCTCCTCCTCCTCCTCCTCCTCCTCATCATCATCATCATCGCCCTAATGCTGAAGGGATGCAAAGGCTTTGGCAACCCTTGTCTGTGATAGACGGAAAGCAGAGTGCTGGGAGGCGAAGAGAGGTGACAGGTGAGGGGGAAAGAGGGAGTGAAGTGGGGGTTAACTGAGGAAAAGAGAGGGAGGAGGATGGAGGAGGAGTGGAAGACATAAGGCAAACAGTGTTTGCTTACCCTCTGTGGTAATGAGACTTTGGAAGCGGCAGGCGGGATGACAAGCAGACAGTGTGAAGGTGAGAGAGCTAAAGAGGACAGTGGCTGAGAGAGAGAGGGAGAGAAACAGGGATGACAAAGACTGAGAGAGGGAAACAGAGGGAGACAGCGACAGAAAGAATGATCTACGGGAGCGAGACAGCTGTTGTTCAAGACCACAGAGCAAAAAATAAATAAATAAATAAAAATACAGGGAGGCACAGACACTGAAAAGCAGGTCGTCTGCACGGCTCCAGCAGAACTCCTGTTTATACAAATAAAGCCCGGAGGCCTGTTTGAGCGTCTCTGTCTCTGTGTGTGTGTGTGTTGATGTGTACGCACTTCTTTTGCGCTCGTTTTGTTTGCAGACGAACATGCGCCCCTGTTTGCTTTGCTTGTGTTTGCACGTGTGCGTGCATGTGTGTGTGCACGCCAGACGTTAATATAACTGTCAGATCCGCGCAGCTAAGGATGGGTGGGATGTGTGAAGGGTAGCAGCTGCGTATCTGAGAGCTGACCCCGCGTTGTAATCATGCAAGCCAGGCGACCGCACTCTAGTGCTCCTTCAGGGGCCTAAGGCAAGAAAACACGGAGCTCGGCACAACAGCATTAAGTTGCGCGTGTGTGAATGGATATTTGTGCATCAGGCACAAGCAAAGAGGGGTGTTTGAGGGGAATAATGCTGCTCTTTTCTGGACGCAACAGGGCCGTGTTTAAGCATCACTTCCCCTTGTTTATGCCACGGGCGACGTGGCATCCACGGAAGAGAAGCCCCGGCCAACTTTGCTGATGCAAGGTCAAACACACAGGCAAGGGCCCCGGGTTGCTTTGAAACAGATGTTACCCCCACACACTGACAACCCCTCCCCCTTCTCTCTCACACCAAAACCTCGCACAAATCTATTGCCTGTGACAGCGCTGCGTAGGGTTGAGTCCTGATCAGATTCATAAGACGGACTACACAGATTTCACTCTTTGACCAAAGCGCATGCCTCTGGGTGTAAAAGCATCCTCTGCATCTTAAAACATGACAGACCCTGGCCTCTCAAATGACCTCCTCTCATCCATCAGTGTGTCTCAGCAAGAACAGAGAATCATTTTTTTGAACCGTTTGGTGCGCTCTTTTCATGGTTGGTCTGTTTCTGTGTTTGTGTTGGGTCCCGTTGGATTAGAGCAACGTGAAACTAGTTTCAAGTGAAGTTTTAAAGTTGGGATTTGTATTCCAGCTTGTCTGTCAGTCCAGATGGATAGGATTCAAACAAAAGAGAGATGAGTGCATGTACAAGGGTTTGGAAAGGAGGACAGGCAGAAAAGGCAGAATTCTTTCAAGGCTCTGTGCTGCTCATCAAAATCACAATTAGAACAAATACACAAGGACACCTGCTGGAGTTCTCCTGATTGACCATGATACGGTGGAAAATGACGAGACTGGTTCAGGGTTGTTTTGAATCACAAGTCTTTGCCTGATCCTTCCCTGTCCTGGAACTTTGTATGTCTTAAAAGTTTTTGTGTGTTTTTTAAACTCTTAACAGATTGCTTTTTTTCTTTCCATTCAGTCCTTGGTGAGCCTCTTTACAGATAGTGGTCTTTGTCACTTGAATAGTGTATAGTCTGGGACTAAGTATACATTTGATAAGCAAATACATAACATCAAGTCATTTGTAGATCTTGTGAATTAACTCAGTCTGTAATGTACAGCTTTAGTGGTGTTTCAGCCACAGGACATGCTCAATTCAGTTACTGCCGCTACACAGTGACCTGCAGTAACCTTATACACTCCTTATGGGTGCAGGATAGATTTTAAGAAAATTACAAATGCAAGTAAAAGTATGCATGAATTTGATAGATGTCACATCCTTGTTTAAGTCTAGCCACAGGTATCCGCAGAAATCATCCGGCATTTCACCAACAAGCCCTCTGAATATCATAAATTACTGTATGCAAATGTGTGGGAGTAGGAACATGCATCTTGTCTGATTTTTGTCTGATTTTTACATAAAGTCTTTAAAATGGCCTCACTGGTCTAAGGACTTGATTTAATGTATTCACTTCCCCACAGTCTACGATTTCCCCTCAAGTGATAGGTCAGATTTTAATAAGATACCAGTTCAGCTCGCTGCCTGTTTACTGATTTGATGAAATGACATCTTGCCGTCTGATTTACATTTCAGCCTCTGCAGCCAGCATCAAACAGGAGTCTAAATTCAGGGCCATCTTCTAAACTTCACAGAAAAAAAACATCTTATCGACACTTGCATAAAATCAATACTTCAAGATCAGTGGGCTGGAGTGACTTTAGGAGTGGAGGAGATATCAGCTTTCAGAGACAAAAATGAAATGAGGAGTTTTTACCCCACGACAAAAGAAATGCAAATGAATGAATAAAATTCACACTGAAAGCTTAGCATGTCCTGTAAATTCATTCCAGTTCAGTCAACAACCATTTCATGGGTCTTATTATGAATGAAAGAGAACAAAAGAGAAAGTTTGATATTTTTAAAGCTATATACACCGATTAGCCATATCATTATGACCATATTGTGTAGGTCTCTAGGGAATTTGGATGTCAACACAGGACACGGTGGTCAAAACCTTGCTATAGGTTCCTAAACCATTTATGTGTGTGTGTCTGTGTCAGGCTGCATCCTGCTAGGGATGGCTGCTACCATCAAGGAGTGTCATTGCTATGGGGTGGGGGTACCTGGTCTGGTCTAGGTGGGTGGCACATGTCTAATCCACATGAATGCCAGGTTTGAAAGTTGGTCAGTGTCATTTACTTCTCCTGTCAGTGGTTTTAATGTTGTGGCTGGTCAGTGTATATTGATGCGCACTACTAGTTAAACCTCCATGTTAATAGATGATACAGGTAGACGTTACATAGCAGTGATTCTCTTTGCACAGCATAAAGACAGTGAAGTGTGCTGTTTAACAGAACGTTTGAATAGGACTAACATGCTGTCTGAGTGACATAAAAGGTAGTTTGATCGTTGGTGCCAGACACTGTTAGCAGCTACCTCAAGAAGCAGCAGACCTCTTGGGGCTTGCATGCACTGCAGTGCTTCCTTGTCTTCGTTTAGGACGGCACAAAGTGTGTGATGTTATTGAGTCTGCGAGGACCAAGTTCACCGTGGAACGTTTTTCAGCACCTTGTCAATTGCATGCTTCAAAAAACTGAGAGGGTTTTAAAAGCATAAAAGGCTTTTCCAGGTGGACAACACTCTCTCTTCTCAGTCAGTCCCATGGCTTCCTAAAACTCAGTGTATCCAAAAAAACAAGTGGAAGCAAGGGTAACTCTCGTCCCGGTAGCTTCTTCTGTTCTCAGAGACTGGTGGTGTTGCCCATCAGAAACTCACTTAACAGCCAGATACTTACCTGTAGCTGGAGGAAACTTTTTTGCAGACCTTAATAATGTGAGTTAGGTGGATAACACCTACATATGTGCCTGTTTAAACCCCAGCTCCCCACTAGAATAAATACAAATAAAACATGTGATGAGGCTGAAACGTGTGCCAAACAATACTTATGACGTGTACTGCACGTATTGTGCAAGAGGACTTTTGGAGAAACTCTGCAGTCTGGGTGTTAAGGTACTGGAATCTAATTTAAGAGCAGAGAGACACCAGACTGCTCTTCAAAGTCTATTATTGAGGCACTGCTGGAAGTGAGCGACTTTCGTCTATCATCTGTTCTGTAAAAATATATTTGTCACCTTAATGAAATGTTAGTTCATATGTTGTGTGATTGTTTTGTATTAGGTGACTCTCAGTAATGGAGGCTTGAGAACCGAAGTCATGTACTTAGCAGTGCTGGAGGCGTCTGACTGATGGGGGACCCCACAAGGCATCCAGACTCCTTAAAGGAGCAGCTTAGTTAATTTAAAGTGGGACTGTATGAGTTCTTTATCTGTAGTCAGTGTGTTCTCTACTGTAAATAGTGCTTAGTACACTTCTAGTTAACAGAAAGTCCAGTAGGAAGCCAAACAGTGCTTTTTGATGAGTGAAGGCAAAGGGCCAACAAGTGCAGTAATCAAAGCAAAGGGTGATTATTTTCAAGAATCTAAGGCCTCGTCCACACGTACGAAAACGATCTTTTCCCTATCTGTTTTCCCTGGCGTAATTTCAAGGATATCAGTGTCCAGACGGATCCGTCTTAACACGACTCAAAACGCTACTTCATATCCAGGTCTATAGGTGACGCTGTTTTGGTTTCAGAAATTCACCAAAAACGGAGAGGAAGAGGTGGCACATGCGCATGAAGCTTGAGCGCTGTTTACAAATCAGCTTTAGAAGAAACCAAACTCAAGGAAAAATTTGATTTTGCCGTAGTAACCATAATAGAATCAATATCTTCTCCAGCAGTAACGCAAGCATGTAGTCCGCCATTGTTGTTGATGTTGTTATGAGACGTTTCACGGGACATAAGAGGTGGAAGGCTGCTCTAGGGGTGTTGCCATGGTGGCGATGACATCATCGTTTACCAAAATCTCCAGTTTCCCCTGTCCACACCGATCCACAAGAAGTCCAGTTTCAAAAAAGTGCATTTTCGGGGTATGCGTTTACGGGATTTGTCTGGACGATAGGCCAAAACGAACGCCAAATGCGTTTTCGTGTGGACGGGACCTAAATTATGTATGTATGTATGTATTTCACATGTTTTTGTTTACCACATAATTCCATATGTGTTCATTCATAGTAGGGCTGGGCGATATAGCTGAAAAATGTATTACGATAAGTGTTTCATATCAGTCGATATCGGTAATTATTGATGAATTTTTTTAACCTATTCTACCCAGACTTCTCAACTGTGCTGAGCTTCATCTGTTATTTCTTTATATCTTTGATGTTTTGTCGTGTGGCACTGCTGCAGTGTGTGAGACTTTTGTTGTTGTCTGTCATTTTGACTGACAAGGTCATAAAAATCCCGTCATAACCCATTTTTATCCGTCATTTTAATTTTTTCTTTTTTTAATAAACGGCACCATTCAAACGTCTCACATCTCACTTGGCAGAGAAACAAAACGCACTACCCGACTTGGCCAGCAAACCATATGCTAAATGAAACTTAACCGACTCATAACCACTGCTGCAGCCATGCACTCGGCCGGCAGAAACTTAACCGACTCTTACACTAATCAAGAGAGACAAGAGCCTATTAATATGCGCACTCGCCACCAAGTTTGCAGACAACATCGGTCTGACTCATGTCTGACTTAAAATAACCAAAATATTGCCAAACTAGTAACGTGAGCTTTCCTTTTCTTATCTAAAATTTCCTCTTGCACTGTCTCTCTCATTTTTTTTTTTTTGTTGGCTTAGCTGGGCCGTGATAGGTCGAGAGGCTAAAGCCCTTCCTCTGCCTACATCCCCCAGAATGACTTGCAGTTGTGGCTCGGGGTTTTCTTCCTATTTTTCTCTAACGGAGTTCAAGTGAAATTACCGAACATTCTATCAAATGTATTTTCTATTGAACTCGACCATGTGTCTATGACGATATATATCGTTATCGTTTTATCGCACAGCCCTGATTCATAGTTTTAATGCCTTTCTCCTTCTGGTTAAATGAATCCACAGTGGACAAAGCCAATGTTACTAAAATGTGGACTGAATAATTTATTCAAGCTTCCACCCTTGCTAACTTTAGGAATGCAATCTTCTTTATGGTTCATCTTTATGGGTTTGCACTGCTTTGATCCATCAGTTGTATATGTGTAACACATATACAACATCAGGTGTGTATGTGTTACATACTGGTCTTGTAAATATGAGTGAACTTTGTGTTACTGGTTCTTTATATAGGTTGTAGTTTTAGATATGTATATCCTTCTTTCTGGTAGAGCTTCTCTGGGGGCAGAGTTGTACTTCAGTTTGTGGAGACAAAGATATCTCCAGTGCCATGAATCATAAATATTGTCTCTGGAGATGAGCTGTTTGCATTCAGATCACCACTATTTTTACACTGTCGACAGGAGAAATCTTGTTTTTGTAGCTCTCTCTAGGATTAGTCTGTTATTACTAGAGTTGAGCCGGATACTCGGCTGAAACGAGTATCCGGTACGGATAAAGCACTTTTGCCGAGTACGAGTATTATACGAGTAATACGAGTCAATATCTGTGCTCGGATTAAATAAAAATCCTCATTGGGTAGCTGACTGTGTCTGCGTTCTGTGATAGACTACAGCCCCTCCCCTACACACTCGCAGATGTGTTGTTGTGTCCGCTCTGATCACTCACACACAGAACAGCTCTCTGTCTCTCCCTCAGTCACTCGGGTTCGCGGGACGTTTTCCGTTAATGTTTAGGGTTTCTTTCTTCAGCTTCAGGTTATATTACTTAGGTTGGTACTTACTTATGAACTAGTAGAGTTCTGGTACTTCGTTCAGACGTGGTGCCGACTCGCGTTGCGTCTCTGCCTGTCGGAGATTTTTTTTTCTTTTTCTTTTTTTAACCGTCATTTGGCTGCCTGGCTCTAACACTTTCTTGCTGTATTTCGTGAAAAAACAAAGCTAGTAGTGGTATAAATATTGGAAATCAAGCTACACACACACACACACACACACACACACACACACCTGGTGTGGGAAAAAAAGAAAAACCAAAAAAACCAAAAAAAATATATATATATATAAAAAAAAGATCACACTGATCATAAAAAAAATTAAAGTTAAAATAAGAAAGTTATTGTTGAGCATGAAAACTCTTGTTCATTACATTTTACTTGATAATTGCAACCGCATTGTTGCAAAACTTGTTCTGTAAATTCGTTCGTTTGCTATCGTGATCAAAACCATTGATCTCTGAAGCTCAATGCTGATGCTGTCCTGTAAACAGTTTTCTAATCAGCAATAAATAACTATTTCTGATCAGCCCATATCAATTGCATGCTTAAAATAACATACCAGTTAAAACCTCGCTCATTTCAAGACAACCAGACCAACTTCCGGGTTAAATCCCGCCCACTTCCGGATCAGGCCCCGCCCACTTCCGGATCAGGTCCCGCCCACTCCGAGTACAGATACAGATACAGATAATTCATATGGTTAACAGATACAGATACAGATAATGCTGTACTCACTCATCCCTAGTTATTACTGAATCTAACTCTCTACAGGCACTGCAAGCCTACCAGCAGGACATCAGACATTTGACCTACACTAACAGGGCTCCTGGGAAAGCAATGCTGGTCAGTTCACTTACATTTTTAATCCAGAATGAAATATCTGATTTATTAAACTGCCTTGAACTTTTGTTTGGGTCTCCAGCTAATAACCCAATAACGTGAGTGTGCCCCAGTCTTCCCCATTTTAATTAAAGTAAAATATCAATTAAATTCTGTAGAGATACATGTTATGGTCGCCTCTTATTCTTTGAAGATGTGAAGGATAAACGGACTCTTTGTCTCCACCTGCTCAGCTTACACCAACCAGCAGCAGTATAGTGAAATTTGTTCAAACTGTTGGTTTTAATGTACATTGCAGAGGAAGCTAAACTGCTTACACATGCATTATTTCAGTCTATTTGCTGAATGAGTATCAACAAACTAGAAACTGGTGAACTGACATCATTCTCTCGGATGTTCATGTCAATACTGTGCCCTGCTACTACCGGTCACTAAGGAATCATGACGGGCGGTCATGATATGGATTTAGATTTGACTGTGTGTGGAGACAGGCAGAACTATACTACTTTCTTTCAGACATTCCATAAATACATCAGCCCAGTTAGCTGAAGAAGGGTCAAGTCTTCCATTATAATATCCAGTAATCAGATGACAGTAACATTACAGCAGGTCTTAAAACCCTTCTAGGAAGTGCCATGCTGCCAAGATTATAGCTGAACTACAGTACTGTTTTTCAAATTCAAATTGACAGCAAAACAAAGGGTGCATCCAAATAGTCAGTACATATTAACGTCGGTTAGAACGTACTACTCAACCGTCAATTTAGTATGCTATTTATGTATGCGAGCGAGTTGTAGGCATACAATTCGGACGTACTGGGAAGCCATCTTGCCTGACGCTGACACACATGACACACTCCAATGGATGTCGCGAAAATGTATTAAACGTATTTGCGAAACAACCAACATTTTAAACTCCACATTTATCCTAATATACTTACATTTATAACCCCCCGATTTCTGTTTTCTTCGGTTTACATGACCTGCCATTTAGGTGCTGTGTTTTCATCTCTATCTCTCGCTCTGTCTCTCTGTGCATCCCCATTAGAACACACCCCATGCTGACACAAAGCCATGGGGCCTGCTATATTCACATATTATCATTATCACAGGTAATAATGTTCATTTTCATTCAATTCATTTCAACACCAATCATTTTAGTATGGGAGGAAGTGATCAAAGCAACAGAAAGTGATGAGGAGAAACGTGTCATACATAAAGTCAGTATGGAAAGCAGTCAGAATACTGTAAATGATTTTAGCCTGCTGAGCGCAGTCATCAGCTATGTGGTGTTATTAGTAGTTACCACTGGAACAAGCACACAGCTGAAAAAAGATGTAATACAATATATTTCTTAAAGCAAGCATACATTGATCAAGCATAACATTATGACCACCTTTCTAATATTGTCTTGGTCTTCCTTGTTCCTCCTAAACACTGGTGACTTATCAGAGAATGGACATGGGCCTTCCTTATTTTTCAGATTTTGTGTAGGTTATAAATTTCACACGTAGTGGTCCTAAAAAGGTCTTCAATTTCACTTGTTCAAATCTGCATAAACCATGTCCTAGAGGGAAATGGGGTGAAACTGAAAGCAGACACCTACAGAGGATTGTTTAATTTGCGTAACTAATTCTAGGGTAAACTGAGACGGTATTCAGCGGTCACACTTTAAAAAGAACTTTTTCACAGCAGACATTTTGGCTTGTCACAGTGGGGAATGCCCAGGTGTATTCATGACATCTGCATCCCACTCAAGGGAGATCCTGCTTGCTTGCATGCTGGTTCGTGCCCGTGGCTTACAGGGATACATAATGAAACCTAGCCATCATTAATACACACGCTTCCCCTACCAGGGAAAAAGGTCTATTAATTCCGTAGCCCACAGTCTTATCCTTCGCACAGCAGGATTTTTTCTTCATTTTCAGCAGCACGTAAAAGTTTCTGTTTGTTCATGAATTGCAGGCAATGTGCAATTTCACATTTGGTGAAATTGCACATTGCAATCTAGTGTCTATTGTTAATCAGAGAACCCATTTATAGTTTTTCATATAGCAGATTTCAAATGATTATTTTCTGGTGAAATGACACCATTTTGCTGAAAATATGTGTTCCATTTATTCTCAGATTAGATTAATTTTTGGAGAGTTTGATGCCTAAGGGGAATGCATAGCTGTGACCGAGTGTCATTTTCGATGTTAACCAGCCTGCCCCCATGTGAATTCAAATATTGCGCAGTTAAACTCAATTTAAAGAAGTTGCCTCCTCTAATGTTTCATTTAGAAGAAGATAATACACATACAACACAACACTGAACGTAAAGGCCAATGACACGCCAAGCTGACAGCTGGCTGCTTGCTGGCGTTGGGCAGACAGTAAGTATTTGTCTAGACGGTGTCAAGATAACACACACACACACACTTCTTCCCCCTTCATCTCATCTGGAATGAATTAACAGTACACTAAATGATTCAAGAAAGACCAGCTCTACACAACGGTTTGTATCTCTTTCTAGCTGCCAGGCTAGCCCTAGCGCTTCCGTTTTTTCCCCTTTTGAATGACAAATACCGACTACTGCCACCTACTGGTATAATGAGTCATTTCCTCTCATGGAGCCACGGTCCATTTGTGTTGGCCACTGGCTGTGGTCTATGTGGTGTGTTCGATTCATAGACTGTAAATAAAACAAGTAGAGCTCCCCCTTGTGGCTGACTGCAGCATAGGTCATAAGCTTCACTCCCTCCATGTTAGTGGATGGAACTTGGGCCAAACTAAAACACTCAAATACATGTCAAATACATTCTTTTTCCATGGATGGTTAGTCAAATATTACTCCAATACAAGTAAAAGTAGCTTAGTCAAAATATTACTCAAGTAAAGTACTAAAGTATTTGCTTATAAAAATACTAAAATACTAAAAGTATTTAAAAAGTATCTCAGGTGGAGTAAAAAGCACAATATTTGTCCTTCAAATGTAGTGGAGTGAAAGTAAATGGATCCTCCAAAAATAATATTCAAGTAAAGTACAGATACTCAAAAACTGTACTTAAGTACATTACTCAAGTAAATTTACTTCATTACTTTCCACCACTGAATTTTGGGTAGTTAATATAATATTGATGCATGTGTAAGTGTCCATTTTTCTAATAAGTTTCATTTTAGTTAGTCATTTGACGCTATAGAAACAGGAAGTGATGTTATGATCCTGAGAATAGGAAAAACAAAAAAATAAGTGGAATGTTTAATCCAACATTTCTGAGTCTGGTGGAAGTGTGGACAGGTCATCGTCAATGCAGCTCTGTGAATCTCCACTATTGTGCCGTTCTGTGCAGACTCCGGCTCCAAACTTGCAAGATGGCGCCGCCCGTATCCCCGTGAAAACTGCATCAGTTTAGCCGATGCAAGGAAATGAGGATGCATCCATATTTATATACAGTCTATTGTTCAAGTAACATGAGCCGGCCTTCATTGCCAGTAGTTCTTTGATGTCATGTGTCCGGGTCTTTTAAGAAAGAAATGAACTCATGACTGACACAAAATGTGGCATCGGATCCCTACAAAGTCCAAGCATGTAGTCGGAGCATGCAGTTAAAAAGCAAAACTGTGTATAACTAAGATTTTAGTGTAACAATAGCATCTCTCTCTGAAAAACATTCAGTTGTTGAACCCTGCTGATTAAATAAATCAGTTCACACCTTCATGTGCTGGCCATCTGCTAAAATTTGCTGCCATGCAGGAGTACAGTATGAGAATGTGTTATTGGAGTTTTTCTTTTTTCTAGCCGAACCCCACGCGAGTTTCAGATGAGACAATATGATTCATAAAGGGAATGACTCATCTCCCAAGCGTGTGTTTGCCTGATTTGAGAAGTGGCTGCATTTGAAGCATACAGAAATGCACCAAATAAACACCCTTAATCCTTTTTTCAGTCTGGCTGATGTCGGAGACACGAAGGGAACGGCTGCGACTGTCTCTTTGCGTCTTGCCGCCACTAACCTGAGCCTCGGTTAGCGAGGGACACTAAACCAGGCAAAACGCACTGTAGCCTCATTATGTCACTTCTCTTCCCAGTGTAATGTATTCATGCTCCTCAGTGTTTTCCCCTTCCAAGAGCCTATCTGATATTGTGCACACCACCTACAGTACTAGTCTCACACGTGCCCTTTTTGAGATTAAAATCGAGTTAAACAGGGATAAGTCTATATCCTGAGTCTAGTTAATGCTTGTTAGTACGACAGGAGAGATTGTGCTGCCACTTTCAGTTGTTGTGTCGTTTGTGTGTTTGTCTGTGGCAGAACAGTGTGGCTCTGTCTTGCTAGTTTATGCAATACGGCGTCAAAAATAAAAGATACCAACAGAAGCAGGACAAAAAAGGACAAAATCAGCATGGTTCTTCATAATTTTCTTTTGCTTATTCAAAATCAACAACAAATGACTCTGCAGAGGGTATGCAGTAGATTTAAGTCTGTATTTCATATTTTGTGTTATGTGGAATTCAAAATGCTGACTCCATC
Source organism: Planiliza haematocheilus (assembly GCA_005024645.1). Taxonomy (NCBI): domain Eukaryota; kingdom Metazoa; phylum Chordata; class Actinopteri; order Mugiliformes; family Mugilidae; genus Planiliza; species Planiliza haematocheilus. Next base: position 4,914,452 of record SRSE01000744.1, on the reverse strand, counting down.
TATGCTTTTCTAGACGTGGAGTGCTGTTTAGAATTGGTTGGGCTTTGATGCTGTTAATACTTACGTTTCTGTCATGTATTTGTTTTTTTGACTGAACACTTCTACTCCTGTCTGCCAGCTATTGTGCCATCGCCCGTGCTCATGTGGATTTATGTTGATTACGACTGTGGGGATCGCAGATAAGCGTCTGGTGGAAGGGGATATGAACAACATTTCCATTTAAAACCTGCCAAACCTTCATGTGAATGAAAAAGTGACAACTCGGTACACTACTTTGGTACAAAAACTGCTTATCTGTTCTTCTGTTATGAAACTTGTCCAGAGGCAACCAGTGAGCACTTTTGATAAACTACAGTATGTGCTTTAGTTGCTGGTGTAATTTTCCTGGTGAAGCTTTGGGGACATTTAGTGTACAGGACAAAATGAAAGCTAAGCAGAGATCCTATGGCTTTATGAATAAATGTGGTAAAGAAAATGTGTGGCGCCTGAAGGGAGTTTCTTTTAAGGTCTGAGATCGTTGCCATTTGTATATTAATTGGTCAGTTTATCAGAAACTGCAATATTTGTTGCTTGCATCAAAGGATTTGGTCATTTTTGCTTTTTTTTTTTTTTTTAGCACATCATTTACAAAATAGGCCACCAAGGTGCCGCAGTGCATCCGTGTGGAATTTCTGCAGGCACCCTGATTCCCTACCGTAACCCAAAGTCTTGCAGGTCAGGCTGACTAACTGCTGTAACAGGAGCAGCAATGGTTGTCTCTGCTCGTCAGCGCTGTGATTGACTGGCAGCCGGTCCAGGGCATACCCTGCCTTTCACCCCGTGTCACCTGAAAGTGGCTCCAGCTGACCCCGTGTGCCATTGTTGCCTTCCGCTAGAGGCCTGTACCTGCCAAGTTTTGACTTTTAATTTTAGTGTCAGTATGGATAGACGCGGTGTCAGGTTCAATTACAGCAGCTTTGGTGATGTTGTAATAACCATCATAACCTGATGCACAATGGTTTATTACATGGAACCATCTGGCAAGTTGTCCTTGGAAACAGTTTACAAAGGGCAGGTACTTTCAGAATATACTTGGCAGGGGATTTGATAGAACATATGTCCATCACGGGCTGTTATGGGATGACTTGAACCACTCAAATCAACAATGTGACATAGTAAGGTGTTATGGCCTGGCTCAAGTGGCCACAACAAAAAAAGGAGACACACCACGGTAATTGCAAGGAACAGGAACAATTGTTTATTTCTTTAGATAAGGAACCAAAGAGTCAGCGTGAACCCCACCAACGACACCTGCAGGAGGGAAACAAAGAGAAGTTAGTTGGTCTGTCTCACCAGCAGCGTGAGCTCTCACCCAGCCTCTTTTAAACTGCAAGAATGGTGGCAGCTGAAGACTCCTGGGCAATGGACACAGGTGCCCCGAGTTACTGTAATTAGCCTCAGGGAGTGCAACCACACCCACACATGCCCACAGGGGCATCACACCCCCTCCCTTAGAACAGGGGCTCCAACCAAGACCCCTGAAGCCATTAGGTATGCCCCCCCCAAACAAAAGAAACCAAAACTGTACCAGACCAAAACTGAAACCTCTAGCGAGCCAGACAACACTGAACTAATCTGCTGGAGCCCGAGAAAGGGCATCTGCCACAATATTATCCTTGCCCTTAATATGCCTAATCTCCAAACAATAGGACTGTAGAAACAATGTCCACCTCATCAAACGACGGTTTGGACACTTAAGCGAGCAAAGGAAAGTCAAGGGGTTGTGGTCGGTGTACACCACAACTGGGCTACTCCCAAACCCAACATAAACCTCAAAATGCTGGAGGGCCCAAATCAAGGCCAAAGCCTCCTTCTCAATTGTGGAGTAGTTAAGTTGGTACGTGCTAAACTTCTTTGAGAAGTAACTAATGGGTTTATCAACTTGCTCCCATTCCTGCAACAGAACTGCTCCTGCCCCAACATGACTAGCGTCAACCTCCAGCTTGAATGGCTCGTCCAGGCGTGGCGCTGCAAGAACTGGAGCAGCACACAACAAGGTCTTCACGTTTTCAAACGCCAACCGACACTGCCCAGACCAAACAAATTTAACTGAACCCTTCAGCAGATCTGTTAAAGGTGCCACCACTGTGGAGAAGTTTTTACAGAAGGCACAATAGTATCCCACCATACCCAGAAACCGCATGAGTTCCTTTTTAGTATTAGGCACAGGGAACTGCAAGACAGCCTTAACCTTTGCATCCACTGGGCGAACCTGCCCCTGTCCAACCACACGACCAAGGTATGTCACTGTTGCCCTGGCAAACTCACACTTCGCCAAATTAACTGTGAGATGTGCCCCAGCTAAGCGACTGAACAGCATACCAATACGTTGAATGTGGTCAACCCACGTGTCACTGAACACAACTACATCATCTAGGTAAACTGCACAGCCCTCCAGACCTGCTACCACAAGGTTCATGAGGCGCTGAAATGTCGCGGGTGCATTTCGAAGGCCAAAGCTCATAACTGTGTATTCAAACAGGCCAAATGGCGTAACAAATGCTGAAATTTCCTGAGCCCGCTTTGACAGAGGAACTTGCCAGTACCCCTTCAACAAGTCAAATTTACTAACAAATTTAGCAGAGCCCACCAGATCAATGCAGTCCTCCATCCGTGGTAGTGGGTAAGAATCTGCTTTTGTGACGTTGTTAACCTTACGGTAGTCATTGCAAAACCTAGGAGACCCATCTGACTTGGCCACAAGCAAACTAGGCGATGCCCAACTGGAGGATGATGGTACTGCAATCTGATTATCTAGCATGTACTGGACTTCAGCCTCCAATTTCTTGCATTTGTCTGCCGGACAACGATAAAATCGCTGCTTGATAGGAGGGGTGTCTCCCACATCAATATCATGCTCGATGAGATTTGTGCGTGAAGGGACATCACCAAACAATACCAGAAATTGTCTAATCAATGCAGTTAACTGAGCTCTCTGAGATACAGTTAGATGTTTCAACAAGCGATCCAGCTGGCTTAAAGAATCAGAATTGTTCAGCCTACCACACATGACAGACATATCCGGGGCCTTAACATCTCCATCCACATCCAATCCTGCCTCTGAGACAACAGAATCTGAATCCACAGAATTCACCACCATCACGGGACCAACAGCCGCATCCTGAGGGACAAAATGGCACACAGCATTTGAACCACATGCATAGTATGGCTTAAGCAAGTTGACATGGCAGAGTTGAGACTTTTTTCTCCGACCGGGAGTAGAAATCATATAGTTTTGATCTGAAACCTTCTTCTCAACAGTGTAGGGACCTGCAAACCTAGCCTGAAACGGTGAAACCTGGAGGGGCATAAGAGCCAACACTTGGTCCCCCGGGCTAAACTCGCGGTACTCTGATTTCCGATCATATAGTCTCTTCATTTTAATTTGGGCCCCCGACAAATTTTTCCTTGCCATTTCAACAGCGATGTAAAGGCGACGACGAAACCCATTGACATAATCCACTAAGTTCTTAGGTGGCTCCTTTTCCACCAACCCATCCTGAAGGACAGCCAGAGGACCACGTACTGCATGACCAAAAACCAAATCATTAGGGCTAAACCCTGTGCTCTCTTGGACAACCTCTCTAGCAGCCAACATGAGCCAGGGCAATCCCTCCTCCCAGTCCTTCCCCAGTGTCATCCCATACGCACGCAGCATGGACTTCAAGGTCTGGTGAAACCGTTCCAGAGCCCCTTGGCTCTGCGCATGATATGCTGATGAACGGTTATGCTTCACTCCCAACTGTTGCAGGATCTGTTTAAACATGTGGGAAGTGAAATTAGAACCCTGGTCACTTTGAATCACACGTGGAATACCAAAGGTAGAGATGAACTGAGTTAAAGCTTTAACCACTTGTTTCACAGAGATTGAACGTAGGGGAAACGCTGCGGGATATCTTGTAGTCTGACACATGACAGTCAACAAGTACGCACAGCCAGACTTAGATGGAGGCAGGGGACCCACACAATCTATGATTAGATGCTCAAACGGTTGGCTAACAGCTGGAATAGGACTCAGGGGAGCAGGCTTAATTACCTGACTGGGCTTCCCCATGACCTGACAAACATGGCATGATTTAACATAACGGGCAACATCACGCTTCAAACCAGGCCAAAAGAAATAGCGTAGAACACGATCATAGGTCTTCTTTATACCCAAATGACCACAACTGTCATGGGCAGTTTTTAACACGCCGTCCCGAAACCCATCTGGGACCACAACCTGAAAAACTGGCTCCCCCACTGAGTCACCAATACAGGGCACCCACTTACGCACCAGCAGGTCCCCCTGAACAAAATAACCCTGGGCTACCTCTCTGGTCTCCTCAACTGACAACACCTTGTCCCACAGGGCCGAGAGAGATGGATCGACTCTCTGGTTTTTCACCCAGTCCTCCTTCAGCACAGATGGAGGAAGGTCCGGCAATGAGACCAAATGCTCCCCAATAACATCAGACTCTGACCCAGGCTGATCGGGAACAGGCATTTTACAGCTCTGTGCACGCGTCACAGCACAAACTGGAAAAATATCAGAACACCAATCCCTTTCATCTGGATCACCAGAGGTCAAAGGTCTGGAAACAACCACCGGTGGTGGCACACCTGCCCACACAGCACTGCCAGCTAGGTCGTTACCCAAGATCATATCTACCTCATCAAATGGCAAGGCCGGACGTACCCCAACAGGAACAATCCCCTGCACCAGATCACAATCCAACATTATTGCATGGCGCGGTACAGGTACCAAACCCATCTCCATCCCTCTCATCAGGACAAAGTCCCCTGTTGCAGTCTCTGGTGAAAATGGCAAAGCAGTCTCTACAATAAAAGAGTGCTTAGCAGCTGTGTCGCGTAACACCTTAATTGGAACATGCTCACCATTGCCAACTAGCGATACTGTAGCATCTGTGATAAATGCCTCAAACCCAGACTCAGAACTCACGTCAACACAAGCCACTTTGTCAGGTAAGACACCCATACCTATGCCGTGATCTGCATCTGACATTTTTCCCTTTAACACAGAACACATAACTGGAGCACAGGATGAAACAATCTGTTTGTCACTTGATTTTAACAACGGACACTTGTCCTTCCAATGACCTTCCTCACGGCAGTAATTACACACCAAGGAGCCCCCAGCTCGCCTCGTCCCTGCAGGCTTACCGGAGGGACCAGAGCTGACCAACTGTGCACCACCACGAGAACCTTTCCACCCCACTCCAGAACACGCATCCAAAAAACTTCTCTTATGCGTCAGCACAAATTCATCAGCCAACTCGGCTGCTTTAAATGCGGTGGGGGGCTTCTGCTCACTCACATACATGGCAATGTGATGTGGAAGTGTGTTTTTAAATTGCTCTAGCACGATCAGTGCTGCAAGATCGTCAAAATTGCTCACCTGTGCTGCTGCACACCACCGCTTAAAATGGGAGGTTAAATCGCGGACAAACTCCACATTGGACTGGTTGTCACCCTTAACCCAATTTCGGAATTTTTGACGATAAGCTTCGGGAACCAAATCATATGATTTTAATACGGCTGATTTAACCATGTCATAACCTAGGTCAGCTTCGCCACAAATCGCTGAGTAAGCCTCCTGTGCTCTCCCGGTGAGGACACACTGAAGTAACAGCACCATCTCAGAATCCGACCAGCACCTAGCCTCCGCGACACGCTCAAACAGAATGAAAAATATATCAGGGTCACGCTCATTAAATCTTGGCACTAACCGCAAGTCCGAAATAATATCACCACCTGTAGAACCTCCAGGACCCGACTCGTGAGAGGCAAGCCTGCCCTCCTTAACCATCTGTAGTTTTGAGTGTTCTAGCTCCAGCTTCATTCTTTCTATAGTATGGCGATTTCTTTCCAATTCAATTTGCATGCCCAACATCTCTTTTTGCTGCTCAAACGACAAACCTGACATCTGAGCCATCGCAGGCGCAGACACCGGCATAGATTTAGATTCCGCAGCACCAAGCTCCCTTTTCTCCAAAAACCCCTTCTCAACCAAAGCCAAAAGAATAACATTCTTCAAGTCATCCTTACGTTTGCTCACCGAAACTTCAATGCCATAATGCTGCGCTATCTTGACCAACTGCTCCTTCTTACAACCATCAATAAATACCTCTGAAGGACTCTTAAAAAACTCATCCAACGAAGCCATGATAACAACTCTAATTCAATCAGACAGTAAAGTGCTAACTGCCGACACGCATGGGCAAACCATCCACCCAACAGGAATACTTCCCCCTAACTGCCTAGTCAAATCTACCTACTACTCACCCCTAGTCTTCATGCAGCTGGTGGCGGGTACTTACGCACGAGAAACCAGCGGATATGTGAAACCACCTGCATGCAGGCAATCCCACAACATCACACGGATGTGCCCCCGAGACAGCCTGTCCGAAAACAGCTGACACTAGCCACGTTACCACAACACTATAAAAAAAACAAACCTGACGTAACCCAAAGGGGTAAACGCCACTATGGCCTAACGGGGAAATTCCTGCACAAAGCGTATCAAAACAGTAGCACTTACCTTCTGATCGACATACCCAAAACCCAATAACAATCCGGCACTACAGGGCTTCCTGGGAACCAATACACGTGATGCATCTCCAAAGACAAAGGACCCAAAATCAGTACCCAGCTGGGTCAAATTAGCCAATTAGCAACACCCCGCACAGCGATGTTCCTAAAAAAAACACAAGTTTAGACGAGCCCCCATTTGTTATGGCCTGGCTCAAGTGGCCACAACAAAAAAAGGAGACACACCACGGTAATTGCAAGGAACAGGAACAATTGTTTATTTCTTTAGATAAGGAACCAAAGAGTCAGCGTGAACCCCACCAACGACACCTGCAGGAGGGAAACAAAGAGAAGTTAGTTGGTCTGTCTCACCAGCAGCGTGAGCTCTCACCCAGCCTCTTTTAAACTGCAAGAATGGTGGCAGCTGAAGACTCCTGGGCAATGGACACAGGTGCCCCGAGTTACTGTAATTAGCCTCAGGGAGTGCAACCACACCCACACATGCCCACAGGGGCATCACAAAGGGAATTCCAAAAAGGAAACATTCTGCTCAATAGGGAGCATTGAAAGCACAATAGAAGAGAGAAGAGTAAAAATCGCAACAAAATCAGTAGGTATCCTGCAACTTCAGCGGTCCCCAGACTTTTCCATGCCAAGGCCCCCAAACAGCATTAGCTTGTGGCCGAGGATCCACTTTGCAAACCCACAGACAATGCTACAAAATCTGTAAAGGATCATCAACTTTTAGAATGTTTTTCTTACTTTATTCACTATTCAATAACTATTACATTTGTTTAGCATAATGCTGCCTCATATTTTCTGATTGTAGTCGGCTGTTCCTTTGGTCTCTTTCTTGTCAAGAACCTGTCCATTTTGCGCTAGCTACACGCTAGTTTGAGGAGCAAAGCAGCTGGATGAATGGCACAAACTGCAAGGTCCACACAGATTATGAGGTCATCAACAATGTTTTGACTGGCAGTCAGTCAGAAAGATGAGCATGGCAAATAACATTTCATTTGATGTATTATTAATTATATTTTATAATAATGATTCATAACTAATTAGATTAAATGTTTTTATTGATGCAGTTTTTGCAGTCTTCCCTCCAGTTGTCTGAGGCCCCCTAGCGCCCCCGTTAATCAGATCCTCTCTTCTCATCTGTCCTGACAGTTAATGGCATGTCCATGGTAATCCATCCCAGTGTCAGTTGCACCCTTTCTCTGTATGTCCCCACAGGGCTATGATGTGAGATTATATCATTTGTAAATTGAATTTACACATACAAGCTGCTGTTGAAATGCATCATAACACCAAACTTCACACCGAAAGTTAATTATTGACAAAATGTACCTGTGGGTTAGTGATAAGTACGCTCCTAACAGTAGCTTAGATTCTTACCTCAGCATACAGTATAGTCATTTTGTTCTGCTTGACAGTAAAGCAGCAATTTTACCATACATTTCTGCAGAGAAGCAGTAACCTGCCTGTCATTGAGGGGTGTCAAAGTGGGCCGGTGTGATTGACGAGTCCATTGACAAGAGAGATGACAAGCAGCTCGGTGCTCTCATCCAAGGTTTTAAGGAGCAGGGAGCAGCGACTTGTTTATGCTGATCTGTTACGTGGTGACAAGTGGGGGCATCTTTGAAACAGTGGATGCTTCACTGCCGTAAGCCGGCTGTTTATGTGAGCCACTCACACCGGCCTGGGGGGTGTTTACATGTATATCAATATGATTATGATGCATGCTGTTGTGGGGAAGTGGTGAAGCAACCGCAGCTTTTTCTGGAGGTAATTTTCACTGGTCAGGAAACTACACAGCGATCACAGCGAGAGCATGAGGACTGACGCACTCGCTGCTCTGCTGAAATGTAAATCGAATGCTAACAGCCAGTGCTGCCCTTTAATGGTCACTCCAGAAATGCTGAAAAAGTGGAAAGCAGGCTGGATGCTTATACAGCACAGCGCGGAGGGTTAATTGAGACAAATACACACATTCTCACTCCAAATGCAAACTAGATTTAGTAAATGTTGGAAACGTGAATACACCAACCACACCATATTATAAAGTACACAGATTCATTTTAGCAAATGAAGGTTAAAAGTATCAAAGGGAATTATAACTAAAATATTTTATCTATTGAAGCAGAAATCCCAGTGAGGCAACAAATATCAATAACCGCTGCTCTCTGTGTACTCAGCTGAGTACAAGTGCAACCTGCAACATCAGCAGGGCACAAGCTACAGCTACGATAGCTTATAATGAACAGAATTATGGGTATTATTGACTAATATATATGAGAAATCTAAAAAGTATTTTTAGGATTGTTCCATAAGTGCTGAAAATGTTCTGCTTTAATTTAATTACAGGACAGAATAGAAGCTGAAAGAGAAGTCCCTGTGGAGCACAGTGAACAATTAACAGTCCCATCGCAACCCTGCATGTTGAGCATCCACAATATATTGGTAACATATTAGCAGGTAAGCAAGAAATTAAGTTCCTGCGAACATTCTGAGTTGAGATTTTAGCCTTCCCCCCGGTCTGGACGTAGTTACGTTTTACTCAAATGGACAGCAACAATGGAAGGTAAACATAAACCTTCGGGTTTACTTTGACTATTTTGAAGATGTGGACAGATGCATATCTCAATATCTCAAGCATATCTCAATTATATACAGTATAATTGGTAGCATTTGTCACTTACTCTTTGCAAACATCCGGACACGGCCCATCCTCCCCCGGTTTAGCTGAGAAGGAAAATATTATTTTTCACATTGTTTCACAGAGGTTACACTCCAAAGCCCGAATAAACACACCCTCACCTCTGGACAGTCCCATGGAAGGGGGGGGGGGGGGGGGGGGGGGGGGGGGGGGGGGGGGGCACATTGCTGGGTTTTGTGTAAATGCAGCTGAAAAAGACGCTTGATCCCGTTCGCCTTGGCCTCTCTACTCTATATCTGTGTTTGCGTAGCTCGCCTCAGCAGTTGGCCAAACAGACCAACAGACCTGACACTCTTTACACTTCCATGAGTCCCGCACTTGCACCCTGTGCACTGTTACTTAACGGAGGCTACACACCCACTGCCCAAAGGTTAAAGGCCAGGCACGTCCTGGACACAGCAAAATAGGAATAAGAAAATACAAGCAGAAGGCTCTGCAGAAAAGTGCACTCCTTAGTGCATCAGAACTGAGACTTAACAGAGATTCCTTTTTAGTGTTGTCACGATACCAATATTTTGGTAACGGTACCGGTACCAACATGTATTTCGATACTTTTCGATACTTTTCGATACAAAAAAAATTGCATTACTGACTTTATTAATCGAAAATCTTAAACATTAACAACATTGTAACAACAGATAAATAAAAGGAATTAAAGAAGAACAGTGAGAACCTCTGAGCCAATAAAAAGTTAACAAATTAACATCTGAAATAGCAACATCTCAGTCAACTTAAACTTCAACCTATTCATTGGTACGCATCTACTGGGTCTGACTCTTTGCTTTGTTAAGGTTCTTGCCCAGGAAAACCAGCATCTCCAAGTTCTCCTCACTCAGCCTACTACGCCTTGGAGAACAGATGTTTCCAGACGTGCTGAAAACACGCTCTGAAGCACAGCTTGTGGCCGCAATGCACATGTATCTACGTGCAAAGTGTGCCAGGATTGGGAGATCTTCTTCATGCTGAGCCCACCAGGCCAGGGGGTCTTGTGCAGCATTTAGCTGTCTGAACTGTTGTTCATAGTTTGTCATCTCTTGTTTTATTTTGTCCTCATGTGTTGATGTCTGTGTGGTGGTGGATGTGGTACTCTCTGCTCCCCTCTTTTCTGATGTTATGGTGCAAAGTAGGCTTTTTAAGTCTTTTTTAAGGATTTTTTTGGCTGCTGGTTCTTGGCCTGAGCCAGAGGCTTGAGCTTCTTGTTCTCCTGCTCTCTCACCCTCTGGAAGTAGTGGACATGTGTGAGCTTTAAGGAGCAGCTCCTCTTTGACTTCTTTTTCCATTATAACAAATGTGTTTTTAAATCGGGGGTCCAGGTATGTGCTGATGTTCAGTGCCAGCTTAATGTTGTGTTCCTCATATCGTGTTTCAAAGTCTTCTAGACACTTTTGCTTCATTTCTAGTGCTAGTGGACTGTCCCCTTCATCACATTTTAGACATTCCTTGATTTTCCACAGTAGTGGCAGGACCGATGAGATTGTGGTCTCTTTCTCTCCACTCAGAGCATCAGTAAAGTCACTGAGTGGAGCCAGGATGCGCCTCACTGTTTCTAAAGTAGTCATGTCTGTGTCTTTTGGCATTAGGAACCATTTTTTCCGGTCTTCTGCTAGAACAGCACAGACTGCTTGCTGCTGCTCACAGAAGCGCTCCACCATATCATAGGTGGATCCCCATCGTGTAGGCTCATCATGAATTAGCCGGTGTTGTGGTAGCTTCAGAGAGTTCTGTTTGTCCTTAAGCAGCCTTGACATTTTATTGGATCTTGAGAACGCTGACACTGTCTTGCGTAGCCTCGACAGACAGCACGCCACACGATCAATTTCAATTGCCTTTTTGACGGCCAAATGCAAATTGTGGCCAAAACAAGGAATCCAGAGGTTGTCACAAAATGCCTTGCGGTTGTTGCTCGCATTGTCTGTTGTGATTCCAGTCATTTTTTCCATATCAAGGCCCCAGGTCTCGATGATGATATCTTCCAGGACCTCTTTCAGTGTGTCTGCTGTGTGGTCAGACTGCAAGGCAGAGCATCCTATGCACCAGGACTGCATTTCCCAGGATGTTGTAATGAACTGCAGAGTTACAGCCATGTAGGAACTCACGGCTCTGCTTGTCCAGATGTCTGTAGTGCAGGAGAAGAATGGTTTGTCTGCCAGCTGTGCACTAATTATTGACCTTGTCTCTTCATATATTTTTGGAATTTCGTTGTACATGAAGAAATTCCTTGAGGGCATGTCATATCGTTTGTCCAGCTGCTGAATAAGGTTTCGGAACCCAGCCTTCTCAACTGTATATATTGGCACTTGATCCATGCAGATGAATTCAGCAACTGCCCTGTTCAGCCTTTTAGCATCTCTTGAGTCTTTTGCATATTTTGTATGCTTCTCAAAAACAGCTGGAAGAGTAGATTGCGCCAAAGTGTGGGCACTTGTTGGGGGCACTCTCCCTTGACCAAAAGCACCAGAGCTCTGCAGTGAAAAAAAAGATGCTGATATTTAAAAATTTTATGGTATTTTCATTGGATAATTATATAGTGAACTAAATGTCAGTTTCAGAACAGGGTGTGTCTAAATTGTAAAATGGCTTCTGTAAATTAATTTTATTCTGATTCTGGTGTGATTTGTCTTAAAGGGTGAGAGATGAGATGGCGGTGTTTTTTTTTTTAATGATGAAAACTTAAGCGACTCTTTGGTTCTCACTGGCGCACACGTCAGGCGCCTCCATTTGGCCGATATTATTCCCAGAGTTTGTAGGCTGAGCGCTTAAATGTTGGTCTGTCCATCTTTGTTCTCATTAAAATGATAGTTTGCACAAATATTCAACTAGTCCTGCTCCTTCAGTTTGCTGGAGAATGAGTTACAATTAGGGTTGTACCGATCCGATCACGTGACTCGGAAATCGGGGCGATCACGCAACTGAAGACTCGATCGGGACTCGGACATTACGACCCGATCAGAGATCGGTTTTATATATATTTATTTAGTCATTATTTGTATTAGATTGTTGATATATGGGCTATTGGTGATTCAAAAAAATAAAAAATAAAATGAGTATTTACTACCACCGTTTACGGCATGCGCATGTGCAGAAGACCAGCATGCTAGTTTGTTTTGAAGCGGAGTGGCGAGTTGTGGCGCACCATGTCTGCTGTGTGGAAGTATTTTAAAGTATGTGAGGAGAACGATGCAGTCGCAAACTGTCAAATTTGCAAAGTTGGAATATCGAGGGGTGGTAAGGACAAAGCGTCGTTTAGTACCACAAACTTAATTCGGCACTTAAAAAACAAACACAGAGTATCGGATCGGGACTCGGTATCGGCAGATACTCAAAAGTCAAAGGACTCGGACTCGGATCGGGGGCAAAAAACCCTGATCGGAGCATCCCTAGTTACAATAATACCATCTCTGTATAATTTAAATAGCCGCATCACCAGCCGGCTCGCGGCTTTCGGCCGCATCACCAGGCGGCCACAACAGGCGGCATCACAAACAAATAAGCCCAACGTAACTTGCTCACTTCGCAAAAATATGTTAAACTTGATGGCTTCCTGAAATTTTAAGAAACAATCTTACAGTTCATGAGTCAGCCTACCTGTCGTTTCCTGAACTCAGCATGAAGGTTTGGGTGCTTGTCTTGCAAGTGTTTGGCGAGATTGGAAGTGTTTCCACCCTTCGCCAGGCACGTTTTAAAACACTTCTTGCAAATCGGGGTTTCTGAATTTATTATTTCGCCCTCCTCATTTGGGGTAAAACCAAAATATCTCCATATAGCACTCCTTGCTCCTGGCTTGTCAACCAGAGTAGGAGTTGGTGTGGGTGCTGCTGCAGCCATTTCGCTCTGTTCCGTTCAGCTGTATGCGACGTTACGTGCTGAGTTTGCCGCGCTTACAAGTACCGGTACTTTTCAAACCCAGTATAGTATCATTTCAAATGCCTCAGTACCTCGGTACCAAATTGGTACCGGTATACCGTGCAAGACTATTCCTTTTGTTGCACATCATACCTTTACATCAGTAGCTGCAACTTTGCCTCATGGTTAAAAGCAGAGATTTAATACAGGAGTTACAGTAACTTTGTTTACCTGTTCATCTAGCCCAGACTTTCTGCAGCAGTGTAACATTATGATACTTACCTTTGCTACTTGACGTATATCTGCAAATTAACTATTATATTGAATAAGGAGTAGACAGTTCTTAAACATTCATACACTACCAGGAAGATTTTAACCATTGGAAACAGCATTCTGGGATGTAATAGCCGATACAAAAATTAGTAACATGGCGTTGGGATTTCATTATGTGTTGTGTTTTAACGAGTACGCAGGAAAAGACCTCTGCATGCCATTGCATAGGCCTACAACCAAACAGATCCAAATAAATTCGTCTCCACACTCGATGTGGATGACGACGTTTGCTGTTACCGTTTTGTCTGTCACCACACAAAGCCCGTCCAAATGATCTGATTGGCCCTACAGATGCCAGAGATCACCACAGCTTTTCCCCCCGCGCCATTTATTTTGTGAGCTGGAAAATTTCTGGTTGACTTTCAGGCTACAAAATGAAAAAAATAAATAAAATAAATGATAATAACAATATTAATCTTACAAATTCTAAACTGCGAGGTTGACAGTAAACAAGCTTTGCTCATCGAGTTTATTTCCTAATCCAACATCTGTGTTTAGTACAAGAATTCAGTTTACTCCCATATACATACCTCAGTTAACTTTATCCTGAAAGTTTTTTTTGTTTGTTTTAAACTCTCAACTCTCTTTATAGATGACTTACTGTTCACGCATGAGTACCCTTTCATCCTAACTCAGAGGAGTTTGTATGAAGGAAGTGGTTGGAAAGTGGGGAGGGAGGGTTTGAAGTATGACAATGGACGTCTGAGCGACATGACAAGAACCACTGTTCTCGAAACATCACCTGCCTAGTTCCTTGTTGTTCGCACCTTTTTACACCTTAGGCACAGCCTTCAGTGTGTGCAGGCTTTTAGTTCAATCCTTTTATTCTATCAGGCATCCACCAGAAAGACTCGCATTGTTGTCTTGTCCATTTCTGGCCCAAACCACTTCAAGCTGCATTTACAGCTTGCTCGACTCGCATATAGCCTTTGACGGCTGTTTGATGCGTTCCTATCCTTTTCACTTGCTCCAAACCTTACGCGCTTTGACTTGCCATTTTGGAGTTTGAAGGCTATTGTTCTGACATTCATGCCATTATCAAACTGGGCTTTGGTGGCTGGAGCTACATTTAGACATTCGCTGTGCTTATTAGTACATGCACTGTTGCGTTATGGGATTGCTGTTTTTTTTCTTTTTGCATCATTTGTCTCTGTGCTAGCCTTGTGTTCTCTTCAGGCTCCCTCTGTAGACTTCTTCACTGATTGACATTGATTTTACCTGGGTTTAATTTGCTTTGATGGCCGGGGTCGGCTGGGGCTAGCCATGGACGTGCATGAGGATGAGAGTGAGCCATAACTTTAGGGATATACCAAATGACTCATCCATCTTATCAAGTTGAACCCAAACTCGACTTGCTCGTAACGATTTATTCGGTCCAGAATGCATAACAGAACTCATTTGTCAGCCGTGCTCCAGACCAACTGCAGACAGCAGTAATTAAGAGCAGTTGTGTGGTGTCTACATACAACTGACCTGCATGCTATCAGCATCTGTAACTACGGGTGTCCTGATTATGTTGTTGTTAGCTTCCCAGATTCATGGCTCACGATTCCTCTGGTTTTAGGCTAGCGTCACTGTCAAACCTTTGTTAAACGGTTCCTTTATTTTTCCTTGACACACCAGCAGATTAGTGTCGCTCTGCCTTTGGTAAGGTGCTCAACAACAACATACAACAATGTCACTGCTTTTAGGCACATAAACATTGTGCGCAGATAGCTGTGTCGGTTTCATGTGGCTAGCTTTTTGTAGGGTGTCCTAAAGATTACTTACACAGTCACTTCTGTCCTGCTCCTTAAGAAAAAGGCTCAGCAGGTAGCCTGGAAGACAGACCAGCTTTCCCACCCACAAATCTGGGATGTTGGTCTTGAACCCCTCTGTTGGAAACTGATTTTGCTCCGGTCAACATCTGCAGGGCAGTCAAATTATTTGAGTGGTTTTTATGGGGTGATGACACCAGTGTAGTCATACACATCAACCAAGCACTGTGGAGTTGAAATTGTTTACAACAAAAAGGATCTGTTTAGTCCTAGGACTATCCAACTGCATGCATAGTTTTCTTTTTTCCTTTCTGAGTGTCGTGAAACAAATACAGTCCATTAGTTTCGGTGATGTGCTCAGTCCACTCATTTTAAAGCTTTCCAGTCGGCATCCCTGGATCCCTGTCTGTTACCAACACTCAGAGGGTCACTGCTCTGCAGATTGACACAACAGTTTTAGGTGTCAATTTCACCAAAGACAAAAACTTTTTTTATGTCAGCCAAATGACATTTTTATTTTTTGTAAATGCAGATATCTTAAATTAGACACCGTCAGACTCCCTTTTATCCAATTTATCCTAGTTTGCCGGTAATGTTGTTTCCCACTTTGCACCTCTTTCGGAAGAAATAAGTCATAATTACGACAAAGCCAAGGTCATGATTAATTTGTTAATATGCAGCCTCAAAATCATTTTCATGGCAATATTTTTTTCTTTCCCCTGAGTGCGGCCAGAAAAAAAAGAAAAAAGTGCTTTTGTTAAATGATTACACCTGTTTCCACTATGCAAGAGAAACACTGAATCTGAAAAGGGTGAGTCACTGCTTGGAAAATGCAGAGAGCTGTGTTTCTGACTTTGAAAGCTTCATACGGTAAGCAGTGGTGGCTGTGATTGTGAATGAACCGAGAGAGGCATTTGGCTGTGTATAGATCACATTCAAGGTCACATTGATCGGGAAATGAAAGCACCAAACACTCAGCGGCCACTACAGTGAAATAGCAGACAGTATTGTGTTAGATTGAGGTTCTTGTTTGTCAAATGTCACAGTTAAAACAGTCTCTTAGCTGGCGTGATTCTAAGAGATGTGCTCAGTGTGTCCACAGTCAGCTGTTAGAGAATCATGTGTGTTTGCTTTTGAATAACCTCACATGCGTAAGCGTTTACCACTGGCCCAGATCGGGACCTGACATTTAAAGCATGACATCCGCTTACCGATTGGACAGGATCCGGCCTTCTTGTTTGCCTGCATCCGCATTGACGGTGTCACCGAATCCATCGTTAGGATTTATTCAGTCTAATTGCGGTCCTGTTATTGGGCTCACCAAGAACTCGCCCAGCCGTTGACTTGACTTGACCATGACAACCCCAAGATGGACGGCAGCAGTAATGGTCTCAACATGCGTGGGCGCACAAGGCAAGCTGCACACACAGGCCTTTTCATATGGTAGCAGTGCTGACTTGTTCTTGTACTGTCACCCCGGATAACTTCGCTGTCATTGTCATGCAGAACTGCTCATCTCTACCGGCTTCCTATTTAGTCTGACACTGGGGACAGAGAGAGAGGATTTTTTTTGTGATTTCATAAGGTCAGACAAAATGCTGACTTTTTGTTGGTTTTGCATTCCCCATTATGGAAGGAGCTCAAGTATAAATAGACCATGTGGCCCTAATGTGACTTAGAGTTGAACACAGATCTACTTGAAGCTTTAGAGGCAGAAGGAGGAGAAGTTCCCCTAAGGTAAATTACAGCTGCACAACAGGTTCTTCCGCAGCTTCGGATGCTTTCTTTTTGGCTCTCTGGCAAAGCCTAATCTGATTTAGCTCCGCCTGCTTCTTACTACTGTGGTTCTGCCACCAGTGCCTGTCGAGAACATGCATCACACTGAGCAAGAAACAAGTTCAACCACTGACACAACACCATCTGCACACGCAGGTAGCAATCTGTGCTGTCCCTTTCCTGTTCTGGCCTGCAATCAGTGTCTTCACCGCGCTGCTCATCGATTCAGATCGTTTCAGATGTGTTTGATACATCCATATACCTTTCTGCATACTGCTGCTGTTATTATTTGGCTATCATTGTATGCAAACTGATGCTCCATAAAAAATTGGAAATATTTTTCCATGTGTCAAAAATGTCACATTTAGTATTGCACAATTGTTGTTTTTCTAATTACCCCCGAAAGGGTTTCTCCCTCCCTCCCCTCGGTATCTCCACCCAGACCCTCCGCACACAGGGGTCATTGAGCTGCACTGTACTTTACACCTTAACACCTGAATTGATTTTCAATTATATAAAGAAATTAATTATTTGTGTTTTTGCTTGAGAAACGTTATTTTGGCTGCAGTCTGAGCGGAAATGTCGCAAATTCACAACACTAGGGGTTCAATGGGTTAACCTGATGGAGATAATGTTGGGTTTTTAAAACTCAGTTAAATTGACATAATGTTTGATGAATCCATTTTCAGCTAAATGCTAAAAAAAAAATAATTGCAAAAACCATACAGGTGAACACTAAATTTGAGGTACACATGTATTCTGTGTGTGGTTAAAGCTATTTGAACCTTTTAGATGTGAAAACAGTCCTAACAATAATTGATGTCCCTAGGGACGTGACAAGTATTCTGCCTGGTATCAAACACAACACATCAAGCCTGGGAAGGACACCGTCTGAGAGGCTACACATGTGACTGGCATGCATTACACACATCCTAGACATTTCCCCAGGAGATGAGGTTCAAACGGCTTCACTGAGCAAGTTCTGCACGACTGCCCAGCACAACACAGCCAGAGTGCATGAAAGTGGTGTGAGGCGCGCAACTTAATATTGTTCGCTCTAGCGAGCTGCTTTAATAGAAGCTGTCCATCCCGGAGAGAATAAAAGACGGAAAACAACAAAACATGCTTTGCTGTCCAATTTAACCATTGCCATGTTTTGTCTGTTTATATTCACAAATACATGGAAAATGAAGTAGGACTTGCAGGCAGGGGGCAAGCAGAGGTCATCAAAACACACCAAGTTATCACGCAGGAGTAAATTGACTGTGTTGTCTCTGTAGAATCAAATTTCCATATGAGCAGAAATTGCTTTGGTAATGTATGGAGTTGCACTGTAAATGTCCTATGAAATCCCTTGTTGGGTTTGTCCTGAAATATGAATGATGTTTCCAATGTGCAATGCAATTTCCTGTTGTAGGCAGCACAAAGTAAAATAGATGATTATTGTTTTAAGCTAAGGCAGTGCTTTTGACCTTCCTACCAATAAATTAAACATCACGGCTGGCTGAGAGATAAACAGCGGTGACATCACAGCACAGCATCCGGGCTGGCTCCGTCACTCTGTCTTTGGCGCTCTCACTGGAGGAGATCAAAGACATGGCGTGCGTTCAGTTTTTATCTTGGCAACCACAAGTGTGTGGCTGAGAGCGGGTATTATTGCAGTTAGTATCGTGTTTTATGTACACGCCGATGAAAAGTCACCCCAATTCTGGGAAACACAAGCTTCAAGATCTCCTTGAGCGTTTATCACTCTCCACATACAGTGTATTCTTTCTGTCCCATTAGCCACAGGTGTGCACAGAAAATAATAATTACAGAGAGAAGAAAAGACGTGTCCAATGACGGGACGTTAAACCTTTTTAAAGCCCAGAAACACAGTACATTTGACTGACCTGTCACCTCTTACCTCTGTCTGCATGATGCATGTCAGGGCTGTACAGTGCGAGCATTTCACTCGCATATGCGCCTAAAAATAGTTTGTGCGAGTAGAAAAAATAAAAAGGGAGCACCGGTGCGACTACGGATTTCAACCCTTTCATTCGCATTTTGCTCCTAAACTAAATCCATACTGTGTATCAAAGTAGAGTAGCCCACAATTCTCGCGCATCTCTGTATAAAAAATGGACAAGCACTGTCCTACAACTTCTTTTTCACACCTGCAAAACACAGAACTCATGTGATGAGATGCGGTGACGTCGCCCTGCGGCGAGTTTATGAATGAAAACATCCGCGCCGCCGGCCAGCACGGGCGATTCACCGCCCGCGGAAGTTAAAATTAGGACAGATTGATCTCTGTGTGTGTGTGTGTGTGTGTGTGTGTGTGTGTGTGTGTGCGTGTGTGTGTGTGTGTGTGTGTACGTGTGTACGTGTGTACGAGAGGAGGACTAGTTTCTCCTCGCCACTGCGGAGTCCGACGATGCGGCGCGAGTTGAGCGGAGCGATATCGGTGTGAAAGTCGTAGCCCGGACACTCGAACGTTGAAGGAAAATTAACTGACCGTGTACAATGAAGAAAATTGACTCGTATTTCCTAAAAAAGCAAAGTCCTGCAGTGGACCGCTGATGAACTCAGCCAAGCGTGCCAGGCGACTTGACTACAAAAAGATGTGGGACAGGGGTGTTCTCTGTGTTTAATTGAGGGTTACAGTAGGCCTATGATGGCCCTGTGTTATATGCAGAGGTGGACAGAGTACACCTTCCCTACTTGAGTAAAAGTACAGATACTCCTTGTCAAATGTTACTCCAATACAAGTAAAAGTAGCTTAGTCAAAATTTACTTAAGTAAAGTACTAAAGTATTTGCTTAAAAAAAATACTTAAGTAAAGTATTTTAAAAGTATTTCAGGAAATACAGGAAAGGAAAGTAGCTTCATTGTCATTATACAATCCACTCTATAATCCACTCTCTCTCTCTCCTTATACAATACGTTTAAAATGTTCATCAGCAATTTAACAAAATTAAGCTAGCTAACGTCAGTAGCTACTTTACATACCGCGACGTGCTTTTTCATTTGACGAGTTCTTTTAGGCCATGATATCATTTGTTCGCACAACAAACATTTAAACTGTAATGAATCACTTTTTGTGGCAAAAATCTCGAACATGGTTTTGACGTAAGGCCACCGTTGCTTCTCCAGGTGTTTCTCCAGTTTCCTTTGTGCATTGTATAGATTGTATGGCATGACGTAGAGAGAATCAGCAAATCAGCAGAATAGTTTATTTTCTCAGAACTTTGAAATAAAATATAATAAAATAAAAAATAATCAGCTGATGTAAGCTCAAAAGTAGTGAGGTAACGAGAGCAAAAACAGAAATGTATGGAGTAAAAAAGTACAATATTTGTCCTTCAAATGTATTGAGTAAAAGTAAAAGTATCCCCCAAAAATAATACTCAAGTAAAGTACAGATACTCAAAACTGTACTTAAGTACAGTATCCAAGTAAATTTACTCGTTACTGTCCACCACTGTTTATATGTATTAGTGCACATGTGTTACTGTGTACGTGATTTGAGTGTAAATAATAAAATTGTGTTATTTATGAATTTAGTAGTGCTCCTAAATTTTTTTCCGTCGTGTTTTGGATCTCCCTCACACATGGATTTATCTTGTTTGCCGAGCGGATACATGATGCTGAATACATGAATTTCTACTTTTTACAAAATCAATCCGGATTAAATTAAATTAAATTACCCAGATCTGTCGGAAAATAGATTTTTGCAACCCAGCCCTAAAAACAGCATAGTAGCATAATAGCATGTAGCTGGTAGGTAAATCAATGTTTGAATCTCTGTGTTAATATCTTCATATACATTTTCTGGTGTAGGTTTTTTATAATGACATTTATCATGTTCATATTCAACTTATACTTAAAACGTTAAAAAGTTTCACTGCTTTTTCTTTTTTTTAAAAATCACCAGAGCCAGATGCAGTTTAGTTTTAAGGAGCTATAATGACATTGAAATAGCTTTGGCCCTGATAAAGATACATAGCCCATCTGTCTCACAAGCTAAGAGAAGTAAAATTTTGATATGATGTTATTAAACCTAGAAGGCAGTACAAGATTTCCAAAAAAACACTGTGGGCAGCATCATATGCAAGTCCAAAACTCATGGTGCAGCTGGCACAGAAGAAACCTCATGCTCCGAGGGAATTAGACTTGAAAACCTTGTCAACTCCATTTCATTCCATTTTTGATTCAAAAGGAAAACCAAAACAAAAACACGTGATTAAGCTGAGCCCTTGAATCAGTGGTGTGTGTGGTGAACACACAAAGCCTGTATGTCCAGAAGAAAGGCCTCAGTAGTCCAGGCTGAGGGTAGGTTTATCCTGTGGTTTCGGTGTTTTGCTGCTGTAGCTCAGGACTTGCATTGTGGGTTGTTTGAATGACAGGACTATTTTGAAAAAGCATTTGAATCCCTCAGTGTGCGCACATTGAAATCCAACTCTTCAGGAATTGTTCCTGGAATGTCCTCGAGTGGAAGAGTGTTCTCATCTGTGGCAGGATGATCTCTGTGCTGCAGCAGCAGTGCAGAAAGCAGACCATAAATGTCTGAGGACACAGTAATAACTACTGGAATATTATGTTCAGTCGTGTATTGTCAGAAAACACTAGAATTCCTCACAATTTTTAAATTATTTAGATAACAATTATCACACAGCACCATTGTTAATTAGCTCTGACTACAGAAGAAAACAGGAAGTAGGTGATAGAAAAGGTCAGGTGTTGAGAACAGGTTTCCATCCCATCTACTGTTAAAGTCAGTTGGATTCCTGAAACCATAACGACTATCTTATCTCAGCCAGCGGTCCACCCCACAGTTTTTATGAATTTCTTTATGAACATCCACATCCACCCTCAGTGCCTGTATTCCCACCCAGGTGGCCCGTTCCCCAGTTTGAGAACTAGTGGTCTAACCTTAACCAAGTAATGCAATTCAGTCTATTTTGGGGAATTCCTCTCTCCCGTTTTATCCATAATAGGGAATTCCCACTTCCCTGCTCGTGGGATCAGCAGTTACTTTCAGATATGGCCTAGTTTTCTCCAGCATTGTCAGCTGGGAAGCCCATGCTTCACGGGTGCTGTGAAAACCAGGCCTTAGTAAAATCATTCCTCTATAATAAGGTGCACCTGGGCTCTACTACAAAACCAGAGACATGTCTGGTTGATAATCCACATGAGATGGACAAAGACATTCTTTCTCTATGTTACTGATACATGTCTTTTGTGGTTAAGCAGTTTAATAAAATTCAAACTGTGGCTGAATTCAAGAAGAATTTGTAAGCTGCAGAATGAAGGGCAGCATCCTCGGTTGCCATGTTCTGCTTCCAGAGGGGCATTATCAGAAACTACTGTGTTACCATGAGCCTTGTATTACTGTTGTACACGTATGAAGAATCGTGTTTTGATACGCTATGACTGATTCATATGACCTCAGATTAATTCAGATAATCTGAAAATATTCATGTAGTGTTGGAAAGACTCCAGTATATACTGTATAATGTCATACATTTTGATGTAAATACAGTATATATCATATACATGGCCCCTTTGTCATCTAGGTTTAGGGCTGCATGCTGTGCTGAGCCAAGGATTTTCTAATCCTCCCAGTGTGGGGATTTAAAGTTGCTTTCCATTGTCTTGCTCTAGGGCTAACGGCCTTTCTGATTTACCTCCATATTGATCCAGTCTCTCTTCTTGGTTGCCAGTGTTCCTACGGCGTGCCGCGCTGGCCTGCTTTGTTGCTGCTTCTCCAGGACAGTTAAGGTGAGCCTAATGCATTCCGTCGAGTCTGTGCCATTTAAGATCGTATCTGTGTCAAAAGCTTTAAGCAAACTATCCTGTTTTTCTCTTCTCAAGAACAAGAAAAAAAAACTGTAAAGTCATGAGGGTGAGAGTCGGGGAGAGACACAGAAAGAGAGAGACATGCAGCACAAATGCTGAGGGGTTGCTGCCATGATTCACTTTGATTCAGTTTGAGTATTTTGAACTGACAGACGCCCGTGTCTCTCCGTACAGACAGACCAGCGTTCAGACTGGCTGGACACACACAGACAGGTTGCAGTGTCAAGCGGCCTTCAGATGAAGACAGCCAGACATGACGTGTGGTTATGTGAGTGCACTTTAAAATGACCTGATAAGACTCCTGGCAACAAGACTAAGCACTATGCCAGTATTGTTTGCTTTGTAATTCACAACATCCGGAGGACTTTAAAGTGATATTTCTCTTTGATGTGCAATTTTCTGTTTTACCACGCAGAAGTTCAGGTTAAATCAATCTCAAACATAGGCTTCCTTCCCTCTTTTATTACCTCTGACATTCAGATATTCTTTCTCAGTTCTTAAAATTGGTACGTGTCAAAGAGTGAAATTACTTATTGAGCAGGTGAGATTCAGGGCAGTGAATTAAATAATATTGACTGGGTGTACTTTTTGAACTGACTCTTTAGTCCTCAAAATAGACGGGATTTGAAAGAACATTCCTGAATATTGACTTTATGTTGTCCAAATATGAAAAAAATAAAAACCACAAGCACAAAGAGACGAGCAATGCAGCCGCCGTGAAACGGTAAATTTTCAAGCTAGTGGTTTAGAATTTTTTCTTGATAAATTCTTGATATACTACACATTTTACTGGTCAATTCCATTTTAAGAGAAATAACAGGTTCTCTCTGCATTACGTTATCTATTAAGGTTTTTTCCTCTGATATCACTGCGTTTGTGGCTTGGGCGCGCTTGTTGTCAGGGGGTGGTTGAGGGAAACGGTGAGTGTGTGCAGACGTTGACATGTGTTTTTAAGCTTAGGGAATAAAAGCCGGTAAGGTAAAGACTGTAGACTCAGCTAAATACTCTTGTTCAGTCTTTTTTTACTTTTTCATATTTAACCAACGCCTTAAGCAGCTGCCTTAACCAGATTAACAAAGTTTATCATTCCTGAGCTGATAGTGTATTTCACATTCTATTGTAACATAACTCGTTGTCAGTGAATCATTTGCATTTCTTTGAAAAAGATAAAAGACGTAACACTAAAGTGCAATTTTACTGTGATGAGTTTGCAGTGAACCAGGTAGATTTTTTTCCCCCCTGTTATTTGAATTCCTGGTTCCGTAAAACAGATTGTCTCCCCCAGTGAGGGAAAGCAGTTGGAGAGCCCTGAGAAAATACATTAACACCGAGCCACGGCATGGCGCAAAACAGAATGATGGATGGGCTGTGAGATAGCAGCCTGTAAATGAGCAGATAGGCCCTGGTAAATGGAAAGAGAAAGAGCATGAGACCAAAGTGAATGAAGACGGCAACACGGAATATGTGGGTCATTCGGCCCGCTGTGAGCCGTCCCTCAGGCATGCACCCTGATGGAAGACTTTGAAGAACTTTAAAGATGGATGTCGCAATGAAGACGGCAGACTTGGCTCACACGGAATATTGAGGGATCTATTTCAGATAGTTCAGAAGGAATTAAGATGGAAGCAGGGAGGTCCTGGCCGGGCTTATTATCTCGTCAAAGGGTGCTGATCTGAGATTATTGGCCCGGTCTCCCCAACGCCCTGCTAAAAAGTGATCTGAGGCAAGAGCTAGTTTGGAGTCCTGTCATTGGTTAAGTAGGCTTTGATTCAAAGAAAAGCCCATTGTAGAAAATACTACCAAGAAATGTTAAGCCACAGAATTTTGAATTGAAAATTTTTGAATTTTCAATCATTTCGTTCTTGAAATTTCATGTGGGAGGAGATGCGTGTGTGAACTACTTTTTCAACTCCAAACTTCCAAGAAAAACTTCTAAAGATTTATAATGTATAATAAAAGTCGAACAATCTTATAAAGACTGTGTCAGGGGCGACAGAGTGGTGTGGTGGTTACCACTGATGCCTCACAGCAAGAAGGTTCCAGGTCCAAGTCTATCTCTCTGTGTGAAGAGAGTGGTTGTTTGTCTCTCTGTGTTAGCCCTGTGATAGACAGCCGACCTGTCCTGGGTGTACATCCCCTCTCGCCCAATAACAGCGTGTTACAGAAGATGAATGAATGAAAGATCAATGAATCATAATCTAAATACACAGAAAGGTTGGCACGACGTAATAACCATTTTTTTTTTTAACTCAACTCAAAATTCTGGTCATCCCCAATCCAGATCGGATGCAGTGGATACTGAGTAACGATTCACAGATCAAGCATAACATTATGATGTCTGGTAAAAGGATGTTATTGGTGGGGGCCTTTGGGTCCTATGGGTGGAGGGGAGGGGCCTCTGTAGGTCATCCCACTTATACTGGATCAGTTTGGGATCTAGTGAATTTGGAGGCCAGGTCAACACCTTGTACTGTTCTTCAAGTTTTCTGGGTTGTTCCAACTGTTTTTTTTCCAACTGTTTGTTTTGTGTGTGTATCTGTGTCAGGAAGCATCCTGATGGGGATGGCCACTGCCATCAAGGAGTGAGTGGGGGTGCCTGGTCTGGTCTAGGTGGGTGCTACATGTCTAAGTAACATCCACATGAATGCCAGGTCCAAACGTTTCCCAGCAGAACATTGTGTTGTCACAAGATGATCAATGTTATTTACTTCTCCTGTCAGTGGTTTTAATGTTGTGGCTGATCAGTGTATGGTAAAGTATCTAAAAAGTAAGAACTCCTTATGGAAGGAGATACAATTGGTTGTAAATATGGAGGTAGGAAAGAGAAGACAAACTGTACTTTTGTACAAATATGAGGCAAATCTGCATTCTAGGTATGCTGTGGATGTACAGTATGCTTGTGTACCACTGAAACTCCTATACTCTTGCTACCTCTTGGAATTAAGGGAAAAAACAGGATTTGGAATGAAAAATAAATGTTCATGCGAGACTGAGCCAGTCACAGTTTAACTGTGGCGTAATGCATGTCGCAGTTAAAGGGGGTCTTTGTTATCATGGTGTCATGGTTACAATAATAATCACTAATAGTAACGGGTGGGTAACAAAGACTGTCGGCTGGAAACAGAAATTGAACAGGTTTTTTTGGTCAAGTCAAGACGTTTTGTTCCATCCACTCTAAACCTTTTCCCTCTTGGAGCTTTGAGGATCTAAAAATACAACACATTACTTCCACCAAGAGTCATAATTACCAGGACTGCTAGAGGCTTTTATCAGAGAGGGATAATCAGTGACTTACTGTGTACAAATTACAGAAGCACAAGCCTCTATCCAAGTGGTGTTACAAAGTGTTTGAAAGCGATATGCACCTCGAAATTACCGAAGTGACAGACATTTAAATCTGCACGGACAAGAAGAACAGGTTCTGTTGTAAACGATGTTATTAAAATGTTCCTACCCTGAAATGTTAACATTAGTCTGTACAGAGCTGATGAGTGTAGGTTCGACTTTGTAGATTCGACTCAAAAATCTAATCTGGTATCAGACATTGTGGAGTTTCAGCGCTGTAACTTAAAAAATCCAAAGAAACGAAACCTTTGGGGGAAAAAGGTGTAACTGTGTAGTAAATAATATGCTGTTTAAATTGTTAACTGAGGAGAAATCTCAATTAAGTAGTCTTGTTTCCTTCAGAGTGTTGAATAATGAGAGACTATGCAGCATGGATAGTGTGGTATTGATTAGTGAGAGAGTCAAAAACAGGGTCTGTAGCTGTTTTTGGATTCCGAACGCATCAGGGTCTCCAGAGATCTGGCATCTTGAGAAAGGTACAACTTGTCACACAGCTGAACAAAAAGCCAAATTCAGAATTCACGGCTTGTTCACTGAAACTGATAAGGCTTTTGGCTCGATGACAAAATCGTAATGGAAAGCCATGCCTGTCAACTTGCAGATTGTGAATGTGTTACACCTGTCCCTTTTCCATATTAACTACTTTTGTCAGCGGTGCCGGCCTCAGTGTAGAGCAGCGTGTGGAGCTGCCTCTACAGCTTTGACTGGGGGTCAGTTCACTTTAGAAAGTTTTAGAAATAGAGTATAGATTCTGACTCGGATAACATAGATGCTAGAAACAACCTTTTCTCTTTTTGATGTGTAGCAAATAAAAAAAAAAAGTTCAAGAATCCTTTTCCATTAGCGAGTTCTATTTTGTGGAAAGTAGCATTCTTGAGGCTGGAATGTAAAAGCATATGAGCGCAAAATCACATCGTACGTTCCCGGTTGTGTTAATCTCAAGGTAATCACAGACCATTAGCCAGACGTCTAATTACAGAACCCCTAAAGGACACTTTAAAATGACCTCCTCTCTAGGGTGTGAGGTAACCTGCACTCAATCATCCCAACCACTATGATCTCTATACATTACACTGAAGCCTCATGATAATATAACCAAGCTAGAGATGAATTAATCGAGGTGTTTGTGCTCCTGGGGGAACCTTGAGGGCTTTTCATAATTACGCTCGTGTCAGCAAAGCATAGAATTGAGAATTTTTGTGTTTCAGCTTTTCTGTGAACTACCTTTTGTGTTTTAATTTCAGAGAAACACATGTACATTTTGAATTACATTTTAAACAAGCTTGTTTTGAGACGAAGGACAAGTGAAAATCGTGAGAGAATTTAGCAAAATGAATAGTTTAATAGTAGAAATATAGAATTAAAAGACACTTCTAACCATCTTTTCCAACCAAGGACTCACAGAGAGCGAAGATCAGAAGCAACTGACCATGTCATATTCCATCTGGTTCTTGCAGAACTTTTGAACCCTTTTTCAAACAAGGGTCCTCTTCTTACAACTCTTCCCCTCTCATCGTCTTTGTTTATTTGCTCCTTTCCTGGGGGCCGGTTTAAATGTCATGGACTGGACTGCAAGATGAGGTCTCCGCAGGGGTCACTGTCACCGCCTCGAGAAAAACCTGCGATAACTTGGGCTCGAGATTTTAGCTGATAGCAGGCGAACTCAAAGTCCAGAAATGGTCGCTCACCGGCCTGGAGGCTGCAGAAATAAATCAAAACATATGTGACAGAGGACTGAGACTGTAAGGGGAGACAAGAAAATATATGGCGAAATGATATATCGGTTTGTTTTATTTTAATTCAGTATCCACATTTCAAATCTAAGTGAGCAAATGCGGAAGGAAAAAAGTGCATTTCAAGGCTGCAACCTTTTTGTTTCTTTTGGTAAAACATAAATGTCAGTCTGTTTTAGTTGTGCTTTTTGCGTACTTAAAAGGGCAGCAAATGTTCTAAAATGGTGAATATTATGACAGGTACCAAGCTGTCAGAATAGATATTTGTTCCTTTTATACACAATATTTTCTGAGCAGCACAATGCCCATGAAGGGGTAACTGTGAAGAGAGTTTTTTTAAGATGACTTTTAATTATATACTAGTGGCCATACATACAAAACACATCTCAGTCTCAGCGCTGTACTTCTCTCCAGCTGTTAATTAACCTTGACAACTCTTTTCAAAAAGAAAAACAAATTGAAAAAATGGTTTTGTTAATGACTTACTTAGCATTTTGCCTGTTATTCTGCGCTCCTGTCAGATAGTATTCGTCTTAATCTGTATTGCGTAACCCAGACAATATCACAGAATACTGACTGAACGGTCAAATAACCGTGAGGGGGGAAAAAAAAGCAACCAGTTTGCTCAGAAACACCCACAACTGAGCAGTTTATTGCTTTGCTGATTGCTGGAAGGCTATATCATGCAGAAATGACAGGATCCTTGCTGTGCTATCCTGCAAACAGATCCAAAGGATGATACTAATGGTGTCAGCTTTGCCCTTGACAGCGTCAATATCTGAGTCTATTTCCGAGTAATGTAATGCAGCGTTGGAAAAATGAGACTTTAAACCAAAACACACTAATGCTGTAAGGCTAGGTGCTTGTGTATACCTGCTTTAATAAGATATTTATATTTACAACAGCAAAGTACAATAACCACAAAGGTCTGTTCCACGTGGCAGCAGCAGTCCGCCTTCTTAGCATGTTATTCGTATACAGAACACGTGTTCATGAAGCACAGAACAGAAATGAAGGCCTGTAAACTATACTCTCTGCTGATGTTAAACTTTTCATCCATTTATTCCCTGATCTTCTGAAATCCAATATTCCATAGTTTGCAAATGGATAGTGTTGAGCATGTGTCTCGACTGCTTTGTCTTGGTTGCCCTTTGAACACAAACTGAACCAAAGTTGAATGCAACATTGTCTCACTTAACTGGAACAAAATATTGATGTGAAAACACCCTAAGTCGGTATGATGATTTTTCACATTCATTTGCATATAGTTGATTTTACAAGTAGAAATGTGGCATTACAAAAGATGCTTTGACATATGTATCATTGCATTAGCTACAAAGACATAATACAAATAACCTACAGAGCTAATCATGTGTATGTCTATAAACTATGCAGTCAATCAGCAGCAAACAACCATGTTGAAAGACACATTCGACTATGTTTATGTTTAATAGTGAAAGGACAAGCATTTCCACATGTACAATGTGAAGGGACCTCAAGGGATTGGGACTGAACAGCTGTGTAGCCTTAAGAAAACCACTAATCAGTGAGGACCCCACTGAGAATCTTTGGGATGTGCTGGAGAAGGCTTTGTGCAGTGGTCAGACTCTCCATCATCAATACAAGATCTTGGTGAAAAATGAATGCAACACTGGATGGAAATAAATATTGTGACATCGCAGAAGCTTATCAAAACAATGCCACAGCAAATGCGTGCTGTAATGAAAGCTAAAGGCGGTGCAACAAAATATTAGAGTGTGCAACCTTTTTTTGGCCCAGCAGTGTGTTCATTACTCACTGTTAAAAATGAGGCATAATTATGAGACACCCAGCAGTGCAGAAATAGAACGGTGTGTTCAAAGGCAGACTTCCTGGTGTTTGCTGCTGTCGGGTCCAGTAGGATTTAACAGCGTCATGATGTCATGCGAGTTCCTCGCGACAAATTCTGACAGCTGAGTGGAAATGTGACAGTAATACACTGTAGGAGTCGTTAAGAAGGCTCACCCGTCAACCGTAATCCCCCCGAAAAAGTCCAACAAAACAAACAAACAAACCCCCTTTGGATCTGGATGATTCACACCAAACTAAAGTTAACAAAATAAAATAAAGTGACATCCACTGAAAAAATTAGTTGTTTGCATCCCTTATACTCTTCATTTATCTTTTCTCAGAGAGCTGTCCATTAAGAAATTAAAATGTGAAATCAAAATGAAGACATTGTTGAGTTTGAGGATGATAAAAGCTGAGCTGACACATTGGACGTTTAATGTGTGGAATGCTTGTGCTTACGGACAGATGTCCTGGATGTCCTGACATTTTCTTTTAGAGGTAAAATTCAAGAGTTCATTGGTCAGTCAATCATGACGAGCCATCCTGGCCCAGTTGCAGTCTCGTTAACATTAGCCAAAGTGAGAGAGGCCTTTAGTTGCGTAGAAGTTACCCTGGGTTCCTTTGTGACCTCTCAGACTTTTATGTGTTTTGCTTTTGCAGTGATCGTTGTTGGTCAACCCCTCCTGTGGATGGTAACTGTCAAATTAAATTCCCTCCATTTGTTCTCAGTCTGTCTGACTATGATCCATAGATTCTAAACTCTTTACACATGGTTTTGTAACCTTTTCCAGCCTGATGAGCAACAATGTCCTCTGAAGGCTCCTTTGTCAATGCCATTACACACGTGTTGAGAAGATCAGACTGTAAAAAATCCCTGATTTGTTAAATCGGGCACTGAACAATACCTCAATGATTGCGCAATTTGCTCGTGAAATTAACTTGTAATCTTAGAAGTGCAACTAATACATAACTATCTGTGAATAAACAAATACACAAGTATAATATTTATATTTATTTCATTAATTTCATTTGTTTGATTGGGCTCTCTTTGCCTAATTTCAGGACTTGTGTGAAAGTCTCCTGATGTTTTGAGTCATTTCAGTTCTGCAGAAGCTTTAAAGTGGCACTGTGGGTATATGATTGCATTTTGTTGTGCTCTGACAAAAGCATTGGTAAGCATGTGAGTCTGAAGTCTATGATCAAAAAAAAAACTGAGCGTTACTGAGCGTGAAGATTCTCTTAAGTAAAGGTTTTCATAAAGCACACACATCACAGAACATGTTAAATTATATAAGTCTGAGTTCAAGCAGTTTAATACAATCAGTTTTGCCGGCCAAGTGAACTGGATTACCTTACATTAAAAGGCATAGAGGAAGGATTTCGGGTTTAAATGGAAAACCGTACAAAGTCATAAGAGCTGTAGGGTTTGACCTTTAAAAAGTCTTAGGATGAAGAGCCATGATTTTTTTTTTCCTTCACACAGCATCTGCCTGCTGGAATGCCAGCCAGTGACTGTGAGGAGACAGATAGCTGCTGGTTTTCACTAGAAATGGGGAGAAAAACGGCAGGAGAGGATAGCTTCGTCCAATCTGCCTTGCCCTTAAGACCTCGCCGGTCCCTGCTGATGAATTTGGCCATTATCAAAGGTGAGGGGTCTGCTGAGAGGGGGCTTGAATGAGGGACGGGGAGAAGAGATTGGGGGTTAGGTGGCCAATATTTGTAGCTCTCTGGCTGGTGGGCAATAAAACACTGGCGGAGCAGCCACACCCGAATAATTTTATTCCAATAATTGGATTGCCTGGAGAGTTGTTAGTGAGGCTGCAAAAACACAAGTGGAGACTAGAGTAAATCTGTAAGCCCTAATACTAGAGTATCTGTGTCAGCTAATTATATCTGAATAAGACATCACTTTGACATTCCTAGCATCTTGAAAGATTGCTTTTTTTCCCCAATTCTGCTAACATCTGTCAACAGATGACAGTCTTTGTAATTCCTGTTCAGGCCTTCCTTTCCTTGATTAGTCTTCATGTCCCTGCTCTTCAAAGAATCCACTCTCTTCCACTATACCTGCAAACAATGGCAGTCTACATCAGATGTTAAAGACGGGTTTGCAAGTGATGAGACTTTATATTAATCCAAATGGTACCACCAGCCTGTATGTATGTGGAGCTGTAGAAACAATGTAGCCATCAGTGCCTAGATACACAGCCTGGGTAACAGCCTTGTTGTAGGAACACACACAGCAAAAAGTCCACAAAAGGGGGTATAACATGCAAACCTTCATCTACAACACTGTAACAGCTGAAGTTGTTTAGAAATTGTGACGTTCAACCAATGGGGTATTGGCTCAAATCAATCCAGTGATAATGTGATATTATAGCCAACCAATAGACGCAACACAGTATGTGTTGTATTGATCAAGGCAGACTCCAGTATGTTAACCATTTGTCTTCTAGTGGCATCTGTAACAGTTTTTGTTGTTTGATATCGCTGCAGTACTTCTTCGCCACCATTCTCAATTTTCTAGCACAGTTTCAACCATCTAGGAACCAGCTAAAAAAACGGAAATAATGATCAGGTTTTTGGAAATTCAGACCAAAAAAAACAAAACAAACAATGTCTACATTGCTTTTTTTCTGACCTGTTTAGCAGACACCACTTGATGTGTCCTCATATTATTTGTCTCTGTTAGCGACCTCATCCATGATTATAGTTGATTCACTGGAACTGTAGCTTGAGTCAGTTATTGTAGACATATGGACTGTTGGTGACTTAACAGTCAAATGCACAATTACTCTATGAAACTATACAAATTGTGTCACTATGAGCTTGGAAAAACATTCTTAATGTTTTTAACCGTGCAATTTTAAGTCAAATTTTGTAGCCAAAAGAGCAAGCAGGTGATGTTCTCCATCGAAAACACAGACTTATTTATTTATTTATTTCTCTGTATGACCTTGATGGATCTGGCTTCACAGTTTGCTTTGTTCAACCTAGACAATTGCAACACTGACCACAGTAACCAGTGCAGACTGCAGTCTGAGCACAGCCTTACGAAAGGCGACACTGCACTAGTTATCTACTTCAGTGTCATTTTTTATAATGAATAAAAACTGAGTTGAAATATAGGCTATATTATTAGGGGTTTTACAGATGCAATTGATAGGTAAATTAAGAACTCAGCTATAAATAATGGTCTATCTAAAAAAAAAAAATCACTAGCCTTCCCACATGCATGTACCTATCGTTACATCCACACTAACACAGACCCTACCCCATACACACACACACACACACAAGCGCACATTACAGATCTGAGTAAATCACTCCCACACCCACGCAGGTGATAGCACGGCTCTGCTCACTTAATCCCACCAAAGATATGGGCTGCTAATCAGTGAATGTGTGTGTGTTTCATCAGATCGGCAGTTAATATTGTCCCTGGTGGGCGGTTGATCTGCCTGTGGTGCCGTAACTCACAGCAGCGAATTGGTCCATATAGATGGGTAGGAGGATGAAGGTGGGGGAGGGTGTGGAGGGAGGTTTGTGATGGTGGCGGCGCTGGGGTGATCTACAGTCCAGTCTTCAGCACTCATTTTAGGAAACTTCTCTAATGTACTTTTGCACTGCCTCATTCTGTTGTTGTTAAATAATTCACCTCAGACTGAGGGAGTGTGGGGCGATGGACTGAGCTGGAGAAATGGGGGTAGAAAGAGCATGATTCACAGGTCATGGCGGGGCCTGTCCTTCCTGTCATATTTCATAGCTTTGCAGGTGAAGTAGACATTTCACAACACACGCATAATTAAGGGTTCGTGCAGGCTTTTTGTTTTCATTGCCAATCTAGTCTGGTGGAACTCATAACCCTGGTTATTCCTTTTCATTAATATAATGATAAAGAAATAAAACTGAATTCTATTTTGCTACTATTTAATATAGTTAAAATATGGGCATGTTTTTTTAGGGTGAAAAATAAAACGTGCTGAAAACTGAATTTGCTTGAATGGCTACTTGAGACTAGCACAAAAATCCAAAAGCAACGTTAAAAACTCAACTTTGCAGCAGAGATAAACATGTTCAGAGGTTTATAACTATCCCAGACCCTACGAAGGTCCTAACGCCTGAAGTACACCTCCCCAGAAACGCAGCTACGTGTCACGGTGACGCAGACCCAAATAGCTGTGATTGGTCTACTTGGAGGTGGCATGTTTCTGGTTTAGTATTGCCAGCTGCTTCTTCATCTCTGCAATTTTCAAATTGATTGTTTTGGTTCTATAAAGATGGAACACATCAAAGACGGGTTAACTGAGGAGGGTTGGCGATACAAACATTTGTATGCTTCATCTTCAATGAAATTTGGGTGAAATGTTGAAAGTGAAGCACAAAGTAGAAACAAAAATTAACCTGACAGACAAAAGACATACCAAAGGCTAACGTTTGGGTGGCGCTTTGCAGAGCGAGTCAGATTGACGAGAGTACAAGTACAAATGGCTCGCAGGTTGGGTAGGTTATGGTGTCTGTGTCCCATGGTGCTTTAAATGAGCCTTTAGACTGAAACTGAGACTTTTTATTGTCATTCAAAGTTATACACCAACAGTGCTTATTAGAATTAAAATGTGTTAAATGTACACATAATTCAGGGTGTGGCCCATGTATTGTTAACTGTCTGCCTAGGTGTCACCCGCATGCCTCCGCTCCATTCATGTTTCACCACTTTGACAATTTCTATATTTGCCGAGAGCTGTTCAGAGTCCTCCCTGCCCTGTGTGAGGTCACAAAGGGTTCGTCCATGTTTACATGTAGTCAGTGTCTAAAACCCAAGGTTTGTCAAATCAAACACATACAACGGGCTCAATAAGTTAATGGGACTCTGATCGGTTTTAAAATATATACATCAACATCTTACAGGAAAAAAAAAAAAAAAGTGAGATTCAAACCCACAACTGTCAACTGTGACATTTATGTCACCATAAAAATATTGTTGGTGGGCCTCATGTGAGTGTTAACCAAACAGCGGTTTACTTGCCGAGTTAAAGGACGTAACCCCACAGCCAGGGCAACGCAGGTGTGAAGACACTGATGCAGGGAGGTCATTTGTTCAGTGTAAGTCACAGCAAGCTAATTCCACAGCAGACATTTATGGCAGGCTGTTATCCCAACAAAGGTGTCCCATAGGATGTGCTAAACTGCCACCTACCGCTTAGGCACGAAAACAAATACCTAGGCAATAGCCTGGTACATTTAAGAGATGCAGCAGACCTTATATGGTAGAGTAAGGGGGGGTTGATGGTAATTATGGCACATTGACATAATTAAATTAAAGTGCAGTCACAACATGGTGAGAATTGAATTGAGGCCATCACATAAATGACAGATATGTGTGTGTACCATCTTGAAAGGTATGCATTTACATAACATTTCAAAGTATATGTCTCTGTTAGGGAAATGTTTTTGGCATGAACAAAAAGAGAAAAAGACTTAACTCCAGTAAACTGGTCATAGTTTATTGGAACGCTAGCTATCTGTATGATCTCCATGACATGTTGCCACAGGTTGCCAGCAGTTATGATGACTGGATGGCTTGAGCTTCACCTGTGGAGCATCTAATAGTTTTATGATCTCTCCATCACTTCCCCTTGATTTGAAGATGTCAGCTCGACAGTTTACTCGTGATCCATGTGTTATAATAGCTTTGAATGTCAAGTGAGTTGTTGGGAGAATCTAATTTGCTTGGCATTCTTCGCGACTGCTCTGCCCCTCCTCTTCGTTCCCTCTCTCAGGTGACGGAGGACTCTGATCTACGTCCTCGGCAATCACAATGGCTGCCACCTGCCTCTTGTAATTCTGCTCAGGCTAGTGTACAGCTATGGGTCTTTATTGTTCCTTTGCGAGATGGATGTTTGCTTCTTACACTGGGATTCTCTGAGGTCCAATTCAATACTGCATGCTTAAAATCTGGAGTTATCCCACCCATACCCTCAAAGATGAACTCCATCAACATTTATTCTCAATAAAGACCCAATCAGTCGCACAGCTGTGTCATAGCAACTAGACGGATGAGACAGCATACTTGGCTGAAGAGGGACTTGTTTTGAGGGCAGACTGAGAAGTAGAAGCCTTTGAACAAGTAGTCCTTTTTGGGTAATCTGTTGTGTTCACAGTGATGAAGGCATCAATAAATGTGTGCTGACCTCATTGGCCTTTAGATGACAGCAAGTGGTTTCAGCCAGCGTCAGTGTTGTAAACAACACGTAAACATGGGAAACTGAACGTTTATGAAAGTCCACAGCTTGGCCGATCAGAGTTCTAATCGGATCTTAAGTAAACAAAATTTCCTCCCTTTCATGGAGGCTTTTCTTGTCTTACTTGTATTCTCCTAGGTCACGTGTGCACTGTGCGACTGTTTTAACTGCAAGTAATAGGCCTGTCAAAGCTAATGTACCAAGGAGTTGCTAGCTCGTGCTTGTACCTTGCTGCAACACTAACTCTTTTTGTAATATCTTTAGCCTTGACGCTCTCGAGGAAACTTTTCTCTTCTTTAAAACACAGTGTTTGTTGTTGTTTCTGGGCAGCCTTTGCCTGAATGTACTCCATGTACTCCGTTTTGTGATCTATTTTCTTGTAGATTTGTACATGTTGTTCATTTCTTTTCATTTTCCAGAGTGAAGTACTTCCACAAAGTATTCAGTCATGTGAATGTGGTTCCTCTTCTTCTTGTTCAGTGATTGGCAGCTTTGACGCTAGCCCGCCATCACTAAAACGGAAGAGGACAAAGACGTTTTGACGTTCCAGGAACATGGATTTGGTTTATGGCAGACCTAAAACAAGCCACTGCAAAAGATGAGGCTGGGCTGAAGCTCAATACTGATCTGATCATTTTTAAAATGCCTTGATCAGCCCTGATACCCGTCTCCCAGCAGCGATCGTTTCTACAACTAGAGGGGACTGACATAAGACTGACTGAGTGACACATCTTAACAAGCAACAATGATGTGTTCTGAAACTGTAGTTTTAAAGCCATTTGTAGCTATAAATCCACTGTACAGCTTTTAACAAGTAATCTGCAAACAGTACGTCGGTTTGCATTTTACTTGCTTGATTCATTGTATAAATCTAATAACTTGCTGCTAAGTTATTAAACCCCACCAATCTCCGTCTTTTCCAGTAAATTTTCTAATTTTATCGTCCATTTTTATTGGATTCTGCTTCACGGGAAATGAAATTGGCCTTTTTATTCTGTCCCATAGCAGAAAGCGCACAGGTGTGACTAACAATATTAGGGATGGCTCAGTATCATGTAAGGTGTGCCAGTAAGCCCTCCCAGTGAGTCAGCTCACACAATACCAGGAACTGACACACGGAAAAATCAAAATGAAATGAAGCCGCAATTAATGTCATTAGTTACACTTGTGTTTGACAGGTTAACACATCCTCTTTGGGGAGAGCTTTTAACTCTCTTCATCAAAAAATGAATTGTGCCATGAAATTTGCCTTGTATCAAGAGGCAAACATCCTAAATGCTCCCATCAATCCAGCAGCACCATTTGGGTTGAAGCTATTTGTGTTATTGTGAAAGGATTTGATGCGTGTGTCGCACGTTCTTCCATTTCTTCTCCTCTGACTGCTTCTGTCCTTAAGACTGAGCATATATTGGAAAACTGAGAG
Organism: Planiliza haematocheilus; assembly: GCA_005024645.1. Classification (NCBI taxonomy): domain Eukaryota; kingdom Metazoa; phylum Chordata; class Actinopteri; order Mugiliformes; family Mugilidae; genus Planiliza; species Planiliza haematocheilus. Next base: position 4,877,040 of record SRSE01000744.1, on the reverse strand, counting down.
CGTGGATTTCTCACGTAATGAGGTGGTGTTAGGAGAGTGGTTTAGAAATACTTGCAGCCGGTTATAAATGGACATTATTTTAACTCCCTGGAAATTACAAGCAATTCATCGTAGAATTCCCTTAACTGCTTTAAAGATTTTGGAATGTTAATAGTGGGGAATTATTTTGGGGCTCGTCATAGAAAGTATAGTGGTTTGTTTTTTGTCCTCACTGAAGCTCTTGAGGTTTATATAATAATATCATTATTGGCTTTTCCTCTGCACATTGTTCTCCTTACATGCATTTATTATCCAAAATCAGTCTAGACAGATATAGCCATAAATGAGCCAGACCGTCTGTTGGAGGACTTCTTGCTGGTGAAGGATCTGGATCAATGTTTTGCGTCCTTTGAAAGTCCCTAAAAGATTTTGAAATGTTAAAACCAAAATGCTCTCCTCAGACTCCTCTTCAAATCCTTAGTTGTCATTAGCATTGTTCATACGAGTCATTCCACATGTGCCTGCAAATGGACAGCCTCGACACGCTTTGTTTCCATATCTTATTTGTGAAGTCAGTCAGAATCGAAGGAGAGATAAATAATCATTTGACAATGTAGCACAACAATTTAGGCGCGGTAATCTGTGCGCTATGATCACTAAATGGTGTTTCTTTATTTACCTATGCTGTGTGCAGCAGTTAGCACACCCCTGTGCTTAATTAATGAAACAATTTGCATTTTAATAGGCAATTGAAATGTACTTAGTTAAGCAAAGAGCTGAAGGAAAATAGCTATTACCCATTCAACCCCTTTCTCTGAATCAACAAATTATCACAAAGAAATGTTTCATTCAGCCGTGCATCCAACTGACAGATGTATAACCATCTGTCCTTATTGACTTCATCCCTCTTTGACGTGGGGAGTCTATATAATTGTGTGTGAGGTTGCAAGAAATGCAAGGAATAACTCGGCTGAAAGCCCCTTTTTGATTTCTACCTGACCCAGCATATCCAGGTTTGTAAAAGCAGATGTCTACAGAACAGATAGCAGCGACGAGAGAGGCCGTGTGCAGGAGCCAGCAATCCACCAACTAACCATCTCCACTGAGTGGATGTAATTAATTTATTGACTGAGGCCTAGAGGAGGCTGAGAGATGGACAAAACGACAGACAAAATCAAGGTAAAGCCTTTTGACAACCTGTTTATGAGGTGTCAGTTTGGATTTGGATCAAGGCTAGTAGGGCTCCACAAGGGCAAGTGGTGGCCGATTCTTAGTGGCTCCCGCTGGCCGCGTGCTGCAGAGGCTCCACTGGCTTTAACTGCAGCACCATCAGACTGCTGAGAAACAAAAAAAATAAAAATAATCTGAGCAGAAAATCTGTGGTGTCTGGCATCTACAAATGTAGTGAAACTAAATCTATGTGATGAACATGCTTCGCCCTAGGACGGCATCTCCACTGCATCCTCTTATACATACATAATCATAATTCAGGTCCATACACTAAGCAAGGATGCATAATGTAGTAGCAAGGAGAGGAAATAATTGTCCAATCAGAACTGATTATGTTACTTAATGAAGAGATGGTAATTAAATCCATGTGAGTACTGTGATGTTACTGTGTCTGTACTCTTTCATGTGTCCTTTTATGATAAAGCCATGACGTGAAGTTTCCCTTGTCTCCTTAATGAACCAGTGATCACTATGGTTTCATCTGTGAGTGATTGGGGAGCGTACGGTTTGCACCAAATGCTTTGGCAGATTTGTGTCACTGAGATGAGCCTTTCTTTGATTTCATTCTTATTCCCTCCACTGTCGACATACCGACGCAAGCAGTCTGAGCTGACGTCCCAAAATTCTCTCGGCCTCCACGACGTGGCATCTCCATGGCACTACACAGAAATGCATGACCTAAGATCCGCAAGTATAAAGTATAAAATGCCTTCCCGACACACATAAAGTAGGATCTGTTACTTCTGCAGCTCCAGATTTCAATTGACAATGCATTGTCTAACAGTTCTATTTACAAATATTTTTACTGAAACCACAAGACACGAGTAACTGACAGATTCATTTCTGTCAGAACACATTAATCCCAGTATAAAAATATCTTTGGCTCACAATTCCCTGGAAGAAATAAATCTCTCAGCGGTCCTTTTCAACGTCTTCCAGGCCTGGTCCTGAACTCCAAGTTGTGGCTCTTGTGTGACTCACAGGCTTTCCAAAGGGACAGTGACTGCACACATTAATATTCTAGTGTTCTGCCATTCTTGTTTTTGCACCAGTGCCTCCTTTCTTTCTTTCTTTCTTTCTTTCTTTCTTTCTTTCTTTCTTTCTTTCTTTCTTTCTTTCTTTCTTTCTTTCTTTCTTTCTTTCTTTCTTTCTTTCTTTCTTTCTTTCTTTCGTTCTTTCTTTCTTTCTTTCTCTTTCTTTTATTCTCTCATTTTCCCTTTTCTAGTTACAAACGCTAAGTCAGCTAGACTGTTCGCGCGGCCGCTTTAAATGAAAGCCAGCTTCATTTCTTGTGACGTGTCATTTGTTTTGTTTTTGTGCCGTTGCACAAATGCTGATGCTCCACTTCGGGGCACAACCAGCCAACACTGTAGTATTCTAAGCGGCCTGCTCGTAATGCCCAGTGTGTGAACTTAATTAAGGTTTTAATTCATTCTCCATCTCGGCCATGTGTAAGTCAGGTCGATGTGCACATTGAGCTGTGCCCGCTGGCCATTATTTGTGTTACTGTGGTTGAAGACAATCTTGTGGTGTAATCTAATAGCATACTGTATATAATGTATTCATACATTCCTATAATAATTCATTGTTTAACTTGTGGGTGTACTGTGTTTGTGATAAGAGAGGAAAGAATGATCTGATTTGCCATGAGCACAGAGAACATCTGCACAGGCAGCTGGCCTTGTATAAGTGAAGTCAAATTGAGTTTCACCTGTCCCATCTCATCCATAACCCCCAGACTGATAGCTACAACTCTAGGAGATTGCAGAGGCGATCCAGGCTATTTCCTCGCTCCGAGAGATATTTGGTATTCTGATGGTTCCGAGCATTCCCCTGGGCGGTTTTTGGCACTCAACTGAACCCCTCCCAAATTTTCTTTTTTCGTCCTTCCTCCCACAGGGTGGTCAGAGGTCAGACTAGACTGCAGAGCAGCCTCCTTTGAGCTTGTTGGGATTCAGAATCTTGCTTTTAGACACTTCAGCGAGGCAAGGATGTCTGCTGGCACGGAAGTTGGTGCAATACTTTCACTTCACTACAGTCCCTGAAATGACTGGCGCTGTCTACACAAGCAGTGATTTGTTCTGACAAATGCATACAGAGTGCTGGACGTTATAATGTGCAAACTACCGTCTGTAGTGTGTTTATTATCAAAGGCTTCAGTCGTTCACTGATATCCACAGATATTAACAGTGATGACAGGTTGACAGTAGTGAGTAGTCATTAAAGTTGTCTGAAAGCCTTGCAGAGGTGCTGTTTCTTGTTATTTTGCTGCTTTGAATGGGAACCCCTCCATTTATCTTCAATGGTTCTAAAGAGTAATCTGTTTGCTGCCTCTACTTTCAGGTACTTAGTTGGTACCTGTCAAAGGGAAAGGGTATATTCATAATAATGCATTAAAGTAGACACCTGTGCTGAAAGAAGACTAAAACACAAATAAAAAACAGACATGTACCACCCACTTAAACCAGACCAGACCCCCAATAGCAATGACACTCCTTGCTGGCAGCAGCCATCCCCAGCAGGATGCAGCCTGACACAGACACACACACAAAAACAGTTTAGGAACAACTAAAAAAACATGCAGGGAACAGCACAAGGTGTTGACCTGGCCTCCAAATTCACCAAATCCCAAACTGATCAAGTATCTGTGGGATGATCCACAGAGGCCCCTCCCCTCAACCCACAGCACCCAAAGGCCCCACTAACAACATTCTGTTGCCAGACACCACAGGACACCCTCAGGCCCATGTCTATTCTATGATGAATCACAACTGATCTGGAGTCACAAGGGAGACCTACACAGTATTAGGAAGGTGGTCATAATGTTATGCCTGATCGGTGTGATATATATATGTATACACACACACAGAGATAGATTAACCCTCCGTGAAGAGCAATTTTGTAGCTCAGCGTGATTTCTAGAGCCACCTGGCTAATTCAGAAATAGTCAAAGAGGTGGAGCTCAGGCAGACAGCTGGTGACTCTAAGTGACCACATCCTTGTAGTTCCTTACATTCACCTCCAGTACACTTCTCATGAATGAGCAAATTAGCTCCTGAGTCTAGAAACATTTTTTTGTACCAGGCTGTAAACATGTTTATTTCTATTGTAAAGCTGGACATATACACATGCAAAGCAACAAACAATGGACTATAACAGGGGTTTTCAAAGTGTGGGATAGTGGGCCTCCCCTAAGAGAACTCAAAAGTAGTCGCACCCCCCCACAATTATTACTTTTATTACTTACTGTTATTGATGTGTTTGCTTCACTAACAGTTATAAAAGCAGGAAAATGTACACTCACTTTACCCCCATGATTTCTCTGGTCAGTCTCAGTTTACCCTGAAGCTGGGGAAAGTGAGACGCAAGACTACTTTTTTAAAAACAATCACAATATCACTGCCCTTCATCCTGAATACATTCTGATAATTTCCGTTGATAGGGAACATCCTGAATTAATGGAAAATGTGTACATTTTATTGATATATCATTTTAGCTCGCTTAGAGGGGAGCATGTTGTGGTGAAGCTTCTCAGCAACAGACCCTGCATGGCTAAGAGTAAAACTGCTTTGAAGAATCTGTTTTTCAAGACTTTTTATTTAATTATTTATTATAGAGACACTGTAAATGGGTAGATCTCAGAACAGATTGAGGACTGAAGACCTCCCGGCCCTTACTGATGATGTCACATTCCGTTAGTCCATCACTGATGATGTCACAGTGCTATGCTACCTCAACATTCCAGAGTGGTATAAATAGCTTGCAGATTCATTTCACATTCACTTAGTATTAACTGCATCGAGAAGACAGTTGGTGATGACTAAACCTTGTTCTGAAAAGATATTTTCAAGACACAACCTACGTTTGAGTGACATGGCAGCGAAGACAACTACCGCCATGGACCAAACAAGCAGTCCACAGGAAGAGGAGACTCCTCTGACTACGGTGGACATGATTCGCCCCGTTATGGATTTTTTCTTCAGAAGGATTGAACCTAACCAGTGGGCGCGTTTGATCTCAGGATACCCTGATGATGAAACCAAATACATGCTGGCAGAGCTGCTAACGGACATAATTGCGATCATTGCACGATCAGCACTGGCAGACGTCGAGAGCGGAGGAGTTATGTCCCAGGAGTATCTGTTGTCCAGGTACGGGGACCTACTACCTCGAACTTTTGCTCAAGTACTGGATGTTCCAGATGACGTTTGCCGTGACAGCTCAGACAGTTTGAGGAGCTTAATTGCCCAAGAAGTAGCAGCATTTGTCTGCTCCAGCCTCTTTGCTAGCATGAACACTGCGAAGCCATATAGACAGTATGTCACTGCCCTCCAGACTATGGATGAAATGGTTGATCGCACCATTAAAATGCTGCAAGAGTGCACAGAGAAGAAGAGACTGGTGTGCAAACATCAGCCGCTGGTCATCTCCAGACCAAGACACACTGAAGGAGACCAAGAAGATCTGGAGTCCACAAAGAGTGATGTCGCTGAGAGTTTGGACGAGAGACCAGATCCAGACGCAACCCCAAACTACAAAGTGCGTCTGACGAGCAGGATTAAGAGATTCTTCAGGAAACCACTTACCAAAGTGGCACCTCCTGCACCGACACAGACACCCAGCGTTACAGAGGTCACCCCTGTGGAAGTATTCGTGCCTCCGGACGCAGCTTCGGTGTCTGCCTTTGCATTTGAGGACAAACCTGAAAAGGGCGTCAGAACAAAGGAAGAAACATTCGTGAGCAGTGTTGCAGAGAAGCTGATTTCACGGGCCCTTAAAAAGTCCAAGATGACCTGCACTTCAGAATCCCTACACGACATCCACCAGCGAATGTTCAACAGAATGTGGGATCAAGTCGAGAGTGAAGGGTTAAATATTAACCTAGACAAGTTGAAGGACATGGACGAGGCCGTTTTCAAGGACATGTGCAAAATGTGTCACTGCTCCAAAAAGACTCTGTGGCTTATTATGGCCTTAAAGGATCCAATATTTGAAGACATGATCGTGTCTTCTTTCAAAAAGCAGCTGAAGAGACAAACTGAGGAACCTGGCATCATCACAAAGTTCTTCGCAGCTGTGCGCAGAACTTTCTAAGACCCTGCAGACGGCCCCACGGGACTGGTGTTATTAAAGTGAACATCTTCATCGACATCGGTAAATATTTTTTTGTACCTTAACATACTTACTGTTATATAGTTTCTCTTGTCTTAACTTATTCTATTTTTTGTATTTTGCATTGTTGTTCCTTGCAGCTGTAACACCCTAATTTAGCCACAGGGATAAATAAAGTCTTGTCTTATTTCATGTCATCTTATGTCATCTTCCCAGATGAATCCAACACAGAGCTCAAGCAGGAGGTTACCTACGTGTGAGGACACCTCCTACTCCACTGACTGCTGCAACACAGAAAGCAGTGGAGTACTTACGTCTGGGCACACCTTCTCCTTCACTAGCTGCTGCGAGACAGAAAGCAGAGGAGGAGGGGGTTACCTGCGCAGACACTTCCTGTTCCTGATTACCTATTTGCGGTTTTACCTTTTCCGCTGCTGGAATCCGCTAGACGGAGACCAGCGGTGCAGCAGGATACCTGGATATAGGTCAGGATTTGGGCTCGTATCGTCATCTCAATGGACACCAGTACAACCTGACACCTAGAGGGCGAGGGATTGATTCCCTGTCTGGAGCATCTGCGCTGCTGCTTACTTCTCTTCACCTGCTACCTGTAAAAATAATAATAATAAAAAAAATAAAATAAATCTGTTTCCGTTTCTCTTCCTGTTAACAAGTTAAAAATAGTCATACTTTGGTTTCAACAAGATAAAAAATAAAATAAAAAATACGCAGTACATACTCCATACTATAAAGTACACTATTACTTGTAAGAGAAGATAACTGTACATTATTAATTTAAATTTATATATATAATATATTATAGACATACTCTTAAAATGGGAACAATGACAACAGTTTGTAAAACCCCCTGGACTAATAATGCCTCTAATAATATTTCAGTCTCAATTTAATACAATTATATTTATGTAATAATAATACTAATAATACATTTGATTTAAAAGCGCTTTTCAAGGTACTCAACGACACTTTACATAAAAAGAACATCAAATTAACAAAACAATGTGAAATATAACATCGAAAACAATAAAATAGTGAGCTAAACATTGAATGCAATTTTAAAAAGGTGTGTTTTTGTGAGAGATTTGAAGGTAGGAAGGTTGGTACAGTCGCGGATGTGTTTGCGGAGAGAGTTCCAGAGAAGGCTCTGTCGCCCCACGTTCGATTCTTGGTCTTGAGTGGTGGAGTAAGGAGGTTTGCGTCACATGAACGGAGGCTGCGGAGGACTATCAGGGGTGGCTTGGTCTGGGAGGCGGTGTTCTAGTTTTTTTTTTTTTGTGTGTGGTGAGTCTGAACATTTTGTGGATCTGCCCCCAGACCCAGCCAGGAGAGGCCTGACCCATCACTACATCCCTTCCAAACCAGCCCCCAGACCCTGAGGAGGCAGTCTGTTTATTAAGGAGCTGTCAGTCTAGATCTTGTATTAAGGAAGATAGTGGCCTGGTCCCACTCCCCCTCAATGCTTTCCACCATTGGCGGGGCCCCCAGAGTGACCCGGATCCAAGTACACAATCACAGAAATAGCAGAAATATGTTGAATGTTGTTGGTTGTTTGTCTGCCTGCAGATAAAAGTGTTGGACATTTGAAGAGGGCGGTGTCTGGGGACTGACTCACTTATGAAACCAACCTCAAGTGGCCGTTTGAGGAGGCACAGTTTCTGGCACAAATGAGAGCAGATCAGGATAATAAATATGTGTCTATATTTTGTAAAGTAGATTAACATTTGAACTAAATCAACAATGTTTTGTCTTTAAGTTCATAACCGGTGAGGAAAAAGAGAAACACAAGGGTTGGCGCTTGTTGCAGAACATCAGTTGGTGGGTATGGCTCTTTGAGTAATTCCGTTAGCACTTATCTCTGGTTTGATTCATTGTGTGTCATTTGGAGGCGTTTCATCACGCTTTTCCTTTGATATCACCAAGGTTGGCTCTAGGGTAAAATAACATTGGATGGCTGGGATCCACGGCTGTAAATCTGTCCTTAATTCTCTTCCTTCCTCACTCGAGTCGTCTGCCTGCGCAGCTGAGATGATAGTTGACAATTTAATTGAAGAATTGTTAAGGGACGAGAATAGGCATTAGATTCGCCTGCTTCTGCGCTTTTTGTTGTTTTTGTTGTTGTTTTTTTCCCCTCTAAATGTCTTGTGCACACCCCTAGACAACCTTTGTGTTTCTTGGACCCCTGATTGGGTGACTATCAGATTGTCCTTTCGGGTCCCTCCTATGCACAAGTGGGGAATTGCTTGTGACAAGTTATCAGGCCCGAAATGATGTCTATAATAGTGGATTAGCCGTTGACATGGCCTTTCATGAACAGCAGAGAGGGGACTGGCATTGTATTTAATGAAAGATTCTATCTGCAGCTTCACATGTGGCATGCTGTGACGGAGCTCCGACTTTAAGAAGCGGCCATCAAACTGTCATAAATATCTTATTACGGCTCGTGATTTAGCATTTTGATGGCCGATCGTCAGTTTTTATTGCGGCTTCACGGGCTTGAGCTAAACAGCCACGCTTGACATTGATCTGAAAGCTGCGGATCTTTATGAGATCTTCTGTAATCGAAATGAAAAGGGTGATTAAAAGGCCGTCATATGGAGCACATGCAGAAACATGTTGTAAAAAAGACCCTGGCTATAGAGCGTATTTAGTTGCTATGTTGGACACCTTTCTTTCGACTATATCCAACGTCCATTCTTCAGAGCACCTACTGCAGAGTAATAGCCTGTAATTTGGGAGAGACAGTAGCCGACAGCAAGGGCTTCTGCGCGCCATCAAAGGACTTATTCAAGATGGAAGATCTGCAAAACTGAGACAAAAATGTCTGAAGGCAAAGTCATCCTGCTCTCAACAAAAACAAGGGAAAAACTCATGAAGTAGAAACAGAAGATTATTGTTATTATACGTTTGCTCCTCAACTGTAAGCGTGGCATTAAGTTTTAATGCCACGCTTACAGGAAGAGTTTGACATTTTCAGAAGACTGCATGTTTGGTTTCTTGCCCAGATTCTCTGCTGCATCCATGGCAACCTTGTAGTGACAAAACTTGAGGAAGTCACTCCTTCCAATCAAGTGCCGCACTGCAGTTTGAGGCTTCACTGCGCATACATATTGATATCTATTCTGTGTGGAGTTTGCAAGGTCTCCCTCTGTATGCATGCGTTTTATGGGTGCTCAGTCTTCCTCGCACATTATAGATGGGCCATAGGTGTGTTAATGAAGTGTCTGTGGTTGTTTGTCTCTCTGTGTTAGTCCCTGTCATAGACTGGCAACCTGTCCAGGGTGTAACCCGCCTCTCAGCCCTATGTAGCCCTATGCCCCCTTGTAATTCGTTTAGGCATTGACTTTCTCTGCACAGACATCCTAGCTAACAGGACTAAAGCTGCACTAAATTCAAATGAACATAATATCTCATTCAGAATATGGCACAAATGTCCAATTGAGCTCAAGGACGTACTGATTAGAAATTCCTGGTCTTTCACTCACATCACAAAACAGGTGTTTTAGCGTAACTCTATATCTTCTGTGGCCTGGTGCAGCCAGACTGTTGGATTTCATCACTGGGCGTATTTCAGTCAAATGCAGAGGAGGAAAAAAGCACTTCTGCGTGCAACTGGTCTTCCAAACAAGCAGAGCAATTAAGTCTGTGACATTGAGCGATTAAGGTATTCTTGACAAATTCCTTAATAGCTGTTAGCTGTTCACGCCTCCAACGGCAGCCATACTGTTGTAAACAAAACCAACTCAAACAATTAGTTTCAGTCCCAAAGCTGCTTCTCTAACCGCTACCTCACAGCTCCAATGCAATGATGAAGTGATGGCATTTCATATCCAAAAGGTCAACTTAAATGTGAAATCAGAAGTCTTCACAACATTTATTATCTGGAGTCTGGACGGGCATGGATGTAAAGTGCAGCTTGAATGATTGGTGGAGGCATATAACCACCAGCTTGTGGTCCTAACTATATAATTTTGTAACATTTTTACTCCATGGTTTGAACATGTATTACTCTATATACAGCGCATCTCAAAATGCTGTATCTGGTATTAACAGCTGCAGATGAAGTAGAGACGTTCTAATGCATTCTAATGCTAAATTAGCTCTGTTGCGGTCGGTGAATCACTTAGGGCCCCGGCAAAATGTCTCTAGCAAAAGTTTTAATGAGTCCTGCATATTCTGTTACACTTGCCTTGAAGGCCATATGCATACTTGCTTAGCTGGTTTTGTGCCAAGTTACACTTCACCCCTGAGGTGCGATTTACAGATGGCGTCCTCATTGTTGTCAAGGGACCATTTGATTTGACACCAAACATTGTACTGTAGGCTGCAGTGGGACAGAGCTTGACATTTTATTTTCCTTGTACATTCTCAGGAAATACCTCCTGCCAGAAGGCCCACCGACTGGAAAACTGTCTCTGCAGGCACCTATATCCCTCGTGAAGACATCTCTTTCCATTTCTGGTTCTGGCCCTCCTTTCCTCTCATTCACACTTCTCTCCCTTCTCTTTCTTTTTCTTATTTATTTTTTTGTTCAAAAGGATGGAGGTGCTTTTCAACGATGGCTGGCACACAGCTTCAATTACCTGTAAGAGTCTGACTTCTGGAATCCGTGCGGGGATTTCTTAATGTCTGTAATGTAGTTCAGTGAGAAACAGATCCTCTCTCTGACATGAAGGAGGTATAAAATCAGTGTGCGCTTACTCTGTCGGCGTGAGAAGTCTGGCTTTACTGAAATGATTTCCCCGGCTATGCAGTAATTGTCGCCAGATATTACACACAAACCAGTTCAAGCGATTTTATGCATATCCGCCTCCCACGCTCCAGCTTCCGACGTCTTTCTGAACATGGATGTGAAATTGCACACTTGAATGCACCGAAGCATGAATTGGTGAGGCTCGACAGTTGCAGGTGCAAGTGTAGTTTATCAGACATGTTAATGCATCATATAGAGAAAACACCTGCAGCTTGCGGGCGTCTAAGCTTAACAAAGTCACCTGGACACCCTCATGTCTGCATTTGTTAAATGCACTGTCAATCCCACGGCAAGATCCTTGAAATCGATGAAACAATGGGAAACATCAACCCTGGACAAAGTCGCTCATGCGTGGTATGACTCCCCCCTACAGTCCTCTGCATGGTCACCCTGGCTCCATAGCTGCCTTTACAGCATACCCACGAGCCTGTTTTTCAGTATATGATAGAAATGTGCCAACATTAGACAGCATCACTTCCTCCGGGACCTAATCCCTGCCTCGCTGAAAGCTGTTTATATAATTACCCATTCTCTCTAAAAGATAGGATGAGGGAGCCGTGCGCCTATGTGTGAGAAAGAGGATGCAGAGCCTGTGTGTGAGAGAGAGACGGGGGGGTACTTGGCTTAAACAGACGAGTTAAATATATGGTATCAGACAAACAGACAGCCAGCAGCAAGGGAGCAAAGTTAATGGTATTTTATGCCACTGGGTATCTCACACTGCAGAGAGAGTGGGGAAAAAAGGAAAAGAAAACAAAGCCATAACTGCTGAACATAATTTAATAATGTTGCATAATAAATATTTGAGGGGAGTTCTTCTGTCACCATTGAAACTGTAGATGGAACATTATTACGCTATCAGTGATGAATATGCTTTAGTGACTCGATGAGGAAACGATGATTGAAACTCCCGTTAAACTGCAAAATGGATTTTCCGAAGCTATTTTATGGGAAATATACTCCACAACAGACAAATCGGTAGTTATATTAAGGATGTGTTTTTTAAACCATGATTTATGACTTTGGATATGTTTCTCCCCAATGTGGCGCTACTTCGCACAGAAAGTTAAAATTGATTCCGAACATGTGTTTCGACCTGAAACTGACGGACGATATTGTATTTAATACTTCAGAGACACCACGTGTTTGTGTCAGGGGGCTCAGTACGTGAGATGGCAAGGGTGTTATGGTGATTTTAGTTAAAAGCAGCCAGATGTGTTCATAATGTTTCTTTCACAGTTAGTAACAGATCTTTATGTTAGATTCAAAGACACAACGGCATTTCTACATAGCCCTCAATCAATCCAAAGCAGTGGCTCTGGACTTGAGAACAACAATCTGGTACCTGTTGTTGTACCTTACCTGTTGTTTTGAGTTGTCATTAAAAAATTCCAATGACAGTTGAGACTTTATAACACTATAAACAGAAACAGGAAGTGAGGAAGGCGACGTCAAAATGTCTTTGTTTGGCCCTTCACCTAGTACCAATCTGCCTTGGGAGACCCTACCAGGGGCAAAAAACCCCAGACATCATAGCCTCTAGGATGCTTAACGGGAACTACTGTTTTTTACAACCTGGACCTTATTTCTGGCATAAAATATGGTCGTTTACTCACCCAAATAACTTTTGTGTAATTCATATTCCTTCGGGAGATAATTAGATCAGCATATATCCATGTAGTGGGAGTGACTGGGGCACCGAAATATAGCCTCTCAGTAATGCATTATCTGCCGCGAAAGTCGTTTATTTCACCAATATTTTGTTATTGTACGCTAGTGCTATTCCCCGTTGAGTCCGGAGTTAGCTGTTATCATCATCTGAGGTCTGTGGATTGACCTACAGACCCCGTATGATGTTATTTCTGAGCGATTTTTCACCAGTCGGATTTTTCACCTATAATGTCGTTCCCCAGTCACTCCCACTACATGGTTATACACTGATTTAATTATCTCCCGAAGGAATATGAATTACAGAAGTTATAGACGAATCCGGCGAAACTACCGGAAGTAAGCGGGCGCCATAACTGAGCTGTTGCTGGGTTGCGTTGCGCCAGTGCCTCCTATTGGTTGTATGATGTCGAGTGGGAAAACATGTTCCGTTGTAAATAGTTTCAATAGCTGCAGTAAAATTGCAAGTTGGAAGAGAAAAAATTGTGAGGTACACAAAATACCCGGGTCGACTGCCCCTGTCTGGTGCAGTACGGTTTGCACAGATTTCCTGGGCAAGCACAAGATGAGGACATTCGCCAGAAGTGGGTGAACCAACAATGCTAGCAGTTAGCTGTACCTTACCCTTTCCTTTTGAAATGTGAAAATGAGATAAACTACGGTCACAAATGAAAAACATGAATTTGTTTATTTGATATTCATTTATTTATTATTGCCAAATGAACAGATCTTTTTATAGTTTCCTCGTTACCTAGCCTAGCTAGCATAGTTATTGCTAACGTTAGCTAACTAGCAGCTACAGTAGTTAAGTAGATATAATATCATCCTAGCTCCAATTATGTCTTTATTTCCCCATTCTCTACTTTAAGCTATTTTCATAAATAATCTGTAAGATCGTTTGTACCTTCATCTGTGACTGGAGGCCACTGTCTAACATCATCAAACCAACAAGTCATACTGCCTGGCTGTAGCTGTCATCGAGGGGGCTTTATCACGGAGGTTTGTTTACATACCAGTAACAGCTCAGTAATGGCGTCGCCACAAGATTCGGATTCGTCTACACGGGTGAGTAAATGACCGTGTTTTATGCCAGAAGGAAGGCCAGGTCCAAAAGTTTCCCAGCAGAACATGGAATCTCAACAGATTTGTCACACCGTCGTCAGTGTTATTTACTTCTCCTGTCAGTGGTTTTAAAGTTGTGGCTGATCTGTGTATGTATTCATGGTTTCCATATGAGGACCTTGACGTCCCTCTACAGGTACAGGTAGCACCAGCTCACACCAGCATACCAAAATGAAGTTGTTTAACACTGAAGGCTGTAACAATATGTGACAAAGAAAAAGCCCAGCAGTAACGGTAGCACACCATCATCATGGTATGTGCATGCAGCTCAACCACCTGTGGCTTAAATTGTACCGTTCAGGCTGATGAAAATAGAGCCTACTCTGACAAGCTGAGAGATGGCAGGAAATTTGCCCTGTACAGAAAATCTGCTTCTTTTATTTTGGTAAAAACGTGGCCTTTCCTCTGCCACACCCTCAGGCGAGTTTAGTTTTCTGGTAATAAGCATTAGAGCTCATACCAGAAAAGTTGAAAGTGTTAAATACTTTCTTGGATATGCAGTGATACTGAATAATAACAAATATACAAAATATCACAAAAACATTTACAATAAAGGTCACCTATGAGAATATTCAGAATAATTCCACCATTTAAGCCGATTTCTGCGGCGGCAACACAGATCCGTGATAAATGGAATTGCATCCAGAGCGGTGGAAACAGGATCTTTCAGCGAAGCAAAGAAATGTCAGGATCACACGAATTAAATCACAGATCGCACGAGGGGTTGATGTGGACCTAATCAAAGTGAATGAAAGTGGCCAAGCAAACAAACACGGCCCTTTGATGTAAGGCTGGCTTTCTTTTTGCCCCTGCCATTGAGATTAAGAAAAATGAGATTGCTTTCATGCCTTTGCAAATATCTTCATGTTAGGAATTAATTTTCCTTTGGCCCAAGATGCAATGAATAATAAATTGGCAGAAAAGTTCCCCATCTGTGAAGATGGGTAGGAAGCATGAATCTCTTGAGGGAAAACTTTTAAGACCATAAAGTCTCTCTGTCTGGGTATCTGTGTTTCAGAATACTCTCAAGTGGGGTTGCTGTTACCTGTTGATTACTTCAAGAAAGTACCAAGCAGCACTGAATTAATTCCCCAGTACTTCTAGTATTCTGTGCTCAGTGCTTACTAGTATGAACATCATGGAAAAACTGCAAATCCCCTTCATTTGTTATTTATTTTTAGATATTTTGGGGGGAAATGTGGCAGTATCCAGTGAATCATTTCATCCTATATCCAAGCTGGATATGGATGAAGCTTTATCCCTTTCGGCTTGTTAAGTAGGTCCGGTGGTCAAAATGGATTTCACATTTTAATGGGCTTATTAAAACCACTGGGCAGTTTGTTTTCCCACTGTAACATTCCCGTTGTATACACTGAGTGGGAAGCCTGTTTTTTTATTATAGTGTGTAATTAGTCTGTTAATTTCCCCTGAAAAAAGAGCGATCGCTTGTGTTTGTTGAATTCCCATCAGGCAACCCTTTAAAACAATGTAAGAGGCCAACTGTTGTGTGAATGAGCAGAGCGCAGCGCGGAGGGAGTTACATACCATTGAAACCGAGTAGATGACATTATTATGGTACTTAATTCTGCACTGTGTCCCGCATTGTCAGCCATGATGAAGTAAAAATTACTGATGACTTTGTGAACTCTTAATAAACGGCAGCCCATTGGATTTCCATTGTGCATAGATGGAGGTGACAGGCGGCCGAGTAAACAGAGGCAGTGCCGTGCCAGCAAATGTGAAAAAAAACAAAACGGTGTTTCTGTTTTTCAACGAGCAAACAATTCTTGATATTAGGCATAATTTAACTTTCTCTCACATGGAACCTTGATTTTTCTGTATTCTTCTCTGTGGGCTATAGAGAAGAAATGAGTATCTGTCTGAAACAAAATGTGGGGTCACATCTTTTCAAATGTAAGAAGCTTTGCAGAGTCAGCAAAGTGAGCTAAGCCTTGGGATTTTTTTTTCTGGCTTGAAGAACAGCCCTCGTCTCAGTCATTGGCTTTCTGTCACATCTATAGAATATTTAGACAGAAACAAACCAAAAAAAATGTGCTTAGGTCCAGTCATATACATTTTACATGTCAGTCATAGCTTCAGTGTAGTAATGTGTTGACATGGCTTTTTTATTTTTTAACAAAAATGTCTAAAATGCAGGTATTTTACTTTATACTAGATGTATGTTAATATATTGAGTTAAAGTTTCTCTCAGGTGAGCCCGTCGTGGGCGACTTGTGTATTTGGACCAACAATAACCAGAGTCCCAGCGCTCAGCCCGGCCTCAATGAATTCGGTCTTCAGCGAGTGTACTCAGCCTGTGCGTGCCCGTGCTGCTGCTGGGTGTGCCTTGACAGTGCGTAACATCTGTGGCATACATCAGTGCTCCTGACAGGACTTTGTGTTTGCGCAGTTTAATCATTGCAATCCCCCTCCCCCCGCCCATCCCCGTGGTGACTCATCCTGTTTGACTGAGACCTCCTCTCCACCCAAATTATAGCGCCGCGCTGCCGTGTAATTCCCTCTTGCAAAAGGCGGATCAGAAATGTTTTCTGCTGTGTGATATTTTTATCCACCAGTGTGTGGAGTGTTAATTATAGCAAATATTCATACATTAAAATAAAGCCCCCTTGGTGAATTGGCAGAGTGTGGCAGGCAGGGCTCTTTGACACCGCAGTAATGGTTAAACCGCCACAGTGGTATTACCTCCACATGTGCGCTCCCACTGAACTTATTATCCTCAGCTGAGCACTGAAAATTGGAATAATCATGAATTCAGAGGATGCTAAGCATGCCGGAGCTCCTTGTTTAACTGTGTAAAACAAATATTAATGAAAGCCTAGAGTGACTATCAGCACACAAAAACAAATCAGCAGTTGCTAAGTAGTGAGGTGCAGTTTTCGTAACTGACTGATTGGTTGACTGATTAACGTCTGTCATTAGAGGTTTTGTGTTTATGCAGAAGATCCCAAGGGGGAAGTCTAGATTGCATTTCTACCTTGTAATTATAATAACCCAATTAATATTTAATAAAGCCTGCATATAGAAAAGGCTTGTTAAGTGTAGATTAAAGCTTGCTTTGGTAATTTACATTTCCCCCTATAGCCGCCAAATAAAAGTCCAAGTTGTGCCTGACGACGTTAAATTTAGGAGAAAGCGGCATGTCTCTATTATGTTGATCATACTAATTACTTACGAGGAGCTTTATCCCTGTCTGCCTTCATCTCCTAATCACGCTGGGCCAAAACCCATTGAAAATCGAAAGTATAATTAAACATGGGCTATTTAAAACTTTGTGAGCACGGCACCAGCGATGTTGCAGCAGTGACAAGGCTGACACAGACGGATCACATCTCCAGAAAAGGGTGTTTTTCCATCAAGGAGGGAAGGTGAAATTCTGGAAAAGGGAATGTTTAACCCTCAATAGGGCAAAGTGTTAGGGCATAAGAAGACTTTGTGCATTTTTTCCAAATGTTTAATTTTCATGTAGAAAATCAGTGTCAGTGAAGTTACCATATGGTTCTTAGCCCTTAAGTGGTAAACAAATGTAAACATGTATTTAAACCATTAGAATATAAATGCTGGTTGAGATACTTGTCAACAGCATCACATTAGACAACATTAGACCACTTCTTCATGGTACCTAATAAAGCAGTTCTGCTCTGTGTTCATGCAGAGGTGGACCTAGCAGAACACATTTAACCTGAGAATGTTGCCTTGACTTTCACTGATGGGCCTTGTGAAAGTGTGTGTGGACGTTACCAGGTATAGTTCCTCGACCCATTAAGTGTTTATCCTTACCCAAGTGTTCAACACTCAAGCCCCTACATAATGTGAGGACTAGTCATTAAGTAGTCACAGGAAATGCAGTATATTTGTCAGTGAGCTTAGGACGTACCTGTAGAACTTTCCAGTAGTTTTCACGATTACATTATTATACAGTAATAAGCTTGATTGTCAGGAAGTTTGTTTGTTTTTTACTTCTGGGCTGTGGGTGGAGCATGTGCAGTTTGTTGCAGTACGCAGTTGTGTTTTTCTCATTTTAATTGATCATCAGGACTGGTACGCCTTGTCAGTGAGTGATTTTTAGTGTTTCAAAATAATAATATTCCGTTAATATTGTATAACTTTTAGTTAACTCTAGGTTTTGTGTTTGTGATTTTATTGCAGGTTCACAACCTAACCAACTGTCTAATTACTAATGAAACTAACTGACCAATGGAGCGTCATTAGTGTGCGTGTGAAATAAAAACTAAAAAGAGACGAGTTGTGTCCGCCGAACTTATCCTGTTAACCCTCGCAGAGGGAGTTTGCTAAGAGAAGTTAGTAAAAATCTGGACAGTACTGCTGTCGTTCATCAAAAATGTATCTAAGTGGTTAAGTTACGTATTTCCTCAATCCCTGATGTCTTTATTTACCTTTATTACTGGAGTGCATATGAAAACTTCCAGGGTTCCAGAGTTATAATCTGAGTTTCATGCAGGTCTAACTAACATCAGGGGGTAGATGTGTGCCCATGTCCTGACACACACACATTAAACGGTTCTGGAGCAGTGGTAGAGATCCATTGGAGACAACAGCTGTTAAAATATTCCACTGCACCCTAGATGATGTCGGGGTTTATTTGCATACAGAGCGGCGAACTGAGATTGAAACTGGATCTGAACATATGTACCTAAAGCTGGCCACTTGCGATCAGATAGCCTAGATCGGATCTTAATGCAAGCTCTGAACGGGCCCACTGTGTCCGGCTCTTGGTGGACTCATGCTGCGTGCAGAATAAAATCAGATCACAGTTACTCATGGAATCACGGCTAAAGAACAATAATAGTCTGACTTCTTTATTAAACTCACTGAAGTCTCAGACACCGCTACCTAATGTTTAGAATTCTCAATGTGTGTTTTAATCTTTTAACTTTAAAGTGTGGATAGAAGTCTTTTGCCAAAACGTTGCAGCTCCAAGAGCAAACCACATTATTTGAGTTTAATAGATAATGTCTTTTATTCAAGAAAAAAAAGTAGGGAGGCATAGATGGATCAAAGAGAAGGATGTTTTTCCATCAGCGTGGAGATTTTTACAAACTAGGGGAGGGTGGGTGAAATTCTGGGTGTTGATTCTTTTAATTAACACCCAGCCTGAGCCACTACATAATGTGAAAATATGTAAATGTTCTATCGCTTCAGCGTTACAGAGATTATAGAGGAAGAGTTGGCTTGGCGAATAGAGTTTGGGTTGACATTTAGTTCTACCTGCACAACAGTCATGTTGTTGTTTATATGTTGAACATTTTCGCTGGTAGAGTGACGGAGTGGCTCAAATTATCATGACGGGTCATTAGAACGTCGCACTAGACTGCAAGGATCAGAGGAGAAGCCTGATATCTGTCTGCCGTAGAAAAGCTATTCATCAATCCTCCTCTAACAAAGTCTAATTGCCGTTGAAAATGACCCCGGCACTGCCAGATTGTTTATTGAACAACTAATCCGCGCTTCTCCTCTTTGCCTAAGGCCTAAGATAGACGTGGAGCTTGATCAGTGTCGCATCACTAGCTTGAGTCTTTAAACCACACATACAGTACGCCGTGCACTCCATCCATGTTTAAACGAGTTGAGGGTACACAGTGTGCTGAAAGGGGTCTTCATTAATCAATCCCATTAACATGTGTGGGCGTTTGGTGACATTGAAACAACCCAAGACATGCCTCTCACAGTAGGAGGTACTTAAAGCGATTCTCTTTGAAGTTCTATTCTTGGTTTAAGTTTCTGTCTTATCTGTGAATGAAATATTAACCTCCAGACTGCTGGCTAAGTGTTTCATAAATATTGCATGGTGTAGAAGAAGTAATTGGTTCCGCCATCTATAATGGTTGTCGCCTTGGCCCGCAGAATAGTGAATGGCTGTGCAGGAGATGGTAGCGGTGCTCCTAATAGAGTTTTACAGATCTCCACTGCAGTCTGCATCGTCATAGACTCACAAAGGCTCCTACTGGCTGAATTGTAACTATTTCCTGGAGTGCAATTTTTGGGAAAAACCACTGCCTGGATTCTGACAGCTGAGTAATTTACCTAACTTCCTTTCAGAATATCACAGTATATAAAGTACTTGTTTGCTGTTGGTCGCTTCGTGAGAGGAGGCATTTTTAGAAGCTGATAACTCATTTAAGAACCAGGCGGGTTCTATTGGCAGTAAAGAGAAGAAACACTTCTGGCTTAAGCCGGTGCTTCAGAGCTGGTAAATATGTCCTCGTCTCCTCGTCTCTGGCTCAGATATAATGACTGGCTTATTCAGTAGTAAGGATCGATATCTCCAATAATCATGTGTCGCAGTTATATCAGATCTTGGAAATTGTTCGTTAGCAGGCTTTCTCCATCTCCCCTTGATCTGAATTAAAAGATTATGTTTGGTTAAGAAGGCTTGACACGTGGAAACATCAGGTTTCTATTCTTGAAACACAATGGCGACTGAACGTATGGCTCTCTGATGAAGGTAAAATCATAAGTCATGTTATGCTTTTCTAAGTGACTGGTGATGTGATCTCTATGGACAGATACCTTGATATGAATATGAGATTACTGGTTATGCTGCTCCCCATCAGAAGGATTTAACTGGCAAAACACAAGTTGGCTTGTCATTAAATAGTCAATGAGAAGTGCAATGAGTTTGTCAGCGAGCTTAGAACGTACCGCTGACGTTCATCAAAAAATGGATCTACATAACGAGGCTTTTGGCCGATTTTCTTTGCCAGCGGATCAGTCTGAAATATTCCAGGGAGTGGCGGAACAAGAATGAGTAGCCGCAGTGAGCTGCACACCTCTCCTTCTCAGAGAGGTAACCAGTTCCTTTCAGTTCCTTGCTCTTCGCAGACTCGTGCTGTGTGGAGAATAAAATCACATCACAGTTACTCGCAGAATCACGGCTAAAGGAAGATTAACTGCTTTTCTTTTTTTGTCTCCGTGAGAGATTCAGTAGTTATTATACCGCCCGAATTTTCATAACACCTTATGTGAGAGGTATGATTTGGAAGGTCGTTAAAACAGCAGCGAGATATTGAGAAATCTTTTGAAAGACTCTGGAAAGTATTATACTTTGGCTGTGCTATCTCTCTAATCAAGATGGCATGAACATAAGCAGCACAGGGTTGCCGTGTCCAAACTCTGCACGACTCTGCAGTTTTGTAACCAGACAATGGTCTGAACTTTTGGATGGAGGGGATTATGGATCTGGGCATCATTTATTTGCCGGAAGAAAGGCTCATCGGTGTCAAGCCGTCCGCTGTCGCGAGCGAGCGCGAGAGCTCATCCTTCTGTGGAGAATTTTGGATCCACATCCAGTTCTGGCTTTTATCTTGCCGCCTGCAGATGCCTCAGTCAACGTGAGGATGGCTATCTGGGGCCCGGTTCCAAAACAATTTGTCTTGTCACTTCCAGGCTTCGGGCGTGTGTCTATGCAAATGTGTCATCTGTCACGAATAGCAGCACACACGTATGTAAGAGCACTCAGATAGCATCATTTTGCTTGAATGCCAGGACACAGTCAGAGGTAAACTTGAATGACTAAGATATTAATAATAATGATAGATGATTCAGTTCTTAAAATAAGACATTTTAAAAATATATATATTATGTGAAATGGCTTACAAAGGCTTTAGGTAATCTGGATATGAGCACACGCATCGAGAGATTTTTACTCTTCTCTCCAGTGAGCGAATGAGATTTGACATGACTGACAGACTGTGATAGGGGCAATGTGCTATCAGCGAATCTCTTGTTTAATGCTATGAAAATCCTGTCTGTGTGGATGCCCTGCAGGGAGTGGCGATCCTAGTTTCTAGGGGGGCCTCAGGCAAATATGTACGTACGCTATCCCCCCAGTCCAAACAAGTGAAGTCAGTCATGTGGTAGATAGAAGACGGTGGAACACTGTCGATGAAATGCAGGGTCCTCTTAGGTTTACGTCCGTTTATGGTGTGATGCCAAAAGCTGCCAATGTGGGTGCACCCAAACCCATTTGCTTGGTTTGTCTGTCCGGAAGATTTTGTAAAAACTTGTTGCTTTTGACCTCACACTAGACTGATCTGCCCCTTCTCCACCATTCAGTTTTTGTTGGTGATCATACAACTCCACTTGAGACTGATGCAGCTTTACTATCAGTGAATGCGACTGCAGCATGTGAAGGCATTCATAGCAAGAGAGACTTCGCATCTAAAAGCTCCAACTCTGCCGTAAAAACAAAGAAAATGAGACGATGTCTGCGACCATGTGTGAATTTTTGTTGTTTGTTTTGGCCTGGAAATGTAGCTCAGACCGCTCGATCCCTCACCTCACGACGCGAGTCCTATACGGCACGAATGAGGAGCTGTGGCGAAAGCAGCCTCCCGCTCCACAGTTGCCACGCGCTCAGGGGCAAGCCCGAGCTTTCTCACATGACAGAAAACATCTTGACAGATATTTATCATTTAAGTAAGACTTCACCGCTTGAGGTTTCCAAGAACTCGCTCCAGCTTCTCAAAATGCAGACAGGAAATGTGCATTTTTCAGCTGACTGGTGACAGTTTTCCCCTCAGTACTATGCATATTTAAACATGTTTTATTTATATATATATATATTTCACTCAGACAGTATTGTGCTAAAGACTTTTTTGAAATGCCTGTGGATAATGTCTAAAGTATCAAACAGCATTCACTTTAAAAGCTGATATAATTTTAAAATTGTGTGGTTATTTTTCTGTCTACTCTGGTGAGAACATAGTAATGTGTAGTCAAACTAGTTCAGACTGAAATCTATGCATGAATCATTATTATTCAACATTAATTTGATGTCAGTCTTTATGAAACATAAAGTTGAATATGTTATATGTCATGTAACAATAGATTCCATTGTTATCTGTGTTATATTGCATTGATTGCAGGAAAGATGGAGAAAAAAATAAAGAATGAAAGCATGAAGAGTATGTTAATTATCATAATCCTACCATTCTTTATTAAGTTTGCCAGAGATCCCCCTTTGAACTAATCATGCCTCGAATAATTTATGTAGTTATTAGGAAGGAAATTATCTGAAAAGAATTAGAGGTGGCTCTAGCTCTGCCATTTAATATTTCAAAATGTCCAAGGTTTCTGATCATTTGTGGAAAAATTCCTCCACTATGTTTTTCCCTTTTTTTGAAGTAAGTGCTATTAGAGACCGGCTTTGAGGTTTAAATGTTGTTAAAATAACCTCAGACACAGATAAATTACACATGCTGTTTGTTCATTCTGTTTCATATTAGGTAAACTGTAGACAATCGCACATTTTCCACGCATTCCACATATTTTTAAATGGTCCTCAGGCCACATTTGCCGCTCTTCTGGTAAAGCTTTCCCAGGATAGAACCTTATTATAGATGAATTATTAAAATTGAAGGGCGGTTTTTGTTCCTCTCTAAGCTGATTAAGAGATCGGAGCTCCACATGTGCTATCCACCGGCTTCCCAGTGTCATGTCTGATACTC
This sequence comes from Planiliza haematocheilus, assembly GCA_005024645.1. Classification (NCBI taxonomy): domain Eukaryota; kingdom Metazoa; phylum Chordata; class Actinopteri; order Mugiliformes; family Mugilidae; genus Planiliza; species Planiliza haematocheilus. The sequence goes on along the minus strand of SRSE01000744.1, from coordinate 4,853,670 downwards.
ACCACGCCAGCACATTTCTATCAGTGCCATCGCGGTCTGACCATCATAGAGACGCTGTAAGAGCGCTGATTGAAACAGACTCCGGCCTCGTACTTATCTGATGAGCAAGTGATGCATGGTGGACTCATTAATAACCTGCCACATAGAGCGGTTGGAGATAATAGTTGTTTCATTTCCGCGTATCGGCATGTATCCCACCACTTTCCCTGCAACTCCATCGCGACCACCGATGATCCCCGATGTCAAAGAGGAAATGAACCATGAATACATGACCACGGAACAAATCCCAGACTCTCAGGGGAGAGACAATTACAGATTCATTGTTATTACCACAAATACAAAATCATGTGTTTTTTTGTTTGTTTTTTTCTTTTTGCCAGTAATTCTAGAGATGGAGACAGAATACATTCCATTAAATTTAAATGCTTTCACATTTTACATTTCAGTGCTCTTTGTAGCACTCAACAGTATATATATATCCTGAGGACAAAGATATTATTAATACATGGAAAAAGTAGATGGTTGATGGAATAAAGTGAAAATAAGGTCACCATTATTGCAGAGAACAGCTTCAACAATATGCCAGAACTGAAATGGCGTGCTGATGATGCCAGACCAATGCCCTCTCAAGGAGTTGAACTACAGTATGTTGTATTTGGTCAACTGTCAGCGCACAAGTGTATATAGTTCACACCAGCGTAGGCTACGTTTGTAGGCTACAGGGTCTACTTCCCCACAATCCCCGTCAAATTGACACAGAGGCCTAAACCCCCATTAGCCCGGTAGATCAGCCGGTCAAATGTTGTGATGTTGATATTTCCAATGAGTGCACAGCCATGTTTGATTTGAAAAAATTAAAATACCGCCCTGCCACACTACACAAAGAAAGTACATGGTGTACGACATGGAAGTAAAATAATAGAAGTACCGAGACGCCATGTTGGTCTTTTTTGTGATCAAAAGTTTGATTAAGAAGTAACTGACAGGACGCTGGCGAGAAGCCCGGGGCAAAGAAAAGTGTGTCATCCGCAAAACAAAAAGATGGACATTGAAGCAGGAAGGCGGATGTTATTTTTGTATAATGTAAATAGTAATGGACCAAGAACAGAGCCCTGTGGCAATCCATTACTGACGGTAAGAGGACTTGACTGAGCACCATCAGCAGAAACAATGACAACATTCAGTGGCTTCATGCGTGTAAAAGCAGCTGCCTTTATTAAGTTTCTCAGTTGATTTATTCCACTTCCTCCTGTGCTCCCACGCCCTTTCCAATATGTGCAAATGCAACAAATAATTGACCCGAGGGTAGCTGTAAATTGGAAACACCATCTGAACTGACCTGAAGAGCCAATGAGCAGTGTGCAAAAATGAAACACGGAGATTCTACGACAAATAACTGGCGCCGAAACGAGGGACACTAAACATTTATGAATGCCTCCCTTCAAACTAGTCGGGAGTCCAAGAGAAATCATGTTGTATGTTTCCTGTCTGCAGCAGCATAGAGATGTGCCCTGGGACATCATTACAAATGAAGTCATGCAAAACCAATGTAGATGATCTAAAAATTAACTATAAGACCAATAAATATACCACTGTAGCTTGAAAACAGACCCAATGAGGAGCGTTAGGATTCACTTGTTCTATTGCTTAAAAACACTGAATGACTGGTATCTCAGTATGTGTCTTAACGGAGGGAATGTGACAGATGCCAGAGCTGTTGATTTGTTCAGTTGCAGTGTTTAATTACTTCTCATTGAGCACTTTTTTCATTGAGGACTTAAAGGTTTTAGACTGTAATCCTTCAGCTTAAAGAAAACAGAAGATGATAGTGAAAACCCCACTCTGAATCCTCTCTATATGTGTGTCTGTATGTGATGTATTCGGCACTCTGTTTAGGGAATATTAAATTGATTAGACTGTATTAACGTCAATGCCATTGTCATCTGCTCATTGATCCTGCTCTTCATTGATTCCCTTATGGATTCAACATGTCCTACATGGTTCATGGAGTATCATGTAAGGCATGGTATCATTTTGCTAGTGTTTATACCTGCAACCGGCTCAGAAACAAGTGTTGTTTTTTTAGGTTAATTGAGACATAGGAGCAGGTGCATCATTGAAAAGAATCAATAACGTCTGAAGCGTACGATTCTGATGGATTGTAAAAATTTGTCTGAGCCGATCCCCTCCCCTAGTCTCAAGTAAAGAATGTAGGCCTTGGGATGGCTGTGCAGCTTTATTAAGAAGTGTAGTAAGAACCAGAATGAGCTTTTCCTGAAAAGACCATGAAATAAGTGTATTCATATTCATATAGCTCTACTCTGTAATAAAACGCATTGTGACATTGATGTTGTCACAAGAGCAACAACAAAGCTGAAATCTCTAAATTGTTGTTTAAGTTGTCAACTTGTATTGCAGTGTTCTTGGAAAAGAGTTCAGCACACACTGCTGAGTGGGACTGCGGTGTGTTGTGGTAAGAAGACAAACTCATTTTAGCTTGAATTGTTTGCACAACTTTCAGTGCAGTCTGTTCATTTGGCCCTAAACAGCCAAGAAACCATTTGTACAGGTGTCATCCGTAGCTAAATAACTGGGTGTGAGTGTATGTGCAGAGTGCTGTGCAGCTGTGATCTAAGAACAGTCTCAGATCTCTCCTTCTGATATTTTCCTCAGATAAACTGTAATTGATGTAGTTGTAGTTTGCATTTCAAAAACCATTCATGCCTCTGAGCATCCACGGTGTGTAATCATAACATAAGTAAAACGTAAAACAAATTGCAACATTTTAGAGGAAATGAAGTCAGCTTTCACCTTTCACCAGTGTTGATGAGTATATAATAGTGGAATAATGAGCGATGCGCTCCTTTCCTTTCAGATAACCGTGGGGGAAGAGAAAAGAAAAGGGGTGAACAATAAACATATGTCATGTCAGTTATTTTTGTCAGTACAGATCTGACATGTGTCACTTTATTGGTGGTTTCTTTGTTGTGTTTCAGCTGTTGGGGATCAACTTTTGTCATGCAAGTGGGGGGTCTCCAAAGAAAAAAGGTTGGGAACCACTGGCGTAGTGTTAAGCTTTTAAGCCAGAAAATCTCATCTCCTCTTGTCGCAGTGTTCAGCTTTCATCTACAGCAAGCACAGTTTGAAAAGACAAAACAAACTAATCCCTCTACCAGCTTGTTGAAAAGTAAAGAAATACATGTATCTAGTAACTTCTAATGGCAAGTGAATAACTTTAGACATCATGGAGACTTATTTAACCAATATGTCCATGTACTTGATGCTTTACACTGATCAGTTGTTTAGGGTGTCTTGGGTCCTATGGGTTGAGGGGAGGGGCCTCTGCAGATCATCCCCCAGATACTTGATCAGTTTGGGATCTAGTGAACTTGGAGGCCAGGTCAACACCTTGTGTTCCTAAACCATTTTTGTGCTTTTTGTGTGTCTGTGTCAGGCTGCATCCTGCTGTGGATGGCTGCTGCATCAAGGAGTGTCATTGCTACGGGGAGGGGGTGCCTGGTCTGGTCTGGGTGGGGGTGCCTGGTCTGGTCTAGGTGGGTGCTACATGTCTAAGTAACATCCACATGAATACCATGTCTACACAGTACAACATTGTATCATCACAAGATGGTCAATATTTACTTCTCCTGTCAGTGGTTTTAATGTTGTGGCTGATCAGTGTTTATGATAACACAGGCTACAATTGAGCCTGTTTTCTTCCTGGCTTCACTTTAACAGACAGAAATGCACATTTTATTTAGCCTGCAGTCTGAAAATGTAAAAATAACCAATGCAAATTACATTAAGAAGCACCACTAACACTGTTCTACTTGTATGTGAAACAATCTCAACTGATTTTCTGTGTGGCTGTTTCATTAATAGTTAAGCACACTGTAGCAGCTTTCAGGTTGTCTGGACACCTGGACCATTTTTATAGTCCATTCAACCTTGCTGTCCTTGTTCTTTGGACTCGGTACGTGACTGCTCTATTAAACATGAGTTATTTTGTATTATTTTGCAGACAGGTAACCCAGTGGGAACTTTAGGAGGAAATGGCAAAGACTCCTTCATTCAGGCTTCTCCTCATTATAATCTGCCTTGGAGGATTGAAAGTCACACTGTGTTTGATTTTCTCTGATGAGCATTTGGGGAATACACCTTTTACCTTCTTTTTTTTCTTTTTTTTCTTTTTTTTTTTTTTGAGGTTGGAGCACATGCTGTTGAAAATGTCAAATGAATAATCATCCGGGATGAATCAACGGTTGGGCGTGGATAAAAGGGAACTACACCTTAAGGAAAAATGAGAAAGCAAACTGGATTTTGATGTTCTCCTCGCATTTGTGTTTCTTTTTATATTTCAACAAAATCTCAAGGCTCCGTGAGCTACGTGCTAGTTGAGATTTGAGAGAGGCAGTTTGGAGAGTGATTACCTTGGTGAACAATAACAACAACTATTCAACATTTTAGGACACAGGGAACAGCATAATGAGTCACTTCTCAACAAATGTGTGCAAGTTTACTGCTGAATGCTTTAAATTACAAAATAAGCTGCCCTTCAGTTGAAGTCCTAGCAATAGAACCCTGTCCAGGGACAGGAAGCACACCTGGCCCTTTCTTCCTGCAAAAATAACCTGAGCTAGCACCTTGGAGCGGTCTTTGTTTGTTGTATAATTTGATCACTCATGCTCCGTGAGGGTCTTAGAAATTTGGAGTGTCTCCAGGCGGAGCAGAACAAAACGTACGCTCAAGCAGAACGGAGATGTTGTAAAAGTAGGTTTTTAGTTCTTCAAATATTAAAACTTTTAAAATATGACACTGCTTTGGAGCCAGCCACTTATTATTTTTGTAGCTCCAGTTAACTCTGGGTCTGGTGAATTATGTATAAAACATATACACAAAAACATTAAACTGTCTTTCTTGCATGGTCATCCAGGAATCCCACTCGTCTTATTACACATACTAGAGCTTGAATATCCTTGAACTCCTGACTGCATCATAAATATTGTGCTGGGAGCCACTTGAATATTATACCTCTCCTCTTGTACAATATCATTTCAAAAGATTATATAACAACACATATTGTGTAACAATCTTACAAAGGCAAACGTTGTCCAGTGGCTACGTATTTAAATTTAGCACCAGTAGATTCCTCAGCTCTTGCGGTTTTATCTCTGTTGTTAAATAGATACATTTGGCTTTTACTTATTATTGAACACAATAGCTAGATAGTCAAAAGCCTTTTGTGTCAACAGCAACTGCTTAACATGCACTAATGGAAGTGTAGTAATTAGGGCTATCAGAGTTAATGTTCCTTTACAAGATATTAGACTGACCATGACTCAAACCGTAGTGGGTGAGGGAAAATCCGGAAGTGATCATTGCAGCATTAGAAGAAGAAAGTGAGCTTGGGACATGGGTCACGTTCAGCTTCAGAGCCCTGCCAGATGCTTCTCTTGACGAGAACAATCTGCATTTACTGTAAGAACTAAGTTATGAACTGAGCAGGGAGCTTTGTGAGTAGTGCACACTTTTGAACTATCCCTTTAAGGTGCACAGGTTAACTGCACTGATCTGCCACAGCATTAAAACCGCTGACAGGAGAATTGAATAACTGACCATCTTGTGAGAGTTCAGTGTTCTGCTGGGAAGTTTTGGACCTGGCATTCATGTGGATGTTACAACATGCAGCAGAGTCACAACTGCACAAGGGAGACCTACACAACATTAACAAGGTAATGTTATGCCTGGTCAGTGTATGGAAATCGTGGTCAATCGCGATTAGATACTTAAATCTGTTGACAACCCTCATAGGAATAGTTTATTGGATTGTGCTGACAAAAATGTAAAAAGTGTTACTGTCTGTAGATGTCAGCAGAGATTGGTGATGTTGCAATGTATAAAAATACGTGTAATGCTAGAGGGTGAGTGGTATTCCTCTAAAGTCCTGGCTTGAACTTGCTTGTATCTCAGTTTTGTCTGACACGTCTTAATAGGCAGGAATCACCGTCCCAGAAGCACATCCAGCTGGAGAGTGCTTACTCCAGCGCTCACATTAACCTCTTAAAAAGCAGATACGCCGTCCAGCCCTATGTGCTGGAGTGAAAATGGCTGCAGTTTAACTGATCTATCAGACATTTCCCACTAAGCTCCTTCATCACAAGTGTTTTTTTTTTTTGTTTTTTTTCCTTCTGTGATAAAAGCCTCAGGCCTCCTGTTGTGTATTTCCTCACTCCTGGTGCATTAAGGTACAACTATACCATTTGTGTCGACAATGGCCTGGTACTGTATTACATAACCTGCTCTTTTCTTTGAAGCCACGCCAGTGTTTGCATCTTAGCCCCACCCTCCCTCTGCATCTGGGCGCTCACAAGTTTTCCATTAATTCAGTTTATCTTTATATTATTCATGCAACACCTAGAACATTCCAGCCCAGAGCGAGCGCTAAGGCCAGCCTGCTAAAGTGACAGACAACAAGGGGGGATAGGACAGAAGAGAAGAGAGACATCGCTGGGCCACAGTACTGGAGATAACTGCTACGGTATTCTAGTTTAATCTTATTATTGTTGAAACAATTGAAGGAACATTCTAGGACACAGCAGCGTTTCCCATACATAGACTCTAATTGGGCACGTTGCCCAGGTAGATAAAATCACTCAGTTCCAGCTTGACTAAATCTTAACTACACACCTGTCTGAGCTGTGCATGCTGCAGCAACTAGAGACTACGCAGCGTGAATCCGCCAAGTTAGCCTTTATTGATGTTCCGATGTGTTTAGGAGAATCACTAGGTTGGAGCTACAGGGAATAAAACAAAACAAAACATAAGTTATACTGTCCCCTTTTAAAGTGAACGAGTATCTGCATCAGTCACATGCTGCGAGACCCAAAACCCACAAGTAAAGCTGAAGTTGTGGGAAACTCTGGAAAGTCCTAATATTTAACACGCTGCAGGCTATTTATTGTAGGGACTGTTTCATTGACATGTTTTTGTAAGTAAATCCTTTTCACCATGGCTGCAGAGCCTGTATTTGCATTCTTTTTTTTGAACACGGTATTTATTTGACTTTTCAGAAAATATCCAGGTACACAGTGTACTGTGTATTGCCCTTGTACACACATGGAATTTCTTGTAGAGCCTAAGTGCCTTTTGAAATTCTTTCCAGCTACATGTAACCTTTAGTTACCATGGTTGCTCACAGGAAAGTGCTAACAGTGTTTCAGTTTGTTTAATTCTTTGTTTCTCTTCATTGCATCTGGGTCGTTCCGTTGAACTTTGACTGAACGGAAATTTATCTGTTAGAGCTTTGTTTTTGAAAACTGGGCTTAGCCAACAGGGCTTTTGGTCCGATTTATCTCTAAATTCACCCCTTCCTGAGCCCGGCATGGCCAGACTCATTTCTTATCGGAATATGAGTCTGCTAATAGCCACTGGGATTTCATTATGGGTCAGGGTTCAACTGATACAGAGACAAGAAAATACATCTGCACGCGGTTTGATATTCCTACAAAAATCTGAGCCTTTGGTTGTAAACAAATACAACTTTAAGGTACCCCGAGGATGTGGATGACCTCCTGAACTGCTCACAAACTCATTGGGGCACCTCAATTAATAGTAAACATGTTGGATGTCTAAAGTTGATTTGAAGTCTGTACTTTTACAATAACCGTTGAGGAAAAATGAACTACTATGTGAAGCAGCTGGCAGTGTTGTCATGCAACAGTAAGCATGCTAGCTCTCCAGGCTAACTTTAGCTTGTATATGATTGTAGACAGATACCAGAACACCACTTGTACAGAGTGTCTTCCCAAACGTGTTCTACAGTTAGTTCTTCTTCTCCTGTTTTTTTTAGGCATGGTTATTTATCTGGCATGATAACATATAAAAAAAACTCTGCTGTACTGTATGTTGTGCAAGTGTGTAGGATTTTAAGGTTCCCATAGCCTGAGCCCAGCTTTACTGGTGCTCTTAATTGATTATTCAGTCTGATCATAAAGTTTAGAGACGACGCTTTTATTCCTGAGCGTCATTGATGCTTTTATATTTCATTTGTAATTCTCTGTAAAATATGCACTGATCAGACATAACATTATGACCACCTTACTAATACTGTGTAGGTCTCCCTCGTGCCTCCAAAACAGTTGTGACTCATAAGAGAATGGACATTTGAAGAATATATTTGAAGGCCTTGTGTTTTTCATGTTTTTTTATTTTTTTTTCTTAGTTTTTCCTAAACCATTTTTTGTTTGTTTTGACCATACCAGTTAGTGGGTGCCTGCTCTGGTCTTGGTGGGTGGTACAAGCAACATCCACATGAATACCCGGTCCAAAAGTTTCCCAGCATAATTGTCACAAGAAGGTCAGTGTTTGTTTGTGGTACTATACTGTTGATAGAGTCCTTAATATAAATCAAAAATGCAGTCTGTTTATAATTAAATGAACCAACTTTCTGTGTCAGATCACTGCATTTGCAACAATTATCATTTTAAAGCTCCCAGTCCCTTTCATTGTTGCCCCTCATAATCCTGAATGTCATGTTCATTGTGGAAAGCAAAATGTTCCAAACCACAAGGACTCAAATACTCAAGCATGAGTGCCTCAAAGTTGCTGCAACCCCCCCCACACCCCACCCCGATATAAAAGGAGAATTTAATTAGGTGCTTAAATATTCAATCACTACTCTCGTTCCTTTAACCAAGAGGCTCTCTGTTTGGATTTGACAAAGAGCCAGGGAGCACAGTGCATGCCTGGTAGTTAAAGATAGTAGTGAGTCGTTACCATTCAACCACGACAGGAGACACCAGAAGAACAGGCACTTTGTGTTAATGAGCAATGTCTTTAGGACCAAATACAAAGCCCTGCTTAGTAATGTTACACAGTATTATGTCAAAGATGGTTCATCTACAGTCTGAAGTTGTTTCATGGCCATTGCCTGCCCATTCAAATTGCCATATTTAAGTGTACAGTTCTGGCAAATATCTGAATCTGTGACGTAAAGAAAATCATAGCTGACAGTGTCAGATATAGCCGTTGTGTAGCTGTGTTTTGACGCATTACACATGCTAAAGAATCAAAGCTACAGTGTAGCTTTAAAGGCAGGCACTACAGCACGGCCTCATATATGTGACATATGAGTGGGAAGCATCCATTATTCATGTTATCAGTTACAGCTGCCATGACATGTCAACATGTCTGCTGTTGAAAAGGCTGAGTGTCATGAACAGTTGTCACTCTCAGGCCAGATTGGCAACTTTGCAAACAGAACATCTCAGACTTCACATGACAGACAAAATATGTGCAGGCCATTAAGCTCGCCAGGGGATGTGTCCTTATATGAAATGAAGCTGACAGGTTTAACTGCACTACTGTTCCACTTCAAGGTGAGGTCAGGTGCATTGCATATTCATTTAGTTAAGCATTTAATGACTGCCCTGCCCTGCATGCTCACCAGAGGATAAACCCAGTGTTTTCTGATTCAGTGCAGATTTCTCTCTCACTTAACCATTAATTTAAAAGAACAATTCTTTTTCCCATTTGCTTTAAATTATATGTTTAGTTTTGTTAATCATTTACCTCGTCCTCACCATTTAGCCTTTTTAGTTTTTATTTGTATAATTAGGTGTTAATCAATGAATAGATTGATAAATGGGCCAGGGGACACATTGACTGGTGTTAATTATTGTAGATATAAACTATATATGTCTGCCTTGAAAAAGAAGTGATGATTTGATTGACCTGCAGATCTACGCTTTGCTAATCAGTTTCCAACAGAGAGACTCCAGACCAGCTTTTCATCATAAAACCTTTGTAGGTGAACCCCCGTGATGTTCTTCTTATTTCCACCAAGAAACCTGTTTAACTGTGTGGCCAAAATGAACAACCTTGAGCTCTGCCTTTTCATATTCACCTTAGTGTGAGATTCATAAAACTGCTGCATAAATGGACATTTTTACTTATGCCTAATCAAAAGAAAAAGAAAAAACACACTGATATAATGAAATAAAAGAGCAAATATGAAAGAACGGGGAGATTGAAGAAGCTCCTTTAACGTTCACACCAACGCATTTTCACCTCCTTGCTCTCCTCACATGTTGTAAATAATGCATTTTAGTTGTAATGCATTACATCTTCTGTGGTGCGCCTTTTTAAATATATAGATAAACACTTTAATGAAATTGTGCCGGCTCTGCAGCTCTTATCAAGACGCTGCAATAATACACACTAATTACATTTGAGGAACAGATTACACAATGAACAAAATTCTCCTTCAGTCTTAAACATGCCATTTGTTTAAGGCTTCAATTAGCCACTAGCGCGAGTCTTGGAGTGGCGGAAAAAGCAGTCCACGTGTCTTTGTGACTCATTTACTGTTTTGATGGAAAAAGGGGTCAGAGCTGCTACCTGCTTGGTTTACTGGGACGGCAAAGAGGGGTCAGGGGTATCTTCTCATCCTGACGTAGCCTGATTAAATGTAATCAGAATACAATCACCGCTGGGGTTTCATTATGGGGTGTGTTTCAGTCGATACAGAGAAAACAAGTACCATTTAGTTGTAAACAAATTCAACTCTGTGTCGCTCGGATGATGTTAATGACCATGTCACTGTTTCTTTTTTGTCCAGATCTGTGTGAGAGAAAAATATCAGCAAAGTCTGACCAAGGCGTGTTTCGTTTCTAGAAAACCTGTGGGCGGGAAAATCTGGACTGGCTTTGGACTACTTTTTAACATCTCTTTATCTTAATTATGTATAACAACTTCCAGCTCTGCTTTCAGGCTCTTCAGTTGAAATGAAGGTGAATCTTAATGCAACAACATACAATATATCATGGTCCATAATCCCAGTTTGGAAAAGTTTTAGAAAAGACCACACTGTCCTCTCTGTACATATCTTTTTTTGTTATGGTGGTGCAACTTCTTCACAGAGGACAACGAACTCTCGTAAAAAATCTATTACCACAGACAACAGTAATGAACTGAGAGCCACCAACCCTAACAAAAACAAAACACAAAACAAAGCTGCAGCGTCCCCCTGCAGGCTGCCTGTGCTGAATATTCTGAGAGCGCTACATAACGCTAATAGCACCTGAAAGCGTCATGTTGAGAAAGCTGTTCCCTGCAAGAGGATTAAGGTGGAATCTCTGACCGCTAGTGGTTAGGTATAGTGGCTCAGAGCTATATGATGCCCTGGCAATGTGGAGTTCTTCCTAATGGTACCAGGAAGTGTAGTAATACGCTGAAAAAATAATCAAAGCAAAAGAAGAGGAGGACATGCTAGCGTTAGAGTACATGGATGTGAATAATTCAGGTTTCAAAATATTATGAAGTACTTTTTCAGTGTTCAACATCTGCATTTGCATGTGTTTATTTATTCTTATTTATTGATCCCCCGAGAGGAAATACTTTTTCTGCATGTATCACGTTTGTGATTAGGTGCTTGCTCAAGGCACCTCTGCTGTGGACCTAGATAGAGATCAAACCTGTCCCAGACTGGGGCTAGAACACAGACCAAACAACACTGAGGAGACTGAGGAGACTGAGGAGACGGGTGCACTGATGCTGGCCACCATCTATAATGAATTAATTACGTCTACAGACGTTCAGGAAAATGTGTCTTCATTGATGTCCTGAGAGTCCAGACTGGCTGAGTTTTTAAAAATAATTCTCTGAAGGCTGAACTAAAAAATAGTTTTGTGGACTCACAAAATATGATTTTTGAGGAGAATAAAAGATGGTAGAGAGCTAGTTTGCTGAATAGCAACCTCCACACAAGCCCCCCTCAGCAGCCTAACGGTATTTACTGATCAGACATAACATTATGACCACCTTCCTAATATTGTATATGTTTTCTTTGTGCCTCCAAAGCAGATGTGGCTCATCAAAACCTCATGAGAATGGACATGGGTGTGGTGTCTGGTAACAGAATGTTGTTAGTGGGGGGTTTTGGGTCTTATGGGTTGAGGGGAGGGGCCTCTGTGGATCATCCCAATTTTTAAAGTTGTTCTTGAACTGTGTTGGTATGTGTGTCTGTGTCAGGCTGCATCCTGCTGGGGATGGCTGCTGACATCAAGGAGTGTTATTGCTATGGGGTGGAGGTGTCTGGTCTGGTCTAGGTGGGTGCTACATGTCTAAGTAACGTCCATATGAATACAAGGTCCAAAGTTCCCCAGCAAAACATTGAATTGTCACAAGATGGTCAGTGTTATTTACTTCTCCTTTGAGTGGTTTTAATGTTGTGGCTGTTCGGTGCATTTGTCTTACGCGTGTATTCTGTCAATATGTAAAATAATGTCTGTTTTCCCTTTTCACTGTTTCACCTTTGCTTATACAGAACGTGCTAAGCCTCTGAAATGTTAAGACCTTTTCCGGGGCTGATAGCATTTTGAAGGAGTGCCTATTATGCAATGTGTTTACGCTCAGGGGGGCTTCTCCCCGCATCCTCCCAGTTCCCATTAGCTCGGAGGCAGCCAGAAGAATATGAAGATGGTCTGAAAAGTGAATGCTCAGCTTCGTGGTTCCTTGATGGCCAGGAGCTTATAATTTTCCTCGAGAAGCCGAGCTGATATTTCCATTTTGTTTCAGATTTATGGTCGGTGCACTGCGGAGGGAAACAAGTCACCGGGCGGGAAAGGGTTTAGAATCAAAGGCCCACAACTAATCTTGATCTTGTCACAGGTTTAATTACATTTTATTAATAAATGTTTGTTTATCACATGCATCCCCAGCTTTACTTGCTCCCTGATGGATTCTGGCAGATGATGCACGTAGTGTTTATTCAGTGGAAGAAAGACTTCTGAAAGTTTCTGAGGTTGTACTGTAGACTCCCTCTAGAAATGCATTCATTTGAAGTTTTAATTTGGAAACAAACGGTTCTTGTTTTTACATTTACTGTTTTATCTGTGTACTAACTAGTAATGGAAAAGAAGTATTCATCTAAAGAACACTCACAAACCAAGCATTTTTTGGTATGCATGCTTTTTAATTCTATATCACTTAGTGTTTATTTCAGTGAGAACACATAAAGGCAACGGTGTGTTTTTGTAAATAACAGAGAAGATACAACTTTGCAAAATCATATTAAACTCCTCAAAGCAATGTCTTAAGATTCTAAAGATGTCCGATCTGATACTGAACGGATTATCGACCGATCCAAGTCCCAATCCCAATTTAAATAAACAGAATGTCCTCTGGAAATTCGTAAAAGCTTTCCTTATTCTCCTAGATCACTTATGCACCATGCAACTGTATTAATTACAGCATCCCTATTGGATACTGTTATTTAAATAATCTAAACGCTGAACATGCTTTTCTGCAACGTCATCTGCAGAAATGATTATTTAAAACTGGACACCTTTTTAAATAAAACACTTCAGACAAACATTCTTAGAATAAACTAAATCTCCTGTGTAGCACGGATGCTAAATTGACTGCATCTTTTTTTCTTATCAGCCACTGTGTGTAGGTGGCCTTCACTAACTGAGGAAAAACACATATCTCGACTCTCCAAGTCGACTCTCAGCCCACACAGGCGAGAAAAAAAAAAAAAAAAAAGATGCTGAGGGATTTGCTGCAGCTCCTAGAGCCCATTCTGTGGTAGGAAAGCTGTCACTGCTCCATGATAGCAGTACAGTATTAATTAGGCCACCTTTAGACCTGTATTTATTTCACCTTTCGTGCTTTTATATTCAAAAGATTTTTATTGTCGCATTATTATGAGCTGCTGTCACATTAATAAATGCTTTGATAGTCCAGTAGTCATGAAAGGTGCTGAGTGGAGACATGTTGTGTTTTTCTCGTAATTAGAAAATGCATTTAAAAGCTGCTGTAGGTTCATTTTTTCATATTAAACTGTTTCTTTTTAGCTACAATAAATCATGTTTTTCACCAGAAAGACTTAATCACGTCAGTTCTTCCAAATTCAATAAGTACTGATGGAATGTGGGAAATATTTTCTTCAAGGCAAGGGAAGCTGTGTGCAGATTTTAACCTTTCAGATTTTTAACATCTCCGTCACTATTAGCTGCAATTTTATTACTTTTAAGCAAGAAAGGACTTACCGGCTCTGCGACTTTCATTTCAAACAGAAAGACACAGGGGCGCCAACCTCATTTCTGCCATCTCTAAGCTGCCTGACCCTGTTGGAGAGCAGGTCACAGCAGCTATTCATCCCTTTCCTCAGAGACGGAGCCCCCATCCCATCCCTCAGCACTGTCCCACCACCACTGCAGAAGCCAGTTCCACAGAATTGGCCCCTTGAGTTTTTTAAATTCATAATCAGCCAAATAGTTTCCTGTAGTTTCTTAACTATCCTCAGCTGCATTGCGATGAATTAAAAACCGTTGCACGTGTGATTTCACTTACTGTGGTCGATTATCCCTCTTCCCAGTTTAACAGCACCACAAACTACATCCTCTGAAATGATCAAGTTGATCTGCCACCTTTCTGACACTGGTTCAACGTGAACTGAACAACAGGATTTAGTGAAGGACTGTTTATTAGAGTGCATTCATTTTCATTAATGTTTTGGCAAGTGATTACATATGTAGAAGAATTATTTAAGTTCAGCTTACACCTGGGAGCCAGATTTGGCCCCCGAACTATTATTTGCCTAGCACCAGTCTAAATTATGAATTAGGCTAGTTACAGAGTCCCACCCCTGCCACCGAGGTCGCATTAAATGCATCCTATAAGATGCTGGAAGATTTCCCATGACGACCTTTCATCTTCACAAAATGAACGTATAAACACGTAAAAGACGTTTCAGGCAAAAATAAATAAATAAATAATCCTGTATGTATTCAAAGTCGTCTAAAATGTCGTGAAAGACTAGTCGCCATCAAGTAATCGATGACGTCACACGTAAAAACACAGTAGAAAGGCTTTGAAGCAATGAAATCTGTATTCTTGACCTAAACACATGTTGTAGCATCTGACACAGAAGAAGCTAAGGAGGCTTTTCTGTCAAGGTATCTGAAGCTTGTACACGGGGTACTGTCAGCTGTAGAACACAACAGCATCACAAAACAGCACAAAAAACAAACATTGTTTACAACCATGGCAACAGTGTCAGCTAATAGAACTCAACAGAACTGAACATAAATACATGAGCTTATCAATACTCAGAATCCGAATGTCTTTATTGTCATTGCACAAGTACAACGAAATTAAAAGTACCGTCTCTTAAAGTGCATAAAAAAGAGAACATAAAAGAAAGAAAACAAACCACATGTGTACTAGCCTTCACATGCGCTGCAGATATGTTTATCCTATATTTAAATCGATATCTAAATCAACACTGTCAATAGCATTTAATAGTTCTTCACAGCGTGTTGAAAGACAGGATAAAAAGCGGTATATCTCCAAATCCTTTTCCGTTTTTAGCGGCTAAAGATCTAACAATTGTAGACACTGATATTTAACAGCATATTACTGATATGCAGCCTCCTTCTCTCTGTTACCACAGGACATTTTGAGAAGTTGTTCACTCACTGCCGTTGAGAGGATTTGACCGTTCCTCTGATGCCTTTTCAGATGAGTGTGTATTGCAGTAGTACATTTGTTGTATTTCAGGACTGACTTACATATTAAGCATGTCACAGTAGAATGGGATTCATGTTTAATAAACTGTTTCCACACACTTGATGAACCACTGCTAGTTTGCTGCAATGACTCACTGAGCCCCTCACCTGTTTTCTCAGAGACGTGAATGCTGCTATTGTCAAGGGATCGGCAACGAGTCTACTTCCCTGCTTAAAGCGTCATGGCACAGCTGTAAAAACTACTACAGAGCGGATTTGAAGCTCATTGTGTTGGATGCAGTTGACGCTGTCTTGGCCTATCCAGAAATTTTAAAAGATTTTGAGTGGAAGTGAAACTGTTGGGGGTTACCTAAACAGACATCTAGCCCCCTGTGACTCAAAGTGCGTGACTGCAGTCTTAAAGCGGCCATTCAAGGAACTGCAGTATTTTGGTAATGGCTTAATCTGTCAGCACCGGGGGTGTCTGCTTACGTTAGACTAAATTGCCGCCACTGGCAGCAGGGAAGTTTTTTGGTTCAGTGTTTCTGTCTGTTCCCCCTGAGCATAATGCTGGAGACAATTTGTCTAAGCTAGGCTCACTACTTGCTGCCACCCTCTTTTAATGGATTGGAGATTTATATGTTCGACCTTCTCATCTCAGCATTTCTAAGAAAGCAAATAAGTGTTTGACTACTCCTCTAAAAATTGACTTCTAGATTCTGCCAAAGCACTTGACTTTTGATTTCTGCAGTTGAATTCACACCATATGATGTTTCTAGTCGCAGCACCATTATCCATTTCATGTATTAGACTTCTGAACATACAGCACTTTGATAACATTATAGCAGCTTCAGTAAGCCGTACTGTAAGTTTGAGCACTGAAGCAGAAATAGGAATATTAATGCTCGCCAAGTGCTGTGATCTCCTAAGGCCTGTGTAGCATGCAGAGCAGATATCACCCGGCTCCTCTGCACACAAGAGGATTTTATTGTGTAATTCTACATCAGGGAACGTTCCCTTCTTGTCCTCTGCAGTTGGAAATACTGACACGCGTTAAGGCAGGGGAAGCATATATTAGCATTTGCGACTTATAGCGATGTGTAGGAAAAACATACAGCTAACACCCATTCACAAACACGGGGACGTTTTATTGTCACAGACTTATTGGTAATAATTTCCATCCGATGTGAATTATGCAGGACAGTGACACAGGGTGTAGAGTTAATGGGGTTGAAGACCGTATAGTGATTAAAAATGAATAGCTTTGAATGTTTAACTTGAATCAGATTGAATATGTGGAGCGTGCATGAAGTACTCCATATAGCAAACATTCTTCTACATTGTTCTCTCACTGTATACGTATATATAGAGAGAATATATCTTCCCTGCGCCTTTACATGTTTAAATTATTTTATTCCTGTTTAAATACAAGTGACTGTTGTTTTACTGACAGTTATCCCATAGATTAATTCTGGTTTATGTTTAGTATGTAGTTCTATCTGTAATTTTACTGTGTAGTCATTCTCTAACCTTTCAGTCCAGGTTGATTTAGCCACACCAGCAGTTCATTCAGAAAACAGAATTCTGAGGTCAACAACACAAATAATTGTTGCTTAAATCGTTTAATTATTAAGTAATTAAATATCTGGTATTTTCCATCGTTCTGCGTGCAACCATGATCTGATTTTATGCTTTACATACTTTGTATCTCTGAGAAGTTGGAGGTGTGTGGCCTGCCACCCGCAGCTCTTCATCCAACAGCTCACTGTCACTGCTCCTTTTAACACTGATCCTCAAATACTGTATTTCAGCAAGTGCTTAGCTCACTAACAAACACATCTCCTACGACTACTTCATAATAATAGTTAACTTGTGTTTTTGCTAGTTGCAGCTAGTAGATGTGAAGCTACATGGAAATGTTTGTTTTGATTTATTATTTGGACCCATTGGTTAGTCTTTCAAAGATTTACCATACTTCATTCATAACCACATAACTAACTAAAGAGATTTCATTAAGACTAATTCAGAATAGCTTTGTTTTCTCCAAGAAGTTTGCTTTAAACACCTAATTTGCCATAATGATCAGTCACCGTTGTATTACCTGCATAGTAGTATGAAGCTTAAAGTAAATTTAAAGACACATTCGACTCAAGGAGCCTGGCAGGACTACGCACTGTACATGTAGGTCATTTGTCATTGCCTTCCAATGTGCCTGACATTACAGTTATCTGATCTGTGCCTCAAATCCTAGTGTTAGATGTGGGTTAAGCCCCTAATTCTACTTGGTTTAGAGTTAAGGAGATCATGGTCCACACTAACAAAAACACTGACAGTTTGTAGGACACTCAGTCCTCTCCATCAACCGACAACCTCAGCTGAATTACATGATTATGCGACATCCACCTCTCCGTCTGAAAGGCAGCAGTCATTTATAATTACTCTGCAAAAGATCCTGGTTGTGGACATGTAAACAAGATGTTATAAGAGTTTGAACATCTGCTACAGTCAATCAGGGAGAGTTCTTCATCCTCGGTGAATCCATGATCTCATTAGACTCTTGTTGCTCAGCGGAGCGTTCTCCATTTAAACTGCTTAGTTCTGGCCTAGTGGTTAGATATGCTGATGTAGGTATGGTCACTGCTATAGATGCCTGCAGAGTCCATGGCTGAGTTGTCTTGAGCACCACTTAAACCCTGAGCATTTGTACATACATTATCTATGTACATGGCCAATGAAGCTATTTCATTTGATTGACTGTCCACCATGTCTCTTTTTTCAGAGCTGTTTAGGATTTTGACAATAATTCACACCAAGTATCCTAAGTGAAATGTTTTATTCACTTAGCTTTTATCACTAACTATTATGTTACTTTTGTAAAACAACACTACTGCAGTAAATCAATACTATTTCTGTACTCCACAGTCTTCAGCATTTGTCAGCGTTTACTGAAGCAGCAGTCACGCAGAGCAGGCGGAAAGTGAAAGTGACCTCATTCTCATTCCTCCCAATACCACCGGGGCAGCCCCTCTGTCTTTGGCCCGGTAGAAAGTCTGTGGGGTGTCGCCCCGGTGAGCCTGTAAGTGACAGAATCTAATTCTCAGCACATCATTCAAAAGGGGCGCAGGGGGAAACCAACGGTGCAAGCGGGCACCGGTGAAGGTAGCACAAATAGCTTTAGGGTTCGGGCTTGGTTTTTCCTCAGCCTTTGTTCTCGCAGCCTTTCCTCACCCTAACCGCAGACTTCCGTGCAGGTCAGGGTTCAGCTCAGTGAAATGTGTGCCAATGGGCTGCGAGGGTCTCCAGGGAAACGCATGATGTTTCTGTGATATGTCAAAGTCTTGCCTCCACTGCACACTGCATTAGAAGCTTCCTTTAGAGATTTCCACTTGAAGGTTTTAAATGTTAATTTAAAATAAAATAAAACAGGCTGCAAATAGTCGGTGTCGTTCCCAGAATCATCTCACATTGAATCAGTATAACTCGCTCTGTTCACATTTTTTCCTCTTTTGCTTATTTCAATAAAATATACTCTCACTTCAATTGAGACCTCTGTCTGCTGTAGATGGATTTTTTGGTTGCTGTTGTGAAATGTCTTCAGAAAGATCAGTAGACGTGCTGATCTGACTAACATTTCTGACTACTTTGACCTAATTTACACCTGGAATTAACATATCCACATCTGCATGTGGCTATATTCTGTTGATGCAGCGGGTAAATGTACAGAGAAGAGATTAGTGTCCATCTAAACACAGCAATTGTAATCCCCTCTGCTGGCCTCACAGTACACGGGGATTTGGGCCAATTTATCCCACAATTCACCCTACATTCGGAGGAGAGATCCGGTCTGGACCTCGATCAGGATGACCAGATTACCTGGTATTGTAATAGATTGAGGATCCACTCTTGAACACTTGTGAACTCATCTGATACTGCCTTAGTCAACAATGATGATAGCAAATTACGACATTCAAATGCATCTCCCCAACTATTTTCTCCTCCTTAATACTTTCCTCTTCTGCTCTGTCTCTGTGCAATGTCATAAAGTTACACCTCGTTTGTTGGCCCACAGTTTTCAAACTTGCTTTCGCCATGACATCACGTGAGGTGGTGTGTTTAATGCTCCTTGATCTGGCAGGATAATCTCCAGTAAATAATATCCTGCAGTGTGTTATTTTGAAGTCATGCAGTGTGAGTGTGCATGTTTGAGATTAGACCCAGTCTCTCGTAGCATGAGCTTTCCTTAAGGGATGTGATCACAACGAAAATAGTTTGCTGTCTTGCTTTGGTTTTGTCTCGTTTAGTCCAGTGATAAACGCAAAAAAAGTGGATTCTGAACTCAGCCTCAGGACAAAAAACGGATAATGGGTTGTTTTCTCATTTTCTGATTCTCCACCTAAATGAAAAATCAAAAGACTGTTCTTCATATTCACAGTTATTTTCCCTCCAGAAACAATCAGATGTCTTGATTGGGTCTTTAAATTATGTCGTCAACAATTCTGCTAACTTTCTGTCTTTTGAGCTGTCAAGTTATCAGTCTGAGGTAAACTAAGTCACCTGGCTAACCGCCAAAAACGGATAAATGGCTAAAATGGATAGGTTGCCCTTCCACAGAGACCTCAACTGCTACCACCAGTCAGCCCAGAGGCAAAGATGCACACGCCAGCGACAATAACCCAGGCTATTCCTCAACTTCTATATCTAACTTTGACCGGGATGCTAGAAGCAGTGCAGATGTGGCTAGCGAAGCTGCTAGCATAGCCATGGACAGCAGAGGAGTCTGAAGTGCATGAGGGTAGAGGGTACATGGCTGGAGGTCAAATGTCTGAAGGGTTATGGGCTGTGAAACGTTTGGGAACTGCTGGTCCAGTCCTTTTTATTTTGTAGTTGTAATTTTTGTCCTATCGTATGCGCCGGCTAAATAATTGTGCCATGACTGTAGACACTATTGCTGCTAAATATAACACATTCATCGCACAGAGAGTATTTTTCTTTCATTCTTTTGAAAGTGGCCGTGGTATAAACAAGGCAATCACCCGTGAGGTCTTCTGTTGTCAAATAAATGGTGCTCTCCTCAGAGGCAGAGAACTCCCTCCAGGGCCTCGGTGTCAAGTAGACACCTCCGAGGGCGTTCTCCTCAGCCACACAAGGAAAAAACATGCAGCTTGATCTGAATAAAGATACCTCGGAATAGCCATAAGCTGAAAGGGTGTGGGGAAAAAGGCTCTCTAGTGATAAGAAGTCAGAGTTAACAGGATTTTTTTATTTTTTCATTTTACAGCAAATCTGATTCGGTGTTACCTGCTTATTCAATTCTTATTAGCATGGTGTAAACAAAACTCTTATCCCTGCAGCCTCCTCTGTCTGCAGGCAGGTAGGAATGTTAAAAACAGATGAAGATGGTCTCATAACAAAGATAAATGTGCATCCTCCCTTGCATTGAGATGCAGCGGATGCAGCACAAACAGGCTCCTTGAGATCTGTCTGAGGCGGCATGAAGGCCTTCAAATGAATACAGATCAGAGGTTGAAACAGATCTGACAGGTGTCTAAGGAAGCAGCTGGCGCCAGATATTGCCCGCTGCAGCCCACACATCCATAAACAGTAATTACTTTGGTATTAGAGAGACTGAAAGTTCTTGAAATATGCGTTATGAGAAGTTTAGAAGTTCAACGTGTGAAGTCTATGAAATTGAGGGAAAATATGGACATAAAAACACACCATCATTTGGAATGATTACTAGTGATCAAAGACCAAATTAAGTCAATCCCAGTGTGGCCAGTGATGATTATGATGGGGCCCTCAAAGTAAAAATAAAAAGAAGCTCTTCAGTCATGGGGCACATTGGGAGGAATCGATATCTGAGGAAATGGCAAAGCCCCAAAGAGTATATTTAGCCACATGCAACCTGACATCTGTTGTGCTAACAGCCAGGGAGAGTCTTGCTTCCCACATTCCACCATGTTCAACTTCAAATGGAACCAATTACTTGGCTGTTTTCTTTCCCTTGTACAAAGTGGTGTAAGACAACAGGGCCTACCAGGTTGTTTCCCTCTGCACCCCTAAAGCTGTGGTAGATAACTTTGAGAATTGAAGTACGTGAAGGTTAGAGTCCCAGTCTGCTCCCTGTCTGCTCCCTCCTTCATAAACTCTCCATACGAGACCAAGGCGTATGCACGGGGTATGGTTACACAAATGTAATTATTTCTGAATCTCTCACGCACGATGCAGCACCGCTCGCTCAATCTGACTGTAACTAAAACATTCATCAGGAAAATTAATAATGCTTTACCCGATGCGGCAACGAACGCGCTGCGGTGTGTACAGTGGGCAATCGAGCTTCTCTGTATTATCGGAAAGCAGGTGTCGCTCCATTAGCATCAGGATAGAAGAAAATTTGAATAAACAAAAAAAAAGAGAGAAAAAAAACGCATATGCAAAACACTGCCGCTTCACTGTTTCTTAGAGATGTATTCAACAGAAAAAACAAAGCTTTCTTTTTATTTGTCACAGATACAGTATATTAAATCTTAATTTAACTCTTCGCTCATTGACTCACTATTCTTTGTGAAATTTAGTAATAAGCAAATGACTTGCTTGCTGATACAAGTGAGTCTTGGATTTAATTAGTTTGTTTCTTGACACGTCCTCAGTCGACATCCCGAGGTTGCTGGTTTCTTTTGGCCCATTTTCTCCAGCATAAGGAATTGTGCCACACAATGTTAGTGTAGAGTTGGAGGTGGTCCCTCTCACTAAACTTGGCTCTCCCAGTCTTAGTAAATCAGACACTGACATACATCCTAACCAGGTCTCCAGTCCATCGCAGCGCTAACACAGAGAGACAGACAACCATTCACACTTGCATGCACACCTACGGCCAATTTAGAATCACCAGTGAACCTAACTAGCATGTCTTTGGACGGTGAGAGGAAGCCAGAGTTCCCCGGAGAGAACCCATGCAGACACAGGGAGAACATGCAAACTCATGACACATTTTTTATATATAGAATTTTTTGTTTAGATTCACGAAACAATTCTCCATTCAGACATTTCATGTGGCTTGTTTTTACTTTTCCCATCACCACTGTCTAAAGAGCCATGTAATATTGGCTAAGGTCAGCCAACTAAACACACTTACCCGAGGCTATGAAAAGTTTGTGATGATAGGCTGGTCTGGACTTCCAGTGTGATGGTATGTGAGCCTAGACAACATTAGGTTCATTTTAAATGAATGTAGCCAGTGTCTTTTTTAATCTAGTATTAAAGGTATTAGCTGACAGATAACAACACTAGAAGTTGAAGCTAATGAGTAACAGCTTTAACTCATGTGGACTAGCTTTCTTGGTATAAAGCTAGCTTTGAATACAAGAATCTGCAAACAAATCCATACCAAGTCCTCAGTTTTTTATGCTCTCTTGCTTACTATACTCTGGGCTTTCTCCTTTTACTTCTTGTTCAAATAATGCCTTAATAGCTTTCAAGAAAATTACAAGACTGAGCTTTCACTGACTATTTTCATTTTTTGTCAAAGACATTTAATTAAACCTAAAACATGTGTCCCTGAAGGGTATAACAGGATATGAAAAGGTCTTCTCTTTGTCATATCATGTCACCATTAATCAACTCTGGAGAGCTGGAGTTAATGCCCTGTAATGTTCTTGAAGTAGGTCAAACTGCACCCTGAGAAGCACAAATACATATATCCCAGTGCTGGCAGCTCCATCTGCAAAACTGTGTCGCATTATCGGACCTTCAGTGCAAACGCTGTGATTTGGCTCTTCTCAGTAGGGAAATGATGAAGCCTGGGAGTATTTTCTGGTGCTGTTGTATCTACAGCAAAGTCACACCTTGTTCTGTATCTTTATACTCCTTACCTAGTTTTAAATTAAATCTTGTTTTACCATATTTATACATAGAAAAACAAAAGAAAGTAACAAAAAAAACATCCCTCTCACTGCTCAGAGGCCTGGGAGTTTGAGGGTTCTGCGCAGTATCTCAGCTGTTCCTAGGACTGCGCTCTTCTGGACCGAGGCTTCTGATGTTGTTCCTGGGATCTGTTGGAGCCACTCCCCCAGTTTGGGGGTCACTGCCCCAAGTGCTCCTACTACCACGGGGACCACGCTCGCCTTGACCGTCCAGCTGTTCTTTCAACTGGCGGGACTTTTAAACCCTTTTGTGTTCACCACCGCCTTCTTCTGCTCTCTGTCTGCTATGTCCGGTTGGTTAGCCAGGACGTGTTTGTCAGTCTGGAAGCCCACACCTTGGCCTGTTGTTCTCAGCCACCTTCTGTGGTACGGCCCATTGGGATTTGGGTGTTCCTCTACACTATTCCAGCCACTTGGTTGTGTCTCTCCATGTACGCTGACCCGGCTAGCATCTTACACCCTGCCACCAAGTACTGGACTGGATTTCTGAAATTAACAGAACACTGAACCCCCATTTACTACCAGTGCATGGCACTGGTGTGTAAATGTGTGTGTGTGTGTGGGTGTGTGTGTGTGAGCGAATGTGTAGATGTGTGACTGTAAAGTGCTTTGAGTGAAAATAGGTAGAAAAGCGCTGTATAAAATCAAGGTCATTTACCATTAACATCTCGTTCTAGCTCTTTTTACTTCTTTAGCTGCTTTTAAATGAAATTTGGTAAGACAAGTGCACAATACGTTAATGTTGTTTTGTTAGCTAGCTGCAGTGTTGGGAAGGTTCTTTTTCTACATGAACTAGTTCAGTTCATAGTTCATAAGCTTTAAAATGAACTAGTTCAGTTCATAGTTCACAATCTTTAAAATGAACTTGTTCATTCATGATTTCAAATATGAACTAAATAGTTCATTTTAGTTCTTTTTACATTTTTTTACCTCCAATACATTGCTGCAAGCTATTTGTCAAAATTACTCACTGCCCACTGTAGCACCACAGACACCAATTCTACACCTTTTGAATGAGAATTTAAGTTAGCATCGAGCGGGCAGCCCTCAGGATACTGGTATTTGTAGTTTACAGACAAAAGTCACGTTTCTACCGTCTGCATCAGTACTGTCTTTGCCGAAAAACTCTTTTAAATGTTCATATGCTGTGCAGTCTGAGAGCTCCGGACTGTTGCCTTCCTCCTCCATAGCCCATGCTTTGTTGGGATGACGTTTTGTTTGTGTGACAGGGCGACTCGCGGTGCAAATCTGTTGCCACATCGGATGGCTTTCCGCAGCGCCGTTAAGCACAGTTCACAGTGTATTTTATTTTGGGAGGTTCACTGGAAATCTGGCATAGCTTTGAACGAAAATAGAACGTGTATGAACGCCGTTCACAGACGTCAGAATGAACGCGTTCGCAATAAAATTCCTCAATCGGAAATACGAACAGTTCAGTTCTTAGTTCACCAAAATATGAACGAGTTCATGAACTTTCGTTCATTGAACGCGTTCAGGCACAACACTGGCTAGCTGATCTGGATTTCTGTTACTAAGACTAAGATTTGCTCAGTGATTCTGTGTTCTTGTCAAATGTATACATTAAATGTATTTAAGAATACATTTTAGGTAAATTGTAGGATATAGTCTGGTTTTTGGTACTGCTAGTAAAATACAATCTGGTATTGTCAGTGTCATTTTTAATTTCTAAAGTCTATTCATGATTCAAATTGGTATGTTATAGCTGGCAGCTATACTCAAAATGTAATGACAAATCTTTAATATATAAACTTAACAAGAGACCAGTAACTTGACTGTAACCAGTCCCTTGGTTGGCAAAATGGTCTTAGAAGACATCTGTAGAGTCTGTAAGACAGCATGTATGCTAAGGAGTATTTCTTACCTTAGAAGACGTCTTTTGACTGCATCAGGTGCTTGACAGCAGTTAAATAATCAGTAACACTTCAAGCCAAAAGCAACCTATGACTTACTTACTTGTTTACTTTAATAGCTTGTTGAGTTTGGTTCCTTTCCACGTTAATGTAAGTACATTTCATGTAGCTTCAAAATGAATGGCAGGAAATGGGCTTCATTTAAGTGGAGTCTCAAAACTAAAGTAAATAGTGTTTGGCTTTTCTGGCACTCAAAGCGATGCATCTTCAGAGCTAAGATAATAGTGATTGCCTTGTGGCTTGAAATGCAGATAAATTATATTAGAAAAATGGGCCATGCAGCTATCAGCTATGAGCATTTGTTGAGTATGTGCATCAGCACTTTTAGTATCTGGTATCAGAGACACTTGCCCCCCCCCCCCCCCCCCGTCTTTCTACATGATTTCCATCAACAATGTTTGCTGATGCTCATCCATATTAAAAAGCATAATATTCATGTCACCAGGCTGGGTTCCTCAGGATCAATATTTGATGTATGAATAAGAATTTTGACCTACCCAGCCGCCTGATACACATCTATGTTGTATAAAGCTCTCTACAGAATTACATTCAGCTTTTACTGGATTATGATTACGCATCGTGGTTGTGCAATTTTTATATTGGGACCCAAAATATGTGATTAATTCTACTCTTAGTTGTGTTCAATTAGCATTTCTTTTCCCCCCCTCACTGATTCAAGCCTATTTTTTATTTTATTTTTTCCAAAACAAACTCACAGGGAAACATCCTTACACTACTACCTTAATCTATTTCAGGTCTTTTCATGGTACTCACTCTTACTGCCAGACAAGGACTCTATTATTGTGTACATAAAACTTGTATTGGATTGTATATATATATATACCAGGCATAACATTATGATCCTAACAATAATAATATTGTGTATTCCTGAATACAAAGTGTGCTTCAATTTTAAAGTTGTTCTTCGGATACCAGGAATCTTTCTTTGACATTGGGCTGGTGTAAACCCTGCAATGGTACCTTGTCCAGGAAGAAAGCAACTGGGCTGTTGAAGAGAGCGGTCTCAGCCCGTTGGAATTACTCCCTAAGCTGCCAAACTGACGTGACTGTCCTATTAATTGTATAACCAAGAGTTATAAGTGATACGTCTAACTATTGGGGGTGCAGTAGCTAGGCAGGTTGCTGTGATGGTTATAATTATATGACAGAGCAGTTTACCTGATGTCAGGAAGAGTGCACACCCGAGGTGTCTGGCAGCAGCAGTTCCCATCTCTCTCTCTTTTCGCAGCATAGCCTAGATGCTTGATCAAACCCTGGTGCATGAACCCCAGAGCTGTGATAAATCCCGGTGCCCACACTTGCTGCTGATGCTCCATTTTCGACGCGATCACATCCTGATTTCCTGAAATCCAATCGCAAAACCGTGTTAGTGTCAGATTTTTGTCTTGATTGCCCTGGTAAACGTTGTCAGCACTGTAACCTTATTGCATCGGTTACTCCCTGAATCAGAATGAAATACAGGTGTGAAAGAACCTAAAGAATATTCTCATTAAAGTTACTATTTGATTCACCGTTCATAAAAACTGTGGTCCTTGGATTTCATACTAACTGAATGTAATTCGAATGCTTTTTCCAAGTTTCCAAATTTTCCAAGGACAATTTGTGACAGAGCATGACTTTGAAAGTAATGTGTTTCAACTGGCAGTTCAAGTGTGGGTTTTTAAAAATAAAATCGGAAGAAAATGCCAAGGATAAATGGAACAAAGCGTAAAAATGGTCGGTTCCACGCGGACTCAACCCCCAGTTTTCTGTCTGCAAGTCTGACATGTGACCAGCAAAAATAAACGAATAAAAGAATGAATGGAAATCAATTGATTCAATAAGTTAGTTTTATCACAGATTACAGTGAGACTGTGGAGGAAAGCTTTACATTGTCACCTCAGGCACTGAAATGTTCTCGAAGAAACACCAAATCTGATGTTCTGCATGAATTTCATCTCAGTTTGATGGGAAACTTTAAATTCTGTAAGGTACAGGTACAGACAGACGCGCTATTTCCTGCCCTCTAGTTCACCCGACCCCTTGTTCACCTTGTTTGCACTCACCCCTAGCGTTCCTATACAGGCACCAGCTTTCACTCAGCGTATTATCAGATCATTTAAGTTGGATTTCAGCTATTGAGCCAGTCCTGCTAGTTTCCTGCCTCCACCCTGTTACCTGTTGTGCCTGCCTGCTGCTTTCAATCATTTGTTTAGCTGCTTTAACTGCGTGACTCTGGCCAATTAAAGGCCCATCGCTGTGACCTCTAGGACCCTATGAGCAGCCAGTTACTCTGAAAAGGGTCTACATTATTGTTTTTATTGTTATTATTTTACGGCAGAGTTCCTTTACCTGTTAAAACAAAAAACATGCCTTAGGCATGGCCTACATCCTTTTAGTTTTATAAACCAACAAACATTTTTGTGATCAGTATATTTACACCCTACAAATTCTGCAGATGTGTTCATACTGATGTGCCAGTTGTTTTATTTTTGTTTGTTTGTTTTTCCAGATACCTACAGTACATGTTCCTACTCATTAAAAAAAAAAAAAAAAAAAAAAACTATTGGTGAGGTTAAGGCATCCAAAAATCTTCAAATCAAGGAAATATTGGGTTTATAGTCCGGTTAAATGTTTAGATATGTGTTTTATTTCAGCCTTGAAATATTCCGCAGTGTAATTAATCACGATATTAAAGTAACCAATAGAGGAGCAGATGTTCCAGCAGGGGCACATTGCTGCAATTGAAGTAATTTGCACTTTGGGTCCCCACTTAACTGCTGACTGAGCAGTATCTCTGTATGCGCTCAGAGTAAGGCCCCTTAGGAAAAATAAAATCACGCTCCTCCCTCGGCCGAGAAGTTCCATCAAAGTCCGGTGGCAGCCATGTCCCTTGTTTTAAATCCATTTCCCCCGCTTTATAAGATTCTCTCTGTTGCTCAAGAACAGAATCTGTCCCTTGGACCGCCTGGTGCAGCTAAAGGACATTCTGATGAATATTTATAGTATATTAAAAAGTTGCTATGCATACAGTTACAGCTGGTGCACTTTCACTCTGCGCGGTGCAAAGTGAAATTTGGGTCATATTTTTTTGCGACACTCCGAACTTTCCGAAATTGTCAAGCTCATTAATTGCTAATCTTAGAAAGTGTGCAGTGATATTTTCCATCGTAGCGCACTGGGAGGCCAACAGTTTGAGATTCATGAGGTTGCATAATTGCCCGGGTTATTAAACAGTTTTGGGACATTCAGAGAAGACCTGTGTGATATAAACAGTGGAGATGAGTTTTTTTTTTTCTCTGTCTCTCTCAGATTAATATAGTGATAAACAGGCAGTTAAGCAAGATTTTTGCTTACGAGCTGAAATATTGCGCGGCAGAATCTAATCACGAGTCGGTTTATTTGTTCAGTTAAATTATTTGTGCAATATGCATGTCTTGCGTTTTCCTTTATGAAAATAAAAAATCCAAACATCTAGAATAGTGCATTGAGACAGTGGGCATCGTGAAATGCTGGAAAGGTTTATTAATACTTCTAAAATATCCAATTTCTTCTTTGATCACGTAGAATGTGATTCTTATTGTATTTTCATAAAAAAAAACTATATTCCCAAGATTAACCATCACTCTCTCTCTATCTCTCTCTCTCTCTTCCGCTTTGAATAATTCCATGAGCTCCAACTCCACAGAAAGGGACAGTGGCTTACAAACAAAAACACATCAAAGTGATGCACAAATCCACATCACGGCCTCGACTAATGTATGCAAACTGGATGTGCTGCTTGCACGGCCAGCGGGAGAACAGAGGGAAGCACTTGTGCACTCTGGTCGCGAGTACTCAATGAGCAGAGTGGGCCTTTTGATTTTACAACAAACGCGACAATCACGTGTCCGCTTCTACCGGACTTTTGGTTTAGGTTGATAAAAGGGGGAGAAAGGCGTAAAACACGTCACAGCTAGCTTGATCTATTTTAATCCTTACTTGGCATTATGAAAAGTAGGTTTGGACAAGCCAAGGCACGCCAGTTTACACTGAATGGAGAAAAAAAAAAATGACGTGCAATTACTGTACATGTGCCAGATTGTGTTTCATTATGTTATATACACCAATGCATTATTAAATATATTTATAAATGGTGTACTGCAGTGCTCCTTGGGACATAATTCACCATAGTAGATGATTTGGTATTGTATGTTTGACGTGTTGGTGATTTATTATTATTTTTTTAAGTTTTTTTTTTTTTTTTTGACATGGTAGCGGGGTTGTGTTGTTGAAGTAATGTTGTCGCCGCTTACTTCCTTGTCTGGGGAATTAAATGACAGGCATGTTGTGCGGTCAAAGAAAGAAATTGTGTCATTATTGCATTACAGGCAAGGGTATTTTATCTGCATAGCGCACTTTCATACACAGAAGCAACCCTAAGTGCTTCACATAAAAACGGTCATTTTAAAAAAATGTCATTTAAGAGTAGCAAGAGTAGAGCAGCAATTAACAGCAGAAGTGAACACAAAGATAATTAGCCTCTTAAAACAGATGTAGAATAAAGAGTGCAGTAAAGAGTAATCACAAACCATTCATTCATTCACTCGTTTTCTTCAGCCGCTTTCTCTCTGGAGGGTCACTGGGGGTTGGAGCCCATCCCAGCTGTCATTGGGCAGGAGGCAGGATACACCAGTCTATCGCAGGGCTAACGCTCAGAGACAGACAACCATTCACACTTACATGCACGCCTACGGCCGATTTCACCAGTGAACCTAACGAGCATGTCTGAATCTGAATCTGAATCACTCAAGCGAACGTAGCCACAGTGAAGGTTGGCTGCTGTTTTGAAGCCTTGGGTTGGGCATTTTGGCCATCGCCATCTTGGTTTGTTTATTTATTTTCCAACATATGTTCGTATGTGATGGTGGAGCTGGGAAGGAGCGAGGGAAGGATTTGCCTTGCGAACCTGACACTTTGCATGACCATATGGTATCAAACTGCCAGTCACAAGGTGGACACGCCCTAAAGCATGCACTGCTGCATTGTCTGTTTTACTGGAAATAACCGTGACTTACTAAATGAGCATCAGGCCGTGTTGAAGAAGACGTGAAACCGGTGATTGAGATCACAGACTCATTTATTGAGGTAATAAATCAGGAGGGAAGCAGTGACAGCTGACAGCAGCATCAAAGGAAACGGTTTTAAAATCCACAGCAGTGAAATGATTGGCTCAGACACAAAATCTGCAAAATCTGTGGTTTAACTGAGGACTGAACTCCCTCTGAGAGGAGCAATGTAAATAGTTAGTATGAACAATATGTCAGCTTCCATATACAACTTTTACTGATTTATTCTTTTGAATATAACATCAAGTGATAATATGTGATTGAGTATGTTATCTTCATATATATCAAGATGTGTCATTCTTCTGGGCACCAGTGATGTCATTGGTTCTACAAAGAATTACAAGCACTTTCAGTAGGGGAGTGAACCTTGTTTGTGTTGCAGACTAACTATGTTTCCTACAATTAATGCATCAGGTTTTAATATGTACGGAAAATATCAGTACCCTGTTCAGATGGCAAGCCAGGGTTTCCACTTTCTGTAAAGGAAAGGAATTCCGTGGAAATTCATTCATTAGTGCAAGATTTTACTAGAGATTTTAAAAATCTGTATCCTTTGAGGCCCCGTCCACACGTACGAAAACGATCTTTTTCCTATCCGTTTTCGCTCTACGGTTTCAAAAAAATCCGCGTCCACACCTGATCCGTCTTTACACGACTGAAAACGCTACTTCATATCCCAAGTCTATAGGTGGCGCTGTTTCAGTTTCAGAAATTCACCAAAAACGGAGAGGAAGAGGTGGCGCATGAAGCTTGAGCGCTGTTTACAAATCGTCTTTCGAAGAAACCAAAAATTAGATTTTGCCCTAGTAACCATAACAGGCTCAATATGTTCTCCAGTAGTAACGCAAGCATGTAGTCCACCATTGTTGTTGATGTTGTTATGAGACGTTTCGCGAGATATACGACGTGGAAGACTGCTCGAGGGGTGCGGCCATGGTGGCTATGGTGCCGATGACGTCATCGTTTTCAGAAATCTCCGGATTCAACCGTCCACACCGATTCGCGAGAAGTGCGTTTTCGAATTTATCCACCCTGGGACCCGGTTTCAAAAAAGTGCGTTTTCGGGCTATGCGTTTACGGGATTCGTGTGGACGATAGGCCAAAACGAATAAAAACATGTGCGTTTACGAAAAAATGCATTTTCGTGTGGATAGGGCCTGAGTGTCTCTCCAGGTTTCCTCCAGTCACACAGAGGTGGCGCAGCCTGGGGGCAGCAGTTTCAGCTGCCTCTGTGGACTGTGGAGGTCGAGAATCGCACAGGTCTTCTTTGAAAAAGGAGACATTTTCACCAAGTGTTCGTGAAGGCCATCGGGAAAAATCTGTTGGGGAACGGGGATATATCCAATTATATGCCATAGCCACTGTGGCTCTGTTGGGAATCTGTTGTCTCGTTGTCACCAGGAGAAATCAGCGTTTCTGTGCCTCCCCAGTCACTTGCAGGTTTGACGCTGTAGCTAATGAGGCTTAGCTCTTATATAGGCCAACTCAGTCTCAGCTCAGCCCTGGTGATTGCAGGGACCTGCTCAGCCAGAAATCAGCCAATAATTAATGCCTTATTGTGGAAATGAAAAAAAAAAAAAAAAAGCCTGATTGTATTCTGCATAGAAATTGAGAGCTTTTTTGTAAATAACCCTCGGCCCTTTATTTACAGTAGTATGTCTCCACTGCAGCGTTTGGTTCCAGGGCTAAGACACTCTGTCTGAGCTTGACATGAGAAGTTCCACTAAAATCTATTCAAATCTCATTAGTAGCTCTCAGCCAACGATATTCAGTATGTGATTCACAAAGATAGAAACACAGATTTATTTTAAGACATCTTAAACTGCATTAAAGCAGAAAATACATCACAATCATAGAACTTATGTTTTAAACGTGTTTGATAGTGGACATGAATCAAAACTTAAAAATGACTTGACTTCATGTCATTTGATTCAGATATTTTAATGCAATTAATCGCATGATTGCCCGTAGTTAACTCACGATTAATCACTAAATGATCACTCAAAACTTAATAAATTTCCAGTTTATTAAACTGTATGCAAATGTATGTTATTAATATTATTATTGCAACAATTCAACACAATGAAATACTGTCCAGGCAATTCTATCTGTTGCAGCGTAGGCTGCCTTTGGTGAGGGTGAGGAGGGTTCTCTGCACCAGCTGTGTACATGATGAACTCAGCTGACATTGACAGTAAATGAAAATAACTTCCGTCTCGTCTAGAATCATCTGGCAGGGCTCTGAAGCTGAACAGCCTCCATTTCTGCATCACATCTTTATTTTTCATTAAAAGTGTGTTTAAAAAAAATAAAAATGGGCCTTGGTAAAAGATCTCATTATTATCATGTTAACTTTGGTAGCCTTGTTTGAACCAGTGCTTTCAAGTTTCATCTTAACAAATGTGAAGCAAGTCTGAAATGAGGTGTCTGCAAGTTCTATACAGGTCCTCTAAAGACAGTCTTTGTTTAACCTCTAAACTTCTTACATGGTTAAATATATTTTAATGGTTACATAATTCGGGTTTTCCAGTGTTCCCTTTAAAAGGAAGCAGTGTACAAAAACTGAAGGCATTTTTTACTTCTATTGAGCCAGATAATTCAGCTCTTAGTGCTTTTCAGTTGAGCTGCCTAGGGAAATCTCCACATGGTGTTACTGTACTAAAAGTATTATATTGTTACAACTACAGTTGTAGCTAATGTTACTCATGCACAGACGCACAAGCTTATTTTAACATGGAATCATTCACAGTGGAAATATTTCTCCAGGCTGAATAGACTGGATGAGCATATTTTGCTGATAATAATGATGTAATTTTATTTCAGCATGGTTTGGACAGTGGAGCATTTCTACACTGCCATACTGGTAATGTTAGTCAGTTAGCCTAAATGAGCTCAGCACTTGTTCAGCCGTTCTCAACAGGTAAAGCAATCTAGTTTGTGACATTTTCAGCTTCCGACCCATTAAAATCTGAACAGCTAAAGATCCTGAAATTCCTTGAAGGTTGAACAAATCGAATGACACTTGGGTTCTGAAACTCGGAAACCCAAGAAGAAGCTTTGTAAAAACCACAATATAGTAAAAACTTCTCAGTTACTTAAATATTACATAAAATCATAAGCAAGTATTTATCCTCTTCTTAGTAATGTAATTCATTTTTAAAGCACAGTTTCAGCATCAGTTTCAAAAATTATTTTCCATCAGTGTTTTGCTTAGGTTGTAGCAAATTTACATCACATGAAAGCTGCCCAGTGATGTTCCTCATACTGCTGTTACAGCGCTGGTTTCATGTGGCTTTCCTGATTAGATGTCTAAAATGTAGAGACAGGTAACAGGTACGGCTGTCACATGACTGAACCGTGGCTGCATCTGAAGCGCGGTTTTTCCTGCATTGCATCAGTTCCTGGCAGCACATGTTTTTGTTCTTTATTTTCCCCTTTCTTTTGTCTGCCCTTTGGTAAGCTGGTGTGAAAAGCACATCTTTATACATAATGCATGTCTAACTGAGCTGCAGCAGCAGATGTGGAGTCACTGAGTTGTTAGCTTCTCATGTGACAAATGTTACATCATTTCACTGTAAACGTGCCCTGCAGTTGTAAGGAATTTGGAAGGCCGTCATTACCTGTGTCTGCGTTAGTAGCTGATGTACAAGCAACAACGATGATTAATCACTGGAAATTGCATTAGTGTCTCAATTTTCCCTAATGTCACAGTCACTTTTCTATACTGAGATACAGCAAGATCCTAGAATGATGCACGAGTGCGGCTTTCCTGGTGGCCCTGTGTCGCCTTCCCAGAGCCACATGGCAGAGACATTATCGAAATGTCCCTAAAACACACTACAGCTGTTGATTGATTTGCATAAATAAATGAGGTGTGTCCTACAAACACATGACGCAGCATGCTCTTAGTTGAGAAGAAGCCCTCCTGCTTTGCTGGGTGTGATAGATACTTGCTATTAGTCAGACATCACCAAGCACTTTAATGTACAAGGCTAATTGCAGGTAGTAAAAAGAGGAAAAGCATTACTTAGCATGGTGGGTGCCTAAAGGGAGAAGCCCACCTCACAAAGAAACTAATGAACCATGAGTAAACAATGTTCCTCCCACCCTCCAACCCCCCACTTACGTTGCACAGAAAACCTCAGTCTGAAATGTTGCCTTGTATCCCAGAGTAATGCTAGACACCGCTTCCCCTCAGTTCTTGGACAGGTTAACTATTCTGAGTGGTGAGGAGAGCTATGAGATGAGAAGTGAAGTAGAGGAACCAGGAACAAGTTCATGAACGTGTGGTTGAAAATCCAGAAAAATGTTGACGTGGTGAACAAGCAAAGGCCTTTCTGCAGATCCTGCAAGTGCGAACAAATTTCCCCCATAGTGACCTGGCTTCATTGGCTCCCAGCACAGTGTAGGATTCAGTTTAAGAGTTTAGTGTTTAGCGTAGAAATCCCTAAATGGTCTGGGCCCATTATGCTGTATCATCCTGATCTACTACAATAACCTGTCCCATTAGGGCCCTCAGGCCTGCTGACTTCTGCTCTCCCAGAACAACTCTCTCCTGAACAACACTGAAGTACTTGCAGAGATTGGGCTTTTGCAGCTTCAGTCCCCAAACTCTGGAAAACAGTTTTTAAATCTCATCTTAAAATTCATTTCTTTTCTGGCATTTAATTCAGTGTGAGAGCTTTTCTTTTTTTGTTTATTTTATATTTCACATCTGACTAGTCTTTGTGTTGTCCATGTGCTTACTTTTATACGCTATTTTTGCTTTTTCAGCTATGTACAGCAATTCTTGTCAGCTTTAAAAAAAAATAGATAAATAAAAGTGACATTGACAGCTGACAATGTGTTAAGTGTCTGGCTTATTAGCTGGTAAGACCCCATAATGGTCTCCATCCACCCAGCCATCTATTAACTATTACAGCTTAGACCTAGAGGGCCTAACCAAGCTGTCACTGAGCGAAAGACGTGGTACACTCTGTACAGGTCACCAGTGATGGGTTAACAGTGACAAACAACTTTCACACTCACATGCACGACTAAGGCCGATTTAGAGTCACCAATTGACATAACAAGCATGTTTTTGGACTGTGGGAGGAAGCTGGAGCACCCTGACAAATCCCATACAGGCACAGGGAGAGCAGGGAAACGCTGCACAGAAAGGCCTCGGCTGGCTAGAGGGGGAGAACCCAAAATCTTGTTGATGTGAGATGACAGTGTTGACCACAGCTCCACTATGTCGCTGTAACGCCTACATAGTTTATCAAATGGTGGTTTTTACTTCCAAAATTTGTAAATTTACATAAAATATGAATTACACACAAACGGTCTGGACCTATCTGGTGAATCAAAGAGTAACTGTCTTCCCATTTGTGGCGCCCCAAGCAGCTAGAACTACAACCCGACTCTTTAGAGGTTTTGTGCAGCCCCTTAAGAGGGTTGGCAAGAATTAACCACTCCGTTCACATATTCCACAACAACACGATTGGGTTCAGGTGCACATTGTTACTTTAATGCATAGAATCTAACTACATGACCCTTGCCTGGCGTGGTAACACACCATTTGGATTTCATTTTGGGATGTCTATCAGCCAACACAGGGGAAGAATATGTCTTCAAACAATGGGATTGTCCTGCAGTTGGACCCATTTCGTTGTAAACAAATTCAACTCTATGGTGCAGAGATGACACGTATGACTACATCACTACATCATCGAATACCCAAATGATTTGACTGCCGGAGCATAATCAGATCCCAGTGGAGCACTTCCGGACCAACTTTCCGGGAAGTTGTTCTGGTTTCCAGGATAGCATGACCCAGATGCACTTTAGCTTTAACTCTGACTCTAACACACTGATGCTGATGAGCTATGTTCTCCTGGTATTCAGATTCTCTATCAGATGTACCAGGACCACTGCATGTTGTAGAGAAAGAAAAGACCAGACTTAAAGCTGGCAGGATCAGCAGTGGTGTTCCTACCACCATTCCAAGAGATGGTGTTTTTTTTTGCAACGTGTCTTTGAATGGAGTCGTGTACACAGGTCGTGACTGGTGTGAGAGAGTTCTTTGTATTTGTTCCTTGGATCCTTTGTGGCTGTCTTGATTGGTTGTCACTTTGCTTTTGTGGTCCTAGACTTTATTCCAGCGTCCTACACAGTTTAGCGTGAGACCCGTGAAAAATACAATCAGGAGAAGGTTGTTTCATAACACACTCTGTAGCAGATGCCTGTATTTACCAGCCTTATTTCATGCATCATGTATTGTGCATGCATCGGTCATTTCCTGGGAATCACTTGTGCTTGGGTACACAATTTCAATCTTCTGCAAGAAAAGTGGAACGCACAAATTACAATAAAAAAAATAAAAAATACAAGGCAGGAAATTACAGAATGCAAATACAGTGAGAGGCTATTGGAGGAGGGAAAAAATCCACAAATCATGGTTTTGTGTACTGTAAAAGTAACATAGTTTCTCTTCGATTTCTCATTAGACCCTCGCTGAGGACAATCTGGGCTTTTCTGATATTTTCCTAAATTGAAATGAGAGAAGTTCCATCTTTATCTCTGACCTTCAAACACAGCATGTGTCTTCAAAGCTCTCAAAAGCTCATGATACATAAAAGAGAGATGTATTGTTCTGTGGCAACATTAGTAAGTAAGCTGTTTAACAGGACAAGTTATCCAGCAGTGTAAAATAACACACAAGGCATTGTTGAAATGGAATTAAATAATGGATACTGTAAATGCTTTAATTGGTCCACAAAATTACTGAAATTGGAACCTGTTATTTACTGTAAAACATCCAGCATCTTAAAGGCAATTTGGTCCCAGCGATGTGAAATGAGGACCGGCTTTGCTATAAGCGCATTCGCACGCTTTGCTGAAATGTTTAGTGACCTCTTTTTATTTTTTATCTCCTCCACTGTCTTCATGTACCTGATGAATGAACTTACCCTGCGACAGTTACCTGCTCTGCACTTTCAAGGTGAACTCGGGACTGAACCTCAGCGAGCGGATGAGAGGAGGCCGAGGTGAACGTGCCGCGTATAAAACTTCAGAATCGTATTGTTCGTTTCTCCCTCAGATTTCCGCTGCTGTGTCTGGCAACCTTGAACGCTCAGAACATTCTCTGTTGTACGAGTCTGAACCCAGCTACACAGAAAAATAAGTAGTCTTGACATCAAGAGAATAATAACTACCCTAGTGGTGCTTCAGTCTTTATAATGACCCTTCACAGTAATTATCAAAGCACATCAGAACAAAAGAAGGCTAAAGTATTAATGCATTCTATCTCTGCGTTCCAGTTTTTGCCTAAAATAGAGCGCTGTCATGAAGGTCCAAACCTGCCCCGAGAGTCACAGTGGTCTGTCAGTTTGGAGGTAGTTCAAAGGAGAGGAGCCAGGTGAACTGCTACTGGGGGGTGATGCCTGCTAGGCCCGTGCCTCCATGGAGTGACCCCAAATGTTGAGTTACCGTGGTTCACAACAAAAATCTCTCATTTAAAGAGGAACAGATGCACTGTTCTTGTGAACAGTAGT
The DNA here is from genome assembly GCA_005024645.1 of Planiliza haematocheilus. Classification (NCBI taxonomy): domain Eukaryota; kingdom Metazoa; phylum Chordata; class Actinopteri; order Mugiliformes; family Mugilidae; genus Planiliza; species Planiliza haematocheilus. The sequence continues at coordinate 4,815,662 of SRSE01000744.1, read as the reverse complement.
GTATGTGTGTCTCAGATTTCATTCATTAAGCAACACGTTCATACTGTGTAATGTGGAATTGCTATATGAGTGCATTAGAATACACAGATCAGGCATAACATTATGACCATCTTCCTGATATTGTGTAGGTCTCCCTTGTGCCTCCAGAACTGCTCTGATTCATCAGAGAATGGACATGGACCTTCTGAGGGTGTCCACCAGTGGGTCCTATGGGTTGAGGAGAGGGCGTCTCTGGATCACCCCACAGATACTTGATCAGCTTGGGATCTACTGAATTCCTTGGCTGAAAGCATCAGTGTGTATCTACTGTGCTTACATAAACTACAAATACAGGTGCTACCACAGGGATGTAATAGCGTGACATTTGAAAATCCCCAGTAACCCTGAAATGAAATAAGGGATCACAAAAGGGAACACAGGAACACTTCGGCTGGAACATTTGCCGTGGCTACAGCTGATTTATCAACATGCAGCACCATCCTAAGTCTCACTAAACACGTGAAGCAAACATGCCCGCTGTAGACATCAGGGTGCTGTATTTTAACACAGTTGAGAATGAATGGCATGAAGAGATAATACAAGAAAGAAAAGCATACTATGACTCATGCAGTCATGGAGTCCCTGGAATCAGGCCAGAGTAATTAGGAAATAATCATTACCGTGTGTATCCACATTTAGACATCTGAATACGTGCCTTGTGATAACCACCAACGAAGCCCTGGCTGGCCTCTAATTGCATTTTCGAGTCAAAGGCGTCAGATCAATGACTGTCGGCAGCCTTTTACTGTGTCCTTCACCCAGAAATACACCGACCAGGCCGGTAACGGTGAGATAGAATCAGCCGGGGTCGGGGATGTCCCTGTGCTGCCATTTGTATCAGTCGCGTGGCAGCATAATGAAACCTGCAGACGTAAATGTCATTAGTGAGCCTGTACTCACTGCTCAGAATGCATACTGACCATATTTTGCACCAATGTATTACCTTTAATGTCTTCACTGGCTTCTCACTGTCTGTATTATTATTGATGTCTCTGAAGAAATATCTAAATTTGGCCTTATCTGCTAGTGAGCTAATTATCTATTAAGCTAATTAGGCATTGTAAAATGTATCTGTATTTTGTAGTAACTGAGCTTTAATTCTGGATCGTCATTTACACGCAGGTACACCAGAGGTGATATATTTCGTATTTCATTCTTTCCAAGACCTGAAAAGGGTTAGTCAGGTCACGTTCAGACCGTAACTCTGGGGAATCTGATCACATGTGACCAGCATAAAGTACAGGGTGAACACTCAGGATGCAATGAGGATGCTTTTGAGAGATCTAAACTCTGATCACATCTAGAGGTGAGCTGGACTAGGTCTAAGTTTTTGCATTCCTTTTGTAGTGTGAAGACAAAAAATCTAATATTTAATTTAATGCCAGTATATTGTGTGATTTTGTCATTAAATAGCGTATCAGCATGTGTTTAATAATTGATGTGATCATCTTCACATTTTAATGCCAGGTTCTTAAAGCTGGCCACTTGTGATTGGTTTGCCCAGGTTGGTTGTTACTGCATGGTCTGAAAGGCGTAAGCTACAACAACAAGCAGCAAGTGTTACGACTGTAGTTAAGATCCTATGATTCTAATATCTCTTGCATTCTGGAAAAATGGAAAAGAACCCAGGCAGCATCCATACTAAAAAATAAACTTTTTCCTTTGCTGAAAGAGGAGAAACAACCGAGGAACTGTTGACTATTCATATGTCATACTCTTTAGTCAAGTTGTGTAATCCCTCCCACTGTGAGAAGGATGAAACAGAAGTCCCACACAGTAGATTTAAGTATAGTCTCATCTAATACCAAACTATCAAAAAACGTTCTCGGCTGGTTGTAAAATGCACTGTGTAGTAGGTTCATCAAAGAAGCGCATTTAAACTGTAAAACTTATCTGAACACTTTTGGTTCACTGAGATGTGCATTATCAACTCTGTCACTGCTCTAGGCTTTAGATGAGGAACCACAATACTCATGTTTGTATCAGCTTTATTAAAAATGTATAAGGGAACATCAAGTCACAAGATGTTAATTGCAACCACTGAGCCCGGCGCTCCCATGGATGAGGTCCCCTTGGAGTACAGCGCAAAACTAATTGCTTTGAACGACACACTTCCTTAAATCACCCTCACATCTTCAGCCACCCCTGATATTTCGGTCCCTGTCAGATAACTCAAGCTTGTCGCGTCATGAAGAAACTGCCAGAACCGACAGAGGCTCATTACCACCAGGGCTTAGTCACAGGTATAGCAAAAATAGAACGGACGACAATATATACATAGAATAAAGATGTAAACTCCACTGAAAAAATACTCAAAGCATATCCTGGTCAAAGGATATGCACACGTTGGTATCAAAATGTTCGTAGTAATACATATAATACATATGACACAAAATGATATAAGTTGATTCAGGTTCATTTGAATACCTCTGATTTTGCCTTTTATACAACATAAAGAATTGTTCACCATACCCATTGTAGGTACCTATTATTTACACCACAACTATATGATCAGATAATTATTATTTTTGCTGTAACCTACTTTATTTTATAGATTAGTACCAGTGGATTCAACCACATTGTCCCATTTTTTTTTTTAAATGACATAAAAATTACGTATAGATCGAAAGAAATGCAAAGAGTGTCCATCCCATCCTACTTTTACGTGCGGATACCAGGGGTTGAACGACTTCAGATTTTATAAAGTCGACTAGTATGGGTGAAGGTTGCTTCGACTAGTTGCCGATGACGTCTCTAATAAAAACACAATAGAAAGTAATGCTTTCCAACAATGAAATTTATATTTTCGACCTGAATACATAGCATCTCACACAAAGGAAGCCTCGGAGGCTTTTCTGCAAGTTTTGTGAAGCTTGAACACGGGCCCATAAACACTGTCAGTCTGATACTTCTAATGCGCGTCTCTCAGCTCTAGCCTAACATCTGTCTTTTGCATGGTGCATTCACTGACATCAAGGACAAACAAAAAACAAAACAGGCTCTACAACCACAGCAACAATGTCACCTCAAAGAACACGACAGAAGTGAACTTAAACACATCCGCTTATCAATAATGTGCTCTGTAGGCATGTATGGTCTATATAAACTGCCAATGCAGCGCCAATAGCATGTGATAAAACTTCACAGCACGTTGTAATATGGAATAATGTGGTATATCTCCAAAGCCATCTCTATGTATAGCAGCTAAAGGTCTAGTAAGTTTAGACAATGAAGCTTTCTCTCTGTTGCTGTATTTGGTGAAGTTGTTAATTTACATTCGATATATTTGTTATATTTCAGGACTGACTTACAGTACATATTTTGTATTTCTTTGATGTATTTAGTGAAGTATTTCCGCACCCTTGATGAATCGCTTCTAGTTTGCTGCAGTGACCCACTGGGCCAATATGTTGTTTAGTGCTTTAACCACCCAGATTGCTTGGGGTAGTGCAACCTATCATAAAAAAAGCAATGCAGCCAAAGCCAGCACAACTACTACAACTAGGCCCGTGCCTAGAACTTATCGAGTGCTTCTCTCTGGAGAGAGACGGCTCAAACATATAATTCTGCAAATACCGCTTGTCATGTGAAGACAGACAAATGACAATACAATAGCCATCTTCCGCTTTTCACAAGCAGAGCACAGTCAGTAATCAGAAAAACGCCCAAATTGTCCCAAACCAATTTTGTTCAGCTGTCCAACTCACAACACAGTTCAAAACCATCCAAGTGGGCCTGAAACCGCTCAACCTTAATCCCCAGATCAGTTTGATGTGCCGTATAAGCCTCTGTTTTTGTTTTTGCTCATTCTCACTTAGAAACGTTCAGTATCGTCTCCACGTTTCCACTGTTAATGTACAGGACATGCTGAGAGAGTAAGGAACATGCACAGATTTGCCACTTATGTTATTTAATCATAATAACAAATGAGTATATAAGTGCAAATTTAATGGTAAAACAGAACAAAATAGACTTAAGAAATATTTAGGGGGAAAAAAAATAAATAAAAGACCAGGGACTATTGGGAAGCTGAGAGCATTTGTCTTTTTAAACAATTCCTTTGTTCAGTGCTGCTATCTACTGCCCTGCAGAGCATTGTTGAAGGGACTGGAAAGAAAAGTAATGTTGTATGTGAAGTTATGGAAAATGAAAAAAGTGGAAAAATGTAATTCCAGGCTAACAGCCAGAAGGAGTTACTGTAGATATGGGGGAAAAATGAACTCAGTGGTCTCAGAGCACCACGGTATCATCAGATACCGATAGATTGGCATAAATAGTTAAAAAAATCTGGAGCATATGCTACAAACTGAATATTTAGTAACTAAAACATTATGTATTGTTGCCGATAAAAATATTACAACATAAAAACTGGTTAGAATTGGGGGAGAAATGTGTACATTTTTAATAATAATCACATTTAACAAGCCACAGTAATAGCCTGTCTGCTGTCTCTGTTGTTTTCTGCGCTCCTGTATTCACCCAAACAGTAAAGGAGCTGAGGCAGCAGGAGGGAGGGGGGCAAACGAGAGAAAGCCTAAGCGCACTATCACTGACCACAGGGAGAGAGATGTTTGACTCTGGCACAAAAAAAGAGCTGCGGTCATCTAAACTGAAGAAAATAAGGATGAGCAAGACTCGGCACACGCTTTCACAACGTATAACTCTGTTGAAATGTTAAGTTTAATGCGTCTCAGCGTAAAAGGAAAAAAAAAAAACATTATATAACAAACCCCTTTGAACTGTTCATCAGAACTTTGCCATCATCGTGTTGACAAAATGTCAACATTTTTGTGACACTGAATGGCACTAGGAGGGGTTTAATGTCATTAAGCCCAGTGACGGTTATGAGACATCACTTAATTTATTGAGACAGCAGTCTGAGGGCTTTGCAAAGTTTTTTTGTTTTTTTTTATTTTTATGTGAAAGTGTACCAAAAACAAAGCAGTCGGTGAAAGCAACCAGAGCGGCAGGGTTTTGTTGATGAACGTGATTAAATACCTCCTGAAACAAAGAGAGCAACATCGCTGAACTGCACCCTTCAATTACAGAATTCAGTGTGAAGTAAAGGGACTTTTCTGATTATTTAAACATTTGTTAATGAAATGTATAGTGAATTAAACTGATATACAAAGCTGAATAGAATTTTGGGACTTTCACCTTCAGGTGTGGCATGTATCTTCAGTAACATATGCACTGATTCTCAGCCTTGTCTGTGCATTTCTGTGTGAGTGATTGCGTGTGCATGCAGGCATGCTGCAATTGCTCGTGTGCGAGTGCATGTGAGAAAACAGCTCCACTCGTTTCCCTCTTCCCGCTTGTTTACTCCCAGCGCTTCCTGCTCCGGAGGTGAGAGGTGTTAATGAGGGTGCACCGGCCCCTGCCACCTGATAACAAATAACAATCCGCAAAAGCCATCAATGCCGTCATAGTGGCTGCGTGCAGATTTGCTGGTAATTAAGTCCTCTGGATGTTCCTAAATGCGCCTCCCCGATACCCCCGAAAGTCCAGCTCTCTACCCAGAACCTACCCTCTGCCCCCCCCCCCCCCCCCCCAGCAGGAGAAGAGTAAGCCACTGAGAGCCCGAGCATGGGGGTTGGACCAATTAGAGGAAGACGTGCACAGCAAAGGAAACTGCTCTAAGATCAGCTAAGCACAGTAGTGCCAGTTGTTGTTCCTCTGCTCAGCTTGTGTCAGCTTGAAGAGAAAAGCCCACTGACTACTTGCAGCTTGTTGAGAGGATTCTTGTTTCTTGTTCTATTGAACCTCGATAACAAGGAGCCATAATGACAGAGGCAGCCTTCCTTTTTTTTTTTTATATTTTTTTTTTTTTTCAATTTTCCACTGCAGATCCTTTCAGCGGGTCAAAAAAGGACAAAATGAACAACTTTACAAACACGGCATTAACACTGTTGAGATAACACCACAGAAAAGTTCCATAAACAGAGCAAAAGTCACACCTCACGACTCAACATCTTGTGGTTGTTTCTGCTGGCATCAGGCAAATTTAGTGAAATGACTTCAGTCAACCCATTAGCGTGTTCTACTGGGGCAATTTCTCCCAGACAGGAAGGTGTGAAAAGACCCCGATGGTGGTGAGAAAGGCGTCGCCTCCTCCTCTCCCACAGGACACACGTGGTTGTCAAAGTGGCAGGGCTGTTGTCATGGCAACCTCCTTTATTTCAGCTGCTCCTGGCAGGTTCTGGCAGATGCGTTAAGCCTTGTGGGCAATTGGAATCGAGAGGATTGACCCTTTCTCGCCGGGTTTCTGTTGGGAAGTTAGGATTTTGATAGGCCCAGGAAAAAAAAGCCAGAAAGGGACCTAGAAAGTGAACCACAGCCGGTGAGAGAGAGCGAACGTGATCAGTAACCTCCTTTCTGCTCATCCCACTGTGTAATCAACGTGACATGCAGGTGGAAAGCTCTGGGAACTTTTTTATTTATTTATTTATTTGTTTGTTTTTTTCCAGCGGGCCCCGGGGTGAGCTGCGGGGATCGCTGGCTGACAGTGAAACCCCAGCTCAGGGACTTGTGATGTTCTCTCTCAGTCCATATCAGCCTCACACAGTCCACAGCATGAACCCAGCTCCTCCCCCATCCCTCGGATTACCTCCTATAAACAGTATTTCTAGTCAGCACTGTCAGAGCACAGTAGAGAATATCTCTTCTGTCATAGAAGAAAGTCCACCCAAATGCAGTTTGAGTGTTTTTTTCTACGCTTGAATGAATTTGAGAGTCGAAATGGTTACTTATGTGTTTCATGACCCTTTCAGTCTCAGATGTGTGTCAAGGGGTCCATGTTTTTACTCTGGGAAAAAGTAAACCAACCAGTTGAAATATTTGCTCAGGGCAGTGGTTTCAAAATGTCACAAATTCAAGCCATCTGCTTTAACCTTAGCAATTATTGAAGTTCCCTCACTGACATGGGTGATAAGCTACAAAGAATTTCAGCAGTGTATAGAAAGCATGCCATAGTGACCATTTAAAAAGATGTCTCCAGATGTTCACTGTGTATGTTAGACGTTTTCTGTCCGGTAATAACAATAAAAGTATAAACATAAGTGTATGTTCTGAAAGTAGAGCTGTGAATAGATTCAATTATTTAATCGCGATTAATCACATATCATCTGTATTTAAGTTGCGATTAATGCAATTTAATCACTCCATCATTTCTTCAATCGTTTTTTTTTATCTCCATTTGCCCATAAAGTTGGAATAACTTTGTTTTCGGACACATTCCTCTTTTTATTTCCTATTCATACACATCAGTTATATGTTTGGAAGAGATGAGGTCATCTCTCGGTAAGACTTTATAAGAACTGCACACTATGAGGGATTAGTAATGCATAATTTATAAAGCATAAGTCCTACATGAATCAACATTAATAAGCAGGTTCTAAATGTAGTTTTTACATAGTAATAACATAAATTAATACGGGTATTTTCATACTTTACTAATAGATGGTGTGTCATTTATAAATTCAAGTATTTGCAGACTAGTTATTAAGGAGTTACCAGGGGTTTAAAAGACCTTTTAGTGTAAGTGAATTAAATAATTTAAATGTACATGTATACAACTTATCATTAACACATGTACTAATAGTTACTAAGTGTGTTATTAAATTTTAAATTAAGTTCTTACTGTAACTCATGATTTATTCATAGTTATAAAGGGTTGAGTTGTTGTTAGTAAACTATTTGTGTGAGCTCATCTTCACACATGATACAAAACAGAAATATTTATTTCAACTGTACACTTTATATAAATGAAGAAACAAACACCTGCTATCTCATACAAAAAAAACAGTTCAAACATTTGTGCCCATTTCAAACTTTAGAGAAGAGTACTTTAACTTCTTGTGTAACAATGCGGCCCACTCCGCTGAAAACAGCTGACACAGTCCTTCCTCTACCAAAGATCAGGCCACCAATAGCTGCAGATTTAGAGCTGCAACTCAGAAAAAGTACATTTAGTGTTACCATGTGGTTTTTGTTTTTTCTTCACACTCATTGACTCACACATTGTTTCAATCTACACTATGACACCTTCCACAAACTTTAAGTGTGTTATACTTGATGTATAGTTAAATTAAGCACTTGAACATATGCACTCCATTGTGCAATTGAATTGTTTATAATGCAATATATTATACACATATATTGTGAGCAAATATTATGTTATATATCATTTATGAACACTCATAAACAATTAGTAAAGTATTAAAATACCATTACTAAAATACAAGCATTAGAGCATGCATAACTACATCTATTAACTGCTTACTAATGTCTAGTGATTCATAAATGATACATAAAGTAATAATGTAATATAATTATAAAGGAAAGCTTCATTAGTGTGCAGGTAAAGTGTTACCCATCTCTCAGCTGAGCGGTGAACTCTGAGCTGGTAATGCTGGGCACATCGACAGTAAATGCAGATAACTTTGTTCTTGTCGAGATCCAATGCTTTGAAGCTGTAGCTGCCGTTCAAAAGACACATTTCTGCTTGCTTTCTTCTTCCATTTTTCCTTTTTCTTTAGGACTTTTTGGCAGTGTTGACGCTACAGGGCATTTAACTGTACTCCTTAACATAAAATGATTTAGTCTGACCACACCTTAGATTCTGCTTTCCATAGTGTTGGTGCTGCATTCTGACCGATGGTTTTGTGGTCATAATAGCAGACCGTTAATGCATAATCACATGTATAAAAAACATTACATTACGTTACATTGTGTGCAGAATCGTAGCACAAACATACATATACATACAAGCGTGCAGTCCTATTTAATAGATCCATTGCTATGCCTATAAAAACAAACACATGTATCTGCAGAAGTTATTGTGGTAATCAATAATGAGGAAGAAAGTCTGCGCAATCCAAAACCTTTGAATATAATTAGCCTTCTTTTCTCAGCATAGTCTAATTACTGTTTTTACCATGAGGTTTATATTTTGTTGATTATTGCTGGAGAAAATAGGCCTGGGTTATATGGCCAAAAAATAAAAATCTTGTGTTGGTTCAAACACCTTTAATGGATTTTATTTTTCTGTCTTCCTGCATGAAGTCAGGATGAAAATGGTTTGTTAAGTAAGAAAGGTCTGTGGTTATGTAGCTGTGCTCCACTTAAAGGGAACATTCTTCTGTAATAAAGTGACACTGCTGAGCAGAAGAATAACATCAGAACATTGGAACAGCATCGCTCAGAGTCCCCATCAGTAAAGTGAAGAGTCAGGGTTGTGTCGTGCTGTGTGGTACTATTGGTCCAGAAATCTGTTGTTGTCTCCAACTGCACTGCAATCTTCTCTTGTGTATTGTTGTACTACAGTATATGTTTGTGAGTTCATACCGTGATGCGTTGCTTTCCCCATCTTTACAATCTAGGCTTTTCTCCCAAGTGAGTGAGTACCATTTGTTTGCTGATAGGAAATGCTAACAATTCTGAACTGTCTTTCCATCATCGCCCTGACTTTTCAAATAAGTGACACTGGAAAATGAGGCCCCTAAGGTATGCTGCTTTTTAGTTGTTGTTTTGGAGCAGGAATGAGAGCTAGCAGTTGAATCCTGGAGGGATACGCATTGTTTCTACTCCACTGCATGCTTTTGTTTCAGGTTCGTTGCGGTGCTACTCTGGGTTTCAATAAACTTTCCACAAATTATATAGCCCCGGTCAGGTCCATGTCAGACATTGCAAACCAGAACATTTCCATATCGCCAAAGTAACATAACTACTACCTTATTTGGTATTTTAGTGTGATCTGTGGCTGCCATTACTCTACCAGAATGGAAAATTCAAACATGCAACTCAAAGGTAAATTTCATCTTGTGTACATCACTACAGGGAACTGTTCAGCAGTTTGGGTCAGGACAGGAAACAATGACAAGAACAAAAACTCAAATTTACCCTGTATACGTCAGTCATTCTCTGCCATGCAGCAGCCAAATGAGGTTAGACTGGATATAATCCTCAGTATAAAAATACAAAGCATCAGCTGGAAGACAGACTGTTCTGCAGACACAACATTCCAGCAGATTTTTATTTGTTGAGCATGTCAACGCATCCGGGGTTAATGGTTCAAATCAACCATAGCCACGTATTCGGAATATGAAAGCACTCTTGATGCTTTAAGGTACTTTAGATAAAAGCACCCACTGAACGGCATATGTTCTGTTACAAGTGCAAACTCTGAAGGAGCGTAGGACGCAAAGTGGAAGTGATTGTGTTTTGAACTACATATTACAGAATATAATTGTTTGCAAATAGAATTTTCCACCGAAAGGCTTAACGCACCTTGATGTCCCTGGAAGCCAGAGTGAAAACACATGAATGGTCCTGGTATGCAAAAAGAGGAAACCTCATGCTGAATACACACTGTTACGCATGGTGACTTACACATTATGCTCTGTGTAGGTCTGGATAGCATTTACGCTGCATTCTAAAGGAGTTTTGAGACACAAATGTCTTGCATTACTCCTGCACCATTCTCCACCCAGAGAAGAATCATTTTTGCCTCGTGCATCCATTATTAATCTGACTGATTGAATTTGGCGATACAGCTTGCTGACATAGGTCAGCATTACAATGCATGGGCTGCGGCGTGTGCTGCACTGCTAATGCAAATTAGATGCAAAATACAGCAGATGCCTGATGTTGAGGCTATACTGGCTGCTACAAGAATCACCCATTAGGTTCTTCTAGTCTTATTAGCAACTGGCATTGCCTGGAAATGTGTCTGCCAGTGTGTAGCGCACTTGATTAGACTCCAAAAAATGTGATGGTGTCCTCAATGCTGCTTCTTTAACTACTGCTGCTGCAGTGAAAACTGTTCCAGACACACACACAGGTCTGTGGTACAGCTGTGAACAGTTGTTCTCTCAGTGTTTTTGCTGCTGCTTTTAGATCTTGACTTTCAGCGTGTTGGATGTCAGGCAGATGTCCGTCTGTTGCAGTTTGTCAGCCACCTCTTAACCCCTCTGGATGTCACATAACATGACATATTTGCTGTTGTTGTTGTTTTTTCTTCTTCTAAAGGTCACAGCTGATGTATATGCCAAACCCAATGCTGGTGACTGTATCTGTGTCAACATAACTTCATTGATGTCCCTGCACCAGAGACAAAGAAGCACCAACCCAGCAAGCGCGCTCCCTTATCTCAAGGGACTGCCGCTGTAGTTGGTGACATGTATCCCACTGCATAGGTGCCTGATTATACAGTAAAGTGGAGAAGCAACCGAGTCAGGGCTTCTCTGCAGGCTCTATAGAGCACTTTCTCATGGCCGCACTGCGAGACAGTGTGGGATAGCTGACGGTTAGTTAAGTGATCACAGCAAATGAAACTGACTGTTTATGGCTGTTGAACCTGTTTGTACCTTATTGCATCTTTAGAATGCTTGAAGACTGAACCACTTTTCTTGAGGTAACAGTAATTAATTATGCATGACACTGCAGTAAAAGCATGTGAGAGTCGTAATAGTTTATTACCGTACATAAAGCCTGCCATGACAAGTTTAGATACAGTTCCTAACGTTACATTGTTATAATGAACCTCCGAAGCACTGTAAACATTTACTGATGGAAATGGCACAAAATGTCAGATTATATAAGGAGTTGTCATTTTATCTTTTTATGACATAGTTATGGCATTGTTAACCAAACACTTCAGTGTAATTTAATTCATAGCAAGCATCTTCTTGTTTACGTTCACAGGTGATCTAATACAAACTCATGATTTAGAGTTAGCCGGGCAGTTGCAGTAGGAAAAGGTTAGGCACTTAAACACGGACCAGTGGAGGAAAACAGTCTGCCACATTTTGTGTGTGTTTTTTAAATCAACAGCCTCTGGTCTGCGCCACATTTCTGTATTAGCTTCATAAGATAGAGAGTGCATACACACAGATAACTTCAGCCAGTATAAACCTTACATAGTGTGTGTCAATTTTAAATGAGGAGTTAGCATTAGTTATCTATGACTTGGCTTCAAAATCGACCTAAAAACAACAGTAACTGTACAGCTGCAAAGGCTCCACAAGACAGATTGCTGCATCACTTTGAATTTATCGATCAGTTGGTTTAGAATGTAGGTTTTGCCGTGCCAGGAGGAGTAGTATGAAGTAGTAGGAGTTTCCCCAGCTTCTAAGAATAGTATGTAGGTAAGTGTTATGTAGATGTAAATGATTTGGCTTGGCTAAACACACTGAGTAGAGTAGAGTGTGTAGTGCAACAACTTATACATCTGATCATAGATGGTATAAAGATGGACAGCAGAACAGCTCCTCTACGGTAGAGCTCCCCCTGGTGACTGCTGCAGTATGGGGATGGCTAGCGTGACGTCACCAACCGCTAGGAATCACTTCCGTGTCCAGTCATTTTTAGGTAGCGTAAACAAGTATGGCTACAGCCGCTACAGCACAAGAACCGGTCACCTTTTATACAGTGACAGCCTACTTTACTGACTTCCCAAACTCTGTTCAGAAGGGTCTTCACTCCTAATTCTAGCATTAGCTGCTAATGTTAACAATTAGCATGACGCGCTAGCCACTAATTTTAGCATTGGCTAAAATTTACGAGGGATGTCCTCACTATAGGATCCCCATACTTCAAACAGGAATACAATTTTTCAGTTTGACACAGTTTCACTTTATTTAAAAATATCTTCTCTTTAAATTGTAAAACTTCAACATTATGTTTAACTTCAGTGCCGGTTTGATGACTGTGACCCATGCGAACCGTGTTGGCCCAGCTACTTTGCCATCAGCAAAATGCCAGACCCTTAGTTGTAGTTCGGGGTGAACTGTCACACCTGCAAAATGAAAAAATAAAATAAAATAACTAAGTGGCAATTGACATCTTACATCTCAGGCTAGCGGTAGCTAGTAGTACCTAGCTAGTAACGTTAGCTCGCTAGTAATCGCTAGCCGGTTATTATTATTTTTGTTATTAACGTTCATCATTTGAGATCCAACTTACCGTAACAACTTTAGCCATCGATTCTTCTCTTTTTTGTCGAGGGGAAATCGGTAATAAGAGATTGTTTTGTTCACGTCGTTTCTGTTATTGCAACAGGGGACACAGCACTGCACCATTTTAAAACCGTTTTAGTCCAGTTTGACACAGCGCCGTGGACACGGAAGTGGCTTTTTGGACATGATGACGTAGGGCCTAGCCATCCCCATAGGTCATAAGCTCCACCCCTTCCGTGGTAATGGATGGGACTTGGGTCAAATTAAAACAAATAATTTAATTTGAAGTTTTGTTTTAAGTTATTTGATGCTATAGAAACAGAATATGTTATCAACCAGTCCAACATTTCTTTGTAACTGGTGGAGGTAGAGCAGAGTGCAGTATTGAAATCAAACCAAAGTTTGAGTGAGTCCAACGGAAGTGTCGCGATAACGTGGCTCTGCGTGTCTCCACGGACAGTGTTGTGCAGACTTTGATTTTCCCTGGGAAAATAGTGGTAGTTTGGCCAATGCAAGGATGTGGGCATGTGTTGTCCATATTTATATACAGTCTATGCATCTGATGTTTTGGGTGTTCATTCAATGATTAGCCTGAATTAAGCATTCAAACTGGCCCACCTGGTAAAACTGCTGCACATTCTAAAACACTACACGCACAAGTTAAAAGGCAAACAATGCCTTCACTGAAAGTGTGCCGAAAAGCCACAAGCTGTCTTAAAAAATTAGCACTGGAGGAGCTTCTTTTGCACGCTCTCAATTATTCAGACTTTTCGTCTCAGCGGTTAGGAAAGTAAGTGTTTTAATTTCAGATCTGATAACTCGTATGTGTGTTAACAAAAGCAAGGGCTGCAGCTCTTTGTGGTATGAATAGTGTAGTAGAGAAGAAAGCTTTCTTTATTATTTCTGTCTCACTTCTGCATTCACTTTTGTTCCCGTTGTTTTTTGCCCTCTGTGTGTGTTATTTGTTTAAATAAGTTTTACAAAGGCCAACATACCCATTAAATAAAAATAAAACAGAAAAGTAAAATGCCTCCTTCCTGTTTCACAGTCGATCAGACTGTAAAGAAGGTGACAATGTCTTTCTCAGCTATCCAGATCATGGTATATTGAAACCAAAAGTAAAAAAAAAAAAATTGTTGTAGATTTCTATCACTCATTCTAGTGATTTCCAAACTGTGCATATGCCAAAAATTGGGTAGAAAGAGAAAAATACAAACAAACCTAACACCGATCCTAAAAAAGAAGGTCCACTGTACAGTTTATCATTTCTAGCATGGCATGCTGGGCATGCACCATAAATCACTTCGATCACACAGCAGAAAAGAAACAACCTTAATGCTCCATCAACCACTCTGCCTTCTTAGAAGGTCATGAGCAACACCATCAACAACAAATATTACACTTGTAATAGATGTTGACATGTCTATCTCTGTCTGTCATATTGATAATCTAATAATGATAATTAAACACGATATTAATCACTGCCTGTGTTTCCTCTGAGGGCTGCCATTCTACCATTTATCCTACCATAATTGAAGCAACATGTTTCACAGATTTTCTCATTTTCAATCATTCCTCTAAATAAGTAGATTGGATAAGTGAAAATTAACAATCTAAACAGTTGTCTTAAAACATTATTCACTCATTCCCATTTGTTAAACAACCACAGCTGGAACGTTAGCTGTGTCTCTCTGAAGTACTGCAGCAACAACACACTGTAAGGAGATGTGACTTGCATAAACCATTATCGTAATACAGCCTCCCACGAGCGCATGTTCGATAAGTCCCTGTGCGCACCTTATTTTCTGACATCTCGCCTTGGCCTAGCTTAAGGCAGAGCACAATGTTCCAAACAGCAAGGCCAAGCTGAGAGGCGCCGGGCGGCAGGGAGCATGGAGAGCATGGCTGCGGTGAATACTGCTGTGCCAGTATTTGTCAATGATGTATCGTGTGTAGAATGAGGCAGTGGCTCGGGGGTAGATTACTTTCCTAAACAAGGCAATGGTCTTAAAGGGTGAGTTACTGCCCTGGCTATTGGTCTCTCTTCCAGGGGCCCCTTGACAGTAGCAGCATCTTAATACTGGCCACAGACCATGGAAGCAGATTCCCTGCCAACTGGCTACTCTGTCCTACTGCAGCGGGGGAGCTAGACATAGGATAACAATAGATGTGGTACTATGGAGGGGAATCTCAGTTTAATGTTACCGTTTCCACAACAGACTTGAACAACCCCTGTGCACCAGTTAGGGCATAATGAACAGATTATCAGTTCCTACTGGCAGCATCACACAAAAACAACATAAACCAGTTCATGTCTGAACATACGTGCGCCTTCAGTACGTTGAGTGGCTCAGGGTGCCACAAGGCTGGGCTAGACGAGGGAACACTTCACATCAGGCTGATGAACAAACAGCCCTGACATATCATCCTCTTATTGAGTTGTCAAGGCTAGCAACGATTGCCTTCTTGCACACGCACAGCAATCCTCCCCATCTTTTAGAAATGATGATGTCTGTGTGCCATTTCATGGTTAACTGCTGCTAGTAAAAACAAATTTGCGTACAGATTCATTTTAATGCCACCAACCGTATTTTTTCAAAATGTGCACCCCAGGCGGTACATAAACAAACTCGTTTCAGGAGGTGGGGTTGTCGGGCAGAACTTGAACTCTGTGGAGTTGTGTTTGTGACCAACTGATAAGTACAACTCTAAATGGCTAAATTTCCCTCAAGATATGGTCGCTTCCAATGTCTGAGAAAAATAATTGGTCTTTAGCTTTTATAGTTTTTACTGTAGTTTTGTGTGTGTGTATTTTTTGCTAGCTAGCTAACTTGGTCTGTTGATTGCTGATGAGAGTTGCAATGATCAGCAGTAAATGTGTTGTGGCGAGAGTTGTGAGAGGAGCTTACATTACGTTTCTTGTTAAGTGACCTCAGCCATTACCTGAAAACAACATTTGAATATTTCTGTGCATATGTCCAGAGTGGCCGTAGGAATAGTGATTGAAGCAAAGTGGGAAAATCGGGTCATGTTGTTAAAGAACCAAGATGTCTGCCCAGAGAGGTCTGTAAAATAACTGTGGAACAAAGAGGACAGCTGTTTGTTTTCCGTTTAAAGGGTCTCCAACCTCAACACCTTTTTATCTCAATTCACATTTTACTCAAAAACATGAGCTCCACCTAAGCCCGACCATGTCCTTAGTGTACAGAAACCTAAATAAACCCGTGGCAGGATAATAAGTTGTCCAATCTTATGAAGCCATCCTCCTTATTCTGCTGTGGTAACTTTGATATATTTGTCTCTCTGGTTGTACAGCATGGTGCTAATAAGCAGCATTTCTAACATTCCTGCTTCTCCAAAACTGCTTTTGGGTTTTTAATTTTTAAATTGGGTTATATTCCATGTGCACTGGTTTGACAAGAAAAGAAATCAGATCAGATGGAAGTAGCAAAGACCATCCAATGCTCATCTGGATGATTAGCCTGAATTAATTGTTCAAACTACCCTCCGTGGTTAACATTAAAACAGTAACTCCATGAACAGCGTTCGGTTTGGCCCACTTTGTGAAACTGTTGCACCTTCTTCAACACAAAGTGCACAAGTTAGACAAACAATGCCTACATGGAAAGTGTGCTGAAAGGCCACGAGCAGTCTTAAAAAATTACCGCTGGAGGAGCTGCTTTTCCTCGTTCTCAATTATTCAGACACTTAGTCTCAGCCATTAGGAAAGTACAGTGGTATGCAAAAGTTTGGGCAGCCCTTAGGAAAATCATTGCATCAGTTTGTCACTTGCTGAACTTTTGAAGCAGCAACTTTATTATTACAAATGTTATACCTTATGGAAGTAGAAACATCTCGGTAGTGAAATCATTTTCATTGGTCCAACAGAAACATTTTTATGAATATTTAAACAAAAATAGGCATGTGCATAAATTTGGGTACCCCAAAGAAATAATTCCATTAATATTTAATAGACCCTCCTTTTGCTGCAAGAACAGCCTGTAGACGCCTCCTATAGCCACTGACAAGTCCCTGAAGTCTGGCAGGTGGTACTTTGGCCCATTCCTCCATACAAAACGCCTCCAGTTCAGTCAGGTTTCTTGGCTTCCGTGCGTAAACAGCCTGCTTCAAATCAATCCATACATTTTCAATGATGTTAAGGTCTGGGGACTGTGATGGACATTCCAGAAGATTGTACTTGTGCTTCTGCATGAATTCCTTGGTGGATTTTGAACAGTGCTTGGGATCATTGTCCTGCTGAAAAATCCAACCCCGGCGTAGCTTCAACTTCGTGACAGATTCTTGAACATTCTTGTCAAGAATCTGCTGATACTGAGAGGAATTCATGTGGCCCTCAACTTTAACAAGGTTTCCAGTCCCTGTGCTAGCCACACAGCCCCATAACATGATGGACCCACCACCATATTTCACAGTAGGCAATAAGTTCTTCTCATGGGATTCAGTGTGTTTTTTTCACCATGCATACCTCCTCTTGTTCTGACCAAATAACTCCATCTTAGTCTCATCTGACCACAGTATTTTTTTTCCAAAATGCTTCTGGCTTGTCCAGATGTGCTTTTGCATACCTCATGTGACTCTTCTTGTGAAGAACACTCAGGAAAGGCTTTTTGCGCATCAGCCTTCCAAAGAACTTTTCCTGGTGCAAAGTGCGCTGGATTGTGGAACGATGAACAAGTACACCATCAGTAGCCAGATGTTCTTGTAGTTCTCTGGAGGTGGTCTGTGGCTTGTCTGTGACCATTCTAACCATCCTTCGCCTGTGTCTTTCCAGTATTTTTTTTGGCCTACCACATCTTTCCTTCACAAGGACTGTTCTTCTGGCCTTCCATTTCTGCACCACATTTCTGACTGTGGAAATAGACATTCCAAACCTTCTTGATAATTTCTTGTACCCTTCTCCTAATTCATGATAATGAATTATCTTAGTTTCTTGGTCAGTGGAGAGTTGTTTCGATGCCCCCATGTTGCCAGGAGCCTAGGACAAGCATAGCCAGCAATTGCCTCTGTTAAATAGCCTTTTTCATGATTGGTTTTACCTGTCTTTGTAATTGAAGGTCTCACAAGCTAATCAAAGCAGTTTTGGGCTGCAACATGTCAGCTACAAATCCCTACAGGTCTTGAAATCAATGTGATTAAAAGGGTGCCCAAACTTTTGCACATACCATTTTTTACATTTTAATTTATTATAATAAAACTTTGTAATGATACTCTAAGAATTTTGGTCTGGAAAACACTCAAATGTCTACATCTCTGTAGGAATAAAATCTTGTTGCTGTGATCGTCTTTTATAAAGTTAGAGCAAATTATAATGAAATCTTAGAGGGGTGCCCAAACTTTTGCATACCACTGTAAATGAGCTTTACCTAAACACGATCGAGTTTCAGCTGTGTGATCTACCAGTTTTCTGGTCCACCCTTATGGATATGGAGGGGAGGGGAGAAGATTACAGGTTACAGGTTACAGGACAGCAAGCCAAAACAAGGCCAACCAAAAGTGGCTAGGCACTCCCTTAACTGACTGAAACATTACGTTACTTTTACACCACTTAATGCAAACAAAAATTTATGATATCAATTTAAACAGACAAGAATCTCACTGCCCTCACTAAACAGATTCAAAAACAAGTCGACTGTAATTTCATGACGAATTGCAGGACTTTTGCAGCCATTTACATTTTTCCTGTCCTTTCCACAAATGGTACATAACTGCAGCTGATTTCATATGTACACGTTTATCAAACAAAGTCGAGGGTGACATCCAGCAAAATTCAATTACTTACTCGCAGCTTTTCTCATATTCCTAAATTCCTTGCTTGGCAGACCCACCTCACCCTAATATGAATTTCCTGTATTTATTTGTTTATTTTGGCTCGAAATAATTGCTTTGCATTGCCAAACCCTCTCTGCTCTTTTAGACCAGGCATCCATGTGACAGCCTATTCTCCCATTGGCTTGCACGTGGCCATGATAAATTAGCTTAATGCCGTGCAAATATTAATCACATTGTCACCGCAGCTGAGCAGGGAAGCAGTTTAGTACTGCAGCCGCCACACAGCCTCATTTATCAAACCCCGGAGCTCTCCTCCTATGCTAACCCTCCTGCTTGCTGTCTCCTCAAAACACAAGCTGTTCCCACCCAGTTTTCCATTGCCAGAACTGCCTTCAACCGTTTCTTGAGTGGCACAGTTTGCTTAGGCGTAACGCTGCCGCCTCGGAAGCACATCCAAATCTACAAACATTTTCAGCTGAAATCTGCAAACAGTCACTTTATCATTTATTGATTTGCAGTGACTGGAATTGGTGTGTCAAGTGTGCAGGTAAGTTGCATGAAAAGGTTCATTTGAATATTAGCAGAAAACATTTCTCATAGTTGTGAAATTCTTTCAACATCAAACATTCAGTGCATTCCACACTTTAAACACTTGTCTCATGGCTTGTGTCACTTTGACATCCCTAAATAAAAACTGAGAAACAAATTGAGCTTTATGAATTGCTCACCTGTCCTTGGTGCCAGTGGGCCTTCTAACTGTGCATTTTTTTTTTAATCATGTACGTCCTCAACTCACCCCGCTGAGCCTTTGAAAGGTAATGCTAACTTGTAAAATATGCCCAGAGACGTTCACAAAAGATGAATGCATAAATCTGAGTGTGGCGAGAATGATTACGACCCTCGTCTTCAAAAGATGTGGAGTATTTATGCTCAGATGTAGTGCTTTTAAATGCAGACCCTGGCAAATTAGACCAGACCTCAAGGCTCAACCTCACTGTGAGCCTCTTTGAGAAGGGGAGCAGGCACATCCCCCAAAAATAGCACATGGCTTCTGCACATGGGAGCATCCTAGAAGGCAGGAATTTTGTGGCCCAGCATGGGGCCGTCGCTTTCTGCTGGGATGTTTGAACTTCCAGATTAAATAATCACATAATTGGAAAGGCCAGTCTCGTCTGATACTTGTTAAAGCTCATTTTAGTGCATACATATACTATGTGACATGAAGCAGTGGTCCTATTGCTAATTTCAAATGTGAGGCCACATTTGACAGCAACAGATACCTCTGTAATGTATTACTGTTAATATAATCAGTGCTTTTTACTGAAATGTAATTGATGGCGTGGAAGGCCTCTAATGTTCTTTTACATTGACAGTTTCGACATTTACATCCTCGTATAGCCATATAGTGGGAGTAACTGGGGCACCACAACGCAGCTGTCGTTCATTTCACCAATATTTTGAGTCTGGAGTTACCTGTAATCTATCCGCAGACGTGCAGTGGTTTGTTGTTCTTTGGCCAGCTTTTCCTGTCTCTGGGTTTCTGTTGTATTTTGTTAATTTCTTGTTTTTTCATAGTCATGGTTTAGTTTTTCTGTTTTCTGTTTCCTGTTTTATTTTGTTAAGTTCTTGATTTCCTGTTGTGTTACGTCCACGTTTCCCTCTTGATTAGGTCATTGGTTTCACCTTGTGTTATTTCTTGATTTGCTTCACCTGTGTCTCGTCACCCTCTGTTCCTCATGTGTATATACAGCGCTGCCTTCCCCTTTGTTTCTTGTCCTGTCGTCCTGTTTGTTTGCTTGCCATGTTTGTGTTTCATCCCATAGTTTTTTCCTATCTTGTTCTAGTTTTTCATAGTGTTTTGGTTTTTTATTACTTTTTCACCTACTCCTGCCTCAGCCTCCTCAGTCCTGCATTTGGGTCCCAACCTCCATTCCTCACTACCTCCCGTCGTGACACAAAGTAGTCGTCCGCAACCTCAGAATTGGAAAAATATTCAGCCATGTTACAAAAAACTAGCAGTAGCAAATTACAGGTAAACAAGGGGGTGTGGGCAGGGTGCGTGCGGCACTGAGAGATGACATCGTCCAGGTCAGAGGTTAGTAGGTCAATCTACAGACCCCGAATGATGATAACCGGTAACTCCGGACTCAATGGGGAATAGCACTAGCATATAACAAAATATAGGTGAAATGAACGAGTTTCACGGCAGACAGTGCGTTATTTAAAGCGTTTTGGTGCCCCCGTCACTCCCACTATATGGATATACGCGGATGCAAATATCATCCTAATTGACTCCAAATGACACAAAAGTTATATGGGTGAGTAAATGATTGTATTTTATGGCAGAAATAAGCTCCGGGTTGTAAAAAAAACTGTCGTTCCGCTTTAACATTAGGTTGCTCAGCTAGCAGAGCAGTGTGTCCAGCTCTGGTATCTATGACCAAGTCTAGTGTGGATATTTTTGCCTAAGGCCTCAATAAACTACTATTGCTACTGTGTTGTTGGTCAGTGACTACGACCCATTGTAAGTTTTGCACCTGTAAAAATGCTATTTTCAGAGAGCGAAACAACTTGACTACTTTTTTAAATTAGGAATATATTATGAACAATTAATTACATTTTTGAAATGTCCACTTGTCCTAAAGATATGACCATAAAGTTGATGTTTGTGCATAGTCAGATTGGGGTGAATGGATGGATCAACCCAACACTGGTTGCATAGTCCTTGTTTGTTTTTCCTTTCAGGAACGATGTGCACACATAAATGGTTTATTTATTTGTCTATTTAGCAATAGATCTGTGACATATTTTGGGCTGATTCTATTAAATAGTTTCCAAAAAAATAATCACAAATTTATTGCATGCTTACTCTATTAGTTTTATCTGTTGGTACCAGATAAACTGGCAGTGAGTTGCCATGGCAATATGGCTGATTTAAAATTAACTGGGTCCACTAAGGAAATACAGAATGAATCGGCAACGACACCCCACTCATTTATTCGATGTGTCTTTTGTGTGTCTGTCTATGGCATTTTGTAATTATTTTGGCAAGTTTTTGGACACATTGTTTTGGCAGTTTTTGCAACATGCCTTTGGCGGTTTACTTAGCTGGCAAATTGTTTTGGATTCACTCCCCACCATGTGCTATGGATAAAGCCCTTTGTTTTCCATCCATGCTTTGACCTCTTGCCTTGACCTTGCCGGTCACCGTGATCACTGGAAACACCTGCTGTTGTACATTTTTGTTGTTGTACGGCATATGCAGCGTTGAGAGATTGATAGGTTTCAGTATGAGATCGTGCACTTTCCAGGCAGTAGTTGTTACCAGAATGCAATAACGTTCTGCACTGTAATGCAACATGCTGACCTTGTACCAAGTCACATTCAGTTGTAATCTTCAAAATACAATTTAGGCCAAGACTTCAACCTATAGCTTCCTTTCCCATGGGCTGCTACTGGATTCCTACTAATTTTGCTTCATTGTAGGAAATCACTGTTCTAGAACAGGGACTTATTCAGTAGTACCACAGGGAGTCCTTTACCCATTAGTGGGCAGTGCAGTGACCTTCAGACAGTCCATTCATTACCCTTTCCTTTGTCCGACTCTTTCCTTGGGATTGAAAGTATGTGCCAAAATGAATGAAGTGTGCCAGTTCAGATTCATGCACCGGGGTGGATGAAAAATATGGGCAAAAGATAACACATTACATGATACAGGAAACCAATAAACTGCAGGAGGACATCAGAACCCTCTGCGTGAATGTTAATTAAATTCTCAACCCTCAACCAATTTGTGTATCAAATGGGAATGGTACGTTTCCAGTAACAGTTTAAGTAATGTAGAATACAGCATGTTAAAAGCTGAATTTCATTCGCTGTGTTTCCAACAGCTTCTCAGTAGACGCAGCCTTTTGTCTGTGCAACGCTTCTATTACTGTGGCTCTAATTCTCAGTACAGTACTTTATACTTTTCGTCATGCACTATTCATACTCTTTCGACTGCATTCTGGAAACACAATTCCGTGTACATTTTTGATGAAGTAAAGCCACAGCGAGCTGAAGGACATGCTTAACAAGAGCACTTTTTCGCTTCATACTATTGTTTCTGTGTGGAATGATGAATGAGGCCAAATGCAGAAAGTCAGCTGAATCTGGGAAGAAGAGGCTGCTACAGTATATCAAATGAAAAGTTACATTTCATGCAGCATTCTTCCACATTATCCTCAAGTTTAACGCCAACTTAATATCTAAACTATTTACTACAAAGATGAAGTGCAGATTTGTTTGCTTGTGTGTGCTTATGTGTATGTGTGTTCAAGCTGCGTTCAGATTTTCTCTGATACAAGTATTTTTCTGACTCAAATAGTCTTGATTGACGATTAGTCTTGATTTGTAAAATCCTTGGATTAATTAAATACATATACGAATGTACAAATATGCCTTCATACTAGAAATAGTGCTGCGGTCTGGTGAGATTGGTTGAGCACGACAGATTTCATGATAAAAATGATTCGATTTAAGAAAAAAAAAAAATTAAATGTGTGACGGTAGAGAAGCCTTAACTAGGGGTTAAATATTGTGGAAATACCACAGGTCTCTGGAACTAATCCCAGCATTAGTTTGAGTTTAAAGTATAATTGACTGAAATATCTCTAATTCAATTCATATTCAATCTAATCGGCAACTGGTGAATCGGAATCAAATCAATTTAGAAAATCAGTAGTGATACCCGGCCCCGTAGGAACCTAACCTGGTCAGCTAACCTGGTCGGTCTAGTGAGAGCTCCAATTCTGTATTGATTTCACCTCTTAAATCCGCCTCACCCCTGCAGCGTTGATGCGCATGATGGAGGAGATACAGGTTATGGGGTATCTGAGATCGCTTTGCCGTGAACTGTGATGCTGTTCTAAATTAATACGAGATTGATTTTTATTTAGAGGGCTTTATCTCAACGCACTGAATGGCCATGAACTGGGAAAAAGAAATATATAAATAAATACATCTGACCTGTTGTCTGTCACAAGCTCAGAGACGGTGAGTGATGAACATTAAGCAGCTAAACTTGTAACATGTGCAACCAGTGGCTTGTGTCTTTAATGTACTTGGCTGTTTTAATAATGCAAGGTGTCTAACATACATCTTTATTACGTCTATATTCCTGCCTTCTTTAAAAGCTTGTTAAAAGCAGTTCCTTCATGATTTGTGCATGATTTTGCTACCAGATCTGTATCTTAGGATGCACATCACAAAATCCAAATGAAAAAACAAAAAAGATGCTGTGGTGTTTAGTGTAATGTAAGTGGGTAGGTGCGCAGCAAACATTCTCACAGAACACAACAGCATTATTCACAAATAGATGGATATGACATTTACATGGAAGGCATGATAGTATGCAAGCTGTCTGTGAGGCCTCTTTCACATCTGAAACGGTTAACCTAACATTCCTGCTACTGCCTTAAATGATACTGACTGCGACTCCTGACCTGATTTATTCCACTGTACATCTCCGGAAGGTGGCATTCTGTAACCTGTCTACTCCAGACTTGGATAGGTCAGCGTGTCCATTCTTTCTCCCACCTGTTTCTGTTTCTGTTTATGTAACTTGGCAGAAACCTGCCGGCAACAACACGGAACATACACGCTCTAACTCCTCCAGCTTGCGTATGCCGGGTTTCAGAAGCGAGGACATGGTGTTACATGTGCAAACACGAAGGTGGGCACTCATAATTGGTAAGAGGTAAAATACTGTGATTGTAGATTAACGGTCAAT
Source organism: Planiliza haematocheilus (assembly GCA_005024645.1). Taxonomy (NCBI): domain Eukaryota; kingdom Metazoa; phylum Chordata; class Actinopteri; order Mugiliformes; family Mugilidae; genus Planiliza; species Planiliza haematocheilus. The sequence goes on along the minus strand of SRSE01000744.1, from coordinate 4,791,107 downwards.
GTAAATGCGTAGACTGAGTCAAAACACGTGAATAAAAAAGTGCGGCCCATCCCAAACTGTGCTTAAACACGATTACAGGTATTAAATCAATTTAGCCTGAAGATAAATGACTTAATCTCCATGCATGTGCTTCGTCAGTATGTTTCATTTTAGCACCACTGACAGAGAAGGGAATTGCTTATCCATATAGTCCAACTTGTGCTGATTAATCGCGGCTTTCATCGCAGCGTGGCCAATCTCGATAGGTTTTCAGTTCGCTGCAGGTAGCAACGTACACAGAGATGTACACAATAAACAAACATGACAGGCCGGAGCTTCCCGCGTCTGCCTGTCTCCCGCACGTCTCTGCCGTGAGATTCATTAATTGGCGTGGAGATGGGGAGATAGATGGCTGAGATTAGGCTCACCGCTCACCACTTCACCTCTCCCTTGTGCGCCACCCTCGCTCTCTCCACCTCCATTACGGAACTTTCCACAAGCAAATTGAGTCAGGCGCCTCTTAATGAGATTGTTTCTCACTGCATTTCTAATATGTGACTAATTAGAGGGAGAGGAAAAAAAGACGAGGAGATTGCTCGGCCTTGCACCAGAGTTGAATCTGAGGATTTATTAAAGACACGGTCCATAGGTCACTCGGCAGTTAGTGAATTCAGATTAACAGAGAGGGAGGCAGTTGACCGGGAACACTATATGGACAGGCATGTTCTAGCTCTGGTAAGGAAAAACCTATTCACCAGGGTATTGGCTTAGAGGAATAATTCTACCCTGTGAAATAACTGTTGTATAGAGGGAGGAATGAGAAGACTGATTAAGCCTTTACTCCCGTTGGTCATTTGGCCGTACAGTTTGACTCCTTCTTAAAGTCGAAATGTTTGGGAATGACCCGATTTAAAAACAACGAGTTTTAAACAATCCCATTTTTAAGATTAGTTCCACAGTCTGTTGTTGCGTTACCACAGTATAGCTCAAATATATACCGGTAAACCACTTCCCAGATGTGAGAGTCAGTTCCAAACCTGGAGGGTCAAAACAAATGGTGCAGAAAAAGTTATTTTTGTGAATGGAATTATTCATGTTAATGACACAGTACGTATTAAATATTTAAATGTTTAACATACTATTTAAATATTTAGAACAGACAAAATTAAAATTTTAGCAGCAGACTTTATAGTCTTAATTTTGGGTCATAAATTAATGATCTCTAAATATTTAAATATATTGTTGTACAATTGATGAACCATTTGTAAATGTTGTGAAATGTTCTTTGCGTCTGTACAGAATACTGTAACACTAAACCAACATAACTGAAGTCATTTCATTGATCCAGTCTATAATACACCCAGATATCCTATTATGTATTATGCTATTACATGTGATACCTCTTCAAGCAAGTGTGGTAGAAACTACACATTTCTTGCTAATAATATATGTAATATTTCAGGGCTTAAATATTTAGTACCAGTGGGCAAAGAGTCACCATAGAGGCCCTTCACTCACAGCATTTAGACCGAATCATTTAAAATGTTGTCTGTCATCCCCATGTTAAAACATAAAGTCAAAGAGATCCCTAACCGACCAATTAGTATCCATCTCTATGCTCATCAAGGCCTATTAATTATGGAGGCTGGAACGAAAACAACAACACACAGTGGACCCGCAGGCATAGCATGTAACGCAGCCCTGGTGCACTTAGCGCCCTAATGAAAGCTAGCGACGACGGGGGCAAAAGCGGGGTCAGTCAGGGTGAAGGTTTGTTAAGCACAGGGTTTTGGGTGGAACGACATCCTGCTCATTCGGAGGCTCCCCCAAGATCACCGGCACCGTTAGAGCTCTCTCCTCGCTGGGCTTTAAGGGCTTCAGAAACAGGAGGGGGGAAGAGAAATCAATAGAAAACTCGCCAGGAACTCCAAAGACCACACATGCTAATGATTTTCACAACCAGCGCCCCACCTGTGTCAGAACTGCTATAAATAGATGCAAAATAAAGAGTTTCAATTTATTTTTCACAATGAAGCTTGTTACAGGCCAGAAGTGCTAATGAAACTGATTTCAAAGATTCTAGTCATGGATCATTAACTTGAGCGGCATAGCACTCTGGAAGTGTCAAACACAACATATAACACATCACATCTAAAATGAAATTATCTGCTATATGGGCTCCCGCAAGCGTCTGCACTCTTAATCATGTGAGCAAAAGCTGTAGGCTTGTTGGTGGAGGATGAAATGTTTCTAAATGATTCATTTAAGCTGCTTCAGTTTTTTCTAATAAACCAGTTTCTGAATTTTCAACCAGTTTACAAGCAGTTTGAACTGCTACAACTGGCAGCCATATATTCATTATATGGGATCATTGGTTGAACTACAAACATGGTGTTTTTGGACCACATTTTAATATTATAACCAATGTTTAATATTTAAGATGAATTTACCTTATGTAATTAGGTTTTAAGTGTATTCATCTGTCTATCCATCCATCCATTTTACCCTTGTATCCGAGGCTAGCCTGAGGTGACAACATGCTAACCAAGAAGCTCCCTTTCCTAGCAGTGCATTCCAGTTCCTCATATATATGTCCCCAGAAGTTTCAGCTCAAAAAAAACATGCATATGCTCGATGTTAAACCTACTACAGACTAGGGGTTGCATAAATTGGGTATGTATAACCTATATAAAACAGGTTGCAACTCAGCACCATGTCTACAGCGTGCTGTAAGATAGAATAGTGTAGCCGTGTTAGGAAATATGCAGCTATATGTGACTCCAGCTGTAAGTCATGAGTCATGTAATGACTCAATGACAATGATATTTACCAGCAAATTGTTGATTTGCAGCTGCCTTCTCTCTGTTACCGCAGGGCGTTTGGTGAAGTCGTCAATTGACTGCTGTTGATCAGATTTGGATCGTTCCTCTGCTGGCATTAGCAGATGCGTTTTCAGATGAGTGTGTTTTGCAGTACTTTTATTCTATCTCTGGACTGACTTACATATTTTGCATGTCATGGTCGAATGGGCTTCTTCTTTGTGAAGTATTTCCACATACTAGAACCACTGTTAGTCTGCTGCAGTGACTCACTGGGCTTCTCACTTCCAACCGACTAGTCAACTAGTCTGTACCACCCCTACTCCAGACCAGTTATGCCTGCAGCTTTAAACTCAAGGATCTGTCCACCCTTTAAGGAAGATGGGTGTGTCTTTCCTGTGGGTACTAGTGATAGTCTGGTGAAAACATGGGCTGGCAATCACTATGTCTTATAACAAAAAAAAAAGTATAACCACATTTGAAACCTTGGGTAGCACTTTTTTTCCTAAGTGGCTCGTTCAAGTCCCCTTGAATCCAACAGATGCCCTTAAGAAATGTCTTATTTTTATTGCCTCCCAACAGTGAAATGACTCCCTTTCCTGTTTCTTTCCCAAATAATCCTCAACAACTGTCAGAGTTGGCTGTTAACTCTGTTTAACATTGATAATTATGCGTTTTTACTCTTACTTGCCAACACTGATCCAATCACTGGGATCTTCATATCAAATCACGTTTACGAGAGTACAGGATGTATTTCCTTGGAGAAACATCATTTAGCCTACTGAACATTATCTGGAAGCCTTAAAACCTCTTATGCATGCACATCAACTAGTATCTCGCTGTTAGCATATTGTAGCATATGGCCCGTTTGTTTTGATGATTTGACATTCTCGCTCGCTCGTTCTCCCCCGTCTGTTTATCTATCCATAATCTACCCTTTGCATTGCTGTTTCACGAAAATAAATGTGGGAAAGGCATTTATGTGGCAGAAGAGGACAGATGTCGCCCAGTGTGAGGCTGACACTCTGCAGCATCCAGAGGCAGCGCAGTTCAGTTGGTGCTGAGTCAGACTGCTGAGGGCCGTGAGTTGTCTCAGGGTTAGAGGCTTATTCGAGATGTCTGGACATCACTATATTGTTTAAGCTATGGGGCTGGAAAATGCAAATATATATATAAAGTTTATCTGTTTATGAGACAGAGCTCTGTTCAGTTCAGAAAAACTCAAATGTTGACCTTGGGCATATTTTCATAAGACATCTCCAGTCAGGAATTACATTCCATGTTTAATTATGATAATGTGCCTGACCCCAGCACCCTGGTCTGCCTGCACCCACATCCACTGTGTAATCACTTAATTTGAGCTTTGGTCATGAACAGTTTGTTAGTGATACTGAATCCTGGAGGTACCCCTTACTACTGCAATTAGTTAATTAGAGCCAATTTGCTTGGTTACTGGTTATTCCCACTGTGGTTTCCTAACAAATTTGGTGTTTCTTTAACATCTCCACTTTAAACACATTTCTGTAGAAAAAAAAAAAAAAAAAAAAAAAAAAAAAAAACAGTGCAACTTTAATTGCTTCTGTCTGAATATCCAAGCACCTAAGATCCAAAGCTTATCAATTCTCCTTCTGGAGAGCTTTGGTAGTGTGCCAGTGAGCAGGATGGCATTGGAGACAAATCATTGGTTACCACAGCAGTAATCACTGGAAAGGTATCACTGTAATTACTGATGTGACATTGATGAAATAGGTACAAATCATACATACAATTACAGAATAATTCAACTGTGCAGTTTAACATTGAGAATCATTTCCCAGGAGGAGACAATGAAAACATGTAATTAGTGGCGTATTCTTGAAGTGGCTGCAAAATACAATCGGACACGAAGACGAAAGAGAAGATAAACACGGCAGTTGAACGTCAGGAGTGTGAGAATTGATCAGTACTGTCGTTTCTAAATGACCAAAGGCGCTGCCTTTTGACACAACCTGTTCAGGTATCACGTTGAGCTTTAATGCAGGAGTAGTAATAGAAGGAATAATTCTTTCTTTACATTTGTTTGAATGGTTTTAAAAATGTGTAATTGATGTTACAGGTAGCCAATACAAAATCTTCATTTAAATAGACTACCACCTACATTGTAGTTTAATAATAAAGACACCCAAAGTATAAATGAAAACATAGAATAATAAGTAACAAAAAGGTTTTAAATAAACCAGAATGTGTTTTATATTTAGTCACCTTTTGCTTTGATGACAGCTTTCCACAGTCTTGGCATTCTCTCAGTCAGCCTCATAAGGTCGTCATCAGGTACTGGCTTCCAACAGTCTGGACGGAGTTTCCAGAGATGTTGAGCTCTTGTTGGCTGCTTTGCCTTCATTCTGCAGTCTAACTCACCCAAACCATCTCCACTGTGTTCTGGTTGCTAAATACATGTACATGGGAAATAACAAAAAAATGAAGAAAAGGTTTGTTCAAACGTTGACTGGTACTGTATATACGTCTGTAAACACTATGAATCATGCATTAAAATCCAGACTTATTTGTACAAAGTGAGGCAAATCAGATCTTTTTGTGCGTGATTGACAGTATGTATCCTACTTGAGGACCAACGTATAGACTTCAGAAAAGATGCACTAAACTATGCAGTGTTCTACAGCTCACTACAACAATGCTGTTCACTGTCCATATTGAACGTGCCCATCCACTTCCATCGTCAGTGGATCTCTGTGAAATGCATTATGCATCAAACGGCTGCAGCTGGAGCACGGGGTCCAAGGTATACACTGTGAAGTAAACTGTGTTAATCTCATAGCTTATTTATTGACAGGCTCTCTCTTCGGATTGGGCTTTGAACTCTTTTAACGTGTTTCACAAAACCAGGACACTCCTTGCGGATACCAACTTCAAATGGGAGCTATATCATGGGCTGTTAGTGGAGACGCCTCAATCGCTCGGTCAATCTAGATTTTTTCTGTTTGATTAGACGGTCTTCAATTACCTTTGATACAGTCAGGGTCACTGAGAAGACACATAAATGTTGAATTTCCTGCTTTATTATAACCAGAGGATTTATTGCATTTCCCAATCATCTTAAATCTATAAACTGTGCAATATAGTATATGCTTTTTTGAGTAATTTTTGAGACTTTCAACTAAACACGTCCTGTTGTTGCCCCCCAAAATAGTTCCGACCTGTAAAGGCATGGTACTCTACTTTTAAATATTATAACATTCGAGCGAAAGTTATGCAAATGCTTCTTTAGAAAGCAGTTCTTTTTTCCTCATAAAAGCTGACACAGTAAATGTTACATAAGTTTTTTTTTTTTTTTCGGTACCATATCTGAAGCTGTGCCAGATACAGAAACCATTCCCAGCATTCTTCTGTCCATTATTACAACTAATGCATGTTTGTTAAATATCACTTAAACCATTGTTTTTGTCTGCCTGACTTACAGCCAGTTTTGCTGACAGCATTTCTTTCTCTCACCAATTTATCGGCCTGCTGTTTGCTCCAGTAAAGATCTTTTGGTTCTGATTAATGGCACCCAGACACCCAATACTCAAACCACAAAACACACTGCAACGAAGACACTTTTTCATCCAATTAGGCCCAAAAAAATATTGTGTGGCATTTTCTTGGCTTAAAATGACAGACTCTTAGGTGCTCACGCTTGATTTATTGCAGATTCTAATATACTGTACTGTGGCTCACAGGGTCCCCTGTAAAAGGGCTTTGATCTCAGATGTGGAATATATGCATTAACATGACATCTTTTGCGGCTCAGTGAAGCCTGACTCGATGTCTCTAAATGTAAAAATCCCCACTGAGCACCTCTGTGTGGTTTAATGGGCTAGGATCTAAATTCTGGGTCATTTCTTTAGGAAGGTCGGTTTGGAACCAAGGACACCAAATATTCATCATTACCTGCATTGTTTGATAGCACGACAACTGTCGGAATATGAATCTTAGGCCCAGATGATTTTGTGATTACGGCTGCGAAAGAGAGGAGGAATTATGAGAAACCAACATGCAAATCAACAACCAAAGATTCACATGTTCCAGGGTGTTTGAACGATCACAATCACAACTTTGTTCACATGCTGAAATATGTATAACACCATCTGATAACTGGAAAGGAAAACAGTCCTGCTGTGTTGCATACTTGGCTCCGTGAGCTGTCGGAATTTTTCAGAAATTCAGTCACAAAGTGCTCTGGATGGAGGCCTTGATCCAAACTGAGCCCGTGGACAACCAATCCCGACTTAGCTTTCTCAAAAGAAAAAGCACAGTCAGTACCAAATCAAACAAGCCGAGGCTAATTGGACCCAGCCCCAACTGCAGCCAACCTGAACAGACCCAAACATGGACAGAACACCAACACTGATGAGCCACGAATGATCAAGTAGCCTCAGAAGGATCAGCAACACATACTGTATATTCCTTCTCTGCACTTCACAGTTCACAGCTGCTGCCTCGTATCCAACGGGATCTTACCTGACTGGACTGGACTGGACTGCAAAAAATGGAGAAAAAAGGATCTTGCTGGACTTGGCTGAAAAATGAAAGCAGAAACACACCACCTTTTTGGAAAGGAAATGATTTCAGAACGTTCAATATTTTATTACCACACGGTAAAAAGTGCCTGATAGTTTTATTATACACATATGTAATGTATCCCACTCATTTGTTTTATTATTCAGAGCAAAATTGTAAGGTGACTTCCCTATTATTGACTTTCCAAACCACCTTACTTCTCCATCATTTATCCACCATGAGGGCATTCCAACTTCAAGCTGCATCTGTACATTGATGATCCCACATATTCTTCATGTGGTTCAGTCACTCATGGATGACAGACAACATGGCAAGTCTTCAGCCAAGCTCCTCCATGAAACAATTATTCTGTGGTGTTGGAAAAATGTTTGGGGAGGTGTCAAGTACTGCATTTTCATTTTTCTCTTTCTGAACATCTCCAGTGAGACGGCAGATACATTTGTGCATATTGATTTGCGAGTGTTGTTATGTTGTGTGGTAAAGAGGTAGGACCCGAATGCAGACCCCAGGGGAGGTGGGAGCGGGAGGCAAAAGAACTTTAATTAAACTTACGAATCAGGAAAAGAAAGCACACAATACAGAACACTCAGGGAAATCCAAATAACAGCTCAAACTAAAGTAAACAACGTGGAAATATATCTTGGAAACACAGAGAAACACACAGACAAACTGACAAAGGGAAAGGTGAGACTATAAACTGATCAGGCATAACATTATGACTGGGTTAGGGTTACTTCTGACTGTGTTTGTCAGAAGTGAAATGTTATTTACTTCTTACAGGAGAAGTAAATAACATTGACAATCTTGCGACAATACAGTGTTCTGCTGGGAAACTTTTGAACCTGGCAGTCATGTGGATGTTACTTAGACATGTAGCACCCACCTAGATCAGACCAGGCACCCGCACCCAACAGAAATGACACTCCTTGATGGCAGCAGCCATCTCCAGCAGGATGCAGCCTGACACAGGAAGTAAAGCCAGAAACTAAACACCAAGGTAGAAACAGAACAGAAACAGAGAGAAAACCAAACAGGATTACAACAAAACACGATATCTTGACAAGCGTATGTTATAAATTGACTAGCACAAAGAACTGACTATATATAAATAAATAAAGAATTGTTAGAGAAATGCAAATAGAGAAAGAAGATGCAAATGAATGCAAATTCAAAGCCATCACACACCGTTCACTATGACACTCATGTGGTACAACAGTTTTTGTTGAATAATAATAAAATAATTATCATGAATGCCAAGCAATTTGAGTGACCGGATTACTTTGCAGCATGCCATAAAACCCTTCGTAGTGTCGGTGTAAATCTCTGAATTTACGAGTCTGTGTGGATTTTTACTTCTTTTTATGTGAGCTCTAGGAGGTGTGCTTGTGTCTCAAGCCAGGGACCTTTCCGTCCTGAGATGTTGACAGCATGTGGGGCACGGCTTATGACTGAGGCCGCAGAGAGCCAAGCGACCCCGAGCGGTCCTCTGATGTCAGGTGAGCAGCTCTGCCTCCACGCTGCCAGGAGACTTCTTAATGTATTCTGAAGGTCCACTGCACAAGCATGGAGTGCAGCTCACCGATTCATGCTCTTTGCTGCTCATTTCCCGACCTTGTTCTCCCTTTCGTTTCTCATTCTTCACCCAAGGTCAATTACCTTGCACTGATAGTTGCTTACTGTTAGTCATGAACACCATGTTCTTTTTCAATTATCCGTCGTGTTTTTTTAGTATATGAAAGTAGACGTCGGTGTTCAATGAGCTTAAAGGATAGCCTTATCAAGAAGAAGCCTCTGCAGGCAAGGTCAACCTGCACCATCGCTGTATTCCCCCTACAACAACACCCTAACACAAAATGTAAAGTCGTATTCTTACAGCAAACACAAAAGCAAGCCAGTCAAAAGGTAATATTATACACAACAACGCAGAGAGCTGAAGACCTTGGCTATGGAGGAAGGCTGCACTACTCCCATGATTGAAATTTCTTCTGCCAGCATTTCCTGGGTGCCTGTAAAAGTGTTCCATCACTCAGCAAATAAAAATGTGTGTGGGCACACACTAGGAGAGTTGTTGATTGAATGAATGTGAGCTTTTTCTACTAAATCAGACAGACTAGGCCTGAGTAATGTGAGTGGAAAATGACATTTAAAAGCATTATAGCAACTGACTGCGTGTTGATAATCAACTCTGTAAAAATAAAATAAAATATATATATGCAGGCTTCCTTAAATAAAAGGTCTTCACCTTTTTTTAGATCTGTTTTTACGCTCAAAAGAACGCTGAGCAAAGGGGAGATTATCTTGGATCCTCTTTGGCATCAGTATATATCCACTAGTCTCCTACGAGGCGTGGATGTCCGCAGGCAGTCTCTCCATCTGGCAGCACACTGCCAGCCAGACTGTCCCAGTCACTGCCCCGTCTCCCTCTCCCCACGCTGCAACCCAAAGACATGCACCGGGCAACAACTTGCCTCTTATCCAGCACCACCCAGCCCAGTCTCAGCACCGTCCGCTGTCCTCTGGGTCCTCCTGGCTCTTTGATAGCCTCACAGGCGACATATGGGAGTCTGATTAGCATATGGCTGTGGGTTACTGGATTCCACAGCCCATGGTAGGGAAGGCTGCAGGGAGGAGTGTAATTGATTTAGAGTGCTTCCCTAAAGCGTGATGGGTGACAGTGCAACCTAAAAGAGCTTGTATGTCTTTGAGACATCTACATTTAATGTAGTGGTGCTTACATCATAATAATATGAACATTGCTGTGTTTTGTCAGAACTGTTTTATACTGTGTTCAGTTTTATAATATATATTTGGTTATTTTTTCAAAGAGGACAACTGTTTTGTAGTCAAAATTCAATGCCCATGTTGGAGTAAAGACTTAAGTCCTCTGGGGGCTCTGTGGATCATCCCATTTATACTTGATCAGTTTATTAGTGAATTTGGAGGCCAGGTCAACACCTTGTGCTGGTCTTCATGTTTCTTGAGCTGTTCCTAAACCATTTTAGTTTTTCTGCTTTTTCTGCTTTTTCCTGCATCCTGCTGGGAATGGCTTGTGTCCTCAAGGAGTGTCACTGCTATTGGGGCGGGGAGGGTGCCTGGTCTGGTCTAGGTGGGTGGTACATGTCTAAGTACCATCCGCATGAATACCGGGTCCAAAGGTTTGTCAGTATTCGTCAAAGTGTTGGTCAATGTCATTTACTTCTCCTGTCAGGGGTTTTAATGTTGTGGCTGATTGGTGTACATGCTAATTACAAATGACTAAAAAGGTAAGAGAACAAATGTGCGGACAGCTTTCGTAAATGATCGGCGCAAGGAAGATTTTTTCATAAATCACTGAGCGGGTCACTTAAGCTTTAACACAACTTGATTTACTGTGACTAGTTGTTGGCTGGTTAACAAAACGCTTTGTTGTGTTGTGTTATCGTCTTTGAATTGCTAGGCACTCAGACACCTCGGGGAGGTTGCGTTGTACTGTTAAAATGAGACAATTAAATTTAATCCCAAAGGTGCAGTTTGCATGTAGAGCATCAGTTTGAGGACTCATCTGATACTAAAGCACTTCACTTCTCTATTGTGAAGGTGAACAGCAGAAATACACCGCTGACATCACAAAGAGAAATGAGTGCATGTCAGAGCACCCTGATAGCGCACACAGCTAGCAAAATAAAGGCATAAAAGGGAAAAAGAAAAGAAAGAACGAAATGTGTGCATGTCCTCCTTTTCCGTGGCCACTGAAGCATTTTGCCAAATGGAGCCTTCTTTTGGCACATGCACCAGGTTGTGATTGGCTTTTTCGTGGTTTTTCATATCAGCGTAAATACTTCTGAATATGGAAGGGGGTGAAACTAGGAGATTTTTGTCCTCAGACCTACAGTAGAGCCCAACCTTACATTCAAACAATCAAATCTGGTGTTATCCCATGTCTCTCAGACCATTGTTCACCATTCAGCTTTCTGCTTTTTTCCTCACTACAGAGTATTACATAGGTACAACCATTTCTTCTTCGTCGTCTGCTTTTTCAGCTTTTTGTTCCATTTGTGTGATTGGAAGTTCAACCACGTTTCCATTAAGTTGGACAGAGGCAGTCTTCGGTTCATAACCGCTATTCCCCTGATTTCACACAATGGTCTAAATAATATCCTGCTGTGTGTGCTTTCAAGATATCTTTAAAGTTTCCCCTTAAGTGCTTGATGCAACTTGATCTCAAAATCCCTGTAATCTTAGATCGTCTTAGGACAATCTATTGTCTAAAATGCCTCATTAGATGAACATTAGGATGAAAACAGTAACTCCATCCTTGAAACTGGAGTACCTCTTTAGGGTATGCGAGTGCAGTGTAATAATCCTGCTTTTAATTTTTCTTGGCTGTTAGAAAGAACAAAAAAAAAAAAAAAAAAAAGCCATGATGGGCATCAAACCTAATGTTTAACTTCCAAAGGCCACAGATTGCATCTCCAGACAGGTTTCGCCTGCACTTATCTTTTTTAAATGCCACCTTAGATTCTTGTTAGCAGCCCTCGCTCTCTCAGGGTCCCAACTTCTTAATCTTGGCAGAAGAAAACTCCAAATCATTTTGTCAGATGAAGTCCCAACACTTGCGGACTGCCGGTAAAAGGCCACACCAAGTACACCAAGGTTTCTGTCATGACATATTCCCTCACAAGTTACTCTACATTCAGTGAGGCTGTACATACTGAGGATTAAATCAACTTTTACAGAGAATTCAGATCATAAAATCACCTCTGTTCCACAAATAATTTGGTCCAAGGCAAAAAAAATAATCCAGTCTGTAAAAATAAATTCGTCACAGTTACTTTGTCATATGTTGCTTTAAAGTGTCACACTGAGACAGGAGTACAGTGCCATGTTTTTGTCCCCTCACCTCTGGTACTATATAAATAAACTCATTCATTTGCACAGAATGTGGTTATTGGGTTGAATGTGTGGATGATATTACGCGCCCATTGTCAGCAAGAACTGCACTAATGTGTCGCTCTTCACCGAATATGTTGCGTGAGATCTTTTTTTATTGCCGAGCTGACATTGTCAAAGCAACGTGCCTTTATCTCACGGGAGGCTTACAGGGCCAGGGCATGATTGTCTCTCTGAATTAATGGCCCTCTGTTCGAGTGAAAACTAGAACAGCGTCATAATTAAAATCCACTTTATATTCCACAATGGCTCTCTCGCTTTACCAGGTGAGCAGCGTCTCGCCGGCGGTTGCTCTGTGTGTGTGTGATTGAGCGCTTTAGCTCAAATTAAAGGGAATCAAACTCTGTGAAATGAAATAAATAAATAAGCAATGGTGTACATTAAAACAGAATGCTAAATTCAGTGAAATGTCAATGTTCTATTAAAGTTAGTTTTACTTTTGTACTTTAAACGATCCGGAGCTCATCTCCAGCTCGGGATGTTTACTCTGAAGCGTTTTGGCCGCTGTCCATCAACAGCATTTTCGGCAATATGTGTTGTGCGCTCCGTCTCGGCGTTTGCCCCGTCCCTGTAGCCCGTGTCTGCGATGCCAGTTTAATTATTCATTAAAGGTTCAGTCAATCATTCAGGGTTGTTGTTAGACATGTCATAAAAAGCCCAACAACTGACATTCAGCAGAGCATAGCCAAGACAGAAATCAATATTCCAATATTATCAGAGAGCAGGGCAGCAATCATTTTCTACACTCCAGCAGCAGTATGGATGCCATCTTGTGTGTGTGTGTTCTACTTTTTACAATTTTTTCCCTCTTGCTCTTATATGCCTTCAAACTTGTAGGTATACTCCAGGAATTGTGCCTCTTTTTCATGTTCTCACGTTGCTAACCCTTTGCTGACGCAGCAGTGTATTTGTTCTGGACACAGCCTTCTAGTTGTAGTTCCCCTGGACGTGCTGCTACTGTGTGGACAGTGTGGCATCAAGGAGAGTTCCTGGGAGCTCAGCTCCTCCAAGACCCGTGAAGCCTGTCATACCCCCTGAGTCTCAAAGTCAAGGTGATGGAGCAGGTCAAGGCCTTTAATTACCCGAGAATACAGAGAGGTTGCCTTCTGTCTTTCTCCTGAACTGCTGACGCAGGGTGTAAGGAAGCCCCAGTACGGCCTGTTAGTAGAAAGATTTAATGCTCCAAATCATGATTACTGCACAGAACTCCTTTCTACCCCAATTGTCAAAGTCCATATGGTTCATTTTTCAATCACAGCTGGTCCATATGGTCCACGTTGAGTTGCCGACCAGTGCACGGACATTTTTACAGCTGCAAGCCTCCTATTGATTCAGTGTTACATTTTGTCACAACTTCAGCCTCCATCTCTCCCAGGTCATCTGCAATGCAAGTACTCAAGCATAACAGGAAGAAGTCAGCACTGGCTGATGGATTTCTCCCCCGCCTCGTCATTTCCAACACTCTCATTTGGAGAAAGTGTCTATGGTCATGGACGAACATTAGACTCACGTGGGATTGTAATCCTCCTTTCAAACTGCTGTCAGTATCACACACAGTCAAGGAAGTCTGTTCGTCAACTGGAAGTTTTTACACGTCATCTTTGCTCTTCTGATTGTTGTCTGATGTGTTTTTTTACCCTATGGCTCTTTCTTGTTAGATGCATCCTCAACTGGAAAATGCACGTCTCTACTGTTGTGATAAATGATGTGTATTTTCTTGAGTCTTGAGTTTTTTAGCTTTGAAAATTGTTTGGGAAATGTCAGGGTTTTATCTAGATCTGTCTCCTCACAACATCCGCTCTGCACGCAAACAAGCTGCACTTTAGTTGTCGTCAGAGATGTGTCATTTTTCTTTTTTTCTTTTCATCCCAAAGATGCAGTTGGGGTTTGCAAATTGCATTTAGGGTTGATATTATTTGACCTAAATGCCTTAGCCTTTCATAGACCCACTGCACACCGCCATCACATTGTATACCTTACACCATTTAGATAATGGTGTTGCTCAGACACCTGAGCCGAAACATAGAAAGCATTTTTTAGACCAAAGCATGCATCATTTAGCTCAATCTATTTTTGTGTGGCTACCCGTGGTCACACGGCTCTGTTTACTTCACATGTCAGTGATTCTCCAGCTGGATGCCTTTACTCTCATGGCGTTTGCACACGTTCCACCCCTTCTAGCAGAGCATTAGGTCATTAGAACTTGATGGCAGCGTTGCAGAAAAAGGCAGCCCCTGAACTGCCACTCTCCCCAGATAACAGACCTTCACTTCTTCCCCGGCTCACATCCTTTACGTCTCTATCTCTCTCTTTCAATCCGTCCACTTCCTCCCCTCCACCCACAGCCTCCTATCTACCTTTTTTTTTAACTTCATCCTCCCTCCCACCTGTGTCTCAGACTCTTCTCCGTGACCCTCTGTCTCTTTTACTTCCACTCTCGCTCTCTGCCATCACCTGTACGTTTCAGTGCTGGATCATGTCCAGTACCCGTCTAGATGGCCCAGAGGACCAAAGACTGTCTCCTTTTCCACTAATGACCTTGCTTAGTGTGGCTAGTCAGTGGTGGGTTGCGGTACTGCTGATACCAAAGGAGAAGGCCCAGTGGCACATAAGGAATAAATGATTCATTTCAGTTTTTGCCTAGTGAGTGAACAGGCGCTGTCCCCACAGGAAACCCTGCAGATAATGGTGCTGGAGTTGATATAATGCGTAGCTCAGTTGTATAATATGAGGAGTAAAATAATTTGACACTTGAGGAGTGCCATATACAATAATAATGGCATGTTGAGTACAAATGACTGGAGTTTTAATCTGTTACTGTTTACATATGAATGATTTATCCACTTCTGGCTGAACACAAAGAGCCACTTTATTGATTTTACATTTTGTAAGAACAGGGACATGGTCATGTCGGAGGCATCGAACCATCCAGCCATTTGCTAAACTGTTTACCGTGTTGGGGGTCACAAGAGAGCTGGAGCCCATCTCAGTGCTCACTGGTTGAGAGGAAAGCTCTAGGTGCTGTTGGTTTGTGAGTCTGGGCTGATGTGAAAAGTAACAGCAACACTTGTGGAAATAATTCAAAAATAATAAAATGAAAATATATTTTCTGTCAATTGTGAAGTTGTGAAAATAAGGATGTCAATCAGTAACAGCTTCACAGCATATACTAAATCTGTATATCTGCCTGGTACCTTACATTCCCATCTTAATTTCTATCAGGCCCACATAATAATGGCTGTTTTCTCTTTACACGCCACTGATGCTGATGAATTCCTTATATGTTAATCCGGTCCTTACGTACTTGGTGAATCACTGCTCCTTGACTAAACAGGTTCGGCCAGGTTTAGATGGAAAATCTCCCATCTTAAATAATCCTTGTTCTAAATGCGACTTCCAGACTGGCACTGCACTGTCTTGATGGTCAATCTCAAATTGATTGTATTGACTACAACAACTAAGATTGTTGATTTGTAAAGCTGTTTTATCTAAGAAGCAACTGCAAGATCGAGTCCTGTCAAAGCACTGTACTGTATTAGGCAGTGATATAGCTAGGGGATCACCTAGTGTACCAGTATCAAAGGTCTTCTAAACGATGGCTGTGCCTCTGCTCTGATCCATCACCATAATGCTAATCAGGCTTGTCCCAATGGCATGAGGCAGTGCCAAGGCACATCACTTGAAAAGCCTCATTTACGCCAGCAAGCCATTTAGGCTCCCCGTGAATTATGGCTTGGTTTAGGAATTCTCAGTTGTTTAAGTCCTTCAGTCCACGAGGAATATAACGCAGCTCCACCAACAGTGGGCAGGCATTTGTCTTTCTGATGAATTTTTGACCAAAAATCTGAGACATTGCTAGTAGTATTCAGCTAACATCCAAGATACATAAGAAACCAGTGTTCCATGGCAGCAGCATACAAACCATTCATCTCTCTTATGTTGTGCATGGCATTTCTTTTGGGTAAGCAGTAATTTATACCACGGGCGATGACAGGCAGAAAAATACCTCGCATGTTTTCAAAGGCGATACAAGAGGGGCTTGTCTAAACGTCCCTGTCCTCCATCTGTCTCCATTGGCCTTTCGATATGCACACTTGAATCTCTTATCCGAGGCTCTCTGGCACCGGCACCGCGTGGATGGCCCTATAGGCAGACAGGCAGAGAGCACTTCGCTTCCTCCCACACTCATCTGAAAATCTGAATGGTGGGATGTTGTCAGGGGGGTGTGCAGTGGGACAGATCATTTAAATATAATGTATCAAAGGAATACGCGAAACCGTTTTCACAGCTAACATGATGACACCTCTTGATGACTAAGGTTGATGCAAATGCAAGAGAGTAACCAGTTGTAAAATCCAAGTAACTGATTCTAAATTTTAATATGATTATAGAATGGATTAAAAAATATGTGTTGTGTGACAAATTAAAAAAATACCCTGAATAAATGAAAATAGAAACATTAAAATTGTGCCGCTTCCATAAAGGATCACAGTGTGTGTGAACGTCGTATCAGATCTCAGGCCAGCTGAACAAATAGGGAGCTTTTGGAGTAATATTGCTCAATCTCTGAACACACAGTAGATATTTGCATGAAGACCAAGAAATGGGTGATGACTTAAATGCAGAGATCAGATGGGAAACACTGGGAGAATGCAAAATCCAAATGTGCGTCTGGTCAACAGGCAATGCAGACAATGATATGGGCTCCCAGGCCAGTGTGGGTCCCCTGAGGGCTGACAGACCTTAAATTATAGTAATCTGCTAAATCATGTCCGGTATGTCAATTACATGCCATTAAAAATATTCTTTTAAGTGTTAGTCTATCATCTATCCTCACTATGGCATTTGACACTTGGTTTATGCACAATACGATGATGGACTGACAGGCAGCCAGTCTAAGATCTCCCCATGGGTGTGTGATTAAATGTGTGAGCTGCTGCAAAACTCTAGCGAGCTGAGAAGTAAGTCTTCCAATTTATATCGTCTAAATAAGGAGTATAAAAATGAGTGAGAGTGCTGGACTATGCTGCCCTGGCTGAGTCTATGAAGTGTATGCCATCAAACTAAGGTCAGTGACCGTAAATGAATTGTATTGTGCCATAAGGGTTCATGTTGTTTTGCATTTATATATATTTATAGTACATAAAATGTGTGCGTGTGTGTTTTTTTAAGAAGGTAGGTCATTTTGAGTTGCCCATTGTAAAAGTAGCTTGCAGGCCAAAAAAGCGTGGGCAGCCCTATGCTAAGTTTTCTATGGCAGTAAGAGACCTCCCTAAGGGGCCCCCACCACAACTTTGACACAACACGACAAGTGAGATTCACTCCTATTGCACATCGTGTTCATGTAATGGTAGTAGTTAGAGTAATTACAGAAATTAAACATGGCAACAGCACCCAGACTAAAGTAATTAAAAAGTTGTCCAGCAGCAGATAAGCAGATTATGACAATTCATAATACTACTAAATAGCTAACGCAATTCTGCTAGCCTAGCCTTTACTATGGAGGAGAGACATTTGAATAAAATAACTTCCACTAGCATCATATTATTCTGTTTTTTCGTTCTTGGTTCGTTGGTTACCCTCTAAGCTAGCACAGCAGCTCTGTTGTCCATGACCAAGACAACTGTGTGTGCCACCATCGGAACATGACTAACTCGCCATAGTCTAGGCAACAGCACATGTTTAAACCTCTGTAACTGTAAGTCCACAACTAGTCCAAACTGTAAGTTCAGTTCACAAGATTCCTGGTGTCATGATAGGCCATATTTCCTTTCTCATCATATAATTATTCCCTTATTGATCCCACATTGGAAAATTCTTTCTCTGCATTTGTGAACTCATTTGTTCACACAGCACACTTGTGTAGCACCTGTCACAAGCCGCATCCCTAACCACTATTCCACAGCCCCCTGTATCAGTTCAGGGGTCCACCTGCAGTAGGTAATCAGAACCTATCCATCTCCGTCACTTCATGGCTATGGCGATGATACAGCATTAGCACAGGCAGATCACAAATTAGTTGAAAGGTCCGATCCTGACAATTGTTGGTTTTCATTGAGTAAGATAATGAAGATTATGGGTGGAGAGGCCTCCTCAAAAAAAATGAGCATTCAAGAAGCCAAGTCCAACTATGCAGTCATCTAAAAGCAACCAGCAAGAACACTTATATGTGCTTAGGCCAAGTTTAGAGTCCGGTACAGGCGTGGTTTCAACAAGCAGAATAAATAACACTTGAATGCTTGACAGAAGGCAGGCTATGTATACGTTGGTGATTGGCTGAAAGAATACAAGTGATCCAAAAAATGCAGGAAAAGGCAAAGGAAAGCCACCTGAGAAGTGTGGAGATGCTGTACAGTCATCAGGACAGGAAGTCCTTGGTAATGATGGTGATATCCTGTTTACATCCACTGGTTCTTCCTTTTAATTCTGTGCTAAACAACAGCCCAGTCATTTCTAACGTTTGTTCTATTTAACTACACAATCCCAGTAGTTTAACAAAAAGTAGCGCTGTTGTGTAGTATAGTGCATTGTGATTGGGTTCCAGTAGTATACACTAGCCTTGACATATAGAAGAAGAAAGTGTTGTAACCTAAATGGGATGATAGCAAAGAAACTCAGTAGAGCTGGTGGACATCAGGCAACTGTTTTCACATGGTGACTTGTGTTATGTTTACTATGACAAGTAAAATGATCTTCATATGTGGAAATGGCAAAGTGCTCCTTTCATATATCAGCCGTCATCTGATTTTGGCTTCGGTGTCGGTACTCCAAAACAACTGTGAATAAATAAATGAGACAACAAACAAATCCTGAAACTAGTATAAATCCAGAGCCCCTGGCATGTCTGATGTAGGCCTGCCTCGCTGCAGAAATGGGCTTTGGTTGAAGAAAAAAATATCTGAGTTGTCAGAGAGGCTAAGTGCAAAGGCAGCAGTGTTAGTCACTGATTGCAAGTGAAAAGGTGGCGAGTCACATGCTATTTCCCGTTGGAGACGGTGCAATCGGTTTGGATGTGAGTGCATGCATTCAAATAGAAATATATTTGACACACAAGGAAAAAAAAAAAAAAAAAGCACCATTACAGCTTTAACATGCTTTTGGTTGTTCTGTGGATTGTTGTTTATCTTGGTGACTGCCTGCCACGGATGGTGGATACCCACTGAGGCCACCAATCCCAAAGAATATTCACTCCTTTCAGCGTGAGGTGGTTTGGATGAAAGCGTCCATCACTTGTGATATTCGGTCGTTAAATTGCTCCTGAGACTGGAGATTTTTGTGGAGATGCTTAGTTTTCTTAGCGCCTCAACCCTACGCCTTTCAGACTCTTGTTTTCCACTTTGAGAAAACATGTTTTGCTGTCATATCAAGCATAGGCATGAGCTGGAACAAATTGCAATCCCACGTGGAGCATTTTCACATCACATGACCTGGCAGCAAATGACAAAAAAAAAGACAGCATGTTAGTTTTCTTTTAAATCTACAACAGTCCTTTCTGTTTATATTTGTCAGAGTGTTACTTGAGCTCTCACTGTCCCTGCCAGTGTGATTCTTTCTGCTATTTTCACAAAGAAAACCTGTATTGTTTTCATGACCTCCTGGGTTATATGCTCTGAGTACAAAAGTATGCAAAAAACGTGAAAGCTCACAGAGTATAATGGCAATTTAACCGTCAGGTCAGGTATCCTGTGCGTGAAAACTGCACACATCAACAGCGTGCACAGCGAAACCGCAATTGGGCAAAACTTCACCTCCTATTGAGGCTAGCAGGAGAACGGGAGCGCAGCGATACGACAGGTATCTTTGTTCATCTCAGGGATGACAATAGAGCTGCTTGCGAATGTGACAGTCCAGCCAGTTAACATTCAGATTCTGCTCCGCGTGGCCTTGTCAGTCGGAACAAAGGGAACATAAACTCACATTAAAGTTAATCTGATGGACAGTAGATAGTTTGCGATCCATCATGCTGAACTCCTGGGGAATTGGTGGAGTGCTGCAGATGTCTTTTCTTTGATAAAAAGTGTATAGATTAATAAGCTTTTAACGCATTCTTCGCAATGCCACTTTAACAATCACATACTAATTAATCACTTGTCACACAGTGAGACGTTAAAATCGTGGCGTGTGATTAAAGAGGAGCTTGATATTTAAATTTCTCCTTTAGTAATTAAGTGCATTAAATTGTAATTACAGCAAATTGAACCAAAACTATTGTGTTGCTTTCCGGCGCCGCAGCGCAAGCTTTTCTTGTATTCCCCGTTTTAATGTCCATCCCTTAATTGGCTTTCTTTGAAGCGGTGCACACATGGTCGGACTCCCAAGGGCAAACAACCCTGCAGTTAAACCTGAATCACCGCTTCTCTGTTTTATTGCGTCGCCGTCCGCAGGGAGAATCCTACTCCTATGCTACGCAGTAAATACATATTTATGTAAGCATGAGCAATAGACATTCTTCACATTCGGTGTTTCGGTAACCATGGCAACAAGATATTTGCTGCTTGCTTCTATAAAGTGGTGACGGAAGGCTTGGGCTAATAAAACTGCGTTGCATCACATCTCACCATTGTCGCTTGGAAGAGTTGGGCGGTTTTACTGAAGTTGATCTGTCCTGAGTCCGTAAAGCGCTTTTAGGTGCACCTATGTACCAGTTCAGCTTGAACTTACGGTGGAGTCACTGTACACCCCTTAAGGGAGGCAGACTGATTAGCTGGGTGGCAAATGAGAAACTCTTCTTCCACAGTACAAATCCCTGGCAGTGCAGCTTCTGGCCTGGCCTCAATAAACGCAACTGACAGTGTTTATGGGTAGGAAGCCAGCGAGGGATCATGACCTCCTTAAACACTAATGACTCCTTCTTGTTGGTGTCCTTGTTCTATCGCTGTCTCCCTCTGTCTACGCTGCCTCCAGGCCGAAAGTAAGCAGGCCCAAGCTCCGCAGCCAGTGTGTAATTTGATGTGCTTCCAGTGTCTGAGGTGACATGTTATAATTAAAGGCACATTTTGCTCATTTAATGGTAGTGAAAAAGCACACGTTGGTATCAGGGTGGAGCCATACACAACAGAGCGCAATCACAGCCTCATCTCTTTGCTCTGCAGCAGGCCTGCGTTGTGGTAGATCACATCTGCAAGCGAAAGGTGCTCATCAAAAATGAATACACTGATTATTTTCCTTAGAATCTGCCGGGTTCCTATTCAGAGCTGTACTTTTTTTTTTCAAGTTGGATAATTAATGAGATCTTTCAGCCAAATGGGGCGCTGGTTTAATACCTGTATTACCACATCTGTTAGGTGCTATTGTGGCAATGAGTATGATCCACTGCAGGTGCTAATTCTCTATTGTCTCTTTAGTTTATCTTGTGTTACGTGCGTATTTTCATTGCCTTACATACATGAAACCAGAGAACTGCCAACGGAAGCCAACATTTTGATAAGCACGTTTATAAATAGGAATAAGAACTAGATTAGAGCCTTGTCAGCAGCCACATGCGTTGAGGGTCTTAAGGGAAAATGCAGGCGAGTGCACCTTTTCACACAGAATCATCCATCATGAGCTTGAATTGACAATCGTATGCCTTATAGTCACTCTCCTCCGCCTCACAAGTCTTACAGAATTTCATCAGTGACTGGTTTACGCATGTCAGACACTATACAACAACGCCATTGCTGAATTCAATTTCTGATTACCATCATGCCATTATTTGTGCCTCAGATGAATGGGAAACTGCTGCTTAGGTTTATGCTCAATTTTACTAGCTTGCAGAACAGTGTTGGCTCTAAGAGCTGCCATCATGGAAACATATTAAACTCCAATTTATCTGCCAGGAACGCACTAAAGGTGATTGATTATAAGTAATGATCATGTAATTGAAGTCACACAGAGGCTCAGTACCAATACGTTTTATATTGTACTTTGCAGAAATGAACTGTCGTTGGGTTATTGTGTAAATGGGTAAATGAAATTATTCCTGTAATTCTTAAGGCTGCCACAGACTCCCAGCTGTTCTTACACGTTGAAAATAAATGATCAGGAGTAGGATTTGTTTGTATTCCTCTAAAGGTAGCACAAACTCTTGTTTGTGTCTGTTTTTTTTTTTTTCAAGTCAAGTATCATGGTTCACTCTCAGTGTAAAAATGTTCCTCATTCCCCAGGTGAAAATATCGACCTAGAGAACATGATAAAGGACAGGATAAAGAGGGATTTTAAATCACATGGTTGAGACATACAGTCATGCAGTGGAAGTCAATACATCCATGTTAGGAATGTGTCTAATTTGTCAGTAAAACTCTGTGTATAATAGTTCACAGTGTTTACTTCATGTTTCCTAAGAAAGTTTGACACACTGGCTGGGCTCCGGCTCCCTGCGGTGCTAAGATCAGCCAAATCTTTCAGCAGCTGGAAATGATGACAAGACAAAAAGTGTAAGTGAACAATCTGTTCCTCCGGCTGATTATGAAGCTACCTGCTGAGAGCAGCCAGGTGCAACAATCCACCATGCGTCCTAAAATATGCACAGTAATACTCCCACTGCATTTAGACAGTGTATCAGCAATAATGTATTGACAGTGTAATAATACAACAATCAGGCATACGATTATGACTGCCTTCCTAATATTGTGAAGGTCTCCCTCCAAAACAGTTGTGACTCATTAGAGGGTGTCCTGTGGGGTCAGTTTGGGATCTAGTGAATTTAGAGATCAGGTCAACACCTTGTGCTGTTCTTCTATTTTTGTTTGTGTGTCTGTGTCAGGCTGCATCCTGCTGGGGATGGCTCTGCCATCAAGGAGTGTCATTGCTATGGGGTTGGGGTGTCTGGTCTGGTCTAGGTGGGTGCTACATGTCTAAGTAACATCCACATGAATGCCAGGTCTAAAAGTTTCCCAGCAGAACATGGAACTGTCACAAGATGGTCATTTCTGGTTGCAGTGTTATAGTTTTCTTTCCATCTAGTACCCAGAGCAAGAAGTGACAGAGATATGCATAAACCTCATATTATTTATGGGTCTGCACCTTTGAGCTAACAACCAGAGTAAAAATCTGCCCCTGGCTTTTTTCCTCATGAACAACTAAATAGCAATGTGTTTGTTCACATGGCGGCTTAAATTGGAAGGGTTTAAAAACCAAAACAGGCTCAAAGTTACAGAAGCCTGTTTTAAACCTTTTCAGAAACGGATCAAAAGAAAGGTACAGCAACAGTTTAACAGTTTTACTTTCTGGCTGCGTTCCTTCTGTGCTTGCCCTCGAAGTAAGACATCTGGGAAGTGACCCCTTTTCTTCCTGTAATCTGTAAAAAGCAGACGGCTAGTTTTGATTTTAAAATTAGTTGAAAAGAAATATGTCTCAAGCGAATTTTTATCTCGCTGTGAAACCAATCCAGCTTCTGAACACTTTGTAAAGCCACTGTTTCTCACCAGAAACACAGAATAGTCAAGCATTTTCTGTCAAAAAATCCATTCTAATCAGAATCAGAATACTTCATTAATCCTTCAAGTAGAATAACAACAATGCAAAATATATATATAAAAAAATAAAGTAAGGTGCAGTTAAAGTAGAAGAAACAATATTGCATAAGTCTTCACAATATACAGAGGTAAAAGGCTGCAAATAAATAAAACAGCGTCTGAAGTGTTGAGAGTGTTAAGAGTGACCAACACTCAGCAGGAGGAGTTATACAGTTTGATGGCCACAAGCAGGAATGACTTCCTGTGGTGCTCTGTGGTGCATTTGAGTAAAATGAGTCTGTTACTGAAGGTACTACTTGGACTGACCAGTGTGTTGTGGAGTGGGTCTTGCCAGCATCCTCCTCTCTGACACTGTGTTCAAAGAGTCCAGCTCCACCCCTACAACATCACTGGCCTTGCGGATCAGTTTGTTGCGGATCAAGGCCGTACAGAAGTGCACTGGCCACCACAGACTCACAGAACATCCTCAACATTGTCCGACAGATGTTGAAGGACCTCAGTCTCCTCAAGAAGTAGAGTCGACTGGCCCTTCTTGTAGAGTGCCTCAGTGTTCTTTGAACAGTCCAGTTTATTGTCGATGTGCCATTTACCACTGCCAGATATTTGTAGTCCTCCACAATGTCCACCTGGGTGCCCCGGATGGTAACAGGGGTCACCGGAGCCTTTTTTCTGTTGTCCTCGCATGTGACAAAGTTTCCCACCACAGTTCTGTACTCACCCTCGTCCCCATCACTGACACATCCTACTACTGCAGAGTCATCAGAAAACTTCTGAAGGTGGCAGGACTCTGTCTGGTAGTTGAAGTCCTTGGTGTGGACGGTGAAGAAGAAGGGGGAGATGACTGTCCCCTGTGGAGCCCCAGTGCTGCTGATCACCCTGATGTCAGAGACATCATGTGAGGTAGTCAAATATTTCATTTAAGTTTTACCTAGTACACATTTATACCATACTGTTAGGGTGGCATGGTGGGGTGGTGGATAGCACTGATGCGTTCTGGGTTTGAATCCGTTGGCCAGCTTGGGCCTTTCTGTGTGGAGTTTGCATGTTCTAACTGTGTCTGTGTGGGTTCTCTCTGGGTACTCCAGCTTCCTCCCACTGTCCAAAGACATGCTGGTTAGGTTGACTGGTGATTCTAATTGGCCATAAGTGTGAATGTGAGCGTGAATTGTTGTCTGTCTCTGTGTTAGCCCTGTGATAGACTGGAGACCTGTCCACTGTACCTCGCCCAATGACAGCTGGGATAGGCTCCAGCCCTCCTGCCACCCTCTAGGGGACAAGCAGTTACAGAAGATGAATGAATGAATGATTCTGGAAACCAACAAACTGCATTGTTTCAACACAGCCATGAATGAAAGTATCAGCCTCTGCAAAGAAATGCAATACAGTAACACAAAATCTCTTGGAGAGCTCTGCTTCTTTTGTTTCAGGATTCGATTAACTTTGCATATGGAACAAGCCAGCAGAGATGGATTGCTGTGCCTGCAGGAACAACACAAAGAGAAAATATGAGGAATATCTGAATTGATAATGTTGTAGGCTTTTCCATTTTGTCAAGATCTACTATTCCCAGCGTGCTGGCTTTCAGTTTGCATAACACAAAGGTTTAACAGGGAGCTTGAAGCTTTCTTCAGGTAATGCATAATCACAAGGTCTTTTCAATTAACAGACTTTTCTATGAGACAATATATAAATAGTACCAAACATGTAGGTCCTTGAAGAACATAGACATTCCACTGTAGAAGCACGTTCTGTGTTGTGTGGTATAAATACAGTTTTTCCAACAAGCATTTAATGGACAAAATATGTTTATTGTATTCCCATAAACCTATGCAATACTCATAAATTCTGAGTACATACACACCAGAATGCAAATAGCAGCAATGTGCAAATTAACCTCATAATAGGGTACAAGCTGTAACGATTATATAAATATATTACAATACTAGTATATAAATAGAGTAATAGTACATACGACTGGGTATCAAAAGTACAAGCAGTATAGACAACACAGTATTACTGTATACACACACACAGCATATTTATATTATATTTATATATGGTAGATGTTAAGCAAATAGTGGACCCAAGAAATACACTGCATATGTAGATACTGAAGTGACAGTATATTACGTTTAAATACAGATAGTTATACACCAAAGGGGTGTAATATTAAAATGCTGGGAAACCTTTGGGCCTAGCATTCATGTGGATATCACTTAGACATGTAGCACCCACCTAGACCAGACCAGACACCCCCACGCCATAACAATGACACTCCTTGATGGCAGCAGCCATCCACAGCAACTCAAAAGGAGTCCAAAAATTGAAAAACACCACAAGGTGTTGACCTGGCCTCCAACCTTGATAGATCCCAAACTGATCAAGTATCTGTGGGATGATCCTCAGAGGCCCCTCTCCTCAACCCATAGGACCCAAAGGCCCCCACTAACACCACAGGACATCCTCAGAAGGACCATGTCCATTCTCTGACCCAATATATGGGTCATAATGTTATACCTGATCAGTGAATATACAGTATGTGTAGTGTGTACAACATTATTAAGATATAAGGCTGGGTAAATGATTGTGTAATGGATATCAGGGAGCTAAATTCAGCATGGAAACAGTTTTTCCTTTCCTGAGCCTGATGGTGTTAGACCAGAATCCTAAATGGTGTCCCAGAGGGCACAGGGGCAAACAGTTTACTGGTGAGGTGAGATGCATGCAGTACAACAAAAGGTCCATACAGGCAGTATGTGGAGTCCCAGAAACTTGAAGATGTGGTCCTGTGTGTATGCTGCCCTCCACCATTTGATACAATAACATATTTTGTTTTTCTTGTGATGGAGGACCAGGTTGTTGTCATCACACCTTGCGGTCAGGCCCTGTTCATCCTAACCAGTTTGAGAATTACCCATAAGCCTTTTCTGAAGCCCTTTGCTTTGTTTGTGGTCATGGTTACCAAAAAGTGATAGTTGTGTTAAACCCAGGGTACTTCGCATGTACCCAGCGAGCCATCCCGACCTCTTCACTTTAACTACGTGAATCAGTTGATGCTGTTGTTCTTTTTGGAGAGGACTGTTTTGATGCCATGAGGTATTTTTTGAAGTGATGTGTTACCATACTGGCTACACTAGGGTAGAGCAAAAAATCACATCCATCACAAATTCTGATGAATTTTCTTATGAAAAGAAGTTCCATAATTCATTTAGGTCTTTTTTCCTCAGCCGTGACAATAGCATGAGAGTTCTCACATTACCTAGGCCGACAGCTAACCACTACTTTTAAATAAATGTCATTACACTTTAGGCTTTTTGTCCACTCCCATGTAGTTCGGAAAAAAGACTTTGGTTAGCGAATTATGGACTGGGCCTTTAAGTTCAAATCTGCTTTTAGCGCTGGGGCAGTGCCATTGAGATGCACTGTCTCCTTCGGCGGGATACATAAAAGACAGTTATCTGGAGGGGGGGCCTGCGATTCATTTGAGGCAAACCTTTTACTGACACACTTGGTATTTCTCATCTCGTTATTGGGGCTGATTATAATTCATAGGCTATATTAAATGTCAGAGAAAGGCCAGGGATTGTTATGCAAATGTTAAGCACAGAATGTGTTCTTTCATTCGGATTTAGTTTATTTTTTCCTGTCTTTAGTTGGTTAAAAAAAAAGAAAAGAAAAGAAATGCTGATAATAATTTAATAGTTTTCTGAAAACACAAAGACCTACATTAAGCACAATTATCTTTCAAATAATCAGGCGTAAGAATGGAGTACGGAAAATAAATCAATTTGTGCAACATGTTCACTGGTGTACAATCAGTTCTCCACTGTCAGTCCTCAATGTAAACACTGAATGTTAATTAGTCCCTCAAATCAAATCCCTCTGCTAGAAGTCTCTCTCCCAGCATATTTAACAAAAGCAGAGGAGTGAAGGAGCAGAAAACGTGTGACGTGGAAGGTCAAGGAACGCGGGGTAGACCGGCTGACTGCTGCTCAGTGTAGCATGGACAGCAACATAGAGCTGTAGTCACACCTAACCAGCCACGAGAGGATTCCATTTCTCTTCTTTACTCCACTGAAAGGCTCAAGTGAAGCTTTGACAGTCCGTGCTACCTTGTTTTGTGGAGACCTCACTGCATATATTTAGGAATAGCTATACGCCTGCTATAGCTTTAGGCATAGGTTTTAGATTTCAAAATGACTTACCTGTAATTATTGAAAAAGACTTTGTGAGGCAACTCATGGTAACTTGGAGCTGGGTCACTACATCTGAACAACCTGCAAGCAATAAGTAATTCAACCAAATAAATTCACGACAGGCCAAGCATCATTCCAGGTGTTCTTCTATCTGACTCCTATTTGGTGTGAAGAAGAAGTGGCTCTACTTTAAGCTCCAGCCAAATGTCTGAACTCTATGTTTGGGCCCAACCATATATGGAGAAGCTCATTTCGGCTGCTTATGTGCGCAATGCCATTGTTTTGGTTGCTATCCATTACCATAGCTTAAGACTGTAATGTACTGTAGGTCAACTAGTTAATCGAAAGCTGCCTTACGGCTCAGCTCCCCCACTATGTTTCTTTATCTGAAGTTTGCGCTGTCCAATAACAGAAACCGTACGCGAAGGGGAGGAAGCTTCAATCAGTTTTAAACTAGCCCTAACTCAATGTGAAACACCATGTTTTTATTTCAGTGAATTACTTCAGGTACAGAATAGGTCACACATGCCTGTGGCTTCAGGCGCTTGGTTAATTGGTTAAATGATGAGAATACCTACTGAAGAAGGTGATTCGTGATGCTGCCGCAGTCGTATTCTCTTTGCAAATTGGTGTTCTTCTACTCTTTAATTTGTGGCAGTGCAGAGTTCATTGGACGAACAAAGTTCTGAATAATTAAGCCCATGGAAATTAGAGAAGTAGTGATGAACAATCTGCCGCTGATCTGACACTTGATTAAAAAGGAAGGCGAGGGCCAATTCAGTGTCCTTTAATTCCTGTGGCAGGCTCATTACCCTTAAGGAGGCAGAAGTCGCTGAGGTTTACAAGCATTGTTTTGCTTCCAAGGAGATATGGCGCAGAATAATAATGTTCCTCTGGTATGTTTTCTTCTTTGCATCATTATGCAAGCATAATAGAGCCCTGATGAACTATAAGGGCTTTGGTGGATTTCCATTCAGTGTAGCTGCCGTAAAGATCCTATTTCTGCAGTTTACAGCCAGCTGCTTCATGTAATGGCTGAGGTGGAGACCAACAACAAAAAACTTGTGGAATGATTTTACAATTTCATCAAAGTGTGATTTAGCTTACCGTGGCTGTAAATGGCTAATAAACAAACTGGGAGGCTGCAAGCAGCATCTGGCACATTAAAACTGACCCCCTCATAAGTCTGCTCTGTAGTGGTGCAGTAACAGGTATCAGCAAATTGATTAAACTCACCCAAACTGTTATTTAAGGCCTGTTATGAACCTCTATGCCCATTTTTAGATGATGTTGTGCATATATGCTTTTCAGTTTACACAGTTTGCTTCATTTTCAATTTATTCAAGTTCATAGCTTAATACTTACATGGTCCTAATGGTCTCGTTTCTTTGTTCTAGTTTATGCACAGACAACTGTATCTCATCAAACGTTCCCTACTCGTGAGGTAATTTATCTTAACACGCTGAACATTAACTACATGTAATTGTTACTCTTTATGACAATGATGCTGCATAGCACTAATTTTACAGCTGTCTTGGCTTCAAATTAGTGTTAGATTTGTGATGATGGCAGTAATTAGCAAATGGCGCAGATGCTGAAATGTGTATCCCATTCCTAAATTTAAAAGCATTATCAAACTCATTCCGGACCAGATGCCAGCTTCTACTTGCTGATACAATCATTTGAAGTATAGATGAACTTAATCATTAGTGGCTCTCAGTACACAGGTGTGAGAAATGACTGACAGGAATGTAGCAACAGGTGAAGACCAATGAAAAAGACCTTGCAAACAAAAACACAAGCCCAAGCCCAAACTAGATTTATACACGTAAAGCACTTGAATGAATATATTCTGTTGGATTTGCTACTGGCAAGTAACATATTTTTTGAAGAAGCATAATTCCACCATGAGAAATCTACTAAACATATGTACAGTACACAGTATAAAACAAAGTAGATGGCTTTTGATGCCAAATAGTGGTTTCAATAAGGATCCCAGTGACTATGTTTAGCTTTTTGCTTAACTTGCCAAAATGCTTTACCACACTGTGCATGGAACCAACTATATGCCTCCGCATGGGCGAGGTTAACTGGAGATTCTAAATTGGCCATAGGTGTGCATGTGAGCGTGAATGGTTGTCTGTCTCTCTGTGTTAGCCCTGTGATACTCCATAGGACAAGTGGTTACATAAAAAGAATGAATGAATTAATGTCTCTGCCTAATTCACACTCCATGATGATTCCATACATAATTGCAGCGATTGCAATTGCAGTTGCTTTTATCTAACCATCTTAACTAACTAGTGGATGTGTAAAATCAACCATCAAGTTCAGGCGTGTGATGCAATAGAATACACAAAAAACATGAGAGTGTGGTTTCTTACAACCTGTCACTTCTGAGATCACGTTTTAATGTTGTGTTTTGTTTCTGCGTCTTCATTGGCGAGAGGGGATGGGCACAGACTGGAATCGAAACAGCTCCATGGCCATGAGAGCTATAACATCACTTTATGGGGGCACACAGGTTGGTAGATATTCCCCAGGTCAGCATGAACTTTTATTTAAAAGTTATACCATCTGTGCACAGGCTTTTCCCAAAATCAGTGGTGCTAATACAACATGTCTGATTGTATCTGCATTCTCTGTGGACTCAGAACACCTGGTGCCATGTATTCCTGAATGATGACATGATGAAAGCGATCTAGTTCAGTTCAAATCAATATACAGTTATAAAATGACTGGGTACACTGTATACAATAGTATCCAGATCATGTAAAAACATAATTCAATAAAGTTCACTGGAGCTCTTTTGTTAAATTAATGAGATATTCAGAACAGCCTGACATGACATGAAATAAATAAGAAACCCAGCGCGTCAATGTCATTTAGTTAGTCTTCCAACTCTATGATAACATGAATTGAAAGTAACAGGTACATTGGGTCCTGGCTACTTTTTTTTTTTTTTTTTTTGGAAACAATGATTACTGTCATCATAACCTGGACCCTTTATATTTAACACAATGGTGTTAATCAGAGGCCGAACTTGGCCTGCTGTGCTTTTTACATGTAGCTGTAATATTGGTGCCGCAGGGAAACATATCACAACTCGTCCTTGGCCAGGTGGGTAAGGAGGAGAAAGCAGGACCTTATAGGGGTTCAGGGGTAACAGACGTTGAATCTGTAGGTGGTAAAGTTAGCAAGTGTCCTTCTTCACTCTGATGTCCCTCATCCGTAGTTCTTTTCTTTCCAAGGTCCTTACTGAAAACAGCCGTTCCTCGCTTGCCTTCAAAGCAGCCACACTCACGTCCTGCACATGGAGGACACTCAGCAGTAAGAGGGAGGGTGTTTTAAAAACATGGAAGAAAACTGTAGAGCAGGGTTCAGTTCATAGACGATCATGTCAGTGACTCCAGCAATCCTGCCTTCACTACACTCTGACCACCAGCTGTTATTTCATTTGGTTGTTTAGTGCAGAGGAAAACTGGACAGTTTGTTAATAATAATTGTGAATGGTTTGCACTTAGAACCTTTCTACTTTAGTGGTACTACCACATACATCTCATATTTTTAATTATCATTAACACATACAGTGTCCACTTTATTTAAATGTACTTAGCAAATGACCTCATTAGTATTTTAATTGTTTTTTTTTTTCATTTTTTATTAAAAAACTCCAACTTCACAATATAGGTGGGTTATTTTGATCTGTCAATTTTGACACATATAGGATCAACACAATATCATATACAAAAGCATATCTCTGTACAGAAATAAGAAAATACAGAGTATACCATGTTACAAAGGTGAACTTATGTGCTATAATGGAGTATGCGCTCAGCTACCACTATGCTCAACTCTTATAAATGGAGATTCTTCACAAAGATTTGGATGAAATTATGGTTTTATTTGTGCAGAAGTCCTAGTTCATATTTTTTTTTGTACCAAACTTCTTGTCCTACTTTAAAAATAAGACAGATATATGCTGCAGAAACACCACCATCCACCATCAGTCGTGTTCCCCATGGTTCATAATGACAAAGTCTACCTGATTAGGAAGGATTGGCCTGCTCGCGTACTGCTGTGTGCGCTCTACCATCATGACTGCAGAGTCACTGTAGTCCTTTTTGCTTGTATTTCCCTGGCTTTGTCCTCTATTTACGTGCAGTCACGGTCACTGGCATTAAAGAGTCAGATTAACAAAGAAAAGCAATCTGACGGCAGGTGAAAGAGAATTGAATGGATTTTAAGCAGTGAGTCCAGTTAAACTAGGACTTACCTCTGAGATCTCCACATGCTGTGAACTGTCTCAGTCACTTTTAGATGCAAGAAGGTAAGACAATAGAATCCACGTCAATCTCTCTGTGTGATACGCTTTCACATTGGACTTCTAATGGTTGCTTTGAAAGAAAGGTAAGAATAAGTAGTGAATTATGCAAAAGAGAGGTAGAAATGCTTAAAGGTGCCACAAACACATTTTCAGATTATAAAAAGGATAAAATAAATGTCAGATACAAATATGCTGAGACTGAACAAGACAGAAACAATGTGTGAATAACAAGGTATGTCGGGGGAAAAGGCCCTAATGTAACAAATTAAAATACAGACAGAAGCAAACAGCACTTGATCCGCCTTGACTTCCCATCTGATGTATTTATTTATTTATTTTGCAGTGTTTCCACTTTGTGCGGCTGAGATGGTACAGGCGAAGTCAATGCTGAGCCCCCTTCTGTGAGACAAAGGTAGGGATGCGCTAACTGCTAACTCGCCTCCCATGTCACTGCAAGCATAATGAGCCCCGACATTCAACGCTTCTCTCTCAACTGACATGATTGCCGTGTCATTGTAATTAGCCCCGACCTTCCATATCTCGGACGAAAGTGGTTGTGACCCCTTGTTGCAACTGGTAATGAGTACCAGGATCTCAACTGTGACTGACTCGTGTAAGGGTCAGATTAGAAGCAAATCCTCGACACTGTTGAGGATAAATGGGCAATACGTCCCCAATGTCAATGCACAGGTAATCAGTTTTAGCCATTTAAAACAGAGTGTAATGATAGTCTACACATGTCAGGATTTTATATTTACAGATGCATCCGTCTGAGGGGGATGGTTAGTTAGGAATTCTTTGAATAGTTGTTGAACATACCTCACAAACGGAGCGCTGTGTGCAGCTATGCTCAGACCCTTGTTAAAGGCAGGCTATCCTCAGTATGACCACAGGTCAGGAAATGAAATTGTACAAGCCTGATGTCGGCCCAGGGTGTAACGCACTTCTTTTCCAACCCTTACATCATATTTTTACCCTAGGTCCTTTCTTTCCCATCCATGTTCTTAAGCCAAAACCAAACATCTCACTCCATAACCTATTTACTGTTTCCTGTAGTATATAATTCACTCTCTCAGCCTACTTTTTAGTCATGAGTCAAGCATGTACTGGGTATTATTGCAAGCACTATGGCTGTTTAACAGTAAAAGCTTACCACTCTTCGTATGTTTATTTTTGCACATGTCAGTAGCTTTATTATAAACTTACAGCAGCAAACTGTCATGCTGCTGCAATACAGTACACTGGTGAATAATTATAAGTAAGTCAGTGATGTGTGTGCTGGATTACAGTGGCAGAATGTTGCCATGACTATGTCGGAAGGCAAGAAAATAATTTCAGGCATTCATTTTTAAACACTATAAATATGGTGATGCTGGCTTGAATCTGATGCCTGATTATTTTTCCTCTTAGTGGAGTGGAACAACGACGGAGATATTAATGCGATCCCAGGTGCAACTTGAGCAACATACCCTGTGTACCCCGAATTGCTCCCATTGCTTGGTTTATGGCTGACTGTGTGAACGAATGGTTAAATGTGTCAATGTGAGTGTAAAGTGCCAAAAGGTAGAAAGGACCATTTACCACTTAGTGACAGTTTACTCTTAGTAAGAGTTGGAATTCACTAGAATGCCTTTGTTAAGGTATTTACTTGAAAAATGTGTCTTGTAACAGTGTCCACACACGCATTTAGCTTTACGCTGCCAAAGCTTGCTCAATACTTCCAAGAGTTCAAAACGGATGGCCTTTGCCTACAGATTCTCCTCGTTCAAATATGCAGATATCTGTTTATGAAGATTAAGAAGTCATTCAAGTATTGGGAAATAACTGCACTTTTACACAAGACACACACATGCATCACGTGGAAACCCAACAACATGACCAGAGGATGGCGGTTTACGATGGCACTTGACAGGAGGTGATCTCTCAAAGATATGAAGCGTTTGCTCATTGCAGCCTCCAGGACAAACAGCAGCACAGGGATGTGAGTTGTAGCGATGTCCAGCACACCCTACCTAGGAGTGTGTTCCAAACCTAGTGCTGCCAATGACTAGCCATTAGGGCTTGGCAACCGTGCCTCCAGCATTTCAATGTAAAACTGACATTTAGAAGAGAGCAGATGACGCTATTGACACTTGGATAGGCAGTAATTAGTTCCCCCTTTAGCATTTATTGTGTGAGGCATTTCATCACTAAATGTCAATTATCACGGCAGCTCTATTCAGCAAGTAACCTTCAGTTATCACTGTAAGCATTAAAGGGAAGGGCACCTTTAAGAATAAGCTGACTTTATCCCCATTCTGACAGGTTTCTTTGACTGTACTAAGTGATTTGGAATAATGTAACAGTTGGACATCCAAAGGGATTCACCTGAAATAGTGCTTTGAAAAGAAATACATCAACTCAAACATGCCAACTAAATGGCAAATTATTGCTACTTAATATTAGTATTCCTCGGTCTCAGCTGAAACACTACGCAATACTGTGCAAATACGTAGGTGATAGACTAGAAGCCCGGATGCTTTCATTCAAAATGAATGCTATGAGGAGTTTTCATTTTACAGCTGACAAAGTGAAGATGAGAAAAAAAATAACTGAATAAAATCAATATTTCATGCCACCAGCTTTTGCCTAAAACTGCATTCCCCTGGGTACACTTGTGCAGAGTTTTTCAAAGTTCTTGGCAGGTAGGTTAAACCTGCCACACTTCTTCGGTGGATTTAGACTTTCAGTTGCTTCTGTCTTTTCATGTGATCCCAGTCTGAGACCATGATGCTGAGATCAGGACTCTGTGGGGGCCAAACCATCTGCTGTAGTCCTCCTTCTTCTCCTTGCTGGAGTTCTTCATGGCTCTGGCTGTATGATTAGGGTTGTTTTCCTGCTGCAGAATGAATTTGGGATTGATGAGACATATCCCTGCTGGTAACGTGATGAATAAGAATCTAAATATCTGAGAATTTGCCCTGAATATTGATGCTCTATACTAACTTTCTGCATGATTAGACTTTTTTTTTTCTTACTTGATTAATCCTTTGTATATTTTTTATATTACCTTTGCTTGTCTTTTCTAACAAGCCAAGTAATACAGCACTACATTAAAACCGTCTCAGTGCCAGCGACTTAATATTTTGTAGTCTAGTTATATGTCTTGGTAATTTATGAAGGTCTTTGTCCAGGCAAACGCCTACTCCCTTCAAGAATATCGAGCTATAGTCAAGGACAGTAGATAGTGAATGTATTCCTCCGCCAACCCACAGACTGCAGATGCATTTATTCTGTTTTAGTAGAAGGTTGGATAAATGAATAATTTCAGTGAGAACAAGTTGTAGTCTTGTGTAATTTTGCAGTGGAGAACAGATCAATGAATATCAGAATTTTTGAGTTTTGGTTACGGGCCTGATGAAGTAGGTTTGATTAATTGTCATTAATTAGAGATACTGACGTCCCGAGATATGTCAGAACTCAAAATGTGCATCGTATATTATAAACATATACGATGCACAAGTTTCATTTTACCCAAGCAATCTTATACCAGACCACAAGGGACCTTATGAACCCTGAAGAGGATCAGTCAAACCCGTTCATCCATTCATTTGAATCCTTTCATGTTCCATGCTGCAGGATGTGCTGTATATGTGTGTGTGTGTGCATGTATGTACGTATGTATTTGTGTGTCTGTTCATATATGTGCTACACACATGCACGGACACCCACACACACACGCACGCACGCACACACACACACCCACACACACACACACACACACAAGGGTATTGGAGCTCAGAAAGGGATAATCTGGAATGGCTCCAGGTTTGCGGCTCAGTGCATTCCTTTTGAAACACACTTAGAGTCCCAGCAGGCTGACATCTTCTGGCTCTGGTGCAGCAGAATGAACACTGGTGCCATGTTGACTAGCTCTCTTCAAAAAGCTCTCAGAGTAACCCTCTTACTCCGGTAAAAAAAAAAAAAAACTTCTAATCCAGGTCCCTTAGACTTCCTTGCTGCATGCAGTCTGATATTTGTATTCTTCTTAAACCAAGGATGGACTCAGCAGAGTCAAGTCTGAGCTCAGCATTTTGTTAGGATGTAAACTCTCCACAACTGGTCTTCAAACATAAAATTTAGTAAATAGTAAGCTAGTGAGATATAGAAAAATGTGTCAACATACACGTTTACTACTAAAAATGTGACTAATCACTTTGACATGATGTCAATACTTACGGTTAAATGATGAAACCATTTCAGCTAAATCGAGCAGCACATTCTCTCTGTCTGAATAGGTGGTACCATGTAAGTACACTTTTGTGCGTCCACACATCTTCAGCTAGCTCCTCGCCACAAATGACACTTTCTGTCAGAGTCCAATCCTGTCCTCCACTAAAAAACAAAGTTAAGGTAACTCTTGTCTTACTTTCTTTTTTGACAATAATGAGTCATCTGAGCTTTTCTCAGATATTCTTCATTCATGAAACAGCGAAGCTGTGACAGCAGGGAATGCAGGGATGAGCTGAGGTGAGCTTGCTGTGACCTCGCAAAGCTGATTGCCAAGTGACAGAGGTGGAGGGATCTCAGAGGTGTTGCCAACTAAATAGCCAACTAGTTTTGAGTGAGGTCCAAAAATGTTTTTTTTAAATAGTAGAAAGCACAGACCTTTGTTCATTATGATTTTTGAAAATAAAAAATAAAAATCTGAGCACATGCATTATGTATTTGCATGAAAAATATTTATATACATATATAACTACATGGGTGGATTACCCACCGGCTCTGTCCAGAAGCCTTTGTTACTCACTCATTGTCCCTCGTTCGCCTCTACTGAGTTACCATAGGAGTGACATTGTATGTATGCACATGAATTCTTAAGACTAGAAAGATACTCTTTGCCAGACATAAAGAAATGTGGCATTGCCAGCACTAAAGCTAATTTAATTTGGAGTTAATTTGGATTTAATACAGCAAAACATCTTAAATCAGGCAAAAGCTTTATGCAGATACACAGTTAAACTTTTGAGCCTCTGACTGTGGGAAGGTATTCTAACTCTTTCATGATTTTTTCAACATTCATGCCTTTTCATTTAAAATATTCATGGAGGGCCATAGTAGGGTCGCGTAGCACAACATCCTTGGCAGCAAAATTGAACAGTTGGAGGAAGTTTCCACAGCAGGTAGCCCACACTTCAGAGCTCGACACCACCAAAGAAATTGCTGGATGCTTCTGATAACCAGCTGACAGGGTGAAAAAGACTTTTTTAGGGGTATGACATCTCAACATCCTATTCCTTCAGACACATTAATGTTAATCCAGAGCGGAGTAAGATGTCTGACAGTTTGTTTATGCACCAAAAACTGAATTGAAACTATAGAGTTTATTCAAGATACACACACTTCCCCAAAAAACCTTGACAATAAACCCTGGCACATTTTCACAAACTTAGAATCCTTTTCAGAACATATAAGGTGACGGCTTGATCATGTGATCCACAGCAGTGTCAAATATTTGGCAGAAAAGATGCCATTTAATAATCTGCTTTCTGGCAATTACACAAATACTAGGTAAACAAAATAACACGCCACAGTAGTTCAGATTGTTTAAACACGATTAATGAGTGAATTAAAATTCAGGTACTGTGTCAGTCTTTGCCTCTTTTCACTGCACTGGTGTAACAGTACAACCTTGGTACGGATTGAAGGTTATATCTCCGAAACAGCCGTAACGCCTTTGCTGTGTCACTGAATGCACAATGTACCATTGTGTGTCACACTGCCACTTTTCATTTAATCAGCCCCTCTATTGGGAAGCAGGTAATACCCTCAAGAGCTTCCCTATCAGAACCTTCATATTTCTGAGTAAATTACGGGTAAATTGAATCCCCACTCTGAAGACACTTGTTTTGGGATATAGGCCACGTCTGCAGTGCATTTGAGACTTAGACTTAGATAAACTTTATTGATCCACAAGGGAAATTGCTTGGTCACAGCGGCTTAGTTGCACATAAAAAAGACTCTTAAGAACCAAAGTAAAAAGAAAGATTAAATAAAACAAATATAAGTAAAATCTAGTAAAATACAAACATAGTATAAACAAAAAATGTACAGCGTTAGCATTTGAACAAAGGTACAAGTGATAGAGACGGAAGAATATATATTACATACTGTACATGGGAATGATACAAAGGCGCAATAGTGTCCATTAATGTGAATAAAATGGAGTTACAGATAGGTGAGTTGCTGTACAGCTGGACTGAGAATGGGAAGGAAGAAATCCTGTCGCGTTCTCTGTGGGAGCAGAGCTGGATCAGTCTGTTGGAAAATGAGCTCTGCTGCAACTCTATTGTCTGGTGTAGTGGATGTGACGGATTGTCCACGCTGGAGTTTGTCCAGTGTCCTTGTGTCCCTCACTGAGACAAACATCTCCAGCTCACTGCCAATAACATGACCAGCCTTCAAGATGAATTTGTCAATTCTATTAATGTCCTTTTTGCTGGTGCTGCTCCCTCAACAAACCACAGCAAAGTACAGGGCACTCACAGTAACAGACTGGTAGAAAGTCTCCATACATTGAAAGACCTGAACTTACTCAGGAAGTAGAGTCTACTCAGGTCCTTCTGGTACACAACATTGCTGTGGTCCATCCAGTCCAGCCTGCTGTTCATGTGGACTCCCAGGTACTTATAGTGGTCCACAACTTCAACCTCCAGGCCCTGGATGGTGATGGGCTCTGCTGGTGACCAGCTCCTTGGTCTTAGTAGGTGGTTTGCCTGGGACCACTCCACAACATCTCCAATCAGTGTCCCATACCATCTCTAATTGACAGAGTCCACGCCTGCTGCAATCTTCTCACCTGGCCAGGTGTCACAGTCATATCGCTGGTGTCCTCAGAGCTCGTTCCTCCAGCTTCCTCCTGTATGTGCCCTTACACTCCTTCAGCTTGCCTTTGCGTTGCCACTGTATCCTCTTTAGCCCATCCTTATATCCAGATCTGAAGGCCTGCTTCTTTTTGCTCAGTTCAGTTCTTGTTCAGCAGTTTATTTTCTTAATTTTATTTTTCAAGACAAGTATTTTCAAATCAAGCTGGTATTAAACAGTGATTTGCAGTATCGTCAAATACGCTGAACTTTTTAATCAAATATGGTACTTAAATAATAGCTTCAATTAACAGATCTTAACAATGTGGTAATCTCAGTAAAGAATACTGATTATTTTACACTGTTTCTTAGCTTTGCCACAGATATGTATATCTAAAATAAAAAGAAACAGAGAAAGTGAGATTAATTTCATTGAAACAATATTATGGCTGAACAAATACAGATGAGCCTAGATGTGCTACATCGGCCTTAAGTTAATAAAGGATTGGAATAATAAGAACATACAAGAAAATACAATAAGAGTCACATATTAAGTCAATATGCTGTTAGGTGTATTTGTTCAGTCACTGACGCCAGAAAATGAAATATCTGCCACAGTTTCCCTAATTTTACAACTTATCTCCTCTATAACCAGTCTAACTATCTTGAAATACTCTTTCCAAATTGAAGAAAAATTAGCTGAAAATGCTCTAACGAAAAACAAAACAAGCTCCTTTACTAAATGGGATGACTAATATGTTGATTAAATGGTAGTTTAGAATTACCTTACAGTTCGCCGTTCATGTTTAGACACACTGATGAAAAGCCACTATGCAAGGTGCTGTTTTGACCATAGGGGGCTGTTCAAGGTTCAGCACCTTTGCCATGCTTATGCAATAGGAAGAAAACAACTGAGGAGATATATATGTCAAGTGCACAAAGGGCTACTATCACAGCCAAGTGTGAGCAGAGTTCTGACAAATGCGACACTGCGGCACTTTAAACACTCATGTTCTAATGATGATGAGTGAAAACTGATATAGTTGAATGACATCTAGTGCAAACACAGAGCTCCCCAAATATTTACTGCAGGTAAGAACCCTCGAGGAAAAGCTAGCTCCATCCAATAATACATAGCAATATCACTTTGCTCTGCTTGCTCCACTCGGAAACATTTGGAGTAGAAAATATACAGCAGTGTTACCTAAGCTACCAGAGCCAGGAACGTCTATTAAAACAAATCAAATCAGCCTTATCGGCTACATTTAATCCATCCAAGTGAGCACGCTTGGAGCAGAGGGCAGCCATGCAGGTCTGGGAGCAGTCTGGGGGTTTAGCTGCTTGCCCAAAGCAGCTCAGCTGTAGACACAGAAAGGAATTCAAACCGGTGACCTTACGGTCAAAAAGCTGCTTCTGTAAGCACGACTCGCCAGCAGTCAGAGCGACAAACCAATCTTTGTATGCGGACAGGGCTTTTCAAACTCCCACCAAACATTTACTGTAAGATGCGGTGCCAAGATGGAACTGCACCGTTTACATTTGTTGTTGTTGACAGTCATCTGGAGCAGAGATGAACAAGTTCATCGTTTATGATGCTTACCATGACCTGCTAGCAACCCTGGCAGCTAACCAGTGGGCTTTGCTTTACAAACCAATCACACCTCCGGCACCATTTGAAGTGCCGACTAGACAGATTGGCTCCTTCAGCTCCTCTACAGCTGAAGTTATCTGCTTGGTCACAGTGCTAAAGCAGCCGCTTACTCAGCAGAACCAGCAGGGCACGGGCATAAGACGATGAAGACTAACCCTCTAGAGCACTCCTGGACCTCCTATTCAAGGCATTTATGTAGTGTGCATAGTTTAATCAAAACATATCTAGATATGATCAATTGTACCACAACATTAAAACCACTGTCAGCAGAAGTAACAGTGCACTGGAACAAGTCTGATCCACAGAGGCTCCTCCCCTCAACCCATAGGACGCAAAGGCTCCCACTAATGGCAATTTGTTGCCAGACAACACAGGACACCCTCAGAAGGACCATGTCCATTCTCTGATGAGTCACTGTTTGGAGGCACAAGAGAGACCTATTATATTATGAGGAAGTTGATCATAATGTTATGCCTTATCCTTATCTATAAACATATTGTTTTATGTCTATGCAAACTACTGCATAATAGTGTTTGTCACCATCAAGGTATGATGGAGGTTAATATGTTTAATTGTCATTTCAGATTCACACGTGCAGACTGCGTCAAACTGCAGGAAAGGCTACACGTGTGATGGCGCGGCCAAGCAGCAGAAAGAGCTACTTAATAAAGGGCCTGTTTGAGGAAATCCTGCAGGAAGATGATGAGGAATAAGGGGTGAGTCATACAAGCCCAGTGGCTCAAATACAGACATATTTGACAGAGCTGGTTGTCCTGCCCTCAGACAGCCCATTCCAGTACTGAGAGAAAAAAATAAGTTTGGTTTCCCACCCTGGCTGCAGCTGCTGTGAAATATATCTTTGCTCTTTGTACCTGTGTGCAGAGGGAGAGGCTGTTCAGTGCAGCCTCTGACAATGTCGATGCAAGGAGGACTAGGACAGGAGGAGAGAGCAAAACTAAGTTGCTACTGCAATGTATATTTTACTTGGTTGACCTTTCAGTTTACACTTTCATTGCAATGATTCTTATTTTTGAATGTTAACTTGTTAACTAACTCACACTGGACTGGGCAGTGCCACAAGTTCAGGTCTCTATCAGAAAAGAAAGTACATGGTATCAGAACAAGGCAGCATGTAATGCAGAGCTTTGATGATCAGCCCATGAGAAGAAACAAGGAAAGCACAAGAACAGCAAGTCAGAACTAGTCACGGCTGGTCAACATTAGCACCACTGCAGGCAGCCATGAAGAACAAACTGCAATCATGCAGTTCACACTGATACAAATTCAAACAATATCAACACCGGGACACAACAGGGGAGCAACCACAGACGTTGTTTCTTTGACTTACCGACAACAGTTGGAACAGAAGCAATCAATACACAGCTAAAAGCAAATGAAGCAGCAGGCACTGAGCTGGAATGTGAGCACGGACACTGAACCTAGCCCTTACAGGCGAGGAGCGATGAAAATTGCCCTGGTTTATTGCCATGCACCTTCTTTCTGTTTTGAGTCACCCCGGCAAGCTGCGTGATTCCATCCCCCATGCTCTTTCGGC
Source organism: Planiliza haematocheilus (assembly GCA_005024645.1). Classification (NCBI taxonomy): domain Eukaryota; kingdom Metazoa; phylum Chordata; class Actinopteri; order Mugiliformes; family Mugilidae; genus Planiliza; species Planiliza haematocheilus. Next base: position 4,748,796 of record SRSE01000744.1, on the reverse strand, counting down.
CAAATAATTTTAATATAACATGTTGCTTGTTTATGTAGAGCAGTATGCGCGTGGTTTATTTTCTGTCACTCTTCAATGCCACCTGTGATCCCTGTGATCCCCCAAGGTGTAAATGTCTGCCAAGCTCACTCGTTTGTGCTGTGTCTATTGGAAAACAGTCCCGCGGCGGATACTGCCAAAAAATCTGCTATAATGGGCCCCAGGATAATGATTACTTTGAGTGATGGCATAATGAGGGCTTTATAAATATGCATGGGTCACAGGGGGTAGTAATATTGTGGATTATTAAAACTGCGGGGTAAGAGGTCAAGCTAATGAGAGGGAGCTAAGGGGGGAGACACAGCCACTGACACAGGAATTAGCCAGGCCAGATGTCTGAAGCATGGGTTGTTTTCACACCGCGGAACAGTCAACTAATTCATGCCCAAATCACCCAGGCTGAGGGGAAAACACAGCTTTTGTTTCCATTATTTCAAAAATCCATTCAAAGGACTAATCTCCTCAGGAAATCACAGTCGAGAAAGGTGATGAAGCTCGGGTGGGGATTCAAGAGGAACATTTGCTTGCTGGCCACACATACATACAACCAGTAAAGATAAAGCAAGGCAAATAAGAGTTGCAGTGGCTTGTATTCTTAGACTCGCGATGCCATTGAAAACGTCCCCTCTGTGATCACCATTTCAATGAGGGTTTCAAAGGGCCGTTTGCTGCCACAATGAAAATGTATTTCGACTTTGTATAAGCAGGAGGATAGAATAGTTTCTTCCATTAAGCCCTGCACATCAGCCACTACAGGAAATGCTTGTTCTGAAGTGCTTTCAGGCCGCAGATTATAGCTTTTCCATCCAACAAAGCTGCTGCTTTATATTTTGACGGGGTGATGCTACAGTCAAGGCTGCACTGCATCATATTCTACCAGCAGCACTGGGGTCCCCACTCTCCACCGCTGATGATCATTTCATAGACTTCAACAGAGCACGCCCAAGCTAAAAGACAGAGAATGTGTAACATGAAGGGAGCTGTGGTTGGAGGAGCCGATTTGCTGCAGTGAGTTCACTAGTTCAAACCCACTCTATGCCCACAGCTGGACACCAATACCCTCCAAACTGCTTCCTAGACAATGCCCTTGCTCTGAGTTGTCACTATGCAGAGAAAGGATTTTCCCAATAAGGGATCAAAAGAGGAAAAACCCAATTAATTCTAATGAATATTAACCCTTCAGTGTTTTTTTTTTTTTTAATGATTAATCTGTCAAACCGGCCAGGAGCTGTGTCATTTGGTCAAGCAGCAAGTTTTTTTTTTTGTTTGTTTTTGGTTTTTTATTCTTCTTTTCTAATCAGTCTTCTTTGGTTGCCATGGCCACAAGGTGAGCTGTGGCAGCAAGCAGAAAATGCTCTAATGTTCTTGAAGCCTGACGCCGGCTGCCACCTACCTCAGCAGCAAGACTGAAGTGTTTACATTAGAAATAAAGGAGGCACTACCTGAATGAACTAATGCAGCATATTATCATTGCTGAAATGTTTTAGTTTTCTTTACAGTATTACAAACACTTTGTCAGCCAATGTACCTTCAAGGAAAGTGGTATGAAGTATGAAGGTATCTTCTTCTTTATAAACTACCGTGTGAACTGCAACTACAACAGTGAACAACAATTTAATAATTCAACAGTGACGGCAGACTTGTGCTGGAGGTAGAGCGGTGCTGAAAACGTTGGGGTCTTTTAAGGTAGCATCATTTCTTAGTGGTTAGAGTCATTGCAGCATGATGGCAGCTTTTAAATTTAACACTAGAAGAGTGTTGAAGGAATAACAGTGTTGCAATTTTTTTGTGAGCAATCTCATGTATATCAACAGCTAATTCAAAGTGGCAAAGACGTTGTTGGAGGAGTTAATAATTTGTCATTAGAACAAATAAAGGTGAGCCAGAGCGTACTAATAAAGGGATCATGAATAAATAATCAATTGAATATTGGATGAAAGAAGTTTGTGTTTGTGCAACTTCCTAAATAGTCAAACTTTTACCAAAAATATATGGCTCAAAATCCGTTTCATTTGCTCCCCACGCGCCATGGAGGCTGTGGACAAATGAAAGGCTTGTTTCCTGTTAATGTGTGTCTGCGTATCTACTTGTCAGACCCCTGATGTCCTCTACTCAGCTGCTTAAGTGGTTATGCAAAATAAATCCGATAAGCAGTCATTCATCTTCTGTAAGCGCTTGTCCTCTGGAGGGTCGCGGCTGGAGCCCATCCCAGCGGTCATAGGGCGAGAGGCGAGGGACACCCTGGACAGGTCGCCAGTCTATCGCATAGCTAACACAGAGAGACAGACAACCATTCACACTCATACCTGCGGCCAATTTAAAATCACCAATGAACCTAACGAGCATGTCTTTGGAGAAAACCCACGCTGTGAGGCATCAGTGCTAACCACCACCACTGTAAAACCCATAAACAGTTCTCCCTAATAACTTTGACATAGAAAAACACTACGACAGCCAGTTGGACACTTAGATTGCGTAGCAAACCGCACCGACTGCTAATTTGAGCATGTAATTAGGTACTCTATAGCTTGGTAGGATTTTGACTCTTTGCTGGATTAAGGAGAGAACATCCCCATTGTCTGTGAATCTCATGCTCATTAGGGGAAAAGAATGTCTGTGCTTGGCCCTTATTCCTTTTCTTTTCCGATTCTTTTTATTGATTTTTATGCAGGTAATGACAGCCCACCCACACAAAACACATAAAAACAAGAACCAAACAACCAAGGAAGAAATAGATAAACAAATGAATAAGTAAAAAAAAAAAAAAAAAAAAAAAAAATATATAGAAAATAAAATACAGTAAACATAGCCACAAAGAATGCAAATAATACACAAATGACTGGAACGGTTAAGTGGTATAGATATACTAGGAAATCACAGTAGGACAACTGCTATAAATTACAGAAGTTCCATTTTGGGAGCCTGTGGGTCTTAGTGCTGGAATATCAAGGGCAGTGTTGGCAGTATCACGGTTCAATTAAAACATCAGGTCTTTGAAAATAAGCAAGGAGCGGTGCCCATATCTTATAAAACTTTTGTTCTGATTTACGAATGGAGCAGTGTATTTTTTCTAACTTAAGGCAAGACATGAGGTCCTGTAACCATTGGGAATGTGTGGGAAGACAAGCTCCTTTCCACCTGAGCAAGATTGACCTGCGTGCCAGAAGAAGAGCAAACGATAGGGCAGCAAGTTTGGTTTTTGGCAGCCCCCCCTCTTTCATGACACCAAAAAGAGCCAAGAGTGGATCAGGTTCTATGACAGTGTCTAGGGTTAGTGAGAGGGTCTGAAATATATTTCTCCAGAACCTTTCGAGACTGGGACATGTCCAGAACATATGGCTTAGTGAAGAGTTTGGACTTTGACATTTGTCACAGTTGGGACTGATATCTTGAAACATCTTGGACAGTCTCAATTTGGAAAAATGAGCCCTATGTACCACTTTGAATTGGAGCAGGGAGTGGCGTGCACACATAGATGTAGAATGTACTTGTTTAAGGACTGAATCCCACAGATCATCCGACAGTGACAGGTTTAGGTCCTGCTCCCAAGCAGTTTTAATGTTGTTAAGGGAGGTGCCTTTTAACTCAGATATCAGATTGTATATGACAGATATTGATCCCCTGGCAAGGGGCTGGAGTGAAAGGAGTTTGTCAATGGGGTTCTGGGCAGGGAGTTTTGGGAAGCAGGGTATTAGAGATCGAACATAATGCCTCACCTGCAGATATCTGAAAAAGTTGTTAGATGGCAGATTAAATTTTTTGGACAGGTCGCTGAACGAGGCAAAACAGTCATCTATAAACAGATCTTTGAGCGTTCTTATACCTTTTTTATGCCATTCGAGAAATGCTGCATCCTGCATTGATGGAGGGAAGAAGTGATTGGATGCTATTGGGCACAGAAGGGATGGCAGCTGCAGGCCTAGGCTTCTCCTAAACTGGGTCCACACTCTCAGGGAGCTTCGTACAACCATATTGCCAGTGGATCCGGGGAGCAGAGGGAGTGCTGCCCCCAGTAGTGCAGGAAGGGATGTGCCTTGGGAGGAATTAGCCTCCAAGCATGTCCATGTTGGGGAGTTAGATTGGAGGTGGGAGTGTAGCCAAAGAACAATACATCTGATGTTAGCTGCCCAGTAGTAGAAGCGAAAATTGGGGAGAGACATTCCTCCAAGACCTCTAGGTCGCTGCAAGTGAGCTTTACAAAGTCTGGGTTTCTTATGTTTCCAAATATATGATGAGATAGCAGAATCTAGTGAATTAAAAAAAGATTTGGGTATAAAGAAAGGAATACATTGAAAAAGATATAAGAATTTTGGGAGTATTGTCATTTTCACTGAGTTGATTCGCCCCATTAGGGAAAGAGATAAGGGTGACCACTTTGTAATGTCTTGTTTTGTCTTGTTTAATAACTGAACAAAATTTTCTTTGTAAATGTTTTTGTATTGTCTCGTGATGACTACCCCTAGATAAGTAAATTTCTCTTTTTCAAGTTTGAGTGGGATATTTGAATAGTCTAATCCTATCGCCTCAGCATTAATTGGAAATAGTTCACTCTTGCTAATATTTAACTTATATCCAGATATCTGTCCAAATTGATTGAGCAGGGAGAGTGCAGCGGGTATAGAAGAAAGCGGGTCAGATATATATAACAGCAGATCATCTGCATATAATGATACCTTGTGCTCGAACCCCCCTCTCTTGATACCTGGGATTTGGCTGCGAAGGGCGATGGCCAGAGGTTCTATTGCGAGATCAAAGAGCAGGGGGCTCAGGGGGCAGCCCTGGCGCGTACCTCTTTCCAGTCTGAAGGGCTGAGAATATATAGAATTAGTTAGGACAGAGGCTGAGGGAGAGGTGTATAGCAGTTTTACCAAAGAAATAAATGTTGGTCCGAATCCAAATTTTTTTAAGACAGAGAATAAATAGTCCCACTCCACTCTGTCGAAAGCCTTTTCGGCGTCAAGGCTGACCACACATTCAGGAACATTATCTGAGGGGGAATATATTATGTTAAAAAGACGGCGTAGGTTAAAGAAGGAGTGGCGATTTTTAATGAAACCGGTTTGATCAGTTTCTATAATAGTGGGAAGAGCATCTTCCAGCCTTCCAGCCAACACTTTGGCAAAAATTTTAACATCTGAATTCAGCAAGGAGATGGGCCTATAGGAGGCGCAGTCCTCCGGATCTTTCCCCTTTTTGGCTATGAGGGTGATGCAAGCCTGGTTAAAGGTTGGTGGAAGGCTGCCTGTTTTAAGGGAATCAGATAGAACTGAGGTGAGTAAGGGCGTGAGCTGCATAGAGAATTTTTTGTAAAATTCTGACGGGAAGCCGTCTGGGCCAGGGGACTTCCCAGACTGCATGGCCGAAATACCTTTAGATATCTCTCCTGCTGTGATGGGCTGTTCTAACCTGTTTTTTAAATCTAGAGGTAATGTAGGGATATTTAGTTGACTCAAGAAGTTTTCTGTGTCGCTGACGTAGGAGGGGGGGTGGGAGGAGTATAATTTAGAATAGAAGTTTTTAAAAGATTTGTTTATTTCGGTTGAATCTGATGTAGTTACACCATTATCCCTGCGAATCTTAGTGATGATTCGTTTGGCCTTCATACCTCTAAGCTGATTTGCCAGCAGCTTACCCGATTTGTCACTATGCTCGTAGTGGTCACTCTTAGTTCTAAGCAATAGGGTCTCAGCCTGGTATGTTGAGTGGAGGTCGAATTCAGTCTGAAGCCCAAGTCGCTTTTTATACAGTTCAGGCTTGGGTGTCCTAGCATATTCATTATCTATTTTATGAATTTGATTTAAAATGTCCAATCGTTTCTTGTTAAGGGTGCTATTTTTGTTTGCTACGAAGGAGATAATTTGTCCCCTCAGATAAGCCTTCAGGGTGTCCCATAATATTAGACTGGAAACCTCTGAGGAGGTGTTCGTATCAAGGAAAAATGATATTTGATCTGTAATATATTTAACAAAATTTTCATCTGATAGTAGAGTTGAATTAAATCGCCAGTGTTTTCTCACTTGACCAGTGCCAGGGAGGGATAAGCCCAGAACAAGGGGGGCGTGGTCAGAGATAACAATGCTTTCCAGTTTGCAGAAGCGGGTCTGTGTTAAAAGACTGTTATCAAGGAAAAAATAGTCGATTCTAGTGTAAGTGTGATGAACGTTTGAAAAATATGAGAATTCCTTGTCCTTGGGATGTAGGAAACGCCACACATCTGACAGACCATATTCGGAGAGGAAGGACTGTATGCATTTGGCTGACTTACTGACTGTGGTTGGTCTAGGAGATGAGCGGTCCAGCTCTGGATCTAACCAGCAGTTGAGGTCACCGCCGAGTATCAGAGAATGAGAGTCTAGGTCAGGAAGAAGGGAGAAGAAGCGCTCCAGGAAGGCAGCATCATCTGAGTTCGGGGCGTAGACATTAGCCAGAACCACATTACTATTAAACAGTTTTCCAGTCACAATGATGTAGCGGCCATTTCTGTCTTTGACAACATTAGTAGGTTCAAATGGAATGTTCTTCTCAATTAGAATGGCGGCTCCTCTTGCCCTGGCCTGGAAAGATGAATGAAAGATTTGTCCAACCCAGCCTCTCCTGAGCAGAAAACAGTTTATGTCACGCAGATGGGTTTCCTGCAAGTAGGCAATTCCCACTTTGAGGTGTTGGAGGTGCGTCAGAACCTTATTTCTCTTGACATGGTTATTTAGACCCTTGACATTCCAGCTAATAAGGTTCACATTGTTACTCACTGTAGGTTGTTATTAGATGAACGGAGGGTATAGTAGAAAAGTTGCAGCAGGCACCCATTGGGGGTAATGACATCTGTGAGCAGTTGTTACCAGTTGGAAGTATACCTATTAGTGCTTTATGTGACATTTCAGGAGAAACAGAATGACAGTCAATACATAACAAAACCAAGAACAGAGAGAGAAATCCACCCCAGCCCATAACCCATCTGATCACCACAGGTGGTGGCATCAGACACAAAAACATGTGCATTAGCATCTTCCAATTACCTCTCAGGTTATCCCTATTCCTAACTTAGTAATAAGAGCAAAAACCCCAGTAACTTAGCTTATTTGTCATAATAATAACATTGACCGGGTACTTCAGACAGTGTAACTCTTCTAACATTAACAGTGGCACACATTTTAAACACCGCTGCCTCAGTATAAACAGGCCCGAGCTGCTAATCAGCTGACAGAGATATGCTCAGTTGAAGGTAGAATCGCCCAGCACAGTATTATTAAACGTACATCCATTTACGTTAACACCTTGGTGCTGACCGACCGAGATTAATTATCACCTTTGTGTTCATCAATATATTTACGTGCTTCAGCGGCGGACTTGAGCCACTTCTTTTCGCCGTTGGGAAGCGTGATGCGTAGTCTCGCTGGAAATAGGAGAGCCGGTCGCATCCCGAGCTTGTACAGCGTTGTCATGGCGTCCCTGTATTCCGAGCGCTGGCTCAGTACCTCCGGGCTGTAGTCTTCGACGATGCGGATGGGATGCCCGCGGTACTCCATCTTCCCCCTGCGACGTGCTTCCCGGACGAGGAGATCTTTGACCTGAAAGCGGTGGAGGCGCAGTACAACCGGGCGCGGTCTATCTCCTGGTTTGGGCTTAGCCGCCAAGCTCCGGTGTGCTCTGTCGACTTCTGGAGGGGTTGAAAGCGTCTCTTTTCCGTAGACTTCAGTCAGCAAGCCGGAGAAAAACTGAGGAGGGTTGCCGGTTTCAGTGTTTTCGGGGAGGCCAAGTATGCGGATATTTTGCCGCCTGCTGCGTCCCTCTAGGTCGCTAACTTTAGCCGCTAGCTTGGTGTTGTCTTCACGGAGGCTGGAGCAGAGGGATTCCAGGTCCTGGAGGCGCTGGTCAGCGTTGTTGGAGAAGGTTTCCAGCGAGGAGATGCGCTCGCCGTGGTCTTCCACCATCGAGCGGATCTGGTCTAGCTTGTTATCCACTGCGCCCAGGGATGTCTTGAATTCGGCGGAGAGGGATTTCCTGTGCTGCTCCAGTAGCACCGTCATGGCTTCCACAGTGAGGCTATCGCTAGCTGTCGATGCGTCTTCGTCTTTGTTGTATTTTGCGTTTTTGGGAGGCATAATGTGCAGTCCGGCAACACTAAACACTCTGGTAAGAGTAGTAGAAGAGGTCGAGTCGGCGTGTTTAAAGAAAACTGGGGTTTAAATCGGTGGAAACTTAAACCGTGGCGGGAGCCTGAGAATTTGCGTCTACTCCATGCACGCCATAACCGGAAGTCCCCGCTTGGCCCTTATTCCGAACCCTTTTTCTATTTTACCCACGAAACAATGATACTGTTAACAAATGTGGAACAAAGAAAGTTTACCGTGGTAATAAGGCCAAAGGTACAGTATGTGCTAGCTAATTATGTTTCCTAGGCAAGCTGCTGTTTGAGAGAAAAAAAAATAAATGATGAGTGCCAGCGCATGAGGAACTTCTAAAGTGTGCATCAGCATCTAAGATGTTAATTAAATTCAAATAAAATGTTGAATTAATGTTTCACAAAACAAAACTTAATGGAAAAGAATTCTTAGATTATGTGGTTATTTACCTGAAATGCCGGTCAAAATCACAAACTGTTACAGGATCCAGCATCTGTTTGATTCAGAATCTCAGTCTGCTAGTTTGATCAGATGTATTCTTGTTGTGACCTTCGCTATCAGCAAGTTCAACGTTGCTGTAAATTCAAGGAAGTAAGCCTCTGTCACACATCAATTCCACTGTTTCCCTTGAATCAGACATGCATATGCTACACAGGCTGGGCGATCTACAGGGAAATTCAGGGGCTGAACGCTTCTCGCGGGTCACAATGGCGTTGAGAAAGGAGGAATGCTGTCATGCACAGAGCCACAATTTTGTGCTTGCATTACCCCGGGGAGCACACTGCCAATGCTAAACAAGGACAAGAGCAAGTGCCTGGATTGCAATGAAAGTTGGGACTGTCTTCTGTGTGGATGGACAGAAAGTACCGGCTTTGCTGGAGGTACTGTTCAATAATTCATGGTTTTGTATGATTGGCTGCAGCACTTTTCCATAACCTTGCAAAAGCATCTGTTTGCTGAGCATACGGAAAGTGCAGGTGCAACATTTCTTTATTGTGTATATGTACTGTAACATCTGGGAAGGCAGTAGAGCTAAAAGTGTCGTGTGTACCTTTCTGGGTGGCAGTACTAGCATAAACATTTAGTAGGAAATTACTGCTTAATTAGCCATCATGTTACACACAACAGTCCAACTTGCTTATTTTAGCATTTAACCACAGTTCTTTAATAAAGAAAATGAACTCACTGTTCTTACATCTATACCCGAACAAAAACAAAGTTAACCTTTTCCACTTGATAATACCTGTGTGGACATTGCTGTTTAATTAAGTTATAAATGAGCACAGGAGAAAAATATATATATAAAAATATGAATGTGGACTAAGGCCCCAAGATCCCAAAAGGGATTCTATTGTAAGCACGTAAGTCTTTTGTTTGCACAAATTATAGGTTCTCTCACAAGACATTAAATTGTTCACACAAATGTATTACTTTCCAGGCCTCTGTGGGCTCTCCAGCAAGTCCTCCTGTTGTAATGTTCAGTTTTTCGCTGAAACTGTTGCAGTCATATTAAAATATTGGCGGTAGTTATCCAATATTCTTTTGATACTTGTTTTAATTCAATAAAAAAGAATCTGTTAGGTGTTGAATGACACTTTCAGGTATATTCCCACATTGTGAATGAGACATGTCAATAAACTTCACATTTTTTTCAGTTTTTCACAACAGGCAAAGTGCAAGCAGCTATCAGAGGGATGTGGCAAGTTATGGCAGATAACTGATTTGAGTTTTAAAGTGGAGCTGCAATTATTCATTCATCCATTCATCTTCTGTAACCGCTTGTCCTGTGAAGGGTCGCGGGGGGGCTGGAGCCTATCCCTCTCATCGGGGCGAGAGGCGGGGTGCACCCTGGGCGGGTCGTCAGTTTATCGTAGGCTAACACAGAGAGAGAGACAACCATTCATACTCACATACACACTCAAAGCCAATTTAGAATCACCAGTTATAGTGGGAGGAAGCCAGAGCCGCCCCGCCCTATACGCAGAACACGCGCAGCGCGTGGGGCCCCGCGATCCATGGGGGGCCCCATGTCGCACAAGATGACGCATTTTCTAAAAATGCGCAAAGGACGCGCAGCGCTCCGGCGGCTGAGAGACGAGCGCGAGCGCTCCGCTGGTCCTCCCAATCCAATAAAAACAGCCCAAACCACGAAGTTGCCAGACACCTATGGAAACCCGTCACACTCCCCCGCCGGACATAAACCAAGTAGCCCAACTTTGTGAAAAAACCGCCCAATCTGGCAACCGTGAGTACCATAAAGAGTCAGCCCGAGGCAGGAAGAAAAAAAAGGTGTAATGTGACACACTTCGCCGCAATGATTGGCACTTGGCAGCAGCATCCGATCAATCAGCGGTCAGATCATGGGTCAGGAGGGGCACTACAGTCCAGGCTGGAAGATGAAGATATGGCTTCCAAGCATCAGTACGAGTCGGGAGCAAGCAAGAGAAAAAAGAAAACAAAACATGAGGAAACTCGTGCTTCACTTGAAGGTGGGTATGTTTGGTGTTGAAATAAAAAGTAAAAAAAAAAAAGCTTTCTGAGCCTTGCTGTTCCCTTGCCAATCCCAAGTCTCAACTTTACATTAACCCGCTGCATAGCGTCGCTCTGTAGCTCTTTGTTTACATAATTGACATAAACAACCTGCAGCCTAACCAGCGCAGTTTATTATGTATATACTACTACTATACTGTTTTTTCTTATTTTGTGTGTGTGTGCGCGTGTGTGTGCGCGTGTCTGGTGGGGGGGCCCCAAAAGACATTTCTGCTTAGGGCCCCAGTTTGGCCAGGGGCGGCCCTGGAGGAAGCCAGAGTACCCGGAGAGAACCCACACAGACACGGGGAGAACATGCAAACTCCACACAGAAAGGAAATAGAAAGTCTGAAATTCTATTGTAATTTCCCATAGCCCATAATGTCCTGTCAAAGGCTTTGTCTGAAATCACAGCATATTCTTTATAGCATGTATGTATGAGAAAGACATTTAATACTAATATTTGAGAACCAACAAATATCTGGCATTTTTTTTGTTAAAGAAATTACCAAAACCCTACATTTGACTGTCAATATAAATATCTCTTCACCCAGTCATTAGAACTTGAGTCCAAAGTGAAGCTCCTAGAGACAGCTGATAGGCAGCAGGATGTTGTGAGCATCTCAGGTAACAGAAATTACAGAAATTACCCCAGACAGATATCATGATGCATGACTATGATTTGCGCATTGATCCCTGCAGAAGTAAAAGAGAAGCTTTCCATTTTGTGTCATTTGTAGGAAGTATTGTGCATGGGATTTCAAGCACAGTGAGAGCAACATGTACGGCAGGAAGTTTACATTCAAAGTTTAGATATGCACTAAATAACAATCTCAGACACAGAAAGAAGCCGGTGCACTTGTTTTTTAGTATGATATGCATTTAATGATTTCACAGAACTCCCTGTACTCATAAAAATGATAATTCAAAATCCTAAAGGGACTTACAGAACTGAGAGGAGAGTCTGGGAAATGACAGTAAAGCTTTGGTTCCATACACCCACGCAGTCATAGCAACAGATTTAACCACTGCAATCACCTGTGAGGGCTTAGCATGTTTATACAGGGCCTGTGTGAAGACACAGTACAACACCTTTTCCCATTTGTATTCAGAGTGAAGTCTTCCCATGTACTCCCTGAAGTCAGTCTTTGTTGTCTTTAATGAATATATTTATTTGTCTTGGGCAAAAAGAAGAACACACACCTGAATATGTCACAAGCAATCCTTTGAGGTACAAATCAAAAATCCACTATATATTATATTACAAAGCAGAGAAAAGTCAGAGAGGTGGGTGTTGGGTGTCTCAGAGAGAGCTGGTTATTGTGACTTGTCAACATAATCTTCACCTTTTTTCCACACCTTTTCCACCTAACACGACGACGCAGCATTAAGGTTGGGCAACGTTCATTGCTGCTTCTAGTCACACTTCTGAGTAACACATTTCACACACATTTGGTCACTTTTGTAACAGTGCAGTGGTTGGATTTACAAGCAATGGACAAGAAGAGAGAGCGCAGATCATTGGTAAATAATCTTGTCAAAAAAGTTGCTACACAACCCCAGTTTATCTTGAAAGAGAACGCTGAAATGCTGGAGGAAGTACCTAGGCCTCCAAACTGACAACATAGTGAACTGGGAGACACTCAGTCTGTCTATAAGAAGGGGATGAGCAGACTCTATTTCCAGAGATCCCTCCGTGTGCAGCAGGATGTTTGAGTTATTCTACCAGTCTGCTGTGGCCAATGCAATATAATTTACTGAGGAGTGCATCAGAGCCGGCGACGCCAACAGACTGAATGAACTGATCAAGGAGGCCAGCTTTGTAATTGGCTGCAAACCTGACACATTTGTCGTTGGAGGTGGAGAGGAGGACACTGAACAAACTGTGATCCTTTCTCAACAGTCCTGATCACCCTCTCCACCACCTACGGGACAGGCAGCGGAACACTTTCTCTAACAGACTGATTCAGCTCCGCTGTCACAAGGGCTGATACAGGAAATCTTTTCTGCCCAAAGCAATAGCTCTTTGTAACTCTTTACAACTCCTCGCCTCTGTCTGACAGAGGACTCTAAGCTTTATATTCTTCTGTCAGCTAAGCTCTGCATGTTATTGCTTAACTTTGTACACTGTATTTTAAGCTAGGTTATTTTATATGACTTTTTGTTATGTATATTTTGTTCTATAGGGCTGGGTATCACTACTCATTCATTGAATTAGTTAGGTCCTAAATTACAGTGTCCTGATTCAAACCGTTTCCATTTGATTCAATATCAATATATTTACTGATGTTGTCACTGATTCCTGAGATTTGTGGTATTTCCACAATATTTTACCTCTACTTTCACATATTGCACGTGACTTTGCTTTTGTCCTGCTCTTCTCTGCCGTCATACTTTTTACATCCTATCAGCTTTCAGGCCTGTCCATGCTCTAAGGGTTGTAGCTTCTGTCATTTCAAGCTTTTAGCTGTGTGATAACACAAAAGTCCATATAAACTGGTTTCCTTACGGTATTAACAACCTTGTTATTGGAAAATTTGGGTGAGGTCTGATTTCGTGAGTTGTTTGTTGAAGTTTTCTAAATTGTCATGTATAATGGTTAAGTTAATATGTTGGAATTTAGGCGTATAGACTTTACTTCATTTAATAAGATGTCTGAACCAGCCCAAAGTTTGTTCGCTCACCCAACTTCATTTTTACCAGCAAAATGATAATTCAAAACCGCCTAAACGTGTGTGAAACCGCCTGATCTGGCAGCACTTCCACTTCTGCCAGTCTATTTCAAAGTTGCATCTGAAAAGGTAAAATACATTTTCATCAGACATTTTATTCCTGTAAGGCCAACCAGGCGCCTCAGCCCCTGAAGTGCTTCTGCTTACATCCACGGCTCCACTGAGGACAGAGATATTCTCGGAGCTCTACCCACCAGCCTTCCATCCATCCACCACTGATTCCTAATCCTGTCTGTAAGCTGATCGCAGTGGGGTGTCCTGACCGCTTATGCCACCCATACTCTTAACCCTTGCCTCGGAGTGTACGCTGTTTTCGAGCATGAATCATCAGTGTAGGATTATATAGAGTGAGTCATGTCAGCCAAGGAATGCCCGCTGTGCTATTCAAACAACGTGTTGGTGGAAATATTTTGCTATATACGTGGTGGTTTGGACAATGCTGGAGGATACATTCTAATCAGAACAAAGACCTTATGTAAAAATTGAAATTGTAAAAACTTGTCTACTTTGACTTTCACCAAAGTTGCTTAAGGAAAAGCTAAGTGAATGGAACTGGAGCTGTTTATTATTATTTTAATACATATTTTTAAGTCTTTGATTGTATTTTAATGTGATTTAAGTTTATTTCCAAACTAAAACACATTGCTGACCCTGTCGTGCATTCATTCATTTTCTGTAAACGCGTGTCCTCTGGAGGGTTGCAGGGGGGGTTGGAGCCTATCCCAGCTGTCATTGGGGGAGAGCCGGGGTACACCCTGGACAGGTCTAACACAAAGAGACAGACACCCATTCACATGGTGGTGGGAAGAAGCCAGAGTACCCGGAGAGAACCCATGCAGACACAGGGAGAACATGTAAACTCCACAGAAAGGCCCAGTCAGTTGATGGATTCAAACCCAGTGCTACCCACCACACCACTGTGCCGCCCCACCCTGTCGTATATCATTAAATGGAATCTATTGCTGCTCTGGATTGTCAAAGATTGTGTACTACAGCACATACACGACTAGCTGGTAAGTTTGTGTCCGTGTAACCAAGATAAAAAAAGAGATGCTGATGAAGATGAAGATGCTGCAGTAAGAAGGACTGTTTTAGTAGTTGGTATGCACTCTGTAATACTATCACAGATACTATCCTAGCCTGGATGTGTTTAGACGTTGCCTATCTACTCATTCCATCAACCTCCTCCCTTTCTCATCTTTCTCTGCCATCTCCCCGGCTTGTTTATCTGTTTGGCTTTGTGCATGAGCGGGGGACATTACTCGGCGTTCAGATGCGCAAACAGATCTGATTGTGACGGCTTCCGTGGCTTCCCCTTTCATCCCCGCCGCGTTTAGGTGTTCGGCATCACCCGCGGTCTTCTCAGACAGAGATATGGCGAAGTAATTTCATTAACTCCCGCCCGCTTGTGCAGCTCGCACTGCAACACAGGCTGAGAGAGGAACAAGGGGGAACAACGGAGAGACTCTCACCAACCCCTCCCCTCGCTCGGTCTCTCATCACACACTGCAGCTCCTCCCTCCACCTTGCCCTTCTCCAGATCCCCTCCCTTCCTCTGTGCTCCTCATTCTCCCCGTCTCCATCCCTCCTTCGCTCTCCCTCAATCTTTCAGCCTAGCAGAGACTAACAGAGGATACACCCTCCCTGTCTGAGTGTGTGTGTATGTGTGTTGCTCTCTGTGTGAACCGCATGTGTCAGTGTGTATACACGTGTGGCTTCGCAGCTGACGGGAAGGACTCATGAAGTGCTCTGGACTTGGATATCAGATCCTTCTCCTTATGCATATTTACTCCATTTTTTAGCAGCACTCCAAAAACCTTTCCATTAAAGCATCTCATTCTCCTCCTCTTGGGGCAGCATCTCGATGGAATCTTCAACCCTTTCCCCAGAATATTGGATTTAATGAGCAGCCACCGTGGAATGAAGCAAGCAATTTCTGGATTTCCTTCGTTACAGCTCTGGTAAGGATGTCTTTCTCCCCCTCTGCATATCCATCTCCTCTTCTTGCACTTCCCACCTGATTTACTCCTCATAACATATTGACAGGTGCAGGCAGTACACATTATGGAACGGCAGAGCAGTCAAATGAAGCAGAGCGAGATATGTGGGACATGGAGAGAGGGTGAAAATGAGGATGGGCTGGCTGGGGAGTGCGAGAGAGAGAGCATGGGGAAAGAAGAAGGGAACAGAAATGTGTGCCGACACCAGCAGTGCTGCTCATGCTGTCAGAGGCTGGGGGGAAAGAATCCTCCGCTCAGTTCTTGCTATTGATCTGCTGTTATTTTCAGCCCCCATCCCTTACAGATAACTTTGCATGGTTTACCTGTGAGTGATAGCATTAGTTTTGGCATATTGTGACTGCTGGCAGGGAGCTATTTCGTCATAGAAAGAGGGCAGAGTCTGAGTGTGCAGAATTAAACATGCAGATGTGTACTTCCATGTGTGCGCTGACTTCTGTTCTCCGCATAGGAGTATGAAAAATGTGTAGATTTTTGTTTGCACTGTGTGCGTGTGTGCGTGCATGCATGCTGGATGTGCTTCTGTAGGTGTGATGTGTCAAGGTGGGACTCCTTTTTTGGATGCTTGCCTGCAGCCCTACACATATACTTAAAGAGACATTCTTGGCTTAGACTGGATTGCAAAATTACAGCCTCCCACCATGTTGATTTACCTGCTTACCTGATGAGGCCTTCTGACAACTGCTCTGACTTGAAAATAGGTCCCTGGGCACTGACTGGAGATGGCTGACTTGCAAACATTCAGTTATTTTAACTATATGTTTTATATTTTATGTACTGTTCTAACTCTTATCCTAAGGGATACAACTAAACACAAACTGATATAAACTGTTTTTTTTTGCACTTTTCACTTGGTAGCATGAGCAAAGTGAACCTTGCCGCTTTGGTCCATTCTACACAGTAAATGTTCTTCTTTCCTTTAATCTTCACTGCTGCCTTTTTAGTCTGCGTTCTTTTCTCACTCTTGTCTCTATCGACTCTACGGGGAGACAAGGGATTGTTAGTGGGGAGAGGCTGAGAGATCTTGGTATCTGAGACAAAGACGGTGGGAAAAGCTGGTGCTGGTGGTAGAGAGAGAGATTACTAGTGGATGATGGAGAAGGGAGAGAACAAATGAGAAAGAATATACTGTAGCATATGATAGATTGACAGGAGGCCAGAGAGGAAGACGGAACGGACTGAGAAGGAGGGAGCGGGTGCTAATGTGCCACAGAATGGGCTTTTAGACGGGCAAACCTCTTCTAAGGCTCAGGCTTTTGGTGCGGAAGAGGTCATTTTACACACACATCCACACATTTCCAAAGGAAAACATGTGATAGATAGGCAAGGACCTCCATCTTGCACATGCCTGGCTGCATTTCCTGTAAAGGACATCAATATTTATCACATTTCCCATTTCACCATGATAACACCAGGGGATGGAAAAATAATAAAAGATAAATCAAATTACCCCACCTTGGGCAGACCTTGTGCTTCTGTTTCATTTATAATTCCATCCCAGCACTTAGGGATGGCTGACTGATGCTGCTGAATATTGAAATACAGGTGCAGCACATGGCTCATGTTTGCAGAGATTGTGTTGCAGAGCTCCTGTCAGATTGGCAACAGCAAGTCATTTTCAAAGATATATGCAAACAGACGGGCTCAAATGCAGAGTATTGAATGGTTTTGTCTAATTAGTGTATCACATATCATGCAGTCAAAGGTTTAACAGTTTGTTAGACACCCAAAGTGCTGAAATGACAGTATCAGGTTGGATTCATGGGTTTGAAAATAAACTGCATGGATCAGATTTGACTTAGCAGAGCACTTATGAGGGTTTAAGCACAAGGAAGGTATCACTGATAAATGAAAGCAGATTTTTGAGATTTTGAACCAAAGGTAGTCTGCTAAACGATTGGTTTATTTGGTAATACGCACATACACACACATACGTACACACACACACACAGGATATGCCTTAATATGGCTAGCAGGAGTCATTTTCACCCTACTCGGCTGCAGTGAAAGCTTGTCATGCAGTGGCTGACTTGCATCCAAGAGTGACTCATGCTGCCCTTGAATGCTTCTCCACCCACAGCCAAGAAGCACTGATACTGCCCGTCGCCAAATGAGAAATTAACAACTCATTTTTCCACAACTTCCAAGGCAGTCATTCTCAGGACCATTATAGCAAATAATGGTTATTACCGATGTGGTTTCATGATTTACAATGATGCATGAAATGAATGAATTGGAATCCACTTGAGTCAAATTGTTGTTGTTTTCCATGATAAAGAAAACAAAGTATTACAAAACTGAATTAAAATTAATGTGTTCAGATAATAAATCAAAACCACGCTATAATCACACTACTTCAGCCATTGTTCCTGATAGATATGGGTCACAACGTATACATTTACAAGATATAATAGTTAAGTCAGTATAAACATAGGTTAGGCTAGTCTAATCTAAAAAAAAAAAAAAAAAAAAAAAGCTGAAACAACGGCAGTTGGACTTGTTGGGTTACTTGAAGACATTTCACCTGTCATCCAAGCGTCTTCCGTTCAAATGACTGGTGGGGAATTTAGGGTTTTATTAGGAACATCTGTGGGTGTTTCTCACTAAAACTAGGGTCTACGATCACTAAAAGTGGGGTATATAACCTGTGATTGGAGGAACCAGTTTTGATCATCTTTCTGGCCCCAGTGAATGGTACTCTAATGAGACATTATTGGTGAGAGACTCCAGTCTCAAGGTGTGAAGAGAGAAACCCATTTTCTGAAAATACCGTATATTTAGACTGTGTTGTAAATAGTGAATTAATTATGCCTCAGTCCCTCTCCTCTGCTCAGAGGGCGGTTTTCCAGTTTCACATAGATGACTTCTTTTACTCCTCTTTCAAACCATCTGTCTTCTCTGGCTAGAATGTGAACGTTGTTAGCCTCAAAAGGGTGCCCCTTGTCCTTCAGGCGTAGGTGGACAGCTGAATCCTGACCTGAAGAGCTGGCTCTGGTGAGCTATGCACATGGCTCTGGATTTGATAGAATGTGCCTGGTTCCTAAGGAGGCTTTGTCAAGAGCAATTTATGCATTTGTTTACTGCATTCAATATATGATAGTACACGCATTTTCCCACAGATTTTTCACTGCTACTGATTAGTGTATTTTTAAGCCAAACACTGGTGAAGCGTCTTTTGACTATCAAAGTACTACACAAAGAGATATGACCTCAACAGCAACACGTTTTGTTTTTATTTCAGCTGACCTTGTGCATCATCAGTCTGCCGTGATAGCCCCGAAAGCTTAAACCACTGCAGATGCTCAAGTAAAAACAATAATGCTTATCACAATTTAGTTTGTGGTGTTATACTAATATTATTATTATTAAAGAATTGCAGAGTGGGCAGACCTCGTTTGCAACAATGCTCTGATCAAATCAAGTTATGAATAATCTAATTTGATCTCCATAATGACCTCCATGTTTTAAATTGAACTCGGCCTCCATTTAAAAACTGCCTCGTGCACTGTAATTACTGGGACACAACTCAGTGCTGGTTTTATTGATCATAACGTGGAGACTGTTTCTTGCAGAGTCATAATATGCAGTACCTCGATGCCTCCTGTATCACGTATATACACCTAGGAAAAGAAAGCGCATGAGCCAACACTGCTTGTGTTCATTAGAGTCACACTGTGAAAAGGACGCCTCAGCTTTCTTTCTTCCATGTCACACAGTGAAATACAGTTTTTGACACTCAACCACAGCCGAGTGAAGCT
The DNA here is from genome assembly GCA_005024645.1 of Planiliza haematocheilus. NCBI lineage: Eukaryota > Metazoa > Chordata > Actinopteri > Mugiliformes > Mugilidae > Planiliza > Planiliza haematocheilus. The sequence continues at coordinate 4,729,597 of SRSE01000744.1, read as the reverse complement.
GCTTCCAACAGGGAGCGTTACTGATGAGGGGATATGCATGCACCGAGTGAGATGCACCTGAAGAGAACTCGTGAATTTGACACAGTTCTGCTTGGAATTATATATTTTATGTCTTCCCTCCGAGATCAGTTTCCATTTACAATTTCTTTGACATTTTGTGTCACCTCTTAATTTTGTTTGAAATAGTTGCTGGCAGCCAAATGAATGACAAATAATTCTTGAGTTAAAGCTCCATAGCTCCTCTTTGAAATCAGCAGGGCGGTCACATGTGATTTGTAGCTGTTGGACATGTAATAATACAGTAGTAGTAATAGAACTGCCTTTATATTTATGGTAAATCTGTATTTTCCTCTTTGCATCATCAAACAGAAAGCTGCAACCAACAAAAAAATGACCATACCAGGGTTAACTTCCTACTCAGCAGCAAACAGTATACCGAGAGAGCACTGACAAATAGTTGGCAATTAACACATATTTTCTCCTAATTTAATTTCAGATTTTCACCACCTCGCCGTAGCCCACCATCAATTTGCATTTGTCAAAAAGCGTGGGACCGAACGTCAGAGGCAATTTCTCAGACTCTGTGTTTTTTTACACAGTCTGTGACGTGCATGCGAGCGCTGGAGATTTTCACACGCAGTGTGCCCCCTTGATCCGGTATCAATATGTGGTTCGGGATGTTTTTCACAGTCGCCACAGGTTGTATATAATCCACACAATTGTCTGCCCTAATGTGTGAAGAAAACTGAGACCATCTGTATGCAGGATCCGTGTGCTTTCAGCCTCCCAAAATGTCAGTGAGTCAGTATTTGATGGCTTGCAGTCATTATCATGGCTCGCTTTTTAATGTCGAAATTGGTCCTAGCCTATCCACCCAATCAAGCACACACACACACACACTCACACACACACACACAATGTTGGAGGTAAAGTCAAAAATGGTAGCACATTCGACCTCATTTATCTCCCAGTGTGTGTGTGTTACTCTGAGAGAGTCCTGAAAAAGCAGAAACACTCACGGGTTGCTTGGAAACATTCTTTAAAAGAAAAGAAAAAAGAAAAAGATATAATTGAAGCCCTGAAAATAGTACTTATTTGTTTTAGATTCATTTCAGGCTCAAAGGAGCTAGTCTATTGCTTAAGCACAGCTGGGTGAGAGGTGCCTCTTCCACGAGCATCGTTCCTGGATCTCTTCCCAGTCCTGACTGTACTAAAGTCTCCACTATGATCGTCAGTCGAGAGTGAAAACACAGGCTAAAGCAAGCTGCCAATATTTCTAATTATCATGGATGATGCCCTCAGAGCTCTATTTTTGGATCAAAGGCACCGTCTGAAAGAGCTGTCAAGTAAATTGTATTGCTTTTATTTTTTTGTTTCTCAACGCTACATGTCAAGGCAACATACACGGTAGAGCATTGGAGGTATGCGATGAGTGCCAGCAAAAAGTATTCGGTCCAGCAAGGACTCCACAAATTCACCTGGTTAATTGGACGGTTTTTAAAATCACACATGAGCATGTGATTGTCACAGTGGGTGTCGGCTGTCCCTGTCACAGTCAAATGAGCATGAGCTTGTTAGAAAGCAGCCGGGCCTGTAGTTGGGTGCTTACTGTGAAAAAAAGAAACAAAACAAGACAGCTGACAAGCGAGGCCTGATCGTTACATACTCCAGCAAGCATAGGGCTTTGCAGAAGTTTAGTTTTGAATTACTAAGATATGTGTCATAAAAACCACAAAAAGTGGTTAAAGCTGCCTGACGCCCATTTAAAAAAAAATTAAACTTTAAAGTTTAGGCAGGCCTAAGAGAGCTTAAGGAGATATTCAACAAATGCAGAAGATGTTGTTGACATAATCGCTGGCCCAAATAACCGTCGGCGTGCATGTGCATTTTAACAGCGCAGAGCCATTTCAGGTTTTATGTGACAGAAAGAGTTTATTGTCCATCTCACCAGATCTCTGTCATCATTAGTATTCTGGTCACTCATCTTGTTTGGTCGTTTTCCGTCAGAAATATATATATATATACTGTATATCTTTTCTTTTTCAGTCACATATATATACATATACTGTATATAGTATATATAATATGTATTATTTCTGCTGCCCTTAAGACATACGTTGAATATGCTTTTATTATATTATTGATATATAATCAAAAATATATATTAAAAAAACAACACAACCATGCTAATGAGAACATTTTTAGGTTTTCTGGAAAATAAATGAGAAACAAAATAGATTAAGATTATACTGCATATAGCTGAGTGTATAGAGTGTGAGTTTTGAATTGCCTGCACTCTCTTGGGTTTGGATACCCATATGCAGAGAGACAGTTTCAGAGATTTGTAGGAGTAGTGTATTTTGGTTTAGCTGTTTGGGATGCGGGTACTATATCAGCTTTTGTATGATACGACTGAGGCATATCCCCATGCTCCTGGACAGGAACTACAAGGATGTGTCATATTTTATTTGATACGATAACAAGTAAGCCCTCTAGTTGTCGTGGTCATGAGACTGTTTAATCCTAAATGTCAAAGCATTGCCCAAAACATGCTGAGAAACCTAATTACTATTGGGCTGGGTATTGCAGAAAATGTTTGGAATTCATTCAGTTCTGATTCTCAGTGGGCCCAAATATAGTTTCACTTAGAACTAAAGTTAACGTTGTCATTGGTTCCAGAGATATGCTATCTACGGTATCTTACCTCTAGTTGTGACACATCGACAGCTTCGCTTTGATGCAGCTCTTTTCTGTTATCATACTTTTTGAAACCTGAAGATGCAGTAAATGGCATATATTTTAACAACCGAGCGGAGGATTTTATGACTCGATACTGGAGCTTTCAACATATTTGCCTGTTCAGGTCACCTAGCGTGTCATATGGTGCTATGGCATGGAAAATTCCAGCTATTGCAGGGATCTCTCATGTGCTTGAACTGACCGTTGCCCAAATGCTTGAAATTCAAAAACTGTTCAAAACAAAGATCAATAGAGCTCACCTGCCACATGTGTAATGACTGAGGACAGTGCTTTTTGATGTGAGCAAATTCCATGAATGGTTGGTTTTAGAGAAATGTCTAAAGCCTCAACACTCCAGTGGTCTGTCCACACTGGTGTTTTCACTCAGATTAGATCTCTTTTCAGGACTGTGTGGGTGTTTAGAGACACGCTCCTTGTCTCTCTCTCTCTCGTACTCCTGTTGGTTTTGTTGCACGTGTTGTCTGCACCTGGTGGGCGCTTTGAACCTTTTATCAGTGTTATTAGTACATGGACTTTATCGATATCATAGGATTTCAATAATTGCACAGCTGAGCTTCCGTCTCAGCTGACTTCTACTTGTCTGTGATAAGATAAAAGCACTTGTGCCTGCTGTGGAAAATGTTTGGCAGTCGTACTCCATCTGTTCCAGCAATTTTGGCTGTCACTCTCTGATGCCAGTCCCTTAGTTATGCTTTAGTGATATACCAGATCAGATTTACCTTACGGACTTGGTAATAATTTATTACACCAGACATCCACGTGAGACTGCAAGAGACAGTTTATGACAGAGAGTCTAGCCTAGCCTGTCATATCCTCACAACAGAGTCTTTCCTTTGTAGGAGGTTCTGGAGAGATTTATGCAGTCTATGGTCGGTATGCACCAACCTAACATTAGGCTTTATGTATGCCCTTTGTAGTTGGTGAACAGAAACTAGAAGCAGGCCATTTCATCAACAATCTTTACATTCAGTGCATATTGAATATATATCACACAGCTACGTCTGTAATGTGGGGTAGGCCTGTACATATATACAGTGAAAACGTGTGTGTGTCATGGCACATGTTGCTAGCATGTGTTTGTAAATGAGTATCAGTCACCTCCCAGGATGAGTGATCTACATAGCATGACGTTAGCGCTGCATCACTACTCATTACCTGCTCCAGTGGGGAGTAAAGGCTGCCAGGAGCAGCAGAAAGGGGATTTAGATGGAAAAGGTTGAGGCAGGGGCCGGCTGTCTCTATCTGCACTCTTCAACTATAATGACCTTAAGAGCGCCAGGCTCAGGTGAGCTTTCCTCACTTAAGCCAAATTGGAAAAGACCCTCGAAGCCCAATCTAAGTGGCAGCGGTGAGCTAGCGGTGATCTGTTTGTGATGGGCACTGGGAGGGTATTATTACCGGCTGATCTTATTGTGGTTCAGGAAAGCATTCTAGTGCAATAATAAAAAAATACACAGCCGATCAGCTTTAAAAGGAAATGCCTATAACTCTGGAGATTGTGATATTGTGTTGTTTGTTGCGAGCTAGGTTTAGGGATTTAATTCCGCCAGGGGTTACCCTTTACTACTGTGTTACAAATGTATTCTCAGTACTGTAATGGTCTGGATAAAAAGTCTCAAAAAAATGTTGCATAAAGGGAATATATTCTGCTCAAGTTTCCATACAATTTGTGTTGCATCATATGAAATAGCCGTACCCATAAGCCTAATGTGTAATGTCGTAAAACAGTCCACATGAGTACTGTCACAGTTATGTCACACGTTGAGAGGATAAAGAGCAGAGATGTCTCACTGTAGGTATTCGTTGGATCTTTTGATCAAGATACTAAATACTACCATAAACAGATGAGATTTCCCAATAATAGCCTGGAAAGAAGATTTTTTTTGCATGATTTTTCCGTGTGAAATGCAGTTTGAAGACTCTTCTTAACGCCTGATGAAGATCTGCCAGGTCAATCAAATCGTATGCTTTATGTGGTGATTGACGGAAGAGTAACAGGGACATAGCCATCTGAGCACTGTTAGTTGATTTTGTTTAGATTGACTGATAGATCGATAGATAGATAGACAACTTTATTAATTCTTTTGGAAGGTTCCCGCAGGGAAATTGACACCTTCATCACACACAGCACTGTTGGTGCCCCCAAGTACCCAAGTACAGAAAATATATAGTGATTGCACATGGTTTTTGTTATTGCACATTATGAAGAAAGCCGACCCTTTGGTCTGTTGACTAATCAGACTGACTGCACACCCTGTCCTACAGTTCATTTCTGTTTGGCCCTTTTTGGTTTACAACAAAATGGATGCCATCAACCCCACTATCAAAAAGTATTGACAGCAAAGTAACTTTAAAGATCGAACAGTTGACAGAGGCAGTCATTTGTTGAGAAGCATACATCGCACAATTCTTTCTCAACGGCTGCGTTCATATGTAGTTTTTCTTTGTATGTCTCATCATGAAATCCAAATGGTGTGTTAGCAGACTGAGTGTCTGGCCATACCAGGTTAAGTCAGTGCTGAAAGTTGCCAAGTAGGTTTACAGTTTGCTTTACAGTCTACCGGTCCAAGGAAAGTGGGCTTTTAGGGAGGGCGGCCTGAAAGAGACCGGAGCTAATATGGCCTTTGTATTGCTGATACGGGTTGAACTACATAAAAGGCGGTGTAACATTTGTAATATTTTTTGAAATAGAAAATCACTTGTCAATTCCAAGTAAAGGCACCAATGAAGATGAGTTATTTTTTCATTTTTTAATTGTGGCCACAGTTTAACTGAACATAGTGGGACATTGGCATTCCTATTGTGATGGTTCAAATTGTTCACCTTTCTGCAGATGACACATCATTACACATTAGTGTACCTGAAAGAGCAAACACACAAAAAGCAAAACTTCAGTTGAATAGATTTCATTAAATAAGCCGTGGGGTTACAATGTTGACGCGTCAGAGCGGCCGCGGCAGATTGGTATTCCGTGAGGCCACCTGCTCAGCTCTTTAAACCAAAGCCGACATTTAATTTGCAACCAAAATGAGGTGAACTTTGTGTGAAGCGGGTCATTTTACTGCTGTAATCGAAGTGCCCCCTCTTTGCTCTTAATCTGACTTGCACTGTTGCTGGTGTGTGTGTGTGTGTGTGTGTGTGTATTTGGGACAGACAGTGAGAAAAAGAGCCAGTATAACCCTTTCTAATTTTCGACACTGTCATAAAATATGAATAGCCTTTTCCAATTCTTTGGTCACCTCTATCCAAAGTATCTCGCAGAAATGTAAGTGAATACTTCAAATAATGTATCAATGGGAATCTGAGCCTTTAAAGACAACTTTAAGCCACCATCGGAGAGCAATTGCTCATCTGTAATTTGCACCCCATCTCCAGTTCAAACAGAATGTTGTGACTGAATATAAAGTGCGGAGAAATTGTTCTGACAGAAACAGACAGACAGTGAACGACGCCCTGAAGGTGCAGAAGGAGATGGAGGTAGTGAGAAGGAAATACCACTTTGTCCCTTGACGCCGCAGCAAGGCAATCAGCAACTTGAAGCCGCGCTGTTTATGTTACTGGGATTGTGGAAGCTCTCAGTGATCGGTGGGAAAATATGTGAGATGTGGCGACACGCTTCTGTGTGAATAATGCATCTTTCATGCTCTATACACACAGTCACATTGGCTTAGCTGCCGTTTGACTTTATTTTATATGACTTTTGTCGTTATCTGCCACAGCCTATGGATGTTATTGTTCATTCCTCAATTTTGTCATGATATCATCTTCAAAACCAGCTATGTGGTCCAACGCTGTTTTTTTTTTTTTTTTTTTCGGTTTGCTGCCAGAAATTGGTTGGGAAACCGGTTGGAAATTGATTTTCAGAGGTTCCTCCTGGGTATTGTTTTTCTTTTTTGTTGTTTGCCAGTTTCTGCCAACTCCCTTCTAGGTCAGGCTAATAATGTAATCTTTGTCACACATTCCACTGAGCACACTGGATTTAGTTTCAGGGTTCTGTTATAAAGATTGTTGGCAGACACACACAGGAAAACGATTAATGATGGAGTTTAAGCCGCAAAAGAAAAGGAAAAAAAAATGAGAATGACCTTATGTCACAATTCAATTGTTATGGAATAATAAATAACGGCGGTGATTTCTGGAAGCGCAAACTGCTGCACACACATTTCACAATGGTAAAATAAAAGCCAGAGTGCTGCAGCTGAAGAATCTGGTTATCTGTCTCTGCTATTCTTGTTTTGGGAGATCATTAATCACAGCATATCCCTCTTACGCAGAGCACTTGGCAAATGTTTTTTTTTTTTGCCTCCGAACTACAAGCTGATTGCTTTATGGTGTCTCATGACCTTTTGGTGAGAGGATGTCTTGTAAATGGAGCTGCAGAAGAGTGTTGCCGATATACAATATATCTGAAAATGCTTTCTTTTATTATTATTATTGAACACAAATACCAGGACAGGGACAAAACAATTGGTACAGAACATTTATAAAACACAGGAGGTTATATTTTGTGTGTGTAAGGCAGTGTTGTGCTGTGTTGTGTATGTAAAGGAAGACAAGAAAAAAAGGAAAAGGGAGATTACTAAATAAATAAATGCACGCAAAATGGAAGAAGTAAATATGATACAAAAGAGCATAAAGTAAAAATTAGGGGAAAGCATCGGGCCCTGGCGTGGGACAAAAGGTTAGGTCTGCCACAGAGGCTGAGTTGTTTTGTTTTTGTTTCTGATACTGAACATTTTGTGGATCTGAGCTACTACCCAGACCCAGTGAGGAGAGGGCTGACCCATCACCAGTTCACTTCCAAAAACAGCCTCCAGACCCTGAGGAGGGAGCCTGTTTATTAGCTGTCAGCCTGTCAGTCCACTCAGCGTAGGTTGGAGAAAAATAGCCGAAATAAGAAGTACGATAGTGACATGGCCCCACCCCTTCTCACTTCTTTCCACCTTCTAGAGGGGCGCCCAGAGTGTCCGGGTTCATGTACGCTATCGTGCAATTAGTGGGTGTTGTTGTTTGCTTGCTTGTTAGCTACTCTGCTGGCTGCCCATGCATGCAAACCAAAACTACTTTTAATACAATCTTAGCTTGCTGTACATGTATTATACGGAGATTTTTTCTTTTTTCTTTTTGTTATGACAATAATGGATAACATGATTATAGTGCTGAATATGGTAACGTTGATTAATAATATTATATATATAGCCGCCATTTCCACGTCAATCGTCGACGATAAATAGAGTCTGATTATCGCTGCAGGATGGAGGAAACATGCTGTCATTTCCCTGCACATATTGTGCAGTTTCTGATAAGGTGGAGACCAAGCAACACACAGGCCTCTTTGTAACTGAACGTGAGCGAAGCCACATTGTGTGCATATTTTATGCACACAGTGCGCACGTAATTTCTCGTTTTGTTCTCTTTGCGTTCCTAAATAACGGACCTGGTCATGAAAGGCAGTAGAGTGTACGTATGTGGTAATCCCAGTGTTGCTGATTTACATGCTTTAGCTTGAATTGCAGGAAAGGATGTCAGGGTCAAGACCAAAGTATTGACTCTGCTAATCTGGTCTCTTCTTCTTCTTCTTGTATTCTCGTTTCGACAGCCGATAAGATCAATACCGTTAGAAATCTGTCTCTTGTTAGATCATATTCAGGGCATATTAGCACACTTCTTTCTGCATGCACTCTGTTTTGCACATACACGGCGATCACCTCATTACTTTGGAGAATTCACAGAAGTTTAATATGCACTAACAATAGTACTTCAAGTAAAAACAATAGCCATGTTGTCTTTTTCAAATTATTCGGCGTTAATGAAGTACATGTCGAAGCATTTAATGATACCTTGACCTCATGAATAATTTCTCTCCCCTACATCATGATGCCCAACTATTTTAGGGCTTTTTTTGCACTGCAAACCAGTTTATTATTGACCTTATTCAAGTCAGTTAACAATGTTGCGTGTATACAGTATATCAACATTGCAACTCCTCAATAGTGGGAGCAATTCTTCTGCAACTCAGCTGCCGCATTTCAGAAGTATTGGGACAACCAGAGCGTTTTTTTAAATTTATTTTTTAATATCCAGCCTATTACTCAATTTAGTTTGTGTTGGTATTGAGTTCAGAACTTTCCACAAACATGATGTTAAAAACACAGAATCTCTGTTTCATGGATATCCCAGAATACTCCTTGACTATTATCCAGAATGCCAGCAGAGATATTATGCCGAGCAAACTTTTGAGGCAAATGTTATTTGAAAGCTCCAGGAGTAGATCTTGCATTCGCCAGGGACATTCACAAGCGGGTCATGGATCCATTCCTTCATATTTCTTGGCTGATCTACATGTCACATATAGTTCTGCTGAGGACCTGAAGAGAGTTGTCATTCTCCCCTGAAGTGACAAACCGAGTTAATTGAGAAAGATGTCACACATAGGAGTAATTACTGCCCAGCCATAATGTCTCTTCATGGTTTTGCAGCAAATGTTTTGTGTAATAGTACTATTCCAGACCACAGCTCAATAAAATGGGACCTACTATGCTAGATGATATTAGATACTCTGAATCATGTGTTGACTTCAGTGTCAACACTTAGGTGTTGCAAAAAGATTTACTATTGGTTAAAATATTGGAAATGCATGCTTTTTAGGATGAGGACAATGGTACTTATTCAGTTACCAACAAACTGACTTTTTTGCAAGAGAATTGAATAGATACCAGTGTCTGTGGGGGGAAATGTTGCACTGTTAAACCTGTTCTAAGTCGGATTCCATCAGGGTGTTACGCATAATCACGGATTGTCCCTTCTAATCATACACACAGTACTGTAAGCCAGTACTCCTCTCTGCATTCGTGTTTACACTCGATTGCCTTGCTGTGTCTGTAGCTGCTTTTTTGCTGCTGCAGTGGCCCCATTTCCTGGCACAAATCATCAAAGTTTCATCTCATCTCATTGGTGCTGCTAACAGATGGACTGTCTTCCACCACGGGGAACCAGTTTAGCACACCACCAGTGTTTTCCCTGCTTCTGTGTACATTTTGCTGCTGAAAAAAAAATCCACTTTTCACCACCTGTCGTGGCTGATACTTCTTATCAGTCGCTTGTAGTCACTTGCAGTGATTTCGGCGTATCTGTGACAGGGAATCAGGGCTGCTAGGCGTTTATATTTAGAGAAGCAAGAAAGACCTTTACGGTTTTCAATAAAACAAATGCTCTTCAGGGTCAAAGGAAACCTTTTTTCGAGGCTAAATGGAGTATTTGATACAGCAGCCCCCAATCCTGAATGATCATTTGACATGACATTTGTTCTGCATTATGCATGAGAGTTCATATTACTCTTATGTCTAAGAGGCTCTGATCAGCTGCTCTATCAAAGACCAAGTCTGAAAACGCTGATGTATAAAAACTGTAAAAAGCATCTGCCTCGTGTGTCTTTGTCCTTGTAACGCTTGTACATGAATATAAAGATAATAGGTCATTCAGTGTAAATTTATTAAAGTCACAGATATTTCAGATATAATGTTGTGCAAAACGTCATTCATAACTGGTGGCAGCTGGACTAGACGCACTGAGACCTGATAACTACCAGCCTCGTACAATCACATCATCACTGTAGACCTTGTTAGATGACTGAAGGTGAATGAAGGTGGCTGAAAGGTCCCCCCAGCAGCACATTATGCCAAGATCCAAAGCAATTAAATGTGTCAGTCTGGGAAAGTTTAAAAAAGACTTTTCTCTAAGGCCCTGGGTTTTCGGAGATCCAGATGAAAAATAACATCCACAAAGAGAGAAGAGTTGGAACAATAGTGAACCTTGAACCGCAGAAGGGGCCGACCTTCTAAGATTTCTCCAAGAGCAAGGCAGTTACTCATCCAGGTCTCCAGTCTCGATGAAGACATCCAAGGAACTGCTGTAGACCACTCTAGGTTGAATAAAGGTCATGGTCATGCCATGACCCCCCTATCTGAAAGACTGGGCAAAAATGGCACCCATGGGAGAGTGGCAAGGTGAAAACTACTGCTAACCCAGAAAAATCATTAAGGAAGGCAGGGGTACCTTTATATTTGAAGCACCACACAGAATTCCACAAACTTGAAGGCGCTGGGGTGTTGTCAAGAGGCTTTCCTGCTTTAGGAAGGCTTGCCATAGCTGAGGGAAACAAGAAGTCTGCTCTCCAACGGAAAATCCTCAAGGGGAATCTCCGCTCATCACTCTGTGAGCTGAAGCTAATGCACTATACTTCCTGCACCAATGAGATAAAGCATATATGGTTTCAGTTTTACATCTGTACTTTAGAGTGTTTTTATCTTACGTTACGACTTAGTTTTCCTCTAACTGCCTTGTACTGTCAGAGTGGCTGACGTCCTACAAGCTTTTACACAGCGGTTAAAAAGTCTGACCTTTTCCTGCTTGTCATTTCTTACATTACAACTTATTTTTGTTCAGTTCTTGGGTAAAGTTATGTCTTCTTGTCTGGTGGGTTTGAACAGTCCATGTAACTGTTTGGTACTTGATTACTTAGTAAAATAATGCAGGTTTGATTACATGTCCTCAATCAAAGAGTAGTGGACATCTTGCCCTTGATCAATGAGTCAGTTTTTCTTCTCCTTCTTTGTCGTGCATTGGATTTTCATTGGAGGTAACATAAAGGTACCTGCTGGACATTTAGAAAGCCAACAAGACATAGTAGGAGCAGAGCAGAATCTCTGTTTTGTTAAAGTAGAATGAGCACAACATTTAATTTAATGGAACATTAAGCAGCGTTGTTTCTTAATCTGAGCTCCATCACTGATTAAGGAATTGTAATACAGCTTGTACACAGCTTGTGGTGGCTGGGAGGGCGACATAAAGTCACATTTAAACAGTGTGTCATCTGAAATAAAGCTAATATCATGTTGTAAGCTAATGTAGTAACAGAGGATATTTGCCGATTCCATTTGTAGTGCAGGGCGTTCATTGTCTGTTAACGCTTGTCCTCTGGAGAGTTACAGGGGGGCTGGAGCCTATCCCAGCTGTCATTGGGCGAGATCCGAGGTACACCGTGGACAGGTCACCAGTCTATCACAGGGCTAACACAGCTAGACAGGCAGCCATTCACATTCATATTTACACATATGGCCAATTTAGAACCACCAGTGAATCTGGCGAGCGTGTCTTTGGATGGTGGGAGGAAACTGGAGTACCCAGGAAAAACAAAAAAAAACATTTACGCACGGGGGGCAACATGCAAACAAATCCAGAACCAGTTTACTGTGAGGCACCGTCAGGGCCAGCCGCTACACCACTGTGCCGCCAGAATGCACCAAATTCTGGCTTAGAAGTGCTTGTGGATTAAAGATCTTACCAACACGCTTAAAACTGAAGCTAAAATATACATTTAAAAGTTGTAGAATACAGTATGTTGGACACACTTCTGTCTCACACTGGGATTTTTCCTCTGGTCCCCTCAGATGTGTCTCTCTGGCTCTTGTTCTGTATGTCTGGGTGCCACAGGGAGTCGTTAAATCTCTCACTGTAGACATCAGTACAGAAACGGACGATTTATTTTTAGAAATGATTAAATGTGTCCTTGTTTATGGGGTTTTGGAACTGTGGGCCAAACTTACATGATTTAGACGTTAGTGTCTAAACTAACTCAAAAGAGAGTTCTAAAGATCCAGAATTCATCTTTTTTTCCTAGTGTCTGTATTTTCTATGGCAGAGAATTAATGTCCTCCAAACGTAACATTTTCAGACAAAATTAGATGCATTTTCTGCAGGTTATTTATGCAGCGCTAACCCAACCAATTCTGTGGTATTTGTCACAAACATGTCCTTCAGCCACTACGGCTGACATTCAAATCTCATTTACGTCAGCTGACAAAGTGTCCAGATAATACAAATACTGTGGCTTTTTCCAGGACACAGCCTGCGACTCCACGTCTTCTCTGAAGGCAATTTAGGCTTTCTGTTTATTTGCATTTTCTGTTGATGGAAGATGGAAATGGCAGCTTCTGCTCCTGCCTGTATTACTCACAGCTTGAAGTGGCACTAAACAATCTGTTACCTGGAAAACATGATGGGACTAAAATAGCTGCGAGCGCCGACTAAACTTGAGATGAGTTTAGGACATTTTTTTTGTTTTGTTTTAGCTCACGGGTTAAGTTAGATATGGTTTGCTGGAGTGTCTTGTGATATAACAAACTGAATCGAGTAAAGGTCTGGCAGAAGATCTCTCACATTTGTTCCCTTTCGGTACAAAAAAATTCACGCCTGTTTACTCCGAATACCCAAGTAAGAATGGAACAGGATAAAAATACCTCACAGCGTGTAAAAGGTAGGCATCATGCTCAGTTCAAGTTTGAATCATCTCGCGCAGCGTGAGCTTACCCATGAACTTACCGCTCCTGCCTGCGTGCCTGAATGTAACCGCCTTTGGTGGTACTGTCAGCTCCTCGCCATATCCCTTTGTCTTTGATCTGGAAACGGTTTATGATATCAATTTACCTGCTGTCCCAGTTCTGCAGTAGCTGTTAACAGCTGCTTAAAACACTCACCAAAGCTGTTTTTCATTGATGGTGGCACAGGTGCATGCCAGTCATTGTGTGGAACTGAGTCGCTTTACGAGCAATAAAAGAGCTGAGAGATTGGGCACCTCTGACAGTCTGACAAAAAGCGATACTCGCATCATCCAAACAGCTGCATTCTGGCTGACCTGGAGTGTTAAATGTTATGACTGCTGGTGAAGCTCTACATTTCACTTTCTGAAAATTATAAATATTTTAGCAAAGGGAATTTAAAATCATGGACCAAGCGATCGTTGAGAAGACTGAGGTTAAACCCACTAATGTTTCTGGCGTCCTTGGGGGTAAAAGGTCTAGAAGCAAAAGATGCAATCTATAATTACACACAGTGCACATATAGTAAAGTTCTCTCTTTGGGAATGGCAGCGACAGTCTGTCAGCTGGTCTACCAGCTTCATTATTGCTTTTAGCGAAGCATCTCTACAACCCTTGGGTGGGCTGGGTTGGTTTGTCATGAAATGAAACTCAGAGGAAGTTCAATCAGAAAGAATTCCCTGTTGTCACTTATTTACAACTCGTTCTCTCTGCTGACTACCAGAGTTTCCAGCATATCCATTCAGATTTTGCCGTGGTCTCAGTCAGCCAATCATATCATTGCTTTCAGACTCTTGAGTATTTTCTCCTCTGCTGCTGTCAGCTGTCATTTCGGCAGGGGAGAATTCCCCCAGCCTTTTCACAATGGTCCAGGCCAAGCATTCTCCTCTTCCAGTTATCACCAGTACCACTAATTAGACCAGACGGTATTTCATCTAATAAGCATGGCCTTACCCTCTCCCTCTCAAACCTGATGACGTTACTATTGGGTCTAAGACATTTCTTCTACTGTGCATCAATCATATCTTTGTTGTTCACTCAGAAGTTAGTCTCTCCTAACTGAAATATCATACAATCCCTCTACTGGTCATTGTTTAGTGATAAAACAACATTGTCACCATTTAACTTTGTCCACTACTTTGGTTATTTCGAATTACCTGCATAAATATACAGCCTTAGCCTCTAGTTATAGTAGTAAATAATACTGATCAGAAAATGCAAGCGTGCAAATGCATCACTTTAATTTAATTCTATTCAAAATGCTTTACTTGTCCCTTGAGGGGAAAGCTGAGGCAAGCATGTGGCAAACAAGTCAACTAGTACAGTAATTCATTTGCACATTAAAACAAAAGGCTGAGGCTGGTCCGCTAATGCACCGACAGCATCCACAAAACATTAAAAGTGCAAGTGCATGATTTATGAGTTATCAGTCTGTACACAAGCAAAGCGACTATTTCTTGTACCATGGCTGTTTAACGGGCTGTGGAATGAAACCAAACGTCCAGTTAGTTTCTTTAACATACAGGCAACCATAAACATCGTATACGCCTTCTTGAGGACTTGAGCACTTAAGCCATGGTAAAACAAAACAAGCAAAAGAAAATTATACCAGCAAAATATCAAGTGGCAAGTGGATACTGATAACTTGCTGACATTTGGTCTAAGATTAAAGCACTGCTGTGCTGTGAGTACAGAGGCACATAGCTGACTGGATTGTCTTTAGACTTTTAGTTTTGTTTAGTGTTTTCCACCAAAGTGTGTGGATACAGCATTAAGAATGTCTACAGTTAGATAGATAAACAACTAAAAGAAGACGTTGTGATTTCTTGCTATTTCTAAATTTGAGAAGAAAATCCATAGAGATTGATTGGGCTGCTGTTCAGCTTGATAAATTCTGATTCAGAACCTCTGTATTTAAAAAAAACCCTTCCAAAAGTCCTGGTGGTTTTATATTTTCTTCATTCGTCTGTTTACAGTCTACTACATGACTCTTTTGTCGATAGCTTGACTTGGTGGTTATTGATACAGCATGCAACGGGGAGGAGGAAAGTAGTGTTGGACTAATGGGATGCAGGCTACATTGACTGGAAAACACCATCTCTTACCACTGCTGCTGAGGTAAGTGATGGTGTACGATGAGTGCTGCTTTCACCACCACTATGACCACCAGTCAACCTCTGCTCGCTTTGGTTTTTACTCACCCTGCACTTGTGGTTGGTTTCATAGTGCTCTCTGCTTATTTATTCATATATTCCTACTATGCTCATCTCTTACAGTACTGGCAGCCATGTAGGAGCTGTACTACCCTCAACTGGGGTTAAATGAATACCTTTTTTATGCAACAAATGCTTATCAGTAATCCTTATCTGACTTGCTGATTTGTTGCCGGCATGTCCCTTTGATACACATCCAGTTGAGAGTTGTTTGGTGCAAATTCTTATCAAGTATGTGAGTTAGGATGTCGTAGGATTAGACATCTAAATGGGCTTTTCTGGTGATTTGTTTATAGTGAAGTCCACTCCTCAGGCTGTAGCTACTTTGCTGTTGGCAAAGCATGAGAGATTACAAAGAGCGCAGATATTAGATACGTCTTCATCTATACCTAGACCAAAAGCCCTTGACCATAAAAACAA
The DNA here is from genome assembly GCA_005024645.1 of Planiliza haematocheilus. Taxonomy (NCBI): domain Eukaryota; kingdom Metazoa; phylum Chordata; class Actinopteri; order Mugiliformes; family Mugilidae; genus Planiliza; species Planiliza haematocheilus. The sequence goes on along the minus strand of SRSE01000744.1, from coordinate 4,713,828 downwards.
AAAAATGCTGAATGGATGATTGATAATCAGTCAAAGCCCAGTGTTCATGAGGCCTTCCTAATTTTACATGTTTTTCTTTGATATTAATTAGAGATGAAGGGAAAACGGATTTATCCAGCAGCAGCTTTATCCCATCTGTTCACTTAATGTCAAAGGAAACATAAGAAATTGCCCTTGAAGCTTGATTATAAGTCTAAAGCCTACTGATGTTTACAGGCAATACAAGATCTGAATGAATGAATGAATGAATGAATGAATGAAACACTGTCTTTCTGCTGTCAATCCTTGGGTTTCTGACTGATGAAACTCTGCTGGATAATTATCGTGCATATGTGATAATTGTTCTAAATTGCATATTAACTTCAAAGCTTTGCAACACTCATTTCAACAATCATTTCATTTGTTATTTGTTTTTTAGATTTCTATATTATTTAGTTAGTTAGCAGCTTCAAGGACAAACTATTTTAAAAAGGCTCTTATTAGTATTGAATAAACACCACTTATGGGGCCTTCTTTGCCTTTTAGATAATCCTTTATAATAGCAATTGTGCATTGTGTGTTCCCACTACCGATCACCGTAAAACGTGTTCACATCTGCACTTGTGCTGGCCACTTGCGGGTCCCTAGGTCTGAACAGGGTGCGTGAGCAGTGTTTAGATGTTAAATACAGCCAGAGCTCCATCTGTTATCTCTTAGTTATAGTGTTATTACTTGGCTCTTCCATATATAACCCAGGAAGTTAAGTTGTTCTGCCGCTGCACACTAAAATGACTGTCCTAATGTAATTGCTGTTAGCACTGCAAAATTAATCAGAATATTTAAATAATAAATTCTAACATATATTCTGTCCTGAGGGGTAACACTCTTAGAGGGTCATTTGACTCATGGGCCAACCATTAGTAATTACACAAAGCTGCAGTGCAGCAAGAGCTGCTCTAATAATTGCTCGCTTGTGTGTTTGTTTGACTATTCGGTGATCCAGTTTTATTATATGCCATATTTATGTTCAGACATTTAGTTTTGTTTCCATCTCATTGCCACAGAGATTGCAGTGCTTCTGTGTTAACATGCTACTTTAATATGCTGCTTTAGGAATATTGTTTGAACAAATTAGGAATTGGGCACTTTCCAGTATTTATGTGATTCTCCAAAACAATTCAGACAACACAATTTTGAAGGTGACCCCAAGTATTCCATCAAGTCAGAGTGTGAAATCTTGCGCAGCAACATTAGCAGTCTCTTTCAAAAGAGAAATTCACCCATTTTGTCGTCACTATCAATTTGAGCTTGGTATCGATCGGTATACTTTACTAAACGAACAGTCTAACCCCCCCAATGAGCTACACACGTCGTAATTGCTTTGTCATTTCTCTCCACAATGTTTACACTCAGCAGGTTTCCTTCATTTCAATCAGGAGCTGCTGCCACGGTGATGCCTGCAAATCAGGGTCCACCATTTTGATTGCTTCCCTCTTAACGCCTGATTCTAAAATAGTATTGGAAGGCAACATTATTCAGAATCTGACGCTATTTCAGTGATGGCTTTATAAAATGACTCTAAATAATGCTGCATTCTGGCTTCCAGTTCAAATAATTCATTTTTAGTTTAGTCAACCATGTGCCTGAACAATTGATAATGCCTTTACTGTATTGAATTTGTTTCTTTTTGTTTATCTTATGCTTTAAAAGTGTCCCACATCTGGGTTCAGTATGGTTTTAGGTTAGGAATAATGTCGATACAGCATTATATTTAAGTGGTGGCAGAGTCTCTGTGTTGACCCTATGCCTCTTTACATCCTCAAATTACATCTCCCTGAATAAAGATGTTAGAAGTCACCATAGGGTATTGCACAAGTCACCCTGACTTCATCGAAAACTTGCTGCTTTTAGAAGCAAATGAGGAGTTTTATGACTCTGGAATCTGGACCTGTATTTCATTCCCGTAGCATTCGACTGGCTCTGCCTAAAGGTTTGAGCACAAAAGACAGCTAATTAGTCACACCTCATTCAACTGGCTAACTCAAGGTTATTTGACTGTTAGGGATAATAATGCAAATACAACTGTGTGAGCGGTGGTTCAAGCTGCAGAGGGGTTATTGTTTCCCGTCTGGGCCTTTCGACCCAGCACCAGAGGAAAGTCTGAGGCAAAGGTGTGTGAAATGTGTTCAACGATACGACACATAGTCAGGCACGGGCGTCGGTGTCAGTTTGTGTGGGAAGATGAAAGCTAATGGACGATTACAGTGCAGATTCAGGAGTGCTGTCTTTTAACAGGATTCCATTTGTGCCCATTAGTTGTGATTTGTTTTGTCTTTTCAATAGGGTGGCTAAAACACTTTATTTCCATTTAACCATCTTAATAGCGTCGCATATTAATTCTATGGGCTGAATTGGTTTCAGCACAATTGTCAGCTTTTAAACTTGTACTATTGATCTGAATGAACTACCCAGCTTTGTGCAGGTGTAGAAAAGTTTTTAAAATAAAACTGACACTTCAGAGCTGTTGAGGTCGCACAAAGACACTGTGGAAAATGGGATTTTGTGAATACCTGTATTCAGATTCAAAGCAGAAAGCCGTTCACACTTATTCAAATATGAGTCTGGTAAAACACCATTTGGATTTCATTTAACAGATACAGAGAAAATTGCATTTGGATAGCCCTACACCCAATCAGAGCAACGGTTTGCAACAAAGTTTGTGAAAATGAATGCATTTTATGTAACGTCTGAGTTAATCTGGGAGGACGTCAGTCTCTGCGTCTATAGCGCCACAAATGTGAGGTAAGTGAGCTGGCATTTCTCTTCTAAAAATATTAAGGCATAGCGTAACTATTGCGGTGTAATGAGTCAGTATTTTAGAGGTATATCTTCTCAGGGGTTTATCTGCAGCTGTAATTTTACCTGACACGAAGTTAAAGATGGGAACTGTTATTGGCCCTAAAACAACCGCAACATGCATCAATAGCAATTTCAATTTTATGACTAAATCTATACCTTACTTTACAGTCATGAGATGGCTGAGGTTCAAGGCAGTTTAAGGGCAAGGTAAAGGGCCACTATATTTTGGCTCCTCATCAAAAAGCAGAGAAAGGTGAGTTCAGTTATTTATCTTACTCCATTAACGCAGCACAGTCTTATATGAAAGTCACAAAATTAAGGTCTGCCTCAGTGACTGATAACAGGCTAATTGGTTTTAAAAAACAGAAGCTGGTGTGCGTGTGAAAGGGAGGCCGGGGGTTATGATGAAGGTCTACTGTGGAGTCGTTCAGAGTCCTTTCACACAGAGGTCGTTGTTCTGAATCGTGGATTCAGTTCGTTTGGGCTCTGCAATCATACTTTGTTCCGGAACATATCAATCAAGCCGAGAAGGGTGAGAGAGAGGGTGGTCTCAGTCTGTTTGAAATCGCGCCCCGAAGCATTTTGTTTGCAGAACACGTTACCCACGGACCAATGCGACAACCCAACGCTGTCACTTCTGATTATATAACCAAGCAGTTTACCTGATTTCTCTTTGAAAGAGAAACTGTCAGATGAATAGGTCGCTGTGTGCCCCCAGAGCGCTTCTTCAGCTTCGGAGGTGTCTGCCAGGAGCAGTGCGCCTTCCCAGCATATCAAACTAACTTATTGTTCATATGCAAAACGTATACAGTGGTACAGGAACCACAGAACAGCAATATGTCCCCACACTCGCAATATGCTCCTTTTCTGATTGAATTATATCCTTTTTTCGTGTGATTCATTGCAACATTATAACCGATCACAAAACACAACTTGCAAGCGTGTAGTGTTGAGAGTGTGCCCCGAAGAAACCCCAAATCAAACCAAGGTTAAATGCAACCTTGTAACAATTGGAATTAAATATAGTTGTGAAAGTATTCTAACATTTTGGTATCTCTGCTGCAGCACTAGTTTTTAACATTTTATTGGCCTCACCAAAGCAACTTGAAGTTCATATAGCGCGGCAGTGTGTGCATGTCAGAAAGTCTCTATTGTCTGGGTTCAAGTGCTCCACCACTGTTAGTCAGTGATGGGCTTAGACGGGAGGTTGACGCCTAGACTGTGTTGGCACCCATCACGTTCTTAATTATGGATTACTTTGAGTCTTGATGCAATTTAAACAGCATGAAACTTGTTCCCCTGTACTTGAGGAACAGCAGGTTGTTGGCTTCTCTTTTCCGTGGAGGTTGCACTACGATGTGAGGAACAATGCGACGCAAAACTACAGATGGAGCAGGAAGTGTTTATTTTATTAAGTCCTGCTCTGTAACGGCACTCCTTCTGTGCGTCGTCACTCTGTTTTAATCACTCTTCTTCTCGTTTACTTGCAGCTGTTGTTCTCCTTTATTGCCAAAGTTTGATTACATCTTGAAAGACTCATCATGTCCTGCGTGACTTTGGTCTCCCTGACTCAGAGCTTCAGGATTAGCAGGTGCACAGCCTCTTAATTAAAGACAAAAGCAGACAAAGGGAAGACTGTGGAACCAGAGCAGCTCTTCAATTACTTATTGACTTTTAACTCACTGAGTCGGCATCGCCCTCCCAATACACACACACACATAGACGCCACGTAGACAGCATTAAATAAAATTTGGCTTGTTCATACTGTAGCTGATGTTGAGAAGTCTATATTACTTAATGTTACAAACATCTCTCTTCATGCATATGCACAAAACTGGTGTGTGAGGGTGACTTCAGCTTAGACGGTCAATCCAGTGCTATCACACTTCCCCCAAGTCCTGTTCGTGTGACTGTTGTGATAGCTACGTTCCATGCTGGCCGTAGTTCCCAGGCGTAGCTCAGATGTGCGCTGTACGCAGCTGGTGTTTGCCTACACTAATAAGCCACAAGGTAAAATCTTTCTTGCGCTAAACAAGAGCGCTTTTCTTCAACACAAGACTTTGAGTGGGAAGGGAGGGCGACATTTTTGCTCAGACATTGTGCATGGTAACCCTGCTTGGTGGGAGCACAGCCCAAGTGAAAAACAAGTGAGCCCATGGCTCTGTCGCAGTTATTTTCAGACTGTTTAATGCAGTTCACCCTGTGTGTTGAATATCAGTACAGAAGTGGCCTTACATAATGTAATCACACGGGACCTTAAGCATTAAGCCTCCCTCCAAGGGGTAAAGATTCCACTGGGATGACTTCAGCCACTTCTTATTATATTAGATTGCCTATTAATCACTTAGCGTTTTTCTCCTAAAGTAGAAGCGTTATGGCCACTGTTAAAACCTTTTCAGCGGAAACCAACACATATTATTAATACATGATATATGTGTAATCACAGATATGAGGTTGTGTTGACAGATGTTGACAGTGAGTTTTAAGTATGATACACCTGAGTGGTTCCCCAGCTATACAAAGACACAATGGTAAATGGACCATGGTCAGTTTGCATTGGTCCAGTGCAAAGAATAAAGATGAACAAACCCTGTTATAAAACTTCCCTTTATCTAGATCTCCGTGTAGATTGTAATCAGACCTTAGAAATATGTGCGATAAGCCAAGCGCAGAATCAGCACTAACAAAAGAGAGGATAATCCCACAGTCAGTGTTGTGCATGAACGGTGTTCACTGAATGTGTTCATACTTTTGTGTATGCATAATTTTCCCAACTGTAAGCGCAGATGTGAGTTTTGCTCAGTCTGGAGGGAAATAACGACGTTCACCCCCGTCCAGGAAAAAAAAAAGAAAAAATAGTTTTACGACAGCTGTCAGTCATCGTGCGATTTACGGCATACAGCATGAAAGAGAAGCCGCCTCTGGCACCACAGAAGCAGCTGATCCACATAAACATTTGAAGGAGTTATTTGACAAAAGCAGTACAGATTCTGGTGGAAAAATGTCACATTTCTTCACAAAAGACTGAACTAGTTCATTTTAAGTGTGTGGACTGAACTTTGAACTAGTTTAGTGTGCCCAGAGTGAATTATGCCCAAATTATCAGTATCAGGTTTTTGTACTTACACTGTAAACCTTGGGGAAGTTGATAACATGATTAAAAAACACTGTATTTACAATATAACATTTACCTTTTTACTGAGTCTATGTCCCTCACTGTGATTTAGCATGTTGCATTCCATTACTTGTCAGGCATCTTTTTACGACTGTATGTGTATAATACATTTGGATGTTATTTCTTTTCCTGATTACTTACTTTACATCACAGCATACACCCTGATGACCTGACTAGTCTTTCTACTCTGAGAAAATATAAATGTATTTCCTGTGTTCTTCTCTTGTTTCCATGGCAACATGACAGAGAAAGAAGGAGAGACTATTGGCTCTAATGAAAATGCTCCAGAAAGTACCTGGCCCTTTACACTGTAAATTGTAAGTATAGTTCCAAACACGAGTTGTCCAAATATTGTCTGATGTTTGCATACTGTACAGAGATAGATTTTGATTTTGAACCTTATCTACATATAAGGTACCTCATATGCCTTGTTGTAAGTAGCTTTCAGTCATATTATTTCTCTAATAATCTTTCTGAACAAGCTAGATATTTATATATGTATAGCCTTACAACCAACAACAGAGGATGCAGTGGTCTTTAATTCTCTGCTTAAGCATCCTGGCTTTGAAAAACAGGCAGCTAAGTGGTTCTGACCTGGCACAAGGACAGTTTGAAGGACATTGTCTGCCAACAGTGTCCACAGTGTACAGAATTAAACACTGCATACAAAAATATAAGATAGCACAAAACATCAGAATTTATCAAGGAAGATAAATTAAAATGAAACCAAAATGAAACAGGTTCAGTTCAGCAAGTTTGGTGCTGACATTTCCAGGAATACTGCATTGAATGCATAGTGCTTGGTATTGATGAGATGACCATATTGTATGTCCAAACACTGAATGATACAAGTACACACATCATAGTCCTATTCTAGGATGATATACATTTATACACATACGTGGACTGATATGTGATACACATACATATACACATCCTACATGATGCACATTTAAATCATTAAAATTTTCAGTGATATTTAATTAATTATTTTTTTACTGTATATACACATTCTTATTTCTATGTGCACATAACTACCATGCAACAGACCCTGGTGCAGTAATGATTGTAGAACTACTGCCTAAGAAAATAACTGCTAACTAAGATGTTAATTGTTATGTAAAATTAAACCACTATTGAGTCTTAGATACAGTGGTATGCAAAAGTTTGGGCACCCCTCTAAGATTTCATAATAATTTGCTCTAACTTTATAAAAGACGATCACAGCAACACGATTTTATTTCCTACGGGATGTAGACATTTGAGTGTTTTCCAGACCAAAATTCTTAGAGTATCATTACAAAGTTTTATTATAATAAATTAAAATGTAAAAAATGGTATGTGCAACAGTTTGGGCACCCTTTTAATCACATTGATTTCAAGACCTGTAGGGATTTGTAGCTGACATGTTGCAGCCCAAAACTGCTTTGATTAGCTTGTGAGACCTTCAATTACAAAGACAGGTAAAACCAATCATGAAAAAGGCTATTTAACAGAGGCAATTGCTGGCTGTGCTTGTCCTAGGCTCCTGGCAACATGGGGGCATCGAAACAACTCTCCACTGACCAAGAAACTAAGATAATTCATTATCATGAATTAGGAGAAGGGTACAAGAAATTATCAAGAAGGTTTGGAATGTCTATTTCCACAGTCAGAAATGTGGTGCAGAAATGGAAGGCCAGAAGAACAGTCACTGTGAAGGAAAGATGTGGTAGGCCAAAAAAAATACTGGAAAGACACAGACGAAGGATGGTTAGAATGGTCACAGACAAGCCACAGACCACCTCCAGAGAACTACAAGAACATCTGGCTACTGATGGTGTAGTTGTTCATCGTTCCACAATCCAGCGCACTTTGCACCAGGAAAAGCTCTTTGGAAGGCTGATGCGCAAAAAGCCTTTCCTGAGTGTTCGTCACAAGAAGAGTCACATGAGGTATGCAAAAGCACATCTGGACAAGCCAGAAGCATTGTGGGAAAAAAAAATACTGTGGTCAGATGAGACTAAGATAGAGTTATTTGGTCAGAACAAGAGGAGGTATGCATGGTGAAAAAAACACACTGAATTCCATGAGAAGAACTTATTGCCTACTGTGAAATATGGTGGATGGTCCATCATGTTATGGGGCTGTGTGGCTAGCACAGGGACAGGAAACCTTGTTAAAGTTGAGGGCCGCATGAATTCCTCTCAGTATCAGTATATATGACAAGAATGTTCAAGAATCTGTCATAAAGTTGAAGCTACGCCGGGGTTGGATTTTTCAGCAGGACAATGATCCTAAGCACTGTTCAAAATCCACCAAGGAATTCATGCAGAAGCACAAGTACAATCTTCTAGAATGTCCATCCCAGTCCCCAGACCTTAACATCATTGAAAATGTATGGATTGATTTGAAGCACGCTGTTTACACACGGAAGCCAAGAAACCTGACTGAACTGGAGGCGTTTTGTTTGGAGGAATGGGCCAAAGTACCACCTGCCAGACTTCAGGGACTTGTCAGTAGCTATAGGAGGCGTCTGCAGGCTGTTCTTGCAGCAAAAGGAGGGTCTATTAAATATTAATGGAATTATTTCTTTGGGGTACCCAAATTTATGCACATTCCTATTTTTGTTTAAATATACATAAAAATGTTTCTGTTGGACCAATGAAAATGATTTCACTACCGAGATGTTTCTGTTTCCATAAGGTATAACATTTGTTAAAATAGAGTTGCTGCTTCAAAAGCTCAGCAAGTGACAAACTGATGCAATGATTTTTCTAAGGGGTGCCCAAACTTTTGCATACCACTGTATATGTGAAACCACAGAGAAGGATCTGGACCCATTTGATCGTAGCTATGTCTTTTACTCTTCCTTGTTTCACCTCGTTCCTTCTGCTGGGGGTTTCAGTTCGGGTTCTGTGAAGACTTTTGTTGTTTTTACCTTTAAAAGACAACAGATCCAACAAGATTGATTGAGCTTTATATATAGAAACTGGTGTATACTGGAAAGAGACTGCAGTAGACTTCACTCTTATGTCTGTGTTGATACAGTTTCAAATACAAATGTTACTACTCTGCATTAGTCTGGAGACATGCCTGTAGCCAACTGATGGCCAACATTGGCTTTTTCTTTTTGCTCCACTTTGGTCTACACCAGCTTCTTATGTGAAATACACCACTACCTTCATCAGCTATTTGTGTGTATCTGCAGTACATGATTTTACCAAGAAAAACTATAAATGGGAACAAGGACGGCGGGTGTGATGAAACTGAATCCAAACGACAGAGTTGTATTTTGTGAAAACTGAACTGAAAACTTTAAGATGAAAACTACCTGAAACAGTTCAAGCTCTTTAGTTTGACTGGGTCATTATTTGACAATAACAGTCCCATTCACATTTTATAAATGTTTGCAATGAATGTGACAAACCAAACCACTATATCAGACTCTATTTATCTTGTATTTTTATTTTTTTCACACAATATTGCGTTCCAGGATTGTACTGAAGGATCATATATACAGAGCATTTCCATTGTCAACTGTCACATCCATGTTAAAGATCAGCAGCGAGCATCTAAAATTAGCCCATGTCAATAATGCTGGCGTGTGCTGTGCTATCACTTCTGTACGTCTACATTTGACATTCTCTGTCATTAATTTGAGATAACGACAGTGGTAAACATCAGTTAACGTTACAAACCTGACCCAAGGACACCATGGTGTCGTATTAGGCCAGCGAGGAGTGAAAATGTTGATACAGCACTCCTAACGCCTGTGAATTACGACCGCACGCTGACATGCCATGAAATCAATATGAAGTCAAGTAATAAGAGCCAGCAATCAGCACCCTGATGAAGAGCAGGTTGGGGTGCCATCCTCATACATAATTCTGTGGACGCGCAGCAGCGGCCATAGCTAAAGGCCACGTTAGATTTAGTGCAGCAATTTTACGCCATGAGGAAGACAATTTGGCACGAGAGACATTTTCAGCGCGGCGTAAAGTTTTCACAAAGAGGCGAAGCGATGTGGAGCAGCACATCTGCTCTAATGACTTTGTGCAAAAAAGAACTGCTGATATACCGAAATCCATACATTCTATGAATGCACAAATAAAGACGGAATGTTTTCTTATTTATGAGGCACTGGAAAAAAGTGGCATACTGTTTGCCTCAGTGGAAAATTATGAGTTAGGTAAACAATTGGAACTGCAGAGAACTTCATAGATTTAATACGAAATCAAACCTATTCAGTTTTACTGTGTTGAATCAAGCAGTAGTTAGTGATAAATCAGTCCTTAGTTAAATGATCACTGTTGCTGTTTGAATAATAACTGGATTCACTGCCTACACAATAGCCTGTGCGGTATGAGTAGTACCAATTCTTTGTGGGCAAATCTCTTTCATGTTTCCAGTCACCTTGCAAGAGAACAACAAGTCAACTCCATTTTTAGATAAGCCACTTGTTGACTAGTTGATTCTTGTCATTCTTGCAATTGTTGCTGAAGGAAACTATACTGTCCGTAATAACCACACCCTCAGCGATTTGTTCAAATAATTTAGATTTGACTTTGCCAAAACAAGATGATATTCATTAAAGACAATCTGACTCATAACTTGACTAACACCAAGGCTGGGGATCTGCATGCCATTTAACCATGCCTTAGAGCTGCAATATCAATATTTTCTACTGAATGTAATGAAGGAAACTGAGAACGTTGCAATATTGCCATGTGATGAAGTCATAACAGCTGGTTTATTAGGAAATGGTTAACCAGTTCACATCCAGCAGCAAATGGAGCAGAATTGTGCATTCATTTAGAGTCTGTTTCTGGCTGCCTCTTACGCAGGAGAAATATTGAAATCTTTAACTGTTAGATGCCAGAGTATGAGCTAGCTTTCTGTGCCGGGCCATTTGATGGTGTGCAGGAAGCATACAGTAGGTTTAACAGGTTTTTAAATGGAAGCAATTGCCTGCTGTGGCAGGAAACGACTCAGACGCTGGCTGAGATTGCACACTGGGAGAACCAAAACACTGAGTGTAAAGATGGTATAAAAAGGTTCAGCAACACTCGGGGAGGGAAGTCAGACGATGACTCTGCTGCTTTATCCAAAAGGTTGGTAGTAAACATCTGCATGCTTCTTTCACAATGGCTATTTATTCATTAAAATTCAGATTCATTTTTACTACATTTACTGCAACGGGCTTACCTTAATGAATTATGTGGAAATGCTTTGCTTCATTGTCATAAATAACTGTATTTATCAGTCGATAACAACAAGAGCCTGCTGGTATTCTGCAGAGACAGCTATCGACATTCCCCTTCAGTCGCAATTACTTCTGTATTTAATCTGGAACATCAGTTCCAATAACTAAACATTATTAAATGTCAATATACCTGCATTACATTAAGTAAACCATCTGAAGTTTGCAATGGCGAAGTATATATTGTGCTAGTGAGCAGATTCACTGTCCCCGTATGTGCTCATACATAAATTTCACCAAATAATGGTGAGACCTTGTCGCTCCCATTTCCCTTGTTTCCTGTTCAAACACTTGGATTGATATGGAGCAGATTCACGCAACATGCTGGCTATGCGCCATGTACCTGCTACTGTTATGCAGCGTTTTATTGAAACACTAATTTTTTTACCTTTCCAAGCAGACGGATTGACATATGTTTGTTTTCTGCCTGCATGGAGACGGGTGTGGAAATACCCACATTACGTGAACTGCGCCTTACGCACACAAATAATCTTGACAACGACGACAGCGACATCCTGTCTGGAGCCTGACACTTGGAGAGAAGCTGGCTAGAACAGTGATAATGAGAAGGAGTGGGAGGGAAGGAGGGACAGTGAGAAGCGCTTCTAGTCTTAGATGTTGTGCCATCTCTTTATCATCCTTCCATATTTTCCTCCCTCCCTCGTGCACTTCACAACTAACTGCTCCAGTCTCCCTCTCTCACTTGCACTTTTTTTCTCGCCCACAAGATCTTTCATCGCGTTCCCACCTTGCATCTCTTCACTAGGCTAATGCTCAGCGTTTTCCCTCTCTCTCTCTGTCTTTCTTTCTTCAACACCCTTTCTTTCTTTAGTTTATATAATTATTAATTTCTCTTTTTAGGACACGCTCATGTCTAAGCAATTTCAAAGTCTGTCAAAATTTGGAGCATTGCATCTTGTTTGAGAATTTCCCCGGCTCATCCTGCCTGAAAAGTCTGAGGCCCGTGTCTCGGATAGACCTTTGTTATTGCTGTAGATTTCTCTTTGAAGGTTTAGTGTCAGCAGAATTATATAGTATGTGCTGTAGCTTTTTGGAAAGGTTTCGCTAATAGCTCGGGAGCTGTTGGTGAAAACACATCAGAAAAGAAGCTTGGATGTGTAAAAAGCCACAGCAGCTACACGATGAAACCCTTGAAGTGATACTACACAAAAAAAGAAGAGAGGGAAAAAAACACACCATTTGAGGGCTTGAAAGGTGACTCCAGAAAGTTTGTAGTGTCTTCTTTAGAGAGCAATACTCAACAGACATGTTATACTCTTTGGTGCAAATTCAGCTGCTAAAAGAAGTTAAAAAAGGTCTATGGTGACCCTATTTTGCTGTACACCCAAGTCTACTGACCAAATACCAGAATGAAGAGGTCCAAAGCAGTGACAGACAACTCATAATAAATAGCATGAGGTTCTCTGATGATTGACTAGGACTTTTGAACATCATAATGACTAGACAAATAGTTCATGCTGTAAGTAATAACGCGCTGCATGTTTGGATTCACCTTTGATTTTAAAGTCCCAAAGAGACATGACAGTGTGAGAGAGAGACATCAATAGCTCAACAGAGTCATTAAATTACAGCATTGTAATAGGGATATAATGAAGACTCTATCAGCATGTGAACAAGCAAAGTAAGCGTGGAACAAATTAAAGTTTAATGAAAAAAAGTGTACGGGTGTATCAGAGCGAGTTAAGAGTTCTGTCAGTTTAAAAGTTTTCCTCTTGTAAGCAGAGCAGTCGTAGTAGACAGCAAACACTAGTCGCTTAGACTGTGAACAAAAACAGTAATGGTGAGGTGCTCAACCATATGGTTGAACACATTTTGGGTCACTATATCTCAATGAGAGGAGTGCCTAACTTAACTCAACCTAGTTGATCCATCTCAGCCACTTGGCTGAGGTATGTTATGCTAAAAAAATCCACTATATTGCACTTTGTCTTTAAATTGTAGTCTTCTTCGTCCTCCCTCCAAATAGGAAGTCAGAAACGGGAAAATCATCTCAGACATGTTGACTGTTTTTACTAAAACTTTGAAAGGTAGGAATAGTTATATTACATATGCTAGTGCTGGAGACCTTACTAAACAGAATTATGTTACTTGATGCCACCTAAAAACCTAAATTTAATGTTTAATAATTTTTTAAAAATATGCTCTACCAAATGGTTGATTTGTCGATTTATGGTAAATGCAGCAAATAAAACAAATGCAATTAAAATTGACTTTCTTTGCTATAAAAACAAAATTTCTTTTCATCTATTGCTGTAAATATAAAATTAAGTGTTGTTACAGTCATATAGATCATGAATATGATAAGAGAATTATTTTTCTATGTAATTTTTATGACTTTTTGAGTTGATATTAGTAAATATGGTAAAAATCTAGAATAAATGTGAGGAAATCATGATTTTCACAACTAATTCCCTTTCAACTAATTGACACAAGCTGGTATATCATTATTACTACCATTAGAGGTGTTTAATGATAGTTTAATTTTAACTTGTACTACAACTACTAGATGGACGCCAAAACCTTCTATTGTACAAGACATCTTAAAAACATTTCCCTTGGAGGAGACAGATGACAATCCTGACCCAAGTTACCAGGTCCAGGTCCAAACAAAAGCACAAGTAGAATCTGGAAGCATGAAGACATTGAGAAGTTCCAGGTTCTAAATTCAAGATTTGAACCCCGTGTTCGGTACTTCAAAATGCTCCTCAACGATGAGATGAATGAGATCTGAACACCCTTCCAGTACTTCAAAATGCTCTTCACTGATGAGATGATGCAACATATTGCACATCATACCAATTTGTACTCAGCTCATGAGTTTGGGGATCCCTAAAGAGAGCATTTCTTCTCCAGACCAATTTTACAAAATCAGAAATAATAGTTCAATCAATCCAGGAAACCAGCAATAGGAAACTAATATAACCAAAATAACCAGCAATAGGAAACCAGCTATACTAGTTCAATCAGTCCATCAGAAATGTGACTCTTTTTTTCCCAAAAAACATAACTGCTGTTGCACCAACATAGACAAGGTGTGTTGAGACAGTAATGCGACAAAATGCAAATATTTCTGTTGCTTTGCAGTATTTTCTTTTCCTTTTTGAATGCAAAACTTAATGTTTTGCACTGTTACATATAATCAGAAGTGAACTGAATTTGAGACTTTTGTGCTGTTGCACTTTAACACGGATATAGACAAGATGTGAAAATTAGAAACATTGCATTTCTAATTTTCCTAGTTCGAAGCAATAATTTCCTTGCATGAGATAAAAAACATTGGTGTTTTGTGGCATACTGACTGAAATAAAGGGTATCCAAGGTCCCAGACATTTTTAGTTGTTTATTTTTTCATAAATTAGCATTTTATTTGAATATATATACTGTTTCTGGTATTTGTAATAAGTTCCGCACTAAAACCATTAAGTGACATCTCAACCGTTTGGTAGAGGTCAATATTTTAAAAACCACGGGGTCTTTTGAAAATTTTTTTTTTGATTGTGCTTATGACTCACCCAAGGATAAAAGAAATGCAAAGAAATAAATTTTTCACTGCTTTTTTCTTGGTGGGGAAGTTAAAGGGTAAAAACTACATTAGATTTTTATTTTATTTTTTTTTGGTCCAACTTTATTGTCCCTGCATATAATCTACACAGCAAAATGCAGTTTGGCAGCTAACCAGAAGTGCAAAATTAACCCAATAATAGGGTACAAGCTATGACTATTGCATAGGTATTTCAAAATACTTACACTGTATGGATAATGCAGCATACACAGTTCAGTATGACACATACACATATTCATTCTTGCAATAATCAGATAGAAGGAGAAGTTTATTGGAGAAATTGATTGACTTATTACCATGTGGTAATAGGTAAGATATATTAAGAAGAGGGACTCGCAAGACACACGACAGGTCAAGTTTTTGGCGTAATGTACAACAAAGATCATTAGCAGAACGATCTTCAATATTGACTCAAGTTTTTCTTTATAGCTTTTTTCCTGAGCTTTCAATAGCATCTCGTTTTGTGTAACCTAAAGCGACTGATGGTTTGCAACCAGGACAGGAACCGTCAAAAAAAAAGTGTTCTCAAAAACAGTTTGGAAAGGCCATGAACTTTAATAATGTACAGCACTCGTCAGATGACTGAGTGCGCCAACAATGATACGCACCATGTAGTCAGAACGCATAGCTTGGAGTCTGGCAAGATGAATAGTCATGTCATCTCACGATCCCATGCGAATCCAGCTGCCTTTCAAAGTAATGCATAGTCATCCAGTGATTATATGGTATGATGTGCCTGAGGAAATCAGGTCAGCTGACTCTGTGATCTCCTTTGAAATGCTACTTAAAACACACTTTTATCTGAGAGCCTGTGCACTGATCTATCTGCATGTGTTGCACTTATGTTGCACGTGTCAATAACTATGTGGCTATGCTAGTGATATGGATTTACAACATGGCTGTATGAGAAATGGAAGGCTCTCCCCGACATGTTCACTGTTGTTTTCCATGTTATTCTCTGTAGTGGCTCACGCTGTTGCATAACGCATCGCAAGTGAAGGGGAAAAATATTGGAGTTTTGATTTAAGCATCCAGATCTCATGTCAAACCTTTAAATGTGGTTTGGATCTGGTTTACTTTCAGTGCATTCCATTCCATTCCTAAAAAGCAAGTCAACTTGTTGAGCTTCTTGAAGACCTTTCAGCACTCATTCGAGAAGCTTATTCCACTCTAAAGGGAAGTCAAGGTTTAAATAAGGACATCTGTGTCTAGCCCATCAGAAACTACATGTTACTGACACATCTTTCTACAAAAAAAACCCCAAAAAACCTCAGCAAGTCAGAATCCTCCTCAATATTGTAACGATGGCCATTGCCACAGACGTACAATAAAGGTATAGGCCCTGGACCACTTTGCTGAGAGGTTGTCTCAGAGAACTTGGCATTTGCTAATTACTGAAGTACCCTTGATTATGTTTCTACTGCTGCGCACACAACAGTGAAAATTAGGGAAAGATTGAAGTTATATAAAGGGCCCCTGCTAAGACCAGTGAGTGCTGTTCAAGTGAATCTATCATTTGTCAGGAACACAAAGTCTCATAGCTATGCCTTTAGAGGAGACATGCCAAACTTATTTTAGTTCAGGGGCCAACATATGGCTGAATTTGATTTCAAGCAGGCCGGACAACTAAATTTTTCCCTTGTATTCACAAAGAAATACATGTACATTATCAAAATCTTTACGTTTAATAAATTATCCTTTGACAAAACATTTTATGAGTAATCTAAAGTTTCTTGAAGTTAATGTCTTCTATGCAGTTTTGGCACATTGCAAATTCACACTGCGGTCCAAATTAGATCCACTGGTGGGCCGGTTTTGGCCTGCGGGCCGTATGTTTGACATCCCTGCTTTAGAGAGAGCCTCCAGAAAGGAGGTTACAGCCAGTTAGCAGACTGCATTTTAACTTCTCTCAACATCCCATAGACTTAAATATAAGCCTGGACATATTCTTTGTATAAATATATGCAAAGAATAACACAGTCATGCACCTTCTGTAAAATAGGCACAGATGAACGTGAGCAGTGAACAGCATGCAAACAAAAAAGACAGTTTTATAATGATATCTGTGCTCTTATGAATTTTTATGGAGAATGGATTTTGAGGGCCGTAGTGTGTTTGAGATTTCATACCTAAAATAACTCTGTTTTGCTGGAACAGAACAAGGCAACAAGACAAAACACAAACCAGATCTTAAAGGAATCTGTTGTTTTTTTAAATAACTCTCATTGCCCTGAAATTTTAATTGACACAAGGAAGTAAAGTATCATTTTCCCAGGAGACAAGAAGAAAGGCAGCATTAAGTAAGAGCTTGTAAGTGAGATCCTCTAGTTGGGAAGGAACAATTCTACGGCGTGCCACGCCTTCGTTACTACTCGGCTGGACTATTGCAATTCATTATATGTGGGGGTCAGTGCGTCGGCCATCTCTCGGCTCCAGATGGTACAGAACGCTGCAGCTCGTCTTTTAACTGGTACAAGAAAACACGAGCACATTACCCCCATTTTAGCCTCACTCCACTGGCTGCCCATACATTTTAGAGTTCATTTTAAAATTCTTTTATTTGCTTTTAAATCCCTCAATGGTCTTGCTCCGCCGTACCTCTCTGAGCTTCTGCACGTTTACACTCCTTCCCGGTCTCTCAGGTCAGCTGACCAGCTGGTCCTGAGAGAGCCTAAAACAAAGCGGAAGCTCAGAGGGGATCGTGCCTTCGCTGTGGCAGCTCCAAAACTGTGGAACAATCTGCCTCAGCGCATCAGACAGGCCTCCTCTCTGTCTGTTTTTAAATCCCACCTTAAGACCCACCTTTTCTCCCTGGCTTTTAACACCCAGTAGGCAGTTGACTTCATTCATTTATTTTATTTTAATGATTTTATTTATTTGCTTTTATTTGTTGATTTTAATTCTGTTTGATCGTATTTTATTTTATCTTATTGTGTCCATTGCTTTTATTGTGTTGTGTACCTATTATATTTTATCTTGCTGGGCAGCACTTTGGAAACCTTTGTGTTTATTTAAATCGTGCTATATAAATAAAATTGGATTGGATTGGATTGAAGTGATGCTTGTCCTGGAAATAGAGAGTAAAAGGGGTCATATTTCTGTCTTTCTATTCCAGCCATCTAGATAACTAGCAAGGTCGAGAATGGTGTCTGGGCAAGAAGTGAAGCAGCTTTTTATTTTATGATTTTATGATTGTTTACCTCACAGTATACAGTAAATATTGCACTACACTGTATATTAACTTGTGTATAACTCATTCATTTCACCTAAGCCCCCCAGTTCACCATCCAACATTTGTGTTTGAAACAGTGTCATAATGATTGTTTTACACTATTCTAGGTGAAAAATATACAGGGCAATGTCATTTGTAGTCTTACCTGTCTTTGTGATACATGAACACTGACAGTATAATACAGAAATGTGTCTGCCAGGCTTAATGCCACATAAGTATGCTGTATCTGGTTACAGGCTGATTATGGAGGGTTGTGATGTTGTGAAAAGGTCTGCAAAGGAAGCAGTATCTGAGGCTGCTGATGATTTTGATGATTTTTTTATTTTTTTTCTGGAATCACGCAATTTAAATGAGCAAAATACCAATATGACAAGTGCTATGCTAAATTAGCAGTCCCGAGATGTTGCTGACTTGCTCTACCCCGAGCTGTAAGTGCAAAAACAGCTTCCCAAGTCAACTTTCCATCGTGGGAATCTAGAAGATCTTAAAAGCCAGAACTCTCGTATGCACTGGCATTAAACTGGTCACCTCAAAGTTGACGCTGGAGCAGAGGACAGAGCTGATGCGAGAGATGATGGAGGTTCTGAAAGTATTCAGGGCCCTTTTAAAAGCCTTATCTGTCCTTGTGCGCTAAAATACAAACCATTATTCCCTTTGTGCAATAATCACCAGCTTGAGACTGTTATTAGTTATTAATATGGATACTGATATAGCTTTATGTCACTGTATGAAGTCACAGCGGGTAGAAATGATAAGACTTTATATAAGGCTTTAGTGCTAAGAATCTCTTATGTTTAATAATCTAGAAATGTTACAAACTGTAGGTTATTGAGTCAGAAGTGATAAAGTGAGGAAGTGCATCTGAGTTCAAAAAGGTTCTTCAGAAACATATTTTTCAACTTCATTCCAAGTGTGATAACACTTGACTTGCTATTCCCAGTTTTATTAGGGAGGTATGACCGCCTTTAAAGTAGCGAAAAGTGGGTGACATTTTCTTGATAAATGTGTGGAACATGTGTCGCCATCGTTCCTCTTTAGTTTCAAGTACTGATTTAGAAATGCATAGTAAGCCTGGACACACAAGCCGAGGCTATCCACTAAGTATTCATACAAGTAAAAACGCAGTCGCACTGTCAATCCGTGAGCATTGGAACGTTTAGTTTCATGTTGCTTATCGAGTGCAGAAGCATCAGAGCTAAATTTAGAACAGGGTAGTGTGTCAAATCAGCTTCACAGGGCTGCGAATATTTACTAAGAGATAAAAAACTGCATAATTACTGATATGATTAATTGACTAAAAGACAAGTTCTTGCTACAAAATCGTCATGTTTTATTTGATGTGTGTGTTATAGTCAAACCTCACGCTATTTTTCATTGTCATTCATCATATGTGTTTCATGTTAATAAAGTTCTATTATCTGAATTGTACTTTAAATCTCTGTGATACTGAACAAACAGGTTCAGGCATTTAAAGCGTCACAGATAACTTGTAGACGTCAAATGAGACGTTCAGATAAAACGATCTCGGAAACGTTGTTTGCTTCTGAAGATTTTGTTTGTTTTTTTCTTTTGCGATTACCCGCAAAAACCCGCCCACAGACCAACCACAAGAATGTTTCCTTATGCGTGGCAAAGATGGGTCGTGTCAAGGCTTATAGAGGAAGGCTTTGATTTGGGGTGGCTTAGACAGACGGCTGGGAAAATTCTCTTGGACAAGCGGGTATTGAAAGTCATTGACTGATGTTACTCGTTCCATAATTGATCTGATCTAGCAGGTTCATGGTTTGTACATGTCACAGGAGGATTTGATATTGTTTGGCCAAATTAGGTTCTCTTTAAACGGGCCCAGAGGATATATAAAAATCAGCATATTGCCTAGCACACAAAGAAATAAGGCAGGCTTAGATAGAAAGAAATGACGCAGCCATGCAGCTGTAACTGCTAAGGCGGTAAAGCCTCCTCCCAACAAAAAAAAAAAGATGAAAGGCAGATAGTTAACATCGGTGACATCACAGCAGAGGGGGGTTGCGTAAGCTTCTTCAAACAGTCCCAATAAAACACCATAGCGGGCCTGACTGCTTATTCTCAAGATAAACGAGGAGGACCCTGAGAATCTGTTGACAATGCAATCACAGCCCTCCTCTTTTTGGCCCACGACAGTCACTCTTGCTTAAAGTTTGAGCAGCAAAACGAAAAAACCTAAATGCCCAGCACATTTGATCTTCATCGAAGTTTGATGCGGCTCTAACAATTAACATATAATATTTATTACACCCCATGTGTTGGTCAAGATTTTACATACAATTCAGTCTAGATAGATGGATAAGTAAAATGTAGTGAAATAAAATGAACTAAAATAGCACAAGTAAAAGAAATGACAAACTTTGCATATGAACAAATGTACAACAAATAGAGACAGAAGTCAATGTATATCACATACATAGGAAGGATTAATAAGGTGCAGTAATGTGCATTAACATCAATAACGTGGCACTATCCGCTCTAGAAAGGGGAGTTGTTGCACGGCTGGACTGAGTAGGGCATGAATGAAGTTTCCCTTCCACTGAACAGTGTGTTTCTGCTTAAATGAAACGTTTGACATTTTGGAAAATACGGTCACTCGCTTCCCAGCAGGGTTAGGTGAGAAAATCAATTGCGCTCTCATCTTCATCTGCAAGGTTCAGCAGTCAGTCATGCTTAGCATAGCATAGCTCAGCAAAAAGAGTGAAAGGGCGCAGCGGCAGGCCGAGCTCTGTGTGCGGATGTACAAGCCACCCCGGAGCTCACAAAGTAGCATGTTATATTTAAACTGCGTTAGTTACATGTTATACAAAGAGAACATCCCACTCTTTCCGGTGGAGCGCTGTGGGTGGGAAAAATCTAGAATAGAATTTAAAATCCTCCCCCTTACATCGCTCTATCATATCTTGAAGACCTCAATGTAGCGTATCATCCCAACAGATCACTTCAGTCTCAAAGTGCAGGTCTACTTGTGGTTCCTTCAGCTACCAGGCTCCTCTCCTGTGGAACCAGCTCCCAGTTTGGGTTCAGGAGGCAGACACCCTCTCTCTTTTAGGGTCAGGCTTAAGACTTTCCTTTTTGATAAAGCTTACAGTTAAACTGAACCAGCCCTTAGTTGTGCTGCAATAGGCCTAGGCTGCTGTGGGACGATACACTGAGCACATGTCCTCTAATTTCTTCTTATAGCATGTTCACTGCTGAGTGTCCCTCTCTCAGACTCCCCTACCCTCCTCCTCCATCTTCTTGTGAGTGTCTCAGGCCTGGGGTTGTGTGTTTCTGACCTGTGGAGTTCCATATTACATCTGTGACCATGGTCCTCATCAACCTGCGCAGTCATCAGCCAGTGTATATCGTGTATTTGTATCATCCTCAGATTCTAGAGAGTTTTTCCTTGTCACAGTCGCCTACAAGCCTCCTCTGGGGGTGTCAGGCTGGAATATGTAAAGCGTATTGAGACAATTTGTAGTGTTATCGGCGTAATGTAAATAAAACTGAATTGAGAAAAAAAAAAGCAAGGTAGCCACTGATAGACATGATTTTGTGATGATTTCTAATACCACAGCCTCTTTTTTGCACCTTGCCCCAGCTTTTGGATTCAGTGGTATTGATATTGTAATGTAACATTCTACAAGAATGCAAATTTCCTACTATCCTTTTAGGTGGATCAGCTTGAATGTGCCAAGTTTCAAAACTAAAAACAAAGGGACGCTAAAAGAATCTTTACCTTAACTGACCCATGTCATTATTTATGTGCAGTGTTAAAAATGTGTTGCAATACACCACAGAACAGCACAACTTTGGTTGATTTTCTTGTTAGAGGTTCTTCTCTTTCATCCTTATTTAATCAGGCAACTTGGCTAAGAGCATATTCTTGTTTACACCAAAGACTTAGGGGAGTAGTTGTAAGAATAGGGAGTGCTACACTCACGGATGCTCACATTTGGGAACTGACCGACACAACTGCAGTCGACTGCTAGCCACCGAGCAGGTCCACCACGGCGCTTGTGGGTGTTCAGATGTGCATTTGCTGAAACTGGTTGTCTTATTATTTAAGTTCATTTTTATACATTTATGTGCGGCCAACAGCTCCCAAGCAGACTGACGCAATAGCCGCACTTCTCATTCCCATCCCTCACACAAAGTGCTGCTGTGGAGTTTCTGGATATTTAAGATGTGCTGCTCACGTCCTCCCCCCTCCCATTCCATCACTCCAGTATTCCTATTACGCTCTGGTGGACGCAAATTCCTCAGTCTTTCATATCACCAAGAGGCCTGTGTAGTTTTGATGTCACCATTCTTTGACGATTGACGCCGCATGTTCATCCAATCCAGTGAGCTGGCAGCCTTAACAGCAACTAGGGTAATTATTTACAGGAGGGATTGTGGAACCTACTAAAAATATCCCATTTTACCTCCCTACAAGAGCTCCCTTGAGCTCTGAGAACAAGACAGGAGGATGCAATAAAGAAGTAAGGCTGTGGAGATCTTTAACTTGTTCCATTCTTTAACAGCCTGCTTTTTAACTTTAAATGTCTTGAATTAGCAAAGATTAATTGACATGAGAAAGGCTTAAAATTTGCAAGGCCCATTCAAATACAGGATGATTATCAACTTGAATTCTTAAATCACAGCTAAGCTACAGTATAATCCCTTGCTCACTGTAGATAAGCTTTGTCTTTGTTTGCCCTCCTTTAAAGGACGGTCAGATTATCAGGTCAGCTGCCTTGGTGGGTGGCTGCAGATTTCTGTTTTTTTCAGGATACTTGAGCAAGGTGTATACAGTATATGTATGTACTTAAACCTTATTATTGAACACAGGTTTTTCTAAGTACAAAGCCACTACCTTGCCTTACAGTATATTAACATTTAGTTTAAGAAACTTGATTTCAGACTTTCATACTTTCATACTTGACTATAGTTGATTTTTATACATAATTATACATATACAAATAAAGAAAGGTCCTCAGTGTATCACAAAACTCATTCAGGGAGAACGTGCAAACGTCACACTCTTCACTACTGTAAGGCCACGGTGATAACCACTGCACCACCTTTATATTAAGTAAGACACGTCCACTACAGACCTTGAAATGATGTGTGTATGGTGGATTTAATATAAATATCATGTTTTACATTCTGTAACTGAGCATATGTTTCGTTTAAAGCTGATGATTTGGACACGGTTCTGATTCATCCTCACATTGACTTCTTTTCTGCGGCAACAGCCATTGAGGTTAATAGGTGCTTTGCAGAAAACTAAATTTATAACAAGCATAGCAAAAAAATGAAACGTGTGGTCATGACACACAGGGCATGTACGATATATATATGATTGCTTCCATGACTAAGAGACTGTGTGAGATGAACCACTCTACTACATTTTGAAATAGATATTCAGAGTGGGTAAATCACAGCAGTTCAGAAAGCAGCAGCTCTCTCACTTTTCTGTTCAACTGTCCGACCTAAGTGACTGATAGGTCCAGCACAGATATTTAAAATATGTTTTTTATTGAATGAAGCACATCTATGTGTACCGACCAGGCATAACATTATGACCACCTTCCTAATGCTGTGTAGGTCTCCCTTGTCCCTCCAAAACAGCTGTGACTCGTCAGAGAATGGACATGGTCCTTCTGAGGGTGTTCTGTGGTGTTTGGCAGCAGAATATTCTTAGTAGGGGCTTTTGGGGCCTATGGGTTGAGGGGAGGGGCCTCTGTGGATCATCCCACAGATGCTTGATCAGTTAAGGATCTAGTGAATTTGGAGGCCAGGTCAACACCTTGTGCTGTAATTCATGATTTTGAGTTGTTTTGTGTGTGTGTGTCTGTGTCAGGCTGCATCCTGCTGGGGATGCCTGCTGCCATCAAGAGTGCCATTGCTATGTGGTGGGGGTGTCTGGTCTGGTCTAGGTGGGTGCTGCATGTCTAAGTGACATCCAAAAGTTTCCCAGCAGAACATTGTATTGACACAGGATGGTCAATGTTATTTACTTATACAGGTTCAATTGCTGGTCAAATGAACTTACATCTATTTTTTATTTATTTATTTGATATTTTACTGCCTGGATAACTGACCGGAATCTCCATAGGCATAAACTAGTCATAATAATCTGCACTATAGTCATATCTGAAGTGGAAAGGCACACATAATCTCCTCTCCGTTCTCTGATACATAATTATTTGCAAATTGCGACACTGAGTGTGAGTCTTAGCCTGCGCACTAATTACTTGCATATGAAATGTCACAGGTTGAAGAGGCTGTTGAATGTACTGCTGCCTCTCCCACAAGACTGTTTCCTGCCATCCTCAGCATTAAATTACCACAGCAGCAGAGGTCAGTCCAGAACAGAGAGAAGACTGCTGATGTTCTTGAATTGTTCCTGGTTTTTGTCTGATTCATAATGTAAGTGTTTATGTGCACAGGTTCCCATCAATTCTGTTTTGATTTAGACATCTCGTTTCCACTTGCAGCTTGTTGAGGTACGCAAAAATAGTGTGCTGCCTTATCTATAATTCAACATGTGGCTCATGAAAAATACAGAATAATGCTTTTTAATCTGTGGGTTTCATACATTTTTGTGAGACGCCACATTTGTATTTACATTTGGATAAATTAAGTGTTGAATGTAGGTGAGTTTTCAACAATACACTAGAATTCAGAATCATCTAGATCCAGATCATCTAAAAGGAGGAGTTAAAATATAAAAACAAAGCAAACACTGTTCTTATAACTTAAATACATTGCACCCATGTTCAATTATTCAGTGCTTTTAAACAGCAGTGGAGAGTGGGATATCATGCATTCCCCTTGTACCACAATAAATGAGAAAGTTGTTTTTTGCAAACCCAGGTTTTAACTCAGAGCCCAGAAACAGCCTTTCAGAGACATGAAAACCTTTCAGAAATGTGGAAACCTAACTGCTAATTAAAACTGAGAATGTTAGATTATTTCATCTTGGGAAAATTAACATTTTGATGCAGAGCTGTGAAAAGTCTGCTGCCATCAGTATGCATGGTAATCTAACACAAGCATCTGGTGCAGTCTCTCTGCTGCTCTGTAGCAAGGCTGTGTTTAAGTTCTCCACAGTTGAGATGCATGTAAGGTGGAGATTAGACTGATTGAGAGGTTTCTGCATTCAGAAGAAGACTGAGATGATTAGCATTCATTTTGCCGACGCTGGTTTTAGTTTAGTTTGCTTCAGAGGTCGGGGCGACTTTATATTTTCAATCAAAAGGTTTCTGTTATGCTGCAGAGTGATGATTAAGCAACATACCATAATAATTGCTTCAGTTTATTCATTAGCTTAGCTCACTAATTGATGCCTTCATCTCTTTTTGGGCATAGTGGAATTAAATTACTTAACTTAGCAGTTAACCTATTAACATCATTTTACCATATGACACAAATATAAACAAGTTTAGTAGAAAAGCTACATATTAATGCTGTTTCCCCTGCATTGTGATTTCACCATAAAGTACTGCACTGTAGCAGCACCAGCTGTTTATTTAAACTGGGATTTGTTTGATACTGATTAATGATCCATAAACCTATTAGGGCCCAATCTATGGAACCTACTGACGCCAGTTTTGTGAGATGATATGAGACCAGAGAATAATATGGCCTAACAATTGAATTAATGTGCTATATAGGAAGAAATGTATTCTATGATGACTCTGATGAAAGTGCCACTATAAAAATAAGCTGAAAAAAACTTTACCCTCTCTACCCAGTCTGATCAATATTAGTAATAAGACACATATAGATAAATAGATAGAGGCAGGATGAATGTTCCCTGATGTCAGAAAGGTTGTGATTCTGTAAATTTACCTTTAAGTAGAACTTTTTCACAGCATCCTTTTCCATTTTTGTAAAATTGATTGTTACACATCAATGAAACTTCACTTTGGCATCAAATGTGTTCTTTTTTTAATGTAATGCACTGGCTGGGAATCAAACCCAGGTTAACTGCTTGGCAAGCAGCCATGCCCTCCACTTGTGAAGTAAACTTTAGTGTGATGCCATTATAAAAATTGCTAGAAATTTGTGACGTGTGCACTGTAGATTCAGCAGTTGCAATAAACTGTGCTTAAGACACTTTTGATGTTAACATTACTTTCTAAGCTGTGGTAGGGGAAGTACTCAAAACAAAGTCAAAATATTACTAATACTAATACTGTGAAAATACTCCAAGTGAACAACCTGTGCTGAAAACGTTACCCAATGTCCAACACGTCCAAAACAGTGACACTGTATATTATATGATGACATGGCTGTTTGTGTAGCATTAGGGCATATACATTAATTAAAATGATCAACATCAATAAAAGCACAATCAACACATATTTAAGGATCGCCATAACTCAAAAAATCTGCTAAATGATGATGAATAGAAATTCTCAATTAATTTCTATCTTCTAATAATTTCAGCTGTGTATGAGCTTTCTAGTTTTATTGATAATGAACGTATGTTTTATATATCATTGTAGAGTAACTAGCAGGTAATTCTGAATTTGGCATACAAGTATGTATTGTTTAAAAAGTAAAGTAGCATGAAAAATGAATTGTGTAAGTCAAATGCATAAAATTTGTGGAAAGTAAATGTTCTATACACCACCGCGTTTGAACAACTGCTGATTTGATGGCTATGCAGCTTATTATGTGACTATGTAGCTTCAGTTCATTAGTTGTTAAAACAAGTGTGTTTCTGGCCATCTCAGTGTTTTTGACCTGCATCGATCTTGCTTCCAAACCTGCTTGAGTGCACTAAAGTTTCGCATCAAGTGAAAGTAGCCCCCCGTTTATGTCCAGTTTACTTTAATTAACAATAAACATGACTCTCCGTCTAATTATAGGGTCTGGCAGTTAGCCTGTGATTTATTACATGATGCTTTCGCAGAGGCGACGAATAAATAGCAGTCAGTCAGTTGGAACTGTATTGATCCAGGTGCGTTGACTCAGCTGTGTGTTATTGGACTCTATTGGATTTCAGCACAATCAATCAAAATTTCGACACCTCACCTGTCACCTTGGAGCCTGTCTTGACAATAAAAAAGTGTCTCCTCCTGTTCACTCCATCATCTCTCAGCCTGCATGCCAGCGGGGTGTCAGTCTTTGGATTTTAATGATAATGGCTCACAGATGGCACATGCTGTATCTGTAAACAGGAAATACGGATAGCTTTTAGGCAGGAAGTAGGAGAGATGGAAATTTTAGGTCACTGCTTCTTACTGGTAAACAAACCATTAAAAGAAAAAAACCCTGCACTTTCTCTTCCATTCCACAAAAAACAAACTTGTTTGAATAGGTATTGAGCGGTGAGCTAAAATAACTTGACGCAACGAAAATACTGATGCTCTCAGTTCTGAGTGCCATTCATTTCAGCTGCTTTATCACTGCTGGAGAGAATAAAATGAAAAACGACTTTTGATTACTTTAATGACAGCTAATAGGCAATGATAGTTCTGCAATTCGGAGCAACAGGATGGCTTTTGATTTACCAAGCAATTAGATCATATTTAATAATATATTTCTCCGTCTTCGGTTAATTTTTTTATGCATTATTAAAAAAAACAAAAAAAAAACACACCAACTGTAAAGTCTTTTTCAATAGTGATACAGTACATGGCTCTAACAATAAAGAATGTAAAGTGACACAATTAGAAGAAGAATAACTTCTGTAAAGCTTAAATGAATCTGCGTTTTAGCTGCTGAAACCAGACATACGTTGGGTCATTCAAATGATCAACCTTTTCTTTCACATCATTGCCAGTACTGGATTAATTAAAAAGAAACCTAACTAGTCACTGAGCAAAGAGACACAAATGCACAAAGAAAAGCAGAAAAAATATTTGGGGTTAGAAGCTATTATTTTTCTTATAGATTTTTGTCCACATTAATCCATGGGTGGCACGGTAGTGCAGTGATTAGCACCGTTGCATCGCAGCAAGACGGTTATGGGTTTGCCCCAGCCTTTCTGTCTTTCTCCTTGTGCTGGTTTTCTCTGTGGGTGTTCCAACTTCCTTCCTGAGACCAAACCACGATTATTGCATCAATTGGCAAACTGGCTGTAGTGACCATGTGTTAGACCTGTGATGGACAGGTGAACCCCGCCCCTGGCCCAAGGCCAGCTGGAGTACGCACCAGCCCCCTGCGACCCTCAACAGAATAAGCAGTTATAGATACTGGATGGATGGATGGATGGATGGATGGATGGATGGAAGGAGTTAACGTATGCCTCTGGCAGGGTCTCCATGATGATGATAATGTTCTATAAACTGTCTAAAACAGTACTGAGTCGGGTCAGTGTGGAAGGCAGGGAGAAACCCTGAGCACTCCATCACTGCCACGGTGCAGACATTCATAACTTTAGGCAATGTTTAGCCTCCAGACTCTTGTTGAAGCGAAGATATATTTGGCACAAAAAATGCCGTGGCTTCTCTTTTTATTAATTCCTAATTGGTGAGTTTCAGTTAATTTAGATATATTTATATAAGTTAACCAATGACCCGAAATATGTCCCAATTATACATACGTAAGTACATAGTCCAACTATATCATCATTATACAGTATGTTGGCATATGTTAGCACTAGTCTGATGATTAATTAATTTATTTTTATTTTTATTTAACTCTGTTTAATTAAGAGAAGAAGCACAGCAATCAGATAATACTAGCTGTAGCATCTGCTGAATAAAAGCTGCGAGTGACCAAACACAAAAATACTGTGCTCACCGAGCTGCATCATGAGACTCATCTGTAACAACCCACTTGTGAGAAACTATCAATCCTCTCAACACCAAAGTAGCCAGGTAAAATGCGACTGTACTGCTGTCTGATAAACGGCGGGCCCTTTAGTGTGGAGCTGAATTTCCAATTACCTCTCTGCGGCTTCTCCGGTTGGGGCTGGTACCCGTGCAGCTTTTGAAGGACGGAGGGGTGAATGCAAAACAGCCTCTGTGATTCTTGCTAGCCGGGGCCCTCCGGCCTTTGATGTATGAATCCCCGCACGAGCCCCCAGTTGCAAATGTTGTTTTCCTCAAACCTTTCTTTTGTTGTGCTGCTTGCAACATTATGTACTGTCTAACAGGAACAGACCAGGCAGTCAGTGCAGGTCTAAAACAACTGTTGTCAACTATTGTCAGGCGAACCTTGTTGGCAGCGGTGTGATGTGAATGCGTTTAATGTGACTCCCGGCAGCAGAGCTCACATTTTTGGAAAACCATCAGGTGTTAAGAAGTCCATAGAAAGCTTAGAGAAATCCAGCGCAGAGCCCTGTTAGCACTAAAATGTTATGATCCCTTGTTGGTCTCTGGCTAAATAATTGAAGCCTCATTTGAGGCAGTGGTGAACTGAGGATAAGCGTGTTTTGGTAGACAGCCTGCTGCTGCTGTGCGAAAGTAGAGAGCTGCTGTTAGTCCTTCACTGTGAAACCCCCAGTCTGCCTTGCTGCGTGACACTGGCTTCTCAGACAGTATTTACAGGCTTTTATTTACTTGTGATGCCTTGAAGTCAACAAGCCTCTGCAGATAAGATTTCCTTTCCAAATGATGGCTAAGATTAATATTGATAACTCCAAGCTGCTTAGAAGCTTCACTCATTTGTTCAGTTGGTTTAGCAGCGATTGGCTGCTGCTGTATCTCTCAGTGCCACTTTTTTCATCTGCTTTCTTTTTTGGTGTGTGCGCAAAAAACAAAAGGATAGCAGTAGGATGCCCATGAAAAATAACTGCAATTATGATTCAAACTGATAAGTTGAATCTTGTTCTTCTGGAACATGCCGAACGCCTTCACTGCAATTCCAGACATGCATACGTGACCCTGAATTCACCATTGTTGCCCATCCTCAAGCTGCATTTACTTTCCTTTTGTTTTTCTCAGGTCTCATTGTACTAAAAATGCAGCAGCATCATAATACGTCTTTGTTGCTGCAAACAAAGCAGCCGTGTCTGCCTGTGTGGAGTGTTTACATTAGAAACCTGTCCAGAGAAAAACAATCTGTGGAAGTCAAGTCCCCCCACAATGGCAGAGACTGCCCTCCTTTGATACGTCAATCAAACTGACGGACGCGGCTTATCTCCAAGTGAGAGAGAAATGGACCAAACCCCCAGTCCCTCTGTCAGTTGATCCATACGGGTGAAACCCAGAGAGTCTTTCAGGAGTTCATCAGTTGCACATCACAGATAAGGCCACTGAGATGGGTGGGGGAAGGGATCTCAGGGGGGCGGTTTCCTGTGCAGCCCACGGTGCTTAGATCTTAAGACCTGTGTGTGCACCCCACCAGAGATGTGATCAGATTTTATTCTTTCATCTTAGTTTTTCACTTTTTCTGGATCCAAATGCAAAAAAGTATAGGGAAGTTTCACAGACCATGACTTAGCATTTTACTGTAAGAGCGTGCTGGTGGTTAAAAGCCAACTAAATATTTCATATACACTGAAGTGTTAACACAAAAATCGACATGTACTCTATTATTCCCCAGAGAAAACAAGTGTAGTATGGGACAAAATCTAGGTGACGCATTAGGTCAGCATCATACACGCGGATTTGGCTGAAATGAAAAGTTTTTCATTACAGGAAATACTTTTTTTACTTTTAACAAAGTATTTTGTTATTATTGTTTCTGTAAGATAGTAAAATACCAACTGGTCAAACAGTGCATGCAGAGATACACCACTGAAAAATTACAGGCCAATAAACAGCTCACAGTCTGCTGTCTGTGAAAGTACTATCAGCACCAAAGCAACACAACTGAACTCATCAAAAGCAAACACCAGACTAGGATATTCAGCAAGAACTGCACATTCATGATTTAATTAACCTTCTGCAGAATGCAGTCCAGGAATTCAACAGCATTCCTTCGGCCACTGCAACTCAACAACAAGAAACAAAATCCTTAATCAGTAATTCAGCCATTGAGGGAGACTGCATGGAAATGTGTCAGCATCTTATTATCTCACCATCCAAATTATTCAGACTGTTTGTACTTCTGAGCCCCAGCCAGTCAGGAGTTGGACGTTTTACAGAATCACAAATTCGCACTCGCCATTAATCTCGAGACCCTAAAATGCCACTCCATTGCACTTTATCTCATTTGTGCTTATGAAATCAGCTCAAGTGCTTTTGGCAGCACTTTTTGTGAGTCGTGCACTAAATCTCAAGTTGTTTCACACCAAAATCTCAAGTCATTCCACGCCATCTGCTGCTCTAGAACTTGCTCTCTTTTTTCCCCCCTTCCTTTTTTTCCCTTGGACCACTCCTCGATTTATTTGTGAATTAAATGTCCCTGCGTATAAACTTGACTGTGGTGCCACGTGGCAAATCTGGTATCGGGTTGCGGCGCTAATATAAATCATCCTCTAAGCATCGGTGAGGGAATACTTGCACATTAAGCGTGTCTAGGAACTTAAACCCACTATTAAAGGGGATGGGAGGGCTTAATCTGCCTCTGCATTAGAGTTCACACAGAACTAGCACCACTAACTGACTGAAAATCATTCTGGAGAGGGGTTCAAAAACAAGCCACCAAAGGCACTGGTGATGGGGCGATAGCTTCCTTGATACGGAGTCAGCAGAAATCAATGCATGCTGTTGACCTTTTTCATAGGGATGTTTCAAGGGTAGGACCCGTGCGTGCTCGAGATTGTGCATAACGTTTGAGCTAACATCTGGCCGACGCAGCATCCTTCGTGGAGAATTTTTTTTCTGCTGGAGTCAGGACGTGTAATGTGGACAGGAGCAGCTGTAATGCTGCAAATAAATCATGAAGCCATCTCGTACATGCATGCAAAGACACATGCTCAAGGTGAAGTGCATTTGCTAGTAGCATGCTGTTATTTTATTTTATTTTATTTTATTTTTGTGTGGGAAGGAATGTGCGTGCCTCTGCATAATCTCCGCCTCCAACTATACAAAAATCCAGCTGTAGATGCGCGCTCTGTGTCATCGTCACATAAACATCGTAGAATTAAATTAAAAATCTTCAGTCACTGTAGTTTAATTGTTTTTGTTGGTCTTCCTCTACCCTAGAGTGGCCACATTCAGTAAAATAAAAAGTGATTCATTTAATACCAAAATTATTAATCTACCAAATTTCCTGCTGAAGGGCAATAGTGATTACACCATTCAAGCTACAGTAGGTCTGCAATAATGGCCTGGTGTTCTAATGAGTCCCCTCGGTCTCATGGTAGCATCATTAATATTCATGGCTGCGCCGCAGGCCCGAGGGTCAACATGAGCTGTGCATGCTTTGTCTGTCAAGAAAGCCATCAGACCAAGACACTCTGCGCACACAGTGGATTTGCATTAATGAACGGTGCACCTCACACGTGCAATCAGGTTGTGCCAAACTGTAAAATTTCCCAAAGGCGGTCAGTCTTCTCACTCTCTCACCTGTTGATTAATGATACCTATCAATGTGTATCACTACTGTATGTCAACTGTTTATCCACTTGATCTTCATAGAACTACTTTCAAAGTTACAATCATCTGTTTTCTCTCATTCATTTTTATGTCAAGTTAACGCCGACGACTGTTATCGCATTTACTTGTTTATGTGACCTAAAATAGGGCACTGTATTCATAAGCAACTTATCTTATCACCGCTGTCATAATAGTTTTCTGCTATGTTAGAGAATGCCCTCCCTAATGCAAACAAAGATTCCAAAGAGGTGTCTGTTTTTTGGCTAAAAGGACGCTACACCCTTGGAGAAATGCTTTGAAGGTAAAAAAAAACAAAAAAACTTCAGCAACTCAGTCCCATCTGTTAACTTCTTACTAGTATAATTGTGTCTTTACAGAAATATGACAGCCAAAACTGCAATTAAGGTAAGTGAGGGCGGCATTTCAGATTTTCATTATGAGAGAGCGAGCCATTAGGAAAATGGAGAAATAAGCTTAGAAAACTGAGACCATGTTCGTGGTTGAAGGCCTGCAGCTATGATACTCCCTATTATGCACAGTCACTGTACATGCAATATGAACTTGTAAAAATGATTTATTTGATGAATTTCTCATGTATGGAGAGTGTGTCGTGACTCGCGGACTCCATTTCGGCAAACTTTTTTTGAGAGCAGATCAAACCAGACCAAGAGCTAGGGGTACATGTGGCTAGTCTGGTAGCCTTGAGAATATTCATTCAGTCAAATTATCGTCACGGATTTTTCATTCCTCCACTGCACTAATAAAATACTAATACAAATGTATTAAAAAGTAGAATACAATTAAATTAAATGCATAGCCATGATATTAAATGAAAACTGCATGTATAATACGGAATCTAATTAGTAATTAGTAAATGTGTACTGTGAGACACTGATACTGTGTTTCCAGCACAATTGTGCAGCTTTTCTCTTACACCATATGGAAACCAATAACTTTAGTTGGTTCAGTGTAATGGTTCACAACCCGAGAAACCTCTGTGTTAATGTGTTATGTGACAAAATGAACAAATCTGAAGGATTCTGCAGAAGATTCTGTTCCCCCCTTGGACGAAATGATTCATGAAATCGTTTAGGCATCATTTTCAGAGATACACAGCTTCTTAATGGTATTATAATTGTGCTCTGATGATTAATTTGCATGTGTGCAGCAAATTGTGAGATGGATTACCTATAAATTGGCATAGAGTGGTGAAAATTGTAAATCATGGCAGAGCTTCCATGTTGTTTTTTAGACACCAAAATGACCAACACATGCGTTAATGTATTTAAGCACTGCTGGACCTTTACTGCACGTTAAAACTTCTGCAAAGACGCAATGCAGATTTAAAGCAAACAACAACACAATTAAAATTAGGTTCAGTAAATTTTGTTAGCTGCCCCTCACAAATGAGTAATTGATTAATTGCTTATCCATTAATTAAAGTGGAGCCGCCGTGCTCCCAGGACACCTCCTCTGCCCCAGTTAAACTGCTGCCGTTCAATTAGAGATGGCACTTGGACGAAGGTCGCCGTGCACTCCAGCTTCCCTTCGGTGGCGCAGACATATACCCTGACTGTCACCCAAACTTTGCTTGGTTCCTCCAATTATCTTGATTGTGTTGTACTTTTAAATTAAGTCATTAAAATGATTTCAGACTCCTTTTGGAGGCTAGGAGAGGGGAGCAGGAGTCGTGAACCATGAAAACAAGGGCTCAGGGAGAACATAATTACTTTTGCATGTCAAAAGGTTTTCTGTTGCCCCATGGGAGGTTGACTGTGGTTATTTGGATTGTGTTTTTAAATGGACAGTGGAAAGTTTTAAATGCTCTGCTCACAGTTTTTATTATTCTTTAGTTATTTACACTGAAATATCAAGAGATATGGGCTATGTAACTAATTCACTTAACTGGTCATTACCATAAAGATAATGTGCTGTTTAGCATCTTCCATCTTTATCAATTCGTTCTGCTGCATGTCACTACCGTATCAACTGCAGGATTTATCTATAAGGACAACTGAGTCACTGCAAATTTGTGCAGGGGTCCTAGACACCTAAGCAACAATATCTTTTACAGTGTAGTCATAATGTGCAAGGGTGACACATTTTAGTCACCAAAACCACCAATACAGACTGACTTCACTTAATCAAATTATTTCAGTGTATGTAGGCTACATTACAAGGAGCTTTTGTTAACAGACATAGCGAGCAATTTTCAGCTAACAGCAGGACTGTCTAAGAGGGAGTTCACACGACCCCGTGGCCTTGAGCTTTTCTGCCTTACTTTTGGGCTTTTTACAAAAAGAAAAGATAAGGAAGGACAAGGAAAATGAAATGACTTATAATCACATCAAATTACAGGTATTTATTTAAACTAATTTGATTGGGGTGAAATAAAATGAAACCAAGAAGTTCTTCTTTAGGCAGTCCTTCCTTAGACATCTTTTTTTTCGTTCTTTCTTTCTTTCTTTCTTTCTTTCTTTCTTTCTTTCTTTCTTTCTTTCTTTCTTTCTTTCTTTCTTTCTTTCTTTCTTTCTTTCTTTCTTTCTTTCTTTCTTTCTGTCTTTTTTGTGAATAAAGTAATCAGGCCATGTAATATGCATTGATTTGAGAGACACAGCAGTTGGCTTTAACATTGTTGAACGTTGTAAAAGACTTTATTCTCTTTTGGCTCATGCAAGCATTAAAGCCACAGTATTTTATATTATGTTTAGCCGTTTGCCGTAGCTGCTAAGTCAGCTCAGACAATTCCCAGATCCCCGCGCTGTAGATTGATGTGCACCTCCCCAAGAAATGTGACTACGTGTCATGGCTATGCAGACCCCAAGAGCTGTGATTGGTCTGCTTGGTAGTCGCATGTTTCCAAAAACAAAATTATTGCCGACTGGCAAAAAAGACTAGCATTTGGGTGGTGAGCCAGACTGATGAGCACACAGGTATAAACCGGTGTACATACTACTTCCAAGCAATAGTTATTTACCTCTACAGTGTTTCTGCAATGCACAAATCCCATTTAAGTTTGACCGGTATAAACAGACTCCCCACTCTTCATGAGCCTTTTGGTTCCTTCCAGTGGAAGTGGAGCATATGCCTTCAGGAGCTTGGCTGAGTTCGTAAGAAATGTTACCATTTGTGGTTCAGCTGCATTTTGAGTTATGAACGATTCTCAGCCCATGACAAAGAGACAGTGTGCGTATAATAGATTTGTAAATTAACAAGAGTTTAGGAAATATCCTTGATTAAAATGACTTTGGTTAATAATACTGAAGTGAAATATATGATGATTTAAAATGTGTTTGAAATGTGAAATGCATCCACTTAGTCTTGTAAAAGAATAGGATTTTATCATGGAGGGTACTGAAATGGAGTAATAATACAGCCAATCAGAACCATTTTGTTGTAAACAACAATTCAAGTCCACAGGATGACTAGATCACACTCTTCTGTCCATCACTTAAAGCCTGCCCAAAAGATTGACTTGGCCCGGCAGATCTCTGCCAGTATTATCTGTTCTCAAAGGAAGAACTCTTGCCTGGGCAAGACTGTCAGCTGATACAAGATACAAGATAATCTTTGTTTTAAGTGTTCTGCTCCGAGGGCCCTCGAATACATTGGTGAGGTTGTTAATCATCCCTTACTCAGACTTTCACAGACAAAGAATTTGGGAGAATCGGATCCTTGCTAGGTTGTCAATAAGAACAGATTTCAAGCTGTATTTGTCTTTGAAAGCCTTATTTTTTGTACTGAATCCCTTGCTTGAAGATTTTTTTGGTTGAGGCTTATAGGGGCCAGATTAGAGAAGAGTATTGGTGTAATACAGAACACACTGGCAGAAAGTTTATCCCCAAATGAAGATAAGAGGAACTGCAGCAGGGCTTTCCACTAAACTCAGAAACAACACAATTTCTTGCAAAGTGGTGTATAAAATACTTTAGCACGCATTAATAGCTGTCATCTTAACCACTTTCTTTATTTATTTGCTTTTGTTGCTCTGGGATGAGCCTACAGTGTGTTGTTTGGTAACTGTGCTGAGGGAATGCGTGCACTTTTCTGTTGCAGCTACAGATTTGTGTGCAGCTCGAGAGAAAGGACTCAAAAATCCTGTGTGGATAATGTCATAGACGGGGATGTTGCATAGAGGTTGGAGCTGCGATACCCACTGTGCATGCTACTGTAATGTAAACTCCCCATGATCCCTGTTAGTCACCGTGAGGCCATGATATGTTCTGCTGGGAGCCTGGGTGAGGGTGTGCCGAACGGGTGATGCTTTCGCCTGTCAGGTGGCTTGTGGTGAGAGCTAATCCCGTTGGAAATAGAAATGTTTTCTGCCTTGGGATAGAGGGAGGAGGTGCAAGAGTGATGCGACCGGCCCCAAGGAGCCAGTCATCCATGTGCATAAGGAGAGATAGTCTAATCTTGTCACAGACACGGGGAGAAAATGAAAGTCCCAAGCTATCAGTAGCAAAGACTTGTGCTCACGGAGGTGATTTGTAAAATCGTACTAGCACACGATAGAAACTGAGAAAAGTTTTTATTTTTTCCATCCCTGGGGCTTTTGCTGCGGTTGATCTGTAATTCACTTATGCATAAGTTTATGTAATTCATTGTATCATGCTCTTACCCTTGAAATTGCTCTCCTTTTGTGCTTCCTGGTACAAGTTTTACACGAGACCCCCGTCATGTACTGGGCTCAAGTGTTTCATTTGGTTCCCTTTCCTCCATTTTGATTGTTTAAATGTTAACAGCTGTGCAGATCGTGTTTATCACTGAAACATCTTTTCTCTCCCTGGTAGTTTGTATGGAGTTCAGTTTCTAATAAATGTTGCTTCTGTCCTTAGCTGTTATTCCAAGGTTACCAAAAGAGAAGTTATAGGTTTTCAGGTTATTCTGTGATTCCTGAATCTGCAGCTACACTTCACAGACAACATGTGGTAGCTGCTTGCTTCCCTGCATGCTGTGGTGGCTGTGGAGATACAAGTGATATTCTCTGAGGTCCTGTAAATGTGACAGAGTGGCAGGGATCATTTTTGCATGCCCGGGCTGACAGCTTTCGTAATGGGGAAACAATGCACCTTCCTTAATCAGGCTCGGCTTGCACTTGCAGTTTTCATGTGGAACTAACTTCCAGGTTACAATCAAACGGCTCCTTGTACATTATCAGGAAGGAGCCACGCATTAATATGGTTTATTCAGCGAATTCTGAGATATACTGTGAGGAATCTTTACACAAAAGTTCACATCAAGTCACACAGTGGGCAGTCATGCATGATTTGAAAACCCAACATCCACATCAAAAATAAATCGATAAACGCAAGCACTTCAGTGGTCGATGCAATGGCTGGTGTTTGGATGTGTGTTAAAATGTATTGCAGACAGAAAAAAAAAAGTTTTGTTTTCAAACCATGACACTATTCTAAACCCAACCAGGTAATAATCCATAAAGGGAAAAACAGGTCAGTTAGGTGAAAAGGTAATGGGCCAACACAAGAAACATTTTTTCTCCTGAAAGTCTCCTTTTCGACTTTGTCACCCACCGTTGCCTGCCCACAAATTAGGACATGGTTATACACATTTGTCATTTTGAGTCCCTGGCCATCGACCTGTTCCATTTGTGTTGAAGTCAATGTTGTGTTAGAATTATGGTTAAAAAAGAATAAGCAAACCCTTAGCTGACACAGAACTATTTAAGGTTTTTCTATTCCTTTGATGACGAATGTCATTCAAGGCTTACCATCCAGCTAAACAATCCAATAAAAAGCAATTTTTTTTTTTACAGCTTCTTCATGGTGACTGCATGTTTTTCTTCTTTTGGTTACCAAAATAAATGGTTGCAAGGCAACTATATTTAAGCACCCCATATTTCCTGAAGATCTCACCAAAAGTCTCAGATCAATGAATGGCTGCTGCATTTATCTAATAATCATTATTATTATTACTGTTGCTACACATACACAATGTGTGCAGTTACCACACATGCCTACATGCATTAAATCAATAATTAAGAAGAGAAAAATGAAAGTTCAGCATATTTCCATCTTCTGAACTCTGTCACTTATAAGCTGTAACAGTTAAGCTGTAACACAGATGCTTGTAAGCAATCTGAAACCAAATATCATGCATAGAAATTAATTGTTATGCTGGTGATCATGCAGATGAGGAGTTGAACATCTTGCAGAGGAAGAACAAGGTGTCTCTATTAGTCTACTGCCAACAACTCTGCAGACAAATTGCACCAGCACAGATGCTCCAGCACTTTGCTTTGGATCTGAGGTCTGACTTTTCTGAGCCAGGAAATCAAAGGGAAGTTGCATTCCTTCTGATTTAAATGCACCAGCTAATTCCATGTGTATGCGACAGAAGATCAAATGTTTGCGAAGCCATTTGGCGGTCTTTGCCTTGTGCACTGTTTGCTGATAAACACTGCTTAGCTGGTGTGACGTTATGCGTCAGCGTCTGATTTTTGGATCTAAGTGTCAAATGCTTTTCATGTTCATGGACTGAATGGGTCATTAGGTGTTCCCAGTAGCCTCTAGACTAAAATGCAAATACTGTACAAAATTAGACAAGTAGCTGGAAATGTGAATAATAATTATTTCAACAGCATCTTTTTAATGAACAAATTAACTGAAGCGTCCACAAATACAAAAACATTTCAGATCTTTTTGGCATTTCTCAAAGTCTGATCGTCTCTCACCCAGTGAGAGACAAATGGAGCATGTGGTTATTACTGGCAGCGAGTTCAGTTGTGAAAACTGAAATGCTGTTGTGCTCTCTTGCTCTTGCCTTCGGTGTGACGTTTCTGCACATGTAAATATTTTCCCATTGTAAATGGCAGACATTCATTCATTACTGTAGTTTACTTTGTCTCTTCTTAAGACGTATACTTTCTTATTTATCCTGAGATGTGAGAATGTACTTGGTTAAAGCTATGAACTCAATGTTGCATCACTTGTTTGAACCAGGAATGACTTAAACTGCAACGAGAATCTCCCTGGAATCACCCACCATTTAAAGGCTGCGGTTTCGGTCATTTCTATTGTGCATTTCAGTATTTTTAACAGTGCTTATTTTATGGTCCACAACTCAGCTGTTTTGGTTCCCTCCCACTTTTCTCAGCAGCAACAGGCTGCTGCATTCAGAAGAATGCATAAAAACATAAGCTATGCTATAGCTGCCCAGCTCAAAACAGTAGATAGATGTAGTTAGCTAGTTCATATAGTGGAGCTAAACAGAGCTAGAAAAAAAACACAAAGATATGACTTCATCTTTAGTAGTCTGTCAGAAACACAACTCTTAAATAAAGAATAATAAAAAAAATGTCGACTGGATGTGTAATTAATCAATTATTTGCCAACCAAAATGATAATATGCCTGCACTGCATCTGCAGCTTATTTCTGCTGCCAGCAATAGACAATGGGCGTTTTATTAGCATGGGAGTAATGTTCGCGCTTTTGTTTGGTTCTTGCAGGTGGCTCATCAATTGAAGAGGCAACGCTGCGAGGGGATGTGGATTAAGGGGAGACGTTGCCCAGTTCACACCTACAGCCTCCCACCCTGTGCACAGTAAGCAGATCCAGCAGCTCTTTGGAACCAGCAGGCCAGCAATTACTGCCTGTGAGTATCACTGCACTACCAGAATTATGAGACATTCCTGCTGATCAGGACTCAGCGTACAGAAATTGACTTTAGTGGGGAAATCATCCTTAACTTCAGTGCGCTGAAATGTACCAGATCTGTAGGCCTTGTCTGACTAATTTTAATAACAGCCAAGAGTAAGGAACATCAGTGACATTTTGCATTCGATGGTGAGAGGACGCCTTAACAAAGCAGACTCACTGCACAGCAGTCAGAGGAGACACTTCAGATGCTGGAATATCTGATCTTCTCTTCTCATTGGCTTAATTAAAGTCACTACATCACTGTCTAAGAGGAATCGCTTTAGAACTCACTTGGGCGGGTGGCTACTGTGTTTCAAAACACTTGCTAGTTCAATTTTACCGTAACTTTTTCAATACTAGGTAGTGTCTGGATTTGTTCATATTGGGTTTACAGGCCGCTAAAGAACGCTAAAGAAAGGGAAAATGCAGTTTTTTATGGCTGCATAACAAAAGTACAGATTAGTACAGATGCAAATATCACGGAGTGGGACCAAAGCGTGGTTGTTAGCACTTTTGCCTTGCAGCAGTAAGGTTCTGTATTTAAACCTAAGGCCAGGCTGTGGCTTCCTCCCACAGTCCTAAAACTTGCATGTGAGATTTACTGGTGACTCTAAATTAGTCATACATATGTGTGCATGTGAATGTAAATGGGTGTTATTCCCTGTGACGGACTACCGGCCTGTCCAGGGTGTGCAGCTCTCGTCCAATGCCAGCAGGGATAGGCTCCAGCCACCTATTATCCTCCACAGGATAAGTGGTTATTGATAATGCATGAATGGAAAACCATCATTTACAGGAGTCATTTTACCACCCTCCTCTGCCACCAGTGTGCAGTGTTGTTTGCCTGTTGTGCCAGAGCTCCTGCATTTAAGGCGCCCTTGCTTAATTAACACTTAGTCGTGGCTGCTCAGTAAGGTGTCAACAGGTGGTGGTCAGGGTGGATGGTGGGCGTAAAAAGCATTCCTCTCTTACATTAGTACCCAGTGTTTGTATACAGACTCCCATCTGTGGGTAGGTACAGATAACAAATGCAGTTTGTTTAAGGTTACAGAAAAACTTCCAAAATCTTTCACTAACCTTAATTAGCTTACTGCTATGAGTCAACAATTCACAAATAGATAGTGAAGTCTTCCAACTTTCCAAATACATCAATGAACAATTAATTCCAATAACCAAAATGAATACAACACCTAATCTGACTGCAGTTACATTTCTTTAAATATATTGATTGTAATGTAATGTTTGTAGGGTTGCCTCACTAATGGAGCCCTCTGGTTTCAACTGAAATGTAATATGATATGCATCAGGCCAATAACACTTTCTGACAACAAAACAGATGAATTATTAATCAGCACTAAAGTGATTTTTACACCTTGTTACAGTGGTATGCAAAAGTTTGGGCACCCCTTAGGAAAATCATTGCATCAGTTTGTCACTTGCTGAGCTTTTGAAGCAGCAACTTTATTTTAACAAATGTTATACCTTATGGAAACAGAAACATCTCGGTAGTGAAATCATTTTCATTGGTCCAACAGAAACATTTTTATGTATATTTAAACAAAAATAGGCATGTGCATAAATTTGGGTACCCCAAAGAAATAATTCCATTAATATTTAATAGACCCTCCTTTTGCTGCAAGAACAGCCTGTAGACGCCTCCTATAGCCACTGACAAGTCCCTGAAGTCTGGCAGGTGGTACTTTGGCCCATTCCTCCAAACAAAACGCCTCCAGTTCAGTCAGGTTTCTTGGCTTCCGTGTGTAAACAGCTTGCTTCAAATCAATCCATACATTTTCAATGATGTTAAGGTCTGGGGACTGGGATGGACATTCCAGAAGATTGTACTTCTGCATGAATTCCTTGGTGGATTTTGAACAGTGCTTGGGATCATTGTCCTGCTGAAAAATCCAACCCTGGCGTAGCTTCAACTTTGTGACAGATTCTTGAACATTCTTGTGAAGAATC
The DNA here is from genome assembly GCA_005024645.1 of Planiliza haematocheilus. Classification (NCBI taxonomy): domain Eukaryota; kingdom Metazoa; phylum Chordata; class Actinopteri; order Mugiliformes; family Mugilidae; genus Planiliza; species Planiliza haematocheilus. Next base: position 4,671,699 of record SRSE01000744.1, on the reverse strand, counting down.
TGCTGATACTGAGAGGACTTCATGTGGCCCTCAACTTTAACAAGGTTTCCTGTCCCTGTGCTAGCCACACAGCCCCATAACATGATGGACCCTCCACCATATTTCACAGTAGGCAAGAAGTTCTTCTCATGGAATTCAGTGTGTTTTTTTCTCCATGCATACCTCCTCTTGTTCTGACCAAATAACTCCATCTTAGTCTCATCTGACCACAGTATTTTTTTTCCAAAATGCTTCTGGCTTGTCCAGATGTGCTTTTGCATACCTCATGTGACTCTTCTTGTGACGAACACTCAGGAAAGGCTTTTTGCGCATCAGCCTTCCAAAGAGCTTTTCCTGGTGCAAAGTGCGCTGGATTGTGGAACGATGAACAACTACACCATCAGTAGCCAGATGTTCTTGTAGTCTCTGGAGGTGGTCTGTGGCTTGTCTGTGACCATTCTAACCATCCTTCGTCTGTGTCTTTCCAGTATTTTTTTTGGCCTACCACATCTTTCCTTCACAGTGACTGTTCTTCTGGCCTTCCATTTCTGCACCACATTTCTGACTGTGGAGATAGACATCCCAAACCTTCTTGATAATTTCTTGTACCCTTCTCCTAATTCATGATAATGAATTATCTTAGTTTCTTGGTCAGTGGAGAGTTGTTTCGATGCCCCCATGTTGCCAGGAGCATAGGACAAGCACAGCCAGCAATTGCCTCTGTTAAATAGCCTTTTTCATGATTGGTTTTACCTGTCTTTGTAATTGAAGGTCTCACAAGCTAATCAAAGCAGTTTTGGGCTGCAACATGTCAGCTACAAATCCCTACAGGTCTTGAAATCAATGTGATTAAAAAGGTGCCCAAACTTTTGCACATACCATATTTTACATTTTAATTTATTATAATAAAACTTTGTTATGATACTCTAAGAATTTTGGTCTGGAAAACACTCAAATGTCTACATCTCTGTAGGAAATAAAATCTTGTTGCTGTGATCGTCTTTTATAAAGTTAGAGCAAATTATTATGAAATCTTAGAGGGGTGCCCAAACTTTTGCATACCACTGTATGTACAGACTGTCTGGCTTTAACCATAAGGTTATTTGAATCTGATTAAAGTTTCCCTCACAAAAAAAAAAAAAGATATCTCTTGAAGATAGGGTCCAGTAAAGCACATTTACGGAATGAATCGTTTCTCTGAGTTCAGCTGACGAGATTGCTATGATTTTTGTCAGATTATATAGCGATGGTATGCAATTTCTTGATTGCACTGCACAAGACGGGTTAAACTGCTCAGCTCTGTAATGTGCTTATATCCCTTGCAGATCAGCTGTAGCATTATCATTATCGTCACTCGGTACAGTTAAGCTCGATTCTCCGGTTCAGGCAGGTGGTGCATGGAGGGGTGACAGATGAGAGGCAAAAGATAAAACAACATAAAACAGATATTTACAGATTCAGGTCACTGTGAAATGCAGGTGAGTCACCTCATAATTTCATACACCTGCCTGTCTTTTTTTTGATCTTCCACTCGCCATTAATCCCCAGTGATCCATTTTCATAGGCAGTCGCTTTTCCTCATTACCCTACTTTCACCAGGTCATTGTTTTATTGCACCTCCTCTGATGATATTTTACCACATTCTATGGCCCTCTTTTCACTTGCTTGTTTCAATTGATTCTTTTTGCTGCAGAGTGCCAGGATATTGACTGGAACTTTTTTTTTCATGACAGGCTTATCCTATTTAAGGTTTGACTCTGTGGCGGCAAGAAATAGAAGAAGCTAAGGAGAAAAAAAGAGAGAGAGAGAGAGAGAGAGAGAGAGATCTATTAGGTTAGTGTACCCCAGTAATATGTCCAGTGGACTGTAACTATCTCCCCGCGGACGACCAGACATCTCAGCTTTTCAACGGAGGAGCATTGAGGAAAGCGCCATCACTTCAGCCCCTCTGTGCCAATTGATCCAAAATGGCCAATTTCCTGTCTAGGATGTGTGTTTTCACATTTTTATCATCCCCTGCCGTAGTTATCTAGTTGCACTTAGGGCCATCAGTCATCGATGCTGCGTTTAGAGGAAGCCGATGTGCAGTAAAACTGACGGACGGCCTTCCGCATGGCTGAAGATGTATGAGGCGCGCAGCCGAGCTACTGGGTCTTTTTTTTTTATTTTTTTATTATTGTATTTTCAGCGCTGCTGTAAGGTGCCAACAGAGAAAATAGCCCTGCTTACCATGCCGATGACTAAATGCAGCATTTTGAATGTGGCTTTTCAATCTTTGGAGAGACTTCCTGATGTTTGTTCGGTCGGCTGGTTGTGGCTCATATGAGGCTTACTAATGTTAGAGTACAGAAGTGTGGGTTTGTGGCCATTATACAACAAATCTATTTTTACCAGGAAAAGCGGGAACAGTGTCACCCGTGTACAGATATACTTCAACTCAGAATTGACTTTTGATAAACCCAGAAGTCATGATCAAGAATTAAAGTGACAGTTTTTAGATGCAGTTGAATTTAACATCAAACAGTCTATGCATCCATCAGCCCCTCTGCCTCTGTGTGTTCAGTCAGTTCCTTTGTGCTGTACTTCTATATGCAGTTTCTAAGGCATTCTCCAGTAGACAATACTCAAGGGACACAATTGTGTTAGCCATCCCCATCACTAAAATACAATCAAATAATAAAATAGACAGAATAAATCTAATAGTTTGACATAAAAAGAAATAGAAATCTGTAGCTAAAACTGCTACCACCAGTTGTATCTGCTAATATCTAAGAATTCAGTTCAAATGTTGTTGTTGTTTTTTTTTTAAATTGCAATACACACTTTAATGCCCAATAATCGCACAGTGGTCAGTCTTATTCTTCTCAATCCAAGTAAAGTCTATCAAAGGCTGTCACACTCTGTCTTAAGAACAGATTATACATTCAGCACAGGATAACTACTATGTACGGCATCAGAAAATGATTCATCATTTGCATAAGAACAATGAAGGGACACCTCTCAGCGAGCTCTAATGAGAAATGTTCTTGTTCAAAGGCTTGCACTCAGCCTTGCATACAAAACCCCCACGACTTGACCTTTGAAATATGAATATTCTCCACCGTGAGAAACCGCATCCTCGTCGAAAAGACAGGCGCGGAATGTAAAGTTAAATATCCAGAGATGTAGTGAAATGCCATTTAGCTGATGCCTGTGAGTCAGTGTTCCTTAATTCATGAGAGAAAAAGTATCCCTGACATTAGCTAAAGCTGATTTTACCAATACGCTGTTAAAAGCCTGAATGTGGACGTTGTTTTTTTTGTTTTTGTTTTTTTCTCTGCAAGCTTTTACTGTAACATTCTCATACATTGGTTTTATAACAAAAGGCAAGGCAGGGATACTTATTAAGAAACGGTGACTCACAGGCGTCAACTAAATGGCTTTTCAATGCATCTCAGACGTCTAGATACACATTACTGGGACTGAAAATAAATGGCACTGAGATTATATAAAGTCCTTTGGGTCTAATGAAGAAAGATAACCTGCTCACCGCTTTACCCATCCAATCACCTCAACCTCCTTCCTACAGCATGTGGGCTCTGGCTCTGTAACCACATCAACTCGCTTCCTCATTTCCTCCACCCATAAGGATTTTCACCAGTAGAAAGTATTGTCACAATGGACTGATACTATTCATTTACAAAGGACAGTCTAAAAAGCTAATATAACTAACTGACATCCATGGACATTTAAAAGTGCCCCAATTACAGTTGTAATAGCAGTGCAAAAAACAATGACCTGAAAAGTTATTTTTTCTCTGTGGTAGGTTGTTTTTCTTTGTTATACCCAACCCCAGTTCAAAAAGTATTGTTGGGTCAGCGCCATTCATTTTCAGTCACAGTAGTGTGTCTCTAGACATCCTGAGATGCACTGAAATGCAATCAGGTTGATCCCTATGAGTCATTGTTCCTTAATTGATAGGACAAAATGTATCACTGACTGTCTTTCTGTTATAAAATCAGTGTATGAGAGAAGAGCTTGCAGAACATGCATTCAACAGCACGTTGGTGGAATTAACTTTAGCCCCGTCTAGTTTTCATCACAGTGATAGCATGTCAAACACACGGCTCTCCCTGTCAGTTTTCAAGAGAGATTTATTTGTACGCATCATTAGACTCCAAGCGCATGTTTGCACGATCTGAAATTCATGAATCCCTCCTCAAAGAAGGGTGACTGAAGCAGTCAGTTTCTTTTCAGTACGTGCAACGGAATTGCTTTCCCGTGCTTTAGGGCAGCGCATCGTTCTGTCTAATTAAAGACAATTTCCCTCTAGTTGGACCCCTTTTATTTACAGTACAAGTTGTCAAGTGTAGATAACGTTCTGATTTCAGCAAAGCATGCTCGTTTAAAATCAGATAAGATGCATTTCAGTTCATATTTGTGGACAATCCAAATAAACTCTGTTTGGGCTGTCAGAACAAAATACTTAATAAGGTACACCTACCTGTACGTACTTTCAAAGCTGTTTTGACAAAGCTTTTTTAACAGCAGTACATGGAATACAAGATAGAGATACACAAGTTCTACCATTATTCATTCATTACTGTGGTGTTTCACAGTGGAATGAAAACTACTGTATGGTGTATATGGGCAGTCTCAAAAGCAGCAGGTTGTCTTTCTTCATTATATCCACTCTTAATACAAAAAGTACTTTATGTATTGTTAATGCCATTCATGTTCAGTCACAATAGCATGTATCTAGACATTACCTTTACACCTTTAAGGCATCAAATTATAATTCATAGTCACATTCCAAACTGAGAATCATGTTCCCTGCATATAGTCAATATAATGCCTGAGGACATACACTTACGTTTCAGCACACTGCCATGATCATAGAGTGATTTTATGATCCAGAACAAGCAATATATTTATACAACTTCACATAAACAGCATTTGGAAATAGTACATATATACTTTCAACATTCAGTCTGATTTAATAAATAACTAACCCATAGCAGCAGTTTGCTTTTTAGAATTAAATAGTTACTTCTCTTGACATAAACTCAATGTTATTATATAGTAAAATAAATGCCCCTATGTGTCTTTTATTAAAGTATGAGCCACAGACTGATGGATGAGGCCTATTTGTTTGTGTTAAAGTGCAGTTCTTCTGCATCTGTGTTATACCAGACACTGTGAACACATGATATGTTAGCATGTTGCCAACCCTTGCACCCTTCAGCATATGAAAAAGTAACCGCAGGGACACATACAAATCTTTTCATTCATGCCTGCACCTTATGCGTCAAATATGCCAGGGTCACCATAGTATATTCCAGCCTCAGCACTGTAGCTGCAGAGATTTAGCAACATGTACGATTTTACTGAATGCTGGCTGTCTGCTTACACCGTCCTTATCCCTGGCAGAAATGACAGGAGGCAACGGGCTGAAAAGAAACGGTGTTCTTGAATTTCAGAACTGTGATACCCAGTGATTAACAGCCTGTCAGCTGTACTCCTCACGTACATTCAATTCAAGGTGTGTGTGCCTGTAAAATCAACATCGACCCGTCAAAGAATACCTAAGAATTTTAAGTGCAATTAAAATGTCATCCATTAAATATGAACCAACTCACTGTTGTGTGAAAATATGCGAAATAGTGGTTCAGCTCCAAAGCTTGTCCAATGTACTAATGGTCTGCCTCCACACTCCTGCTGCCAACCAGGGCTCTGTGTTTTGGCTAAGGTAGGGGATTGGTGTGAACATCTGTTTTCAACTCCAATTACTGAAATTCTTCACTTCAAGGTAAAAAGTTAATATCTTCTTTAACAACATCAAATGAGTAACCACGATACTATACCAGACAAAGTATCACAGTTCCGGGTATTATCGCGATACTGCTGCCTTTTTTATTATTATTATTACTTTTATGTATTTGTACAAGTTATGAATACTTTTGAGTTACTTAAAATGTTGTTTGGTTATATAACGTTTACTTTTGGAGTTTGGTTTTTTGAGCAAAATTAGTGGTGCCACTGACGACGCCGCTGCAGCAGACACGCTGCTCGGGCTCGGTGCTTCTGCCGTGGTGAGTGTGTTATCTCATGTTTGTGACTGTAAGCCGTGCACGCATCTGGGCAAGACAGAACTTTAGCATGTTGTTTGTTTTAAAGCGGAGCTGTCTTCATTCTTGCCAGCTCGTTCTTGCCGGCAGAAACAGATGGGCGGACACAGCGCGTGGAAACAGCCTCTCATATGCCCGGACGTCACCAGTAACAGGCGAACACCCAATCATTCAGCAGCTGTGTAGTTCAGTTGCAGTAGTTGCCATGTGGGTTTGTTTACAAGGGAGTGGCATGCAGTAAGCATGGAGGAGAGTAGAGGCCGCCACTATGTAGCGGAAACTGGCACCAGTAGTGTAGTACTCCACGGTAGTACTGTCGTGTAGAATTTTGGAAGTGTAATAGATTTTTTTTGCATCTTTGCTTCCTCAGGATGACATCAGGATTATAAAAAGATGCGTACCTTGAAGCAGAGGGAAATTAAGAACACGTAAAAGACAGAGTTCTGTACTTTTAATGGGTGCTAATAGGAGATGTTTACTCAGTGCAACCCAAATGTCATCTCGATATTCAGAGCACATCTGTAGTTCAGTGGTCTTGGTCCAAAGATGCTGCTTTGGTGCTGAAAGACAGCGAAACAGCTTGAAGAAAAAAGAGTTGCTAATTTGGGGGGAGGTCACGTTGCCGAAGAGTTTAGCTTGACTTTTGAAAAGTCTTTTCTTCTTCACAGAATTGAATATCAGTAAGTTTCTTCGCCTCTCAGCTTGACCTACTTCCGACGCGAGAAGAAAGTGATAAGAGGAAAAATCACCCCCTTGCACAATATTTTCCCCTTTCTGTCAATAGCCACAGATTGCAGTTCAAAAGTAGCCTTGTTTTGCATTTTTTAAATAAAGCTCAGGCAAAACAGGCCCAGATCTCTTGGAGCGAAATGTGTGTTTGTAGAAGATTTCCACTAATCCTCCCTGCAAAAGTGCAAAACAAGAATCCAAGGTCAGCTTTCCAAAGGATGCAGGGGCCATATTTCTATCGTGTAAAGGGATTTACACGGTGCAGTTTTGTGAAATGTAAGTTCCCCTCTGCATTGTCTCGCCGAATAAATGGCGACGGTACATGTTTAAGTGAGCAGGCGCCGCATGCTTGAAAGGTACCACCCAGGCAGCGCTTTGAAATGTCTGTTCCTCCTCTAACTGCGCAGTGGTGGCACACATCCTTTGAATTAAGGGAAAAACCCATTTTTTTGTCATTTCTATTGTGCATTAAACACAATTAAGAGTCATATCAGTGTGTCACAGGACATTCCTCTGAGGCTGAAACGTGGCATAAAAGAATAATCAACTGAACGGGCTGTAATGCTGACAGGCAGAAGCTGAGAAAGATCCCTGGAATGCGCAGGTGCCTTCAACACTAATGCCTGCCCGGTAATAGCCATGTAATATAAAAACACTATATTTGCCATTGTTTTTTCCCATAAGCTGTTGCCATAGAAACATGGTGTGTGCATGCATATAGAGATGTTTGCATATGGAATATGAATACACTCAAAGGCTTATCTCTAATAGGAGAATAACTGGGATTTGAAGTGTAATCTGCATGAACGTTAGCTCACCCATTGACACTCAGTGGGAGAATAAATGCAAATACATGTTGTTCTCAACGCGTTACATACGCCTCATTACTGGAAGTGATATTAAAATGTCCCAGGGAATTAATCTCTGTTACTTATGATGTATGTTTTAATGGTTGCCTAAATTTATATTCAATAGTCATTAATCTTAAATATGAAATGGCTTTTGCAATTACTTCCTCAAGGACCTTGCTCAGAAGAAATGACAGTAGGACATCTATGTGCCTTCTTATATTAATGGACAGCCACAGGTGGGAATAGGAACGTCTTTTCTTTTTTAAATCACAAGCTCAAAGTTTGCGGTTTACGAAGGAGAATTCAGCTTGAACTGCGCAGAGCTATGATATATATTTCCGTCTGTTAGTTGGATTTGTTGTTAGAGCTTGTAAACAGAACTCGGGGCTCAAGGGTGAGCAGCAACTTCCTCTCCTAAAGGTTCAGCGTTATCTCCCATGCGCCGTTGAGGTGAGAATCTGCTTTTGAAGTGATTTCAGAGCGTCGTCGCGTGAAGGTCGCCACCCTTCGTATTGGCGGGGGCACTAGGCCGCCAAAGATTATACTACTGAGCCCCCACCCAAGGTCGGAGCTGATTCTACATTAAATATACTGTTGATGCGTTTTGCAGATGAGAAACGGCTTACAGCGGGTGGAGTACAATGGGCAGAGTATTTCACAAAGAATCTACCGCACATTATGAATTCCGCCTTAAATCTAAGCAGAATGAAGCGTACATGACAAACACAAGTGAAAGAATATACCTTTGAAGTATGCTATGTGGTGAAATTAAGCGCTGCCATATCTCCTCACTGGTTAAGACTGAACACTTCATGACTCCATTCGCTAAACTTTATTACAGCTCTCTTTCATCGAGATGTGTTCATAAGCCCTTCTTGATACATGGTTTTCATTATGGTCATTTTATTTGGGACATTTGGCTGATGCTCTTATCAGGCTTGATTTACAGTAATTGAGTGCGCTGGATTTTAGTGCCGTGTTCAAGGTCAAGGACACTTTTACTGGGCACAGCGGCTGACGGACACGTGGGCCGTTGTCGGTTCAATCTAGCTTATTATCCTTTGGCTGTGGGTCGGTATCTGTGTTTTCCACCAGGCTGTTCCTGAACGTGAAGCTGGTCAGGATCGCGATTGTGCGCTGTGGATAAGATCGTTATATTTAAGAGTAAAACAGGGCAGGAAATGATGCCGCCTCTGTGTTCACTCAGTTTTTTTCTGTCGGTAATTTCATTCTACGGTGCATAACCTCAGCTATCAGTGAAGGACACAGACCAATCGACACAGGAAGCTGCTGAACAATTGCTGTTCAGTCTGCCTTTGCAGAAGGAAGGAAGGAAGAAAAGGCAAAACTTATTTCCATCAGTATACAGTATACCTTGCTTTCACCAAATGCATCATTTCCTATTACACAGGAGCAAACTATTCTATTTCCGTAACCTGATTAATGCGCCCCTACACCGCACACATACACACACACGCTAACTAAGCTAACTGGCTTGCCCTGCAAAAAGTGCTGCTTTGTTTCCCCGGCCTGTGCAGGAAAGAACCCCCAAACATATGTTGCACTTTAAGTGGCATTTCTGTACGTATTTGTTGAGACGTACATTTCTCATGCACTACTCCCCTGACTCACAACTGCTAGCCCATACTTCCTGCCCTTTTATAAACGGGGATAGTGGTTTAATGTTGCCTTTCTCTTTCCTGCCTCCCTGCCGCCTGTCTCACAAATGTATTTCTTAAGCCAGTTTTATTTTTATCAGCAGCCACGCTAACACAAAAACAGCTTTTGGCAGAACATTTTCTATAAATACTTAATTGTATACTGGAATAATTACATCCCCGTAGATGCTCATGGTTGAACACAGACCAAAAAAAACATTTCATGTTTCGGACTAAAAATGACATTGTTTACGTGTTTGAAGTAGTTCAGTTCACAGACAGTAGAAGTATTTGTTGTTAGGAACCTCATGGTCCCATTTTCTTTGCATGAAGTCACTGCTTATCTAAACAGATAACTGGATATGCATTGGTCAGTTATTATCAGTTGATAGCCAATGGGTTCAGAGATTGCTGCAAATGCAAAGATTTCCTGCTACTGCAGCTGGCAGCTAGCATTAAAACACAAGTCGACTGTTAGTATGTGGTGTGTGTGTTATGTTTTGTCACTGAGCATCAGTGTTAAGTATTACAGGGCGTAATCCTACAAGAAGGGGCCACAGTGAGCTGTTAGATGAAGAGCTGCAGGCGACATGCCGCACACCTCCAACACCAGCTCCTTTCTCTGTGAGAAGGCACTCCCTGCTGTTCACAAACTCACACCGTGTGCAGCACAATACCAGATCCCAGTTGCTCACAGGATGATGTAGAGTGTGATTGTCTGGCTTCTTTATTAAACCCACTATTGTTTCTTTTGCCGCTCCCAGAATTCAGTGAGATGCTGTATTAAGCTGCATTTGCGGTTTGCACCGGTTGCCAAGTCAGCTAGAACTGTCCCTTCAGCTCAAATTAATTTGCCCAGAATTTTTTATTTATTTTTTTCATAATAATTGTGCTTAGCTTCAATAACAGCAATACTGCTTCTGTTAAATGCCCTTTTCATTGTTTCTTTATCGTTGGAGCAACATTTCTGCAGTTCTCTTCTTCTTTTGCATCATTTGTGAGGCACAGTTTTCTGCATCTACTCATGAACATGAAATATGCCCTTTGAAGAGTTTCATCTCACAGACATTCCTTTGAGCATCCTGCTTACCGTGGATCAGCCATGTAGATACCGTTTCTTACCTTTCCCTCCCCACCTTCTATAAGAGACACTAACATAAATCAAGCTCATAGCTGACTGTCATCAGCTACCTCACTCAGATCAGGTCAAGCTAAACGCCTATTTCAATCAAAATGATTTGCCAGGCATTATTGCAGAGCAGAATTCTTTAAGCACCACTCCAGCCTGCCTCCATACGCTGCTGATCAGTTCTTGTCACATGTTGTGAAGCACATGTGTGCTACACCACCGTGTCTTGATTCAATAAGATAAGTTACTGGGGGTAGGGCATGTGTGACAGTGTGGGCGAGCATGACATGGTCTTTAATAATTGTCATAACTGTGGGCTACATGTAGAATATTTTCTTCCAGAAATACCATTGTCAGTGTGTTACATAATTCAATCAACACCCCACTGCAGCCTCCTTGTTTATACAGTTCAGTTGAAATGATGCCTTATAGGACGGTTTGTCAACCTATGTTTCTGTCATAAATAGCACTAGTTAGCAAGTCATTTTCAAAAAAAAAAAAAAAAAAAACTTACCAGGGTAAAATGTAAAGCAGATTTCCTATCTTTATTTTGTCAGGGAATATAATGATGAAAACTGGTTTGCCCCTGTTTGTCATTTTAGCCCAACCCATGAGAGAAGGGGATTAAACAATGCAGAGACTGCTGTCACTTGAACACCTCTGTAATATCTGTGATTTGCTGCGACTTCTTCGATCGCTCCAGATGAGTGATCCATTAAACCACATGTACTTAAAATGCACAACAAAAGAGTGTGGAATGTTGCCAAAGTGCCGTTTAATGAATCCCACAGACCTATCTGAGTTTGACAACAATCCATTAGAGAAGAAGGATTTATTATGTCAGGTTGTGCTAACGCGTATTTTCCCAATTGTCATTAACGATCAAACTGTCAAGTTAAATTTGAGGAAAACACTTCTAAATGGTCATTATTTGTGAGGAGAGACAGCTCAAGCTGTTACATTTGTAAAAGTTACATTGACACACCTGAATCGTAAAATTTCATAAAACTAAACAACATCTGGGCAGGTGGAATACTTTTCATATCTTGGTCAGATCTTATTCAACACACAAAGGATGAAAGATCATTTTAAAAATCTGCAGATAGATTAAAATATTTAATCGCAATTAATCGCATGATTTTCATGGTTAACACAGCTTAATTGCACATTTTTTAGATCTGTTTTAAATGTACATTCAAAGGATATGTTTGATTTTTAATACTGAGTTGGTCAGAAAATAAAGACCAAAAAATTACAAATACTTTACAGAATACTGTTGTCCAAGTGTCTCAGTAATACAGAAACTATTTAACCAGTTGATTGATCCTGTGCTAAAGGCGACCGTAAAGGCAGATAGTTTAGTTTTGGTCCAGAGAAGGATCCCGCAGAGCTTTGAAGCTGAATTTGTTGTTCAAACGACCGTTACCCTATCCATTTCTGCTTGTTCCCGCTTTGATTCTACTGCTTGTTTGACTGTTACAGGGCACATTTTACATCTACATACATTTTACTTCTTCTGCAGGGTAAAATTATTTACTGTTTACTGCTGCTTTGATCAGTTTTTCATTTCCCACACAACTGCAAAACACGTGTGCGTTACAAAATTACTGTTAAAAGGATTTTGCGTTTACACGTTATTAATGTGTTAGTAACACGTTAATTTGACAGCCCTCCTGACAGTACACTGTTATTTTTATTAATAGAAGAACAGCAATTTAAAGTCAGATTTAATACTTTTACTGATACTACAATTGGAAATATCTTTAATTAACAGAGCTTGCGCATCACCTGAAAATTCTCTGAAAGTTTTCATCTCATACCGTGTTGGTGAAGTGCCGTGTGTTTTAGTTTCATTTGAATTTTTTCAGCAGAGTAATGATCAAAGCAGACGACAGAAGATTTTGTCACATGTGTGAGCGGAGGCTAAACCGTTCCTGTGTGTGAATGTGTGTCGCCGGCTCACACCCACAGCAACAGACAAATAAATAACTACCAGTATTCAGCCCTGCAAGCTTTGCTTATTGCCACTTGGAGCAGCGGCCCATTTTCTCCAGGCAAGGTAGACGGGTGGGGAAAAAAAGAGAGAATGATCACAGAGGTATTCTTCCACAAGGTCAAGAGTAGAAGTGTGTGACAGAAAGAGAGGAGTCAAGAAATTGCTTTTTCATCCCCGACGGCAAATGTAAATCTAAGAGAATGATGTCTTGGCTCCTCACACATTTTTTATGACCCTGTTTTTTTAATGTTTGTATACAACAGACATGTAATCGAGTTAAAAAAAAAAAGTAAATGCAGCTTTAAATAGACACACTTTGATAAAGACATTAAATATACTCTGAAAGCTTTGGTAATGCAAAGGAAATACAAATTTAACAGTTCCTACTCCTAACAGCCTTCCTGAAGTCAGTGACATTTGCAACAAAATCATCTGAGGGTTAACAACTTGACTGTATCCTACTGAAGAACATACAGCAATTTGCTCTAAAATGACTGGCTGGAGCATCGCTCAGGTGAAGCTGGACATCCTTTGTTCTTTTAGACCCTGGTGAGCAGTGGAGTGGGCCGGCGTGGCGCTAAGACAGTAAGCAGACCTTAATTGATACAGCCAATTATTCTGTCTGCTGGCAACAAAGCGTGGCAAGTTACAGTGAGTAGCACGATGCTTTAATGAGACTAGGTGTCCCGGCACTGGTTTCAGGGAGTTTGATGAGGAGAATACTGCAGTTGCCTGCGATGACATGGGAAACAGATCACAGGAATAATCCATTACACCCCCAGTCAGTGCCTTGTGGGAATGCGTGTGTGGTCACGTCACGCTTTGGGCATCATCTAAGGCACCTGCATGCGGAAGATTTATACGTTCCCTGTGAGGTTTAAGCGCGTTTAATAGCACGTGTTATGTTAGATTCTAAATCATGCCTGCTTTAAGGCGGAAATTAGTCTTCGGTCTCTTTGGTCTTTTTTTTTTTTTTAACTGGAAAACCAATCTAGAAATACAGCCTCACTCAGAGCAGGAACCAGCTGTTTGACAAATAACCTTCTGAGGTGCCAAATGGCAGTAACTAATGTGTCACATCTGAGGAAAATAGCATTGATTGTGAAAGAGTCATTTACTCCCTGCTGAGAAGCGATTTGTTTGGTATTGTATTTTTTTGTGTGTTTTCTTTTTTTTTGTGCAGAATTTGAAGGATGGTTTTCCGATACCGGAGATGCGGGTCAGTGGGTGGGAAGGTGCTGTAGACGATGTGCACCCCAGCGAGGTTCAAGCCAAAGGTGCCTTAATGATCCAGATAGGGGATCATTGGAAAAAAAAAAAATGGAAGGGCAATAAATCACTTGCAAACGAGATGTATCAAGGTGATCGCACAGCAAACCCTAGAGCTCGACTTTTAATCTTTCCCTCTGCCCAAGGTCCATTGCAGCTCTGAACGTAACACGTCAGGAAGGTGAAAGCAATGTTAGATAATGGCACTATCATGGGAATCCCATTAGAACGCCCGAGACTTCAAAAAGAGTTCCTTACAAAAGCAATTATGCGACCTGTTTGTCTCAGACCTCTTTCATGCCACAACACTGTGTCAACGGCCTTAAAAGCGAGGCGCTAAGTAGGACTCAAGGGGCCGTGCAAAATGTCGCTGCAAGGTCGCATTTGGACATTTCTGCAGAGCAAAGGCTAGTTTACAAAGGTGGCAGCGGAACAGCGCTCTATCTGGGAAGTGAACATAATTAAAGGGTCACATCTGAGATTGGCACGGGCTTTTGTAGAGAAAAGCTTTGGTAGATGCGCAGTGTGAGGCCACAACACCCCGGTGTTAACATCTGCATTACACAATGGGAGAGCGTCAAGATTAATTGCTCAGCTGTTTAAAAGCTGTCGGTTTCAATATCAGATTTCACCGATGTTTACGAAAAAAATGAAAAACTAAAATGCTTATTGGAATTCACTACACGTATTTCTGATGTCCACCTATCAAGATCACGTTTAGTAATAATAATTCCCTTTCTCTGCTCTATTAATAAACACTTTGTGCCGTCCTGCTGCGTGAAACGTGTTCACTGTACAAACAAAGTACTTCAAACTGAAAGGCACCTCTCTCACACACACACCTCCCGTTCCAAGGCCATCCAGGCCTGTCACGACACCTGAAGCAACTCACTGATGATATAGTTCATAATAATATCATCCCTTTCCTTTTCAAGGGCTGCTGAGTCTGGTGCAGCAGAAATTCATGTAAAATATTAAAACTAATTAAGTGGTGGGAACAAATGATGGATGGCACAAACGTGTTTATGATGTCTTGACAGGGCCCCTTTCCAGAATCCTCAGTCTGTAATTATTTTTGCGGTAAATAATTTGAGTCATAAACATATTGATTTGTCAGCATTCCCTTCACGGCTCTCTACAGATGAAGCAGAGTGCCCCTTGTAGACTGCGTCTGATTCCGTTTTACAACATACATAAAGTCCTTCAACGCACACGGCCAACAAATCACCTGCCATTTAAAAGTGAGAATGTTAAAAGAGACTGTAAGGGTCACGGGTTCAAATCCCATCTTGGTACAAGGCTTAAATGCCCATGATCAAGGCACAAGTCACCTGAGCCACTCCAATTGTGCTCAGTACTCTGCGTGTGTGCAAATGGATGGGTAAGATCCATGTACGTTTGTGAATATATATACTTAGCCAATGTAAGCTGCTCAAAGAAAGCTTTTTTAAAGAGTTTTCATCAAGCAGAAAGCATCTAGCTTGTGAAAACACATGTTAGACGTATGAGGCTGTTCCCTCAGCTCGCCATATTGACCACATGCTTGCAGGCGGTCAAGACGCAATCTTTGATTTACAGGGGAAGAGGCAGCACTACTATCACCATACACACAGGCCAGGCACAACATTATGACCACCTTCCTAATATTGTGTAGGTCTTCCTTGTGCCCCCAAAGCATGTTAGTGCCGTACCGTATATGGTGCGGGAGGGAGTTATGCAATGCTGTGTTGTTTCAGTGGCATGTTAAAAAGGCAAGTTGCTGGGCGTGTGTTCGCGCAGCAGTGTGTACACTCAACTGTCAACTGTTAAGCAAGTGGATTTTCACTCAAAGCGTTACTCATTTTGACAGGGAATTAACCTTTTTCACCACTGATTAATATTTTCCCAAACTATTGTCCCATGGTGGTCCAGAAGAAGGGCTAACAATTTCCTCTTTACAGTTCCATTCAGGGATTGCGTCTTGAGAAGCAGCAAGCATGTTGTCAGTATGGCAGAGTATGTGATTATCAGACAGCCAACAGTACAGTGATAAATAAATAAAAAGGAATATGGCAAAATGCCTAAATATCAGACTGTGGTTTCTGTTTTTTTTTCCTCGAATACTACAACATTAATGTTAACAGTAAACAATAAAATTCTTATATTTAATCTGTTAGTCAGATTCTTAAATTATAAATATAATGTTTAAAGTCATCTTCTACACAGCCGGGCAGACTGTTTGACTACAAGGACACAATTTACTTTCCTCTGTGGGGGTGAAAACTGTGCCACATGTATTTTTTAATGGATTTTGCCGCTGGAATTGAATCACACAACCATAATAATAATATTAATTGCATTCTCAGCTGAAAAATACATTATACACCGCTGCTAATACACAGGGACACAGCGTGTGTCATTCTACATGCTTTGCCGAGCCCACCTTGCCCTATCAATCGTTCAGGAGACCTTTTAATCCTGCTACTTCCCGTGGCACTGGCTCGTCTCCAGCTGGGAGCAGCAAGTGTTTATTGGCTTTGGTATCAGTGGGATGCTTGTGTTGGCCTGCCTCACCTTTAATTCTGAGAATCTCGCCAAGGCTGTGACAAGGGCCCCTTTGACTTCAGCCATCAACGGGAAACTCAGGGTCCAGCGTGAGTCTCCTAAACAGAGTGAAGCAGAGTCATAGCTGCAGAACTGTCTCAGAGGGCCGCAATTTTTGCACCCCGTGAAACAGAAGTGGAGACTATTGATCGGCTTGTGTTGCTTGATTTGTTTGGCGAAGGGGATATTTGAGGTGATATCCACAATGACCACATTTATATCTTTACAGTGTACAGCTTTAGAGTCCCATGTACTATATATAATATATCACTGACTGAGGTATCATAAACATGCATGATGGCCAAGAAGTTTGACAAAGCATGCAAGAATGAATGACTTGATCAATCAAAGGTTAAATATTTATTGTTCACTGCCGATAATTTTTTTCCAGCGTTATTTTGGGGAGATGACATTTGTTTCCTCTCAGCGAGAGAAAGGGAGGGAATTTCATGCCAGGAGATTAATGCTGAGTCAGGGCGGCGGTGAAAGGGAGTCTGAGGCGAGGGAGTGCTGTGAGGAGAGCGCGGGGCAGGAGAGTGATTATGGTGCTCTGTTTTTAGCAGAATCTGATTTTGCAATGTAAAGTACTGTACATACATACAAGATAGTGCACATTTGAATACAAATGAAAAGAAATGCGGGCTTGGCTTTCTGCCTGGTGAGTGAGGCTGCAGAGGTGGTAAGATTGAGAGAGATGTGGGCCTGAGTTAAGGCAGAATTCCCTTGGTTTTAAGGGAATTGAAATGTGCCTCAGTTGTCTTTAATTTGTCTGATTTGCCTCAGTGTTTCAGCGTCTTTTCTTAATTTAACTTGTAATTTCTGACGCTGTCCTCAAATGTTCCCATTAACAAATCCTTACATAATATATGACAATGCCATATGTTCTATTGGACCAATATTTCATTTATTGTGTTCATTCGTAAGGCACCATATGCAATATTACAAAACAATGTTAACTTTTGAGGGATTGTACAAGAGTTTAATGCCTGTGCTCTACTTTTATAATTAGTTCTTTAACCTACCTTGCAGAGGCAACTAGCTAATACAGAAATGCTGAACCGAGCACATGCTGCTGGTCTGTGCTCCATATTTAATCACTAGGTAATGGTTGTTACATTAGTTATATTATTGTAGTTTTATAACCCTTTCCTACAATTTGTCCTGGCATGTGGCACATGTCCTGGAGTGACATTTAAAGTACAGTATGCTGACAAAAAGTTAACTGCTGCTTTAATGACTGATCATTGACTTTCACGCAGACGCTGGTGAAATCACGCACAACATCTGACTGCGTGCTGACAAGAGTTGAGGCATGCAGTTTCTCGCATGTCGTCTTTAAAGCATTTTTTTTTAACGCAACACAGTCATTTTCTACTTTAAATTCCCGTGCCACACAATGCATACCATTTTTACTGCTGCCAAATGTAGACTGACATTCCTTTACAGAATCCCCTAATGTGGAGTCAATCATTTGTAGTGGATGATGAATTTGCCTTATTTTGGATTTGTTTAACTCGGTTTAGCAGTAAGGCTCATGTCACGGGGACAATTGTTGGAGTAGAAACGGCTGAATAGTTTCATGGCTTTCCCTTTCCAGTTTTGACATGTAATTAACCTTCAATCACAATTTTCCTCATCAGTGTCAAACCAATATTCTAGAAATGAAATGCTGAGTTGCAGCGGCCTCCTTGTGCAGCATAAGTCACCTGCTATTTTAATAATGCCTCTTCTTCTGAGGCAAGAAACCGTTCATATGTGCTGGGTCCTCCCACAGTAAAAGGTTTTAATATCTGACAGCATGTACAACCTGAGCTATTACTCACAGAATAACTATATACTCTCAGGAAGATCAGGCACTTAGTGTCAGAGTCACTACGCCATGCATCAACAATCATGAAAAAGTGGGATTAATCACTACGACAGCTGGTGCCAAGCCAAATGTAAAAAAATGTAATGCAAACGGGATGCAAATTGTGTTTAATATTCTTAATCATAGACCAGATGCATTTCACAGCGTGTTTCTGCCCTGTGTTTCCTCCAGCTGTGACGATATAGACGAATATTGACATGATGCATAGATTTGTTGTCTCAAAAATAATAAGTTAATTTCATTCTACTCGGCACCAACACAACTAAACTATGTAATGCATGAATCAAAACTAAATAATAAAAACAATGACGCTGCCCCATCTTCTCAATATGAGCTGCATTTTCATGAGATCTATACCATATACAAGTGTGATGCTCAGTTGCATTTCACTACTCATCCAAGTAGCTTCTTCAGTTCTAAGAGACTAGTGTGGGGTTAGGGTTTAAACAGGTGGGCGTTGCTCATCAGAAACTCACATGACTAGGATCTGTTAAGGTTTATATTTTTGTAGCAACTTCACCTGTATTTGGTCTGCACCTAGCACAGTGTTTTATGGTATTTTGACATAACAAGAAAAAACCTCAGAGAATTACCACATGCTCCCATAGTGAATAAGAAAGAAACACAACTGACTGTCTTGTACATTCTTGCACGCATCTTATTTTACCAATTTGTGTTTCCATTCCTGAGGAGATCGTTACAGTTAGACAACATAAATAAAAAGAAAAACAGATAAAAAGGAACCTGAACTTTTCCCATGTATTTAACTTTGTAGGAGGGATAATTTGCAATGAGAATCAGAGATCATTAGATTACTGTTAATACAGGCATAACATTAAGACCGCTGACAGGACAAGTAAATAACTCTGACCATCTTGTGACAATTCAATGTTCTGTTGGGAAACCTTTGGACCTGGCATTCATGTGGATTATACTTAGACATGTAGCACCCACCTAGACCAGACCAGGCACCCCCACCCCATAGCAATGACACTCCTTGATGGCAGCAGCCATCCCCAGTAGGATGACACAGACACACACACACAAAACAGTTAAGAAACAACTCATAAAAACATGAAGAACAGCAAAGGCTGTATCTGTGGAATTCACTGAAACAAACCTGATCCATAGACAGACATCCAAAGTTCACAATCTGCAGCTTCATACTTGTAGCTTATAAGTTGTGGATATATTTCTTATCTCTGTTTAAGTCAGCTGTGACTCAAATCAAAGACAGAAACCATGAGTGGAGAGGTGAATAGAGCAGTGATCACATTTAGCTAGACTCATTAGCACTAAATGTTACTGTTGGTGGGTTTAACTGCTTGATTCCCTAATGAGTAACTTGAGATGGGTTTTGGTTACCGTTGCTTTCCAGAGTGCAGAATTAAGGAGTCAGTGATATTCTCATCCCCACTGATGACTACCACTCGCCCAAACTCTCTCTCCTCTCTTCTGACGCCGGAATGTATTTGGAACCTCTGAACGGCAAGTAAAAGATTAACACAGGGAGTCATCGAGAAGCGCCCCGTATTCTTTCACTGCTCAGTGTGGTTTAGTTTAGCTCTCTCTAATTACCAGATGAAAGAAAAGCAGAGTCCGTCATGACATTTGACCCCTCAGTCACTTACTTAAAGTCCCAGCAGCCATCTCAGCATTGGCTCTTTGTCACCGAAACTGCTAATAAGGATGCAATGCCCTCCCAAAGCCCTAGTCACTCACACACACATAAACACCAAACACGCTACACTAGGGGACTGGCTTGTTGCTCGGAGCCACACATTGAAAAATGACCATAATGCTGGAACAAATAAAAGCCACCCAATAGGGAGCCAGCGTTTCTCCTAATAATTGCCTCAGAAACACCACGGAAATAATGAGACTCCGCTGACACACTGCAGTGGCCGGCCCAAATGTAATATAAGCTGCATCCAGCCTCTCCCTCTTAGCTGTGTGTATGTGCATAGGGTGTTGCATGTATGCGCCCAAACATTAATGTGTTTGCTCTTTCGCCTCTGCAGGGTTGGCAGGTTGAAGAGGTTAAATGGTTTTATTTGCTGTTGCCTGTTTGCTCGGCTCCTGTGAAATTGCTCTTGTGTCACAGATGCATCCGAACTTAAAACATCCTGAAAAACAGATTTCATCTTTCGGCTGATTTTTTACAGAGAATTATCGTACAGGCAAGCCAATATGATCGAGGTGGTTTTGTAATAGGACAAGGAGCTCTAAAGATTCCTCTAACATGCTGTTAGACTCTGTCATAGATAATGTGACTCTAACAAGCGGATACCTTTGTGAATCATTTATCACTTTGTTGAATCCAGCCGTTCTAAAGAGTCATTGAACACACAGTTAGAAATTGGACAAGGCAGCAGGGAACTTAAATAAACAGAGCTTCTGTCTGGCCTTCAGTCACGATGCCAGGGTTCAAATCTAAAAGACAGCAATAAGTAAGCGCCTGGTGTTGTGACAAAAATACGGTTCTATAGCAAATCTTGTCCTCTGACCTGTCTATGACAAAAAGCAAAACCTCCCAGATTAATAAAGCACCGAAGTTACGTCACTAAAAAGTGTGGTGAACAGCTAGCTCCCGTTTGTGTAAATTCCTCTAGTTTGTGCTTGAACCGCTTCCAGCAAATGTTGACAGATGCAGCTCTGTTTGACGGCGTTTCTGACAGACTTTGGATCGCGGTGGGTTGCCCGCGCTGGAATGTGTATTGTTGTAAATCAAACAAGACAGAACTGTGGATTTTGTTTTTGCTTCTGATTCATTGTGATTAATAAGCCAGACGCTGTGCGGTGCGGTGCCGTGCAAAACTCTGATAGCAGCTGGCAAGACTTCCAGCAAGGTCATAGGAAAACGCTCAAGGACTTTAAATTATTTCCCCGCACGGTGGCGAAGATGGAACCCAGATGGGTAAAACGTGAAGTTGAATGGAGGATTTTAAATGGCGCACTGCATTAATTACTGATATAAAGAAAAATAAAAATAACAGCACACCAAGGGATCCAGTATAGGCCAAAAACAACTGAATAAAGCTTTAAGGGCTGCTAAATGTGCTATATCACTTCATGTCTGGACAAGTCAGAGTTATTCTTAATTTGTATTCCTTGGCACTAGTGCACCGTTCAGTTAACAAAGCAAAGATGTGGCACCTCTTTGTTGTCTCCAAGCCACCATATTTCCCCCTGAAACATGCCAGTTTCAGATCCGTTTGAAGAAAGCATAAAAGCATAAAAACAAGGCGAGAATTGATTTATGTTTATTTACGTACATGCTGAAGAGAAAATGAGGGATTCAGTGGTATTTACTGTATATCGATTATGAGCTCTTTCTTCATATTATTGTCTAATCTACCTGGTTCACATTCACTCATATTCCGGATCTTTACTCCGTCCATCCATCAGCTATAACCTTAAAGATGATGAATGGATATAGAGGGTCGCAGGACCTGTCCCAGCTGGCGACTGCCGAGAAGCAGGGTGCAACCTGGACAGGTGTCCCATCACAGGGCTCACGCAGAGAGACAAACAACCATTCCCACTTGCACTTACAACCAATTTAGAATCCCATTTGACCTAACGTGTCTTTGTAAAGTGGGAAAAAAAACTGGAACACCCGAAGGATAAACTTGCCAACTCCACACAGAAAGTGCCACGCCAGACTCCAACCTTGAACCTTCTTGCTCTGAAGCACCCATGTTAAATTTGATTGTATTACTTTAAAACAAATGTTAGGGAATAAACAGACTATGCGTTACGGGAACTGTCTTGGCCCGAGTCGCCCTCTTGTTCAAATGAGGCATCAGATGCAAACCATTAGTTTTGTGCAAACTCAGACATTTTCACTGTGAAGTGACTGTTGAAAAGTAAGCTGTCTGTCTGCCTAGGATGAAAACATTCTTCTAAGAAAATAGATGATGTTTAAAAAGTAATGCATTCCTGATGCTCCAGTGGAGCTCTAATGAACAGGAGACGACATCCAGCGTGCTAAAGACAGTTTGTCATGTTGAAAAGAGAGGAAAATGAAACCTTGGTATGATACCAACATGATGGAACTCCCATTGTCTGCCATAATGTGGATAAAATATATACGTATGTGCACCAAGCATGTCTTGATAGTATGGATCAACTGATACAAATAGTGCATGAACAGGTTGAGTGATTTTTTGTTACACAAAATGGAACAAACAGCTTGGAATCTCCACGCAGATGCTGAAGAGGTCCCAGTGGGATAGGCGGACAAATGTTGCTGAGTAGGCAGTTATTTCCGTTGATGCTAAAGGATTTCAAGTGTATTCATTTTCTGCTGCTATTAATCAAAATCTATACAAAAAAAGATTGTGTTGTTTTTTAATCTTTTATTTTTCTTTATTACAGTTCAAGTGACACAAGAAACCATGGTGTGTCTGAGGCTGATGTCACTGTAATGAGTCATGTTATACAATAGTTATATAGCATGCTACTTGGCGCATACCACAGTGAGTTTTGTATGGAGTAGTCCTTTTGAAGTGATCCAGCTCATATAGTGAAGCCCATAATTTTTCCATGACTCATGTCTTTTAGTGACACCATTAAATGCATGAATAGCATTAAGTTTGCAGGCACTGGAGAATGAGCCAGAAGCGCTCGGCTCCTATAAGCATTTTTAATATGTTTGACATCAGCAAAATCCACGGGTTCAGACCGTCTTGCCTTTATTTGAAGCCTTTGTGCAGTGTAAAGCTGTTCCATTGTATCATGTTCACACTGTAAGGCCAGTCAAAGGCTGTATGTATCACTTCAAAGATATAAAGTACACAATGGATGGTTGTAACATGTTCTGGACAGCATTATACCCAGCTCTACCCTTAAAGCGTTACAGATGATTTACCTCATAACTCATATTCAGCCCAGAAATGCATTTGCTGTGTGATGCAATGTTGTATCATATAGGCAAAAGTGCACTGAAGACCTCGGCTCAGTGTGTGTTCATTTACCAGCAGTCTGAGGCTGAAGAGAAAATGAGATTAGACCTTTCACAGCATGCAATCACTCAACGGATCGACATGGATTTGGCTGTCAACAATTTACTAAAGCCATGGTGGCGGCTACAAAGTGATTGAAATATCTTCACCCTTCAGGACGGTGTGGTGTTAGTGAGGAGTGTGACCCCAAAACCTCTTGAAATAGTGATTACTTTACCCGTTTACACTACTTCCAGTACCACTCCCTCACCCCCCTTTACTGTCTGAAAAACAAAGGCATGGGATTCGATCCAGGGAGAGATTAGATTTGTGTGTGCGCTGTTTTCCTCGTCCACTTGTTTGCTGGGACCTCTATGCGGCCGCCTGTGTTGCACGGAGGCCGAGTGGTGGCAACATCTTTTACAAGGAGCTCTCATGTCAGGAAGCCATTGTCTGCGTGCCAGGATGACAGGCGAGTAGCCCTGGCAATGGATGGTGCCCTGCAGATGAATAAAATAAATAAGAACGGAGCCATTGTTTCAGAGGCCACGAGCAGAATATCTGCAGGGGTCTGAGGCCAAACTGCTGCTCGTAATAACTTGTCTATAGGGAAACACATTTGTCTTGCTGGCGAAACGAAAACCCAAACGGCTCTTTTTGCTGGATATAACAGCATCCGCAGTGGTGACGCTAAATGTTTGTACATCTCAGATTTTGTTTTGCACCCTGAAACCTGGGCTAAACTGAATTCTCCTATACAGTCCTGCGAAAAAAATCACGTAAATTCAATGTATTTAGGTATTTTGTGTGAGTATTTTAATGTTTTGCTACTAAGTAATACCTCCTAGATTTAGAGGAGGTACCTATAGTTCCTGAGGCTTTAAAAGTGGAGGTTGTGGACAAAATCTCTCAGGGAGGGCAGTCGTGAGAATGCTGGCTAAGCTGACTTATTTAATAGGATGATAATAACAGGCTAACTCCACTTGCCACATTGCACTGAGCAACCAAACTTAGCTGGAATAAGTACAAAATTGAACAGAGCTGCTGTCACGTCAAAGCGTCCATTGTAAACATCTATCACAATTAAAGATACATTTCCTCAACCATCTGTATGTCCAGTGAGTTCCACACCATCTCACTGCTCCATCACTAGTTCATCGTAAGAAGAGACACAGTAGGTGTGGGCTTCTTTACCCGAAGATCACAACGTACTTTAAAGGAAAGCTTTTTATATCCAAAGTCTGTGGTTTCTCTAGTATTCATCGTGGTTTTATGTTACTCTGTTTCAACGGATCTTATGTTTCAGATTGTATTTTCATCTTGGTGATGGGTATTAGAAAAGGGCTACACAAATAATTACTTAATTAACGTATATTGCAATAGCAAAATAATCAGTTACCCTCTCATGTTCTTCACGAGTTCTTTCTCCGTGACCATGCTCATGATTGGACCACGTGCTTGATGACAATATGTCCACAATGCTGACAGTCACTGATGGCTAGCTTAGCACTGTGGTTGAATGTGCTAGGAAAGAACGACTCTCCCCTTCGGTGGTGTGTACTCCAGTGTCTGAGATGGAGAATCACACACGAGGACTGCTTTACAATACAAAACAGCTTCACACATTAATCCACAATCACAAAAGCCCAATGAGTCCATGTATCACCATTGGCATTGACTCCACAAAACAGTCAACACACTTCTTGTCGGACCCTGCCAAAAATGAACATGTCAAGTTAGTTACAGTACCTTGAGGTGTAAATAATGCTTTCAGTGATGATTCTAAATTGCGCTCCTCTGACTTTCAAGGTGATCTCACCAAAATAACAGCATTCCTAAACTCCCTTTAAGTGCCATCATTTTCTTCTGCCATTCAGCCCAACAGTCCGGGTGCCCTTTCCTTTCTACTCTATAAGCACTTAAACACCATTAGGACTTAGCCAAACAGCATCCCCACATGTCAGCTATCATCGTCCAGCTATCATAACTGGGCCTATTTTACCGGAGTTGCTGAATTACTCTGTCAAGGCTGACACCACTCGCACGAACTGAGGAGCCGCTACGAACTTTGACATTTCGAAATAATGGAAAAGATCCCTCTAGTTTCAGCCATTTTAGGGACAGTTAGGTTATTTGCAGAAACTTTCACCATTAAGGTTACTGCAATTTTCCAGGTAGAACCATTCAAAACATTTAGTCTCTCAACTCTTGTATATATACACACTTGTAGAATGCTGCATGCTGTACTGTACTGCTTTTTGAGGGAAGTACATAGAATGATGGACTTGGTGGTTTGTTTCTTTTAGTTGTCCCCATGCGCCGTGCATGGTGTTCGTCTTTTACTTTTAAAAGTAAAAACACAGGAAAACTAACTTCTGAAAAAAATCTTAAATGCCAGGAGAAAGACCTGGCTGTGACCCCTAATAGACAAAATATATGGTCGCATAATAAGCCGCTGTCAAACTGCAACAAAGTAAGAATATTTACATGTAATTTTTCTCTTAACATTTGAGCAAATTGCCATTTAAATCTCTTAAGTAAATAACAAATGACCAGAACGCCACATGTCTTTGTGTCCAGATGACATTTTCCTTTAATTGGCTTCTGCTTCTACCTGTAACCACTGTCATGACTCTCCATGTAATAACCAAGCAGGCCCTGCTGTACCTGAAATTGACTTGACTGTAAGAACCAGGTAATTTGGCCCAGTTATTACATTAATAATGTTTTTAACTAGAAGATGGACATTTCTCTAGTTTACTCAATGACAACTTGGCATCAGAGAAAGAATTGTTAGGTCATTACAGGAAAATAAATCAGAGGCTATCATTTATTATGATCCTAAATCTGCCCTTTCCTCCTCTAGTCCAGCCTAAAAACATGCTAAATCTGTTGCCACATCACTGGAAATGTTCCTTAAATCCATAAAATGCTATCCATATGCATTATTGTGGTATCCTGTAGTGTGCACTGTCACCATCCTCTGCCTTACTATGCTTTGTAGATTTAAGAGGCTGCCTGGAGCCAGCCTTTGTGATCCCCAGTGGCTCACGCTTGTTTAGTTAACGCTTACTAACTACTTTAAAAATTGAACACAAGTTTCCCGAAAGAACCCACTTGCGGGAAACCTCATCCTGTATTAGAAACTAAGTGCAGCGGTTTTGTTGTTTCAGCAATAAACTACTCGCTGAACTGAAGGACAACATCATTGTCCCTGACAAAAAGTATATTTAAAAAAAAACGCAATAAAAATTAGTGATAATGTAGAGTACGAGAAGGCAAATTGGAGAGGATTATGCATTCTCATTTGGGCCTCAGTGATAGATTAAGCCCCAGCATTCAAAGGCGTTGTGTTTTGTTCAAGGGTAGAAGTGACTTTGCCAAGACATTATGAGATAAGAAGCTAACTGTTATTAGTTTAATGGGAATGATAGTCTGCCCAAAGCAGTGTGTGCAAGTGGCATGGGAGCGTCATTTTTCTTTGCAGCCTTTCCCTCACAGTGCTGAGGATGAGCAGCAGTGAGAGAGCAGCAGTCTGCCAATTGTTTTGTGGGAAATCTAAACCACTGAAGACGAAGTGTTGCTCATATGATCACTGGACCGACAGAGCTGGGTTCAATTTGCTGCAATTGGCGTGAATAAGCTCCTTCTTATCCCTCTCAAACCGAGGATAGATTTTTATTAATGTCACTGGGAAGGCAAGTCTAGTGAAGTGTTTATTCTTCGTTATACAATAGGCCAGACAATGCAGTTGATGTTAGTTTGGGGTAATGTTGTGCTAACGATTCCAGAGCAGCACTTCATAACTAAGGAGTTAGGTAGCATTCTTTCACCTAATGCTTTTCGTAGGAAATGCTCCCTCCTGACAACCTTTACTAACTACTTCTCATCTAGCATTATGAGTACTTAGATGCTCTGTGGTTAGCTGTAGATATTACTTCATCGTTATAGCCATCATTAAGATTATCCTCTGGTGCACAGCCACAAAACAGATTTTCATGATCTTGATGACTGCCATCATCACGTCTGTTTGACACCCCTGCAACAATATGGCTTTGGACCGCTCATCATTAACTTACGCTCTGTAACCAAGGGTGTCACCCTGCAAAACCAAAACGTCCACTACCTGGGCCACACCCCAACAAAATACCCTTTGCATTATAAGAGGATGTTGTTTTTGCATATGAATGCCAGACTCCGAATGGGTATTTGGGTAGGTTATACAGCCGTAAGGGTAAACCCCCATGTCAGCAACACCAAATCAAATCCCTTGCACATGTGGTCGCCACCTGCGCGCTCATTATACAATGCTTGTTTGGGACCTTGGCAGTTGAAAGCCCATTGAGGGTCCTTTCCCTTCAACCTCGCCAACTGCGCTGCTTTCCATTTTCACCGCACCAGCCATTTCACATAGCGGCACAATAACACGAGTCAGGGCAAATAAGTGACTGCGAGCGACAATGAGTGACTCACTGGATGAGCGTGTTCTATGTCAGTGCAAGTGGGAGAAGGAGATTATGTGTAAGGAAGTGGGTTAGCTATATTTCCTAACTTTCTGTTCATCCATCCATCCAACTCTGAAAACCATGATCTGATTAACTAGTGCTTGCTTGTTTGCACGCGCTGTGATAATTTGGATTGACTTTGCCGCATCAAAATTGCAATACTTCACGTGCTTGCACACTTGTGTGTTCATACAGCGGAAGTACGATTGGAAAATAAAACTCACAGGGAAGTTCAAGAGTTCAGAAATACAATACTGTAAGTTCTCGTGTCGCTGAAGTATGTGCAGTTTTAAGGGATAAGCGTGTTGCAGCACTTTGTGAAAACCGAGTTTCTAAGGGAGCCTTTGCTAAAAAGGCCACAAAGGGGTGGAGAACAGAGAGATGGATTGCTCGTGCTGTGCCAGTGTGGGGGGATGCTTATGCAAGCTGCCTGTTAATTTAACCAACAAAAAAAAAATGAAGAAAATGATTTTAGTAAGACACCTCCACACAGCTGGATCTCCTCCAGAAACATATACTTTAACCCAACAGCTTTCAGCAGGGAAAGGCTTGTGGCCACGTCTACATTCCGACATACGTACATTAAGTTCGTAAACACAGGGATATCACATCGCATCTATATATAGAAATGCTGTCTGTTTACAACATGAACCCAGTACTGAGTTTTTGTACCAGAGCCAGCTGCCCAATTGCACCTTTGACATTCACCCACCAGGCATGCCTATTTATTTTATTATTATATATATTTTTCTTTAACCTGGGAAAACTCATCTAATATTGACATGACCAAGTAGGCCATGATTAGCATAACCGCTTCACGCCCATGAGCAGAACATCTTCCTCCTGTCTGAGTTGCTGCAGCGCGAGAGGCTGCCGTTGCCGTAGACTGGAATAAATACAGGAAAGGAAATAACTGGACGAGCAACTTCACGCCACTCTGTCTAGGCTTCGGTGATATTTAGATGATATTTTTGTGACTGTGGGCTGTAATTGTTTGCCCAACAAAAAGTAGTGCACATTGTTTAGATGCTCAAGTGTACGGGGAAAGCTTTTTGGGCCACTTGGTAAGTCCCGTTCCAAATGTCCAACAGAAATAAACATGTTACAAACAGCTCTTTCCTCTTTCAACTCTACTGGGATCAATTTGTCCTTTAAATTATTTAAATGCGCAGAGATATGCATTATTAAGGGTCAGACCGTTTTGGCTGGTGGGTGCTGTCTCAGGTTGCTAGCTGTCTGCCTACGTGTCAAACGTATATCCACCGGCACTCTACATCTCTCATTTTTCAACAAGCTGTGAGTAATTCAGAGCCAGGTCGATGTGCGCTTCAAAACCGCTCTCCGGGAATCCTAATGACATCATGGAGGGTTTGTCCGTCTTTACATAAACTCAGTGTTTGTATTATCTCAGCCACACTGCGGACCAGTCTGCCGCTGCCCATCTGACCGTGGTGCTGTCCATGGTGCTGAACTCTCTCAGTGAGCGGAGCTCCACAGAGCATCATGCTAATGGGTGCAAACTGGGGCTTAAAGCTGACTTTCTGTTAGTTTTGCATGCTAATAAAAACTGTGTTTATTATTTTATAGTCTTTTTTCTTCTAAGAAGACACCCACTGTATACAGAGCAGATTTCGCAATTGTTTTCAGTGAGAGGATATGTGTGAATGTTTCTATTATCAGAGCTACCTCAGCTTGTGTGCTGACAGAAAAATGGTACACGGCTGGGACTGGGCTTCTGCCACAGCATGATGCAAATGCAAATATGAAATCTACTCTGACTACTGGCCTTGCACAGCTCAGAAAAAAATATTTGACAGAATCACTGTCTGTCACTGTATGATAATAATGATGTATATCATGAACTACTATGTTTTAAAGGGAACCAAAAGGCTGCAGTACTTTGCTTGTAATAACATCATTATACAGAAATATCCATTCAATATTGATAGCTGCAATGCACAGTACGAGACAGCCACGCAGTGTTTCCATTCCAAAAGATACCTTAGGGACAAACAAATAATGGTGAATCAGGTTTTCACTTTATCTTAAAGACAATTTAGATTCAAATCATTTTGTCTCCTGCTGTGGGGGGAAATCATTCTGAGCCCCAGCATTGAATCTGGCAAAGTGGGAATACAAATGAAGTTGAAGTGGAAGTTCCTCTGCTTGCGGACGCATTCTGTAATTTGGCCTGGAAATGCATCCTCACATCAATACAGAAATCTCGCAATGGTCTGACTCTCTCACGCCGACTCTGAGAAGTGTATTAATGTTGGAATACAACTGACGCTTGCAGTTTAGCATGCAAAACCTCTCCCCTGCCCGGAGAACAGAGTAATTCTAGCATATATTTTATCATCTAATCACGGACCTATTCATCTTCCAGAGTCATGAGTGTCCATGTGACA
This sequence comes from Planiliza haematocheilus, assembly GCA_005024645.1. NCBI lineage: Eukaryota > Metazoa > Chordata > Actinopteri > Mugiliformes > Mugilidae > Planiliza > Planiliza haematocheilus. The sequence goes on along the minus strand of SRSE01000744.1, from coordinate 4,641,669 downwards.
CAATCCCCTCACGCCCAGTATAACAAAAGATTAAGGACAGGCATGCGTGACAGTGTTGAGGAACACAGCAGAACAAATTAATTATTGATGGGATGCTTTCAAAGCCCATGGCGTCACTAGGTATCCATTGTTACCTCTGTTGTTGTTTACAGCTCTTAGCAGGGTAGAGAGGATGGAGACCAAGCTGACAGGGAAAAGGACCATGAACTTAGCTCTCTCTTCTCTCTCTCTCTCTCTCTCTCTCTCTCTCTCTCTGTCTGCCTCTGTATCTCTCTCTCCTCCCTCCCATGAAGTGCATCCTGCCAAAGCTAATTTTCTCTTTATTTAATCTCATTGTGTCTGGTCTTCATTAATCTAGCGCTACTCTAAACACATTTGACCGGTACTGTGAATGTGTGGACAATGGGTTGTTCATTTGTTTTGCTCATAGAAGATTACATACAGAGAAGCTGATGAATTTCCTATATGGTTGGATGAAACATACTGGCAAGCACTGTGGTTTAAAGACGTATTTCAGTTGTCTCTTCTTTAATGTCATATCCAGAGGGAAATATAATGTCGACTGACGAAAGTAGCTGTCGAGTTTGCAGCTGAGTTTGGATCTGGTCAGTTCTGAGGGAAGTGATCTGGAAAGTAAAGCCCCCACCCCTTAAGGAATGGTTTCACAGCCAGGCAGTGGGGAGCTGCGCTAAAATACCCTGTACTCATTGCAGGGGTGCCGTGGCCATGCGTGAACTGATGCTGATGACATTCACATGTAGCTGTGATGCCTGAGTGGTTTTAAGTTGCTCTAAGGGTCTGTGCAGAGAGGCTTTAGGACGTGGGAAAGACAGAGACACACTTTTAACACTGCTGGACAAATATTTTAGTAGCATTACCTCTGTTGTGGGCTATGAGTGAAAACTCGGCTGAAATACACAAGTGGAGAATGTGTCGGATGGTGTAGGGTGCGTGAGTACAGTAACACGCTTCTACCCTCTGAACCCTAGAATTCATCTCCATCTAAATTTAAACATAGTACGTTTTACTTTCATTTACAGTACAGTTACTTACTATAGTTTTCCATTATTAACAGTAATTACAGATTAGTTAGTCCTTAACAAATTAAAAGTCAATTTCAGGTATCTCAAACAACAAACACAGCAATTTGAAAAAACAAAAACAAATTACAACCCTACAAAGCTTGGTTTATACTTCTGCATCATATCTATCTGATACCCAAGAGCCTACACAAGTGGCAAGTGACATCTTGAGCATTGCACTGATGTGTCTGCATAGTTCTGTAATCATGCCATCAAAGCTCCAGCAGACAGTGTGATTTCTATTCCACTGTGGTTTCGCTGACTTCTCATACTTCAAATGACGGCGCCCGGAACTGATGGATCACGCCGGAGTTGGGGGAGCCAAATGTTAAAACGGTTGCCTTTACAGAAATCGCTGCAGCGCAGGAAACGAAGAAGACATTCACATAGATTTTGCGCGCGAACATTGAACCAGATGAGGCGGAAGGAGGCTGAGAGACGCGAACAAGAAATCGAATTTCAGACCAGTCATGATTATTGCGGTCTGCGCGGCAAAGATGTGTAGATAGGTTCCTGCAGTGGTGTATGGTGCACACTGTACCTCCGTCATACCACTGCCACACCTATGCCACAGATATGACGCAGAAGTATAAGATAGCTTTGCTTCAATAAGCATGGTAAGGGATCTATAAATCCAAGTTGTGCTGATAATAGAATATTTTTAAGATGTCCAAAAGTGGACATTAGTAGATATATTTAGCGTCCATATAAACAGAAACAAGCATAAATGCAGACAACTAAACTTGACAGACTAAATCGCTGATATGGTTACACACAGGGTTAGAGGTTTGTTCCAAGGTCCGTGGACCACACACTAAAGTGTCCTTGAGCAAGACCCTGAACACCAAGTACTTGCAACTGGTGTGTGCTTGTGTGAATTAATGTGTAGATGCATCCATGTGACTGTAAATCCGTTTGAGTACCAAGGCGCTGTATAAACATAAAACCATTCCCTGTGTCATCAGATCACTGGTTTATTTTCTATTGTATAAAATAAGGCAGCACAGAGTTTTGCAGATTTCGTCAGTCTCTCAACGTCTGTCTATAATATTGAGTATAATTGCTTTTGACATATAAATCTTTGCACCTTTTGTCTCCTTCTGTGTTTTTCTCAAGGTTTGACATATTTATGATAGACTCGCGTGAAAAAACTAGAGATTTTTTTTGGTTGCTTATTCCTTTTTTTTTTTAACAGTGGAGATTACTCTCAAACACTGACCACTACAAGCAGCAAACTAATGACTCAGAACTGGAACCTCTCACGGTTGAGCAGAGGCTGGTGTTAACAGATATCTGGTAGGAATCCATCCAATTTGTTGTCCTCCCACAAACCTTAGCTAATCAATGTACATCTTGGGCAGTGATTACAAAGAAGAGCAATCATTCAGCTGCTAAAATACACCACACTTTTATATGCACTTAAAACGTGTTTACTGAAGGGAATGAAGTGACGCTGAATTCCCAATATTAAAGGACGAAAGAACAACAATCCCCTTTCACCTTGGTGTCACATTAAAGAAAATGTGAACGGCCGATTGAACAAGATAAGAGTTGACTATGTTATATTTGCTCTTTCTGCCTCACCCTGTAATCGCTGACTGATAGTTCCCCTAGACCTCCTTTAAAAACCACAGGAGACAGATAAAGGATCCGATATGTATTAGACAACAACATACTCCACAGCCAGCCTCCTAGAAGAGGCTGTGAGTTTGCTGCAGCATCTGAAGCCCACAGTGCCATCAGGCCCTCAAAAGAGGAACTGCTGATTTCTCGTGGACTCCCACTCCCCTCTCTCTGTCTGTACTTCAGTCTCAAATCTGATTTTATTTATTTGCAGCAGCTTGTCGGTAAAACATTTGAACCTTGCAGAGGTAACGTGACACTTTTGTTGCTGTTATAGCTTGCCATCACGGTGCATTTTCTGCTGTAAAATGTGCCCCGTCTCTCTCTCTGTGTGTGTGTGTGTGTGTGTGTATGCGTGCGCCTGCGTCCGCGTCAACGTTTGTGTGCGCCTCATCACGGGAGCCTGCAAATCCGGCCAGACAAATCTGGACATGTTAAGGAAACGAGCGGGGTCTAAATAAACAGAGCAGCAAATGAGCAGACCGTGTGCGTATCCAGACACACGCACACACACTTTTGATCACACACACACACGCACACTTGAGTAGGACACCGGGCAGAGTGCGTTCCGCCGATCATCTCCGTCCCTCCCTCCAGCAAGCGGATTGCCTGTGCCACTGACGACAGCCTGTCACACAGCGCCGGAGAGTGCGAGGCTGTGGAGACACTGCATCGTGGAGCCGTGCGCTTTCATCGGGAGCGGTGCGTGGGAGTGTGTTCTCTCTCTACCTGCCATTTGCATTCCTTCTTTATTCCCTTTGCACTCCTCCTCGGACGAGTTCGTGCGCACAAGGAGTCCCATTACGGAGGGAGGATCGCGCCCCACGTATGTGCGCGCTCGAGTGGGTTGCCTGCTTTAACTACTGCTGTCCCCTCAGAACCGCGGTGGTGCCGCCTTGGAGAGAACCGGTTGGAGATCTTTAAGAAACGTCTGGCTTGTGTCTGTTTTTTGTTTTTTGTTTTTTGTTGTCTTTTTTTAATGTATATATATATATAAAGCTGCCTTTCAAGGCGATGGACTTGAGGTAGTGCGTCTCAATTTGAGTGTTGGCGTCTGGGAGTTGCCGTCAGGGAGACATGCGAAAGGATGCTCGGAAGCAGTGAAGGCTACAGCAGGTGAGTGTTTGGTTAAGACAGCAAAAAATGATGTTTTAGCATCTTTTGGTTTTTTTTTTTTTTTTAACGCAGAAAATTGACTGTGTTCAGCGCCTGTCAGTGCGGTTTAATGTGGGTTGAGGCCAAGATTTTTTTTAGGGAGGTGGATATCCAGAATGCAGCTGAAGCCTGGCTTCTCTGGGCTACTTTGGAGACATCGTCTATCAAATGTGTGAATTCGAATAGTGCCCCGTCGGTTTAGATGTCTTCTTGGAACTCGTTTGAGAGTATGCCGATCTCAGATCAGCAAAAACTATCAAGAAAATAAATAAAAATGAAAATCCTGCAAGTCCGACATGGTTAGGGCAGCAACGGTTGGCAGGATAGAAAAGCAAACGGGGACTGGAGTGTGGGTTAGGCGCGTCCTCTGCAGGTATAAACGCATCTAATCCACACAGATACCGAATTCATTTATAGATCTGTTATCTGGTCACATTTTGACAGGTTAATCTGCCTTCCTGGTCATTTCTGCGCGTACGTGTGCACGTCTGGGAGGAAGAGGGCTTTAAGCATTAATCAAATTTAATTGTCCCGCGAATATGAGCGTGTGTGTGTGTGTGTGTGTGTGGCAGCGAGGGAGAATACGGAGTGTGTGTGTGTGTTTTGGGGAGGGGAGTGAAATGCAAAATGTTATCTTAATCTAGCCTTTATTTGGCCACGTAGGCTCTGCTGAGATAACATTTCTCATTGTGTGGAAGTGAGCGGCTGTCGTGATCCTCCTCGTTTGCCATTTTATTCATCTGCAAAGATGGCTATCTGTTAAATGGGCAGCGCGTGAAGGCAAGCAGGCTTCTGCACCAATGTGGAGATGCAGTTTTTTTTTTTTATTTTTTTATTTTTTGATCCTCACACACACACGCGCGCGCCCGACTTGGGACTCGTTGTTTTGAACCAGACAACAGTCGTGGGATCTATATATAGCCTCAACTGCGGCGACACAAGACGCAAGATGAAACTTGGCGCTTGTGGTGCTACACTCCGTCTGTTGTTTGTTATTCACGGCAGCCTTTGCAGGGGGATATGTGACAGTGGCCCCCCGAATTGCTCCCCCTTCCATTGTGCTGCGCTGTCTCTTATAATATGTATAATGTTATGGATGTATAATATATGCTGTATAATGCACAAGCACACTCACACATACACACACACACACACACACAAAAAGTGTTGCGATAGAGTATCAGAAGATTGTGTGATGCTGCGCCTGCGGGCATTCATAAAGTGCTATAGCTCTGTTGGTTATAAATAGCCGGAGGGAGCGGACAGCCAGATAGAACAGGAGCAGCCTCCTGTCGCTGGAGTGGCAGCAGCAGCAGCAGCAGCAGCAGCAGCAGTAGCAGCCTCTCTGGTGTTATCTGGGCGCACCTTCCAAGATGACAGATAGCTGATACACTTTGAGATATCACACAGAGACACGGGCAAGGGTGTGGCACAGGGGGCTTCACACTCTAGGTGCATTATAGCCTGTCCCAGCTCTCTCCCTGTCCCCTTTTATTTATGTTGTATGACTCATTAGTGGTTTTAGAAGGGCCGTGTCGCACTGTATGATGGTTACAATCATACATTTGTCAGGTCATGCCGTTAATTCCTCTGATGCTTGAGACTGTTGGCGTTCACTCAATCACGGCTGCTTTGCAGCAGTTAAGAGGCAGCTGAGGTGTGTGATCCGCTTTGTCCAGACGCCCAGGCTGCCTTCATTAAACAAATGTGCGGCCACTGACCTTGGCTATACAGCCGTCAATAGGATTCACCTCTTTGCCCTGCACTAGCCTATATATAGGACGCATGTAGAAAAGGCCCGTCTTCCTCCTATCCTACATTATTATGCCGCTGTTGACATACTTTATTGAATTACAACACGCTGATCAATGTTTGCAATAAGCTAAACCTCTGCATAGTGGCCAATATAATACAGAGGATCACATATCACAGGAACATAGCGCTCTTCATAACAGCGTTATATTTCAGTGAGGTATGGTTATACCTTAGTATGCCTGTAATTCAATCGCACGTAGAGGGGGAATGGAAAAGCCAACCAATAAGGTCAGATTAAGTATGCGTGCGGCATTAATCATTCATGGACGAAATCAGCATCACACAAAGATTTGACAGCCGACCGGGGCCAAGGAGCAGTCGAGACGGAGTGGGTGGCGGCGGTGTTGCCTTCTCACAGCACACTAAATGACCAGTAGTGCTAGTGAGCAGGCTAATGCTGGCTTATGACGTGTAAGCATGTCTCCTGGAGACACTTATCCTGGGTGTAAAGCTGACACCTACCGCACTGACAAGGTGTTTATTAGCTCCCAGTTGTGAGGCCACGATGCCTACATAATGTTAGGATGACACGGTGCTGAGAGTTCTCACACGGGACAGCAATTATGTTGTTTTTATAAAGTGCCGGCTGCCATTCCACTTGATGCCACTGTCTTCATACAGTGATGCCCGAGGCTGGATGGCATGTTTATAAAAGGCCTGCGGAGGGATCATAGTAGCTGTTTGATGGGAGGGGGAGGGCGGATCTTGTTCACAAGCCACTGTTGTCCTTCGTGGATGTCTTATGAAATAGATAAGGAGGAAGAGCAGCTGCAAGCGTTGACAAAAAGCCATCAGCATTTTTTGGCCTTTCGCTTCAGCAGTGCCGTCCCCTATACGGTAGGGGTTTTCACGGGTTGGGAATGTGTCCCAGAGAGCGTGCATGTGGAGGTGCATGACACAGCTCCTCAGTCGTATGGGCAGCTATTTATTTGTCATGTGTCCCCTGAGGCTAACCTGCCCAAACCAATGCCACTTATGAAAACAGCATGTGATTGGACCTTAATATGTGGCAGCTGGTTTGTCCTGCATGGGACGCGTGTCTGCACAGATGTACTCTGATGTGTGGCGCCGTTTTCAGCAAAATCCGGTGTTGCTCTTTGCAATAATGCAACTGCTGCTGCTGTTCATGGTCAGAAAAAAAGAGATCTGTGTTTTATGGTGGAAGCAGTCCGTGCTGCTCTAACAAAGCTCTTTTCTCAACCCAGCGGTTCCTACTGGAAATGCTGCATTGTGTAAACACACATGAGGGCGTGCAACCCATGCTGTGCCCTCCACTTCACCTTTATCAGCATGATAGTGGCTGTCACTGTGTCATTTACCAAATCAAATTTGTAATCCTATGATGCCGAGCACATTAAAATAATTATTGTGCACGCTGATTCAGAATGTACAGAGGAATGCCACTCATGACAACAACAAAGTGGTTTCTCAGGTCAACCCATGCCAACCTTGTGACGCCTGCTCCTGAAAAAAAAATAAAAAAAAATAAAAAAAAATATATAGGCTTTAATTTAAAGCGGTTTATTCAAATCAAAAGCAGCAATGTACGGAGAAAGAGTGCCCACTAATCAGTGGTTTGATACAATTCTAGTAATAATGTTAGTGAAATCTCGTTTTAGAGCCTTGTTAGGGCATCTATTCACAGTACCCTGTAAGAGCCATTCGCATTGTAAGGACTTGGGTTCGAAAAACTTACACAAGTGCAGTTAATTCTGATGTGCTTGCGACAGTGGAGCGTAAGAGAATTTCTGCAAAGGTGCTTTCACAGAGCACTTTTACACATGTGTGAAACATCAAGTCTGCAAAGAGAAGCGGAATTAGCACGTCTTCAAAAAACAGCAGCGGTGGCTACTTGAGTGCAACTCCACAGGTCTACACGTAGCCCAAACACGGCACCATCCACATACGGTAGATTTCATTCCAGTAACGCCCAGTTGTTTGATAACCCTGCCATTCCTGTTAGCGCTGCGCTTGAAATAACATTTCACCATAAACCTTCGGGAGGTTCCTCGGAGGATGCATCATTAAAAAAGACAGTGATGGCGGATGAGGTTATAGGTCAAGAGTGTGGAAGGTGTTGTTGTGCTTACTAAGGCACTAACCTCTAGAGAGGACATTTGTATTCGCTGTGCAGGGACTAATGAGTGCCTATGCTGGCACCTTTGTTGCCAGGAGGACTTAAACACCCATCTTTTAGATGATCACATGACTGACACTCCGCTAAACTGCCAGTGGGCTGTAAGTGATATTGACTGAAGCGGAGGCTGGGCTCAGACTGGCAGCTTTGGTTCGGAAGCTAGAGCCAAAACTCCCTACTCAAATTAGCCTCATCACGCCACAGCAAACGCTATCGTCTCATTCATTTAAATGTTCATGTGTGCAGTGTATGTCTACACCATGATTGCGGCTGTTATTTCAAGTGTATAAGCTGGACACAAAAGAGGCATGAAGGCACTACACGTGATGTTTTTGTTTGTTTGTTTGTTTGTTTTTCCCGTGGTGTGAATTTCATATCCATTCTTATTTACAGCGCTTTCCCGCTCCTTCCCAGCTGTAGACAATGAATATTATTGTCCTGTTTGATATATCCACATGCATTCATAACTAGAGCCTGAATAAATTGTTCTGCAGTGGCGATGATTAGTATTGTGCGGCAAAATTACAATAGGTAGCATCTGTTCTACTGCAGGCATCTATTCAAGCGGTGTCATTCAGTGGCGATTGGAAGCACAATTGCGGGACCGCGGCAGCTCCACTTGCACAGGGGGCACTTGAATGGAGCGTATGATATTTTACACAAGTGGGTACAAGATTTGTGTTTGTGCCCCACCTTTCCCGATGTAGTGGCTGTTAAAATACCCCGTTGAGATTCAGAGTTCAGAGAGTTCAGCGTTCAGGTGCAGTACTAGTACTCTCCACTCGCTATCCAGGTTACATAGGCGGCCTGAGGAGCTACTTAAAAGTGGAGTTGTCGTTTACACGCAACCTGCTACAGGTGTCCTCTGATTTCAAAGGTGGTAAGATGCTTATAATAGCATTTTAAATGTGTTTTGCCTAGCGCTTCTGACATGCGTCGGGTTAGAGTTTGTCTAAGCAACGTACGGTACAGACCATCATGAACGTCTTTTGTTGCTGTTGGCTGTTTCATTTCAATCAGAAAGTTCCATTAAAAACCACCAGCCCCATTAGAGCTCATTAAGAACATGGCCGCCGCTGTTCAAATGCTACCAAATTAAAGAAAGGCTATCCTTCACAATACTTGGATTAAAGTATGTACAGATAATTCGATATTTTAATGTGCTTCGGGCCCATTATCCCCTTTTTGGTCGGATCAGTGAAGTTGCTTTTTATCCATTGACAGTCTGTTCCCGTTCATAATGCGGCCCAAGACAACAGAGGCATTGCTTTGAGGTATAAAGGGGCATGGGCTTTCAGTTCCCTAAAAGCTCACTTTCTCCATCTCTTTGGTGTTCTCCCTCCATCTCGCTGTCTCGGTTTAACTTCCCTGAAAGCTCTCCCTGCCTGTCTGCTCTGTCTCTCTTTCTCACCCCCCTCCCCTCGCTCTGGCTTTCATTCACCCACTCGCTGTCACGTTGCAGAGAGAGAGCGAAAGAGAGAAAGGAACGACGGAACGTTGTAACAAAGAACTGCTAATACTGTTGATGGAGGAGAGCGAAAGTGCAGGGAGGAAACAAGAGTTCAGATTTCAGGTTATCGACCAGGCTGGGTGGCTTGGAGAGTTTGCTAGACACAGAGAAGCAGCAATAATCTCACCGACGGCTATCTCTCATCTTGTAGGGAAGCTTGCCGTGCCACTGAATGTGTTTACATCCACATTAGTAATCACTTCATGATCAGGATAATCAAATATTTGACACGTGAATTTAAGCGCCTTATTCGAGGCTGTAACTAATAATTGTTTTAATCATGTTTCTTTTTTCCTCCTTCCACTTTCTCTACAAGGTTTTCAAAAATAATGACAAAATCCCGAGTCACGAGTTTCCAGGGACAAAGTAATCTATCAAAACTGCTTTGTTAGTCTGACCAGCAGCCAACAAACCTAAAGGATTTAATTCATAAGGATACAGAGACAAGCAAGAAGAGGAAGTCAATCTTTGGACCGCTCCGTATGTTCTGTAGCTTAAATCAGTTGAACTGGAATACATTTTAATCAAAACAATTCACCATGCCTGCATCACGCTGAATGATATCACATGTTTATTGCCGTTCTTTCCTTGAATACAACAGAACAGTTTAAATGTTTAGTTTTTTTTAATTATCTTGAGATTTATTTCAAAATCTTTAAAAAAAAATACTTTACTTATAAGGCATGATACACCAATCAGGCATAACATTATGACCCCAAACTTTCTAAACCAAAAACCCAAATAATAGCATTTCTACTTCAAATAGCATGGTGAAGTGCGTTTACCGATAGATTTCAAGTGGAATATTTCCACATATTCCAAAGGAAGATGCGTGTGCTTATTTAGTTAAAGAGAATGAAGAGAGCTTCATATATAGACAAGAGAAGCAGATTACCAATAGGAAGTTTTGACTTTTACCTACGTGACACCCGACTGCACTCCGTGGTCAACTCAGGTTATATTTTTCATCTTATTTAAAAAGCAAAGCATAGCTACAGTTTCTAGTTTGCCAGGTTGAAGCTGATTGACTGCTAATGCGTTACCTGCGCACAGACATATTTTAACTCCAGCCCCTGCCAGTCACATTCTGTAACTCACAGGGGGATGAGTGATGGCAGTTCAGCCTGCAAAATGGTGGCGGTAGCATGTGGGCAGGAAGGGAAGGTGAGACTGATGAAAGAGCCGGACAGCGATCAAAGACGAGAAAATGAAATGGCATTTGACCTTGTTGGATGGCGCCGCGCGACTCGCTGCCACAGAAGTGCAAAGTAGTTTGGGAACCTGTGGGAATCGGGAGGCGAGAGAGATCAGGTCTGAGGAGCGCTGATGTGCGGCAAGAGGATGGTAACGGGGAGTTTAACCCCTCCACCTCATAACTGATTTACCGAGGGACTATTTAGAGGTGAAAGTGTCAGAAAAAAGTTATTATTGTGACGAAAGCAGTCAGACAAAAAAAATAAAATAACATTCACTGGAACATGGCGTAACTCATTATACTATTATGATATTAGGTAATGTGCTCTGTATGTTGAGGCAGGTTTCATACCCCAAAAAAGAAACCTCAGGGGTAATCTCCCTCCATAACACAGTCCCTCCTCACCCCGCTCCTGAACCTGTGGTAGATATGCAAATGTCAAATAAATTATGCAGCTTTCTCTTTTGCATTTCCCCGTGCTTGCTTCCGCCATGTTGGCAATAATGAGTAAAACAGCGATAAGAAAAATATGCAGTGTTTTGTCCATTTACTACAGCTGCTCACATCAGCCTCAAATGCCAGGCCCAGAACGGATAGCAGCCCGGGCGTTTTCATCATGTGCACAGCACCGTCACTGCCGCTGTCATTATTTCCAGTTGACTGTTAATAAATAAATAAATAATACAACTAGAAGAATAGAAATAACAGTTTCATTATTAATGAATCCATACATTTTTGATACGTTTATAAATGATTTAGTGTATTAAACATCAGACAATGGGGCTGTCACTGCTTCCTCTAGTCCAACAAACAGTCGTAAAACCAAATCAGAGGAAAAAAAAATATGTGTATTGGAGAAACATTTATCCATAGATTGCTATTTTTAGTTGATGATGAGCAGCAATAATTATTCAGCTGTTTCAGTTCTTGATACAGCGCTAATTCAAATATAGCATCTCATAGCTCACAGGTATGGTGCTTGTTTGTCGATCCGCCACCCCTGTTAACTCATCCCTGGGCCAGCTCTATAAAAAAGAACGTGTTTAATAATCCAGACTGCACAAGTAAAGGTTTTGAGGCCTGGAAAGATTTCTCAGCACAGTTAGCTGCTGCTGCTGCTGCTTTACGTCTGCTCTAAATGTGACGAGCTGCACGCCAATAAGGATAGCATGACAACAATACAAAGATGAAATTCTAAAATGCGTGTCCACAGGGATATCATCTGCCTGCCTGCATGAATGCTTGGACAAACGGCAATGCTCATTGCAGCAGACAGAGGGAAAAAGGCAGTCACTCTCATTAATTAAGGCCTGAGTGGCAGAAGGATCTCACTTCCTGGCACTGCATATTTGAAGCAGGATGGGCTTTGATATGAGTCGTATCTAATGAGGTTTTTTTTTTCTTTCTTAATGTTGAGAGATATTAATCCGCACATATTTCATATGGGCTCGTGCCCTTTAAAATCTGTTTTTAGCAGAATTACTTGAAGGGTACGAAGCTGAGAGGGATAAAGTTCGGATGCGTTTTTCTGCAACTTCTTCCGAGTGGTGCACAAGTGTTGACAAGGGATTTGCGGTGTCTTCGCCAACCCAGAAGCCATCTGGAATTACTATACGGGGTCACCTTGCCATTGATCCATGTGTAGCATGTGAAATACCTAGATTGTCTTTCTAAAAGTGCGATCCCGCTCCCTCTAGTACGCCCAGGATTAGCAGAGCTATAGCGATGTGATTCTCTGCTTTTCGCTATCTTTATGACCTCCTCTCCCACTGCAGGCAGCCAAAGATAGGGAACGGGAGGATGCAAGGACAGCTTAGACAAGTAATTTTGCCTTTAATTGCTTGAACCTCCCACGAGTGTTATTGCTTAAGTACTCCAGAAACTGTTGTTGTTTTTCTCCACATAATCTTTGATTATATGAAGGTCAGCATTTTTCTCTAAGCTCCTTATGAGAGAATCTGCAGCAGGTGGATTGCTGAGAGAGATGAGACAACGCCCGAGAGTGAGAGTGGACGGGCCCCCTTTCTCCATCCACTGCATTTACTTCACAGACTGTCTCCCAAGCCCCACCTCAGCCATCTTACATCCGAAAGTCTTTGTGTGTTTTCTTTTTTTGGTTGTTGTTTTTCTTGTTCTCCTTAGACCTCATTTCCCAGTCTATATCAATAGTGTCATTATGTGGGGTTTTATCTGGCTAATTAAGGCTTCATCTTTCTGGGCGATCTCTCAGAGGACATGGATTAAGCTCCCCTATCTCTACGGTGGGGGCCGCTTGATTCACTGTGGAGTGCTGCGGAGGGGAGAAAAAAGCACTGACATGTTGTGTTTTCATATAAATATTGCATGCTGGAGGCGAGAACGAAAGGATTTATTGATGAGCTGCGGTGCAGATTTTGGAAAATACTACCACTCGGTTTGGACAAACATCCCAGCACCGCACCCTCAAAGTTACCTGGATCGTTTTAATTTTTGATTGATTCACGCCTTGCGCGCGTGTCTGTCAGGACAGCGTACACCGGCTACACCGACTAACAAATCCCACTATAAATAGACACGGTAAAGCGCGTTCACCGCTGCGTCTCAGTTGTCCAGACTGTGTTATCAGCAGAAAGCTTTATGAATCAATGGCTTTCCAGACCGTAGCCTTTGGACAATTCATTTACAATCAGCTCGCCTGCCTCAACAGACACCATTTCGTTTGCATAGCCAACCGGGTGATTCATTTTAGTTTTAGTAGGGACCCTGAGTCACTGTTTGCCGACGCAAGAACAGCACTATGAATTTCAAATGCCTTGTTGTTCTGGGTCCACTCTCATTATATTCTAGGGCTGAAAGTGTACGGATGAATGTGTGGCTCAACACTCATTAAAACAACAGCCAGAACACCCCGGCCATAGAAAGAAACGGTGAACGAGAAGACCTCAGCGATACACAGCAGACCTGTCACTAATTGTTTGCAAGGTTAATTCTACCGTCTGACTTTTCTCACGTTGCTGCGCTGAAGGAGAAGAAGAAGAAAAGGAAAAAAAAAAAAAAGAAGCACCTTTTGTTTTGCTGCGGTGCATAAACACGATCTGCCAGAGAGCTCTGGCTGACTCGTGCAGTTCTCATAATGCACCTCTGGTTTTCGATAAAGCACTCGTGAGACAGTGTTTTTGTCTGAGCCCTCGCCGCTGGAAGAGATAAATCCTAAATGAGAAAACCAAAGTGAGTTTGCGCAGGCAGTTTATTCAAGAGTGCACATTTGAGAGCTATAAATCAAGAGCTGCGTGGTGGTTAAAAAACAAGCCCCAAATAAATAAATAAATAAATAATTTCTTTTTGATTTTAATGTGTTATTTCACACAGTGTCTCGTATCTTGTTGTTCACCTTGCTGAAGGTGTGCTTACACTACATTCTGAATTCATTAAACGCTGTCCTTCCTGTCTCTGAATGGGGTTCACCTTCATGGATGTCCTACAAAAACAAGTATTTGAAAGAACATTTAAAGAAATGAGATGAAAATGACCTCGGGTGGAGGCTGTTCTGTTATTTAATTTCTTTTCTAGAGTCATGTTGAACAGAGTGGCGAGATGTGAAATGGTACATACAGAGGTGGGAGGAAAGCCTTGGGAGGCGGATGCCGCGGTTCTTGTTTTAATTTGTTCAGTGCTGCTGGATTCTTTGCTTGAATAGGACTGGCTGTTGTGGTCGAGGGCCGCATTATTAGACGTCCCCGCCACCGATATGAAGTATGTACTCATCTATTTGTAAAGGGAAATGAAAATGAAAATGCTAGCTCCAGTGTGATGAAGAACAAAAACTGTTAGGTGCTCAAGACTGATACAGCATTTTAAACAGTGATATTTTATTTTACTTTCTCATGATTGAGGTCGGATAAATGATTTACTGGCCTGACAAGTTGAAAACCTTTACTGCAAGATACTGATGGTTAAACATCACAAGGCCTGGTGAGCCACGCTGTCTCAAATAATAAAACGAATAGAAGAATACTTCTTGCTAACGATGGAAGGAATCTGCCTGTGTTTCTGCTCGTTGCATTCCTTTACAGCGATTCATCTGATATACTTCATGCAGCATGTTGCCACTGGAGCACAACGTTGAGTTTTAAGTCATTTGAATGAGATGTTACGTGTTTTTTTGTCACAAATTTGCAATTTAGAATAGTTTTTGATTAAGATAATTCCGAGTATTATATTGTACTGTAATATAATTTCCCTTTGATGGTCTATTATACATTGTCTGCTGCAGATCACTGACTGCATTCCATCTCTTTATAGCTGTTTGGTGCGGTTCTCAAGAAATCTGCAAGCCGTGATCGCCTCTTTACAAACCGGCATGTTTTAAAATGTCACTGACAGACTGGACTGGATATTTTAAGATGATATTTGCAGATATAAATACCAAGAATTGTGACTGCCACACTGTATCCATTTTACAGATGCTGCAATGATGCCGTTGCTCATAAAGTCACATATCTTTAGCATGTCTGCGGAGCGGTTTCTTATTTATCAGCCAACATATTCCCTCATACTGATTTGATTCAGATCTCCTCTTACCTAAACCTAGCCACTGCAGTCATGAAATACTTGAAGGTTTTTGCATTATGTGTTTTCCTATCTTCTACCCAAACCTCTACTCTACAATAAACATGCGGAATATAAGGCAGCAATATCTTCTATCGTCATTTTACTTCAACAGTGCAAAGAGCTTTCCAATCTTTTACTTGTAGTTAAAATGAATGACATAATGAATAGTGATATTTTATTTTACTTAAAAGGGAAAATGCCAGCTTCAGTGTGATGAAGAATATCAAGACAAAGTGAACTGTGTGGGCACGTTAGTTACCAGTATCAAGACCAGTACAGTATTTTGAAGAGTGATATTTTACTTTCTCATGATTGAGGATGGATAAGACATAGACATAATATGATGATAAATTATTTACTGGCCTGACAGGTTGAAAACCTTTACTACAAGATACTGTAGAGATACTAGATACAAGATACTACAAGACGGTTGAACATCACAAAGGGCCTGGTGAGCCACTGACTGTGCGCTGCAGCTTCTCAAATAATAAAACAGATTGAAGAATACTGAACATCCTGCTAACAATGGAAGGAATCTGTTTGTTGGATTTCTCGACAGCTGGTTTTGCAGTCTGTCTTTCCTATCTTCCATCCAGCCATCTACTCTATAATAAACATGTCAAATTACATTAAGTTCATAGCTTGATCCTTTTTCTTTAACTCCGCAAAAAAGCTTTTCAATCTGAAAATCATTTCTTTATAAATACTTGTAGTCAAAATACAGGAATGTTTCACACGACTTCTGCATTGCTGGAGCTTCCCTTTGCTACAGTGTGCAACGGCAGTATTCTAAATTGTCTGATCCCAGTGCATTACTGTGGCATTTTCTGCATCAGGGTCAACCCTCTATCAGCTAATTACAGCTCATTTCCCTTTAAAAGGCCCCACTGTGAGCTGCAGGCTCGGCTAAGCGAAGGGGACATTTTCTTCGCCACACTGGGAGAAAAGCCTTTAGATGCCAGTCACAATTAAAGTCAATACGGCCCTGAGCCTCTCTCCACACTGTGCCCATCACACTTCCAAGCGGCCCGATAAGTTATAGCTTAAATTATTCATCACGAAGCGAAGGCATGTTTCCATGTTGACTCGCTTAACTAATTGAGGAGCCAGTGCAGCTTGCGGTGTAGTCCCTGCTATTAAAGATACATCCTACAGACATGTATGGAGGAGTTGATATAGCGCTTGGTTCATAAGGCAACATCAGAGCTCGCTCAAAAAGAAGAGTACACTTACACACTCAAGGCAACTGACAAATGCGCTCACTTCAGTGAAGGGAATAGATTTACTCACTCACAAATTGAGTGAGAAGAGTAATATGTTACCCCCTCCTCCCTTCCACACACACACCTCCTCTCAAAAACGTTCATTTATCCTCCCTCCACCGTTGAATTAATTTGTGGAGATATTCAGCAGGGGTCTTATGTTGAATTTGCACAATTTTAACGTCTTCACCTTTCAAATAGCGTCTCTTTCCCCCACAGCCCTACTCGGGGACTGTTTTTTGATTTGCATAAGTACCGTCATTCTTAAATTAAATCTGACACTACGTCCTGCCGAATGCTTAGCGCAACAGAGGAGGTAAGGGCTTGATTTAGCCACGTAGTATTTCTTCTTTAATTCTGTGCGAAAATGAGGATTATTCAAATGCCTTTGGAGGTTCTGGAGGGATATGTGATTTAGTTGGACGGGGATTTTTGTTTGTTTCATATTTTATATGTTCTTCAGCTTGGCATTGTCGGCAGTTGTTGAATTTCAGTCTTTACAGCCATACATAAAAGTTATATATCTGCAGAACTGTGCAAACGATTTTGGCATTTTGGAAAATATACAGCTATATTTTGCCTAAAACCTTTGCAGAGCACTGTAGAAAGTATTTCAAATAAAACATTTAATTTGAGCATTAAAAGAAAAGAAAAAAACAACTGAAGCCGTCAAAGGAGTTTTCAGGTGGCTGCAGGATCTCATTTTGAAACGTGCTTTGGTTTGATTCCCTCGCAGCTGCCTCTCGATGCAAATTGGATTTAAAATTGTGCAAAGAAAGCTGCTGCCTGGTGGAGGTGAAGAAGAGATGGGTGATTACATAAGGAAATGTTTTCATGGCTGTTCATCAAAGGGGCGAAGGGGGGACCTGTTTACTCGCCTAAGCTCCTTTGCCTTTCACACAATAGCCGGTGAATTCATTACAATAATAACGGCGAGACGTCAGTGTTTCTTCCTAATCGGGAGCTTTATGTCAGAGAAGGAAGTTTTTCTTCATTTAATCTGAGCTGAAAAGACACTCAGGGACACAGTTTTGGTTCACAAAAGACAAACCTTGACTACAGGTATCCAAATTGTTGTTAATTGCGGGCTTTAATTACGGTGCATACTACGCACTCTAGCGCAAGCAATCTTCCTCATTTTAATTCTGAAGAATGGGAAAGGGTTGCCATAGAGCTTCAACATAGACTCAGGGATTGTTTTGTGTACTATATGATCTAAGGCAGCACCAAAGTCAAACATGAGCAGATGATTTTGTTGGCAATCCTAAATCCTAAAACACCTTTGATCGACAATCATTTTTGCTTATTTGATCATCTGACTTAGTTGGCAGCATGATCATGATGTAATGAAGCACAGAATTATGTCATCGTGCAACAGCCCGTCCTCACATTTAGGTGTCTAGAACATATTTGATATGTTTGCTTGATAAAATCACTTCACTAATTAATGATTTATTAAACTTGGATATGTGTATCGACTAAACAGCAAATCATCTATGTAAGAGCAGTCTTTAAGCCTATATTCATATTCAGTGGAACAAAGTTTGATGTAAAAATTGCATAAAACACTATGACAAGTGCTGCTGACTGACAAAAAGCATATTCTCTTTGGCCCATTTCTTAAAACAGACTTTCTAAAAAGCACCTCATGGGGCCTTGTTAGTGCTTCCGTCTCTGTCTTTCCAACTAAACTAAGCAGAATAGGCCAGACTCTGCCCACACGCTGAAGCACTCATCCAGGATCAGTATCCGATATAAAATATAAAGCCGGGTGACCTTCAGCGGTTATTGTTTCTCCTACATTTATTGCCACGGCTGCGGTGTTTTCAGGTGCGCCTCCGGAGCACAGAAGGTCGGCGTCCCCCGCGGTGTTCGGCGAAGAGTCCGTGTCTGACCGCGTGCCCCCTTGACATAACTGCATCAAGTCTCGACGGCTCTGTCAGCAAGTTGTCCCCAACCCGAAAGATTAGCGAGACTAAGAGTGGGAGCTGCAGACTTAGGGGACAAAACAATACACACAAATTTCATAGCATCTGTGTGTGAACGGCCCAGGAAGCATGTTCTCACAGCCTCTTGTGGGGGAAAAAAGGGAAAGGCCATTCCAGAAGAGTTCTCTTTGGGAGAGCTCAGTCTTTCTCTGCAGTCTTAGTTACTTCATTTCAAGATTAAAAGGCTCAACATTCACTTTCAGTTGATGTCACAAGACTGACTTTATAATAATGTTACTGGTGAAATCTGTCACGGGGAAGATAGAAGGGCACACCTAGAGGAAGTTGGGGAATATTGTTGATGCACCGTAGGGTCTTCATTGGTTTCAATGGGTTGTAAAAAGAAGTCGCCATATGGGGGGGACCTTTTTCTCATTGCTGGGGTGTTTTATGATCAAATATCTGCAACACTCAAGATCAAGTTCAGCTGTCTATTGTGTTTAGTGCTAATTTGCAAATAGAGCAGGCTAACATGCTAAGCTAATGCTTACAAAACTTTAGGCCTATTGTGAGCAACTGTTCCGTTATTAGTTTAATATTTTATTATATTTTAAACACTGAACTAATTGATTCATCCCCAGTTTGGCTGCTTACACGGGTACGGAAACATCTCTTTTGATGTTAAAGTGCTCAGCAAGATCCACAACAAACATGTTAACACACAGCAAAAGGTATCGCCGGCATAAATCAGAGCCAGTGTCAGAACAAGTTTGTGTAATACTTCATTGTAGAGGCATTTAGAAGAAGTGTGATAAATGTTACATTAGTAGAGAGCAATTTGTCTCATTTTAGGACCTTTTATGTCTTAGATAAGTCTATTAGTCACAATGTGATACCACTTATATGTTGGATTTTCTGGGGCGTACATGCTGCATTAGTTAAAAGGCATCTTTTTAAACTTATTTGGCCGTTGCAGTTGAGGAACTGTGTGAACCTGGATACCTCCAAATCATCATTTTAGAGACCATTCCACCCACACTTTGTTTAAACCACAGTATTAATGCACCTGAACAATGACCTGAACAACTCAGCCTCTTTTTGTCGGTATCAAACAGCTTTCTGTAGATGATGTAATTGTCAAAGAAAGAAGGGATTAATGTTATTAGAGCTTTATTTTCTATCTAATATTATATAATAAATATTTTTTCACAAACCACAACAGATGTTCTTTTTTTATTTTTATTTTTTTAAAAAGACTTTAGGATGCTGTAAAAGAAAAATGTGTGCTTTCATTAGTGAGAGCAGATCTGGGTTTTCCCAAAATCCTGGTTCCACCTTATGAAAGTCGGACATTCTGTAGGCTGCTCGTCTTTGAAAATACATCTCCTTAAGAACAAGGGGCAAAAAAATGATTCTCTGTACAGAGCATTGGAGATGAGGCTAATTAGCTTAATAATGAGTATCATATAAGGACACACTCTCACCCACTTGCACGCATAATATCCAACCACTAAAAATAAAATAAAATTATAAAACAGAGGGCAAAAAAGAAGAAGACCAAATTAAGAGCCTGGGTTAACTTGGCTGTAATGAAACATGACTTTCAAAGTTCAGACAGCCACAGTCATTAGAGCACTGATCTCTGCACACAGTGTCGCCCATTCCGACACTGACGGTGTCATTAGCAGTTTGTTTTATTACCTTTCACCGTCTGTAAATACATGTTCTTATTCACGAGCTAGAAAATACTTTTGAAAAGTAAATATGAATAATTTAACCAGTTATGTTCGTGATAATAATGATTAGCAAGAGTATTTATTGCTATCCACTACCACACACAACCTCCAAAAAGAATGGAGCAAAGGTCGATACAACTTATTGGAAATCAGTGGTGCTAATGGTCACTACTGACTGATCTTAAAATGAGTTACCTGGTTGATCAGTTAATCATGAAATGTTACTGGTATTAACAATTAATCTCCAGGAGTCTGAAGATTAACTGTTTATGATTTTGGCCCAAATTTCTACAACAGCACCTTGATTCAAAGCAGTTAAATTGCAATAGGGAATACAATGAGAGGAAAAAGTAATTACCAATAATGCAATGAAAATAAATGTTCCAGTATCACTCCCACTCCCTCATACTGTAAGCACTCACAGTGACTGGTTAGGGAAACTCTGTGGTACTACAGGTCCTCAGGGATTTGAGATTACATCTGTGACTTAACCAAACACAACTAGAAGTCTGGATCCTAGAGCCCTGTTTAGTGTGAGAGTTGAAAGTTTTATACACCACTCAACCACCCCAAGCACCTCCTGCCAGTCATAAAGACTGTGTCTCTGTGGGGGCTCTTCTTTGATGTGTTGTATTTTGCTAAACAGTGCTTCTAGTGTTCATTTTGCCTGACCTACAGTGAGAGTAGACTCAATTTTAGATTTAGTATGAATTTCTCTCGCAGAAACTGCTGCAGTTTTGCACACTCATGATTCCCTCTTATTAAACGTATGCATTGCTGTGGGACGGAATAAGGCATCAGCGACCAGAGGTACTGAAACGATAAATGAACCTTTGCAAGGTGAAGTTCAGGAGGGACATGTCGACAGGTTTCACGGCAGAGTTTTGTCAGGACAACAGCTGGCCACTGTTGGAAATCTGCACCTTGTTGCACCCGAGCAGCTTCTTCGCCTGGATTAGGGCATTGCTGTCCATCTGTCGGGCGTCGGCTTACATTTAAGCCCTGCCATTTCACAGGTCTAGAGCCAGCCTGCAATCCCAGCAGGCGGCTTAGTTTCTCAATGACACGATGGTAACCTTTCTCTCGGAATTTAGCTAGGCAATACTGTAGCGGCGTGAAAGTGATCTCACTCACAGAGCTAAAGGTCAGAAACTCTTAGTTAAAATGAATTTAGTCAAAGCGTGGTCTGTGTTACAAGTAGAAGCTGCTACATATGGTAGAAAACTGTACCAAGAAGCATTTTAACTGATCTTAATCTCAGCAGCGTGACCTAACATTTCCTTTTTCCTGGAGCACATGGCCAGATTAGTTTTGACATAAAAATTGATGGCTGTCTATAGATGATGTTTGATACAAATATCATATCACAATAATAATACATTACATAAATACCAGTTCTGCAACTTGTTGAAGAGGAGACAGTGGACTAGGGTGAATGTCCACAGTTGGAAAAAAAACTGTCAAATTAATTTAGGTAGCATAGTAAATAAAATTACACAGCTGCATCTGGCCATTCTGGATTAACCTGCTAGCTGATTAAGCAGTATGCAGAAGAATGGGCTTTAAAGGGTTTTAACACTTTGCGCGGCAGATAACGTCAGCGTCATCTCACGGATTTGCCATAAGCTTACAGGTGTTTAACAATGGCATTAAACAAGGCTCAGGAGTGATGTCTTGTGACAGGTAAACCAAAAGCTCTGGGCGGTGGTTAAGTCTCAGCAACACCTATCCCCTGCTTACAACGGATCGTGCTTATTGCGATGAATTTAATGGTGACTGACAGCCTCATTCAAATGCACGGCTTAAGATTTCAGGGAGTGATGGGATGTTGAATGCGAAAGCAACGTGGGCAGAAAACAATCAACAACTTACATCAACTGGGGACATGAACCCTGTTTAATACTCATATAAAATGTCTAAGCTGAGCTGTAATCCTATAGAACTATAGCAAATTTATAGGCGGGGGGACAAAATTACAATTTTACTGTATATCTGCTTAAGTTTTATGCCTATATATATAACCAGCAAAAAACAAACAGTTTACAGTTATAAAGTTATTCTGTCTAAAGGCACATCTTTGTCTATTCAGTTTTGATTGTGCATCTGGTTGCCTACTCTTGCCTCTACACATAATAAAAGTGAAGCAACATCATCAGTGTCCCAGACGATGTTGGCACAAAGGCATTCATCTCAACATCCACTGATCTAGTTATTACTGGTCTTGGACCAGTGGGTCCTCATTTACCCGGTAGCGCTGTCTTATTTCTCCAACACATTCATCCTTTTGAGAAGCACACCCCCTCTCACTTCACCTCAATTAATGTAATTCTCTGGGAGCTCGCTGGAGTGCTGATTGGAATGAAGACCAGGCATTCACACTACATGCCTGCGAGGGAACGATAACGCCAGATCATTAACAAAACAGAGCTGTAAATGTTTACCCGTGGATGGCATTCTTCATCTTAATGCGTCCTTGTCTGTCCATGTTTTTCCTGCACACTTGCTACTGAAGCCATGCGTCATATACTTTCAAGCTAGCCCATTACGGGAAAAAATAAATATGGGCACACACTTGGAATGGTCTCAAAACGTTTCTCCCATTTTTTTTCCTATAAAATTTTACTCCAATAATTGAGCTAAGTATGATTGAGTAATCGAGTGCTATGCTGTTTTAGGGGGATTTGTACCGTGTGTAGAGGAGTGGAAGGACTTGTTAAGATGGCGTCCTAGGGTGCATAACATGCTGAAGCTGCAGTCACAGAGCTTTACCAACCTGGGATTATGATTTGATAATTTACCTGATTGGGTTTCAGTATCATTGCTAATAGAGCTGGACATAATAGCATCTCACAGATTATATCCAGTGTATAATGGCCACATGATAGAGGCTGACATATTGAGCTGAGCCTGCGATAAGACCGCCTCTTCTTCCTAGGTGCGTTAGCAACAAACCACTCCGTCTCACAGCACTCAGCCCCGACTTGATCAATGTGGGTTTAGGTGTAAGAATGATTACATATGGCTGGAGGCAGCATCCAGCACAGAAAGCTCTGGTGCAGGTCCCTGATCTCAGGCGTACTCTCATCTGAGCCTGCTTTGACATCACTTGATTACAGATGGTATCATCAAATCCCCAATCTGAACTTTGACCTCTGAGCGAATAAAATGAAATTGAGCAAAGTAAATTTAACCCATAAACCCCCCTTTATGATGAGTCTGATGTCCAGTTGTCTGTTGGTTTGCTGGAGAATAGCAGTTATTAGCGGCGACCACAATGGCAGTAACATGTCACCCCATAATTAACTGTCAGCCATGATATCACAGATTCTATTCCCCTTTCTCTACAGTCTCAATCTGTCACATGTGATGTGGTTCATCAGATGTGGTGAAGCACAAAAGTGCTTTATCCTTCTTTGGAGACCTTCGGTGAATCAGAGAGAAGCTCCGTGTGGCTGATTGAAAATTGACTTTAAAGAAGAATTTAGAACAAGCCATTAAACTGCGTACCACTGGCTAAATTCTACGTGTTGTGACAATAGCCATCACACACAGACAGGATTCCCCCAGAGACATGTCTTAAGATGACTGCAGATTAGATGCGAAGGATTTAGTTCTTTTTTCTTTGGCATT
The DNA here is from genome assembly GCA_005024645.1 of Planiliza haematocheilus. Lineage (NCBI taxonomy): Eukaryota > Metazoa > Chordata > Actinopteri > Mugiliformes > Mugilidae > Planiliza > Planiliza haematocheilus. Next base: position 4,618,006 of record SRSE01000744.1, on the reverse strand, counting down.
TTCTCTTGACTGAGTAGCAATGCTTCCCCTTGTGATTCAGTGTTGGAAATAACTGCTTTAATGAAACCCGGATAATACTGCCCCCCTTAAACAACTAATATCTCTTAACTGCTGTCTGCAAATTATACCATTAATGATGTTCAGTTCACAGTATAATGTCCTTGGTAATGTCTCCATTTTTTTCATGTAACTGGGAATTCTGTTAATTGCATTGTTGGTGGAAGGGAGTCGCACTAACAGATGGCACTGAAATTAAATATGGTCTGTTTTTTTGCTGTTAAACCCTGTATTTATCTCTCTGAATTCCATTCCCTGGTGGTGTGTGGTCTATATTTTATCCTAAGAGATTGCGGGAGCCTACTGTCAGCCACAGCACATACATCACATCTGCCACCATCCATCTTTGATCGCGTCTTCTTGCTACGCCCGCTCCACCTCCTACTGTTTGAACCGCAGATTTAGACTTGAAGTAGAACGAATTCCGTATAGGATAAAAAAAACACATTATGGTAGCAGAACAAACACAGATGTGCTCAGCATATGTGTCGGTGGCACAGCGTGACTTAGATTAGTGAAAAATGCGGTTAATTCCACTTGAAGCTGTGCCCCTTCACTTCAGATCAGGCCGATAGCATTGACTGATTGATGATCTGCAACGTGTGCAGTGGGAATGATGTTCTGCATCCCATAACCAACACAACGGGGGAGTAGAGCAAGGTCTATGTAGATTACTACATGATTTTGCCTTTTTATTTTGTAGCTAGGCTCAGTACAAATACTTGCTTCTCTATATACTGATGGTAGTAGAATGTTTTGCACGGACTGGACCTACTTGCATGTAAAATACCTTTTGAAGCTCTGTGTAGAAAAGTGAAAGATGTAGAATTCAAAATTGTCAGCACTCAATTATGCAAGCACATACCTTACTCCAGGCAACCTCTATTCATCTTTAGTCCGCCCATGAATATTGCAGCAGGATTCATACTCTGCGAGTGCTTCTGTCACATGAGAATGCCGTTCTTGTAGCGCTTGTGAAGGCTGAACTAACCAGCTGTCAGAAGAGGCACAGGATGGCCAAAAGGAGGTGCTTTAAAGAAGTTCAGACTGCTGCCAACCCCCTCCTTTACATGTAACAGGAAACGGAAGTATCAAGCAGCAAACGACAATTTTGAAAATCTTTCCATCACTCGGTGGCTTCAAACCATGCACACCTGTATGTGTTTCAGCTGGTGTATATCAGTGTGTTCTTCAGTCTGCACTGAATTCCCCACTTAACTAACATCCAACAGACTTTGTAATAAACTGGAATTGTCACTCTAATTTGTAATTTTCTAATAAAAGTTTTGCCTTTTCTTTGCGTCTCCCCAGGTAACCGATAAGATGGCGGCCGGGGAAGCGACTGGGCACAGCTACCTGGTGGCTTGCTGGCAGCCCATTCTGATCCTGATGCTGGGCACCGTGCTGTCTGGCTCCACCACAGGCTGTCCATCCCGCTGTGAGTGCAATGTTCCAGAGCGCTCTGTGATGTGCCACCGCAAGAAGCTCATGACAGTTCCTGAGGGCATTCCTGCTGAAACAAGACTGCTGGACCTCAGCAAGAATCGCATTAGAACCATTAACCCAGACGAGTTTGCCAACTTTCCCAACCTTGAACACCTGGAGCTCAGTGAAAACACGATCTCCACAATTGAACCCGGAGCATTCAACAACCTTTATGGCTTGCGGACACTGGGGCTGCGTAGCAACAAGCTTAAGCTGATTCAGCTTGGCGTCTTCACAGGCCTGAGCAATCTCACACAACTGGACATAAGTGAGAACAAGATTGTCATCCTGTTGGACTACATGTTCCAGGATTTGTACAACCTCCGGTCTTTAGAGGTGGGTGATAATGACCTGGTTTTCATCTCTCACCGGGCATTTCATGGCCTAAGTAGCCTTGAGCATCTAAGCCTTGAGAAGTGCAACTTGTCCTTTGTGCCAACAGAGGCTTTTACCCACCTCCACAGTTTGATCACTCTCAGGCTGCGCCACCTCAATATCAATGTCATACGGGATTATTCTTTTAAACGGCTCTACCGGCTGAAAGTGTTGGAAATAGCCAATTGGCCGTATTTGGATACTATGACCCCAAATTGCTTGTATGGATTAAATCTCACCTCTCTGACCATTGCTAATGCCAACCTGACCACAATTCCTTACGTAGCCTTGCGGCACTTGGTTTATTTGCGGTTTCTTAATCTTTCATACAACCCTATCCACACCATTGAGGGGAATAAGCTCCATGATCTACTGCGTCTGCAGGAATTTCACCTGGTTGGAGGCAGGCTGGCAATGATTGAGCCATACTCTTTCCGTGGTCTAAACTACCTGAAAATTCTCAATGTGTCTGGGAACTCTCTTAGCACTTTAGAGGAGTCTGCATTCCATTCAGTTGGCAACCTGGAGACCCTTGCTTTGTATGACAACCCCCTGGCCTGTGACTGCCGACTTTTATGGGTTTTCCGGCGCCGCTGGAGGCTGAACTTCAACAGGCAGCAGCCCACCTGTGCCTCTCCTGAGTTTGTCCAAGGCAAAGAGTTCAAAGACTTCCCGGATGTTCTGCAGCCAAACTACTTCACGTGTCGCAAGTCCAGGATTAGGGATCGCAAAGCCCAGCAAAAATTTGTTGATGAGGGAGCCATTGTTCATTTTGCTTGCCAAGCAGATGGAGATCCTGCTCCAGTGATAATGTGGCTCTCTCCACAGAAAAAGTTTATCACCACCAAGACGATTGGAAGGCTCTCTGTACTGCCGGATGGCACCCTTGAGGTGCGTTATGCCCAGATTCAAGATAATGGCACGTATGTGTGTATAGCTAGCAATGCAGGCGGAAACGACACCTCTCTTGCTCACCTACACATTCATAGCTACTCGCCTGACTGGCCACACCAGCCCAACAAGACCTTTGCTTTCATATCCAACCAGCCCACAGAAACTGGTGCTAACGGTACAAGAGCCAATGTCCCTTTCCCATTTGATATAAAGACACTGATCATTGCGACCACAATGGGCTTTATCTCTTTTCTGGGTGTCGTCCTGTTTTGCTTGGTACTGCTCTTCCTTTGGAGCAGAGGTAAAGGCAACACTAAGCACAACATCGAGATCGAATATGTGCCACGGAAATCAGACGCTGGCATGAGCAGCAGCACAGTGGATGCTCCTCGCAAGTTTAACATGAAAATGATCTAACAGAGCTGTGGAATTTATTAATATTGAACTTAAATATAAGACAAACGGAAAAGAAGACATTTTCTTTCCTCTCTTACAAACCTGTGGATCCTGGTCTGTTAACATAGAGTAATATGTTTTTTCCTCACTGATGGACTTGACAGGAGGGCACTTCCTGACTTTCAAAAGTGAGAGGGAATGAAACCACACCTAGTGTTACAGGGCATTGGTGGTTTCTGAATGGCTTGTGGGCGGCATTGATTGAAAGTCAGATTTGTCATAAGCAGTTCATATTCCTATGGATTTATAGTGGGAAAAATATATATATAAAAAAACAACACTTCAAACAGCCAGAAAATGAGGGGCAAATCATATTTTGCTGGGGTTTTTTTCTGTCTGTATTTTTTTTATTTCTGTGTTTTTTCCAAGGTTAGATGTCCCGTAATGAATGAGATTTGTATGGGTTGATGAGCACATTTATACAGCGCTGATACATTTCCAGTACATCTACATTACAGTACATCAGTGTTACATTTGTGAATGCTATGTGCTACGTTTGATCTCTTTTGTTTTACTTTCCTACAGTCATGTTTTTTTTCTGTGAATCATTAAATGTATTCGTGTTTCACAATACACTTCTTATGTTGAAGGTTACGCCCCGCTAATGAACAGAAATACTCAATGTATGCTACAATGAGAAATTATTGGAAATACTAACCTGCCATTGATAAAACACAATTTGAATGTCGCGTCAGCTAATTAATAGCAGAGTACGTACACCTTGTGAATGGTGTAGCCAAACAGATCACACCGGGCATTAAGCAACCTGAATAACTGAAGGGAGATGACAAAATTTTGTGTTTAAAATGCACAGATTGTTCATCTTTTACTATTAAATCAAGTTCTCTGCTGTAAAGTATCAGCACCAGTTTGTAAGAACAGGTGACTTTTTTAGAAAAACATTGACAACAATATTTAGTGTTGAAAAGTAGCATAAAATCATGTTGTTAAATGTGTCTCTTAATATAGGATTTTAGCATTGGAGGAACACTCCAACATAGTCCTTTGAGCCCAGTATATGATATCAGTGTCACTCAGCCCTAATTTTCAGATAGAACACAGACAGTTCATACATACGGGCTGAGGGCTAGATACAGAAGGAAGTGTGAGATGTTGATATGATGCTTTGTAACTATAATAGATGCGGCATCTATTCCGCAGTTTTGCCATCAAATAGAAAGTTTGGCCTTGTCACCTTGATAATATAAGCGCTTACCCCTGACCTTTCAAATTGCATTTCAAAAACTCTTATGTAATGGTATTATTTTTTGCTCAACATGATTGTGCGGGATAAAAGTTGTGGTGCTCACGTTTTTTGGATACAGTGTGCTCCTCAAACTGTAGAATATTTCTGTCATTGTTGATTTTTTTTCCTGTAATTTTTCTTAAAAAGAAATTAATGCTTTACTCATGACAATGCCCCCTCTTCCCTCATCAAAGCCATGGAAATATGACCTTCCAGGATCATTTACAGGTTTTCTTTTCCTCAGAAATGTGCATCGTTTGTCCGTGGGGGAAAGAACTGCTGCACATTCCGCTCCCAGTTGGTCGCGCATATGAGATATGAGGTTTCAGCCTTACCTTTCCAAGTGCACACAGTGGACAGCTGGTCTTTGCAAACGTGTGTGAGGATAAAGGCTAAGTTATTTATGATGGATGTCATGACAGATAACGACACAGTAATGGCTGGAAGTATGGACTGAACACGCAGATGGTTGGAGTGACACAGATGGTTTCACCCATGGAGCAATCTGAAGCAGCTTTGGTGTAATCCGTTTTGCATAAAGGAAAAAAGAAAAACACTGGATATGGCTCATGGTTCTCCCTCTTGCTGATTATGAATGCTCTCTTTGTTCAAAGTGTGGCTACTGTACCTAGCCTTTTTTTGGTCCCGAGTGAACCCGGGATTCTGTTTTTTGGTTTTTGTTGTTCTTTCATTTTTATTTTGACCCTGGACTATATTGAAGATGTGGTCCAAGCCAACTTTTTACAAAAAAAAAAAGATATCAAAAAAGAAATCTATGGAAAATACATTCAAATTGTTCTGTGCAATAAAGGTAATATGCAGATTTTTTTTTTTTTTTTTTTTAATTAACAAAATTTTGTTGATGTTGAATTGTTGAGAATATGGTATGTTGTATTAAACAATCTATGGACTTTTTTAAACATGTGATGCTTCCATCTTGATTCAAAGATACAGTTAGTAGGGACCTGAAATTCTTATCAATGAGGTTTGGATCAAACACACAGATAACTTTTTAAAGTGTTGAGATTTATGTCTGTGAATATGCTTTTGCTCATCATTTTGACAATTCAAGCTGATCATCTTGCAATTTTATTTTTTCTTAAAGGACTAGTCTGTTGGATTTTGTGACCTCTAGTGGCAATATTTCAGATTGCAGAAGTGAACACCTCTGTCTTAATAAGTTAGTAGGAGAATGTATGGTCTCTAGGGCCGGTGTTGATTTGTCAGCTACTGTGGAAATAGGGTGTTACAGCATGGTCATCATGGTGGAAAAGGAACAACTCATTAAATTGACATAATTATGAACTATATATTAGTGGACCTAAATAAAGTAAAGCAAAATATAATTTTAATGTTTTCATAGTGAAGCAAAGGGTAAATTCTAGCTGAAAGTCAGGTGTAGTTTCCAGAGTCAGTGACCAAATGAGCAAGCAAACATTTGATGTCTTTGATTGATTACCTCATTAAATGATGATTGAGACGGCAAGGTAATTTACCATCATATGTTTCACCACTAATTACTTGTTTACAGGGAAAATGGTAGTTCACTTGTTCAATTGCCTGGCCTCTAAACGTTAATTAACCACCATTAGTAAGGGATCACAGGCGTTATGATATGTATGGGGAATATTATCAATTTGCCCTGCACATTTGTAATGTTAAAGAGACAATGATGGTAAAGTCATTAGTTAGAGAACTTCAAAATGAAAGAAAAATAAGCCACTGAATAACAGTTTTATTCTGGGATGTCTCTTAGCGAAACATGAGCAAATTAGGTTACCCTTTGAAGGTTATGGGAAATGACCAGGGATACGACTAGGACAGCCTAGTTTCTTGAAACACGGTGCCGCACTGCCTTGAGTTTGGATGTCTGTGCCCCATTCCTTTTTATTCCACATCCTTACTGCCTTGGTTAGGACTCCGTGGGGACTTTAGACGTTCTTTTCCTTTTTTTCTCAAGCTGTATCAAAGCAGGCTCATTTATCTTCTGACTTGAAAACAGACAACCAGAATAGAGGAGGAGAGAAGCTATTCTTGAGGCCCTTGAGCCCCGGGGAGTAATGGAGACATCCATTGTTTTCATTCCTCTCATATTAGATCTGTGCTTAAAATTCTAGGTCAGGAACAGGCTGATGGATTCTGACACCATGCGACAAGTCGCCTCTCCTCAACTGAGCATGAAAATACAGACACACCTCTGGGTGTTCCTTGCACTCATCCGAACCATAAGCCTAACAGCATCTGGGAAACACTGTGTGTAAAGCAAACAAGAGTGGGAATTTGCTGTTGGTGTCACTTCTGTCACAGAGCAGCAGTAAAACAAAAAGGAAGCCACTAGTGATTTACATTTAGATATGGAAACTAAACTCACAGCATGTCGGCTGTTTCTCATATCCATATCAAAGGAGCCAATTGAAGCCCTATTTAAGTGTATGTGCTTTTGCGTTGCACAGACCCTATGTTAATTCACTTATTTCAAAACTATATACAAACTTAAACACTCCTGTTTATTCTGTTAAATCACAAGCTAATCCCAGAATTTTACTGACAAAATGAGCACAAGCAGATGTAAAATCAAGGGTACTTTTCATTTCATTCGAAATGCCTTATATAGATCTAATTGAAAATGCTTACTTTTTAATCACTGTTATTAGGGAACGGCACCAAACAGAATTTGGTTTGAGCTAGAATTTATGCTACACAGTTGTGTCTCTTCATTTATGTGTCTTTGGGAAGCAGCATATAATTGTTACAATTCACTGTAATGCAGTTAATAAACAGTAACAATGCTTTTATTCAGCTAACTTTTAGAGATCCGTTAACAGCAAATACATTGTTGATAGTGTAGCTGTATATTGGCAAAATTACACATAAGCTTTGGTGCATTTCAGACACTTTATTGGTTTGTACGCTGCTTATAAAACAATGAAAGTTTGCGACCCCTCCAACACTTGTAGTATATGGAACAACTCTGTAAGACCTAATATAGAACAGTCTAATAAAGTTGTTCCATATACTACAAGGGCTGCAGTAGACCTTTTATATTTCTTTTCCCGTTCCACTTGCCTTGGTAATAGGTAAGGACATGCTTGAGGTTAAAATAAAATATTATCTCCCAATACAGTATACATATTCACAATGACAACTTTTCAGATATTAATACAACCACACCTGCATCCATACAGGATCCATACAAGATGCAGGTGTGGTTGTATCAATCCAAAAACCTCTCTGGAAGGTGTCAGTATTACAAATAATTAAGAGTTAATGGTCTGAAGCATCCTCATCTACTAATATGCTCCATTCATCAGGACAGGACCCCAGGATCCAGATTACACAGTGTGAAGTCTTAAAAGTATGTGACAGAGGTATAATATTATAAATGATACGTTGGCTTCTGTGTTGAATTTTACATATCGAAAGTACTTAAACCATTTTTTTAAAAGCACAGTGCAAAGATGTGAGGGGCCGATTTCAGCTTAGAGGGATAAAGCTTATCACGCTTAACTCAGAGTGCTCTGGTTGTTTAGAGTTTATTGCCTCACTGTTGTAAAACTTCATCTGCCGCAGATTGTAATTTTCACGCATCATTAAGGCAAAATGGGATATAGCCGCAAACAACAATTTTCAAAAAAACATGATGGTAACTCTGAAAGCCACAATTTCCCAGAAAGTCACACATGACCGTTTCTGTCCCCTTTTAAGTAATCATTTCATTCTTCTGTGAGAATGGCTTACATTATTACCTGTCTGGCAGGAGCGTGTGTCCCAGAACTGACACGTTTTGAAGGCGGCTCGTTTTGAAATCTGTACGGCAAAATGTGTTTTTGTTCAGAGATCAGTTCGTTTTATTTTGTCAGTAGCCGTACGTTTGAACCAACACTTTGAATCAGTTTTTAATGCGCTCTTTTCATAGAGATTACATAATTTGCCTTCTCAGTCATTTCCAGAACATTATGTACAGAGTACTTAATGTTCTGGAAAAAGGGGTCAAAATAGGAAAGAGAGCAGGATTATGTATACATATTAGCAGTTCTTAACCTGAGAGTGGAGGGCATGATATTACTGTACTCACAAACTATAACTTTAGCCTGAAAAAAAATACACAGTAAGTTGTATGTTTTTGCACAAAATGTTAACCCTACATCCTAATGGTTTTAGCACACTGTTATGGTGAATCCATCATTTTCATTTTGTGAAATATATAAAATGAAAAAGAAAAAAAAAGCATACATAAGGATACATAAACCCTTGCCTGGTGGAAAGTTAAGCTGAAATTTTATGGTATTTATAAAATAGTCTCAGCAGTTTATGAAATAGCTATATGATATAATTGACTCGTATCCATTGACAAACAATTGTTTTTTGTGGCACAGAGTACAACTTAGAAAATAATGCATTTTAATTGTCAGTATCTTCCACACTTGCATCACAGAGAAAGAAAGAAAGAGCAATGAAAGTCCATCTCAAAAAGGTTCAGGTGGGCATCCTGTTGTCCAGGAAACTGAGATTTGTTTCCAATGTGGGACTATAACTTTTCAGTTCTTATTCATTTTAATTTTGCGTCAATGTTTTTTGTCTCCTTCGCTCATCGCTTGGTGTCAAGCGATGCTTGGTTTTGGTTTGAAGTACACCTCCTCAAATATGTGGTCAAGGCAACTTAATTTCTGCAGATTACTTATGCTTGGTGTCATGAAACATTTTGCAAAAAATGTATCAAATCCCATAAGACTAGGCTTCTACTCTAGATACCATGACAGATAAAGTCATGGTAATCCTTAACCTTAGTAACCTGCTGGTTTTAGTGTTTTCACACTGATACCAGTTTAAAAGAAAACATCACATGTAGTATTTTAGCTTTAATGTGAACACAGCTGGCCACTACTAATTCCCAGTTTTTGACAAAGCCCCTAGGCAAAGCATTTTTCGCCTCATCTAAGGAAACTGGACACACAAAAAAAGTGTCTCATCTTGTTGTAGTGAAAGTCAGAATCAAAGCAGCAAAATCTTTTGTTCAGGACTGAGCAGCAGTGTGTTGGTTCCTGGGGGCTGTTGACTGAGCTTGACTTCCAGAATAGCTGGGAAGCTGGACACAGCACTTTATGTTGTTAGAGACTCCCAACGACTGAAAGATGAAGTACACCCTGCCGTACAAGCCAGACAGTGGCAGCTCTGGTTTATGTCTTTGTTAGCTGGGACACATCTTGACTGATAAAGAGCCACGTCCTCTATTAACTTGTCCTGCACATCCTGAGGAACATTTATTGGATGATTCCCAGGTGAAAAAGACCACAGCGGCCTCACTGGCACAGCAGATATGAATGTGAAAACTTCCACACTACTGTAGTGAATCATATCTGAAATAAACGTGCATCATTTCACTTATAGAGAACAAGAAGTATAGGCATCAACTCCCTATACACCAAAAACACCCACTGTACCGTATGAATTGTGCACAGGATGTGGTGCGTGGTCTATTTATATTTGCAACATAATATTCAGAATATTCATATTTATTTAAAATGTTTTAAGTTGAATAGTGGGTGAGACTTTGATCCTACTGAGTTCAGGGGTTTATGTCTGGTGTGGCTCCCATGAGGAGACTTAGCTTGTGCTTTGATGTTGAGCTGAGAGTTCTGCATAGTCAATAAACACCTCCCTGAGCCCCACTGCTAAAAAAAAAAAAAATACATAAACCCACCTGATCCCTAACCAACCCACCCCCAGCACTGTTACTAGCATTCAACTGCTTTGCCATTGTTTTACTGACTTGGCTGGCTCATGGCTTTCAAGCGTGCACCAGGATGGCGTCCAAAAAGGCGATCTGCTGAGGCCCATTTTGGCCCGGACCATGTGGCACAGCCCACGTCTCTGTGGGCGACTCATTCTACCCTTCTTATTTATTTAACAACCCCATGAAAGAGTCATGAGCTCCCTATTCAAAAAATGTGACAGCCAAAAGGCTGCATCTGTCTGCCATTAAAACCATCTTTTTGGCAGCCTGCTAATGTGAGACTCGCAAATGATACTGAACCAATCATTTGTGCTCACTTTATGGGGTAGCGAATTGTTTGCAGGCAGATGTATTACCAAGGTGATCTGGGCAATTATTATCAAGGTAAATAGGGAAGGAGGTAAGGAGGCCAATCCATCCTATAATTCCGCTGTATTTCCAATTTCCCTGCACAAGTCCTGAAAATGTCACAGTGAAATAATTGAGAGCTCAGCTGCTATATCACCTTGAAGTGGGTAACCATTCTGCAAATAATTTGGCTTACTAGCCTCAAGGACAGCGGCCCGCTGAAATTTGATGGGGTAGCTGAGGCAGGTGCCATTGTGAGATAGACGATGTGATCTGATGCAAACCGCACCGCCAGGCTGCTGCTACCATTTGTCACCATTGTTCCAAGATACCTGCAGGTGAGTGTGGGTTTCATTTTTCATTATTTTCTCCACCTGCCTTCTGACATTGTGTTTTTCCTCTGTCTGGGTAGTCTTTGAGAGGGCGTACCATCATGTTATCTCTGGGATGTTAGAGGTTCGTCATATTGTAGATGACCACCGCAACAATAGATAGCACTTGTAGAAGTAAAATGAGAGATGTTGTTTCATCTGGTCTTATTTATTTATTTACACTTAAAAAAAGCTCTTCAATGATCATAGTAAAATAGCTTATCTGAGACACGTAAAGAATGGTGGAAATGAATGGCGTCCCGTCCTCATCATGCAGCAGCTGCAACTGCCTTGATAGGCTTAGTAGTGCTTCCTGGCGCAGCCTTGTAACACTACATTTGGATTTAATTATGGGGCATGTCTCAGCTAATACAGGAAAAAAATAACACTGTACCCAATTTGAGTGTTCTACAACCAATTGAGGCCATTTATTTGTAAACAAAGTCAACTCAATGGCTCTAAGATAACGTGTGCATGCTGTAACGGTTTATCATGGGCTAGTTTGACCAGAAAGTATTGATTGTTCAGCATGTGCAATATATTTAGCGCTACCCAAATATTCAATTTCCTCTCAGGGATCAATAGTATTAATAAAGTAGTTCTCAGCCCTTAAATAACCTTCTCATATTAAGGCAATTCGACAAAGCCACAGTATTTGTTTCCAAGGTCTCAACACCATTGGATTAGCCTCACCTAATTGATCAACTGAAGTTATTGACTGGTGTTCACTAACTAATGCTCCCAGGTGGATTAAAGTCCCAGAATAGACAGGAAGAGCAATAATTAACTCAAAGGTGATCTTGGTAATGTTTGAGTATCTTGGCCTTTACTCACTGCAAACTGAGGGTCCACTGGTCCTAAGGGAAACTGGATGAAATTCACTTTATTGTCAAAAGTGTTCACTCATCCATCCAAATAACTGAATTCAGGTGTTCCAATCGCGTCCATGGCCACTTGTATTATGGGACACGTGGGATTATGGTGTGGGGTTGTTTTTCAGGAGCTGGGCTTGGCCCCTTACTTCCAGTGAAATAAACTTTAAATGCTTCAGCATACCAAGAGATTTAGACAATTCCATGCTTCCAACTTTGTGGGAACAGTTTGGGGATAGCCAACTGAGTCGAAGGAAGTGATTGATTCACTCAGGGCTTGTACTCCAGAAATAAATAATTCTCAAAACACAGCAGAGCCCAGTCAACTGCACACTTTTCCAAACTGAACAAACGTTCGAACGTTGATTAAAATAATGATGGGCTATGTTAAAAATTCTGTCATGATTGTGATCAGCTGTGCTAGACATAGACATTCACATAGAAGAGAAAGGACTCCATACAGACTGATGTTAATTCCAGGCTATACTATAAAAAAAAGTAGACATATTCAAAATGACTCATATTTGACAGCACTGTAATTAATGTATTGAGTGTGCTACATCACATAGAACTATTTCCTGAGGCAAATACTAACTTTCGATTATGGTAATAAGTGTATGACAGGGTAACTTTAGAAGATCAATGGATATCTTCAAGTTCAAATGTTGAAATGTTCAGGCAGACTTAACAACACAGAAAGGAACCATGATCATCTGGTTGTTCTAGGAGGAATGGCAAGGCACAGCATAGCTATGGAGATATTACAAATCTAAGCTTTTTGAGATTTTTTTTACCATCTCGCTGCAGGAGCCCACAGAAGAATTCCCCATCTTCAGCAAGACGGAAATGCCCAGCTTTGCTCAGCTTTCAATTATTCAGAAGGAGTCACAAGGAGAAAGATGAGGGTGAGAAAATCATGTCTCTTTCACATTACACCACAGAGGAGAGCCCCTGAGATGCCTCGGTTGTCTTACAAAATATTACAGAGGGCCCCGAAATACTTTTATTTTCCTTTATTTCGGATGTTCAAACACAACCCAATTGTGGGATTACCTTTTTTTCTTGTATCAAAACCACATCAGTACCACAGTTTATGTATCTCACTTAAAGTGTGTTTGTTGTCATACGCCTGGCTGTTGGGTTTAACAAATGAACTAAACGACAAGAACTGAAGAGAAAACTTTGGCATGAGCTTTCAAAGAAAGCATTACTCTCTAGTGATCATTGCTGACATGGTCCACATGAAGCCATATTTAACAGGTATGAATGACAGCTGAAATCGCACTGTGAGTAATTTATAATGTATATAATGTAATAATAAAGCAGCCAAATAACTCCTTCATATGATTTTGTATTGATAAGGAATTAAAATATTCTCAACGTATAATTCCAGAACTTTGCATTCTCCCTGTGCCTGTATAAGAATTTCTCCAGGTGCTCTAACTTCCTTTCACATTCACAAGACATTTGGTTACAGGCTACCTGGTGATGCTAAACTGGCCAAGTGTGAATTTTGTGTCAATCGCTTGTTTATCTTTTCGTGGTAGCTATGGCCAAGAGAGCTCAAATACAAATAGGCAAAACACGAGTAAATTAAGAAAATGTCCATTTGACCATACATGTTCTACAGATGTAGCAAAAGAATTTATGCTACTCTCAGAAACACAATGCAACTACAGCACAAGTGAAAATGTTTCATAGGGATCCCCATGAAATGAGATCTGTTTTACTCAAAAACCCCTGGGGCATGTTGCTGTTCAAAGCTTTATGAATATTGTAGTTGCTGATGTTGCTACACATCCATTAGAAATTAGCTTAAATGTAAGTCCTTGTGTTTTATTTTATTTTTTTTTCGCATCATGATTGCAGTATGATTTGCTTATTATTATTATTAGTTTGCCAATTCAAATTGTGAAATGTGACGTCATCTTTGCAAATGTGTGGTATTTTGGAGTTTTGATGTTCTCCCCGTGTCTGCGTGGGTTCTCTCCGGGTACTACGGCTTCCTCCATTCGTCCAAAGACATGTTCGCTGGGTTCTTTGGTGATTCTATATTGGCCGTAGGTGTGAATGTGAGTGTGAATAGTTGTTTGTCTCTCTGTGGTAGCCCTGCGATGGACTGGAGACCCGTCTAGGGTGTACTCTGTCTCTCGCCTGATGACCGCCACAGGTCACAGGTGTGCGTAGACATTTTTAGTCTCTTCTGATTATTTGAATTGGTAGGCTAATGAGCAAAAGGCTTATTAGGAGCACTGCAGGGATCAGGATACATTGTAAAAATTAAAATTACAACTGCTCCAAAACTCTAATAGCTGTGCATGACTGAATCTACAAAATGAAAGAATCTAACAACTGCAAATATTACAATGATTGTCAAGCAAACAAATAGAGGCTGACAAGATATACTAACAATTTGATGGTGGTTTAGGCAAACTGAAATCATAAACAAATGTAAGTATAAGATTTCAAAGAAACAACTAACACAACAAAAAAGTGGGCCCATTGACACAGCCACTGAATAGTAGAAAATAAGAATAAGTTAATCGCAGAGCAGTTCATCTCCAACCAATAGCCAAGAAGTGCATTTACATAATAGGTAGTACAGCCTGCGCTGAGGTTTCTACGGAAGCACAAAGACAGCCTTGGCGGGTTGGTTCTGCAAAGTTGCACAAACACAATGCAAGCCTCTCACTGGTGAGAAGGCTCAATCCAATACAAAGACCAAATGACCCTTTCTTCTATTTCACATAATTGATTTTTTGCTGAGTTTTCCTCTTTAAAAGGGACAACATTAGGTGTAAAACAAGATAAGCTCACATTCGTCGAGCGTTTGCGTCGATCGCTTGTGCGACGGGTTGACTTTCTGTTTGGTCATGCGGCGTGTGCTTGTGATTACAGAGCACATATGCAGCTTTCAACACGACTGAGCAAAGATGCACATATTTTGTTTGTTTAATCTCTATTTGTCCAGAGAGGAGATGCCTGAACGTGTTTTGTTCTTATTCAGGAACAGCCTGACTAATTTAATTTAGTAAATTACACTGACATCTGCAAGCTGCCTACACCCAGTCATCTGTTGCAAAAACTGTCTGAAGAAACTTGTCGTTTTGGTCGCTGTTGCCCCCGCCACTTTATATTTGATGTGAGGTTTGAGGAACCACCTGGTGTTGTCACCTGAAAATACAGACTGGGCGCCACAAGAAGTCCAATCGTTTAATAGTAACAGCTGCTCCTAAACTTCCACTTGAGACTTGGGCTAGACTGTCATTTATGAGAGAAGACGCCACTGACAAGTGATATTCTCCAGACAAATAACAATTAAATTCTACTCACACCAGCAATATAGACACAAATATATATATATATATTATTTTGCTGTTTTTCTTCATTTTCATGGTGAACCAAATTACACACAGTCCTCACAGGCATCTAAACTACTGTTGAGATGCCTTTGGGCCTTCCCCAGGCTCAGTTGTTTGTGTGAATCTGCTCAGCAGTAAAGTGTGGATGTCTGCGTGTGAAGCACGAGCGAGTCTACAACAATCACTATGTGGGAAACGAAAAAGTTTTGGAAATACTGGAGCTTACTGATCATTAAATACGCCGCAGCTAAGCCAACTTTTGACCTCTTTAAGGATTTGAGCAGTCTTAACTGGAAGTCTCAGCAATACAACTTCACCCCTGGAGACAGCAGATCTGAATTTCTGCTTGCCGGCTGGTTATCTCAAGCTCAGCAATCCGAAACAATAGAGCAAACCGGTGGAGAAGAAAAGGCTCCCTAATCCCATATTCCTTGTTCTGACAGGATATGTGACACATTCAACTGCAGAGACCAAGTGCTCCTGGGGTAAATTTACCTCAGGACTAGTTTCTTGACACATTAAAGAGCGACTCAAGAGACTCAAAGCTGTATGATCTCCGAAACCAAGAAAGCAGTAGAAGCTGAGAGCTTGCGGCTCTTGAAAGTACAGTGGAAAACAGGTGTGTAACACTACATCTTGGCACTACTGAAAAAGGAACAGATTGAGATATAGTAAAAAAAAAAAAAAAAAAAAAAAACGCATTTAGTCCAATATGTGAAATGTGCTTATATGTATGAGATCCAAAAGCACAGACACAAACGCATGAATCATGAATAGATAATTCACAGCAGTAGCTGCATGCCTGAAGAAGGTAAATAAAATGCACATCATGCAGCCAAGCGTTCCATAAAAAGCATATCTTTTCTGTCAGACGGTCAGTGTTAAAGCAGGGCTTCCAAATTGCTGAGTTAAGTGTCACGGTTATGTCACATTTCACATAAAAGGCTTTGCCCAATTTTTATTTTATCACTGCATGGGTGCTTAGGCTTCTCACTCTATCAAATAGAAGAGAGGAAGCATTACATGCATCCACAGGAAGTGATAGGGATAAACACGGCTGTCAAAATATTACTGCGGCAACTTCTCACATTTTAAACGGCACAGTCTGAATTCAACATCATTTTCTCGCGCCTATATACACACTTAGTTTTACAGCTGCAGTCTTTATGTTCCTTTTTTTCTTGTTTGGCCAGAACCAGGCTTTTATTATTTTTCACGTTCACAAATAATCCCGGATATATCAGTGCTATTTGGACCAGCAGATAGAAATGAGGCTTTACATCTGTCGCTAGTGACAAGCCTTGTATATTAACCTGAATTCTGTTGTGTTGGGTATAGTAAAAATCTCATTCCATTTATTGTGCTAGTGTCCCCTGTGACTTTGCCAAGATATCATGTTTCTATGGATACCATATGCATGCATGTCCATGTGTGTGGTTAGGCTACAACAGAGATATACAGACAGCATCTCATTGTTTTGTATATATTAATGAGCTCTGTAAGATGATGAACTCAGATAAATGAGATTCAGTGCTATTCGTGGTATTTTAAATTGAGATAATTCAAAATAGCACATAGGCCTATGGTACATTAATTATCAGAAGAAAAATATGATGAACTGGTAACTGTGTACTACTATAGACAGGCCGTGTAAAACTGTAATCTACAATTAACTTCCGTAACTAATTCAACCGTGGAGTAACCACAGTACCGTGACTGTGAAAGCAGAAATAAATACCTGGACACACGGCGGCACATTAGAGAATTGCTTTGTGGACAAGATACACTTGAAAGTGAAACTTGTAAGTGATACTCAGCGGGCTCCAGAGGGGTAATACTACACCTGCATACACTGTCTGAGAGACTGACACTGTACCTGTTACCTTACCTGCTGCTCCATATGCACCAAAATTCATCCATTTGTTTAGTCCAGAAGAAGAGAAAATTTGTATTTTACTAGATATGAGCAGATACTTATGTCAACACCCACTGGTGTTGGTGTGACAAAGAACACCAACACATGAAACCACTTTGGACTGTAGTGAACTGTAAAAGGTATTATTTATTTATTTATTTAGGTTTGGTTTTATTAGACTATCCAACAGTCAATCAACATAACGACATAATGATTCTTAATTTGAGTCCTATTCAACATACAAAGAAGAAATTGCTCCACACATGATTATAATAGTAATTAGATTACATTTGTGACTGCTAAAACTGAAACAGTTTCTCTTTATACTTTCAGTCTTCACAGGCACCTTTCTTTGGTGATTTGGCAATGGTGATGCAATCTCTTAAAGTCAACAGAGGAATTTAGCTGTAGCCACTGAAGCTCAAGGAAGACTTTTGAAGAGCCTCAACATTATCATTTTGGTTGAGACTGGCTTACTTTGCAGGTATGTGTAGAGAAAGGTTGAGCAGCTAAAGTGAAACTCAAAACTAAACCTAGTGATCGAGGTAGACACTCAAACGACAGCCGTTCTACCAGACGTACTTATTATCCTGTAAATGAGATTACTTTATAGCCTCCGTGAACTTGTCCAGGAAGTTAAACTGGCTACAGTAATTATCTAGATTACAGTTAGCAGTGTGAGAAGGTTTTACAGTATCAGTTTCCTCTCAACCACGCGTCTTCTTGTCTTGTCCCTGAGCGTCCGTGTAATGTTACTCATCCAACAAATGGGTGGTGGATTTCTTGCTTCACCCATCTGGGGTTTAACTCAGAAGCCAATGAGATCACATCTGTCTGGAAGAGCTTCTCTGTCCTGTCTGTGAATGTTTGCATAATTCGAAACTCCAGTATGCATGAAATTTAATAAGATGATCTTGCCGGCGTCGCAACCCTAACCTCTTAAACATACACACAGGCAAAGAATATGAGTGTGTAGCATGTGACATGGGACAATGACGATCAACAATTTTCAAGCAAATCTCTCTCCATCCAACATAAAGGTGACAGCAAAAGTAATCTGAAAAGAAAAGAAGCACAAGTGAACTTACAATTGCACCTTTCATGCAGAAAAGAATATAATTATTTCTGTTACCAACCAAAGTAGTTTGAATTCCAGTATGGTTGTGGTGTCTGTATGTATTTCATGTACCTTTAAGTCAGTTCTTCGCCATGCACACAGTCACAAAGGCTGTCATTTTGTTTCAACACACCTGAAAACACGTCCGTCCTTCAAGGCCGTGGGCTTATTATCCAGGTTGATTACAATTAAATATTTCCCTTTCAATGGATAATTTTCTCCACAGCCTAATCAAAACAAAATACCGCAGCAAACTTCATTCTCTGCATTTCCATAAACGACATGATACATTTACTTGCCTTTAGCACTACCTCCTACCCAGGCCCAACAGTATAATGAATTTATGAGGAATGGACCTTGTTTCTCACTAGATATGCAGAGCCTGACTTTGCCATTAAAGATAATTAAACTTGCTCAAAGAAATTAGTTGTTGGGAGCAACCAGGAAGGGTCTGATTGCTTAGACTCTATGTTATATAAGTTTAATTCGAAACTAATCTGTGCAAGGTAAATGCATTTGCTCTGAACTTGAGGCCAAAAAAAAAAAAAAAAAAATGTTGCATTCTACCATCAATTACGCTTGTCCAGCAACAAGGCCTCTACAAATGTGAAAGTAATGAAAAAAGGAGTAATGCATGTGCATAGTGTTTTAATGAGTACAAATGTGGGAGACAATGGTACAATAACAACACATACCTGTCCCTGGGACTGCACTCATGTCTATGCTATTTAACATGATAATTATCTTGTTTTACAGAGTTAGCCATTAATGAAGCTTAGTTGAAAGTTCAGTAAGGAAGACGCGCTTCCCTCTGGTCAATGCAAGGCTATCACTATATTTCCTAATCTCTTCCATTTTCCCACAAAGTCAGAATCAGTCCATGCTTAATTTCTGCGCCGCTGCTTCCCCACAGTCGCTTCCTCGCCCCTGTGCTTTAAATACGCTGTCATTCTGTCATTCCATTCACAGGTCACCTATTGTACAACCTTCCGCCACCCCATTTCTACTTCTCCATGGTCAAATCAGCAGTCTCCCTCAGCCACCTGCCAACTTCAGCTACCTCTCCGGGGGTCCTGTCCGCATCTACCATCGTTTGGGATTCAGCTCTATGTTGTCGTCGCCCCTCGCAGTCTAACCGTGCTCTTGCAACACAAGTCAACAGCTGCAGTTGAATTTAAAGGGGTGGTTAAAAACAATACGCTTCTTTATTGCAGGTTAGAGGAAAATATTAGGTCAGGTTAGCTTAGCATAAAAACTGGAACACTGTACTACACCTAAGCCCTTTATGCTTTGTATAATCACACATTACTATTTTAACACAAACTACCTTCAAATAAACAACACAGCAATAACAAAAGAGACGAAAAAGAGCAAATGGGTCTGAGAATCTACCGTATAGCAATAAAATTAAATACACTGAAAATAGGTGATTGATGAGTCTGTGTCCAAAGGTATGAGGATATGACTTATACAGCTCCTTGAGTGATTATGCAGAGAGTTTGAAGTTAGCAATCACCACTGTTGAAAAAAATCGGCATCAGCCTTTGAATGTACCTTGAGCTCCAGTGCCTATTGCACAAGAAGGTCCATGAGGTCCCATTAGGGCCAAGCTGCAGCTATTACAGCACGGTGAAAAAGCGGGCAGCTGAATTGAAACGTAGCAGATAGAACATGGAAGATGACCCTTTGTCCTGGATGTTCAGTCGCCATAGCAACACAGGAGGCCATTGACACAAGCGGCTGATCTCAAAAAAGAACTTTTCAACCACTCGTCACAAACATGTTTGATCAATAAAGAGTGCTTTCTTAGCTGTATATTTGTGGATATGGCCGCTATGAAACACGATCATAGGAGTGTTTTCCTATTCATTGTGTTCCAGGTGAGGAACGCATTCTTCCAAAATGGGATAAATTCCTTTTTTTTGCTGTTAGAAATGCACGCAGGTTTTGCCAGAAATTCGTCAGGACAAAGCCAAAATATAATTTAATCCTTCTACAAGGTGACTTTCCAGAGCCTTGTTGTCACAGTAGGGTTGCCAGACAATACAAAGCCCAATGATTACACTGTTTATCAAGAAATTAGCTTAACAAAACCTACACAGCTCTGTATTTAGTTCTTACAGAAAGAAAAAGACAGTGATTTGATCTATTCATCTTATTTTCTGATACCACATGAAAAGCTTTACTTTGGTTGTGACAATTTCAATTCCTAGGTGAAATTGATTTTGGCATCCTGCCAATTTTAGTAAAAATGTTTGTGTGTGAGGGAAATATTTGATTAAATAGAAAACGCATGTCTCTACATGGATAATTCAGATGAGAGTTGTGGCCTGTTTTGTAAGCTGTATAAGACATGTGATGTTTCAAACATTTGATAGCCAGTGTATTAGACAAAACAGTATTTATAGCGGTATGTTGTCCAGATGAAGTTGTTCTTTTCTGACTTACAAAGCATCTATAAATATAACATTGCACAAACCATACTGAAAACAAGAGTCCCTCATCTCCGCTGGGCCATCAGGCCTGCTTACCTCCTGCTGCAGTTTTGTGAATGAAGCTACACATGCACAAACACACACGTCTGCGGCACCTTTATTTATAATTCATGCGGAGAGACAACACATGATTAACCTTGATCTGTCCTAGACAAAAGCATCACCGTGTTGCGCAAATTTCTCATACTGCAGATTTTCAAAGCATTTGATATGTACTTTGTCACAGGCTCAAATTTGACTCTGGCACAAAGAAAATCTGCAGACTGCGTGTCACGAGACATTACAGAAGAAGTGGCAGAGGCGTCCGCGTAGGTGGCTGTTTACATAAGAGATGTGTACAGTGGAGATGGATGGTTCTTATTCTCTGCATTGTGGGTTTGGGGAGTGAATGTGTGAGCTTAGCACAGGAAATGGGAAATGGACAGAGAATGAATTGTGTTTACTTTCACAGCCAGACAATGAGATCTCCATCAGATTCAGAGATTTCTGTTGTTGAGTTATTATACACTTATAAATGCCCCCAGATTTCAAATGGGTGAATTAAATCAATAAAACTTATGTAGAACAGTAAGGCGCATTATTAAAAACAGACATGCACAGAATGAACCCAAGATAAGAGAACACTGAGGAGTCAAGATATTTGCTTTACAATATACAATATATTATTATTATTTTATGTTTTATTTTGTCTTGTTGTTCCTTTCCAAATTGTAGCATTAAGTTAAGCTGTGTTAATGAGTTTGTTAAAATTTGTTATTCACTTTAATAATGACTACAAAGCCAACAATGGCATTCTCTAATTATACTTCCTCTTTGCTATTACAAAGCAAAGATTAAGATGGAATGGTGCTAACAATGAATATGAAGCCCCAAACCTTTTTAATCAAAATAATTTTAATAACTTATAAATAATGATGTAAATTATCTTAAATGTCTCCACTAACAAAGTCGTTATCTAACTAATTATGAAATATTGACTTGTCAGGCTGTGACATGAATGTTTTTTTTTTTTTAGCAGATTCAGCGACTGCTACCAGATTTAGCCTGCTAGCTCGTGCTAATTAGTTTAGCTAGTTAACTTAGTATACAACACCATCCTGTAGCTTGTTAGCCAGCTTCTGTATGTTGTATAGGTGCCCGAACAAGCTGCCTATGTAGTACAGCATTCTCTATAATTACTTTGGCAATATTGCAGCTCTTGCTAATAGGCTAATTGGCTAAATTAGCTTGCAGCCATTGAGCTTGCTTACTGTTCTAATGCAGAGCCAAGCGATTAGCTAAAAGGTGAAAGGCTAGCACTAGTGTTAGTCAAGTGTGATACGTTATGAGATAAATAGGGACGTGAGCATTTCGAGAAAAATGAAAATCTGAAATAAAATCATTTATATATGAATCTGGGCCATTAGGGTGCACCCAGTTAGTCAGCAAACATGCATGAATATAACATGCATGTTATATTCAGTAAAATTAGAACTTGTGTACATCAAACCCCAGAAGAACGCCACAACAGGAGATCACAGAATTATGAGCTTCTCTGCTATTCTGGTTCCCTTTTCAGATTTAGACTAGCAGTATAACTTGTTTTATATTGTTTAAAGCGTGGGTCTGTTCTTACCTTCACTCACTTTAAGTCTTGCAAAAGAAAAAAAAACAAAGTGTCTTTGATTGGACTTCTTCAAATGGCAATTTTTCGCTGTAGTTATGCAAGGCTGTCTCCTTGGTCCAGCAAACACCACAGCACAAAAAGAAAGAGGAAAGAAAGTTTAGGGCAGCTCAAGTCTGGACATACTCACATTTGCGTTTGAAGGCGTTACCGTTGTTAGCCTGTAGACACAGTATATTTTAATGTGTAGAAAGTATAAAGTGGAAAGAATGAGCCCAGGCAGCTGTGATCACCTCCTTAACGTCACCTACGAGGGAAAGTGAAAGGCTCATGTGGAACTTCTGCAGTCTCCCCATGTTTGTTAAAATTACTCCTAGACTATTTATTTCCACTTTAATTCAAAGTGCTCCCCTACAACCTTGTTACTGACGCGCAATCATCTGTTCAAAAGCCTCTGGTGCAGAGACTCATTCAATCTGCAACATCTGCTATTTTTCTTCCATGAACGTTTCTCTTCAAACAGCAAAAGTGAGTCATTTTAGAAGATCTCCTTGTTTTGACCATTGACAGAACAAAACTCAACCCAAATTATTGGATTTACAACTAGAAAAACACATTAAACACAGAAGAAGATGGAGCCAGCATTTTTTGCCAAACAACAAACTGCTTCAACGGTTAACTGGCTAGAATGTGTAACTCAAAGCAATGTGACAATTTTTGGAAACAAATCACATTCTGAATACGTCCACACATATTCTTTTGTTGAATTTTCTTTTTTGAACTGTATATTCCTCTGCTCAGCTTCCTTCAGGATACCAACATCAGCTGCGTCCAGCACCCCGACCCAAACCGGTGAAACTGATCTGAACTGAGCGTGGAGATATGTTTAATCACCATTTCCATTAGTAAATCTCTGTTGTCCCCTTTGAGAAATACATGTTTGATCCATAAGCCTGACAACGTGTGTGCATGTCCAACACTGCAGTGCAGCTCTACAATACCAAACGCAAAGCGAGCATATGGCCTTTCGCATCCGAACAATTAATCAATTTTAGTAGAAACTGAACACCCATGGAGCATGATGAATAGGAAGCTAGTGCTGATATTTTGCTGCAGAAGGCACATGCTTATGCATGTTCAACGTCATAGTCAAAAAGGTTGTGGACAACAATGTGTCCTAATCAAGACACAACTTGGGTTCAAATCATTAACTGAGAGAGCTATTGATTCAAGGTGTTCTTCATATTGGAGGCTATGGCTTGCAGTATTATTGAATCGTGTTGTGTTGCACTGACAACTTCAGTGCAATTGTACACCGAGTTTGCATGTTCTCCCTGTGTCTGCATGGGTTTTCTCTGGGTACTCCTGCTTCCTCCCATCCAAAGACATGCTCATTCGGGTAATTGGTGATTCTAAATTGGCCGTAGGTGTGCATGTGAGTGTGAATGGTTGTCCATCTCTCTGTGTTAGCCCTGCAATAGACTGGAGACCTGTCCAGGGTGTATCCCTGCCTCTCGCCCTATGACAGCTGGGATAGGCACCAGCAGACCCCCTGCAACCTTTAACAGGAATAAATGGGTACAGAAGAAGAATGGATGAATGAACTGTTTGTATTTAATTCTATCCAGTTCAACAGCACCACCAACTATAGCTTGCAAAATGCTGTTGTTGTTTCAGTATACACTGAACATTACAACAGTCATGTAGAAGGATTACGTGCAGGACTGTGTATTAGAATGCATTTATTTTCACTAGTGTGTATGCCCATTTATCTCTATGTGTCTATCTAGCACCTACAGAGTGCCTTTGTTTGGAGGCTGTTTTTCTCCTCCTTTTCCCCACGAAAATGTGATACATCTATCAACCAAAATCTTGCCAAATCAAGCTTCTCTAATCTAGGATGTCCTGCTTTGGGGCTGGTAATCAAAGAACTCAAGGATTTTGTGGCTTTCACACTGAACCCTCCAATCTGGACAGATTTTTCCCAAACTGACATATCAATGGACAGTGGACATGTAATGTTTGCAAAAAAAAAAATGCTTTTAGTAGGTACGCTAGTATTTCTGTGCAAATAAATAATGAATGCATCTGTGTTAATCAGAGTTGGCACCTCATGCAAGGGTGACTATTCTCCGTGTATGCGTGCCTTTGGTTTAAACACATATTTGTCTCCATCTTGACAGGCACATGCATGAGTTCCTTTTTGGAGAGCAAAGGAGAAGTAAACACTTCGTGCATATAGGATCTGACAAAACATTTCACAGCAGTAATATTGATATGATTTTATCAGTGCATTCTTTCTTTGTGCCACTGCAGCAAACCTCAGCTCACAAAAACACTTGCTAAACCTTTAACAGCCTCGTCTCATTTTCTGTTGCTGGCATTATACTGCATGACATGATCTCAAAAGACAAGTCCCTGTGCGTCTTTGCGTTCGTTGTGATCATTTCCGAAAGCTGTTTTGCCATTCTTGGGCTTCTTAGGCTGCACGGCTCCTTCTCACCAAGGAATATGAAAACACTGAAATTTCCCCATGAATCCGCCTGAGGCCATGCTTTTAAAAGTGACTGGAAAGGTGTGTACTTCTCGCCCTGCCGAGTGATCCGAGACACCTTATCTGTCACTAATTTCTGTGAAAGGGCGGATGAGATGTGAAATCGGATGTGGCAAAAAGTGTTCCCTCTGGAAATATGGAACACGGATTAATTTAAGATTTACAGAGAACATTACTGAATCTCTGTTCATTCATTTAGATATTGAGAACAGGGTAAATAAAATGACAGAGGGGACCATGACCTCCCTTAGGCTCCAAAGGAAATGGAGTGTGGCTGTCTGAGGTTCAAATATGTCCGACTAAAAGAAGTGCCAGTTTGTAGCACAGACCACCGTTTGCAGTGTTTGAGAGTATTAACTACTGAAACTGCAGCACGTGCTTTGAATGCATTTGTTATGGCATATTTGCCAAGAAGATAAAGGGCAGCAACACAATAGTCAGTCTACAGCCGCGATCCAAGAAATACTTTGTGCATTGCAAGAGAAAGTCACAGACACACACACACACACACACAAAAAAGAAATGTGGCCGATGTTCAGTTCTCATTATCACGGCTTGACACAGCCTCCTCAAACCATAAGAGAACAGGTGCTTCTTTGTTCTCAGTTGCAAACATCCCATCATACCTCCAAGCTGTCTTTTATGAGACAGGATGGGAGAGGGGTGTGTCTTGCGAATGACAGTGTTTGCTTATTAAAACCTTATGCTGTTGCAATGCCATCTGTTGTTTATTCTGCTTTATAAGTTCAGTTTCATCGGCTTGTGGCATCCACATATCGAGCTCGGGAATGCGTCTCGTGACTGTCCGCGGCATGGGATCCCTAGATGCGTCAGCTGTTGCGGTCACATCTTGCAATAGGCCTCCTCCTAACACTGGGCCTCTGAATCAAGCTCAGCAGGAGGAGCAGATTCAGGAGAGAACTCGCTAAAATAATAATGAGTTGAACAGTGACTAACGAAAGTCAACACAGCTTGTACTATGCATTTTCACACTGTACCTACATTTAGAAAAAAACATGTCACACCATCATTCAGACTGAAAACTGCAGTGGTTAAAATTGCGAGGGGCTGCATTGGTAGGGCGATGCTGCCTCACTTAGTGGAAAAGTAGTAGAATCTTGTGTGAGTACCAGATCCAAGAGTTACACTGCTTTTAAAGGTGCTGAAACACTGCATGTTGGCCTATAATAAGGTAACTGTGTATTTGCTTGGCCAGTGCAGCACCTTTTTGTAAGTATACTGCATTTCAAAAAAGTTGAACTAAGGATATTTATTTGCCATCAAACATCAGTAGTTGGTTAAAGGTCAATTAGTCGGCTGGTTAAAACATTGCTGATGAAACTCCTGCAATAACTTGATTTGAAAATGTTTGGATGAGTTGTGACTCATCAGAGAGTGGTCATGGGCCTTCTGAAGGTGTCCTGTCATTTCTGGCAACAGGATATTGTTAGTGGGGGTCTTTGTCAATAAAAGCAAGCTTATTAAAAACTCAGCATGAAGGTAAATCCAAAAGCAAAAACCAAAAATGCAAAAGGCAAACAAAAAGCACTGGAAACTCCAGGGGCGAGGAAAAACAACAAAACACAAAACAGCAGCAAAGGCAGGTAACTGGCTCTCTCAGAGAGGCACTGAAAAAAAGAGAAAAACAGAGGAAATGAGTTCTAGAAATTGCATCAGGAAAAACCACATAAGCACGAGGCGAAACTCGAGGGCTGGTCCAGACGGAAACATGCGGAATTATCTGCCGCTGCAGGGAAGTCACAGCCAGCCTTTCAAAGAGAGCTGGCTGGCGATTGGCCGTAGTGGGGTCAGGTGCTCCTGCCAGTTTCCTGCCCAGGTGAACCTAATGAGAGTGAGAGAGGGAGAGAGCGTGCAGGGAAGGAGAGAACAACAAAACAAGGCATGCGCGTACATATTCATGTGGTTTTTGAGTTGCTGTTTTAGGCTATGTTAATTAGCTGATGCGCTAATTGCGCTAATGCTAGCACGATAGCTAGCAGTGTTAAGACTGTAAGACTGTTAAATGCTGGTATATTTTCCATTCTGTTTTACAGAAACCATTTATTAATTCTTCTTCAAGTCAATATAAATATTAAGAACTGTGTCTGCGTCTACTCTCTGACCGGAGTTGATAGCGGTGGTGCCAGCAATATTTCCTTAGCAAGCAAGGTTAGCAATATTTATCTAGTCCGTGATATTGATGATATTCACAATAGCATATACATAGGTCTTCAGTTCAAACAACTACATGTAAATATCATCATCTCATCACATGGACATATTATACATCAACAAAAGATGATTCAAATTAATAGTTTGTAGATGTTTTTTTTGAAAAAAATATATTTATTTAATTAACTGATGTGCAGTTAAGCAAAAACACGAAAAGAAAGATAAATAAATACGGGAGAAGGCTGTACAAAGGACATAAATAAATACATACATTACACACAGGATATTCATTTTAAAAATGACACATTTTCCTTTGCACAGGAGCACTTTCAGTAAGTCGGCCTGGTCAGTAAGGAGTGCAAGTGTGTGGAACTCAATACCTGAGGAGATTAAACTGCTCACGACATACAAGGTCTTTACAAAAAAATTGAAAACGTGGCTTATCAACACCTACAGCTGCCAACACTAAAAGATGTTGTGATGCTCTGATGTTATGATAAAATGTTGTGTTGTATTTTGATTGTTTTTTTAATTGTACAGTAAGTGTTTGTATATGTATTTTGTATTATATTGTGCATGTATTGTATGCTTCTTATTGCCTTTTTTACATCAAGGCCAGGGGACTACAGATGAAAACTAGCCTTCTGGCTAATTCTGGCTTTTTTAACCATGGGTAATCATGTGTTCTATGAAATTGCACTGTCCCTTTCTTAAATAAACAGTAATTTATTTTATAAAACATACATTTTTGTAAATTAATTAGTGACTGCGCCTATTTATTTATTTTTTGATTATGACATTTGTCCTCCATATGCAGTTAACCTAACCTCAAATAAAGATAAGAAAAACTACTTGCCTGACATGCTCCAAAGTAAAAACAAACAATAAACAAACAAACAAACAAAAAATATGATTAAGATGACTATTACACGGTTTATGTCATCCAGAAGTGTTACTTGACAAGGTAAACCAATACCCAAGTCATCATCAAGACAGACATTGTCATATTACACACGGAGAAGTTAAATTTCCTTCATCCATGTACCCAGTATTTTGTTGTGTAAACTCTTGAGGTTCCTTTTAGTCTCACAGTCGCACCAAACCTGGCAACCCCTATTTAAACAAGACTAATGGAGGCTGTGCACGGTGTGTAACAATAAATAAATAAATAAATCAACAAACAAGAAAAATGGGATGCACTTACAGATTTTTGTAGACCTGCACCTCTTGAGCTGATAGGTCACATTGAATAAAAGTAATGTAGTATCATGAAGAAAAGGAGCTTTAGATTTGTTAGTAGGTGTATTTGTTTCACTTTTCTCAGTTATTTCCCCCCAGAACGTTGAAATGTTCCTTAAGCATGTCAAATTGACATGTACACCACATGTTTTATTTCCACATGTTTTCTTTAAGGATTCCAGAACTTGCTTTTACTCTGCGGTACACAGACTAATCCATCTGTCTTAGCCTCATCTGCTTTTGATTCAGTTCACTTGTCTTCGCCTCTCTTGTCAATCTTTGATGCACTGTTGGCTCTGAATCATTTTTCAAAACACTGAGCAGAACACCGACGGAAACAGGGACAAAATGAGACAGAAATTGGGATCCGTAGAAGATCTGGTCAGCAAAAAAAGAGAAATGGGGAGAGAGAAAAGAACACACAACAAACCTTGCAATCTGGCTCATGATGACACAGAAAGTGCTTTTTAATCTAATAGAGAGCTTTTGAGCTGTGAATTAGTGTGTGCATGGAGTGGAGGTAGTAATCCTCAGTCTGGCATAAGCTGGTGCTCTGAGTCCTCCTACGCTGCTACAGGGTGAGACAGACAGTTGACTCCTCCAGTAAATTCTCCTCCAGTGTTTGGCTTCTTAGCAATGTATGAGAATATTTGTAAACAGCTCTGAGAGGATGCTCTGTGCCTGGTCGAATGCTGCATAATGTTTGCTGCACTACTTATTGGCCTCTCCAGCTTTAGTCCATGTGTCATCTTCTCTGTCTAATACCAACATTGCCCTATTAGACGAAGTACGCCATGCTCCATTTGCGTCTAAACACACTCTGCTTAGTGAAGCGACCTTGGAATCGCTTGACATCTGGTGCCTTGCTCAAAGGCATTTTGACAGTGATGGAGAGTTTGAGTAATGCTAGGTCCTCTACAGTCACTGGTTCACATTCCAGTTGCATCATTACCACCACCAGCGTCATCATATTAATATTTCAGCTGACACGCTCTCAGTAGCACATTTGAGTTTACCTACTTTTCAAATCGAGGAAGTGGAATTCCATGTTTCTTCTCTTTCCTTTTTTTTTTTTTTTTTTAAACAACATCATTTCCGTCACAGAGTGACTCACCCTGCCCAGGACACATAATGGGTGAGGAGCGATAGACACTGAAGGCTGAGGAGAGATTCACAGCAGTCAGGGGAATTGGACCATTGCTTTGGAGGACATCGACTCAGTCTCCTGGGCCAGACACTGCTCTGTTAAACCCAACCACATATTTCTCCTGTTTCCCACGCGACCATCCCGTGTCCTGCTGTCCTCTCACTTTGTCAAACTGCTACATCCCAGGAGACAAAAAGCTGGAGGAAAAAATAAAAGTCTATCTTTGCAGCTCATTCTTTTAAAATAATCACAGAAATAGTAAGACACTGCACTGAACTACAGGATTCACATGTGCAGCAGAAATCTGACTAAACTGTACACCAAGATGAGGATCTCACACTGATATGTCCTTGTTTTAATTCCAATCAAAGGGTAAAGGCGGGTTTTGGAAACTATTGTCTGCAGAAGGCCTGACAATGAGAGACTCCCATGATCCCAGCGCAACAATGACCAGACCCAAACTAGCTCTCTTAGCCCAGAAAGATAAATAATAAAATTTACAGCAAGAGGTGGAACAGTTAATGACCTGTGAGTGTCTCTGTGGAATGCACAAACGACACTGTTCATCTTTTCTTGGCAACGTCCTCCCTTAGATAAGGCTACACATGTAATTTCACTTTGAAGCTTCTTTGGCAAGCAAATAACTTCTTTATATCACTTTATATTTGTTCTGAAATGATTAATAGATTAATAGAAATGTATTCAAGACACCATGTTATAGATGTTAAAACTGCTACAGTACATACAAGGATTATGGAACAGAAATGAAGTAGAAATGTGATTTTTCTTATTTAATTCAGTTCTAATCAGAATATGAGATCAACATTTGGGGTATCATTATGAGATACGTTTCAACCAATACACACAAGAAATCCCTCTGCACACAATTGGATAGTCCTACAACCAATCAGAGCTGTGTTGTTGGGAACAAATTCAACTCCACCGCGCTCAGATGACGTGTATGACTACATTGCTGTTACTCCTCTGCTCATCAACGCCCACCCAAACATTTTGATTGGCCTGGCAGATCTCTTCCGGAGCATAACTAGTTCCTGACGTGAATAAAATGTTGGCGGGGGAGTTGGTCTGGCTTCCAGGCTGGCCATGTCCTTCAGAATTAGAATCAGAATCAGTAAAGACTTTATTGCCAAGCATGTTTGTACATACAAGGAATTTGCCTTGGTGTTTGTCGCACAAAGTATGCATAAAAAAATAATAAAATACAAATGAAATAATAATATAAAATGAAATAGCAATGGTAAATATATACAACAACAGGAACATTTACAGTGGGATGCTAGTGGGTTTGATGTGTTCATTGGGGGGGGGGCACTGTTCAGCCCCCCCCCCCTGCGGAAAAAATGTTTGCCATGCGAGTGGTCCCGCACTCAATGGATCGCAGCCGCCTGCCAGAGGGGAGTCTGTTAAATAGTCTGTGTCCAGGGTGAGAGGGATCAGCCACAATCTTGGCTGCACGCTTCAGAGTCCTGGAAGCATACAGCTCGCCGAGAGACTTCAGACTGCAGCTGATCACCTTCTCTGCAGAGCGAATGACATCATCATCAAGTGACTTCATCACTAGCATGCTTCTAGAATTCTGTTTATGTCTAAATTGTGTTCCCTGACTATTGTTTCCACTAGTTGGAGTATGTGCTGGGACATTAGCTTCCTGCTGAATTGGCCATTGCAATGACAGCAAGGATGGTTCTCACAGAGTTGGACAGTTTGTTAAAGAATATAATGCGCCCTTTCCTTATATCACAGTGTTGTTACTGCAAAACACGACTCCTAGCTTCTATGTTGTACTGAAAATATCACTTTTGTTTTAATAATTAAAACAGGAAACAGTGCTATTAAAGATGACAGGTTTTGGACGTTTTTACGGGGCCCATGCTACACACGTCTGTGACATTTTATTCTCTGAAACTTATTTACATTTCACTAAACCTTTCTTTACATCCTTCCTTTCCCTTTCCTCCAGCAGGTTGTTTTGGAAGAATTTACATAAAATCTGCATTATTCATGGCCTCCTAGCGCGATTGGCTGATGGCATGGCCTCCAGGTTCACCTCGATCCAATCTAAATGCTACGTACTGAATAATGCAACTCAACGCGTGCCACGTCTTTACAGTGAGAAATGAAGAGCAGAGACTTTACCTAAAAGCTTCAGAACGGCACTCAAATCATATGTCTGTATTTTATAGCCAGAAGTAACTAGCTTATCTTAAGTACCGCTCAGCGGTAACAGAGCGAACCCTGTCTGACACTGACTTTCATTTTTTCCTAATGTAAACTTTCATCCTATGAATTTCAAATATAGAGTAACTGAAGATATGGTAAATACATGTAAAGGCAACAAATTGAACATGATCAGTCTGTATAGCTGATAAGTGAACTTCAGCTCATGGTTGCATTTAAGGTACATACACCCATCAGCCACAATATTAAAACCACTGACAGGAGAAGTAAATAACATTGACTATCTTGTGATGATACAATGCTCTGCTGACTTTTTTGGACATGGCATCCATGTGGATGTTACTTAGACATGCATGGGTATATGGCACATGCTGCCAATAAGTTTTCAGAAAAACACTGTTAAGCGACCGTTGAGCCGTTGAAGCCACAAAAGCTCAAAAACAACGACCATGTAAGTAATGTTTAAAGGGATGAAGAAATCCATTTGGAATACGGATTTTACTGATACATATCATAAAACTACAAAGAAAACCTCTATACATCTAAAAAGCACTATATTAACTTATCATTCACTTCACGTGTTACAACTCATGAAATCAGACCTTATCAAATGCATATTGTTAAAGCCACAAGAGAGGGATGTTCATGTGTGCTTTTCTCATGAACATGGTTAACACGAGGCAGCCGCAGTCTCCATGTCCCTCTCCTCTGCAGCGCTACAACTGATGGATTCTCCTCAGTAAATCCGGTTATCGCTTCCAAACTCTGTCTCTTCTAACCGCTCACTGTGTCGTCATTAATCCTGGAACATGCCTCCAGATAGCGACATGAAAGATATCGGACTGAAATGAACCCTAACGCCACCTGATAACATTACATTAGCCTTTTATGAATGCTGCAGCTCAGCTCTCAAAGTATTTTGTAGATGGGTTTGCTCATAAGTGGCTTTCTTCTGAAAACCGGTAATGTGATATAGGATTACTGCCAGCGTTACTGAATGTAAGGTGCATCTTGTGCCACAGTAGTCCAAGAGGTCAGCTGTTTCTGAGCCATTATGGGGTGAAAACAGAGTATAACAATGTACAGTATGTCTAGTTGCCACGTGTTCATGTCTATGAACTTCAAGGAAATAAGAATTCTATGCTTTTGTTTATTCATAGTGAGGGTGGTATTTCCATTTCAGATGCTGTAATGGTTTCTGTTAATCAACTATAAAACAGACTAAACTGCCATCTGTAATATTAAAATGTAACTACCTGATTTAATGAAAGTGCCATCTCCTAACCTGTTTAGCACTGAATTAAATAGAAAGGATTCCTTTCAGTTTCTCATCACATCTGTAAACAACATTACACCATTTGGATTTCATAAAACCCTATTAAAGATATACACACACACGTGTACTGCAAACGGTAACTTATTATGCAAGAGGAACACAATTTGAGGCTGTAATCACCTTGTTGTTGGTACCCATGCCAGTGTTTGCTGAGCAGATCAGTCACGACAGCAAATGCTTGCTTGGTTAATCGACAGAGTTCGGTCTTAGGCGTGATTTGATATCTAAACCCAAACCGCGTAATTTGCTTCCCCGTCATCCTCAAAGGATTCCAATTGCGACGCTGGCCAGCAGATGAGGGGTTTGACTTTCTTCTCCCAGAAACTTTAATGGCACATATCTGACTCAGTGTGTTTTCAAGCTGGCTTTTTTGGGGGCCTTTCAGTTTGCACTTGTTTACTGTGATGTGAAAGCAGTAGGCATGGCAAAAAACAATGAACCGATGAACATGTTTGTTCTTGTTTTGTTCTTCAATCTATTCCCCACATGGCAGGACCATTAACAACTAAATATGTACGACTATATAGAAATAAACTCAGAATGTGGAATCTGCTTCCACAGGAGAATTCCCACCAGAGTTTCTCCTCATTGCAGCAGCATAATATATTTAATTTCAGTAAAATATTTTTTATATTTATTTAATCCGTTTCAAATATTCTTTTTACTGACTATATTAGAGGCTCTTCACTGGCCCAGTTGTATAAATGTTGTTTTCAGCTATCAGTTGTCTCATAAATCTCAGAATCTCAAAGGCGAAATGGAACATGTGGCAGTGGGTATACACTGATCAGACATAACATTATGACCATCTTTCCTAATATTATGTAGGTCTCTCTTGTGCTTCCAAAACAGTTTTGACTCATCAGAGAATAGACATGGTCCTTCTGGGGATGTCCTGTGGTGTCTGGCAACAGAATGTCGTTATTGGGGACCTTGTGTCCTATTGAGGGGAGGGGCCTCTGTGGATCATCCTACAGATACTTGATCAGTTTGGGATCTAGTGAACTTGGAGGCCAGGTCAACACCTTGTGCTGTTCTTCATGTTTGTTTAGTTGTTCCTAAAGCGTTTTTGTGTGTGTGTGTCTGTGTCAGGCTGCATCCTGCTGGGGATGGCTGCTGCCATCAAGGAGTGTCATTGCTATGGGGTGGGGGTGCCTGGTCTGGTCTAGGTGCGTTTTACATGTCTAAGAAACATCCACATGAATGCCAGGTCCAAAAGTTTAGTTCCCAGCAGAACACTGAATTGTCACAAGATGGTCAATGTTATTTAATTCACCTGTCATAATGTTGAGGCTGATCATTGTATGTTACCAGTTTTAAGGACCTTTCAAGAGTTGATGTGTAGTACTTGGCAAAAACAGATTTTCAGTGCAGAAAAATGGGCCTGCAACAGTTAGGGATGCTGAAAAATAGATCTGAATTTACAGCACGACTGGCCCAGTGAGGGTTCCAGTTGGAGGCAGACACTCTCTCTGCTTTTTAGGCTAGGTTTAAAACTTTCCTTTTTGACAAAACTTGTAGTTAGGGCTGGTCAATGCTAGCTATAGTGCTATAGGCCTAGGCTGCTGGGTGGACTCCCCTTGATGCAATATTCTAATTTCTTCTCTCCTGCTAGCTGTGTATTTGTGTGCTATAGCCTTTTATAAGCTGTGAGTCCTTCTCCTCATGTCTTGTCACTTCCCCTCACCTTTTCCTCCATGTACTTGTGTCTCCGGCCTGAAGTTGCATGCTTCTGACATGTGGAGCTCCTCAGTTGTGACCATACTCATACTCTTGGTCCTGGCTTCATCAGCCTGCACAGTATTGGTGGTTTACAGCTATCCCCTCCTACCTGCATGATTCTCCAACCTGTCCATGATACCTCTTACATTCAATCAGTACACCAGCTATCTCACATGCAATGGAACTATTGTCTCCCACAACTGGATGCCTCTGTGCTCTTGTTTACACCTAACGTAATAACATCTTGAATGCCAACTCTATACTTTATTTTTTATTCGTAATCAACCTCTCATGTAACATGCATCAACTATATCTTGTACTCTCGTTTGTATCATGATTTGATGTGTGCATCATCTTGACACAGTTTGTATTGTGATTAGTCTTATGTGAATTTAATTTAACTGAACAGAAATGGCATCCTCCAGTCTGGAGACAGCTAGAGCACTGAGGCACGTTGTTTGAACATTATCTTCTGTTATCCATCAGTGAATTGGTCTTTCTCCACTGCCTGAAAGCCATGCAGTGTTGCTGACAAACCCACAAGCATTTAACTATCCAGGGCATCTGCTGGCACCATTTGAGAAGAGTTATTTATTTATTTCTTCATTTGATTTTAACTGTGACCTCCATACAGTCAACTCATACATTCATTCACTCATCTTCTGTAACTACTTGTCCTGTGAGGGGTCATGGGGGGCTGGATCACAGGGCTAACACAGAGAGACGGACAACAGGAAGGCAGGGCCATATATACACATGAGGAACAGAGGGGTGACGAGACACAGGTGAAACAAATCAAGAATACATGGAGAAACTAATGACTGAATCAAAAGAAAAAAACACATGGACTAAAACAAACAGGAAATCCAGAACTTAACAAAAAAACAGGAAACAGAACAGAAAAACTAAACACTATCCATGACATACAATGAACAGAAACCCAGGAAACTAAACAAACCATGACAGAAACAGATGAAGGAAGCCAGAGTACCTGGAGAGAACCCATGCAGACACAGGGTGAGTTAAGCACACTCAGAAAGGCCCAGACGGCCTGTTATTCGGTCAACTGATTTTACATAATTTAATGATCACATTAAATTGTAAAATACGTTTATACTGAGCATATAGCCACACAGGATTTGAACTTGAAAGACAGACTATTTTGTTTCACATCCCTTGGGGTGAAGCAAGAGAGGCACAGTGATTCTCCATTCAATTGTTTAGAGTGTTTTTGTGTTTAAAAAGAAAAGAGTCTGATTAAACAACACAGTGATCAGGGACGCAAGGAAAGAATTAGGCCCTGAGTTTTTGTTTATGTGATTTAGCCTCATTACAGTGACTTAGTCTCCAGAATGAGGACAGAAATCTATTTAGCCCTGATGAGGGAAGAGGAGGTTGGCACCTCTGGCACAGAAGACCAAGAAAAAGTAGAGATACATCAACAGAACAATGCTAATTTACACTGAATACCCACTTTGGATTTGGATGCGGCTGTTTGATGACAGACTGGAGGCATTTATCTGGGGCCCAGATTCTTAGTCAGAGCCTCCTGTCCTCCCCTGTGATTTTCCCCTCCCCTTCTCCCAGTTAATAATGCTGCACATTATTTCCCATGCAGATAGCCATAGAGCGTGAAATCAATTTAAGGGCAGAGGAGTGTGAGAACAAACTCAACTGGAGAGGAATGTCTGAATTCCAATATTTTCTCATTTAATAAAGCATTCATGTGCTCTGTGATTTAATAAACAGTGTGCAGGAAGGGGAGGGCTCAAGGTGGAGGAGGTTTTTTTTTGGTTGTGGTTATGGAAGAGGATAAGAAATATTCTTATTTTTGTTTATTTATGCATTTCATTACTAATTTCTTTTTGATGAAAAACAAACATGTACGGAGAAGGTTTTCGGTCTGTAAGTAAATTAGTGACCCCTGTAGAGCAGCAAAGGTCCATTCAAGTTATTGGCATGTTACTGAACACAGGCAGAGTTGCCTCTGGCAAGCAGAGATAGAAGGCTCAGATGTGAGATGGTGCAGGTGGGTCAGACCATCAAGTCACTGAGCTGTGCCCGCAACAGGCATTGTACCCCGACCATAAATAAACCACCTTGACAAGACAGAGTCATTTATCAACATTAGGTTCTCGTGAAGCGAAACCAGATAGCCGAGCTGACAGTCATTTACGTCTTTGCTGGGGTGCTGATATAAATCTTGCGTATTTGAGCTCGCATTTTTA
This sequence comes from Planiliza haematocheilus, assembly GCA_005024645.1. Lineage (NCBI taxonomy): Eukaryota > Metazoa > Chordata > Actinopteri > Mugiliformes > Mugilidae > Planiliza > Planiliza haematocheilus. Next base: position 4,581,079 of record SRSE01000744.1, on the reverse strand, counting down.
ATGTAGGCATTGTTTTCATATGTGAGAGCCCATGAAGCAGAGCCTGGAGTATAGGGCTAGATGGGACTTTGGAGTCCAGGATTATAAGTAAAGCCTCCCTGCGATGTGTGTTGTTAGGTGAGATTATCGCTCTGTTTAATCCTTGGTGGAGCATTTTTTTTTTTATATCAGTCTATAAATAGTGTTAGAAATATGAACAGTAGCATTATAATGCTGCATATGGTATCACAAAGACAAAGCAGTTGAGGCTATTTTATCACCCTAGTGAAATAAAAGCTATGCTGAAGTATAGGCCTTAGAGTCTGCACGTCTAAATATTAAGCCTATAGAAGTATAAGCCTATAAGAAAACAGTATGCATAACAGTCAGCCATAATGCCTTGCAGCAGTAAATCCAGGTGAGCTACCAAACAAAGACAACAGCTGCATGATGTTGAATGCATGAGCATTTGTATTAAACCCCAAACCCAAGTTTTAGACTTAACAGAATGACAGACAAACAAGTGCTCATCCCAGTTCAATTTCACCATCTGGGAAATGGATTATTTTGCTAGAATTGCCGGACTGTTTACCAAGACCCCGAGGGCCAAAATTACATTTCCCTCTCTCTGTGACTGGATTACCCTGCAGCACAGTGCACTGTCAATAATTTACATAGGTACGAGTGCGATCAATCCTCTTTGTTCTTTCCCTCATCTGATTGGATTTTGGGCTCAGTCCTCAGCAGCTCCCCTCAGGATTTGGACTGCAGTGAAAATGTCTGCTGCCTCGCTCTGGGAACGAAGCTTTATGGTGCAAATACTTAACTTTCTGCAGCCTGATTAACAGCCATTGCAAGTGTGGTTATACTATAGGGATGGTACTATAACGCCTTGAAGGGGCAGTAGTTAGGTGGCAATACACAGGAGCAGGTTCCAACTTGCAGCAGCATTTCAGAGGCTTTAGTATCAGTGCTATTAGTTTCATGATTGTAACAATATGGAGGGTGACGAATTTCACCACCTGGGAAATTGGCTATTCTGACACAATAATCCACGCACTCAAACCAGCACACTTGTTGCAATTTGATTCAATCATACTGAAAGTATTTGGCTTGCGATGTTGTAAAAATTCACGCTTAGACTCTAATAAGACCTTTTACGGTGCCAGGAGCTGTCGTGTCAGCCGCCCGTGTTTCTGCTAGCTTTGGCAAAATAAAATGGTATGACTGCGGAAGAGTGTAATTGGAGTGGGTGTGAAAAATTTCAAGGGTTTTTATCAGAGAAGGGAACGGAACTATTTATCAGCCCCTTGGAAGTAAAATACCCATGCTATTATATCGCGACACCACTGGTTGAAGAGAACGTCAGCAGGGAATTGTATTTGTGCAGTGATGTTCAGAGATATCACAATTCCTTCCATGTGATTTACTGTCCAAGACCACACCCTGATTTGGAGACTTGGCAAAAAAATGTGCCATCGTGTAAATCACTGAAACGCAAATTATGCTCAACTACAAAACTGCCATTTCACAAGAAGTAGGAAATTGTATTGAAAGGCAGTAGAAAGACCTTTATGGTGTTGGAGGTGGATGACACTTTGTTTGGTGTACTCTTTAAAAAACTCAGAGAATGAGTTGGTAGGTCAAAGCGTTTAGGCTTATTCACCAGATTAGAGTCTTTGTGAGGAGGAAGGCATGTCATTTCGGAATCACTTCTGCTTCTTGAACAGCAGTAGTGCAGAGTGGGAGCAGGCAGGTGTAACTTTCCCTGGAGCGCAGAGTGGTTGTTTTTAAAAGTGAGAGTGTACCTCCTCTCTCAAAGAAGCCGCGGCATCCCACGAGTAAGATGTGCTCAGATGCAACTCGTCTCGTTTTATTTGGCCATATTTGACAGCTAGGCTGTTTTTGCAGTCTATCTTTTGGCCACAAATAGCCAATAGCCTTGTTACCTGACAGCACGGACGTTTGATGTACTAACACGCGCCTAGTCTGTGAGTGGTGTTCGCCTGGCTATGTGCGCGTGTGACAGCTCAGAAAGACAGATTTCAAACATTCAACTCCACTTGTTACTTCCCTCCACTACAGGTAATTTCTGTTTCACTCTCGGCCCTGTTTTACATGAAAGTTGCATCAAGAAGCAGTGTCTTTTCAAACACTTAAACTTCTACCTGCAGATGTGTGTTTGTTCACTTTTACATGCCTTTAACGTTGGCCTTTAACGTTGCAGGTTAAAGGCCAAGAAGATCCTGAAACAGCCCAGTCACCCCGGACACTCTGTCTTCTCTCTACTGCAGCTTCAGGTGGGATTTTGCCAATTTTGCTGCTAAAACTCTGCATACAATACACAGCAATCATTAATGCACAGGATCCCTTGTGCCAAGATTCCAGGAAAAAACACATTTAGAGGCCCTGTCCAACTGAGAAACCCTAACAAACCTTCGGTCATGGGGTATGATGATTAACCTACAATCTAAAAGAACTAAGTAAATGCTGCTGGCTTGTATGGCCTGCTCAGCAGCTGAACAAGCAAAGAAATATCGCTACCAACCAACATGAAGACATCAGATACCTGGCCTAGTCTACAGCATGCTATTGGGGTCAAGTGGGCACCTCCTTTCACCAATGTTTCGTTAAGCTAGGCCCATGACACCTCTGGAAGGCTTAACATTGAATTCCAGCGTCCTAGAGTCACGTCTATGCTGCCACTGCACAACCCTGTTTTTCTCACCAATCAGTGACTATAAACAACTAATCTTTCAATAAATTAGCCTAGCCCTTTTATGAATCACGGCCCAAGCAACATTATCTGTATTCAGATTCATACATGAACTAAAAAATTCTTCTTATTATTAAAAATATCGGGTGGCACAGTGATGAGGTGGTTAACAATGATGCCTCACAGCGAGAAGGTCCCAGGTTTGAAACCATGTGTGGAGTTTTGTGTGGGTTCTCTCCAGGTACTCTGCTTCCTCCCATCCAAAGACATGCTCATTAGGTTAATTGGTGATTCTAAATTGGCCGTAGGTGTGCATGTGAGTGTGAATGGTTGTCTGTCTCTGTGTTGGCCCTGTGATAGACTGTAGACCTGTCCAGGGTGTACCCTGCCTCTCACCTGATGACAGCTGGGATAGGCTCCAGCAGACCCTGCAACCCTTAACAGGAATAAGAGGTAAGAGAAGATGAATGAATGAATATTAAAAATATCAGAATGAAATGAAGCTACATATTAGAAATAAGTGATTCATTTTATATATTCATAAAAGTCTAAATTAACTCCCCAAGACTCCATCAGATAGTTGTCTGCTGTGTTTCAGAGGGCTTATGTGATCCCTTTCATTTTGCACCTTTCGAAATGTGGACACATGGCATGTGAAGATGTTTTGACACACTCTCTGAGCAGATCGCACATTTAACGCGCCCACTCACATGCAGCGCAACAAACGTCCGTCTTGACAAATTATTTTGTCAAATACTGGCGTGACAGAGGAAATTTGTTAACCAAAGAAAACTCTAGGAACATTTTCATTTACTATGGGGAAAAAAACAAAAAACTAAAAAGAACAAGATTCCACATCCATTCTACATACATGGAGGCATGATTAATGCGGCGTGACTTCTCATTTAAAAAAAGATAGAATTTTTGTCATTTTTATTTCATTCCAGCACATTAGGCACAAACTGGACTATATTTTAATTGGCCTCTCATGCGCCGAATGGTAAATTAAAAAGATAACAGAATAAATTAACGACGCAGAGGTGACTAAAACTCAAAATAAATTAGCAGCTGAACCGGTGATGGGTAAAAAAACAAAAACCTGAAGACCAACAGCAGTTTGCTCTTTTCAAAAACCTTGTAAACGTCATTTAATTCTAAACGAACAGGGTGCCGAAAACAAAAGATCAACAACAAAACAAATGAAATCAAAGTCTCTTTGAAAAGCTGAAGCTGAACTAATATTTCAGGCATTTTAAGACAAATAGGTATCATGCAGTATTATTTTGGCCATTCATCTGTTCATTTCCAAACATCTTTGAGATGAATATGTGAGGCTGTCCTGTGCTTTATAGCTAGAAGCAGCCCTCATAAGAAGCATTGATTGGTTTAGCTTGCAGATATCTAATAGCCTCACCAAACCCTACACCACTGACCTTTACTCCAGCAACAGAATGTGATATTGAATGTTTAATGCTCTTCTGCACATTAGTCAATGCAAGATGTTTAGTAATGCAACCTGCCACATAACACACACATTTTGTTTTTTCAACCAAAACACAAAGGAGAAAGTTGCCACTTGAATATGTAGAAATAACCTTCGCCAGTACTGTTTGAATTCTTTGAACAACTGACGCGTGTCAGCATGATTGACCCGGGAACTCTGACATGTTGTGTATTCACCTTCGATTGGTTGAACATGAATAAGTCAGCACCAGTCTCCTCCATCTTATCATCAGCGGTTAAGTGATGGAATAGAGGTCAGTCCGCGCAGCAAGCAGGACGTGAGATGTTTCTATGCCAAAGGATAATAAGCACAGGCAATTGAGTCCCAATGTTGTCAGGGAGTCACTATTTCCCTTCCGCTGGATAACAAGAGGGGATCAGACCATCGCTTTCCCAGGGCGGCGAGCGAGGTGAGTTTAATGTCACTCTCCAAAAGCCATTTCCAGCACGGCCTTTTCAAGGTCAGGAGACAAGAGGATAAGAGCAGGACGTCTCCATGGGCTTATGGCCAGCACCAATTTAATTTCCCAAATTCAGTTGGGGCATAATGTATAGTCCTGATATTGCATTTAAAAATAACACAAAATCTTATTTTTCCTGGCTCTCTGAATATTTGCTCATTTATAGTAGTGATGAAATAATGACAATCCTAAGTTATCACTTCATTCACTTGTGTTCTAAAGAAACACTGGTCAGACCCCCCACACACCTTTATAATCACCTTTATACATATTTATGTCTTCTGTTTTTGAGTCTTTTCAGGGGTCCACATTTGGTGCATAATCTTCTGGGGTTCTGGTCATGAAGTCTTCCCTTGATTGTTGATAAGGTAACATGCACTTCTACATCCTGGAGAGCATTTTTGATTTGCTGAGCAATCAAGGAAAGAGTTGTTCTACACGTGTGAATTGTTCTCAAGTCATCCACAAGATCTGCACTCCTCATCCTAACAACTAGTTTACCATTTTCTATTTTTGCTGTGTTCACTCAGCTCTGGATATTGGCTACTTCTGATATTTCTGATTAATGTTTGCTGATTGTAATCTACTTTGCTTGCATGTTCAAGTTTTTGTTACTCGTATCGGCAGACTACTCCCACCAACCCCCCACATCTGCATGCCGAATCTCAGTCAACTGTGAGCTTTTTTGTTCATGAACTAGCATTATAATGACACAGTGTCATTATAATGTGACATTTAAAAATAGCATATGCCTCTTTTTAACGACATACAATACAAAAACTATATAAAAAATAGAAAGTGACTAGAAATAAAATGTTTTGTACAGCTATAAAATGTTTTGTACAGGTATAAACTATGTTAAAAATTATGTTAAAAATACAAAGTGACCCGAGTTGTGAATGATTCCACTGCACCAGAGCCACTTGGAGGTCAAACAGAGTTATGGTTATTGTTATAGTTATAGTTATTGTGAACTGACTTTAGATTTTGATTGCAAAGCACTAGAAAATGTAAATTCTTTCTTTTTCCCACCTTATTGAGCATTATTTCCTACTTAAAATGTAACACACAGATGCGCAGAGCATGGAGAACAAATAGTGCCAATATCGCCAAAATAGTTGCAGTGCTGCATTGTGTTTTAGACCACAATCTCTTTATCAAAAGGTTTGACACTGACTAATAATTTTTTGGTAACAGCCTAAAGGCTGCTACCAAGACACATGACTGAGTGTTTGAAAACCAGGCATTGTAAAAACAATGAGGTTTTGTGCCTGTTGATTTTTCTTTTTTTTTACCACTTGTGAGCTCCAAAGGAATCAAAATGTAACTGGAGTTGGACTGTGCAAAGCAATCAGATCATTGAATTCAGTGAACAGGCGCTGAAGAGATAGTTAACCAAGGGAAAATATTGTGTATATATATATATATATATATATATATATATATATACACACACACACCTGTAGGGTATATTAATTTCTATAACAGCGACCATCTAAAAACCTTTTAATATCCCTATTACATGATTTAATGACAAATTATCCAGATGCAGCATTTCAAATTCAGTATTCGCAATCATTCCTTTTCTTTTGTTTGTTCCATGCCCAACCACTGTGAGGATGTCAGAAAGAGCACAATGTTTGGTTTGCATCTGTCGTAGGACCAATATGAGCATGGTCATAAGAGCATATTGCTTGTCCAATGAAAATAAATGAACCTGCAGGAAACATTTGCAAACACATAACATAAACAGCATTTTTTGAAAATTGCTACAATTGACATAATTCAGAACTTCTGGGTTCCTTGGCGGAAGCTACATCACTCTTTGTGTTTGTGGCCAGAAGGCACAGCGACTTGTGTGCCATTAGTCCTCAGAGTCACAAACGAGCGCCAAGCGTGCCTCTGCCAGCAGCTAGGTGTGGGGACATGGAAATTATTATTGATATCTCCCTGACAGGAGTGCAGGTAAACACTAGGTAGAATAGCGGTAGAGTTATTACACTGATTAAGATTGTTTTCACTTCTTCTTTTTTTTTCTTGAAAATGTTCCTTTCAGAGACGTACGTTTCAGTTACAGTGCACATGTATGGATGCAGAGAATGCAAGCGTGGAGCTTGCTTTGATCATTATTGTAGCTCTATCTCATTCTGCAGGCATTATGTTTTGCACAATGTCTCTGCATCCGTTACCTTTGCTCAGGGCACACCAACACATGCTAAACGCAGAGAGCCTGTTGTTAAAAGCGTGACATTTCCAGTCCATACCATGATATCACACTCAGACCACCCACTTCTCCAATCTTCAGCAGATAAAAATGAATCTCCACAGGACTCCCCTAGGTAAACCTACACATCCTTGAGTGAAATTGTAGTTCCAGAGGTCACAATGATGCATGCTGGCAACAACAATTTTTGTTAGCATATGTAAAGCTAGTGGAAAAGAAGTCTGAGGCATGAAGCTCGGATGATAAAAGCCTTAAGCAGCTGAACTTGACTCAGTGCTCTTTACGCTTTTTGAACAACTTTATTCAGCTTCAACAATATGATAACAGTTCTAGAATATTACTGTATAAAGAGGTCCGTCAAGAAAATACACATTTTAATAAAAAAAATACACATCTGAACAGCCCAGATATAGGAAAAATAAATAAACAAACAGATAATTGTCATAAATTTACAATTCAGCCACGTGCACAACAAGAAAAGGAAAAATGTTAAAATATAGTGAAGCAAATTTGTTTTTGAGGTTCCAGGGCAGAGGGCTATTGGTCTTTGAGTCTACCGTCTTCCTCCTCCTGAGATTTGCTAAAATGTTCCTGAAGACAGTGTTGCTGCTGATCATCTTTTGTTCAATTGCTGTTTTAGCTTTTGTTTTCCAGATGTGACAGTCGATGATGGCCATCATCAGCCAGAACAGACGTCTTTTAGGATCAATAAAACTCTTGCTGTGGGTCTTAAGGAAATAATTTCCTTTGTTCTGTAGCAGTCTATTAGAAGATGTTGGGAAGTTTCATTCTCATCACAATTTGTCATTTTTGTTACGTAGCAGTTGGATTATACTTCTAACTGGGAGTCTATTCACGGATATCAGCCAGATGGTGTCTCTGGGGTTATTGGATATAATTTTGTCATTGATGGTTTTAATTAATATGTTTTTAATTTAATTTGTCAGGGTTCAACCTGTGTTACATATTTATAATCAATTATTTTGTTGGTTTTATTGTCATTGAGCCAGTCCAGTTTATGTTCAGGTGATTCATTTGGTTCATAAAGTCTCCAAAGAGGCGCTTATAATACTCAACATGCCACTTAGTTTGTTCTAGTGGGCTTTATTAACATTTGTCCAATGAACACTTCTGCTTTGAGCTACGGCAACGTTTATACAAAAGGAGTTTTTAGTTTGACTGCACAGTCAAGTGCTCCTAGAACACCAGTGTCCTTACTTTTGTACACAGTGTATCTCTTTGTCATTTCTCTATTGGCTCCCCAGATTACTTTAGTGCAAAGTTTATTTAGTTTCATTTTGACTTTTGGTGGAGGAGGAAACACCGTACATAGAAAGAGGAGTCTAGACATGATACAAGTTTTAACAATGTTAACTCAAGCTTTAGAATTTGTTCTCTCAGTTTGAGAGGCAACACTGAACCAGTTTCCACTGAACCTGATAACGAGGACTTTAATTTCTCCTTTTACTTGGATGTTAATTTTAGGTGTATTCAGTTCATTTCCAATCCATACTCCTTCCATTTTGTCTTGGTTCAGATTTGCTCCAGATGCCTGCTCATGAGGTAGATGCTGTTTTAAAACCTCCATCTCTGATTTCTAATGATGACTGTAATGTTATCGTCATAAGCCAGGGCAGCCGCTCTGTGTACGTCTAGTAGACAGCCTTTAGGGTGATGATCATAGATAATTATTTTAATTAAAGTGCTCTTTACCACACACAGCCATGCTCCTTATAATAGATATAGTGATGTGAAAGGCTATTTCAGTGACACAAAATTAAATCATGAGACGGCCTCTTTTGTTCACACATGTCATACTTCTTTATTTTGTCTATAACATATATCTTCATATTAAAACAAACACAATGTTGTTCTGTTTGGTGCTATTTGTGCCAGAAAAGGTCGGTCTATCAATAAAATCTAAATGCGACAAAGTGCAAAGAGGACGCAGCCCGTCAACAGGCAATGCAGGCAACTGCTCGGGGACCAAGACCAATAGGGCACTCTCCCCCAAGGGCTGGGAAACTTTAAATTACAGCAGTGGCAATGCTGAATGTTAAATTTTCCCTGACAGTAGGAGACCTCCCTAGTGGGGCGCTGCTTGACACAACTCTTCACACTCTGTGCAGTTTTGTATATGACTCTTAAAAGTAGTATGACAACACAAGATAAGAACACGTTATGTATCTGGGAGTGAAAAAAATGGGAGGAAAGATGCACACTGATGATGACTAATACAATAAATGGATAACTGAATGCTGATCTGAAAGACATTTGAATAAACGTCCTTTAGCGTTGCATTTTATTGTTTGCTCTTTCACAATTCGTTAACTCAGCTAGCAGAGCAGTGTGGTCATCTCTGGCTGTGACCAAGGCTTGTGTTGAAATATGTGCGTCCCTTCCCAGTGGCCTGGGGTACAACACTAAAATACTCACTACAAAACATGAATTAAAAGTGCCCCAGTGCCTACTTGCATGCAACAGGAGTGAGGTCCTCACCACGATGCCTAGTCCCCCTGATGAAACCCAAGCGGCACTGAAAATCAAAAAAGGAATGAAACACCAAAGACACAAAAAAGATTAAACAACAAAAAGCACACAATTGATAATTAAACAATATCTCCAAGAATCAAACAAAAGGGTACTTTAACTAAACGAACGTAATACGCCCGGAAACCAAAACAAACGGAAAGCAAACCTAACAAACGAAACAGCAGAGGAAAGGACAGAACAGAGTAAGGACCACCACCACCAGGGACCAGCAAGAGGCTGAACTGAGCCACCTGAAGTCTTTTGTATGGCACCTGACGGGGGGCGGAGCTAAGGGAGGAGACTATCTGGGTTGCGTTCACAGCCTTTCACTGAGGTGCACTACATTAGCTTTGTCATATGTTTGAGAAAAATTGCTGACATTCCCAACTGCCTCATTATTTCACTATGGGTTTCATTTCCAACATTCAGTCGTTATCTTGCCAACCCATGCCTCCATGGCTTGAAGGCCAAACAGCTGCCCAGCAGAGGTTCCTATGGCTTACGCCTGATGTTATTACCTGAATGCCGAACATGTTGTGCACATGAGCTTCCCATGTTGTAACATTTTAACATTCACTGAAGCATTTGCTCCATCCCTGCGATCACATCAATTATACCCAGCAGCCTTCCTAAAACTAATACCAGACATGAATGCCATATTTACGCTGCCGTTTCTGCATTTCAACCACATACGTTTCAAGAAGACAGGGACAAAACGAGGAGCAAAAACTTAAGCTGTGATGCCCCTACATGTTTTATTTTGTTGTTTTCATTATTTTTTTCCCCTCTGTGATTCAGTTATAGGTATGTAAAGTACTTGTTCATACCCTTCCATTCATTGAGATTCCGCTCAGGGCGGTAAAAGATCTATAGCCCCCACTGAATTATGTGCATAATCTGAACGCAGCCGAGTTCCAGAGAACTGATAAATACCGGGAGCCCAGATTACATGGCACGATCACGGAACGATTAGATTTACAGCAGGCGGTATTTATGGTTGGATTTCACAGTGAACTGTGAAGCCCCTCTGACAGTCACAATGCAATGCTGCATGCTGCATACGTATGCTGTTCAGAGGGGTTATTCAGAGGGATGGACACACTAATGTAAAGTCCTGGTGGTACTGCACCTGTGACTAATCACTCATCAGTTCTCCACAGTTCTCTGCAGGTTTGGGAGGAGACTGATTGTGTGCTTCTTTTTTCTCAGCAGCTTGTCAACCACAGGTGTAGCTAACCACATTATTTATGACTGTATTCTATGTAGGTGTTTCAGTGCCAGAACTCTGGTTTGTGCATGCTGACTCACTGTGAAACCCAAAATAAAAAGCCTTTGATAATGAGTTTTATGATTCCAGCTATGGTTTTGCTCACTGTGACAAGTTGAAATGTCATCCACGAGAAAAGGTGCATTTCACCAAGCAAGACAGTTTAAATATTTAATTAGATTTTCAGTGTTGCCAGTTTGAGCTCCATGAATCCTGGCATTGTCATCTTGGAATATGCCCATGCCATCGGGCAAGAAAAAAAAACATTGATGGAATAACCTGGTGATTCAAGTGTATTCAGGTATTCTGCTTACCTCATTCTTTGGGCACATAACATTGCTGAACCTAGACCTGAGCAACTGCAGCAACCCCAGATCATAGCACTGATCACAATCAATCAGTCGATCAAACAGTTTTTAATAATATGTTGGGTAATTCTTAACCCAATTTTAGTAGTTTCTACATTCTCCTTAGATGTTTTCTCTGCTTGATGCATGCCAATGATTTGACCCTTCTCAAACAGACTAACATCTTTTCCAAGGAAATATGCAAGGTGCAGTTTTTGAATCTATGGTTTACAGTGTCTGACTTGATGCCTTCAAATGGAAGTTGTGAGTTTGTGGTTACAACATGAAAAGTTGTGTATCCAAAATCTTGTTTAAGCGGTAACTTGTGAGAATGCTGCTACTAGGCAACTATTGGCACTTAGATACCAACGTGACCAAAAAAGTGATTAATTAATATAGGAAATGTATAACGAAAGGATGAGATTGATATTTGGGAATATGACATTATACAACCAATATGATTAAATCTGGAAATCGTACTTTACCATCCTAGATGCCTCCATGCAAGAAGATGCTGAAGATGCTGGGTTTGAACCAGAGACTGTATAAAGATGGACAATGATCAGCACCTCAAATGTGAAGCCAAAGCAAGTAGAGCTCCCCCTGGTGACTGTCTGCAGTATAGGTCATAAGCTCCACCTCCTCCATGTTAGTGCATGGGACTTGGGCCAAACCAAAACAGAAGTACATATCAAATATCCGCGAAAGGTTCAAAAAGGGCAACTGGACTTGTAGAGTTACACATCAAATATTTAATTTTTTTCAAGGATGGTTTGACTAATTTTTAGGTTCAGTTAGTATAATGCTGATGCACACTCAGTTATTTGATGCTACACTAACAGGATGTCTTTAATCTAGGTGCACTGGCTTCCAAATACATGCTAGTTAGGTGAACTGGTAATTCTAAATTGGACGTAGGTGCGGCAAGTGAGTCTAAATAGTTGTTAGAGCCCATAACCTGTGCAAGGTGCACCCCACCTCTCGAGCCTCTAAGGGATAAGCGGTAACGTATGAATGAATAAGAAATTTACCATTCACCTCGATCAACTCGGGAACCAAAAATTGCTATTAGCTCGAACTTTCTTAATGATTCAGCACAGCCATCTTTTCTTTTTTCTGTGTGGAATGTCTGAAAAAGCTAGCATGGATACTGGATATTAGTCACAACACGCAAGTTTGAAGTTCATGCTATATTGAGTTTTCACCCTTGTTAATACCCGTGTGTGTTTTACTTGTTTTGTTAATTAATGGTGACTTAATGGTATCACAGTTGACATCATTTAAAGAACGTAAGCTAATGGTTGTATTGTTCTACTTTTTTGATGTATTTGCTGCCATTACAAGTCTAGAAAGAAATGTAACAAAACTAACTAAAAATATAACAGCTGCTGTGTAAAACAGTTGGAAGTCCCAGTAATGAGTGAAGCTGAAGCACAAAACAACAGGTTTTACAGCATTAACATCCTGCATAAATTAAATGAAAGAAAAATGATATGTATATATTTTAAAACAAGTCTCCCAGCAAAATATTAAGCAATATTTCCTACCATTTTCCACTACTGTGTGTGTGTCTGTGCTGGGTGAGCATGAATGCGCACGCTAGCATGTTGCATTCTTATCTGCATGGTGATACACACCTGGGCAAGCCTATCCCTTGGGACAGCTAACAATAGGGCAGCCAAGTATGCCTAGAGCAAATTAAAGCACTCCATTAATTCACAACCCCAAAGCTGTTTTCATGTTATACCACTGAGACCCAAATCTTCCAGGCGTGTTCACGGAAACGTGCAAAAAAAAAAAATGAGGTTGAGGATTTGGGGATTTTTGTTTGGGGAAAAAATAGAATTTAACACAGTATTTATATGACTATACATATATTTGTGATACATCAGTTTCTAGGAAATGAGTGATAAGCTACACTGTGTTGTAAGTGCAGTGAAAATGTATTAACCATCCTGTATCAACTCCAGCATCTTGTTAGGCCCCTTTCCCCCAAAATAGTATGTGGGCCCACTTTCAGCTTCAATTACTGGAGAAAATCCCTTTTGCCATAAAGAGCTTGAGAGCTGTGAACGAGATCCTCATTGCGTAGCCACTGCGCATTGGTCATTAGCTTCCCACTGGGTGCAGCGGCACGCATGGTCTCCCAAGCAGCCAGACACTCTCCACAGCCTCCCTTCCTCAGCTAGCACCTCTCCACACTGCATGCAAATCCCCCACAGAACCCCTGTATTATATCTAGCATTTTAAATCACCTCCTACGGAACCAAGCCTGAACCTCGATCGTTCCCTTGCTGAAGCTTACTTTTTCAGGACTAGAATTAACAGACTTTCTGTTGTCATTAGCCTAAACTGCTGTTCTAATGGTAACAAATCGAATGTGGCACCTTTTAAAACCCGTGATTTCACATTGTGAGTGGGATTTTTCATTGAACAGATTTTTCCCTTACCAGTTGGCTCCCTGGTGTTATTATTCACCATAACCTTCGAATGTGGGGAAAAAATGGCCTGGGTAAGTTTTTAAATGATTTTTCTGTGAAGTGAAGATTCAGTATAATCATTTTGTCAGAAAAGAGAGGTCAGAGGTGAGGATCACCTGTTCCAACTGAATAGGCCAAACATTGTCTGTAAATGGGCCTAACACTGTGAGCAACAGGACCGTCGCTCCTCACTGAGACATCTTGCCGTGTGATTCAGTTCCCACTCTGGTTGAGACTTGCCAAGGGAATTGATTAATATTCATCTTCATTTGATATTCATAGAGAGAATCAACACTGTGTTTGTCTGAAATCCAAGAGGGAACACTGAACATAAGAAACAACAATGCAAAATTAGGGCAACACAATGTGAGCAATATGGACTATTCATAGAATTCGACTTATTTTTGCATCTGCATTGCTTCACTTGAGTAAATTGAATTTTATATATCATACGTGCCCTGCTCATGGCAAATTGGACAGAGTTAGAAATAGAAAAACTATTTTACTTACTTGGTTTGCTGAAAAAGGATTTACTTGACACACGCACACACTCACATTCCCTCTCTGAGATATGATATTTTTTGTAGCAGATATGCACCACTCATAAGCCTTCAAAGCCCTCACTGGGTGATAAGATAAACGTGCCTTCCGAGACGATCAATAACATAGTAAAGCAGAATTTCCTATTTGCTTATTTACATTTTTACATTTCTTTTGTTTGTCTTATTGCTTATAACTGCATGATCTGACCTCTTGATGGCTTTAAATGTATTTAAAGGTCTGTTGTCTAGATGTCTTTTGCCTGTGGAGGATAAGACACCGGAAAGATCAAGTAGTATTGCAGGTAAACTCTGCTTTGTTTTACCGAGTTGGGAAAAGGCTGTGACTCATAAACAAAATATTTGCTGTCACTGACAAAGAAGTAATGACCAAAGCTTTGATGTGACCAGCTTTTAAAATGGTGGTTTGATCCCGGTGCCATTTAGGTAATAGAGTTTTGCCAGAGGTGGAATGGACATTAAGGATAACTAAAAGAGGATTTGTTCTCTTTTTGAGAAAAGGGGTTTATGGGAGAGGAAAATGACCCTTTTATGATGTTTAAACCTTGTTCTTCCCTCAGGAAGTTTCCTGTCATGAGCTCAGCCCTAGCCCGAATGATTAAAGCTGCAATATTTCTAAACCAAATATTAAAAGGCGATATGTTAGGCAGTGTGAAAATGTGCTTCCACTCCGAGAAGAAACGCAGTCAGCTGGTGATTATGCTGTGACAATACAAGTGTTCATTTGGGAAATCATTTAATTTTGTGACCCAGGTAACTCGCCAGTGAGTTACCTACTATCCTATAAAAAGTATTCTCATTTGTTTTAGTTTCTGCTCCGGTAGAATCCATTTCTTTTAAATGGTGAGAACTCATATTTGTCTACCGTGTGAAGCTTCGGCTGCAAGCTGTTGGATTTTATAGCCTCTCTACTCCCCTGTGAGGAGATCACAGCTCTATGTGAGAACATCAGATATTGCCTGGAGTTTGCACTTCCAAGTTTGGCATGCCAACCAAACTGTAAAGTAATGATCAGTCCCTCGCACAAAGGAAACAAGGGGACAATTCTGGAGTTTCATTGGTTGTGTAATAATATTAATGAAATTGTTTCCTCTGGGCTTGTAATACTGTCGTTCATACCACCGTTTTTTAATAGGTTTGTTGTTCTTGTGTATCCAATAAAAGGAATCAGCCCTTTGCTCAGCGTGCCGCAGCCTAAAGCTAGGTGTTCTGTATAAACAACAGCATAATGAAGAACATCTGTTGTTGAATGCCAGCATCCCACCTTGATAAATTAGAAGAAGCCAAAAGGAGAATCGACGAATGATGTGTCATTCATTTCAGTGTTAAAAAGTCAGTTTACATTCCACGTCAGTAATTAATTATCATTTTACTAATGGCTACTCCTCTGTCTGGCTCATACACAATTACAGATGCATGCAAACCTAAGCCAAACAAGTGTATTTGTGACGATCGTGTGAGGAGCATAATATACAGCCACAATATAAACTCCTTGACCAGACATTTATAACTCTAGTTTTAGCATAGTTTCAGCATTTTTGTTTTTCTTCAAGCTTTAATCCATAGATTGTTCTTGTGATTTGTCTTTCTAGTTAAACAATATAAGTGGTCTTGCTAGTGGCTCAGGTGTGTATCTTGTGGGGCTACTCCATATATTGCTGTTAAAGCTTAGGGCATGTATGGGTACCATAGGCATTCTTTGATGTGGCATAAATTAATATAATATAAAGTGTTTATTAACATGTGAATTAACACTACTCAGCTTATGACCTGCCCCAGCATTAAGTGCTAGTTAAGAGTCACTCTAAGACTTGCTGATGTCCTGCTCTAGACCTGCTTAAACTTTAATTTGAATTCTGTCTGTCTCAGGAGAACATGCCACTTCTACATATAAGAGTCTGCATACATGATACGTTGTTTTAAGTTTCCAGCCACACACCATGCAGGCCTGAATTGTGCTGCAGAAGGAAGCCTTCCGTAATATACCCCTGACCACTTTCCAATTGATTAAATTTCCATCCCATAAAAAAAAAATAATCGAGGAATATATTCATTTCTCTGCTTCTCCAATGGAAGGCACCCTACTCAGAGCTCTTAACAGCGCTCTGCTTCATATGATATGAGTGTGTTAGGAGCAGGGACGTCAACAGTGGACGCGGGCGAAGTAGAATGGGCAGCTTCCCAAGGACTCCACACTAGGGTGATGGGCAAGTTCCAATTTGTTTCTTTTTAAACGCCTCAAGAACAAAATAAATGTTGCGTGTCTTGGCAGATTGATTGGATGTTGGGACAAAACAATCCATTAATGGCAGTCATAAATGGTGAGCAGTGGAATGAATCTACGGTGGAAATGAGAAAAAAAAAAGGCGGTGGGAAAGGACAGAATTAATGTAAGGATGGGATTTTCTCAGCTGTGATCTTCACTTCAGCAGAATATAGTTAAATATTGCAAAACTGGTTATGGCACCAACAGGATAATCATTCACTTGACCTTTACTGAATACTTGGATTAGATTGTGTCTAGAAACACAATGGGGATCGCATTCATTCACCGCATCCCAGATTTCTTTTCTCTGCATAATAAGTGGTTTTAAGCCAAAGTTTAGCAAAAACGTATAATAATATGCCATACTAATGCACATAATCTTGTGTTTAATGAACGTATTCATCTTCCTGCTACATTTAGCCTCAGACAACCTTGTGGCACTCATTAAACCTTTGCGTCGCTGCTTGGCTTCCTTTTTGTTAAATGTTTCTGGATGTGTATTTTCCTCGCTGGTGAGTTCCGGGATGAGAGAAAATTGAAAACTTCTCAAGCAGAATTCACAACTCACCGTCCTCCTCACCTCGCAGATGAGTCACACGTTGGCCCTGCGTGTCACCGCTGAATCTCTTGAGGTAGTGTGCTTGCCCTAATTATGACCCTGTGTGTTTTAACACAGTGTGTTAATTGGATTCTCATGTGCTAATGGGCACCAAGCTGATTAATGCCAAGTTCTTAAATGATTCTGGGTCATTTTACACCTGGAAACGCGCACTTTGAGTAATATATTGCATGTGTATTTGTAGCCTAGTCACTGCAGGCAGCCATACAAATTCTGTTTGTTGCGATTCCACTGTGGAAGACGCGCAGCAACACATTAGTTGCCAATCTTGGAGGGAGCTCTCTCTATTTTTAGGTCTGCTATTTAATTTTTCATAAATTGCTTGTTATGTGTTGTTTGGTGTTGCTGTCACTGTGACTGCGTTGCACTATTTCACTGGACAAAAATCAAAGGAGTGACAAAAAACAGGACAGGCTTTCAATTTTCATCATTTGTGTTAATTATATTATTTCTGTTGTACATAAGAGAATGTTTCATCATATTTGAGGGACAGTGTCTAAGCCTTTAGCCTCAGTGTAGACAGCATTCTACACTGATCAACAGAAAAAAAGGACTCTAAATGAGCCATCTCAAAGTGACCATGGGTAGGAGACATGCTGTCAAAACCTGCCAGTATATTAACAAATTGTCTGTTACCCTGTAAATGTTTATCTAACTGCTTTTAGGTCAGTTTCACTAAACAAAATCACATAGCTGACTCTTATTAGCAGTTGTATGTTCCTTACTCGTATTCAGAAGGACTCTCTGGATGCTAACTATATAACACTCACCAGCTTTGATGCTTTGCTTGGGCAATATTGTTTTTTAAAAAACTTCTATGCCAATAAACCCATTTTGAATTTGAATTTGAATTTGATTTTGAGAGAGAGAGAGAGAGAGATTATTTTATCCCTTACCTGACGGGGCAATTCTTTTACCTCTTTACGGGAAGGGAAATTATTGAAAGGGGATAATTTACCCCCTTACCTAAAATCAGGTAATTCTTTTACCCCGTTACCTAAAAGGCTGTAATTCCATGAGCCCCTTACCTAAAAGGGGGTAATTCTTTTCCCCCATTCCCAAAAGGGGGTAATTCTGTTTCTCCCATTTCCCCCATTCCTGAAATGGGGGTAATAATAATAATAATATGTTTTATTTATAAGCGCCTTTCAAGACTCACAAAGACACTGTACAAAAACATAAAGACACAAAACAAGACAGAATAAACAAATGTAACAATGCAATCACGGTGGATAGGCTTTGTGGAACAGGTGGGTTTTGAGTCTGGATTTAAAGAGAGTCAGTGTTTTAGTGTCTTATAGTTTGTTAAATGCTTTTGATGTTTGATATGTATTTTAAACCCTCTTTTACCTGTACGGTGACCTTGGGTGTTTTGAAAGTGTTTCGGATGTCCGGTGGGAGTGCGTTCCAGAGTGGAGGAGCAGAGCAGCTGAAGACTCTGCTCCCTATGGTACTAAGGCAGGTAATTCCATTCCCCCATCCCATTCCTCTGGTTAGCCCGTCTGACCAGCTTGTTCAGTCTCTTCCTGTCCCTCCCTGAGCTCCCACTGCTCCAGCAGACAACTGCATACAAGATAGCAGAAGCCACCACAGAGTTATAGAAAGTCCTGAGCAGTACCCTACACACTCCAAAGGACCTCAGTCGTCTAAGCAGGTGGAGACAACTTTGGCCCTTCTTGCACATTTCAGTGTATTGTTGAGGCGAACATCCAGGTACTTGAATTCCTCGATGACTTCAATGTCCAAGCTCTGGATGTTCACCGGTGCAGTGTGAGGTGGTTTCTTGCTGGCATTGATGTGCAGGTGGTTCAGAGCACACCATTCCACAGAGTTGGTGGTACACTCCCTGTACTCCAGATCATTTCCCTGAGATACACGCCTCACAATGGCTGTATCGTCAGATAATTTCTGGAAGTGGCAGATGTCAGTGTTGTGTTTGAAGTCTGATGTGTACAGGGTGTAAAGGAAACTATGTATGATGATCATTTAAAAAAAAAAACAGAATCTGGACTGCTACCATGGCAATACTTCTAAAGATTACTTTTTGACATTTTTCTTTTTTTTTTATTAAATATTTGATATTTGCTGTAGAAACAGAGACGATCAGACATATTCCATACTGCAGTTGCATGCATGGGAGGTGTTGTTCCCCACTGGGGCCAGCCTTGAGTTCAAAACTATATTGCTTTTATTACTTTGCTCATTTTTATTTATTATCACCAAACATGACTCAGCTCCTCTGATGTCTACCTGTTAAAATAAAGTGATATACAGTAGTTTGTGTCCGTCCGCACCTACACCACAGAAGGAAAAGATGCATAAAAGGAGAAAATAAATGCCCCTTTTTTTAAGTTAGACAAGTATTGCTTTGAGCATGTAAACACTAATAGAGTTTTCAGTCTGGAATATATAAAGAAAGTGTTTGTTTTTATTTTGTTAGCACTGATGCAGGAACCCTCTCCTTCCAGCATTACAGTGACAGAAACAGTGTCACTACTTGTAGGTTATCACATTTAAGACTATCTACTGATTATTATCTTGATACTGCAGGGTGGCAGGCTCTGGTCTGTGTGACTGTTGTTAATTAAAGTGAATCCAGGGGCAGTGTTTTATCCTCTGCCACTAATCCTCGATGGGTGAGATGCTGACAAAGACTCTGACTCATTCTGGTTATTTAAGCTGTAAAGGATGAGAATGAATACCATAATTGGTCTGAAACTTTAAAGATAAAAGACATTTGCTGTTTGATGAAGCAATAAATAATAACGATAATAATATTAATGGGAGCGTCACATGGCTCGTGCATGAGATTAGAAGTGCAGCTGTCACTGGCGCAGGGTAAACCTACCTGGCTCCTTTCCAGCTGAATCCGGACTGTCAACACACGTGAGGTTCATTCTGAAAGCACATTGCAAGATCTGCAGCTCTATAGAGCAAATTATGACTTTTAAGGCACTGAGCAGGAACCATGTGCAGATGTAGGAGTGTTTATCCCCAGGTTTCAAAAACCTCCATTCTGGTTGGAAAGTAGGCCATTAAAAAAAAAAAAAAAAAAAAAAAAAAGAGGCCAACAGCTGACTAGCCCGTGGCTGAACAGCAAGCACACGGTGGAACTGCACTTTGTGCTGCAGGAGAAGAGACGGAGGGAGCAGAATTGCTCAGTGCACCAAGTGATATTTCAATTCGATTCTCAGCACTGGTGCCAATGATCTGAAAAAAAGAAAAAAGAATGTGATTCATATGCTCACACACACAAAGAATTCATACAAAATAAAATTACATATATGTCCAGATAGCTGATTTTCAGGATTGTTTTGTTCAATAAAGACATTATAATTATTAGTGTTACACTCTGTTAATGGTGTTAGGTAGAGTAGTAAATCCTACCTTTGAGACAGTTATTAATTTCAGTTTTTGTTTCAGAGAGGTGTTCATTCAGCCCAGTGGTTATTTTGCAGGCTGCGGTTTTGGCCGCTGTTGAAATGGACTGTATTATAGGACAGTGGTGTTTCAAATATTCTGTCAGTGATTCCTTTTTCTCCAACCCACGTATCTACAAATTGTGAATGACGTGGACACAGTAACACAAATAGTACCCTTTTAGAGCTGGAGTGTTGATGGTCCTGTGTGTTTGCTTTCCCTCTGTCTACGTCTATGTGCACACAAACCTTCCAGTTTTTGTCCCTATTGTGAAAAAGACAATATGCTTACTATTTACATTGCTAATCAAACTTATTTTTCTTAGTTCTGGAGTCCTTCGATTGTGCCAACCCTGTAGAAAACACTGATATTCTGATCTTGCGCATATCTTAAATAATTTATTTAAATAAATAAAACTCCTGATAGCCAAGGCTTTAAAAATAGTTTAAAAGGAATGTACAGTAAAAACCTCAGTCAAGACGCATAGCCTGGATGTACTGTATATATGCGTAAATAATGCTCCTAAAATTATGTCCTTATGATCCTTATAGAAAATGCTGCATTTGGTTGTTATATTGTAAATTCTAGTGTAATATTATTGTGCAGGTAAAATAAGTGAGGTTAAGACCATCCTTTCTTAAAATTCACTTTGAGAGATGACATTATTCTGCTGAGGTGTGGCAGGCCGCGCTGATGAGATGGGACTAAACGCCCCCCATGCAGTGGCACTGTCTCATCGTCTGTGCATCAGCAGTTTAGTAGGAGATAGAACAGGGAAATGAACATATTGGTTAAAGGATATGAAAGAACTTGTAGACACAGAGATAAATGGTTTGCAAGTGCCCCGAAAGAAAGGAAACGCATCGATCGGTTTGGGAACAAACACAGGAAGACTTTAGGCTTAAGGGAAATATTAGACCCGTGTTATGAGCACCGAGGCGAGGTGCGCTTCCTGGTTTAACTTCCACTCTACAGTAGCTTTGTTTGCTTGGATTGCATTTAGTTCTAACCCGCTCTCACTCAGCTGATGCCATAGCAATCTTAATATTTGACTTTCCTGAGATTTAGAAATCACACATGCCTCTGGCGAGTGGGTGAGGATTATACCCAGCCTGGTATTTATTATAATCCACTACATGTAGCAGCAGGAGTGTTGCAGCCAGTGGGGATACAGCCTTACCTGGTTTGTTTTTAAATCATACATATGAAGCCAAAAAGTAAAATAATACTTTTATAACTCAGTTGGTGTTTGATTGTTACATGGGCTGTTTATGTGATAGCATTTTTATTTCAGTCGGTGAGCATTTTGTAAGCTTCTGGTAGAATATGCTGACGGCTGTACTTCTCAGACCAATAGAGGCGAGGGAATCACCTCTGCAAACACATAAGATGTTTAAGCTATATCAAGCAGTTTATAAAAAAATAAAACCTCTTGCTTCTCTGGGCGCCTCTGCAGTTTCTCACGTTGCACTTTTATCGCCAGGACCTTTACCCAACACTGAAAATCTCCACGATGACTGCTATCTTGAAACATGACGGCAGGCCTATTGTCCTTGCTTTTATGTTTGGTGCATGCCTTGTAGTAATAGGTTTTCTGGTGTGAAAAGAAGTTATCTCTCAGCAACAGGATATATATCTTGGACACACTTTCAACAAGGGAAGGATAATGCGCACATGCTTGCCAGTAAAGGAAGTATTACACGGTGCTAGTATGGTCGTTGTTGTACGGTGTGTTCAAATAATTGCCTTATTCTTTGTTATTTGTGATCTTTATTTATCTAACTTTATTTTTGTCTCTTACATGATCAGTTTAGGCTCACAACAACATTATCAGGTCTCAAACAGGCTCTAAACGGTGCGCAGCTTAATGCAGCCTGCTTGCAATGACAGAAGATCCAGGAACTGGAGCTTAATCTGCTTTTAAATTTGTAAGCAGGTCTGAAGATGCGCATCAGTGAAATGAGTGCAATGCAAAACCGAGGGGGAGGAGGCGGGGCGAGTGAAAAAGTTATTAAGATACAGAACTCATTTGGATGTTAAAAGCCCTGCCTAGAATTATTATAAGTCTTAACATTATGAGCTGCTGTGGCAATAATATTAAAATGCTCATCTGACAGCTTTTAATACAGCCCTTCCAAGAGCGTTCATTACAACAGTACTCTCAGGATAAAGATAAAGATGAACATGCATATTGTTGGCAGAGGTGAAGAAATAAAAGTCTGGATCCAGTACAGCCACTTTGTGCTGTTGGCCTGTGAAGAGTGTCAGAGTCAATAATGTTGATGACAGCTTCATAATTTGAGTGTGGCGGGGTTTTTATATACTGCCACTCAAGATGAGCTCCGCAATTGACTCCGCCGAGGTGGATATGAGTTCGGTGATGTGTTTCTGACAGCTATTCTCTCTTGTGCCGTGCAGTTTATTTTGATTAAAACCAAAAAAAAACAAAAAAAAAAAAAAGACCTTCTTGTATTATTGCGTGTTTTAACAACACAACAACGATATGAGACACGCACGCTGTTTGGGGTCCTTTTTTCCTGCCAAAGTCTTTTAAATGTCTGACTTCTTTAAGCTGGTTAAGAATTCTCAAATCATGGGCACTGAATGACATTTTACAGAGAGGGAATATGGTTTTTTTTTTCTTCCTGAGAAGACCCACATAAAGGGTTCACAAAAAAGATATTGGAGGCTTAGTTTCATTTCTCTTGAAAGTTCACGTAAATGTACACATTAAAGATAGAGATATTACTGTATTTACGGTTATATATAATCATTGCCTATTTTTGTCGTATTCATCTGTACTCATGTGGTAGATTGCACAGAAAACTGCTCACTATGGCAAAGTTTTCTTCAGTTCTTAAAACAGTGAGTCACAGCCTTCTTAAGGGCTTCTAGGTTGCCTTGCATTTTGTCCACCGTGTGCTACGTCACATTGGACACGTCAATAGACCTGGGAGGCCCCCAAGAAAAGCGTGAAACCCATCATTTTGACGGCTGTTAATTATGTTTACTTCTCATTCAACCTGGCAGCTTTGAAAAGTACTGACTGGGTTGAAGAGTGACTGACACTAACTGCTGATTTGCAGACTGTATTGTTGTTTCATCCTTCAGGGTCTACTGAAGTGCGCCGTAACAGCAAAGACTGACATTTGCCAAATCCCCAAAAGCTCATGGATGTTTATGTGATTAAAAGTCGCATGGATCACACTTGAAAACATACAGAGTTTTAGCAAAACAGATGTCAAAGGGAATGAATGACTTAAAGGCTTAGAGCCTGAAGGTCCTACATATCTAGACTGGCTTTAGAAGACACCTAAATGATGTATTCAACTCTCTGAAATGCAGTTCAAATGTTATATTGTTGCATATTTTGACTTTATATTCAGTGGTGCCATTTCATTAAAACTATTCTCCTGTGGTTGTTTTTGCTTCCTCTCTTTGTGTTTTTCCCTGTCGGCTTTCGTGCTCACCTGTGTCTCCTTAGCCTATCAACCTAGTGCAGATGCAGTATTATCTGGCATCTCCCCCTTTCAGCTGACAGGCTGTCGCTTTCACTGTGTTCTTTGTGCTGCAGCTTTCCATTAATTTCAGCCCATGCCTTGCCTAATTCTTGAGACTGCCGGAATGTTTTGACTCTGCCTCTGGCTCTCCAAAGAAGACCATTAGCTCTGACTTAACACGGGTCGTGCACTTGAAGTTTCATCATTTAAAATGTCTCAGTAATATCCTTCTTTTCACTTTTTAGGAATCACTTCTCACACAGGGATAAAATGTGCTTTTGCTTGGCTCTATTTTCGTCTGTGGATTAATAAGCGTTTGGAAGAATTAGTGTGTTAGTGTGTGCAGCAACTGGGACAATAAACAGTGAAAGATGATGTAGAGCTTGTGGATGATGGACATACTGTTTTCATTTTATTAAATGTTTTAAATCAGGGCTTAGGTCATGTATTTAAACCATTTAACAATCTAACATCAAGGTCCGAATGTCAGCTTTTCTTGAGCTTTACGTCACATGGGCTTTTCTACAATTTAAGAGCCACTTCCCTTTGCAATAGCTTCCTATGTTTTAGGTTAAGTGTTGACCTGGAAAACAAGTTTCAAGAACATTGCCACCACAGTGCCCATCTAGTAGTTTAGAGTGTCTTCAGTCAAGGAAAATAGAAACACCTCTATATACTCTATATATAACAGAGTATGTACTGTATCGTTCTATTCGGTATGGACTACGTTCACATCACTTTAATGTCACAAAGACAGACTATCTGACTTTTATGCCTTTAAAGTGTGTCTGATAGTGCTTCATGCTATAAGATAGGGCTCCCAACTATATTTATCACTCTAACACAAAATGATACCCTGAAACTTGAAATAGATTCCTTGTGTCGCATGGATAAACACAAGCTGCACTCATCAGCATGTGATTCAGGTAAATGGATACCAGTATATCAGCGGTGTCATTCACAGCAAGGGCAATAGCTTCCTGACAGACAGCGTATACACAAAGAAATGCTAGGCACTGTGAGTGCGACGGACAGCAGCAAACGGAGCCTCCTGGAGATGCTGCCGACACTTAAAGTAACAATCTGTAACATTTACACATAAATGCCTTTTGTTACTTTAACGTGGATTGACACAACACAATATCGATCCATCCCTAGAAAGAGTAGTTTATAAGGTATGGGGGGTGAGAAGAGGCAAGCTAAATGGTTGAACAGACTAGCTTTTTTTTTTCACCATCAAAAACCTGAAAAGTCAGACAGTGTAGTCTAATGTGTAGTCTAATTTAGTATTACCACCGATTTGGGCCTTTCATCTCAAAGAGCAGAGCATTTGAGTTTTACAGAGCAGCAGACGACCCTTCCAGAAGGTGATGACTCCTCCAACCATCTTGATGAAACAAATATTCTGAATATTTTAAAATATCTGTTTTGTGAAGCACACAAGAAAATACATTCATTTTTTTGTTTTGCTTTTTTGGGTGAAAAATAAAAATGCTGGAACATAGCAGATACCTTAGCTCGCTTCAGTATTTAGGCTGGGAAATGAAGGCTTCCTCTGGGCTTAAAATATTTTCTATTGTAAAACTACACATTATGTTGTTACATCCAGATTGTCAGAAAAGTCTCCCAAGATTGTGTAAATAGTCACAATTGTGGGAATCCTTAATTATTATTTTTTTGGTGTTTATGAAAAAAGGATCACTCAGATGTGGCAGCCACTGTTTGCTGGATTTGTCATGTTCAAATACATTTTAGAAAACTCCGTTCTTTTTTTGTTATATGAAGCTTAGATGAAAGTTCAGTCTGTTCACGTGCTCCGTCTGTATCCCTCCAGAGTCAATATGGACTATGTCTACTGCTCCATTCTCTTCATCACCATCTCCTTCACTTTCCCGAACTGTCAAAATCCCGTAATTTTCAATGTCTGTCGTGTAGCCCTCCTCCTCCCCATCTCTACTCCTGGTTATCCAGGGTATAGCGGTCGGAAAAATCAATGCGCATCCTGTCGTAGTGTCACCATAATTTTTCCTTTTATTTCACCATAGCAACATAACAATAAGAACATTTTATATGAAACAAAAACTCTCTCTATGCGGTTGAAAAATAGTTTGCCCTTCCGCTCCTTAGCCAAAAAAAAAAAAAACCCTTCACCTCATCAGGTGACATCTATACGTAGAGTCAACACCCCCTGGTGTCATCATGACGTCATCACATCATCATCATCATCATCATCATCATCATCATCTCAGCAATATTACTTCGGCATGATTATGATATGGTATATGTGAAACAGATTCGGTGTAATGGCTTCAGCACAGGGGGTCTCAGTTGAAGTCTCTATCAGCCACTCGAATCCACCACAACAACCAACATCTACACTCTAGGTCCTGACTCCTGGTTTACCTTCACCTAGGAGTCTCTGTGATGTTACCATCAAGTTAACTTTTATGAGATAACTTGTGTTTGGTGGAAAAAACAAAAAACTACAATGCACAGAAATTTGAATTATTGTTTCTACTTGCACCATTTAAATTGATTTTTGTAGTGTTTTGAATCTATAGTGGTGTTACAATAATTAAGTAAATAAACAAGTAAAAGTATGAAAATTAAAAGTAACTTCATATATGTCTGGCCACATCTGCTCCACCACTGTCACACTCAATACCGGTGTGCCACAAGGCTGTGTGCTGAGCCCCTTTCTGTACTCCCTCTTCACCCACGACTGCAGACCTGTGCATGGATCCAGCTCCATCATCAAGTTTGCAGACGACACCACCGTGATTGGTCTCATCACTAACAACGACGAGACAGTCTACACAGAAGAGGTACAGCACCTGACCACATGGTGCACTGACAATAACCTGCTCCTTAACACCAGCAAGACCACACACCAATTCACAGTCATTCAATAACTGACCAAAGACTTTTACATCATCACCACTGCACATTGCACTAGTCTAGTAACTTAGATAGCCACTGCTATTATTTATTTTTGCACTGTAAGTTGCCCATGTCATCTGTCTTTGTATTGCCTAATTTATCATCTACCATCTCCTCTACTGTAAATTATGTTTTGCTAGTTCCTGTTTATAGTCTTCTCCCACTTAACGGACAATCCATCTGTATAATGTTCATAGTACCTCCCTCAATCATGTATATCTTGCTCATTAACCTGTATATATGGTCTCACCTGTACATAGGTTCTGATCTGTAAATATTGTCCATATGCTGTAAAAACTACCTGTACCATACTTATATACCATAATATTTATGCCAAGTGCACTCACTGCCTATTGCACTTCTGGTTAGATGCTACACTGCATTTCGTTGCCCTGTACATGTGTAATGACAATAAAGTTGAATCTAATCTAATCTAATCTAATATAGCTCTGTAGTACATGTATGAGCAAATAGTCTTTGCAACATGATCTGTGTGCTGATATGGTTCATAAAGGTTGCTGCTAGTACTTGTGTTGAATTTTATCACCTGCAATGGTGTATTTGATCATTTCATATGCGGCCAACCTTTATTGATTCACTGGTATAGTATTATAAACAGGGTTCTGGTCAAGCTAAAGATGTGAGGACGATGTGGAGATTAAAGAAAGGAGACATAAACCTGCATGTCAACAGCTTCATTCTGTCCTTGCTGCAGTTTGATTTCATTATGAAAGTAGTAGTACAACAGTATTGCTTTATATACCATAAATGATTTTACAGTACAGTTACAGTAGCTTACTGTTAATCAAAATACAACAAGTCACTGGGAACTGTGCTATCAATAGCTAGACCTTGTTTGGACGGTTCTACGCTGCGCAAAGTAGGAAGATGACCTCAACACTCCTCCAAAGATGGTAAAGATTTAAGATTTCTTAAGCCTACAAGGCGAGAGCACAGGCTAAGTCTAATGTTTCTGCACAATATTGTAATGAGCACCCTTGGTCCAGCAGTTAGCATCAATATTCATGACTGAGAACAGTCAGATGTTGCCCTGAGCTGTGATTAGTTTTTCTGTCAAGTCAGCCGTCGGGTCCAGAACATGCAGATTATGATTATTCATCAAGGAGAGCACAGTAATTCTAAACATTTATTTCTAATAATATAGCACAGGCACGGTCATGTGGGTCCTGTGACATTCACGTAGAGGCTATAGAGTCTCAAGGCTGCTTGTCAGAATTCCTGTCGTCTCTCCTCCTTCCCTTTTTTTATGTTAGTCACGTGGAATAATAAGCGCTGAACCAAATAGTGTGTAATTGCAGAGCTAATCTGATCTGCATACAAAACAAAACACTACAACCTAATAAATAAGGAACAAGAATATTGAATGCATTTCAGAGAAATAATAATCTCCACAATTAATGCTAAATGAATGTTTCTCATTAGCCTGAAATAACTCGAGCACATCAGTACAACAGTGCAATAAAATCCAGTTCATAAACTTAAGCGTTTTAGATTTCATCATTTCTTCCACATGGCGAGTTTTACACGTTTTACGTCAAAATTAGTTTTGAACAAACTTGGGATGAACTGCATCCACCCT
The DNA here is from genome assembly GCA_005024645.1 of Planiliza haematocheilus. NCBI lineage: Eukaryota > Metazoa > Chordata > Actinopteri > Mugiliformes > Mugilidae > Planiliza > Planiliza haematocheilus. The sequence goes on along the minus strand of SRSE01000744.1, from coordinate 4,552,665 downwards.
TTAAACACGCAGTCAGGAGTATCTGCAACTCCATATATGTCCTCTGCCGACCCAAAAAGGCGCTTTCGGATGTGTTTAATAATGGATAGATTCCCTTTGTATAACCCTGTTGCATATAAATGGTGTGTTTTGAGGCTAAATGAAAACTACAGGAATGGAAAGGCCAGCGTAAGAATGAGCACAGCATTATGTCTATAGCTTAAAGGTACGTGTGCCTATGTTGTCGACAATCAAAACAAACTCTTTACAGTGCGTCTCACATTCATGTTGCTTCGGAGAGCACCGGAAAAGAACGGCGGGCCCGTGGCAGTGCAGGGTCATCGTTTTAGCAAATGCGCCACAGTGGATGAACCTTCGGACCGCTGCTGGCGAATTCCATCAGTCAAAAATAATATATACAATATGTCCCTCCAGTGTTCGTGCTCTCTCTGATTATGAAATGCATTATTCAGACTCAAATATCCACTGAATTATTTGAATAGCCTCCCACTGATCTCTCAGAGCAAGAGTGTAATCATTTTTCTTGTTTCCTGTTCCTGTAAGGGAAGCTGCAACTTGTAAATCAAGGCGGCAAAGCAGAGTTGATATTAGGATTCACTTTTATTTATTTATTTATTTGTGTTTTTGGCTGTTGTGTTGTCATGTTTTCCTGACTGGCAGATTATTGGACCTACACTTAAGCACCTTAACTTTGCTCGAGCAATTTAGCAGCATTATGACTTTGCATAAACCTTGAGTAATGCTACTAGATGGAAGGGGTGTGCAGTGTGCATCGGAGGGGGAAAGAGAACAGAATTTGAATGCCGCATAATGCCTTTCGGAGCTGGCATCGCAGAACTGGATGCCTGGCTTTGGGTGGAATATCCCTGGTGAAGTGCTGCTTTATGAGTGTGTGCAACCGGAGGCTAAGTCACTGAACAAGTCATGTAAGCTTTTCTTAGGCCATGACATATTCAGCGTAAATAATGCTTGTAAGCTAAAGGTTCACTTTCACTATCATGCCTGCGTCTGCCTTCATAAACGTGTGCTTGTTTTGCAAACAACTCATGCAATACATATTTCACTTTGGTATTTGGCTATGGCCCTGGGCCCTGGAAGTTCGGCCTACATAATCATTTTTTTTCTGCCTCAGCTACCACAGCGCACAATCTCTCTTCCAATTAGAGCTCCTGAATAAGGAATAAGTTTGTGATTAAACAAAATAGATTAAATATCATATTAGGAAGTTTTCCAACTTTTTTTATTATTATTATTTCTCTTACCCCTGGGTAAACTGCTCCAACTGAGCTAAGTTCAGTTTCAAAACTACACGGTAGTGCTCTAGATTTAAACATTAAGATTTATTTAATCCTGAACCAGAGGTGCTTGAGGGTTTATGTTTTGATGTAAAAAAAAAAGAAAAAAAAAGAAATACAAAATTGCTGAGATATTGCTGGAAAGCGCAGCATGAATTAATTTAATTTTCATGACAGGCCGCTGCGTGATTAATTAATGCCACATGCCGTTTTGTTTTGTAATAAATTCATTAAATCTCTGCATGGAAAACAAATACCTGCAACACGCGGTAATCTATAGAGCCGAATGCACATCTGTTGAAGTAATTGCTTATGAATCCACAGCTTGTCCTTTTTGAGGTTCCTCGGTCGCCCTTGCCTCATTCCGTCCACATCACAAGCTAAAGCGAGGGATTTAGTCGCAACTTTCTCAATTTCAGCCAGTCCTTGGCATGTATTATTTCGATATGTGTCATTGGCTGCTGTGTTTAATTGGAAGCTGTCTCCACAAATATAAGCTTGGGGAAGAGGGATGGGTTGACAGCAAAACAACATTTCCCACCGGAGAGAAAAAACACACTGCCACTAATAAAAGATGTGATCGGCTCTTTGTGTGTTTTCATATGACAGTCCATTAGTGGCAGAGGAATATGGGTTCAGGATGGATAGGCAGATCTGTACACTCTGTAATGGTGTTATTAGCATCTACAGCATGGACGGGGACAAGAAGCAAGTGTGCGTATTTATTTTCTTGTGAGTACAAGCGATGCACTAATAAGTACACAAAGCATGCGTATCCTATGTTTGCAACTCGCTGACTGACACAATATTGTCGACACTGCACATGCACATAGTCATTCTACAGGCTCATACATATTTTAGCACTAAAGACTTATAAGTCCAAATTAATGTGAAGGTCAATGGAGGTGAATCAGTGACTGACTTAATCCACATTGCAGTGTCCTATAGATGCCTCCCGCTGTGCATTAGAAAGGTCCTGGGAGGCAATCAGCACATGCATGATTAATTACGCTATTACACAAAAATGTCTTTTTCATAAATATGAATTCCACATTATCAGAAGACCGTTCTGCATATTCATAGGATACTGACAGATTCGGAATAACACAAAAGATGCCCCTTTGAACCCCTTCATCATGAATAGGACAGTTTTGTGTTTGTTTTCTCCGACACAGTTACAAAAGTCTCCTGATCACAACCACTTAACTACACAATTGTATGTGACTGACATCATAATAAACCCTACGCTGTGATTAAGACACAATAGAAGCATTGTGAAGAAGATCTGCTTCATTACAGCCACATTGTAAAACATCACGAGTGCCGTTGGTCTCGTGATATTCTGAATTTACGGTCAGATATGAACTTGAAATAAATTTCAGGGGTTTACCAAAGGCAGGAATCGTCCTCCATGAACAACAAACAACTCTTTGGCCAATCCATCATGAAAATGTTGAAATACTTATATTGGACCTCCTAGTAAGGAACCGTCGAGGCACAAACAACATTGTTAAAAGGAGAATATTGTCTGTTGTTGACTCCTTGTTACTTGACACCGAAGATGAGTCTTTATGAATCTAAAAAGTGAACCTTTTCGTGGCACAGCAAGTCAGCTACTCTTCTTTAAAGGGGAATTACCATTTTTTACCATCTGGACCTCATTTCTGGCATAAAATCCATATAGCCTTATAACTTCGATGTCATTTGGAGTCGTTCCGAAGATTTTTAGATCCAGCAGAGCACCATGTATATCCTTGTAGTTACCAGATGAGTTACCTTGTATTATCCAGGATCTGTAGATTGACCTACTAACTTCTGACCTGGATGATGTCATCTCTGAGCGCTGTGCGCACCCACAACGGTCGGCTTGTTTACCTGTAATTTGCTACTGCTAGTTTTTTGTACATGACTGAATATTTTTCAGATTCTAAGGTTGTGGAGGACGACTTTGTTTATGATGGATGTCCTTACAGTTTTGAGCCATTGAAACGAGGATGTGGAGTCACAGAGAGGACATGACGGCTTGAGTACAGGGAGGACCCAAATGCAGAGACACTTGTAGCAGGTTTAACAAAGGTTTATTTCAACTTCTTCTCAGTTCAAAAAACAATAACTCAAAAAACCTCTTATGGTGGCGGAACGCTGCAGGCGGTGGTGACTGGAGGCTGGCAGATGGCAATGATACTGACATGGCTAGAAAATGGAACGGTGAACCAGGCTTTTATGAAGTGGTGATTGCAAGATGGAACTCAGGTGCGCTTCCAAGAAAAAGTGGGTCAGCCACGCCCCGAGCAACCACCGGCACTGCTGGAGAGAAAAAAAAGGGAAACCTAACCATGGCCACAAATAGTATTAACAGGACAAAAAAATCTCAAACCATATGACAAAAACTCAAACCATAACAGAGGAACAGCTGGCCAAAGAACAACAAACAACAAACCACAGCACGTCCGCGGATGGATAACAGGTAACTTCAGACTCATTGGGGAATAGCACTAGTGTGTCATAACACAACGGGTTTCGCGTCAGATAATGCATCATTTAGAGGCTGCGTTTTGGCGCCCCAGTCACTACCACTATATGGATATAAACAGTGCTCTGCTGGACTATAGGTAGGGGTTGCACCGACTAGTTGACTAGTCAGCTTTACTGCTGTGTCATGACGCTTTAAGCAGGAAGTCGACTAGCCCAACAATGTTGACGTCTCCCTGAGAAGACAGGTGAGGAGCCCAGTGGGTCATTGCAGCAAGCTTTAAGCGGTTCATCAAGTGTGTGGAAATACTTCACTAAAGATGAAACCCATACTACCATAACATTCAGAATATGTAAGTCAGTCCTGAAATACAACAAATGTACTACTGCAATACTCTCATCTCATCTGCTAAGGCATCTGCTAAAGCTAGCAGACAAATGGTCCAAATCCTTTACACAGGAGTCAATTAAGAAATTCAAAAAACTACAAATCAACAACTTGCAGGTAAATCCCGTCTTACAACACGCTGTGAAGTACTATTAGTTATTGACAGTGCAGACAGTACCTGCAGCGCACAGTATGGATAAGCTCATGTATTCAGTTTTGTTGTGTTCTGTTAACATTGTTGCTCTGATTGTAGAGCGTGTTTTTTTTCATTTGTTTGTTTTTTTTGATGTTGCTTTGCGAGAGTTGCATATTAAGTGTTAGACTGATGGTGTTTATGGTGCTGATGTGGTCTACAGCTGACAGTAGCCTGTGTTCAAGCTTGACTTACTTTGCAGAAAAGCTTCTGTAGCTTCTTTCATTTGAAATGCTACAATGTGTATTCAGGTCAACGTCAACAACTAGTTGATTTCACTACATATTAGTCGAATTTAAAACATCCTAATTTGTTCTACCCTAACTATTGGTGATGTTAGTTCAGACCTAAGTGTCTATACTTTTCATCCTCTGGGAAACCTTAAGGAAGTCTGCCCTGTAGTTGTTGGTGACTCTATTTGTAGAGAGGCCAACAGTCAAGAGACAAACTGACATTCACACTATCCATGTTTACAGCACAGTCTCACAGAAGTTTGTGAAGTAGTCTTCTTCGTCTTCTGTAACAGCTTGTCCTGTGAAGGGTCTCGAGGTACGCTGGAGCTTATTCCAGCTGTCATTGGGCGAGAGGCGGTGTGCACCCTGGACGAGTCCATCGCAGGGCTAACACAGAGAGACAGACAACCTTTCACGCCTACAGGCAATTCAAAATCACCAGTTAACCTAACTAGCATGTCTTTGGACAGTGGGAGGAAGCTGGAGTACCCGGAGAGAACCCGTTTGTGAAATAGTCACTGAACTTAAAAAAGTGATTTCAGTCCTCACATTGAACATAGGTGACATTATTTCCGAGTGGAAGTCCAGTGATGAGTAATTACTGGACTTCACACTTCAGAACAAAGATTTTGGACTTTCTTAATCTGCACAGCTAAAAAAAAATGCCTACTCAATTACCACCTCAGCTGGAATTTTCCAGTTAATTTGCACCATCTTGGACTGTGCACTTTTGGAATAACACTGAATGTTTCACATGATTACTGGTTTGCACGCACAGTGTCTGCATTACAAAGGCAATAATACCATGGGTGTGTTACACTAACATCACTTTTACACAGAGGCAGTTAAATAAAGTTTCCTGGATTTGCTCTGCTGTGGATGATATTCTGCGATACATAAGGCATAGCCCTTTTTCCCGAACTGCCAGGGCTTCTTCTAAATTATTTCACTGCCTGGATGACTGACTGAAATTTCCAATTTACATAAGCAAAATCAAATTACCACCCCCCTCTGGTAATACTAATGCAACCCAGAGAGGGCTTTAGTATGCACCAAATCGGTTTTCTATTCATAAGAAGCATTGCATGGGTAACAGCACAGGTGAAAGGTTTTGTTATTGTGTGAATCAGTAAAGACTTGTGCGTGTACTCATATCTGAACTCCAGGTTTGTGAACACGTGAGAAATAAGTCATGATGTGTTTAGTGTGATGTTGTTCAGGCACTGACTATAAAAACACCGAAATCGAAGTGTAAACGAATACAGGTGCTTCACTCTTCCCGCTCTTTGGTGTCCTCCTACCTTCACGATACCAGTCCCTCATCAGAAATTAAAATGGATCTGTGAGGGTGTGAAATAAAGATTACGGCCTTGAAAGCCCTGAGCAGCTGGTCCTCCCAGAATCAGCCATATGGACCACTAGGGCTGGTGTTATTTTTGCATTCTGTCCTGTCAAACATGCTAGGGGAAATTAGAGTTCAACCTGCCTGTCAGTCTGAGGATGAGTCCACCGAGCTCTGATCCATGACAAGAATTCATCCCTGCCTGTAGCCATAGCAACAAGCTAGGCCTAATGTGCACGGCTCAAAATGACCAGGAGGCACTTTTATTGGAGACCACTTCCACATACTTTTGTCTCACGGGGGCTTATGATTGAAAGAAAAACATCAATATCTTCATGTACACAAGTCCACATGTATTTGCTGCTTTGATATTACTGCTGAATTCATACCTTGTTTGTAGCACATGACTGCCTCAGCTTTGTTGTTTCATGTTCTGGATCTAATATGGCTGTTAATGTCAAGAAATTTTATTATCTCGTTAATAGATTATTCAATTCAATTTTATTTATTATATAGCGTCAATAACAATACAAATCGTCTCAAGACGCTTTACAAGACCCGGCCTGAAACCCCCAGAGCAAGCCTGAAGGCGACGGTGGCAAGGAAAAACTCCCTTTTAACAGGAAGAAACCTTGAGCAGAACCCAGCTCATATGGAGGGACCCATCTGCCTAAGGCCAGCCGGGTACAGACAGAGAAAGAGAACAGCAAGATAAACATACATCTGTCATAAATACACATATCTGACTAAAGCATACAAGTTGGATGCTATGATTCAAACTAATGATGTTACATGACAGTTTGAAAATATAAGGGGAATCATCGGCAGGTTGGAGAATTGTTCATTCAGGTAGGAGTGGATAACAGCAGGATTCCATGGAGACTGGGCAGGCTGATGAGACCACGACAGCAGATGTAGTATGGAGCTCCACAGGAAACACTCAACTCCAGGCCAGAGATACTCGGAAGAAGGGAGAGCAGCAGTAAACATTCTACATAGTAATAGCACAGAATTGCATGACTAGTAGCAGATAGGAATTTAGAGGGAGGAGCTCTGTGCCAGAGAAAAAGAAAGTGTAGGACACGAGAGAGGAGAGAGAAGAAAGAAGGAGAACATGTGTTTGTTGCATTGTCCCCCAGCAGCCTTGGCCTATAGCAGCATAAGTAAGGGATGGTTTAGTCCAGCCCTAACTATAAGCTTGATCAAAAAGGAAAGTCTTAAGCCTGACCTTAAAAATAGATATCATAATATCATTCCTATCTCAACCAGTGGCCCGTCAGAGGATTTCACAGTACAGCATAACTGCAGTACTGCAGTCATACCTTTGTAAAGGGGCCTACGCACAGGAAGAGACTAACAGTGATGTGGCAACAAGAGACCATGGAACGGTAATGAAACAGGTTTCAGCAACGTATAGTGTGCAGGTAACAAGTGGAATTAACCAAATCTTTCTGGAAACACAACTGAGGCGACAACCAGTGGAGGTAACTGATAAGGCTGACTGACATGTGACACAAACACAGTTCCCCAAACGTTTACTGAAGGGAAACACCATCCAAAACCTTGATGTCCTATCACCAAATTCACCACGCTGACAGTGAACTTGGAGCGAAAGGTGACCCCAGATGGTGCGGCAGCCAAAGGTTGTACTTGCAGTGATGCTTTGACCTTAATTCTTCCTTTAACAATCTACACGGTCACAGTGACTATGCCATTAAGCTGTTGTCCATCAGACATAAATGTTTGATCAAATATACTTTCAGCATATGAAAAGTATAGCTGCAAAAATAGTATTCTCCCATCACTGCAGTCTAGACGCCCTTCAGTAAACAACTGAACACTCAGTTGTTTATAAAAAAACAACAACTGTAGCTTCAGTAAGAGCTGTATGAATATGAAGGAGGCTGTAGACAGAGAATGCCTACTCAGTTGACCTTCCCTGGTAAAATAAAGGTTTAGAGAATGATTGGAGTGCAAAAAAGGAAAGAAAATCCTAAACTGCGTCTTCAAAGAGAAGACTGATTCAGCTTCCTTGACGCGAAAAGGCAGATTGTCCATAGCGGAGGACCTCACCCACCCGCTGGGTCTTTTTTAATCCTCAGAATCCCAGTAGCTCTTGTGTCCTGGAAATGAAGATGGGTACGGGGTTGTAAACAGCAACTGGGGCAAAAAGGTAGGATGGGGTTATGTTGCCTTCCAGAGAGACTCAAAAGTTGGGAATTCTGATTGACTGCCGAAAAGTAACACAAGGGAGTTTGAAAGTTGGCATGAGGTCTGGACCCAAAATACACATAGTTTAGAGTGTATTTAAACCTCTTTTAAACACTGCTTGTAAGAGTGACACAAAATAAAGCAGTAGTCATACAGGTTGTGTGTCACAGAAAAAGTGAAATTTGGTTTTGTCTATACATATTAATTAGGTTATGTCTGTTTTATGAGACTGTGTTACTATTATGGCAGCCCCTCGTTACTCTGATAACCTCTGATATCAAAATGAACACGTTAACGCAGATTAATCCATCACCATGATTAATCTGATTAAAATTTTTAACGCAATTAACCCATCTGCAGCACAGAATAACTCATTTTGGGCAGTTACTGTCGTGCGCGCACAGTTGGGCAGTTGATCCGGTAGTGACAGGCAGCAGAACCAACCAATAAAGATGGAAGACGCTACAAAGCACGATATCTTTATTGGTTGGTTTTGCCTGTCACTACCGCTTCTCTACTTGAACAAACTGTCCAAAAAGCGTAATCTCTAATACTATTTTTTCACAGGAAATTAAATCTCAGGCATTCTTGTTTCCTAGCATAGAGGTTATTTGCTCAGCCTTACAATACAACGTTCAAAACGGAACTTTCCATTCACAAATTGATTAAACGGATCAAGGTCTAGGCATGCAAATGATAAATTATTTTTAAAAGGACACCTTCAGTGATGTTTTATGGCTTACGAAGCACTTGAATGCAATCCGAGATCAGAAACATTTCATTCACCATGAAACTGCAACTGAAATCCATGCACTATTGCACCCTGGGCAGATAAATACACAACCCTGACTGCTAAACTCTGGGGCCAAATGCGTGAAACACAGTTCTGATCATCCTATTCTGGCTGGTGCTGCCAGTGAATGACTATTCAGAGCAACATGACACTGTATCGTTGCCAGACTCTGGCATGCGAACCCCTGCTCTCTAAGCAACATCATCAGCGCAGCTTAAATGGTAATGAAATGCTAATGCTGTGAATTTAAAAAAGATAATGAGATGTACCACGGTGTGCCCCCGCCCTAACCTCACTCCCTGTCTATCACGTTTGCGTGCGTCGTGTTTACTTGTATGTGTGAGAAAGTCACATTTGTTCTGACGCAGGCTGCTCTACGCAAGCACGACATGAGTGGAGCGGTATAGGTGCTTACTGTGTGATGCGTGTACAGCCAATGGGGTAGGAGTGTGCCACTTGTAGTGTTGAGGAACAGCAGCATGTATGTTTTAATGCCATGTGGAATTATTTATACATGGCTTTTCTGTATAAATGTATTTTTAATTAAGCTGACCTTATCTCTATTTCATGAAAGAGACACCAGGAATTAATATTTGAGGAAACACAAAACTTTGGAGGACATTCACGGTGTTACATGTTTGCTCTGTTATTCCTAAAGTGTGAAAGATGTAGGCTGGGGCCGGTTCCGCTGTTGTGCCCTTGACTTCAAATTCCCTAAAACGACCAACACTTTGAGATGTGTTGGCTTGCCGTTGTTCTTATTATAGAAGATGTTGCCGCTCTTTAATAGTCCGAGTTATGCTTTCTGACAACACTCATTTGTTTTTCAGCTGTAATAGACTGTGGAAATACAGCTCATGACCTAGCAAGGGGCCATCACCATGCTCATAGAACAAAAAAATATTTCAGGAGTTTAAATGAGGACTTAGATTTTGACCCTGCTGAATATTCTTCAAAGCCTACTTTTGACTAGCATTATTCATGTTGCACAGAGCCTGCCAAAGACCTAGACATTGAACAGCGGTGGCCTATTGATCAGGGTGGTAAAACTCAAAGGAAAGCAAGAAATTGAATTGTTATCGTGAGATTTTTTATTTTTTATTTTTTGCTGAACGCTTGCTAAGGGGTGGGCGGGTGGCTTTGTCCCTTTCAATCTAAATCAGTGACATATTAATAAGGTATTCACACTGTGTCTTTCACATGTTCTCAAAGGAGCGAGATGTGAACGTATCATACAGTATGTACCAGACATCATAAGACTGCAGCTACACTTCTGTGTCTGTTGCTTTTACAGTCAATAGATTAGAACAGCTCTTAATCACTGTGTGCAATGTGCACAAGTGCCCTTATATTTCAGAAATATGGCACTCTTAATTCATCAACAGTGTTTTCCAAAGTAATGCAAAAAGGCCAGCATTTTTCCCCTCAAAGCTCAATTTCCTTAACGGAGACAGATGAGACATCTAGAGTAGAATAATAAATGCGTGCAAACTACTGTGGAAAGTGTGTCAGAAAAAAGCAGAAATGCTTTTCTTACGGAAAAACAAGATGCCATTATGAAGTAATTGTAACCAATTTCACTGTAATGAAAATATATGGACGCAGCCAAAAACGCAGCGAGCATGAAAATAATAAGCGCTACCTGAATGGAATTCTTCCTTTGTTGCGTTCCACCTGAGAAGCGGCTGTTGCACCCTTTCAGCCACACATGTGCACTGGGTGAGATAAGTGTGTACCCTGTATTAGTACATGGCGGGGGGCATCCCCGATTGTATTCTCGAAGATCAGAGTCCCTCTAATCGCCCATACTTGAGCGTAACCCACCATGCGTTGGAACACGTGCAGGGACATGTCATCAGTGCCACAGTGTGAATATGTCTCACCACATATTCGCTCGCTCACTGCCAGATCTCCAGCGAGGCCTTGCCCACAGGTACAGGCACACACACACGCACACACACGAAGAGAGACAACGCTGCTGCCTGGAGACAAACGCCAGTCCAAATACTCCACTAAGTGCACAGCAAGATAATTAGGAAATAATGCACTGATGCTGAAAATAAAGCGCACAGGAACTTTTGGGAATCACTTGCAATTACCGGCTCTCGTCTGTTTACACGACACATTCATTGCTTTAGTAATGACTGTACTGTACACAGACGTGGCCAGGGCAAGGACCGCATGGGAGGGGTGATTTTAAGAGAGAATCACTTACGGTCTGATGCGCTTTGAGGACATTACTGGTTTCAAATAGGTGGTGATTATATGCCCATTTAGCTGGTTTACATGCACTTACAAGAACAGATCACTAATTATATTGACTCTTTATATTAGTTTAGACTTAAACATATTGTATGTTAATACTAATCAACTCAGAGGGCAGCATTAACATACACTATATTACCAAAAGTATTCGCTCACCCATTCAAATGATCAGAATCAGGTGTTCTAATCACTTGGCCTGGCCCCAGGTGTATAAATTCAAGCACTCAGGCATGCAGACTGTGAAACAAGACATTTGTGAAAGAATGGGCCACTCTCAGGAGCTCAGTGAATTCCAGCGTGGAACTGTCATAGGATGCCACTTGTGCAACAAATCCAGTCGTGAAATTTCCTCGCTCCTAAATATTCCACAGTCAACTGTCAGCTCTATTATAACAAAATGGAAGCGTTTGGGAACAACAGCAACTCAGCCACGAAGTGGTAGGCCACGTAAAGTGACGGAGAGGGGTCAGCGGATGCTGAAGCGCATAGTGCAAAGAGGTCGCCGACTTTCTGCACAGTCAATTGCTACAGAGCTACAAACTTCATGTGACCTTCAGATTAGCCCAAGTACAGTACGCAGAGAGCTTCATGGAATGGGTTTCCATGGCCGAGCAGCTGCAGCCAAGCCACACATCACCAAGTGCAATGCAAGGCGTCGGATGCAATGGTGTAAAGCACGCCGCCACTGGCCTCTAGAGCAGTGGAGACGCGTTCTCTGGAGTGATGAATCACGCTTTTCCATCTGGCAATCTGATGGACGAGTCTGGGTTTGGAGGTTGCCAGGAGAACGGTACATTTCAGATTGCATTGTACCAACTGTGAAATTTGGTGGAGGAGGAATTATGGTATGGGGTTGTTTTTCAGGAGCTGGGCTTGGCCCCTTAGTTCCAGTGAAAGGAACATTGAATGCTTCAGGATACCAAAACATTTTGGACAATTCCATGCTCCCAACCTTGTGGGAACAGTTTGGAGCGGGCCCCTTCCTCTTCCAACATGACTGTGCACCAGTGCACAAAGCAAGGTCCATAAAGACGTGGATGACAGAGTCTGGTGTGGATGAACTTGACTGGCCTGCACAGAGTCCTGACCTGAACCCGATAGAACACCTTTGGGATGAATTAGAGCGGAGACTGAGAGCCAGGCCTTCTCGACCAACATCAGTGTGTGACCTCACCAATGCGCTTTTGGAAGAATGGTCAAAAATTCCTATAAACACTCTCCTCAACCTTGTGGACAGTCTTCCCAGAAGAGTTGAAGCTGTAATAGCTGCAAAAGGTGGACCGACATCATATTGAATTCTATGAGTTAGGAATGGGATGGCACTTCAGTTCATAGAATGAGTAAAGGCAGGTGAGCGAATACTTTTGGTAATATAGTGTATATGCAAATCCTTGTGCTGTGAGATCTGAAATAATTGGGCTGTCTCAATTCAAGTTTAAATCTTCTGCCACCTTTCACTTCACCTGCTATAGTACCTCTTTCACAGCTTTGTGTGTAACATCTATTCTTAGACAATACAACACTCTGTGGAGTATACATGTCTATATTTCTTCACAAACATCACTTTTTTTTTTACCTCAAACCAAATAAATACGGTATGAATTTATTATTAAAGTTCTAACCTATTTAATATCAGCGAGGGAAGATTATTTTCATATATAATATGAAGATAAACATGCCCTATTCAGTACTCCGGCTATGCTTGGAGTTGGCCTAATTACAGAGGCACCAGCTCTGAAGCCCCAGTCAAGCCCTTCCTGTCTTCATAATGCATTCATGATAGCTGTGATTCACTGTACTGTCAAAGCTACCGCCAGTCTGATGCCGAATTCGCCTAATATTGTTCAAACAGGTGTTTAATGAGCAGTCCCAAGTCTCAGAGACGGATGGGATTAATGGGCATGCCCTCCCTCGCCTCCTCACACTTTCCCCCTCTATGTTTTTTTGTCTTTGAGAACAGAGCACAAAGGAAAAACCCAAAATACGCTCTGGTTTTTCCGCCAGAGCTTTGAAGTATAGCACTACCTGGCAGAAATGGATTTTTTACGTGACCACCAATTAACTGGACCTTTCCTTCTGACCACAGAAGTGTGGAAGGCGAGGTGCAGGGAAACAGGCGAGGTGTTGTAGTGTTGAATTTAAAGAGAGACAGAGGGATTAAAGTATCTGAAGGTTTCATTGTGCTATTAAACTACCTGTTATCTCAGATTTACATATGTTTTATCTTTGTATTTAATGTGAGCATTTGGAAACTGAACCCAAGAGAGTCATTAGGATTTTATTGTTATTTCCACAATGTCCCACTGGGACATCAAATTAAACCTGAGATGAAAAGAATGTCAAAGAAAATGTAGTCAACCTTGAATAGAGCATAATATAACATAAAAGAGGATAATAGCTCAGCTTCACGAATGTTTTTTTATGTGCACTAGAACCTATTTTAAAATGTCATTGCCTTTACTTTCAAAGCAACAATATGCTATTCTTCTGCAAATATCAATCATTGTCTTCCTCCACCGCGGCAACGGCTCTGCATTCAAAACCTTTTCACAATGTCTACGTGTCCATTTCATCACACGCAAATTGCTGGATTCGTTTTGTTTTGTAGGACGTAAACCAAGCTTGAACTTCGATCTATGTGCGTGCATGTTCCCGACTGCCCATGTTGCATCGTAATGGCTGGAGGAGGATGATTGCTGTATTCAGACCTTGTTCTTTGCCCTCTCTCTACCCCCAAGAGGTCTCATTGATTTTCTGAAATGCGGTCGAGAATCACAATCATTCTTGAGAAAGAAAAAGCCCAGAACACGTCAGATGGGTGAAACAAAGTCCGCCTGCCACTGCTGAGCTTAGCCCACCAGGGAACCTGAACCAGCATACCAAAGGCGGCCTCTATTAAATCCAGACCCGGGGAGAACACGTCCACATACACAGACATGGAAATGCTCCGTTACTTTGGACAACCGATGGTGGCTGTTTGGGGTTGATAACAAACCTGCCCTCGGGTCAGCACCACATTGCTTAGCAGCACCGTTGAGAGTAGTGCGGTGATGAACCTGTGAATGAGATATGCCTTTCTCTGGCTATTACCGTCAAATTGAAATCTATGCGGTTAATTTAAAAGAAATCCTCAGCATGGATACATGTACTCCACCATTCAGGTGAACAGCCTGATTAAAGGGAGCCCTTTCTGTGTAAGCTGCTCTGTCACACAGCCAGTGTTCAGTAATACCACGTCCACCGGACATTTTGAATAGTTATTACTAATTCTATTATCACTGTGGGATGTCCGATTACCACCAAGGCCTATTGTGCAGCGCTGAGCGGGCATGCAATTTACAGCACAGGATGCAAGGGATCCAATGACACTGGGGTAATCTGATGTAATGAAATAAAAATAAAGATGATGAAAAAGACTGAGGCAGCCCGGGAGGGGAAATCTTCCTTCGGCATTTGATACAGTAGGGGTCGTTTACATACAAGCCCAGTAAATCTCCAAATGATTATGGATGATCCCAATGACTTTCTCCCCTCCTCCTCCTCCTCCTCTCTCTGTGCACAGCAACAACCCCCCTCCCTGTGTGATAGATTAACTAAGCAGTAACAATGTCTCTCTTGTGGAATGGACAGTGCAAATCGCTGTAGGTTCGAAACCAGCCAGGGGGAGACAGCGCTAGCTGGGCAGAGTGATAGATTAGGGATTTTTAAATACTCCTCCTGGTGAGTTCTGCCACAGCCAAAAGAGCAGCTGGGGCTTTTCTCACTCTGCAACGGGGGGTGGAGAAGGGCCACAGATGGCCATGGGCCCTGCAGGTCAGCACTATTCAAAGATACACCCTGGAGCGAATGGGCACGTAAATTAATCTAGGCATGCGGATGCATTGGAATTTACTGCACTGTGTATTGCAGTAATGAAGCCTGCGCTTTAAATCCATATTATATACGACACATAAGCTATTAAAGGAGACTTTGCAGAACTATCACAGCTCTGTCAAGCTCTGAGGAACATTATTACTCCTTATTGATTTGTAGATACATATCCCTTCATGCACAGCACGGGGAATAATAATGTAAACACATCAACTTTGAGATGACTAAATCACCACAAAACTATGGCAAAGAGCTGCTTCATTTTAGGCTGTATGCCAGTAAGGAATATTTCATCACTATTATTTTCATAAACTGTGCATACCGGTCAAATTTCCTGCTGGTTAGGTCTGCTAGTGACTTTGTCAGTGCATTTTGTCAGTATTTTAACTAATGTGTGCATTATTAGTCATTTGGCACTTTTATACAAAAACTTAACTCATGCATACTTTGGTAGTAACTTATTTATGAAGAAAAGCACTGCAACAAACGAAAGTCTTGTCTTGTTTTTTGTGTAATTAAAGAAACGTGTGCCTTTGTACACTGTAATTTTTGTGCCACAATTTCAAATGTCCATTACGAGTGGATGAAATGAAGGGATGACCACTTCACAATTAATTTTCTCATTAAAACCTGAGCCGTCCCTCTCAGATATCACTGAGCACGCCTCTCTGAGGTCGCCGAAGTCCAGTCGGACTTAATTACACTAGAAAGTGACAAACATGCTGCCAGGCTGGCTTGCTGGCTTGAGCACTTAAAACGGAGGATCAAGCTTCATTTCAACACATACACACACACACGCATTATATTAACTACATAAACCTGTGCATTAGCAGGCGTCAGGGTCACGCAAGTTTTTGTTTAAGTTAGTCGCACAACAGAACAGAAAGTGGATTTCGGAAGTTTACTTTGGCTGGAGTTTTAATAAATGAACACAGATGGTAATTTGCTTCACAAGGAGAGTACTGAGCAGAAATTGGAGGAATAATTGTTCATTCGTTCATTAAAGTTGCGGGGGGCTGGAGCCTTTACCAGCTGACACTGGACAGGTGGCTAGTCTATCACAGGGCTAACACAAAGAGACAGTCACACTCACATCTACCCCTACGGCCAATTTAGAAAACACCAATTAACCTAACAAGCATGTCTTTGGACAGTGTGAAAACGCCAGATCACCCTGACAAAAGCCATGCAGGCAGAGGGAGAACACGGAAACCCTCAGTTAGCCAGTCAACTTGTCTGACTTGTCTGCATGTCCTTAAACCAGTCAGTTGCCTTCAACACTGGTAGGCCCAGGATTTAGCAACAGTCCCTTTTCAAAGCAGTGTCAGATGAAGTATGTCAACTGTGTGGGACTACTACTACCAACAAGACATAATTTGGTATTCACTGCTCTAGAGGTGAAGTGTGTTTATACCTAAGCTATGGAGGAGTTCACTGGACTTATTCAAACCCCAGACAATATGCTAGTTGCATACTTTGCAGGTGTTTACAACCATCCAGTCTCAGAATCTGCCATTTTTGAGCATGTAGGGGAGGATCTGAGTGCACTGTGTGATGTGTCAGCTGATTTCTGTGGGTCCAGGCACAGAGCGATTTACAGTGGCAGAGATACGATCGGGAGGCAACACATCTGGATGTGCTCAGTGTGAGCTGAGGCCTGTCCATGTCAAGAGAGGGAGGGGAAGTGAGAGGGAGGGGTGCTCAGTATCATACCCCAGGCAGGGTGTCATATCAGCAGGGTGGATCTGAGTCGGAATTCGGATGTTTCCAGTAAAGGGTTTCCTTGGAAAAGACTCTCTGTATACTGTACTATTGTATACGTAAAGCAGATAACTGAACTTTATGCAGATGCTTGCTACGTACACAAAGCATGTAGTGGATCAGTGTGAAGCATCACTTTAATTGAGATTGACGTTTTTGGTAATTGAGAATTTTAAGCAGTGTTTTAAGGTGTTTACCTTCCAGAATTAAACTTAAGGCGTCAGTCGATCAGCGAGACCCGAGGCAAAACTTAACAAAACCACAAAGGTTGTGCATGGCTCAGCAAATGAATCAATTTCTTCACATGCAGCATTGGCCTCTGAGAAGCTCATGGATACTGAGTAAGCAGTCCTAATTTGCAAATCGTTAAATGGCAAAAAGGTCCTGGGTGTGTGTGACTACATGAAGGTTACGCTGACATGTTTCCTTTCAATGATCACATCGATTCACGGTTAAAGTGGTCCCATATCTGTGTTAACGTCGATGTGAAAATAGTAACGGTGTCCTAGTTTCTCATATTGATTGTATAAGATCATTGTTCAATGTGCAATGCATGTTTAATAGATGTATCAAGTATCTCTTGCACTGTAGGCATGGAAATATCTGTTACGCAACCACTTGGTTAATGGTGGACTGAGGTTGAGGCAATGCAGAGAGTCAGTTTCTGCACATACACAGAACAGAATCATAATTATTTTTTTATTTATTTGGACTAACTATATGCCACAATGCTTGCTATTGTTCTTGAACAGTCTTTATTGGCAAATACAAGTAACAATTAAAATGCATTTGTGTGTATGCTGCTGCAAATCTCGTGACTTCCTTTTTGTTTCCTCAAAAAACGTCAGACAGAGAAACATTGCTCCTGTTTCACCGTGCATCACTGCCATCTGTGGATCAGTGGAACGCTGTGAAGCCACCAGTGTATCATGTCACCTGCACATGTTTGTACATGTGTCCTTGCGTGCAATCAGGAGAACAAACAAACTTCAAGTGTAAATCGTTGCTATTAGTGATCAACAACTCCACAGGGTACCTTCAACCCAGAGCAACGGTATTTACACCAAAATTGCCCCATCCGGTGTGGATGGGTAATGTGACAGACAGCCTTAAGTATAGTGTTGTGAGTTTCCTTTGACAGGTTATCATGTGATAAAAAGCATCCTTTATGGGGGGGGCAATAAGAGGGTTAAGTTGAGAGCAGAAGGGGCGTGAGTCAGCGACAGGCAGATGTCTGCCTCTTGTTGAAAGCAAACTCTACACGATGGGAGTTATTGATTAAATGTTCTCTTAAAAGGCCAGTTGGATTGAGAAGGTCACGACAAGGTTGTCACTACAGGGGAATGGAGATGCATTTGACCTGTCAGCTGAGGATAGGCTCAGAGTGGACACCGTGGTAGGAAATGGCACGGGGAGCTTCTTAAATGGAATCTACCCATGCTGAAACTCACCAGGCTCAACCCCTGCGGACCAAGCTGAGTGGCAAAGCTGCTGCAAAAGTCTTTCAAGAGTTGTCTTCCGAGTAGTATTGAGAGGTCATGTGAGGTGCTCACACAGATATCTCAGCTTGTCTGTGGTCCTGTTATGAAATCATGATTTAAAAGGTCTGTAATTGTTGTTTTACCACTAATAGATAAACAGAGGAATCATTTGGGCTTATTGACCAGAGAGCAATCATCATTTTTTAAGACTCTTACACAAAGGTTAATATGAGAATAATTTGGGCAAACTACCGCATCAAGCAAGGCGGCTGTGAAGAGAGACTTGTATTACAGTGAAAAAGTAAAGAACAGCTTCAAACATAATTGGTAATTTTCCTATCAACCTTTTAGATGGATCCCAGCAATAGCTTTTTATTAGAATGATTTGTCTAATTATATTGATCAGTATATAGGGCCACATATGAAAAAATATACGAAGGGCTAGGCCACTCAGGTGGCAAATAAATGTAGATAAATGACAATTGCTTTATAATAATGCTCTGAGAAAACCACAGCCTACGTACACAGCTTTCCATTAAAGGCTTATCAGTCATTTCGTTAGTTGGCAGCTCATCCACAAAACAGATTGCTTCTTAGTCAGGACTATTTGTGTAGTGGGGGTGGGAGGTTATACGTATATAATATAAAGTTCTCCCAAGTTTTACTTTCAACTCTAAAACTTCTTCCACTACTACCACCTAGTTGCTAACTTTATCTGGTATTTGCTGCAGTCCAGACAGAGCATTTTCTTTCTAATAAATAAAACAGCCTTGCTGAGGATGATTAGAAAGATCCTGAACCACAGAGCCAAAGCAATGAGCTCAAGGACACTGAAATTATCCGTAGAGCTGAGGGGAACAACAAATTCTGTTAGTCAATATGACTGCTCTGAGTGTGCTTCAAACACAGAGTTTACCCTCCAGTGTAAATTGCAGCACAAAAAGAAAAGAGAACAAAGTAAAATAGTAAAGCAGAAGCATCTCAAACTCTGTGGCATTAAACCAGGCCATTCAACAAGCCACCCAATTCCATTAAAACCAAACCTATTCTGTCACACATCTTCAGCCATACTCCACACCTAGCTTTGTAGCTTGTGATTGGCATTGTCCTAAACATGTATTTTTTTTCTTCTTGTTTTGTTTCATCCATTCTGTGCCTGAATTTACAGAAAACAACTTGTTCATTTGTAGGCTTTGAACCAGCAGCCTCTCTTTCATTCGGTTCTCGTCTGTACAGTCCGACGCAGCAGTAATTGGCTGCAGCCTGCTAGGGAGGAGCTGTTTGATTTGGAGGAGAGCACATGCTGCAAAATTCCCTTTCATGGTGACCATGTTCCTGATTTGGCACAAGTCAGGCCTAAGGGACGATGCAAACAGCTGGGCCACGCACACTCACACACACACACACACACACACACACACACACACACACACACACACACACACACACACACACACACACACCTCCCTGTGGATTTTTATTCCCAGTGCCCGTGCTGACTTTCATTCTCGTGCTGTGACTTCCATGCATCAGATGGGTTATATTTAACTGAAAGTATGTGACGTGAGTACATGAAAAATATCCCAGTAAAATTTCACTAGGATTATTGTTCTATGTGCTACTGCTCAGTACCACACATTAATAATAAATGTTTTAACAAGACAGACCTGGTTAATCATTACATAATCATGACATTGTCAGCTGTCAGTGTAATACACTGATCGACTCAAGGTTTTCTCTACAGTTCAAAAGATACCTCCCGATCTGGCCTGTCTGAAGACATCTGAAATGGTAGAGAGTTAGTGACCTACAAATTAAAACAAGAAATGAACAAACCCAGAAACAGTTCAACTTGATCAGGTTCCGCAGAGCTGGATGTGACAGTGTTAGAACATAGCAACGGTCTGTTACTGTGCCCCACTGACATGCATACACCCGATCACTGCATTTTATTTAGCAAAACATGATTGAAGAATATGTTGTTTTTTTTCCTCTCAAGTTTTATTGACAACACTGAATTCACTCAGTGGACAAAGATGACCAAGATAAGCTGAGCTGGATAACATTTTTATCTTTACAAAACACTTGTTTAAACAACTTATTGTTTTGCTCTCTCAATATTTCTTTACCTGATGTTTACCCCCAGGAATGAATGCGTTCCCTCCATGAATATTTAACAAGAATTTCTTTATTGCTGTGTACCACTGTGTGTCTGGTCAGAAACATGGTTTAAGTATGACAGAAACTTCATTACAGTTAAGCCCAATAGAAAAGTCACATTCTCCAGAGACCATTTGGACGTTTACTGCCAACATGTGACTTAACGTTTAAAGTTAGAAACACATAATCCTCTGCATTTAAATAACCCGTGTTCATACAGTGGTGACACAAACAAACGTGCCCCAATGTTATTTCTTCCATTATGGGAGCAGCTTGAGGGCCATGGCTCTGGTTCATGATTTTCACGACAAAACAGGTGGAAGTACTCCCACCTGTGTTAATGCTATTCAGTGAGCGCGAGTGAGTGGCCAACACTTGGGTGGTACGTATTTACCCAGCTGTTACTGTAGCTTGAATCAAATCAAGCCAGCGCTCCCTCATTGTTCCGGGCCTCACAGCAGAGTGAGTGGAGCAGGATTAGCCTGTATTACATGCTTTACTATGATGCTGCCTTGCACAAATCCTTTTCCTTCCTCTCCTCTACTTCTCCCGCTGACTTAATGCTGGAGTGTGTGCCATTATGTGATGCCAGAAAGCCCGGTAAGAACACCTGTCCTTGCAGTTCCCATTTTTTTTTACTGGGAGGACTGTCTTCTCTTTAATTAGAAGCAGGGACATTTGACAGCTATGCTCAACCCACAGTACCATTTATTTAACGGCTATTGCTTTCGGACCTTCATCGCGTCCCCAGGGATCATATTGTCACCTGCGTCTCCAAACGCCCTTGGCACTTAATTAATCAATTGATGTGACTGAGTGGCCTCTGTGTGCGAGACATAATGAGCTCCTGATTAAAATCGTTGCAGGAGGACCTGGAGACTCTTTTATGGCTCAGGGGTCTCGCAGTGCTACTCAGCTCCACGGTACGGCAACATTTTGTAAACCTGTACGCACATTTTTAAAGGATGGATGTCATCAAATGATTGTTGATTATGCTCTCTTATCAAGCAGATGGCACAGTTACAAAAGGATGCAGGTTACTGAACAGTAAGGATTGAAGTCTGCTGGACGCAGCTGCTTCATTGGGGACGAATGATTAGATCAGAACTTTAAGAACGCATTAATCTCAATATCTTCCTATTATAGCTTCTAAGGCAAACACTTTATTCACTGTGGGATGACTGAAGAACATAAATGGATGATTTAGTTGCTTTTTTTTTCATAATAAACAAAACAAATGATGGGTTTGAACATATCTTCATGCTGTTAATTGAGATATTTATTTTAACTGAAAGTGATCCTTCTTTGCCCTGCGATGGACTGGCATCCTGTCCGGGGTATAACCCAGCCTCTCGCCTGATGACAGCTGGGATAGGCTCTGGCCCCCCCCGCAAACCTTCAGAGGACAAGCGGTTATAGAAGATGAATGAATGATTGAGTGATCCTTCTTACTCCTTCAGTTAAATGTACTATAACACGTTCAACCGAGCTATTCCAATCGTGCTTCCACCCTTTCCCATTCAACCTCCTACAACTACTTCATGTGTTTAGGATCAAGTGCAAGTTGCCCAGGACTAGCCACCAGTCCGACAAATGACCTAAAAAAGGTCAAAGTGCGCTCAGTGTCAAGATTTTTATTTCACACTCACAAGACACGGCTGCATAATAGAAGTGAATTTATCCTCAAATAGGTACTTTATTCAAATTAACATTCAGTTCTTCTTTGCTTAAACCACACATCAGTGACTCTCCCTTTGTTCTGATGTGAAGTAAAACCTGCTCAAGAGGGATTAAGAAGTGTGATTAATGCCAGATATGTAGGCCAAAATTAATTCTTAGAAGAGTAAATCGTCACACACATCTCTGCAATGGAGTTGTGTAAGTCGTGTGGGCTGGAACATTGAAGTTAATTGTTTCAGGGCAACAGAAGCCTCCCGGTCAGTCAAATGGGTAATGCGAGGGTTTCAGACTCTAGATAGTCGATAGAGAGGTTGTGGGAACTAGCCTAGATGCACTTTACATTTGTAATGTCTTCTATTATGTGATCTGTTGTTCCCATTGAGCGTACCCCCCTTAAATATTTTATACTGAATGGCTCTGGAAATTCTCACATTCCACTTTTGCAGTATGTGTTTTGATCATGTTCAGTGGGAAAATGTCAAAAGCATGTGTTTTATTCATTTCTAAGTTTAAAAATATTTAGTTTCTTTCAAGCTGCAGAGCTGCTGCATGTAGCAATGGTGGAGCTGTGGCAGTGAAGGTCTTTTGGTGTTAATTGCAGCTTCATGTTAAAATTTCAAGTCTCACCTCGTGCAGTGCAAATAGTATGGTTTCAATAAATGTGCAAATTACAGAGAGATTCAAAATGGCAAAGTGATGTTAGCATTAGATGACAGATCACAGATGTTTAACATTGTGAAAACCTATTGGCTTTTGTTATGATTAGCAGCTAAGCCTTTTTTGCACAGTGCTGACACCGCAGTGTCTGTAAATTCAAGAAACCCATGTTGAGCATGTGAACTTACATCATGTTTCCTTTTGGATGGATGGATGGATGGAAGGATAGATGGGTAGGCACAGAAAGTGTTTCATTCTGAGCCTTTAATACAAGCCATTTAATGCATGAGACCATGTGTTATGTCTGCCTGACATGTGGCTGAGGGCTCAGAGTTAAGGAACCCTTTGGGACAAAATCACAGTGTTCTTGGTCTAACCTTATGACTCCCACACCCGGCGCGCAGAAATCCAACACATAAATGATAACTTTTAATGAAGCCACCGAGGCAGCCTCTAGGGGACACTTTTCTAAAACAGTTTCTGTTGAGCCTGACACGTTTCCAATAGCCCTGCTCCAGTCAATACGTCTCTGTGTGGGTCATTGGCCACAGACTACATCAAGCTCCATCAATTTCAAGCACTCCCCTAAAAACTTTCAGCTAGCGACAGTGGTCAAGATGCACTGATGAATCCGTTCCTTCCGGCTTAATTTCCGTGGAAAAGGATAATTAGGGCAGCAATTATAATTATGAATGTGTCTGAGGAGCCATTTATATTGTTACAAAAATAGCGCTTGCAGGTGAGATAGGCATCGTAAATCGCAAATCAATATCTGTGACAGTCCATTCAGAGATTTCTAAACAAATGTGAGTACACAAGAAATTAATTTGACATACTACCAAGGTTAAAGATATGTGGGGTGGAGTCTGAACTCCCATGAAAGAAGTAGAGTCACAGAACTCGCTTTTGCTGTCACTGTTGTTTCAGAACCACTAAAACAACAGCACTGGTGCCTGTTTTGTATATGGGGCCCAAGCACAGCAGGGACACCATGAAAAACATGATAATTGGAAACTCTCTCACACAAATAGCACTTAGTGGGCTATAATTTATTCATTTAACATTAGGTATTATGGAATCCCCCACAACACTCAGCTCATAACTTGCACCCTGCTTATTACACTTCAATGGGAAGCATTTTCTCATTTATTCAATTTAGTTTAGATAACTGATTGAGACATTTTAACCATTTGTGTTCAGTTAAATAAGCCACAGATTTTAGTACTGCAAAATGTATGCTGCAAATCATCTGATCCGCATAATTAGTTGGAGTAATTTCCATTAAAGCTATCTCTTAGAAGCTACTGATGAATCAAAAACCATCTGTGCAGCTCAAGGAAAATTAAATAAAAAAAAATCCTCTGTATGAAATTAAACATTAATGTTCTGCTTGGTAAATCATTTTTGGGGAAAAAAAGAGACATTTCTGTATGTAAAGTTAATCGCGTCTCTTTCATCTGGATAATTCTCTCAGTTTGAACATTCTTCGTTGCCATAGCAACGTCAGGAGGCACGTAGTAATCACGCATTTTGTTTGTTGCTATATTATTTGCATTGCAGACTCACTCCCTGCCCCTTGTTTCCTTCCTATTGTTGTCACATGAATATTCCACTCTGTTTGCTTCCTGTCCAAACAAAGAATTTTCAATACAGCTTGTGAAAAATTCAGAAAATCTGAAGTAGTTGATGGATTTGCGTGAATTATGTAAAGGTGCTAACCAGAGAAACAAGTACATTTAAACTCTTTCCATCTTAAATGTTCCTCACGTTGTGTCCTCCTGTCACAACAACTGAGAGAAGCATTTAGGCCCTTATCTAGCCTTGCTGTCATTTGCTTGAATGCATCTCAACTCTTGACTTGTTCTAACACACCATTACGGATGAGGAGGAGAAAAAAAGAAAAAAAAAGGAGGACCGCTGAAGTGAATGGTGTCAAAACTGCTTGCTTTTTACTCCATCAAGAAAAGCCTGGAAGCAGCTTTCATGCTTACGTCTACCAGTTGACATCTTCACCACATTGTGGTTCACGGGTCGCTTTGACGTTGTCTAGTGCAGATGTATCAAGCAGTTGTTGAGTAAAGCCGGGCCCTTTATTTATCCCTCCACAGCAGCTTCAGCACTGGCAAAAAGAAAGAAAAGAAAAGAATAAAAAAAAGAAGAGTTTTCACAACCCCCCAATTGCAATATCAGCAAAAGGCGACGGAGTAAATATACTGTGGTATTGATCGGTCACGCATTTGCATTTCGGTAGATTAAGCGGAAAACCGCGGGGGTGTTCAGTTTTTCCATACCCTCGTCAAAATGTCAGTCATCAGTCCTCACCCCCCGCTCCTACACACACACACACACACACACACACACACACACACTTCCGGTGAGGTATTTTTGGAAGGCACTGAAAATTGCATTGATGCAATAACTTCAAAGCTCTCTGACTGCTTAATGACACAGCAGTCGTGTTGTGGTAGTTAAGACGCAGTCTGAATGTAGACTTGAGGATTTTGTAGCTGTCTCTAGAAAGACATTATACAAATACAGAACATTATTCTTAAAAGCACTTACAGTGGTATGCAAAAGTTTGGGCACCCCTCTAAGATTTCATTATAATTTGCTCTGACTTTATAAAAGACGATCACAGCAACAAGATTTTATTTCCTACAGAGATGTAGACATTTGAGTGTTTTCCAGACCAAAATTCTTAGAGTATCATTACAAAGTTTTATTATAATGAATTAAAATGTAAAAAATGGTATGTGCAAAAGTTTGGGCACCCTTTTAATCACATTGATTTCAAGACCTGTAGGGATTTGTAGCTGACATGTTGCAGCCCAAAACTGCTTTGATTAGCTTGTGAGACCTTCAATTACAAAGACAGGTAAAACCAATCATGAAAAAGGCTATTTAACAGAGGCAATTGCTGGCTGTGCTTGTCCTAGGCTCCTGGCAACATGGGGGCATCGAAACAACTCTCCACTGACCAAGAAACTAAGATAATTCATTATCATGAATTAGGAGAAGGGTACAAGAAATTATCAAGATGTCTATTTCCACAGTCAGAAATGTGGTGCAGAAATGGAAGGCCAGAAGAAGTCATTGTGAAGGAAAGATGTGGTAGGCCAAAAAAAATACTGGAAAGACACAGACAAAGGATGGTTAGAATGGTCACAGACAAGCCACAGACCACCTCCAGAGAACTGCAAGAACATCTGGCTACTGATGGTGTACTTGTTCATCGTTCCACAATCCAGCGCACTTTGCACCAGGAAAAGCTCTTTGGAAGGCTGGTGTGCAAAAAGCCTTTCCTGAGTGTTCGTCACAAGAAGAGTCACATGAGGTATGCAAAAGCACATCTGGACAAGCCAGAAGCATTTTGGAAAAAAATACTGTGGTCAGATGAGACTAAGATGGAGTTATTTGGTCAGAACAAGAGGAGGTATGCATGGAGAAAAAAACACACTGAATTCCATGAGAAGAACTTATTGCCTACTGTGAAATATGGTGGAGGGTCCATCATGTTATGGGGCTGTGTGGCTAGCACAGGGACAGGAAACCTTGTTAAAGTTGAGGGCCACATGAATTCCTCTCAGTATCAGCAGATTCTTCACAAGAATGTTCAAGAATCTGTCACAAAGTTGAAGCTACGCCGGGGTTGGATTTTTCAGCAGGACAATGATCCCAAGCACTGTTCAAAATCCACCAAGGAATTCATGCAGAAGCACAAGTACAATCTTCTGGAATGGCCATCCCAGTCCCCAGACCATAACATCATTGAAAATGTATGGATTGATTTGAAGCAGGCTATTTACGCACGGAAGCCAAGAAACCTGACTGAACTGGAGGCGTTTTGTTTGGAGGAATGGGCCAAAGTACCACCTGCCAGACTTCAGGGACTTGTCAGTAGCTATAGGAGGCGTCTACAGGCTGTTCTTGCAGCAAAAGGAGGGTCTATTAAATATTAATGGAATTATTTCTTTGGGGTACCCAAATTTATGCACATGCCTATTTTTGTTTAGATATTCATAAAAATGTTTTGGACCAATAAAAATGATTTCACTACCGAGATGTTTCTGTTTCCATAAGGTATAACATTTGTTAAAATAAAGTTGCTGCTTCAAAAGCTCAGGAAGTGACAAACTGATTCAATGATTTTCCTAAGGGGCGCACAAACGTTTGCATACCACTGTATGTAAAACACCAAGGAGAATAACTACTCCACTACTACTAAGGGCTTTTTTTTTTTTTTTTATCAGAATCTAAAAATGATTAGAATTCTAAAATGTGCATAATTAATATTTCAATATTCATTTTATTAATTTTTATTAATCAAATACAAATTATATGAGTGTTTTTTTTATGGTGTACTTGAGTTGTCATTATCTTCCATTGTGTCAGTCAGCTTTTCAGATAAAACTAGATCTATAGTCCAGTCCATCTGATTTTACTGAATGGTGCTAAATTACACAGTAAATTATACTCTGACCGGCAGTTATATGAGAAAAACCAATGGCACCATAACTCGTCATATAAAACTAATTCACAGTGTGACCTTAACTAAGCATATCGGCACAGAATCTGCACACATCAGGTGTATGCAAACTTCAGCTATAATAATAATAATACGCTACTATAAGAACCGGAGCATAATCCTTTTTCCTCTTTCATTCTTTCACTTCACATCACTGCAAACCAAAATAACCACGACCCCATGGTGAAATCCATCGGGAGCACAGGTCTTTCTGTTCAGTTCTGGTTCAACCTTGACCCACTTGGTCGGTCTCAAAAACAAACACCCATTAAGAATGAGAGCAGCCCAGAACCCACAAATAAACATGCAAACCACTTCAACATAAAAAGGTTGTGCTGGATTCTTCTGGTTAATGATTTATCAAACTGGAACCCATAAAACCGATGTATTGAAACTTACTGAACTTCAGAGATATCTCTGAATGGTTTTTCGTTCATGAAAAATAATTGAACATTGCAGCCACAACCTTGGGTACATTATTTCTAGATGCCCCAAGAACTCAATCGTAATCTCTAAAGAAGACAAAAATAAAATGTTAGAAAATTACTAACCTGGAGAATAGAATGCTGCTGTGGAAGGTGACAAAACGTGCAGAGAATTCACACTCTTTTGACAGTTCGGTTTAAGCTGCTTTGCTGAACTTTCATTTCCTGAGATGCGTTGACGTATTCCGCACAAATCAGCTCATAACAAATTGAGCTTTTGTATAATCTGTCTGTTGATTGCACAGTAAAAGAATGCCTCTACAAATGAACTGCTCAACAGCACAATGTGTTAAAATGAATTCCCATGAAAATGTGACTCTGATTGTCTTCCATCTAAGTACTGCTAGATGGAAGACAATCAGAGTTCGCTTTGAATGTCACATGTTCCAAATGTGGGTGTTCCTTTCATGGTAGAGATCAATCTTGTGTTTTATAGAGACATTGTAACACAGATTCTGCACACCCTGTTCCCGCAGATATCCTTGGACCTGCCATGATCATTTGCATGCTACATAGAGCAATGAAATGACAGCTCTGAGTTATGACGGATAGTAGAGTTGGCATCCCTGGGAAAGCGACACAATATTCTGCAGTTTGAGGTTTAATGGAATTGTAGCAATCAGATCCCTTTGATGCGTCCACAAAGCCCACAGTCACAGAGACAGGAGGAAGAGCACCTTAAAAATGAATGAACTTGAAAATGAGAAGGTTAACATGATTTATGCTGAAACATAGCGGGGGGAAAGCTCATTGAAATGATGAGGAGCGCCCTTGGAATTCATTTGTTCAGCGAGACACTCAGTTGGGTGGAAGGCAGTTCATCTTCATCACTCATCATCTGTCTATTGTCTCCCAATCTGTGAATGACAGGAGAGCAACTGCCGCCTGTATGCTTATAATTTTGCTCGCATTATTATGGGCTGATACACATATAGAAATATTCTGTCAAATAGAATGCCGGACAGACTTTTGGTACTATGACGGCAGACAGCTGCAGCACAGGAGCCATGCATGCTTTTGAAGGTATATCTTTGACCACTGTTCATTTGGAAAATGGCCAATTTCAGCATCTTATGTGCATGACATGTCTGTGAAAAGAACACAAACCTAAGGACAACTGCACATAAGGTTGCACATCAGTACACTCTATATGTTTATACTTCAATCAAATACAGAGAGTAGAATTACTGATTTGCCTAGATTGCTTCCACAAAGAGTTGCTGAACAAGGTTGTACTTTAGAGTGTCATCATGTTCCATGCCGGTACATTTATACCTATTCACTGCAGGGACATGACCTATACCACCACAGGGTTTTACTGTTCACTGAGCATTGGTTCAGCGCTGCAGTATGTGCTCTGTCTAAATGATACCTTACCTGAAACATGCACAGCATTTAAAAGAAACCTCATACACAGTGAACTAGTGAAAGATGTAGTCATTGTATAAAACATAACAGTTCAGTTTGCTTATCATTTGAAACGATGCAGTTCGATATACCTTTTTAAAACCCATATTTATTTTGTAACTAGGGCAGGCCGATTCCCATTGCTCCTGCTGAACGGAGGAGAAGCCAAAAGAAGAAAGAGTGTTTTCAAAATGTGAACCTCATTAAAGCAACAATGATAAAAAAATAAAAAAAAATCCACAGATCTGCATGTTTGACAGACAAATTCATTTGACTTTGCATCCCACAATAACATGACCTCGTCATTAGTCCCGAGAGGAGGCATCATCTGGCCTCCAGTGAAACGAGATAGTCCCTGCATTGCACACTCAACATTTTAGGCCCACTGGCGAGTTGCCATTCTCTCAAGTCGACCAGTTAACGAATCTGTCAATCACAGCACAACGGCCCAAGGAATTACGGATGACATCTCTGCAAATTGTGTGGCCAATCCACCAACACAACCATGGCCCGTACAGTTAAGAGCTCTGAGGTCTAGGTTTGCATGTAGGCTTCTGAGGACTGCAACAAACTATTTGCACTGCACTGAATCCAGATTATGGTGGCTTCAGCTAGTTTAAGTGGGATGCCTTGCCCAAACATCACAGTGGTATCCTGTGTGTGCCAGCTGGGCAGAGAGGAACAAGAACCCCAGTTTGTAATCCTCCGACCAATCCATCGCTATCTGCGTTTGGGCTCTGAACTGGCCAGACCTGACGGATGTGCGTATTTAGTGCCAGTCACTACATCAACAAGCATCTCTTTGTTGACATCTGCACTTAATCCCCCACCCTTGTTGGCCATGAACAAAGTGGCTTTTGATAGTGACTATTTCACAAGGAACAGACAGGGGGGAGAGAAATAACCAAACTAGTAAGACAGAAAGGATTGTTAAAAGAGATCTGGCAAGAGTGAGAGAGGCCAACATTGTCTGATACATTGTTTGCGTTATTTGAACTATTTGTTGAATGATGACTTTTTTTTCGGCATCAGCACTGGAATCCCTTGTATTTTGCAAAGAATCTGGGTGACAGGATGAGAGCTATACCACTTACAGTCACAGCTTTGCTGACTTCTCTCTTGCTCTGAAGTCACATCGCTCTAGCTTCCTTAGACACACTTCTATGCTAAGAGCAGGTTTTCCTTACATTCAATGTGTCTTTCCACCAGTTCGGCATCCTGATACCACTGACAAGCGGAATGGCTTTGGATAGCGCGCAATTGTCTCAGTAAGAGAAGTGTGACAATAAAGCTTGAAGACTATGCATTCATTGCCTGTGCATTTTGGTACACTGAATGTGTAACATAATTCTGTTTGACTGATTGGCTATAGATAAGGTTGGTGATAATGTGTGTGTTTCCCAGTTGCTAGGCTGCAATGGTGAATTTCTTTGCCTTGTCATGCATTCAGGGTGAAACTAAGCTTCCTCCCACCATCCAAAGACATGCTGGTTAGGTTAACTGGTCATTCTAAACTGGCCGTAAGTGTGCATGTGAGTGTGAATGGTTGTCCGTCTCTCTGCGTTAGCCGTGCGATAGACTGGCGACCTGTTCAGGGTGTACCCCGCCTCTCACCTGATGACAGCTGGGATAGGCTCCAGCAGACTCTGCAACCCTTTACAGGAAGAAGCGATTACAGAAGATGAATGAATGAATGAACAATCATTTGATGGGAAGAAGTAAAAAAAAATATTTTATTCCAACTTTATGGCCAACACTATTACTCATACTGAGCTTCAGTTTCAGTATTTAACAACAGCTTGATGGAAACATTTTTATCAGTTCCATTCCATTCAAATCAAGTTTTATTTATATTGCATCAATAACAATACAAACTGTCCCAAGTCGCTTACAAAACCCAGCCCGAAACGTCCAGAGCAAGCATTAAGGCGACAGTGGCAAGGAAATACTCCCTTTAAACAAGACGAAACCTTGAGCAGAACCCAACTCATATGGAGGGTCCCATCTGCCTAAGGCCGTCTGGGATGGAGGGAGGAACACACAGCTGTTAACATGAAAAGCAGTAGTAGCGCACAAATGCTCGAGTGGGGGTATCAACACGTCCCTTGTCACTAAAACAAACTGCTGATAATCTAGGACCTGCTCACTCTTGGTATTGCCACATGCGTCTCCTGTGACTGGATCCCAGTTCTGCACTCTATATGCAAATAAACGTGTACACAGTAGAATACTGTGTAAACAGCTGCTGCTCTGTAAAAACACTGGACTGCTGCCATTTCAGTCGTGGAGTCTCTCTTTTTCACTGAAAGTATTCACGTTAAACTAGGTGGAACTTTGAAGGCATATATGCGTAGTAATGTCTTGATGTTGGTGAAAGAGGAAGGAAATGTTTTTTTTTGTTTTGTTTTTTAATAAGGGCACCGATCATTAATGAGGAAATGATAACTGATGATAATTTAACTCCACCTGGCTACTTTGCGCACATCAACTTGGGCACAGGGCTAATTAACCACATGCTGATGCTGGATTTACACACAGCCTCCTCATATTCATTCGTTTCACTTGGTAATTTATTCTTGTTTAGACTTATTTATTAGTTTAGTCAGTTAACAGCTACAAGGAAAAGTATATTGAAAGGATTTCCCTACTAATGAATAGACAACTATTGCGGTGCTTTTGCCTTTTCTGGTTGTCCATCATTCATAACGGCGGCTGAGCATTTTGTGATCATTTGAAGTACTCCCACACTTTCAAAACAAGATGGGAACTTGCAGAACAAAATGAGTGAGGCAAATCTGAGTACTTCAGCTGAGTAGGTGGTATTCATGAGGGCCTGGAGGCATGGGTGTTCACACTGATGAAAGAATGTGGTCAAATGCGGCTCAAGCCACCTCCAAATGTGTTCTCTGTGATTGGATCTCATTACGTGCCCCCCTACATCTTTCGTGCGGTCGCACCTGTACTTAGGGCTGCTCACTTGTGATTGGATCGGCCAGGATGCATCCTGCTTAACATATGTCTGAACTGCACTATATCAGGGTCAGGGGCGAAAAAGGACAAAAATATGTGTGCTTGTTTTTCACAATCCCTTCAAAAGAAAAACGCTCATTGACTTGACTGTTAAAATAAAATTATAGTTTAATAAAAATTTAGACTAACCCACTAAAACAAACATCAGCCAAAGTCAGGTTTTCACATGGATAGCAAAACTGAGTATACAACCTGCACACACACACGAGCAGCCTGTACTGTACTGTAAACCTCCATCCCCCAACACACACACACACACACACACACACACATCAATATCTCCAGGTTATCATGGTCAGCTCCCTTTAAGTGTGCGAGGATGAACGTGACATAGAGCCTGGCTTGCAGATTTGCGAGCCTCTGGGGGCATGCGGGTCATTTCATTTCACTCCTTACATGTGAGTGAGTTATGTGCGGGGGTCACATATGGCTGGTTGCACAGGCTACGTACAGTATGCTCCGTTCCTCAGAGCACGGCTGCACATAAACTCCGCAGAGCTGCATGTGCAAGCGCCGGCGGGTTGGACACATGGACCAGCGAGAGGCTCGTGGTGACGTCCTCAAAAGCGGCACGCATGCTTGCATTCCTGATAGCTGAACGTGACCCTATGTGAACAATATAAGAAGAGGAATGAACGGCGTTGATTGACTTGTGTTCAGGGACGCCTGTCATGGTGCGCTTTATATATATATATATATATATATATATATAAAAAAGCAGAGATCCGCATCATTGATGGGGACCGTGTGATATATGGTTGACCTCTGTTGGAAGTCATGTGGATGTATGTGCCTTTAAAGCAATTTATTTGACCTCCAACCTACACATGTCATTTATATTATACTGCTTTGATCTTTGTCAGAATTGTGTTTTTTATCTGTGCATGCCAGTGCTTGTTTTATTTGTCTGTCAAAAATATCTTTGTTTTCAGTGACCGTGCAATCTGTTTCTCACATTATACTGTCACCCCTTGGTTCGAACATGGCCTCATCTTCAGAGAAACAGATATGCAAAGCTAATTTTTTGTGTCATTTCACGTGCAGTAAAGCTCAGACTCCAAATAGCATAAGCAGTTATGGCATTTTGATTTCTACGGATTCTAAGCAGACCAGCAAATATAAGACAAGAATATTTATGCATTACTTTCATCAGTGTCGCCTGAGAAGAATATTACTTTCTATCAAAATCCTTGATGCCTCTCACAGGAGTCCTCATAAATCAGTGTGATAACAGCCTGGCAAGTGTTGAAAGATCGGCTGTATCTGAAGGAAAGTTCCAAAGAGCGAAACGGGGCTTGAGATCGCGGGAGCGTTGCCATTTATTTAACAATCAAGGAAATGCTTTTCTTTCAAGGTCCTATAGTCTGATCAGATGTTTTAGAGTAGGATGGTTGATCTCAGGTTTGGCTTTCAGATCATTAGATGAAGTGTTCCAGTGAACTCTGATGTGGCAGAGGTGGAGCTTATTTGGATAGCAAGTCAAACATTTAGACTGCAATGGTAGTTTAAATAGCAAGTCAACACGGCGCACAGAGATATTCTTTACCCTTTTCTCATATGTCATAGGGTCATTCTGTGTCAAGTCATTCATAGTGACAGGAGCCAGCTGGAGTGGTTCAGCTGTGGTATTCAGTGCAAAGCCAGTTGGAAAAAAAAGCTGGGAGCAGACCCAGGACATGCTGGCCTGGGACCACTTACAGCCCAGCAGGAGGTGAAAACTTGTACACATTACATGCAAAACAAAAAAAAGAAATAATCAGGATGAATGTTTTACCAAGGCTTTTGTACCTGTTCCAATCCCTACCAGTAGAGGTCCCACAGTCTCAGTTTATGAGCTGGAATAGAATAATTTCAAGGTTTGTTTGGGGTGGAAAAAGACCTAGAATAAGATTGGAGACTCTCCAGCTGCCAAAAGAAGAAGGTGGGATGGGACTTCCCAATTTGAAAACATACTTTCATGCAGCCCAGCTGAGGTATGTTGTTGGATGGTGCAAACCAGATTACACTGCAAAGTGGAAAGAGTTGGAAATACAGCTTGGTGGATACCCAGTACAGAGTATTATAGGAGATGAAGACACATACAAGGTGATTAAAAACCAAATAAACCCAATAACGATGTTTACACTAAAATTATGGTTCAGCATAATAAAAAAATATAAGATTCAAAAAGACGCTAATTCATTAAAATGGGTAGCATATGATAGCAAATTCAAACCAGCTAGATACGATAATGGGTTTAAGCAGTGGACTGCCAAGGGAATCACAGCGTGGTGTGTACTAGTGAAGAATGGGCAGCTGGAGAGTTTCCAAAATATAAAAGAAAAATTTGATCTGGATAAACAGGAATTCTATAGGTACCTACAACTTAGAGATTACTTTTTGAAAGAAATCAAGATGGACCCCTCCGGAGAAGTGAATGGTGTGATCCAACTCATAATCAATACATACAAAGAAAACAAAGTTAGAATTGTTTTCTGGGTTATATAAAAATTAATATCAAATAAACACTCAACTAAATACATAAAAGAAAAATGGGAATCAGAATTTAAGATAAAAATCACAGATGAAGAGTGGCTAAACATGTGGAAAATACACCACACATCCACTAGTTCGCGGATCTGGAGGGAGTTCTCCTGGAAAAATCTGATTCGTTTTTATTTCACCCAAAGTCAAGAGTAAACAGTTGAATAAAAATATGCCTTGTTGGAGAGATTGTGGAATAATGAACGTGGATCACTCGCACATTTTCTGGAAATGTGATAAAATCAGGCGGTTTTGAAAATGTTACCACGATAGTATTGTATTTTGTGTACCTATGGGAGAAAAATAGAAGAACGAAGGACAGATACTGTAAAAAGATTACTAACAGCAGCTAAGAAAGCTATCACGAAGAAATGGGGAAGGGAAGAATCCCTACACAAGAACAATGGAACTCACCTGTAGAGGATATCTACACATGGAAAAATATACACCGCTTAAGGCTTACAGAAGCTCAGTTCAAAGAGAATGGATGAGAGGCAATTTTTATACTGAAAACGACAAACAAAAAACTTAATAGGAGGGGAAAAATGGAATATGGACAGATTGCTTTGAAAGTGACTCCCATGTGTGTTTTTTGTGTGTTTTTTTTTACTTGGTTTAGTTTTTATATTGATTGAGTTGTTGCACCTTTGTAAAGCAAAAATTCTCAATAAAAATTAAAGTGAAAAAGAAAAAAAAAGAAAAAAAAAAAGAAAAAGGTTTCAGGGCCACAGTGGTCCAGGTACCACTTTCACCTCATGCCCTCACAACAATGTTTCTTTCACTGTGCATTTGTTTCGGTGGGTTTCCCCCAAAGAGTTTAGAAGAACACAGAACTACCATTTGAGGTATCAGGGATTTCTGAGACGTGCTGAATCTCAAAGGCAAGACTCCAACCTCCAGCTGGTTGAATTTTAAAAAAATAATAAAAAATAAAAATAAATCTTAACAGAAATTATGTGGGCAAGTAATGCTAAGTGTGAGATTATTACACATTTAGTTCCAAATGTGTCAAAGGGGAAGAAAAGAATGTGACATATGTAATATTCTCGCTAATCTCACTGGATAGATAATTCAGACTTGTCTCAAGGTGACATTAAAATAGTCCAAAATGAAGCTGTTAAAATGATCTTATTATTGGAAACGCTCTGCCATGCTAACGATGGAAAGAAATGAGATAAATGCCTTAAATAAACTGGCATTTTGAGCAAAACCAGCAATAAAAAGCAAATTCGCTTTCATCTCTGTATTAGTCATTTAGCTAGTACAGTGAGCGAATCATTCCATTTCCAGGTGGAGATTCTTACTATTCAGACAGTGGCAGACAAAATAAAAAAAAATTAAATTTGGTTTTACTACTATTGTGCAGACAGTTCTTGACTATGGGAAGGATACAACACACATTTGAACTGATCTACACTTTCTTTGCCTGCTCACTTTACAGCTTCTCTGGAGAAAGTGAACATAAACGAACAAGAACGCCAGTCCTCAAGCATTTGATGGTGTCTTTGTCTGTTTCGGCAAGCCTAATGGCCATCATGAATGCCACGCTGACATCTCTGTGCTGAGGCCGTGTCTATGACAACAGGCAACCAGTGCAACTACAAAAAGTGTTCTTTAATTTGCTGAAGTAGCAACTGTGACAGTGAAATTACAGGGCATGAAAAGCATTGCCACAAGAAGGACACAAAAGAGCATGAAGATGCACAAGTAAAAAATTAAAAATAAAAAAAATAAAAATAAAATTTAGCCAAATATGGTAGGGCAGTCTAGGAAGCTTACAATATTGAGGTGTCTCATGTCTCATAATGCCCCATGTGGGTACAGTCACAAGCAAAAGATGCCAAATGTTTTCTGGGATCAGGACTGTTTTCTTTTTATGAAGGCCACCAAGGCATCCGCCAAGGGCCGCACCAGCTGTGGCAAGAAGCATTTGACAACTGTTCCTAGTATACTTATAAAAGTAAGTCGCTGGCATTCAATGTGCACTTCAGATGTTCTATTCAGACTCCCGGAGGTGAGAGCAGACAACAACAGCTCTGTTTTTCCAAATCCGATTAATCCGTTCACACTTTTAAAATCAGAGCGGCCAATTATGTTTAATAACACATTAGAATAGACTCCAAACTAGAATAAACGCGAATTAGGACATGGAGAAAACACTTCTGCTAATGTTGAACATTTCAGCTGGAAAGCCGTTGTTAAACTGCTGAATGTGTGCACTGCAAGGCAGAACATTAAGGAGAAAAAGAGAATTGAAAAACAAATTCTATATATTAAAAAATTGTGACCAGGAGAGCCATAACATCAGTGTATATGTAACGACATTAACAAATAATGCTTGATAGAAGTTAACAGAATAAAACGAAAACATCCGACCCCTCAGTGTGCCGGCGAATGTCTGGCCCAGGACACCCGAAAGGTCCAGAAGCATTTCTGTCTGTAACATGTTACTTCTTAGTTTGACCCAGTTTTCAAACAGTTTTGGAAGAACTGTTTTAGCAGTAACCAAAAAAAAAAAAAAAAACGGAAAAAAAACCCCACAAAAACATGGTAATTGATTTTCTTTTTTGAACCAGTGACTGTTGGGAAGGCTCCACCTTGAGAGTGGTTCGGTAGTTCTGTTTCTCTCAAATCCCACAATGGAAACAAGTCCGCAAACAAAGAGAGAAATCAATGGACTTTCTTTGTCAGCTTTGAGATAGGTGCTTAGCATCACAGAGTGCTTGCCTGAGGTGAACTTCCCAGAGTGTATTATGGTGTTGCTCCATTGCCCTGTTCACATCCGCAAGCTGTTCTAAATCCATTTGAAGTGAAGCACACTGGGTTTTAACAACTATCAGCACTAGTGTGAATAGTCTCCTAGGGCCCCCTTGCTCTATTTGGCCATTGAAATGCATTCTCGCCTCTGCTGAGCATCTATATATTCCAGCATGATTGTGTTTAGAGGAGTGTTTACGTAAAAACAAAAAAGTGCTTCATCCAGTGTAACACGCTGAAATGTAAGTCTTCAGTCTCCAGTTCATGCTTTTATCTTGAATACCCGTTGTCTGTCAGTTTATCATTGTGGACTGAAATGATCACTGCAGAGTTAAAATTACATCACAGGAGATGATAGAGGTTTTTTTCTTTCTTTCTTTCCTTTTTTCTCTTCTCTTTTATTATTTCATCTCACCACTGACACAGACTTCAAACTTTCATTGTCGCCCCGGGTTGAACTGAGTTTCAAACACTCTTCCTCTGTGTGATTGAGGAGCCTCATAAACTGCTCACATCTTGGATACATCCCCGCGGTCCTCCGGAAACCTTTCTTTCCTCTGGAGGTGGGGGGGAGGGTGTAATTCACTTTACAATATCAAATAATCACTGCTTGCGATTCTTGTCTCCTGGCTAACTTGTCGGGCATGAGTTTATGGCTTTTAAAAGCAAAGGTGAGCAGCAAGGAGGACCGTTTTCCCGGCTATGGCCCGAAGGTGATGAAGCCCAAAGTGAAGCTTTGCCTCCAGGTCATTGAGCAATAATGAGTGTTATCAAGCAAGTGCCAGAAGACAGGTAACGCTGGTGGAATTTATGAGAGGCCTTGCAGGATGACCCTAAGCATGACCGGCCATTCTTCACCGGAGACAGGGCTAAGGCTAGGATAAGACTAATATGGCAGGATTGTGATTAAATAGCACCTAGATTTTATAGGCTTTGGCACCAACAGGTGAGTCCGTATTTATCAGCAGAGATATAAATTGTGAAAACTGAGCACTTCACTGATTACCGCTCCCTAGGTGATCTCCATGGGTGTGAAGTTTTGTTCTGTTCAGAAATGATTCTGGACAGCTACCGAGCTGCAACTTGATGATCTGATATCTCCCTGATGCACTTGTACTTTTTGTGAATAGAAATTCAGTTTCAGCTAAAGATAGAGAACAATACAGGTTGAGTAAGAAAATGAGATGTGCATTCAGTTCAGAAACTATTTGAAATAATTTTGATTTTTCAATCTCAAATATTGGCATTTCAATTTTTATTACTTTTTGTTTGTGGCAACTTACACAGAGTATTGTACACCTTCTTATCAGAGACTTTTTTTTTTAGTAAACCACAATAGTTTTGTTCTGCTGCCCCCAGAATTCCGTGACCTGTAGTATTAAACCTCACTACAGACATAGTCAATCAAACTGGACTGATATGTTCCAGATTACTTGCAAAAGAATCTTTATTACAACAGAATAACGTAGATAGATTATATTTTGTAAAAACAACAAAAACCCCTATTGTGGGGATACGTTCCGTAACCACGCACTGTACCTTTACAATCGTCAGTACCCACACCAGATTCACAACAGTCTTGGCTATTGTGACTAAAGCTCTTAATGCTTACCACCCAGCATGCAGTAAAGATGGACAAAAGCCCTGCCGGCTCCCCACAGCTCGCCCTTCCCTGGAGAAAGCACAATGACATGTTTGTGAGCGGTATCTGCCCGCTAATAAAACAACATGTTTAGCTACTGGACATATTTAGAGAAAACACATAAGTGAGCGTACGAGGAATAAATACTAAACTTAAAGTGTTTATTTAATCATAAGCAGCGCTGACAAGGATAAAAACAGTAAAACTCAACATTATACAATGACTCAGTCTCAGAGAAACGATATGGCACTAGCACAACAACTACAAAACACAAGCCTTATTTTCAATGCGAGCTTCCACAACAGATGAAGTAAAGCATTATTCGAAATCCAAGAGTCTCTCTATCTAGTCGTTTTTCCAATACAGACTAACAAATAGTCTTTGGAGTGCGTTCAAATATACTTTTTTAAAACAGTTTTAAAAAGGAAGATTGCATCAATCATGTTTCAAGTGCCCCATAACCCCACCAGCAAACCGCACATGGCTCACTCAAGGGGAGCTGTGATTAGTAGCCACTGTAAAGCCCTTCCCACTGAGAGGTGGTGACATGCTTGTAAGGACTATGCAGGGCAGCATTCCATCACACAATGTCTTTCAAAGTCATTTTTTTCCATTTGTCAATTTCCACTCCTTTCAGAAGGCAGCAGTGCCACTCTGAACTGGCCTTAAGTGCTGCCTATGATTCATCTTCCTGAAAAAAGGGCACAGCTGCCTTTTCAGTTCAAATCAATGACATGAATAATAGTGTCGCATTCTGCATAATATTTACGGGCAACTATTCACTGTGTAGGAGCAGAGGGCTGCAAAGAATCAACAAGATCGCCTGGGGTATTCTGATAATGAATCTGACTAAACGATTAATTTAATTTATTTAAACTTTATTTCCAATTCTTGGTGGAGGTATTACACCAGAAATCAGGTAGTATGTCAGGTTGTGTTTGGCGACCTTAACAGATGTAACTTCAGGTACAGTTAAGCTGGGCAGGCTAGAGGACTTTAAGGCCAATTTATCCCAAGTTCACTCCCCCTGAGAAATTAAGACCAGACTTTGCCTCCAAGGCTGGGAGGGCTCAGCCAAGATTATTTTGCAAAGTGATTGTTGCTTTCAGACTCATCGCAGCAGCCCCGATTAAAATTAACTATGTTCAGGATTTTAAATCTGGATGATTGTAGCAGTGTAGAATATGAGAAACAAATTTACAAGGATACGGATCAATCTAGCCTCCAGTATAAACTTAATTAGCATTAACTAGACAGACAAAACCTGTTAAAAGCTCAGCTCCAGCTCTGACTGAAGAATATAATTTGCTCAAACAACGTGTTTTTTCTTCTTCCTTTGGTTTATTTGGCGTTTGGCAAAGCAGCCTGGAGTTGCATTGCTGCCACCTACTGGACTGGAGTATGGGTCAGTAGACTTAGAGCAAGTTTTGTTTACGTCTGCTACCCTGAGAGGTGGTGCATTCAGTGCTCCATGATATGGCATAATTATCTAAATAATATCCTGCAGTGTAAGTTTGAGATTAGAGAGAATATCTGTAAGTTTTCTTTTTAAATGTGCAATGCAACCAGATTTCAAAATCAGTTAAGATTTTTAAAAAACTACAGTTGTGTCCTGGTATGCTAGCATCAATATCAATGCTTAACTTTTGAGCGGTAAAATAAGTCAAATTTTCCAGCAACAGGTCATACAGATACATACTGATGTTTAACACTGACTGTATTGTGCCAAGTAATATACTACAAGATTACAATCAAAACCCAAATGTCAAGCGCACAGAGGTCAACCTTGACACTGCCAAGTGAGGTAAATGTATCTCAAGGCCATTTACCTGAGCCTTTCATAGTTACTTCAATTTGCATTTCACACAATTTCTTACCAAGAGTCATTTCCTCATTTCTCTATTGTTAACTCTAGCTGACACACAAAACGAGAACATTTTGTCTGCGCTGCGTTTAAGGCTTTCTGTTTAGTAGAAAAAGCTCTGCCACCTGCAAAACAATTTCTGTTGTGTGATAAACGGTAACTACTCCACGGCCTTCAGCATTTGACCCAGGAATCGAGCTGGAACCGACTCCTCTTTTCACTGAGAAATATTACAATCATGAATAACTAACCTCTTGTTTACATACATTTGTATACCCATTTGCAGTCCCTTACATCATACAGATAAACAGACGTATTTCTGTGCTGTTTTGTAGCACTAGGACCCAAATGCAGGACACAGGGATGAGGCAGGTGTAGGAAACAAAACAAATTTAATGAAAATGTACAAAAGACAACAAAAGGTGCTGCTGTTGAGAGGCAGAGTAATCCAAGAACACAAATCCAAAAAAAAAAAAGGCAATGGCAGGGCTATATATGCACACGTGGGCAGAGGGGTGACGAGACACAGGTGAAACGAATGAGGGCGGAGCACACAAGGGGAAACCAATCCAACAATCAAAGGGGGAAAACACAGGAAGTAGCACGAGACAAGAAACACCAAGGAAGAACTAAGAACAAAATACACAGGAAAGCCAAAGAAGGTCACAGGAAATACTCAAAACTCAGAACCATGACCATATTGTGAATAACATGTGGATGCAGGAGGCTGTATAAGGGGGAATTCAAAGAAGAAGCTTCTGCTAAGAGTTTATTGAACTTCCATGAGTCTAATGAGTTAGTGTACTGATAGGAAACTAACAGTAAGTCAGTAAATGAATACTCCAAATGAATACACACAAAACACACACACACACACACACACACACACAAAACATCCACATACAGTATTTTAGTTACCGTTATGATCAGTATTACATTTTTTGTTTTAAACCAGATTCAAGTTTGGTTGCCCTGTATGTTAATGGTAGATGTTGTTTTAATAACTGTATTCCTTTCAAATTCAGGGAGTAACTGATACAATATTGTTACATTGAACTGTGACTCACAGGACAATCAAGACAAAGTAATCACGTCATCATGTACTAGTGTTCTGTATATGAACATGTTCAATTTGACCGAGCATTTGGGCTATGCATTGGAAACATGTACACTGTATATATATGATGAGAAGGCCCAGCAGTCAGACACCTCTGTCAAGTGCTCACCCTACCAAAGACACATCTGGTGAACTAATTGACTGTATAATTGTAAGTTTAAATGAATGCTTCCAGTTTCGCAACAACCTTGGTGTGAGAGTACCTATAGACATTAGACAGCCTTCTGGCACAATATTTGTGCTTGAATGCTCCACCATTTCACAAGAAAGCATTGGGTAGATGGTTTTTATTTCCCTCTTGTGTTTCAGCCAACAGCACTCTCCCTTGAATACCCACTTGCGTGCCAGTGTCCACA
Organism: Planiliza haematocheilus; assembly: GCA_005024645.1. Taxonomy (NCBI): domain Eukaryota; kingdom Metazoa; phylum Chordata; class Actinopteri; order Mugiliformes; family Mugilidae; genus Planiliza; species Planiliza haematocheilus. The sequence goes on along the minus strand of SRSE01000744.1, from coordinate 4,510,158 downwards.
CATGCACACCGTAGTGGTAAGATAGACCTGACATAGTTCATACTTCAAGGCATGTGCAACATCTGCCACAATGTTTTGCTCTGTCACCGACCTCAGCGCACCATTTTAATTGGGATTGAAGTAATGAGCAGTCAGCAAAGTTTCTGAAACATATCTGACAGCCAGTATTCATTATCAAACCGATGCTTGGGGCACCATTTAGCTCTCACACAGCTGATGGACCCAACACTGGCACATTATTCACAGAATGACAAAGAATGGAGGGCTTCTGTCAGGACTGTTTAGGATATCCATTATCCTTTAGCCTCTAGATGATGCACAGCGTCAATGAGTCATCGAGCTGGTGGAGTACATTGAGCTGACTTTGATATTTGCCTCGAACTATGCAACTTCTTAACCAAATCAAGGACCCGCCGCGGACGCTTGTTTGACACTTTGTTTAGAATTTGTGACAGACACAATAGAGCTGTTTTTTGTCAAAATTCAATACAGCCATTTTCAAGGGGATTACTACATCGCAGCACAATGTATAATAATTAAATGTGAATCTCCATATTCATGCCGGAAAGCAGGCTGATGAGATAGATTACATGGCTCACACCTGGTGGCCTGTATTCTCATTCACGATGATTACCAGCTGCCGCGCAACACAGGGAACCTGAGTGACACTTGACTTGCAGATGAGCTGCTTGACAGTGTTTGTTCTCTTATCTCACCGGAGAGGCAACACGATCAGGATATGACTCGGGGGACAGGAAACACGATGGTCTTCACTTCCAGCTCAAACAAAATGGCAAATTATGGATTGGCCAGTTGTTGTAAAAGCAAGCCGCCTTAAATTTTAATGAAGTGCTATTCTTAGTAGGCTTTTGCTTGTGTTGGGGCTTTACTGGACCAGGCAAAACATTTACCCTGCTACCAAATATGGTTGTCTCTTTAGGTCAGGGATGTGAGGTATCTCAGGGATAACTCCAGGAACATATATTTTGGTTTTAGACTGCAAACACTTTATTCTGTGCAATACAGACACACTTATTTAACACTGTCTTTGTCAATATGTGGTAATAATGACAGTAAAGTGACTGATAAAACAGCTCTCCTCCTGCAAACATGGCATGCCTACAAAATGTTTGCATTGCACATCCCTCCACTCGCACAGAGAGGACTTAAGCTGTAAGCACTGCCAGCCTCTGCATCCACTGGAAAGCTGCCAGACACTGTGGCCACCATGGGGCTCCTCTGATGCTGGAAACTAAGCAATCTAACTACAAGAGGCTCCAAAGAGTGTCACATCTGCTAATTACAGCAACAGCATCCACCGAAATGGGTACACAAGTAAGCTGACACTACAAGACACACGCGCACACACACACACACACACACTAGCATGCCCTCCTCCAGTCTGCCTGTTAATCAAGACATAATCAGTAATCAAGCCAGTAAAAATGCTCCATGTCTTCAGGTGGTACACCCTTTTCTGTAATGTATTTAACAGATCCATTTGTTGAACATGGAGCAAGCCCATTACAATTAAGTTATATCCTGAGATGGCTAACTCTGGATGTGGTAAAGGCCTTATCAATGGAAGTTGCAGCACTTCTGTTCACTGTTCACTTAATTTCATGTTAAACTGAGCAAGAAGTAAAAAGCCAACAAACAATAATCTGCCTGTTTAGTGAATAATTACATGGTTGTGATTTTGAAATATTATTTGGAGTTGGTGGATTCATGTCCTCTCAAGTCAACCTATCCCTGGGTATTTCTGTTACCATGGGGATGCAATAAACAGAGCTGGTTCCCAGCTGTAACCAAGGCAACCTGGTTACAATGTATATAGAATAGAAAAGATTGTACATAAATGGTATTATTATATGTATTATTATGACCAATAATTTCTCTCATAATGGATATTTAATATTTTTTGATGGGTCGCCATTCCTGATAGTGGGCGGCACAGTGGTGTGGTGGGTAGCACTGATGTCTCGCAGCACAAAGGTTCCGGGTTCAAAACAAGACAGACGGGGCCCTTCTGTTTTGAGTTTGCATGTTCTCCCTGTGTCTGCGTAGGTTCTTTCTGGGTAGCCTACACCTCCCATCATCCAAAGACATTCTGGTTAGGTTAACTGGTGATTCTAAATTGGCCATTGTTTGTCTCTCTGTGTTGGTCCTGTGATAAACTGCTGACCTGTCCAGGGCGTGAGAGTAAGGGTGTACCCCCACCCCCATGACCCTTCATAGGACAAGCAGTTACAGAAAATGAATGAATAAATGCCTGATAGTGTTTCATGCAGCATGTCCTCATACATAAATGACACTAGGTCAAAATGACATGTTTGCAAAAATGGCATGTAAGACAGATCAGGTGATAAATAATAAAGACTATGTGTATGGTAGAGTAGTCAAATGCTGGACTTCGAGCAGGGGTTTGGGTCCTTTGTTTACTTACTTTTTACTTTTTCGTGTAGCAAGCTTAGCTTAGGTATAAGAAACTGAACAGCTTGATCAGGTTTAGGCTTAAAATATCGGATGTGAAAACAATATTTAAAAATTAAACTTCTGCAACAAACATTTCTTGGCTACCATGGTGATGAGTCCTGCACCAGTTAGGAGATTTGGCATGCATCTCAATCACTGACAATTACGTTGATTCAATACTCACAAAATAATACCAACATTAATTTAATCTTAAATTAATATACTGCAGCATTACATAAATTAAACTGTGACACTGCAAATCTCAACATTTCCTTAAGTCACATCTAATGCCTCTTTAAGTCTAGATTTGCATTACAGTGTATTTTAAAGCATTTCATAAATATTTGCACACAGCTCGTTAATGTTAAGTGACTTGAAGGGTTATTCATTGTCTCCCAAAGCGCCATGCTAATTCTTTACCTGAAGAGTTTCAAAATAAATTTACAAACTCCATTGACTCAACATTGTGCAATGCACCATATTTTGGACTTTGTGTTTGCCTTTTCTGATCCATGCCTCTTGAGAGGCAGTCAGACTTGCATGAATCTCGATACACTTGTTTATCCACTGCTCTGCTGCAGCAAGGACACACCGACCTAGTCAGGTCATTTGACAAGCATCCCAGCTGTTAGAATGTAACCACCATTCATGTCTGAACCTATACTTAGGTGGGTCATACACAAAGAGACAGGTCCTATCATACAAGGGTATTTACATGTCACCAGTGATGGATCGACTGTTGCCTCATAGATCTGTCATACTTGCAAGTAAGACAGATGCAAGCGTCTGTGAGTTAACGTGTAATCTGAACCAGTGAGGAGAGAGAGATTCTTGTCTGCGGATGGTCAGTGTCGTGCTGATTTCTCCGTGCTTTTAATGATGTCTGCTGTTGTTGACACATTAGACTATGGAAAGAGACTGCAGTAAGTGAGTGTGTATGCTTTCTGCTGACAGAAGAGGACAAAAGTCAGTGCTAACAACAAACCTGACATTTACGTAGCCATTTACGTGTGCTGTTGTTGTCAGTCAAAATTTGAGTCACAAGCTAACTGGTGATTAATTAGCTTGACAACTGGCTGAGATAGATCACGTCATTCTTAAACAGGTACTATGCCCTGTGCAAATACTCGAGCTGCATTTCTCTGTGTGACATACAGTATGTAGTTCATACATTAATTTAAACCTATAATCATTTAATATTTCTGCTGATTGGATCACAAATAAGCAGCAGGGACATTTTGTTGACTCATATTCTGAGAAAGACGGCGGTATTTGTCACATTTAAATGTGGTAGGGGTTTAGATTTCCTATGCTAATCCACCAGGATGCAGCATTATGTATCACCATTTGCAAGAGAATCTTTCAGGTATGGGGCTTAGTTGCTCACTTGTCTCAAAAGTGACTGGCAAAACACTGATATGATTCATGATACAGCCTAATCCCACATCCATCATCCATCTGGTAAAATGCGAAAGCAACATAAATGCACCCTCACGCCCATGGATCATTTGCGAACAGTTTGTCATCCACATAACTCAGGCCTCAGGTACAGGTTTAGGCGCACAGGTCTGCAGAAAGAGCACAGATAAAAGGACAGCTTCCTGGAATAACGTTTAATTGGAGTGGTCTTTATTCTTTACACGTGCCCAAGTGTAGTATAGCCATTTCAAGTGTCACTGTTATTTATTCAAGGACAAGGAATAGGCTACAGGAAATGGGATTCTCGAGTGTATCTAATAAACTCTGACGGATGGATCAGCATCGAATGGAATTGGAGAATAGAGAATCACATCTCGAATGTATGAAACTGCACGCCGCCTATGCTTTTTTTTTTTCATATTCGTCATTATTCATGCCACACACCTTGAGAGCTTCAATTGTCTTTTCTCTGGCAGACTTCCCGAACTGCCAGAGTTGGCTCCCGTGGCAGTGGCCCGTTATATTCAAGTGTAGAGGCCGAGCGGCATCCGAGAGAAAAACAAAAACTTGTCATCAGAGGGGAGATTCCAGCACGCTGACCTGCGATTTGAGAAGACAGGGGAATGTCTGCAGCCTGCGAGAGACGTCAGGTGGAGTCTCAGGTCTGTTTGCACCAACAGCTCACGTCACATCAAGTCTGACTCCTCTCTGAACCCTCTTTGAACTTCTGACAACTTGTGTGATATGAAATGCTCCCCTTACCCAACCCCCACCCGTCCAGAACTTTGGTCATGCTTCACAAAGCGGCCAGCTTCTGACGGAGACTTTGTTCATCTTGGGTATGTGATAGAGAGATGCTGGTGAGGTAAGGCTGGCTTCTCGATTTACATTCTTCCAATTCAATATCAAGCCGCCAGGAATCACACTGGGCACTGATGTGTTTCCTGCTATTTAACAGGGTACCGTGGTCTTCCAACCACCATGAACATCAATAAATAACGTTGATACTATAATTCTATTTCTTTATAGTAGAGGCTAAAGTCCTAATAATCCAGCCATGACCAGATCAAGTTTGTTTGTACGAGAAAAATTTAAAAATTGGCAATGTATTTATTTTATATAAGAAATGCAGTAAGTTATGTTAAAGTGCCCCTTCAAGAGTTGGTGGAGACCAAAACAGAACAATGAATGTTAAAAATACAAATGTGCAGGGCATGATATTTAATTATACATGATTGGCAATGTTTCTCTTTGTTAAAATGTTTGTCTAAAGGCAGCTCTGTCATACTGGGAGTAACTTCAAAGACCAGTGAATCTGAAATTAAAGCCCCAAAGGACCAACAAAAAATTATACAGGCTGAAAGAAATTAGAAAGCAATCATAGAGTTAGTGAGTTACATCACACTGCAATGTGCCAGGGAAATTTAAAAATCAAATTTTAACTACTCTATGCTTTGTAATTCCCGATGGTGCATCACACGACAGCTGTTATCTCTACAGATCGCAGCCGGTAGTGGACGAATCCCAATCAGAGGTTCCATTTGGATATTTTCCAACAGTTGTCGAAGTGATGAAAGTGAAAGTTTACTTCCTTTCCTGTTCATCGATACTGTTTAATTTGGGTTCAATGATTAGATTGAATCGGGAACTTGAACTCATTTGGGCTCCACAATGACGGCCTTCTTAGCTACAGTCCTGTGTCCTCCATGAATGCATCATACTAGTCTCTGTTCATCCCGGCCCATTTGACACCAGTGGGCTCAGCCTCTCTGCATGGAGCCAACTGTAAACTTGGCTCAAGCTGAGGGGACACACTCCATCAAACACTGCAGCTTCTCTCCACTCCCCCCTTCCACTCCTCTCTTGCTAATGATTAACATCATAAATCACACTTCACTGTTTTCTCCCACTGCTAGCAGCGAGGAAAGCAGCTCCTTGCTGACCCCAAGCACTCAGCAGCAACAGGGGCACTTGTGTTCAGAAAATTGCGTTTCTGGGTTGGCAGCTGTCAGTATTTAGGTTGACATGTTGCTGTTGTTTTTTTTGTTGTTGTTTTTTTTTGGAACTGCTTGTGTCCATCCATTTGCATTCATTTGCATTCGGCTAAACGTTTTTGCTGATTTTCCATCAAGAAGAATCTCTAGCCTGCAAAATCAGCTCATCAAAATCAATTATCGAGATTAGAACACTTGCACAGTTACCTGTAAAAAGTTAAGAAACTGAACAATAATGCATTGTGTGAAATAATCAGGAATCATTAGCTTGCTTTATAATACTTCCTGCAGTGACATATTATGCTGCAATGAGGTAGAACACTGATTTTTAAGTGCAAGACTTAACCTGATCAAATACAATGTTAATTATTTAATTAGTAGTGTGTAATTATTACGCCCATCTTGATTAGTCACTGACTTTGGTTCCTGACTCTTTTTTTCTCTTCCCATGATTGTCGTTGTTATTCAGATTTCTTTTCTCACCATTGCCCTCACTCTGGTGTCTTCAATTCTGAGACACATCTCTGTCCTATGGCCTTTAGTAAATGTGACTTTGTCCCCTCTGAGTTCAGGGTAAAGAAATAGAAAGGGGGCGCCCCCATGCCTCCCATTCAACAGGGGTTTGTTTATACAGTGAATTTCCTGACATTTATGTCGTGATACCTGGAGGCTCACTTTGAAAACTACCTCTAGATTTCAGTGCCCTCACACTTGTGAAGTTTCTTATTGAAGACATCTTGCTGCAGACCCGCCGCTGCACCCTTTTCTCTTTCAAGAAAAGTCAAATGATAGTACTTGCTGTTCACATTCATGCTGTGAGAAAAATTTTAAATTTAAATCCTTTAATTAAACATATCTGGGTACTTCCCAGCACAGTCTGCTCTTGAAGGCCACTGAGCATTTCAGGGTTCATGCGGTTACTTCAACTACAGTGACTACTGATGAGGGTGGAGAAAAGCAGCCAAGTGGAACAAAATGCTCTAGTCTTTAACACAAAATACTACTACGAAATATATATGACTAAAATCTTTAAAAAGTCAAATGAGATAAAAATGAGCAACAACTGCATTGACTTTCTGGACTATTCTTGTTAGGTAGAATTTAATTCCAAAAGCCCATCTGATAGTTACTTGACCAATTTAAGAAAATGACACAGGACAAATTGCCCATAAATACATTTTTGTGTGATATTTGCAATCTTCTGTGGAACATCTTAGCTGTATGCCAGCTCTGACTACCAAACCTACCAAGAAGTCTAGTTCATGTTTTCATTTCCCTTTCTTCCTATCTTTACGGTTTTATACACTTGCACTAGTGTTTTTGTCAAGATGATTGTGCCTGAAACAAATCTGCAACTGGACAAGTGTCCTCAGTCCCTTGCATTGGCCAAACTGATGCTGGTTTCCTGAGGATATGGGCAGGACCATCTTGTGAGTTTGCAGCTAGAGCGTGTGCAGTCCGGTCGAGTGGAGTCAATCGGAGCTGCGTTATTGATGACCCGCCCACATTTCCAGTAGATTCACTCACATGTTGGTTAAATAATACTGCACTCTGCAGTAGTTTCTGTACTTTACTTTTAGACTGTACTTTTATTTTTTCCTACTCTTGTGGTCCTGGGTGACCGCTTTATGCAATGGATGGCATGACAACTTGTAGTAATCTTGCGGTCATATCCTGCTTTTATAGTGTCAAATAACTAGCTAAAGTGAAACTTACGTGTTTTGGCTTCTGCTTTTGTCCATCATCATTTACAGTTTATGGCCGTCACTTATGTTACAAAGACTAAACAAAAAGGTCTGCACACACCTCCAAAAGTGAACAGGAACCCCCAGTCAACCTTTGACCTTGCTCATGCCTTGACACTCCAGTGAATGTATCGAGCATGGCATGTCTCACAATTCATACTCACCAACTTTTGTCAGTTTTGCTGGAATATCCATCAACTCCACTGTCATTTAAGGTTTGGCCTCACAAGCTGCAGTGCATCAACAATCCAGCACTCTGGGAAACTAGTAATGCGCAACTGTGGGACAGACTGCTGGAAATATTGAAGGGGATTGTGAACCCAAACCTTCGCCGTTATGACTCTGTGAGCCCTCATGGTTAATTATTGATGTAAACATCCACTTTGACAGTTTTTCTGTCAGTGATGACAACCCAGCCGCTTGCCCTACACATGAAAGAGTAATGATGTACTGGTAGCCTTGCTATCAGCAGGGTTCAGGGGATTAGCTAGAAATTTGCTGTCCAAGCAGTAATGCACATGGTTTCCTTTCTTTCCTTCCAACACACTCACTCTTTCTGATAAGGCACATTTTACACAAGGTTGGAAACTTAAAAGACAGGGGCTGAGAGATCAAAGTGACCCATGCGGCTGATCCTCAAGGGAAGAGGCTGAGGGCACGTAAAAACGTCTGCATCATTCATAGGAGTCCGGCTGGAAACCCAAACCGATAAGCCTCCGGGACAGGCACATATTTGAAGTCAGCAAACAACAGTCTAAAGGGAATTACAAATGAAAAGTATAGAATTTTAAATCAGCCAAACACAACCTTGCATTTTTAGTGTGCAAATACGACTCCAGATTATGCAGGACTTGATTGAACCTAAGTTCAGGGTCACGTAGATGATCAGAATAGCACTGAGTTAGCTCCTGTCTGGCTTCGTTTCTGCAGCTTTCACATAGTTGTGCAGAAAGTCAGGACCACTTGCCAGTCAGGTTGACCCTGGCCTGATTCAATCTCTTGCAATACATAAGAATGATGAGGCCCATCTTATGCAATGTTCAGATAGAAAGTGGTCACATTTTCCTCCTTTTTTTTTAAGCACATCCAATTCAACATAATCATTTTTAGTTCAGAAAAAGTTGATTGAATTTAGTTGTATTTCACAAAGTACTGAAGTTCGGTGAGTGAATGCCTGGCCACGTTGTTTGAATTTCTAGTGGATGTTTAATTTAATCAACAGTTTTTCTTGGCCTGACTTTAAAACTCTAAGTGCTTAAGTAAGACTGCATGTGGCAATTCTCTCTTCAGCTTCCAAGGAGCATTAAACTTAACTTGAATGCTTGGGTTTCGATGAGCTGAACAAGCAGATTGCAATGGTACAAAGCCAGAGATCACATTTGAGGCTGTTTGTATCGTATAGCAATCTCACAAGGGGGATGTTGGCATGCCTTAAGGATAATATCAATATATTAACGAACATAAGCACCCTACACATGTTAATAATGACGGGTCTCAGGTGAAACCCTTAACCTGCTGAATTGAAAGTATTCATATTAAAAATAATGGTGTAAAATAATAATGGTGTAAGTATAACCAGCCATGGAAAATTAACATTGCACATTTCAACTCATCTCCCTGGCAACATCTAGAACCCAAAGACCTTCATTAACCGCAAGCAACATTCCTATGAAGTGGTATCTAACCGTTACAGGCTCCAGTTCTTTCCCCCTGCTGGTTTAGAGAGGTAAAGGAAGGTTGTAATCATGGGGCCTCATATGTGTTTTCTCAGGTCAAGCTGATTCAGTTTAATCAGAAAGAGCCAATAAATGGGAATAGGAATCTTGGTCCCCTCTCTTACATCTTCTCCTTCCACCCACCACAGCTGAAGCTGTTGTAGCCTTTGGTTTGCTATACAGGTCTTCCATGTTTTTAGTTTTTTTTCTGTTGTACTTTTGATTGGCGTTAGCTGTGGATGTAGCTGTGGAGGCCGCAGGCCAAAATCCCTAATAATTTATACTAAATTTTAAAGGACTGTGAGACAGTGAGGTACAACTCCTCAAGTCAAATGTTGAATTGTTGTTGTTGAGCAAACATTCTAGAAGTAATCTGCCTTCATTGTTACTTTACAGTCACTATTATCATGACAGTAGGATAAATGAATACACTTTCCAAGCACACAAATCTAATTATGTTGCCGGGAAATTACAACATGGATGGCCGGCGTTGAGGATCAGGCCTGACGTTAAATTCGATTTTCCTCCTGTCAGGGCACAGCGGTCTGGTGTCTGATGGGACACTTCCCAGTGATGGGTGCCATGGACTTGCATTTCAAAGTGCCTGAGCAGCCGATTAATAATCCAGCAATGGTCGAGAAAAGCATTGCTTCCATTGATGAAGGTGCTAGTGCTTAAAGAAAGAAAAAAAAAAAAAAAAACGAAGAGAAGAAACAAGGAGCAAGTTTTTCTACTTTATTTTTCTGTAATGTCACATAAGGTTAAGAGTTTTCTAGAGGTGGCAGTAGGCATGTGTTTATCATTATGTAAGATTCTTTGTTGAGACCTTCAACTAAAGTTATGTTCTGGAAGGAAATGGCTGGTTGCACACCTAGAATTTCCATTAGGACAAATGTTACTATTATGAAATGAAATTATTGAGTCATTGAGTTGGGTTTGAAGTTTGGATGTGGATTATTTAGTTACTAATTTCTTTGAGTTCTTTTAATTGGAACAAAACAGGGTTTAAATATATATCAATATTCCCACCTGACACCTACAGGTTTGATAGCCAGTGTCTTTCTCAAAATACTGGACTGTTCTTTGTATTTCCAGCGACCTGTTCACCACCCCAAATAGACAACAGCAACCCTTAACTTGAATAATGTATTTTTTCATCGTCATCACTCACTGAGGATTTGGCCCAGTTTTTTTTTTTTTTTTTTTTTTTTTGTGGATTTAAATTGGGTTTTAATCAACACACTCACAGATCCAGTGCCCCCTTATGACATCTCAGGAAATGAAATTCAAACTCATTGACTTACAAAGCAGCAGCATGGGACGGGCCAACTTTCTCTATTAGACAACCACGGCCTCGGAGGGAGGCGCTAATCCTCCTCCCAACAGGATCGCACTTACCTCTCTGGACCAGGGAACTATAAATTCTCAATATTGACATGCTCAGTTGTGTTAAAGCTAGGAAATGATGTCTTTTGGGAGCTTTGCATTTATTAAATTGGAAACTGTAGACTGTAAGGTTTGACCATAATTTCCAATAATAGTATTTATAACCTTTTCACTACTTACGCTTCTGATTGACAGCATGTTAGCTTGTTTTTTATAGGTTGCTGTAGAGCAATCTCAGTTTTTGACATTTTCAGTATTTTGCAGTTAAACCTCGGCCACCAGAGAGTCTTTCATGTTGGACTGCATTTTCCTTGAATGCCTGCTTGCGCAGTAAACCGGTTTGACTCCGGTTGTAACCTATTTTATTTTGCCCTAAATGTTTTTGATGTAAAACGCAGCTGCCATCAGTATTGGAAGAATCTATAGGCTTCTGCTCCCAGTCCCACTCTTGCTGACAACACGTCACGTGGAATCAACATTTTAAGGCTAGGTTTCTAATGATATATGATCGTATGCCTGGATGGGTTAAGGTATGTAGAGGATGTTGCTTTAAATAACAACCCAGTCATTTTATCAATAGAACAAGCTTCCACACATGCACCTCACGGAATTCCTATTTATGCTTGAGGGCACTTACATCCTTGCTGGCACCTGGGGTATTCCACTGCACACTTGACATGCACTCCCATCTGAGACTGCTAGTGTCACAGTTTGGCCTGAGGGTTATAGCAGGCCAGAGGAGTCAGGCTCTCTGCCTCGCCTCCCCGCGGAACGAAGCACATGTGCATTGTGAGCGTGAACTGACTGGGTTTGTCACAAAACCCCGCTCCACACGGCTCACCTCCCCTCCCCTCCTCCCCCACTTGCTTTGGCGCACATCCTCCGCATCAGCTCCTCTGTCCCCGTCTGAAATGCAGCTTTAAAGACAGCTAGAGTAATGCAGCGAGCAGTGAGGATAAATTATAGTTCTGGTTGTCTGCCGTGCACGCTCGTGCCTCCTTCGCTCTTCGTCTTTGCTGCAATATCTGTGACAAAGTGAAGGTATGAACTATGTAATAATGAAAAACATTGTTGTATTGTTTTTCCGGTTGTCACCTCACAACAAATGTAATATATGCAGAAAAGGTGTCCAAGGTAATGTGTTTGTTTCTATGTATGTGTCTTATATTCGTATATGTACAGATGAAGAGTTTTATCACAGTCTTTTTTTTTTTGTCTGTCTTTCCATATAACGCCATTGATTCAGCCCATTTGCATTTAACCTTTCGTACACTCGGAGCAGTGGGTTGCCACTTGTGGGCTTGTGCGGGAGCAGTTTGTGGGGGGTACTCAAACCACCTCAGCCATGGACATGATGCAAACTTGTGTCTCAGTGCTTCTTCTCCACCACTGCCTTTGTCAGATTGAGAAAAGAAGTTCTCAAAATGTCTCTTCGTGGAAGATTTGAGCCCATCAGTGTGCAAGCACATAAAGATTGTTGTGCATTTTATGCTCTTTTTCTGCCTAGTGACTGCCCTTGTTTGCCTCCAGCAAGAACCTCCAGGGCTGTAATACAAGGCACATGCAGAAGTGACGAAACCTGCAGTTCCAAAAATGGCCACTTGAGGCTGGTTTCAAAATGTTATGCATCTGCCACAGTTCCACTCATGCTCCACCTCTTTGCCCATGTTTAAATATAAAAAAGAAGACGGGCATTTGAAAGATGGCAATGGCTGGTGCCACCGTGCTGAGCTTCAAAGCTGCTCTTCAAGAATAATACGTGTGCCATCACAGAGAGTTTGTTCGTCTTTATGTACAGTCAACGTCTTGTTTGGTTGTGAGTTTATATTCACAAGTTTGCACATCCATATCATGTTGAAAATTGTTAAATGTTAACTGCTATTCTCTGACCAGTGATTAACACGTTGGTGGTGAGAGTTCACAGCTGCCGTCAAGTTCACTGTCCACCCATGAAATGAGAGTAACACGACTTCTACATGGTCTGCTGGTTTTAAGGCCGGGTCACATGGCAAAGGTTTCCAACACAGTATAGAGAGTCTGCACAGCTGGTGCCTCAGTAGGAGGCAGACAGGTCAGTAAGCAATGTGGGAAGACTCTTGTTGAGTGCTACAACTAGTGGCATGAGGCACAAGTTAATCAATCAATAGTTGCACTTGTATGTGCTTATGTACTCACTGGGTGCATAGCATGAAAAACAACTGATGCAATACATTGGGATTAACTGAATACTGACATTTCTGTCCAAGATCCACTTAGAAAAATGTTAGAGCTCATCCACTGGTGTGCCGCCAGGAAGCCCAGTTTTCTTCAATTACACACGAATCAGGAAGAGAAAGAAGAAGCGGCTCTGAAATTCTTGATAATGACTCCAAAAGTAGGAAAATCTCTAGGTTCTATGAGAATGAGAAGTTTCTGCAATTTCTACTCAAACATAATCACTTTGGAAATTGATGCACTGAAGCACCACATTCAGACTGGAACCCAAACCAGAGATACAGTCTGTAAATATGCTGTTTAACTGGATCACACACAACGGAGGTCCCACTCTGAAACATCATCTGCATGTAACCCTCACGACAGCTCTGTTCTTGAGACTCAAATGGCCGTGATGCAAAATAAATGCCCAGATGCATGTCTCATTCCACAAGCTGCCACGACACCACGCTTGACATGGAAGCAAAAGACATGCTGTTCTACTTTGTGCCCCTCACTCATCCTCTATTGGCTGATATCAAAGGGAAGAAAACTGGAGCAAAAGAGCAGCCAAAAGTGTAACACTTCCAAAGTACCCTGGATTAAGAAAACAACAACAACAAAAAAAAAAACAATACAGCGTTTTTTTAGAGCAAAAGCCCTACAGTAAAGTCTAGAGTCCAGCACTGTAAACACCATTCATTCATTCAATACTTACTGTATGATAATGTACGGAATATATCTGTGCAAATGGCTTTTTGTAGAGTAATGGTTTGTACACTCATTTACTTTGACAGTCACTTTCCATTTTCTCAGATCATCATTGAGTATTTACAATGCAACAGCGTCTTCCGCCCGTATGAATATGTATGACTACAAGAGTATTTGATAAATGATGATAGGGCACGCAACACTACTGCACTTACACTTTGTCTTGTACGCTTTCTGTGCCAATTACACTTCGCCAAAAACTGACTGAGGCTTTGATGTAATCTGAAGCGAAGAACATTAATGACATGATTTGCATGAGGTGATTAAGAGCAAAGTCACCTGAGGGTTTTATCCTGCGGTTAAATAAGTCCCAAGTCACACTCAGAACCACTCGGCTCCGGCAAACAGTGTGACGCAGACACACTGAGTAATGCAGATGATTCAAGACAAATCCGTGTGAATGCTGAGAAGGATTAAGGCACTGGAGGGAAACAGATTGGTTGTGAGATGAAGGAAATTAGCAATACGTGTACAGCTAAGTTTGCAGTTTGAGCTTTATTGACTTGTTTGGTTAACTCTCCACTGAAGATATATTAAAGATGATGAAGTGAGATTAATCGATCACCCATAATATTTCGGTTTCTCCGCCATCACTTTAAAAAAAGATATTACTTTTAATCTCTTTTCAGTGCTAAACCACTGGAAAGCATAAACAGAGACATATGTGTGTCCTTATATATTGTCTAAGGTGGATATACACCAATCAGGCATAACATTATGACCTAATACTGTGTAGGTCTCTCTTGTGCCTCCAAAACAGTCGTGACTCATCAGAGTATGGATATGGGCCTTTTGAGGGTGTCCTGTGGTGTCTGGTAACAGAATATTGTTAGTGGGGCCCTCTGTGGATCATCCCACAGATATGTCATCAGTTTAGGATCTAGTGAACAGGTCAACACCTTGTGCTATTCTTCTTGTTTTTGGAGTTGTTCCTAAACCATTTTTGTGTGTGTGTCTGGGTCAGCGATGCAGGCTAGGGATGGCTGCTGCCATCAAGGAGTGTCATTGCTATGGGGTGGGGGTGCCTGGTCTGGTCTAGCTGGGTGCTACATGTCTAAGTAACATCCACATGAATACCAGGTCCAAAGATTTCCTAGCAGAGCATTGTATCGTAACAAGATGGTCAATGCTACTTCTCCTCTTAGTGGTTATAATGCTGTGGCTGATCAGTGTATATAATAATTATCCATATTTAACCTGATTAATAAACAAAATAAATTACATATTAAAGAAGGCGTGCATGGTTTCTCTTGACAGCACATGTCTGCTTATATCACCTCTTGTTAATGTGTCCATTTAAATGCAGAATATTATAAAATATTAAAAACAGTAATAGATAGGTAGGCCATAAGTATGGGTAATAACACCTTAGTTAAAATGCATAGTTGTGGTCCCCTGGAAGCCAGCCCAGCCTCACGTTCACTCAGATTTTATGGAGAGATGAACAGAAGAGGAAAAGCAGTGTAGTCACAAATGTCATCTGAGCACCTTAGTTTTGTTTACAACACAAAGGTTATGATTGGTTGTAGGCGGCACTTTTTCTCTCTTTATTGGTAAAAACATAGCCCATAATGAATCCAAATGTTGCAAAACTCAAATTGTGATTGGTGTGGATTCTGGTTATGCCTATAGACAAGGTGCTTTGGAGCTAGATTCTTTACAAACTGTATATGTGGGCCAGAGTCTCGAAAAGCATAACCTGAAGACACTGGAATATACTTGACATTTCAAAAACAATTCTGAAACCTTTTCAATAAAAGAAAAAACGTGCGTCATTTATTACAGCCTATAAAGTGTAAATTGTTGGTTGATATATTGCATTAACTGTAATAAAAGTTCTCTTCATTACTTTGAAGGCTAAGGAAAACAAATCACATTGGTTTGCACTTTGGTAATTTATGAGCATTGCAAGGGTAAAGAAATAACTGCACTGACACAGATATTGAATGCATGTATATTATTGATCACTCTATCAATATGGGCTTTCTGGATAGTTTCCTCCCAGCTGATGCTGATGACGGCCTGTTCTGTAACACACATTGATCTGGAAGAATCTCTTTTAAAGCGATTAACTGAAAGCATGTTTGTGCGGATGCAGGTTTGTTTAGCGTCGAGTGAGAGTGATATCTCACCTCCCCTGGCCCCCCGAACACCATTTAAAGCAAACAGGAGATAACAGATAGGATTGTGCTGTGAGTAACAGATTTGGATGTGGTTAGCAATTTAGGCTGAAATGTGCTGGTGTAAACAATTACTGCATAAACTGTATAATTAATTTACTATATTATAGATCACATGCACATAACTGAGTAGGTTTTATCCCCACTTGGACACTTTTACACACATAAAAAAAATATATATATGCACATGATTTATGCAATGATACTGCAATGTCACCGCATAATATAATATGCTGGTTGTACAACTTTGATAACATCCATAACAACATTGATTGCCTATGATTGGGACGAGATATACTGGAACGACTACATGGCAGGAAAAAAAGTTAGCCCACTTGATGGAGATGTACCAATTCATTTTCTCAATTTCCACGTTATATCACTTGTCACTCAGGGGGGTAAAAAGTAAATGGCTCTTCTGACTCCCCCACCAGACTTTGATTCTCATTAAGCTCGAGGGCAGCGACTTTCCCTTTCAGCTCCGAATGATGAAGCGTTTCTCGCTCACATCCAACTTTGCACTAATTTACATGGGCTTTCTGCAAGTTTGACAGACAGCCCTCACAATGCAAACCCTGCAGCGTGCCAAGCAAAGCCAGACAATGGGGAAACTCCGTCACTCATCTCTGTTAAACATCAGTGGCAAAGTTTCCATGTTCTAACTGTTGTCATGTACTTTCACGACCCCTGACTGCATGCATTACTCGCCTGATTGAACTAACTCATCTCGAAAGCCAACCCCTACTTTACACATGAGCTTACAGGCTTTTTCAGTCCCCACCTCTCCTTTTCTCTGTCTCCGGCTGGTGTGTGTGTGATGCTGTCTGCCCTGTGGGCTTCTATTTGAATGGATATTCAGCTCCGTAAGTAGCGCCATCTCCCAGAGAACCGGGAAAGACTCAATGAATTATGCCGCTGACCTTCCACACAGAGCTTCTCCTCTCGTCTTCGTGAACTCTGAAAGAAGGGGCCAAGGCCCCAATCAAGTACAAGCACTTTATATTGATTTCCTGAAAGTTCTCTTATTCTTTTATTGTGCGAGAGTTTCAGCCAAAGAGTTTGGTGGGTGTCTTGTCATTTGGGTTTATTGGTCTTCCAGCAGTCACAGCCAAAGGGTCTGTGGTGATTGCTCTAGTTAGATTTCATCACAGAAAGTTCTGCACGCGCTCATAAAATGAGAAAGTGTCAGACTTTGTCAGAGAGGGACTAATGAGAGAAGACAATATAACACTGTCTTGGCCATATTATTTTTAGCTCTCTCACAGTGACAATTTGTGTAAAACTCTTTGTCTGCTGACTTCCTGAAAGAGATTTAATCAAACTGACTATCAAGATCAATTAATCCACACCATGTGAAGTAGGTTTCACATCTGCAGGGCTGAAAAATATAAACAGTCCTCAATAAAATTGTGCCCTACACAGAAGACGTTCCACCACACCATCTGATTGAATCAAGCTTGTTTTCATTTTTCTGTTTGGAAATGAAAAGGCTTTACGAATGTTGAACATTTCAGCATTCACCCATAATGAAATACAAATTTGATGATGATGATGATGATGATGATGATGCATTTTATTTAAAGGTGCCTTTCTTGGCACTCAAGGACACCGTACATACATTCATAATAAGAAACAACAGAAGAATAACATATGGGGAAATATGGCCAAATTTAATTTGCTTAACGCTATTCACAAAAATGTAAGTGTCTTATGTGCTAACGGTTGGTCTTTAAATAGAGATGCAGGTGTCACAGTGTTTAGAGTTGTAAGTGTCGTTCCAAATATAGGCAGGACTAAGACAGGAAAGTCTGGACTCTGTGGTGGCCAATCCATGTGTGAAAAAAATCTCATGCTCCCTGAACCACGCTTTCACAATTTGAGCCCCACAAGTCCTGGCATTGTCATCTGGGAATATGGACACAAAAAAAATATATATATATTAAAAAAATCCACTGATGGGATAACCTGGTCATTCAGTGTATTCAGGTAGTCATTCTCTTCTCATTCTTTGGACACATAATGTTGCTGAACCTAGAAGGTACCAACTGCACCAACCCCAGATCATAACACTGCCCCCACAGGCTTGAACAGTAGGCATGATGGGTGCATCACTTCATCTGCTTCTCTTCTTACCCTGATGCCCCCAGTCGAAGCCAAACCAGAACCATCAGGTCAACACAATGCACCAACATGTCAACTTTCGTTTGTTTTACCACAAACTACTTTTGCCTACATTAAAAAAAAAAAAAAAAACAGTTCTTGAAATCACATATTTGCCACCTATATTTGCTTTTTTTAACAAGTTAACCACAAGTTAGGTAAGTCTAACATGTCCACAGAATTAACAGTATGTTTCAAGTTCAAGATTGTTCATTCCTCCAGGCCTGAACAGACCCCTTCTAAATGAGCTCTTCCTGTGTCTATAGATGCAAACGAGCTGCTCCTGCCCACATCACTTTCCAGAAGTAGGCCGTTTTGTTATGGCTGGTGTCTGTGATACCCAACACGGGGATGGGGCTCGTTGATCAATGGGGAAATAAAAAGAAACAAGGGGGTAGCCTTTTCTCATATTTCCTGGCAGTTTAGACTCACCGGGGACACGCAATTACATTCAATTATGTTAACAATGAAAAAGAGGATTTTGCCATAAACGGATCCCTTTAATTCTTTGAGTAACAAAGGCATTATTCTTCATTAAAAAGAAACGACAGCCTGTTAAACCTTTTTTGTTTCTAGATGAAGATCATTTTTGCATAGTATAATTGTTTTACACTGCTACCAAACCTGCGAAAGTCTAAATTGGCAAGAATCACAGAGACAGCACACTGAAGCAGGCCCAGCAAACAAGCTAATATTAAAAGATCAACATGGACAAAAACAAAAATCTTGAGAAAAGCTCACAGCTCAGGTGCAGGTTTATTAATTAACCCTACCTAATTCATTCAAATTCCAAAATATTCTGAAAATAGTGTTGGTGAATGGTGACCACATTATAAACTGTGTTAAAAGTTGATTGGAATAATGTGTCCTACTCGTTTACATCAACAAGGGCAGACTAAAAACTGTATGGTCCTGTCATGTCGGTTTTTTAGTCTATGAAGTTGAGTTTGGTAGCATTCATCATGCAGTTCATTTATCTTGTATTTTCTGGTTCATTCTGTAATTGGTTATCTGAGTTTAAGTTAATGTTACTTCCTGTCTTTGCCTTTCCCCACCCTTGTGATTCCACTCGCCTTGCCTTTTGTCTGTGTGCTCCTCCACTCATTACTTTCACCTGTATCTTGTTTCCTAATTAGCTCTCCATGCGTATATATAGTCCTGCTCTGCCATTGTCTCTTGTCAGTTCCTCCCTGTTTTTTCTCTTGTTGCTTTGCTGGTCTCTGCTTGTGTCTCCTGTTTTTTGTCTGCCTTGGGCTCCCCCCCCCCCCCTTCTTGGACTCTGACATGTGTTAATTTCTTTTCTGGATTACTTCTGTTGTTTGGTGTCTAGTTTTTGGGATGCCCTACTCATCCTTGCAGGGACTTTTGTTGTCTTTTAGTAAGTTTCATCAAAGTTGTTTTGCTTCTGTTCCTTCCTCCTTTTTTTTACAGAAACTCTGGCAATCAACAAGGAAGGACCCCAGGGAGTATGGGATGCAGTCAAAAAGATTTATTTTCAATTATTTAAATGAAAAACTCAATTTATGTGGATGTGGGGGGAAGGTGACTGTGGGGACTGTGCCAAACAAAATGAGGAAAGTACAACAAAAACAGGGCCTAACTCAACCTGAGACAAAAGGAAAACAAAAAGGCCTGACTCTCCTCTAAGAAATATCTGAAAGTAATAAAAAAAAAAAAAAAAAAAATGCAACAACCCTTAACCTAGTGTATTAATAATGGCAGTCTACGTGAGCGAATGTATAGGGTACCCCAGCCTTACCTCAGCCTGTCCTCCCCACCACAAACAAGTATGACAGTATCAGACAGTCTCAGCAACACAAGTGAGAGGATTTTTTTTAAAAAAGGTGTCCACTGTCCTGATTGGCTGGTGGGTATGCCAACCAACAGCTAATCTGGAGCACACGGGTGGCAGCCAATCTTCCAATTTCTCACCTGTAGGACAAGGAAGAGAGAGAGAGAGAGAGAGAGGCACACACACACACCTCTACACGTAACACTGGTACACACTGACAATTCCAGTGTACACCAGTCAGCCACATCATTAAAACCACTGATCATCTTGTGACAATTCAGTGATCCACTGGCCCTGGTATTCATGTCGATGTTACTTATACATAGATCCTAAACTGATCAAGTATCTGTGGGATGATCCACAGAGGCCCCTCCCCTCAACCCATGGGACCCAAAGGCCCCCATTAACAACATTCTGATAATAAGCTATCTCTGGGTTTGGAGTGTGCAGAAGGGCATGGATAGGATTAGGGTAGGTATCAGCAGAGAGGGTCAATCGACAGACAAAAATGAAATCATTGGTGAGAGAGAGAATCAAGGATCCTGATCATTAGCATTGCAAAATATACAAATACGCTGTATATATGGAGAAAAAATACATAATGATGCGTAATGCACGTATGGAATTCAACTACATACCATGTTTTATGCTGATTATAGGACTTGACAGGCACCATAGTCTGTATGCAAACACAGAGGTAGACAAAACATAATGGTGACTCACAGGTGATGTGAAGGACTCTGTTTATCTCGTAACTAACCAACAGCTGGGTTGCTCATGATGTTTTGCCTGATGTGTCTGTGCAAGTATACTGTTTATGTACCTTTTTAAATCACACTGAATCTATTTTTCTTTGATTTATTAAGCAGAAGTTGTCAATTACAATTACTCCCTCAGATATAGTTACATTGTGATTGGCTTATTTATGATGTGTGCAGTGTTCTCAATCTTAGTTTAGTATGTAAACATGCTAACTTTTGGCTGACAGGAATGTCAGCTACTATAGCAAGTTCAATCCAGTGTCAAGGCAATTGTTGCAATAGTTGTCAAGAAGTTAAGGCTGCATTTTATTTCAAGTGCATTGTAATTCAAGGTGAGCCAGTAACTGTGTATCCTGTGTGTTCGCTGGTTATGCTTTACTTAGACGCTTTGCTCTTTCTTCCTTCAGAATGTCTGCGTTGCAAAGGTACCAATGTTAACCAAGACAGGTCAGGAGATCATGATAGGTGTTAGGAGATCATAACCATATAGGGGTAACGGTCCTGTGTCAGTCCACTGATGTGAGATATTGGATTCATGTCCTCTAACCCCTAACCCTAGCCATGACCCTTGAAAATAATGTATTTGAGCTGTGAGCAGTGTCTTTTGTGTCTGCGACATATATTTTGAAGGTAGTCCAAGTCTCATGACTCCATAGCAGAGAGTCCAGCGTAGGGGGCTGGATAGGTGGTAGTGATGGTTCAAGTCACACCATGGAGACTGTAGGAACGATTACTCTTTTGTCTTGCGTCACTCAATGTTTTCAGTCACTACTTGGCTAGGTTTAGGCGCCACAAACACTTGGATAAGTTTAGGAAAAGATGGTATAATGCACCCTTTTTTAAAATGTAGTTTCTTTGCCACCAACTCCCATTTGTTGATTTATCAAATCATGGAGGTGGACGGATAAGTTGGTGGATCACCAATGCTAGTTGGTATTGTACTCTGAGGATAATGATTTCAAGAATCCTGTATCACACAACAGAGGATAGCTGTCAGGTAGGCTGACTGAATATCCAAACCCTGCTCAGACATCTGGATAATAACCCCACATCTATAATCCCTTTAGGTTTCAGAAATCACGTTTCAGCTTTTGTTGTTTGGTCACCTCTGCCCATGTCTCAGTTCTGTCAGCTAGCTCCAGTCTCTAGACACCACCTTCACCTTCAGCATGTCTCTTTCCAGCCTGCTTCTGTCTTCTTGTCTTTTGAAAACATTATTACTCCAGATAGTACTTGATTGCTTATGATGGCTCCAAGGTTACTTGTCATGATATGTAACCACTAGAGAAACAATAATTACACCAATTTAGGGGGGCTGAAAACTACGTATTGTTCACTGAACAGAGTGCTGGGTTATCTGTTAGTAGAAGATGAAAATAATTTTATATCTGGCAACAAGATTTGGCCAGACAAAGATAACGTGATTAGTATGTTACTATCATGAATAATCAAGGTCTAGGATATATTACTTTAATCTTGTAGTGTTTCAGGAGGAAAGGGCAGGTGACTCTGTCATGGACCACATTCTAAAGGCTAACGGCCGGGGTCAGTGCATCTCTGTCAAGTGAGGCTTGTGGAGTCTCATCAACAGTGAGTGACAGTGGTCTGAAGATGGGCCAAGCCACAAAGTGGTAACGAGGTGATGAAAAATGGGCGGAAAGAGTCTGATTCAAGGCGGCTCAAGATTTCAAATTATAGGACTTAAAGGATCTGTTGCTGATGTCTTTGTGTCCTGTGGTGTCTGGCAGCTTCTGAGGTTGCGTAGAAGCCTTGGCAGTCTGAACTCTTTTGGCAAAATGAGAAGGGCCGACGCAACGTTAGGCAGGGTTGCTCTTTTATGTGCTGTCTTTTATCAGGCAATCAATGAAATACTATCTAAATTTCAATTCTTGTGTTGGGCATTTTTTTGTTTGGTTGTTTTTTTTTTACTGTGAGAAAATCAGGGTCAGTGAAAGTTACCATATATGGTTCCTTGCCCTTAGGTGGTAACAAATGTAAAATGTATTTAGACCATTAGAACGCAAGTGTTGATTCAGGCACTTGTCAGCATTATCACATTAGACAACATTAACACACTTCTTTATGGTACCTAATAAAGTAGTTACCAAATATGGTTCCTCACCCCATAATGTCATAGCTCTTCTGTGTATGTAAGTATACAGTTACAAAATTGCAGGAAAACCCTGGTGATTCTCCATCTTCAGAAGACACACACTCAGAGATCAGTTCAGTTGACATACCTTGTGTCATAACAACACATAACTAAAGAATCAAAAAAGGCTGATTTAGGGAATGCAGAATTGTTGACTGTGTATAAAGAGTTCGTCTCATAAGGACCATGCTCATCAAAAATATAGCAGTGAGATATTCACTTTATTACTATAGTGAATGGAGCCAGTAGTATTATCATTATTCCAAACATTTTAGAAATTTTTGAGTTTCACTACAACCTACCCAGGGTATGTCAGCTCCTGTTGCCAACAAATTGGAGCTCTGATTCATGCTGTTTTGCTACCTCGCCCAAACATCACACGGCATATTCACATCAGCTCCTGTATACTGGGAGCCGTTTGCTACACTGAGGCAGGAAACGGCTTCTGTGTAATCATATGCCGTCCCCTGTAGACCTCAGGTATATCCAGTGAAACTGTGATAATCCTGGCCCAGGTCTGTGCCAGTTCTTCTGTGCGAGCGCGAGCCCCGCTGCTCCAGCCTGGCCCACAGTCATACAATCATCAAAAGTGGTCCTCTCACGGATTCTTGTACGGTTATCGGGTTTCTCAGGGCCGAGCCGAGAGAGGATGTTGGCTCGTGGTGCCTCTGCAGGATGCCTTTACCCCATTCACATTAGCCGTCTAATCCTCCGGCTGGCTGCAACCGGAGGGATCTGACAGTTCTGTCTGCATCTCCAGTGTCTGAAAACTGCCCTTTGCTGAAGGTGAGGGTGAAATTCGTCCCCCTGACTTTTTAATCTTAGAAGGCCTGTCAGACAGGCGGTTTAATTATGACTGATACAGATGTTCGTGCGTCTGTGTGAGCTCGTGTGTCTATAGAGTATCGGTGTCGCTGTTTGCCAGTGTGTGTGCACGAGGCAACGGGGGGTACCTGACTTTTCAATTAAAAAGCCAGTCTGATAGATGGGAACAGAGCCGTGTTGTGCACTGCACTTATCTATTCAATGAAAAAGTCGTGTTGATCTGTAAGGCTAGGTTTAATCCTCCTGGAAGAACGCTCTGTGGGTCATTAGCCAGCGGACGCCCAGTGCCAACAACCAACTCTTGCTTTTGCTGAAGCCTTTGATATTTAACTGTGTTCGTGCAAAGGTCTCTAAATCTAAACTTTTAATGCTGTCCTTTATCAAATGTTTTGTCGAGTCAGAAGTCATCTTCTCTGAAAGGCTAAACTCAAAGGGCAGGAAAGACAAAAAGCTTTTATGCAAAACATGCTAGAAGAAAGAGACCTCGACTTATTGTGACAACCAAAGTATTCATTTATTGAAGTAGGCTACAATTTACCAAATAACAGTTTAGTTTGGTTGGAGAATGTGAGTATCTTGGAGCAGATGTGCCTCAGTAGGTCGTCCACGACCTGGAGGGTTAGCGATTCCATCCCCCGTACATGGACTGGATGGGTACTGAACTGCGAGTTTCTCCTGCAAGACCATTTAACTTAATGTTTCCATATGTCATGTATCGAGAACAGCTGTTTCACAGAAAAACAAAAACTTTCTGCGCATAAATTAGTTAATACTTTGTTCCAAGGGTTTTACTGCAAAGCATATGCACACGTGTGAAGTTTAAGTTCAGTCTTCAACTGAACTTAAACAGGCATATTTCTGTTTGAGAGGAAAATATAAAAATCTGGAGCATAAAGACTCTGTGTATTTGCTGACTAACACACTGAGCCAGTGTATAAAAGTCTGATATTAGCTTTCTAATACAGAAATCTACTTATCCACAGCTAATGGATTAACTTTACCAACAACAGCAGGAATCCTCCTGTGCTCTTTTACGAGTGATTCAAAAGGAACGACCGGATAACAGGAATTCCAGCAGGGTTGCATATGTGCATGTAAAAATACACATCGAAAGGATCAAAAAATAAATATTATATAATAGCACTTCAGCTATTCTAGCCGTATCCCTCTCGCTGTGGTGGTAGGTTGCGGCAGCTAACTTTCTCATCATCTTTTTATGGTGTGTGTCTCGCAGAGAATGAGAGTTACACTCACTGTGACACTGCTGCCAGCATTCATCATCGTCACATCTTCATGTTCCTGAGAGCAGTATACACTCGATACTATATGAAATGGGTAATGACTGGTGTGTCGTAGGCTCAGTGCAGTTGTGTACTGATTCCGTCCTCATTTTTTTTTTTTTTTTGGAGGGTTCACTACGGGTACACATTTAAAACCCTACACACAGAATGTGGAGAGGTTTGGCTGAGACGTGAGGGCTGGGGCACTCGAGGTTAATGCGAAAATGAGCGTATAGCAACGGTTGCATTTCGTCTGGGGAAATATGGCCAAGGTTCTTAAGGATTAGCCAAAGTGGATTTAATTGGAGAGAAAACAATAAGGGAAGGCACAATTAAAACTGCTTCATTAGACAAATGCCTCTCGACATAAACATATTATTAGCCAGGGAAATGGCAGGCTTTTTTTTTTACTTTTTTTAATAAGTTGACTTTATTAACAGTTCCACTGGTCAGGGCCTCTTGCGGTCAGCCAGCTTTTAAATTTTACACAGCTTCTCTGGTGATACTGTCGCCTATTCATTCTTAAACTGACTTTCTCTGTACTTGCAGAGGTCAGGGTGCCATAATAAGTGGGGAAGAGGTTGATCCCCGTTGCTAATTACACGCCACATGGCATTGTTATTCTTTGCTAATTGCATGCTGCGAGCTGCTGAAGGCGCCTTGCCTGGGAGATTTTTAATCTATGGATTAAGCCGCTGAATTCGGCGCCAACGCTGATGGCTCCGTGGCAGTCGGTAACACGTGTGCCACCATAAACATTAAGTAAATCCTCAAACAGACTTTACTTTTATTAATCACTGAAACAAAGTGTATTTCCTAGGAGCAAAGAGAACATGCAGACACTGATGGCTACGGGAGGGAGAGATATAGCACAAGCACACACTTGCTCTAGAAAATTTGAATATAATGTAGGCATATGGAACGTCTCCATGGATTAAAGCACATGCCTGTCAGTTATTTCTGTGTATATGAGTTTGTTGTTTTTACATCATTTGCATAACTCTAGTTAGCATGCCTGAGGAAAAAAAAAAAAACTCCTGTATTCTTATTTTGCGAACTCCTGCTTCTTACGTTGTTAATCACTAAAAAAAACAAAAAACAACAACAACAAAAAAAAACCCACACATTCTTATTCTAATTACGCATTGCTTTAATGTAATCATATTTCCAATTTCACTGCGGGTTTCTGCTTCAGTAAACTTAAATCATGTTTTCAGATGTTTTATCGTGTTTTAACATCCAGATCGTCACCACATCTCTCTGAATGAATAATTGCAAAACCAGAGTTTAAAGAATGGGCCTGTACCCAGATGAGTAATGTGGCTAAGATGCAAGAGAGTCATCTATATTTGGTCTATTTTTCCTTACTATTTTTTATTTTATTTTACTTTTTTACTTTATTTTTACTGTGTGCAGAGTGAGGTTATGCAAATGGTTTGTTTTCCCTACTCTGCCTCTGAACACATAGTGGTTTTGTCAAAAAAAAAAGCACACAAATCACACTCAATGAAAAGTGCATCAGTGTCAGCAAAGCTGTCACAGACATATCTTTGAGGAGCAAATCCATGAAAACAGCTTTGATTGCTACAATTTGGACTGCCAGAAATGCACATTTTGTGGAAGGGCGAGTGTTTCCCTCGTGTCAGCAACACCCGATGCTACTTGAAGGCAGCTAAATAATTTTTTATTTTTTTGCATTTTCCATCGTAAATACAACTTCCATCAGTTAGTAATGTGATGTGGGTCAGATTTATGTTGCTGGTAGTAACGATAAGAGGCCAATTACAACTTTCATTCTGTCTGTTTACTGTAATGTATAAGGTCTTCAGTTCTGACGTGTGTGTGGCATGCATATCCCATTTAATAACAGTGGGACGTGTGTGACCTACATTTATGTAAACATTTTTTCAAAGGTATCAACTCTGCTCCAAGAATTTCACAGATAAAGCAGAACATACAGCAGAACAATGTGCCACCAGCTAGGAAAATTAACAATACCCCTAGGTCATGCGCATCAAGTTTGACAGAGATTAAATTCATGCTACTGACTATAGAGCAGCAGTTTGCTAACATGTTCATAATGTCAAAGCTAAACTGCCAGTGTTTGTGAGGTACAATGTCTGCAGTGTTCTCAATCTTAGTTTAGTATGTAAACATGCTAACTTTTGGCTGACAGAAATGTCAGCTACTATAGCAAGTTCAATCCAGTGTCAAGGCAATTGTTGCAATAGTTGTCAAGAAGTTAAGGCTGCATTTTATTTCAAGTGCATTGTAATTCAAGGTGAGCCAGTAACTGTGTATCCTGTGTGTTCGCTATGGTTATGCTTTACTTAGACGCTTTGCTCTTCCTTCCTTCAGAATGTCTGCGTTGCAAAGGTACCAATGTTAACCAAGGCAGGTCAGGAGATCATGATAGGTGTTAGGAGATCATAACCACATAGGGGTAACAGTCCTGTGTCAGTCCACTGATGTGAGATATTTAAATACAGTCTCAACTAATGGATTCATGTCCTCTAACCCCTAACCCTAGCCATGACCCTTGAAAATAATGTATTTGAGCTGTGAGCAGTGTCTTTTGTGTCTGCGACATATATTTTGAAGGCAGTCCAAGTCTCATGACTCCATAGCAGAGAGTCCAGCGTAGGGGGCTGGATAGGTGGTAGTGATGGTTCAAGTCACACCATGGAGACTGTAGGAATGATTACTCTTTTGTCTTGCGTCACTCAATGTTTTCAGTCACTACTTGGCTAGGTTTAGGCGCCACAAACACTTGGATAAGTTTAGGAAAAGATGGTATAATGCACCCTTTTTTAAAATTTAGTTTCTTTGCCACCAACTCCCATTTGTTGATTTATCAAATCATGGAGGTGGACGGATAAGTTGGTGGATCACCAATGCTAGTTGGTATTGTACTCTGAGGATAATGATTTCAAGAATCCTGTATCACACAACAGAGGATAGGTGTCAGGTAGGCTGACTGAATATCCAAACCCTGCTCAGACATCTGGATAATAACCCCACATCTATAATCCCTTTAGGTTTCAGAAATCACGTTTCAGCTTTTGTTGTTTGGTCACCTCTGCCCATGTCTCAGTTCTGTCAGCTAGCTCCAGTCTCTAGACACCACCTTCACCTTCAGCATGTCTCTTTCCAGCCTGCTTCTGTCTTCTTGTCTTTTGAAAACAACAGTCTAATAATGAATTCCCCTTCATTACAAGCGCCCAGTCTCAACACCGGCTAGCTGCAGAGTGTGTGTTCTATATTCTCTTGTGTGTTTGTGCCCTTTTGCTGTCACCACCGCTGACTTTGCTGACAAGGAGCTGGACATTTTATCTCACATTAATCTGGCTGCTGATACGTGTGTGTAAGTTTTGTGCGTGGGTGCATGAGTGAATCTGTTTCAATATATGCCAGAATGTATCCATGCGCAGCATCATGTTGAAGAGGGATTTCTTTTCTTAATATTGAAATAGGTCAGAGATCTGTGTGTGTGCGCGCACAACTGGGGAGGTGTATGCAGCGCAAACAAGAATTCAGTTTCAAGTCACGTTTCGATGCTAACAAGAATGACATTTTTCTGTTCTCATCATGACATTTTATCACAGTCATTTCTTAGACCTGAGGGCCACTGGAGAGAGAATCCGGAGAATGGCCAACAGGGAGCAAGCAGGGGAGCCTACGTATTTTTGTGGAAAGTCTATCTAATTGGGATCTTATGTGTTGTCTATCAGTGAGCTCCTCTGGTAGTTTCTGAACAAACAAATTTCCAGGTTTTTGAATGCATATTCTAACGAGGTCATTACCATACCCAGATGGTTTGTTTTTCAGCTCCACATGAAGATAAATTATTAGCAAATCTACACAAAATGATAATTGTAGAAGATAACTAACAATTAAGAGGGGACTGCTGCAGTTTATTACTTTGATCAATAGTAATTTGGTGAAAATTATACGTTAGCCTAAATTTTAATTATTTTAAATAGAAAATGACATGTGACGGAGACGTAAATACAGATATACTTAGACATACTATACTATACTGTAGATATACACTATATTACCAAAAGTATTCGCTCACCCATTCAAATGATCAGAATCAGGTGTTCTAATCACTTGGCCTGGCCCCAGGTGTATAAATTCAAGCACTCATGCATGCAGACTGTGAAACAAGACATTTGTGAAAGAATGGGCCGCTCTCAGGAGCTCAGTGAATTCCAGCGTGGAACTGTCATAGGATGCCACTTGTGCAACAAATCCAGTCGTGAAATTTCCTCGCTCCTAAATATTCCACAGTCAACTGTCAGCTCTATTATAACAAAATGGAAGCGTTTGGGAACAACAGCAACTCAGCCACGAAGTGGTAGGCCACGTAAAGTGACGGAGAGGGTCAGCGGATGCTGAAGCGCATAGTGCAAAGAGGTCGCCGACTTTCTGCACAGTCAATTGCTACAGAGCTACAAACTTCATGTGACCTTCAGATTAGCCCAAGTACAGTACGCAGAGAGCTTCATGGAATGGGTTTCCATGGCCGAGCAGCTGCAGCCAAGCCACACATCACCAAGTGCAATGCAAGGCGTCGGATGCAATGGTGTAAAGCACGCCGCCACTGGCCTCTAGAGCAGTGGAGACGCGTTCTCTGGAGTGATGAATCACGCTTTTCCATCTGGCAATCTGATGGACGAGTCTGGGTTTGGAGGTTGCCAGGAGAACGGTACATTTCAGATTGCATCGTGCCAACTGTGAAATTTGGTGGAGGAGGAATTATGGTATGGGGTTGTTTTTCAGGAGCTGGGCTTGGCCCCTTAGTTCCAGTGAAAGGAACATTGAATGCTTCAGGATACCAAAACATTTTGGACAATTCCATGCTCCCAACCTTGTGGGAACAGTTTGGAGCGGGCCCCTTCCTCTTCCAACATGACTGTGCACCAGTGCACAAAGCAAGGTCCATAAAGACGTGGATGACAGAGTCTGGTGTGGATGAACTTGACTGGCCTGCACAGAGTCCTGACCTGAACCCGATAGAACACCTTTGGGATGAATTAGAGCGGAGACTGAGAGCCAGGCCTTCTCGACCAACATCAGTGTGTGACCTCACCAATGCGCTTTTGGAAGAATGGTCAAAAATTCCTATAAACACTCTCCTCAACCTTGTGGACAGTCTTCCCAGAAGAGTTGAAGCTGTAATAGCTGCAAAAGGTGGACCGACATCATATTGAATTCTATGAGTTAGGAATGGGATGGCACTTCAGTTCATAGAATGAGTAAAGGCAGGTGAGCGAATACTTTTGGTAATATAGTGTATATGCTATTGATGTTGTTGGGCAAGATTTCATCTTCTACCCCTGCTTGGATCACAGCCTATTTAAAATAACTATTATTTCAAAATCTAGATACATAACTGTGCACAAGGGACAAGCTGAGCACAGTATTGTTTGTTTTTTTCTGTTGCTGATCCACATTATTCCTAATCCCATTTTGATTGCTTTGCAGCTGGAGGAAAAAGAAGACTAAGAGTATTTTGGCCAGCAATATCCAACCAGTCACCACGGATATTTAAGATTTCTTCCATCAACTCAGTTGCACTGACAGTTTTGTATTTTTACTCACTGTGTAGTAATGGTGGTCAGTACAGAGATTCACTGGTTTCTTCTTAATTTGATCACTGCTTTACTTTCTAGCCAATAGTGAAACTCTCACAAACATTAATTTCTAATAACGGAGATGATGAGTCCTTTAGTGGAATTCACATGTACCTGCCTGGAATAAGTTCTGATGTCAGAACAATGTTTACATTTTCACTAAACTTATTCTTTGGTATTCTGGTTTCATGGCAGCAAAACATTGTTACTCAAGAATATACCTTCTCAATCAGACAGTCCAACTGTGTGTTTGTCTTATTAATTTCCCATTTCCTCTTGCAGGTGCAGGTGGTAATTTACTTGCAGTGAGTCATGGACACCGTTAAATGAGTTCTGAGAAAACACTGCAAGCTGTCAATAAGTGGTCAAGTTCTGCTTGCTTCGAATTATCTAAACCTCTAATAAGAGGCCATCTGCCATGTCTGTGTCTCACTTAGAGAAATCTACGGCACCGCATTTAAATGACAGCCCATCAATGCAGCGAAAGAGCCCTAAAATGTGGGTGAGATGAACGCTTAAATTAGAAAATAAACGTAGAGCTGATGCTCTGATGGCAGGGTAGGATTTCCATTAATTTCATGCTTGAAGTCGTTACACTTCATACTGAGCTCAGTAAAGTAATATCTTACAACATTAAAACCACTGACCAGTAAATAATATTAACCACCTAGTTACAACAACAGAACAGAGCAGAACATCTGCTGGGAAATGTTTGGACCTGGAATTCATGTGGATGTTACTTAGACATGTAGTACCCACCTAGAGCAGACCAAAGGCCAGACCCCACTAACAACACTGGGTTGCCAGACACCACAGGACATCCTCAGAAAGAAGGCTTATATCCATTCTCAGATGAGTCACAACTCACAACTGCTTATAATTTTATGGGTGATCAGTGTAAGTGGAGCATCATGGTGAATTGCCTCAAAGGAAATGGTTAAATGTCCTTGTCTTTTAGATTCAGATAACAGCAAATCATCGGTTCAGCTGCTAATGATGATGAAGAACAGTCTTGATGGGCTGCTGTGTGTTTTCATATTATCTTTTAGATGCCTTACAATCACTTAACAGCCAGATTTGAAGTTAGCAGAGATTAAAACAGGGGTATTAGTTGAGCCATCCACTCCTTTATTCTTCGGCCCTTGAATAAATCACTTGTTTAAAGTCAAGTTTCAAATCAACCAGAGCTGATCCTTTAATTTCATACCCAAGGACAGACGCATCTGAAGAAGCCAAAACTAACCCTGTCTACAAACAAGTTTATTTTTTCAATTGGGAGCTATTTGTGATCTGAATTCCGCTTAAACTCTAAGTTATGTAACTCAAGTCTTCCCTTGTGTACCGTTGAAAGGAGCCTGTGCTCTTCTGTCTCACGGGTCAATGCCATTAAAAGCACTGTGCCCACCTGGCAACCAAGTGCTGCGCAAGGACACTGGCATTCTCCACATTTCTGCTCGCAGGGCACACTGTGAGCGCCCACACATGCTGGAGTGAGTAATCATTTCCTTCTGATCACGACAGCAACTGTGCACGGCCTAATGCAGACTGACCCAGACTGGCTCACGATTTTCCTCCAGCCGCTCTGCGAAATGAGCCCGCGTCCGATAGGGTTCATGAATCCCTTCATTGTCTGGTGATATTGTCGGTCATGGTTTTTAGGGGCCATTTAGGATATGATAATCAAGTTGCAACAGATCTATGCGTTCTTAGCATCGTCTTCGGGCCTGTTCATTTAATGCCACCATGGGCTTTTAATGAGGGGCACATTGTAAAGGAAGCAATGGAGGCAGGAAGCAATGCGATTTTAATAGGCTCACTATGGTCCACTGGCATGAAAAAACAGACATTGCATTAGCGCTTAATTTATGTACGGGATGTTCTCTGCCTGTTGAAGTTGAGCCGTGCAGAGGCACCGTGTTGACGAGGCGGCATGACGTCTTTTAGTGTGGATAAGGTGTTTGGAATACGTTAACCTTTTCCTCATTTGTTTTGTGTGCGTAGCCTTTTTGTTCCGCCGTGAAATGAGAAGTCTTTGCTGCCACAGGGCAAATCAGAGCTCACACGGGGATCACGAGGCAGACACATGTGGCACCTGAACATTAGCCTTCAGTCGAAATGAGAAAAGATGAGGGGAGACGACAGAGTGGGTGAAGCAGGGAGCAAGGGGAGAGTAAGGGTGGTGTGCTGGGGCAGCAGCAGAAGCAGCTCTCTGTTCCAGGTTTGGGCAACAGCTATTTCTTGTCTCTGGCTCATTCTATCTTACTTTTCATTCTCCCACTCATTGGCCGTTAAAGCTCAGTACCTCGGGCACTGCAATTATTGGCACGGTAAAGATGAAAGGTCACAACTGTTAGTAGAGGAGAAGGAAGTGACAGAATGAGGAGGGAGGACATTCCAACTTTCTACAGCTTCAAGTGCTGAGGCACAGAGGAGGAAAATACTGTAACGCAGTAATGGCTGTCAAAAGCCCTGCTTATTGACTGTACAAAGCAATGTTCCCTGACCTTTTCCTTATTGCTGCCGCAAAGTCCAGACATTCATTGAAAATTGTATTTTTGACCTCAGGAGACAGCTAGAAACTACAGTATTGGGTAGCAATGTTGTCCTTCTGCCAAACATTTTGAATCAGCCCCTAACAAGTCAGTCACCTGTAGCCATTCACTCTTAAGACGGTACAATGCATAATTTTTGATAGTTGATAGTTCTCCCTAGTGGCCAACCATGGTACTACAACAAAAAGACAACTGAAATGTAAAGAGATATCAACTGCAAAAAAGGACATAATAGGCCTATTTTGAATTTGTAAAGCATGAACATGTTTTTGCATGTGTACGCAATGACACACTGGCTGCAGCGGGGCTAAAAAAAACAGAGAAACAAACACTGAACATGACACAGATCCAAAAGGAAAATGGTTTTGTAAACCTACGTATGCAGTGGTTGAGTAGTTTTCATTTGATCGAATGTGTTGATGGTATCCACTTGTAGTTCCAACATCGATTCTTCCAGCAGTAACGCTGAGTAATGAGGGTTACTGCATAAAATGATGGATACAGGGAATTCATTGTCAGATATTCAATATTGGAGCATTAGCATTTTAAAGCTAGAGCAACATGCAACACCTGAATGCAAACCTATTGTTATTCATTCATAAATGCACAGAACATAAAATAAAAATGCATTCTGTCTTAACCTGAGTGGGGGGAATGGAGACCTGGAAAAATAGTGGAAAAAAGTGAGGACATGGCCTTTGCCTTGACATGCTTGGCCTGGTTGTGGTCTAGGAGAATGACCTAATAGGAGAACACCATGATGAGTCACGTTAAAGTGAGTAACATTAACTACTGACACCAGAACACATTGTTAACACTCTCCGTAGCTGGAAGATTAACTCTTCTTCACCAACCTTCTCTCGAGATATTTTGGAGGCAACCACAAGATGGCATTGCAGAAAACATCAAGCACCGTCTCACCAGCAGCAGTGTCCAGCTCTTAGCTGCTTTGTGAAGAGGTAATATAGAGCACTGTGGTGCAAAGCACTGTAATTATGGTCAGTATTATGGCCTTTGTCTTTTTTTTTTTTTTTTTTTGGCATGAGAGTGAAGCTCATTAGCGTTTACGACTGAAATACCTTGTGGTAGTGGTCACTGCACTCCATGTGGAACAGTTAATCGTGAGTGTGTGTGTCTGTCTGTGTTGTGGCTTGAAATTCAGTCCTGAATCCTCAGCACCTTGCACAGAAATTCAACAAGCCATGCAGACGCACAGGAGTACATTCATTAAAAAGAAAACACATTGTTATTTTTGTATATTTTCTTTATCTGCACCCTTACTTCCCACTGAGAGCTTTGCAGCATCCCTTGAGACTTCTGAGAGTCCCCATTGAGAGTAAAGTCATGGCAAAAGCAATGAGACGAAAGAGATGCGGAGATGGAGGATAAAAAAGTACGGATTTTTGCTGTAACTGCCCAGGCAATTGGGTTGTATGGGGAAGATGAAAGACAGGAGCTGAAGGCAGAGAAATAAGCCCAAAGACCATGAGGGTATAAGAGACTGCAAATGAGGAAATTGGGGGGAAAGTAAAATTAAGCAGAGATGTTGAGAGGGGAAGAGAAAGGCAAATGGCAGCCAGGAAGATATATATGCCAGGGGAAGAGTGCTGCATTTCAAGCCCAGTGCCTTTGTGCCATTCAAATCACTGCAGGTTTCCCCTGCCCGAGGCTCTTCTATATAAAGCTCCGACAGCTGCTGGATTTTCCACATTACTGCTATGCAATCAGATTAATACGACGCCCGTCCATGTTTTCACCATCATCAGCCGGCATCCAGGGGGACCTGCTCTCACAGGTCACTGGCCACCTGTCTCTTCCGCTCATTGTTATGGGGGATATTAGCCATGTGTGACACAGAATGCAGAAGAGCAAATCATTAGGAAACAAGTTTGTCAGCACTGCGATCCATCCAAAAAAAATGCCAAACCTGTTGTTTGCACCCTCTACTAAGATTAAGATTAAGTGATCTCGGCCAAGTATACTTTTGTATACAAGGAATTTGTTCTCTGCATTTATCCCATCCGTGAATTAGTGAACACTCAAGCACACAGTGAAGTGAAGAACACACTAACCCGTAGCAGTGAGGTGCCA
Source organism: Planiliza haematocheilus (assembly GCA_005024645.1). Classification (NCBI taxonomy): domain Eukaryota; kingdom Metazoa; phylum Chordata; class Actinopteri; order Mugiliformes; family Mugilidae; genus Planiliza; species Planiliza haematocheilus. The sequence continues at coordinate 4,475,028 of SRSE01000744.1, read as the reverse complement.
TGCTACAGTGGCGCTCGGGGAGCAGTGAGGGGTTAGGTGCCTTGCTCAAGGGCACTTCAGCCGCTTTCTACTGGTCGGGGGTTCGAACCGGCAACCCTTCAGCCACAAGCCCAAAGCGCTAACCAGTAGGCTGCCCTGGAACACCGTACCTCACTACTGGCTTTAATTGTGAGTAGAAAGGTTTAAACTACTGCTTGTACAAGAATTGGCTCTGTAGACTATGAATTAAATTAACAATCTCAAAATCACAACTATAAATTTTAAAAACTCTTGTGACAGATCACCATTTTTGTGTTGTGGTGTTGTGGTGTGACTATTTTCCCTCTTCGGGCCATAACAGTGTCATTGAGGTCCACCTCACAGCCAGTCGTGTTCCCCCCTGTTCTAGTGGACACCTAGAAACAGCTCTTCCCGACCTGTTACCACAAAGCTGGAGGCATACTTGCATCTAAAATATCACTATATGCTGCAGCATTAGAATTTCCTTTAAAGAGGCACAGAGCAAACTTTAATTAACAACCACAGGCAATGGGGACAATTGTGTAGCCACAATTCAAACTGTTAATTAATAACTCTGGGTTGTATTTGCCTGTCTTTCTAAACTAGTACTGAATACTGAATGCAGGCGGTGGTTCAAAAAAACAAAGCAAACAACAAACAAAAACTGGAACAGACGCGACAGAAATAAAAGAATTGCTGTAATTTTCTTTAGCAGCGTGAATTTGTGTCACTATGCTGCAATCACATACTGTATCTTCCTAAGGGTCTTTGATGTTAAATCAGACAGTATAAAAGTGGACCGAGAGTTGTCCATAAATAGCCTTAATTCCTCCCACTTATAATGGATATGGGGAATGCTGAAAGCCTGTCATTTCATCCACCATCCCTCCACCATTTCTTCTTCTTCCCTCTGCATGTCTGAAGTATCAAGATTCCTGACCAGGGTCACATCAATGACTAGCATCCAGGCCCCCTTGAGTTTTCTGCGGAGCACCTCAATTACCACATTTTCATCATATCTTCCTTATATGTGCAGGCCTGCGCTTTTATAAATTGTAGGGTCTTGATGGAAGCACTCCATATAAAACGCTAAAAGGAAACCGGCAGAGACCCATAAACGTCTAATCAGTGAGGGATATCTTTTACGATGACGGCGCTGAGGTGCACAGACTGGTCCACGCACGCTTGCTTGTCTGTATACGCACACAAGGCGCACATCATTTCAGTGTTTCATTATGGGATGCAAACCTTCCCCTTTCCCCCAGATACACATATACACATATACGGCTCTTGCGCATAGGCCCTGCTAAAAATTCTGGACGACAGGCGGCAACACCTGCCAAACTCCAGAGAGACCACCAATATCATTTTCATGCTTCCTCTCAATCCCCCTTGGGGACCACAAACCAGGGTAGACAGCGCTGTGTGGCAAAGTAAAGCATTATGTGTGTGTTTTTTTTGTTGTTGTTGTTGTTTTTTATTTTTTTTGTCAATCTGGCAGTTGCTGCAGTTTTCACTGCATCCCTGGGTGTTTGCATAGCCTTCAGTTATCCTCTGGACTTGTATAAATAAAATAAATACAATTTTTTGCAGTACCCCATCTACTTGTGAAGAGATAAGAAAATATTCATCATTTTAGAAAAGCTTTGTCTGATTGGCTGGTCATTCCCTTTTGGAATGACAAATTCTCCATTAATTGTATCAGTGGGAACAAGGGGATGACCACATGGACCAGACTTGCTGAACCTGACATGAAAAGATTGCCCAAATTGGTCCCATTGCTAAAAATTTTAGACTGAGTTTAGGCACATTCTCTTTGGTTTGGGCTTAAAACGCACAATAAACTAAACCAGTTGTCTTGTGTACAGTCACACACTGGACTTTCACTCCAGAGACTGGGATTCTTGACAGTATATAAATGCAGACAAACCCTCCATAATGTCACCCATATGTTTCCGTACACCTTTGAAGCTCAGTGTGATGGCACTTGTCTCCACCATATTGTCAGTTCCTGACTCCGCCTACGTCCTGGCTAATTCAAAAATGAGCCAAGAACCTGTGGCATGTGTGAAGCCGAGGCGGCTAGTGACCTGTGATAGCACCCTCTCATAACAGCTGCATGGTCAGTTATGACACATTGACTGACATTCAAACAGGTATCTAAAAAGCCACCTTCTGAACAACTGTCAAGACTACGGAAAAATAGCTTTAGAGATTAAAACTGTTTTTCGTACCAGGCTGTATATGTTTAATTTGTATTAATTTAATGGAATTGCAGTTTTTCAGCCCTGACATTATCATTTGATGGGACCATGACTTTCTTTAAGATACATTGTCACTGAACAAGAATATATATTGACATATGTACACTACTTTAAAAACCCTGCACTGTCACCAAAAATATATTGATATTAATATTGAAATAGTCAATCTATAACATTTTACAAACTCCCATGAGATAGGACTGAAACATTTGTGAGTTCATTTAATATTGTTGGATTTTTTGTGTGATCAATTCCAGTTTTCCAGATTTTGGTCACTTTTTAGGAAATATTTCTTCACTAGTTTCACAATGAAAATAATGGTTAAGGGTCTAGTGACTGTCGATGGTGACTGTGCCGTGTGTTAGATAGCACTTCATGGACAAAATAAGAAACTACAAAGTAAATCATAAAAGATAATCAATGAATTATCCCATGTAATAAATCATTTGGAGCCGGAGGAGTTTGTGAACTTGTTTGATGGAGGTATTCTTTCAATTTCAAGCTTATTAGCCATCATTTTTTAATAAAGGAAAGGTTCATATCTGAGCAGCGGGCTAAAACAAGACTGAAATGTAATTGCTGTTTGGACTGCTCACACATGTAATTAAAATCTAGGACCTGGGCAGCACCATTCTGACACAGATTAAGGCCTTGTCTGTGTTTCAGCCACTGGTCTGGCCAGAAGATAAGGTCAGGTAATTATGTGTCCTGTCCTGGCCAGTGTCATGTCGTGTGTAAATAAAGGTCTCACAGCATTACAGGTTCTCACATTCTGTCCTGTCCACTCAGTATGTGATTCTGTGTAACACTGTGTGCCCTATAACTTTAGGCTTCTTCTGCGAGCTGCTGTGTGACATAATTTCATGATGTTCATTTGGCTCAAGCAGAAGAAGAGGCAGAATTGTCTGTGAAGGTCCAACCAGGTACCTACCTGTAATTGGAGGAATCTGATGGTGGACTGAGATAGTTTATTTAAAACGATTTAAAACTCAGTCTTAACATCTGTCTCCAAAAGGTCTTAGTTTCGTAGACTGCAGTATCAAACCATTTATGTGTCATTTGAGTAACATCGGTAATGGAAAATGGCATCTGACTGGTTTCTCTAGTTACAATTCAAGGATGTCCCTATTTAAACCCCAACCCCCCACCAGTCTTTTAGAACTGAAGGAGCTACTCAGATGAGTGCCCTTGTTTCAGTTTGACTGCATTATTTCTACATTTGTGGAAAAACTTAAAATCGATTAGCTATTCAACAGCTGTCATTTGCTTTATGTGTATTATAGTTAGGCAACTAGGAAGATGGCAAATTTAAAAAACGCAGAGGTGTATCTCTGCAAATGAGTATTATAAAAGAAGCGTTAACCAAATATTCAACAATATAGTCTGAACAGGGGTTTGGTAATACCTCCTTATGAGCTACTGACATATTCCTCAATCCTTGTACACGTCTGTCTTATCTTCTCATTGATTTAAGTCTTTCATTACACTCTGCCAATACAATTTCAGCTTGTGTACTGATTTAGTCATTACACATTTTATCATTACATGGCTGTGTGCGCTCAGCACAAAGCAAATTTAAATATCCAATTGAACAAAGGCCTACATGAGTAATTTCACTAGGAGGTTTCATAACCTTTAAAATGCTCATCTACTGGTCAAAACACTGAGAACCTTGTCTTATGCAAGATTTTGTTTGTTCGCCGTGTCTAAAGATGAAAAGAGAACAATCTTAAGTAAATGTTCAGTCTAAGATACAATGAAATTTCCGTGAATGCAATTATCACGTCTGCGCTGCTGGAGACTCTTTTGTGTGAAATGAATGTTTGTAATATGCTTTCTGGTTGAGGGATTACAGCGTCCGTCCATCACTGCTGAACCATAGAAGAAGCAACAGTTATGGGTGTTTTTATTTATTTATTTATTTTTATGACAAATGAGACACTGTTGGCTCCCAGTGGATTTGTAGGCAAATCAAATCTGCAGTTTACCCAAACTTTTCCTTGTGCCTCCATATGCTCTCTTTACTTATTTATTTATATTCCGATGGAATTGGTCCCAGACTACTTTGGGCAGAAACCAAGGGACCAAGGACAGGGCAGCAGCTCTACTCAGGATCAGCATGGGGAGGCATTCACAGATATAAAGGCAATTCAGTGTCTCTGCTTTGTCTGACTGGTGGGAGGAAACAAACACAGGGCACAAGAAACAAGCATCTGAACCTTGTTGCTGTGAAATGACAGTGCTAACAACTCAGCCGCCATGCCACCTCCGTACTGGTGATAAGGATGTAAATGCTTGGCAACTAATCTGTCACGTTCAGGCCGAAAGGGTAAATGTTTTTCAGGCAAGCGGAGCCATCTGGAGTCCGGTGGAGACACCAGCTGGAGAGAGGCAGGAAGACGGGTTCAGTCAGCCCGCGAGAAAATGGCAGGAGCGAGAGGGTGAGCGCTCTGAATCAGGTGACGCTTCACGATCGGGGCGAGAGGTCCGGGTGATTCACCGTGGTTGTGGAATGCATCTGCTCAGCGCCAATGCTTCAGTCCCCTGTTGGGAGCAGTGTGACGGCACAGATGAATGCATCTCTTTTTCTGTATTTTGGCATGATTTTACAAAGAATTACGCACATGTTAAGCAAAGGATATCTTAGTCTTTGGGTGAAGATGCATTTTGATTGTAACCCTAAAGACACTTTATTTTTGAAATAATAATAATAATACATTTTATTTAAAACCGCTTTTCAAAATACTCAAAGACACTTTACATAAGAAAGAACATCAAATTAACAAAACAATGTGAAATGTAACATCAAAAAAAATAAATGATGGAAAACAGTCACAGTACTTGTAAAATATACACATTTAGTTAAGTCAAGGCTTTGTATGCAGAGTTGATGGCAAGAGAACCATTATAATACAAGTACATGTTTTTGTCGTTTTTTTTTTTTTAATAGTATTATTATTATTATTATTTGAATAATATCCAGACACTGGAAAGCAGAAATTGCCTGTACACAGACTTACATTCTAGCTCATTTACGTGGATGTGACTAAAATGTAGAGAGGGCTGCATGGAGGGATATAACATAATGAGACTGGCTAATAGCATAATGTAGATTGGAAGTGCACTTACATGCTCTAGCAGAAAGTAATACAATCAAAATACAGGCTCTGCGGCTCTTTGAGGAGCAGCATTCGGTGCAAAATGGCAATTACATCCAGAAGTAAATGTTGCTTTACAGGGGTTATCTGATTGTTTTTATCATATTTAATACTCCGACGCCCTCTCTGCTCCTCGATCTGTCTCAACGCGCAGAGCAGCAGATCCACAATTATCCTCACAGCAGACTTCTTGTCAATGTGCAACTGAGATGTGGGGACCTTTTCCTCACCCGGGGCTATCAACTCATCCAACAAGGGGGCAGCTACATGGATGCATTTGCTAGTTTGTTGTTCAGACCGAGTGTTTTGGCAGAAGCTGCTGGGAGCTGCCATTGAAGATTTATCCAGCCAAAACCCAGAAAGCACCCCCACTAGCCCGTACTCGTGCCCTCCATCACTGTCACTAGTTGACACATGCTCACTGTGACATCTTGACTGATTGCCTCATCGCCAATGAAGCAGAGGGCCATCGTTGATATGTTACATGTGCCGTCGAGCTGGGTCTCCATGAAACTGAGATGAGGGTGTTGGAAAAACTGTGGATTTATTTTGTCTTACTGTTCACTGTGTTTATCTTTTTGGTTTTTCGACACTTTTCTTTCCATTCATGGCGCGATTAATGGTCTTTTTTTCTTAGCACATTGGAATGTTATGAACTGAACTCAACATTTTTCCGACTGTGAGTGTGGACGTGCGTTTCACTCAATATGAAAGGAAATAACGTTCAGATTTACGACAGCTGTCAGTGATATACAGCATACAGCATGGCTGGTGCAGCTGAAAGAGAGGCTGCCTCTGCACATTGTTCCTGCTGGGGCTGAAAAAACAAGACCGGACGTCCACCATATCACTGTCGAAGCAACACATGGAGAAAATGCAAAGTGTTCATTCTGGAGACTATAAACATAGTTCAAAATTAGAAAAAATGTGAACTATGAACGTGAACTAGTTCACTTTAATCCATGCGAACTGGTTCTCGTTTAGTGTGAACTTCCACAACACTGCCGAGGGCCTACTACACATTGAAACTTGGGGTTAAAGGGCACAACTGACACTAGTCCCGAGATCTCTACATCAATATACAGTCAAGGAACAAGCCAGAGGCAGCAAAGAATTCTGGGTGGGGGAGAAGTTGGCCTTCATTTATCAGCCCTGGCTAACAGCAGCAGTGACTGGGACACCGATGCATCAATAACCTACAGGCTCACACATACTGAAACCCACATGCACAATGGTACTAATGAGGTACAATAGAAAAGGTCACAGCTCAGAGTGTGAAGTAGGTGAGCAACCAAGTGGTGGATGCTGAATTCCCATTCACATGTGATTCACCTCCTGATGATTCCCTCTGTTTTCAATCTGTATGATAAAGAGCTCCAGAGTAAGCACAGTGAATGAGGGAATCTGGCAAGAGATAAAGGACACCCGGAGCAGAAAACAGCGGGGAAAGAAGAGCAGCCAAACTCCTCCAGACAACCAGCTTGGAAGCTGAGGGAATTTTCATCCGCCCTGCAAATATTGATTTTTGCCTTTGCTGCTCTTTCCATCAGTGCTTTAAACACCCCAACCCCAGCCAGCGCCTCCTCTCCATGCCCTCCTCTGGCACAGGGCCGGCAGGGTCCTGGGTGGCTTCTGTAAAAGTAAGACATCGAAGGCACGATGTGGTTCGCTCACTCTTCACCACAATCTCCAGTGAGTTTGACGTACTACTGTGCCATCTCATCTCTTTAAAAGGTTGGCTTCTATCAGAGTTGAACACAAAGGCAGAACAGAAGTATTTAGCTCAGGGATGCACAAATCATCTGGAGTGCTGCACATTGTCTTGTGTCTGATTAGCGTACACATCAAAGGACTTGCACATGCCGACTACTTGTCCAAAACTAAGCATGCTTCCAGTAAAAGACAGTCAGTGGTAAAAATATTAGGTGCTGTGTTGGGTGGGCAAATATGTATGCTGTGATGGTGGGCGGCGCATCGGTCTATACCACCAGCATCTATTAAAACACCTCTGCTTCTATCAAGGACATCCTCCCTAAAGCTATCTGCAGGCTATACTATATGAACTGTATAATTCATGTGCTCTATGGTATATTGGTTAGAATGGGAGAAATAAGAGATACATGCTTAATCCATAAAAAGATGCTTGTTATTGGTTCCTATTTCCTCTTTAAATAAAAAAAGATGCTTACATTTACAAATAGTTGCCCCAGCCACATTGTAGAAATACCTTTTCGCAATATCCAATATAACCGAATTACAACAATAAAAAAATTGGGATGATTTTATTGCTAAATATTCAGTAATTCAGTATATTCAGTGTGTAGACTATACATCACATTTGGTAAGCTTTGGTAGCTTTTTTGATTTTGAAATATACACATTTCTACAGTGAGAGTTCTATTTTATCCTACTAACGACATTAGTTTGAAGCTGAATCATGTCAAAGTGGTATTAATAGTGAGTTCATTCATATTATTGATCAGACACACTGGATCGTTAAAATAAAAAGAATCTGAAACCATTTTAATCTCTGTAATATTACAATATGATCCATTTTCCATCCCAAGTCTCCTCCTGAGACAGCTCCTCAATCAGATGTCAGTGATTCCGCATTCTACACACACGTCAAACACAGAGCCTGTCAAACGTCCATTAAACAGCCAGCAACCGCATTAACTGTCCTATAAGGAGTGTTATTCCTCCTGTTTCAGAGCTAAAACTGTCTACACCTTTGTGAGGTTCAGGACTCTGACCAAATAGCTGGAGCTAATAGCCTGTTATGCACTCTTGAGCTAATAGGCAGGTATTCTATCTTGGGATAATGCATATTTTCCACTCATTGTTTTTGCAATTTGTGCTGTTTTAAGCACAAAAAAACAATCTCTACACAGACATTAAAGTCATTTTCCATGTTTTTATACCCGCCTCATTTACGTGCAGCTCACTAACGACATAGCTCAGAAACCCAACTAAAAGAACACAAAATGATTCTGATCACTATACTTTTTTGTGTGTCTGACAAACTAAAGAATAAAGCTTGTCAACATTATTTTTACCAAGCGGTTCAATTCTGAATGTTTTGATGGACAAGATTGTGGTTTTCAAGGTAGTATTTCCTACATCAAACATGAACATTCAGACTTAAAAGAAGAGTTTCTTGAGTTTTGGATGTTTCGCCAACAACTGATGCACTAAAACTGCTATTTTTTTATAACTGGTTAACGTCCCTGCTGTCACTGACACAGATTAGCATGGTGTCTTTCAAATGTATCTAAAGTGGAGTGAAATTTAAAAGGAAGTGGGCCATAAGACTAAAATGTATGTAGGACTGAGGTATGCTTTGTCTTAAAAGTAAACAGAATAAGCTGCACTGGCTGTGTGTAACACTTTGTAGGAAGACGCACTGTATAGACATAGTTAAGGTACAGATTAATCTATGGACGACAAGTAATGCACACAAGAGTAACAGGAACTGCTGACTCAGCACCATTCTGCTACACAACAGTTTAATATATATTTTCTTTCCCAAAGTCTATTTTATTGAATCATGTCACACCTCCAGTTTCCTAAGTTACTCACTCCTCCACGCATTCTCTGAGACTGCGCCATCTGGCACCACCACACCATGAGAGCTCCACCTACAGTCAGTGGAGACAACAAACACAAGCCCTTTGTTGAGCAGAGGCACTGCACGTTTGCAAAATGCTGCCTGTCCACCCAGATGTAGGCAAAGCCCCAGCTGAGGAGTAGTTTGGTTGACTCGTGTTGATGCTGGCCCACATTCGATGGCGCTGTCACTTCAGTCACCCTGTTATGTCACGCACAAACTCATTACGCCTCTGTGAATGGTTTTGCGTCACAAGTGTTCGGAGGAGGCACACCTCAGCGGGATAGTTCTGAAAGTGCAACCCAAAGTGAATATTACAGTTGCTTTGGTGAGCAATTGACTGATCTGGCAAAGTGTTAGAGCGTGACTGTATGACAGACTGCCGTGACTGGCAGAATGTATTAGTTCTGGGATCCCTGGTCAAATTCACTATACTTTTCTGGTTTGCCTTCAACAACCTAATAATTTATAACTACAGATCTACACTGATCAGGCATAACATTATGACCTTCCTAATACTGTGTAGGTCTTGTGCCTCCAGTCGTGACTCATCAGAGAATGGACATGGGCCTTGTGAGGGTGGGGGTCCAGTCTAGGTGGGTGGTGCATGTCAAGGTTACGTCAACATGAACGCTAGGTTTTAATGTTGTGGCCGATTTGTGTGAGTTTGAACAATTTCATTCAAACAACTCCCTAAAATGCATAAATACCAGTTACCATGGAAAATAGGACAGATATTACTCTCACCGTTCTAACGCTGATGAAAATCTCCCATGTGTCACACTACAATGACAGCTTCCACCATTTCAGCCTGAGTTTCTCCCTATAGGATGCCTCTCGCAGCAGCCAAATATACATCACATATAAAAAAGTGCAAAGTTGCACTTGTGCCTGTGGCAATATTGCAGCTCCATAATGCTTTGTGGCATTCAGGTCTCTACCAGTGTTAAACCCAGTGTTAAATGCCATATGACATGCAGATATGGCTGAAAAGGCAGTTTCTTTATTGGTTACTGTTATCTTATTGAAGATATTGACTGGACCAGACAAGGATCCCCGTTATGAGGCACACGGATCATAGAACGCAGAGAAAGCAGGTTATTAGTATCCCTGTGTGCACGATGCAGCTGAGTATCCTGCTTACTGATTACTGTGTGCTGTTTGTGCAGGCACTTGTGATCTTAACTACCTGAACTGTCAATGGAGAAATAAAAAATACACTCACATGTCAGTTCATTAGGTACACTTGGGAAAACAGATGCATTCTAATGTAACAGTCCTGCACGAAACCCCCCTTCATGACTGTCGTAATGTTCAGTTTGTGTTGAGAGTGACAGAAAGGTGTTAATGCAACTGTATGATGATTTTGGAAGATGGGGTTGTCAAAATCAGGATGTGTCCTTACAACACAGTCCAGTTCAATAGTACTACAAACCACAGCCTCTGATATGAAAACACAGTTGAATGAACAGCTGTCTCAGTTATTTGAAATAAATGCTGAATACCAGAACCTTCATGAAGATACAGTTTGGTGCCGTGCTGTTATATTGTGGTGTATTTGTTTTCATTAGTATCCAGTACATAATGAACTGGTATCCCGGCCACTCGTATGGACGTGATGTATCTCTCTGCAGAGGCTTAGCATCCATTGCATAAGCCAGTGTCATGTACAGTTTTCTGCAGGGCTACATCTTTGGTTTGATGTTTTGCTGTGTCATATCCACTGCAGATGTTGGCAAACCCCAGTTCTGCAGCCATGAGTTTGGTCTCTGCTCACAGTCTACTTTAGCCAATTAACGCAATGCTAATAATGACAGCAATGCAAGCGCCTCACATCTGGAGCAATGAAGAGTTTTGTCTTTTGTAAAGAAACACTTAAATATTGTTAGTAGTTTTCATGTGGGGAAAAAAAAAATTCTAAATCTTAGTCAACATACCCTGTTCCATGAAAATGTATCTCATGTATCTGGAGACAAATTATTATTAAAAGATAATTATTGGTTAAAAGAAAAGAAAAAAAGTGCACATGGGCAAGAAACTGTATGTTGCTGTTGTGTGTAATGTGTAGGGAGCATATTAGTCTTTACTGAAGGGTACAAACACTCCCTTAAATACAGTAGTATTCACTTTCTAAAAGAGGACATGAAAACTGTGCCTCTTAAAAGCCAAAAAACTTGCTGCAAAGGTGCAACGGTTTGTTTACTAAATGCGAGTGTCGTAACAGAAGCAGAGGTTATAGTAATAGTGACAGTTCTTCCCTTTGATGTCACTGAAGCCTGAGTAAATTCTCTGTCTGCATGGACAATAGCCAACAGTGATTCTATATCTCCTGCATTTATTCAGCAGCAGGATATTTCTCCCTCCGTCTCTGCCAACTGCTAGGTGTCATAAAACACTTAAAATAGAGACAGACTAACAATGAGACAGATGCTGGAGGCTACAGATTTTGTGAAAGCTTCTGCAATCTAAGTTGAAAGACTGCAAGAGTCAGGCAAACACTCTAGCTGACGCTGCTGCATTATAGATGGAAACAAAATAGGCGAGGCTGTTTTATCATTAGCTCCTCTGTGTGAACGTGAGACCAATATGATCTGTGATCTTACCTGGAGATAGAACTTTATCACAGACACTCAAAACTTTCAGACCTCGTTAGAGTAAGGCGGTGGTGGTGATGGCTACGTCTATTGCAGAGAGAGTCCAACGTAATAAAAGAGTCTGTTGAAAATGCACCTTCTCTCTAGAGAACTGTTTATGTAAAGTTGTTGTCTTTATGGTACCACCAAATCTACTGAAACCAGACAGAGATGTGAGCTTGAACAATGCAAGGCCTGACCAGTTGGCCCAAGGGACTGAAGGCAACTGCAGGGAGCAGTGAAAGGGTAGCAGCAGCTGCTGGATGTCGCACTGTTGGTAAGCTGCCCACAGCTGTGCCTCGGGCCTTGAGGTAAGCCCACTCACCCGCCCCCAGTCTGACAGCCAGACGGTACTAAAGTCTCTCATGGAGCTATCATATGCACAGGTAAGTTTGGGGAGTTTTTCTTAAAAAGAGTGGTTTGGTGACCGTGACAGCTACACAAAACATCACTCACTCAGTCTCACTCAGAGAAAGACTGTTAAGAACCAGCGTTGATAAAGCAGTTAAAAATCCTTCCCTCTTACAACCACTTTGACACATCAGTCGGGCATGTTGGACTTAGCGAATTGGTCCACGAGAAGCTGAAAGGAAGTGATGAAAGCAAGCCAGCAAGGAAGTCAAGAGGCCACACACTGAAAGTTATTATAGTTCATAGACCAACTGAACAGCTTGATTAATGATAAGTCAGCACTGTATAACACAGTGGCGGCTGCTGGTCTTTCAAATAGGGAAAGCCCAGTTTTGTAAAATTGGCTAATTATTACATCATTAAATTTATGTCTGTGAAGGTTCTCAGTCATACAGGTCATGGTAATCCAAAAAGTTTCAAAAAAGGCAACTGGACTTGTAGATTTTTCGAGAAGACGTTTCGCCACTCATCTGAGCTTGTCACGTGCCGATCTGGGTTGATTTGGACGGGGTCTGAGCCGGTCGGCCACGATGATAGGAGACGCTATCGGTTGCCAGGGGCAACGCCCTCAGAATTTAACGGAGGAGCGATGAAACATTAATTTTTGCGCGTTTATTATTTCGGCAGGACAGATACAAGAAAAGTAAGAAAGTAAAGCAATGGAGAAAGTTAAGGGGAAATAAAATGGACTTTACAGGGACAAGCTTACATAAAACAGCAAAACAGCGGTATTTGGAGAAGCTGTAGCATGACGACAACTCCTCACTCTCTATAGTCTTAAAGCGCTGTCAATCACGACGAGTTCCAGCCACGTTAACAGTTCATCCAATCATCATAGAGAAGCTCGGCGTCCAGGTACATCCCACTGCCCATTGACTCCCAGAGACGCCCAGCTTCCCTGGAAGTGACGATTTTGGAGCGTTTATCCAATAAACGTCTAGCTTTTTTGCCTTGAGATCGGCCCATTCTGAAGCCCCATTGAAAGTCCATTGAGGCCGAGCCTCAGTGGGTTTTTAAACAGGACCGTGCCATTACAGCAATATGAGAAAAAAATCACGATAGACGAACGGCTAAAACTTATTAATGATTGTGTTATTATAAGAAGTAGCCATGAAGTCGATCATGTTCTAGCACATTTTAGTTTGAGTAGTAATGTAAATTCGTAGTATTTGACGAAATTGCCAGCGATATTTTAGGGGAGGCTGAGCCTCCCCTGTAGTCTTAGAGCAATCGCCTCTGGTATAACATTACAACCACCTTCCTAATATTGTGCAGGTCTCCCTTGTGCCTTCATAACAGTTGTGACTCATAAGAGAATGGACATGGGCCTTCTGACGGTGTCCTGTGGTGTCTGGCAACAGGATGTGTTTAGTGGGGGCCTTTGAGGCCAGTGGGTTGAGGTGAGGGACCTCTGTGGATCATCCCACAGATACATGATCAGTTTGGTATCCACTGAATATGGAGGCCAGGTCAACACCTTGTGCTGTTTTGTTTTTTTTCAAAGCAGAACATTGCATTGTCACAAGATGGTCAATCTTACTCATGTGGGTGCAAAACGTATATACTAGTAGTCAATGACCAGGTATGGATTTTGCACTGTTTTGAAGTGTATATTTTTTGGCATGAATACAGATTATGACATGGCACTGTCAACCTTCACTGCAGATTGGTTTGACCGTTGGTTTGATGTTTCTGAGCCTAAGCGGACCGAATGGAGGAAAGTCTGCAGAGATGGTACGGTTACTTTAAATGGAGACTTAAAGTAAAGTCTCTGGAAAAGGCTGACAAGAACATGCCTTTGCCCTTTTGTCCACTACTTTCAGTAACTTTAGAGAAGTAGATTGTACAGTTGGTTGGAGGAATGTATATTGGAGAATTTAAGTTAGAAACTTCAAGTTTAATGGCCCATGCGCCATGTAGGAATAAGTTTCCTACACGGAATTTTTTACCCCAAACACGTCTCCTGCGGCTTCTTCCATCACACCACTTACATTTGATTAATTCACAGCTGCATAATAAATAGAATCAATTCCAGCTGAGGCATTAAATTACCTGCAATTATGCCATTGATTGAATGTTCCAATCTAGGTAATTGATTTTATTGTCCATTAATTTAAACCAAAATCTTCGGCTAAGGAATGAGATTCAGTGGCTGCTGCCATCCTAGAGGGAGAGCTGTTCGTCTTGCTGGATCTGATATGGAATGTCTTTAATGTGGATGCAGTAGTGTCAGTTGAGTTATCGCTCATATCAGGATGTCTCAACACTGGAAATACCATGCTGCATGATCTCTAAGATGAGTAAAGGTGAAAGAGTCAATAACTGAGTGGTAGCTTGTCTATATGAATGTTTTGATGATTAGGATAACATACAGTAGAAGGTTATACTGAACCAATACAATAAGCAGCCAACAAAAACAGCTACAGTAGCCTTTTTGTCATTTTTGAGTGAATTATTTGAGATTTTGCGGCAAAAATAATTCTTATATTCTGCGGATATTATGTTTTTGGAGACCTTATCTATTTTTTTTATAACCTTTACTGTTCTGAACACAGTTTAGGTCCCATTATGGAAATATTGCTGCTCAGTTATGCATGCAGCCTCCACGTTTTCAACAAACTACTTGACATTCCTTCACAAAAACACTGGAGTTGAATAATTAAAGGAGACTATTTTGTGTTAATGCGTTAATTATAATGTTGCCATGATGAAATAAATAATTCATTGCTTCTTTTTTTTTCTTGATAAAAAGTATCTACAATTCAAATGCAGTCATTTACTTTTTTTCATTTCCCACTTGCGGTTCATGGAGAGTTTCCGTGACCAAAGGAAAACAGATCTTTAATGACCACAGGCACCTGAAGCACTTGCGAGATCCTTCCTCAAAGCCTTGTTTTCCTCGAAGTTACAGTAAAAGCCCCCATGTTTATTTGATTGCGTCTATGAACTCCTCAAATTGAAAAGGAAAAGAATCCTTGGTTCATTTTGAGGCTGCTACATAATGTAGTTTTCTTGTTCCCACGCTGACAGCAGGACTCTGAGGGTATGAATGTTTAAAGTACGCCATGAAATAACCATTTTTCCTGGCTAATTAGGAGGCCACCTCTGTGCCATTTCCCCACGCCTTTTCGTCTCTGTCTCTGCAAATTCCTGTAATGCAATCTGGTCAGCGATGAGAGGGACAAATGTTGATTGGTCCACTTTAGAGATCAAACCACAGTTAATTGGCTGAATAAAGAATCAGTTACAACATTTGTTCACCTTAGAAAATTCATCACATACAGACAGCCGATTAACATTATGAATTAACAAATGAAGGGGAGAGTAAATGATAAAAAGCAGCATTTGTCGGGGAGTTGTGCAAATTAAATGAAAGGTGCATTAAGACGCATAAGGCGCATTATTCACAGACTGTGCTGTCTGGCCTGCCTATCCTTTGATCCCACATGATCAGTCTTTGAGGTTTGCCAATAGGGCATTTAAAGCTTTTGACTGAAGTGAACCATAAAATCACACTGATGTTACTTTGGCCTACTGAGAAAAACTGAAAAATTCTCTAAGGCGGGGTGAATAAGGCTGCACACTGACCTCAAATTCTATTATTTCTTTCTATCATGCCAGCAAAAATAAATAAAAGCTGTTGTTCCAGTTTATATATCAGTTACTGCTGTGGCATTCTCTATTTCGATTTGAGGCCAGAAGAATAAATAGAGTACACTATAATTTTGGTTATTTTGGTGTGTGCAGTGTTCAGGTTGAAGGTAGAGCCTGAAAGTAATTATGGAAGATCCCATAACAGGAATATCTAACGCTTGGCTAGGGAATAGAGGGGAGATCTGCACTGGTATCAAGAAACAGTCTTTTAAATGCCATAGACAACACCATTAATATGTCTATTATGGCAAAACGAGAATAGTAATTAGTGTTGCATGGAACAGCATGTTTTAAGTTCACTTCAGTTTCGATTCAGTTTTATTTGTATGGTGTCAATAAATTGTCTCAAGATGCTTTACAGAGCCCAGAGCCCAGAGCAAGCACTAAGGCGACAGTGAAAAGAAAAAAACTCTTTAAACCTTTTAACAGGAAGAAACCTTAAGCAGAACCCTGCTCATATGGGGGGACCCATCTGCCTCAGGCTGGCAGGGTAGAGACAGAAAAAGAGAGAGAAGAGAAGGAAGGAGAGGAGAAGGGGAAGAGGAGAGTATACAGTGCAATCACAGAGTCACTGTTATAAGAATAAACTAGAGCACAGGGGCATAAAACTATGTCAGTGACAATAGCAGTCACATTATAGGTGAGTGGGTTGGCATTATGTATGAATATATTAGGTATCATCTGGTGCCCTGGGCGAAGTTCAGTGAAGTTCATCTGCAATCTAAATCCTAAACTCTCTTGCTTTTCTTGCTGCAAAGTCATAAATAACATCATCATATGATTTTTCCCCTGCAATGGCATGGTAAATGCTGATGATGGTAAGGTCAGACATGGTCGACCTCAAGTAAGACCTGTTGAGCTTTAGCTTGGAAAAGAGTTAGTGTTGGCTTAAGGTGGAACCTTGATCTTGTTGCAGTATATAAGTGTAGAATTTACAATAGGAGTTCATCTTCCATGTTAGCTTAATGAACTCAGGACCTAATCCACATTATAGAAACATTCATGGTGGTGTCATAAGTTAAAAAATAAAACATGCTGGGCTGTAAGAGCTGTATCAAGTCCTGCTAGTTGAACTGACAATGGAAACTCTAACTGCTTGTCCTCTGGAGGGTTGCAGGACCCTATGGAGCCTATCCCAGCTGACATTTGGAAAAAAGTGGGGCAGGTGAGACACCCTGGACAGGTTGCCAGTCTTTCACATGGCTAACACAGAGAGATAGACATTCACACTCACATGCACACCTATGGCCAATTTAGAATCACCACTGAACCTAACCAGCATGTCTTTGGACAGTGGGAGGAAGCTGGAGTATCTGGAGAGAATCACGCCACACAGACACAGGGAGACACCTTTATTTCTTGCCTGTTTTCCTCATCTTCTTTCCTCTTCTGTCTAAAGTGGACACCTGATGACTTTGACATCTTCTTCTGCATGGTGTTAACGTGTCGGTGGAGAATTAACACGAGTCAATGCGAGTCAGTCTTCATTATTTAACACAAACCAGGACATGCTGTCTCTGACATTACGGGTCTACATTAACAGTAGATGAAGAAGTTAATTTGTGGTTTATTTGACAGTGTTTCGTACATTCATCTATAACCGCTGTCACTGGGTGAGAGGTGGAGTACACTCTGGACAGGTATCCAGTCTATCACAGGGCTAACACAGAGAGACAGACAACCATTCACACTAACATACACACCTAAGGCCAATTTAGAATCACCAATTAACCTAACATGTCACAGACACAGGAAGAACATGCAAACTACACACAGAAAGGCCCAGGCAGCCCATGGATTTGAACATGGAACCTTCTTGCTGTGAGGCATCTGTGCATTTTAAATAAATAGTAGTCTACTGTAGAGATCTGCCCTCCCAACGTTCCCTACCTGAAATTAACCTGCCTCCGATCAAATCTCACCACTACGGCTGTAAGTGAGATCAGCAAGCAGAAAGCTTGAATCAGGAAGCTGGAGGACGCCCACCTCAACATGCTAAGTGAAATCCCATTAATTCAACGAGTTTTTCCATGTGAATATGACATGTGTGGCACAACAGAAAACCCACCACATGAATGGATTTCATCGATTTTCTTTCTTTTTTTTCTGCTCTGGGCAGCTGCCCATGTCCTCCATGCCTAAATCCGCCTCTGGGTATCATAAGCTGGTTGGAGAAATATGCTCAACACGTACAGTACATCTATGGTAGGTAGGAATAGATAACTGTAAGCAATGCCTACTGGGCAATTTGATTAGGCCAGGACCACAGATGAGAAACATGCAGCTCCAGGCTTGAGACAGTCACAGAAAGGAGGAAGCGAGGGGAGGACCTTAAGTCATAGTGACCCATCTACTGTTTGTCCTTGTGGGATGGTATTCCACAGGGTATGGGATAGAAGCTCCTCAGGATGTTTGTTGTTGCACTGCATAGCTGATATTAGTTGACTTCTGGTGTAGACCAGAAGGAGGTTTAATAGCATTCCAAAAGCCACAAGCCTAGCCTTGGTTTTCTTTAATGCTGATTGACAAGTCAGTTTTATGCCTCCACGATGACAGCTGTGTCCAAGGACATTATTTTGTTGGGTTGACGGTCCATCCTGTTCTTCTTGACACAATATCAGAGGGATGCCTTATTGGAATCTCTTAAAATTTAGCACAAATATTCACTTAATGAATATTATTCAGTGATGAACTGAATTTTGGTGTTCAAATGTCACAGTGACCTCTCATTCATCCCTGACACATGACACAAATGTTCACTTTGGGTCAGGGACTAAGTGAATAGAATTTGGTGATCAAAGGCCAAGCTTCTTCTGATACATGTTGGCCCAAAACTGAACTCCTAAATGCAAAGTCTCTGGAACACCTTGAAAAACGTACCTCAGATTAGACACAAGGCTCAGCCTGGACTCAGCAATGACTTGGTTACATTTTGTTGAACTACAATCAAGGTCACTGTAACTTCACTTGCAGCAATGGAAAGTTTGGCACTTTGGATTAACTGATTATATTTTGGTACTCAGTGTACCAAGGTAACTGGGACCTCATAAAACACATTTTTGGCCTGAAAACAACCTTTCCGGTGCTAATCATGACAACCTCTTTGGCAAATGTCAAAAAGTTTTGGGCTTTAGTTATTTCCCACCCACAACATCACCTATGCCAGCCTGGACTGTCTCATATTGTGTGGTGTGAACTTTAAATAAATCACCCACAGAGTGGAGATTATTTCTGCCTCATGTGTGCTCCCTCCACCACTCCACTTGTCATTGCAAAGTCCTTAAAACCACATGTGAATTGCATAGCTGTTTGTGTTTACCGCTGTGTTGTCTGTGACTTTAACAGTGGCAGGTATAAATGCAGTATTTATTTGAATATACTGTAAAAACAAACATGAGAATGACAGTCTCATTTAGGTATTTCATGTGGTTTGTGGCATCGCAGACAACAGAAGTTGAAGTAAAGAATGTAAACTTTTGTGCTGACTGACAAGCTTCATCCGTCAGTCAAGCATATTTCCATTTAAATAGTGAGCCAGAGTCGAATGAAGTTCCGCTGAACAAATTCAGGAAACTCTGTTAAGTTCTAGGCATTGTAGATTAGAGACTTGAGCTTCTTCTTATCAAAGTAGAGAAGGCCAAACAGTGCACTGGCGATTACCACTACGACAGGCAACATTTTATATTTAGAAAAGAGGAGACTGCAGCAGCCAAGACGAAGCTCGAGACATGCGTTTGCGAAGACCACTAGGACAAGGTGGCTTAAAGTGAGCAGACATGGAGGAGAATCTTGCTGACGCATGTTTTGCAGAACATCAGGAGGGTGAAAGTCAAGTCTAACACCCACCCAAAGTTGCTGCTAAAGAAACTCTCAGATCTTCGTATGCGACTCAAACAGCTTGCGTACAAAAACCTGAAGCACAAACTAAATCCTGTTGTTACTTCAAATGACAAGAACTTGAATGGTCGCACCAAAGACAAAAGCTGAAGAGCTGTGAAAATTTAATGACACACTTTCTTGGAGAGGCTGATAATGCAGCTCAAAGCTCGGCGTCGGTGCACGCAGCGCCGCAGAGGCTTTGAGTTTTTAATATTGTCATGGCTTTCTGATTGCTAATCTGCCCAGCACCAACAGAAATGTCACGAGGTCAGAGCAGGAGGTTTTAAAACGCTCTTGTTGTTGTCAAAAGAATTGTTTACACAAACCTCAGGAAGTTAAGAGGACAGCTTAATTGGTCTGTGAAATATTCCAAGATGCACACACACTCAGTAAGCGGTTTGTTGAAGTGCTTCTAACTGCGCGTACCAGCTAGCGAATTCAAACTAATGAAATTGACAAAATGTCTAATTATGCACATGTAATTGCTCGTAATGCGACAAAAGTATTCAGACTGTGTAGATATGGCACTGCACTTGCTTGAAATTAACTGCATAAAGCATCCCCATTGTCCTACACTCGCTCTAATAGACGCACACACATAGGTTTGATGGTTTTGTCCATTTTTCTGTGCTCAGACTAGAGAGAAACAGATAAGAACTTTCCACATATCAGGCATTTCTCTCATCTTTCATCCAGCTGCTCTCCTCCAGCTTGCAGTAGCTTAGGTGGGAACTTCCGTCTGTACTCCCACCTTCAGCATTTCCTCAAAGTCCCAGTCCAAATCCCAACCAGGATAATCTCATCCCTCCACTCTGATGTACTTCCATTTATCCTAGCCTTGTACTACTGCCAGCTCAGTCCCGTGTTAGGGAGAAGGAGAAAGAGGATTTCTTCTGCTTTCCCCTTGCTCGGGCACTTCACTGAGGTTGTAAGTCCGTATCGGCTCGGAGCTCCACAGAATCTGCTCAATGTCACCTCTGCAGCGCCTCAGGACACAATGGTCGCTTTGCTCGTTATCACGTCACTGCCAGCCGTGGGTTCATCTGAATGACTTAAGGACCGGAAATAAATTTCTGTACAACATTAGTGAACAGAAAAGACTGACAGTAACGTTTTTTTTCAGAGACCGACGAAATGTATTAGGTTGAAGTGTGACGTGCAACATAGATGCGCAGGAAGAAAGACAGAAGAAAAGAGCTACATGACGACTTCTTTTGTCAGAAACACAAGCCCTCATGAAGCCAGGTAAATAATTATCTTAATGAGCTGCATGCAAGATTAGCCCTCATGTTTGCATACTCAAAGCTAATATTACACTTGAGACCGACGGTCAACCTCACAGTCAACACACAGTCCCCGCTACATCACTCACAAAAACAATCACACGGAAAGTATGTAACACTATTCTTACTTCCCCATGACATCTATCACCACACAAACATATCGGAATACAAGTCCAGCAACCTTCAGAACACTTCAAACAACAAACAAAAGAACACATGCAAGGACAAAATCCAATAATTCAAAAATAAAAACCACTGCACAAATTGTGAAAAAGTATGCCGGCAGCAGAATTTAACACTGAGCAGAGGCATGAATAAAGGAAAACAAAGCACCGTCATCAGCTTTGTAGATGCAAGCACACAAACACAAACTAAGCAAAGCCAAGACGCTGATATGCACATTTGCAAAAAAACAAAAAAACAAAAAGGCAGCACATGGGCACTCACCGTGGTTATCTGTTCACCAAGTCTTTAGAAAACAAGACGTCCCACACAGGAAATCCCGCTCGACAGCTTGCATTGGTTGGCAAATATTCCTCCAGAAAGACGTCCTGAGCAACTGTTGGCAGATTGAATATGATTTTGAGTGTCACAAAAGTTTTGAAAAATAGGCAACCAATGAGCCAGCAACCACTACTTCCTTAGCATGAGCCAAAAATCCCCAACAAGCACTGGCGGGAACAAGTCATGTAGTTGTACTTACACAACTCCATAGTACATCTAGAGCCTAAAATGCATGTGAAAAAAACATACATAACACAGCAGTAACCAAAAGAAATTTGCTGCCAGTTGATTTATTCATGCTGTTGTTTCACACCCACTGTATGATGGCAGCAGCCAGGATTAAATAACAAAGCAAAATCAGCAGCCACATTGTAGAGCACACAAAGCCATGCACGTTAGTAAAGGCAGCGAATTGACACTAATGCCCAAGTAAACTCTTGCTGCAGACATCGCACTTTGAAAACTTCAGGTTCCAGCTCAAAGCAGGATTAAATGCCAGCAGACGCTGAATATTCCCCCTCTAAGCCATCTAAAGTCACATCTACACACTGTCAGCAGGTTAGAATGGGACTGTGAAAAGTATTGACATTTCTGCATTCATCTGTGTCACGACAATTACAGCAGCCAGGTAAATACGCCGCGCGCCATAATGGGCACGCACGAGCGCTCACATTTTAAGCATGTCTGCAGCATGAAAGCGGCAAGATGCAAGTCAGACAACAACAAACGGGCCCGCAAATTGATAACGCGTGCACTGCTCGTGCAAGACGACAGCTGAAAGGAGTTGAAGGAAGAGCGACGCAGGGCAAGCAGCCATACTGTGGAGCAGCAAACACTTAGCGAGGAAGCCAAGATGACCATCAGCTCACATGGATGTCGGCTCAAGAGTGTCAAAGCATGAACAATAAATAAGCAAGTTTCTGTGCAGGCTGAGGCCACTTCAAGGTCTCTACCAAGGCAGTAATACAAAGAAATAATTATGTGAATGAGTTGCAGATTTCCTAAAGCAAAATATGGACCCTGTAGACATACAAGAGACCAGAAGACAAATATATCCCTTCAGAAAACAAAATCACACAAAGGAAATAGTGTTGGTGAACCAATACAACCAGTAGTCTCCATTTACAGATCACTACCACTGTTGAGTAGCATTGATCAATCCCATCTGATCAAGCTTTAGTTGCAGATAAACTGTAGGGGTCAACCAAAGCCACTGCAGTGATTCCAGATATGCGCTCATCATCATTAGTCAGCACGTTAGCATGCTTAGACGCTAAACTATGACCAAGCATTTTACATGCCACACACTAGCATGGAAACTCTTCTACTGTGGGGAAGTAAGCGTGCTGACATTGGCATTTAGTTGAAAGTGCCACAGAGCTTATGTGCAGCCTCAAAGAGCTGCCAGCGTGGCTGTAGCCCCTGTTACGCTTTGATGTCTTTTCCTACATGGAAACCTTGGTACAGGTAACTTCTGTACGGCTTATTAAAAGTGATTCTGGAAAGATCTGTCGAAGGGAAAATATATACAAGGAAAACTAGGCATTTACACCTTATCGCAAAATTTGAATGTATGACAGTTACTCAAGATAGAGAGACCTTTGAATAGAAAGTCTTTTTTGTGAATGTCCTCTATTGCAGCTCAGAGGACCCAACCAAACATACTGTTGGTTAAGATAACACATGTAAATAGAGGAAGCACAAGTAAATTAGGAAAACATCCTCATGAATTCATACCCAAAAAGGGATGAAAAGGGTCCAAATAAATTAATATTAAACAAATATTAAAGTTATGGATCTGCAAATTAACTTAGACTTAGACTTCTTTAATGTTCATAAAACTTACATAAAATGGAAAATTGTCTTTGATTAATTGTGTATGTCAGCTGATTATTCAAATTCACAATCATAATGAAAACCCTAATGGCTTATGAGGAATTGTGCTATAGGGATGTTAAAATAACACCCACATAACGACCAGGTTTATCTCTCTTATCTCTTTGGGGTGCCCTGGAAACATTTCCTTTGTCATTTGCATTTCTTGCAGCACGTTTTTGTGCTTCCCGTTGAGTTGAGTGTTTGCAGCGCATGTGTCGTCAAACTGATAAGGACGTTTCCTTACCTAGCACACATTTTGTCTAGCTGCTAGTTCAATTTACCGTGCGCGGACATTTCGTGGGATCATCTTGTAGAGCAGCGGCCGAGGAAGAAGAGGATAAGAGTGGGTTAAAAAAAAAGAAGAGGTAAAGACGGCATCTAGTTTATGGTGACATCAGCCACGACACAAGCTGTCAGTGAGTCAGTCCACCGATGTCAGCTGTCACACACATGCAGCAGCAGCACCCACTGACACGGAGGCCCCCGGGCAGACGTACTCTATGCAGTGTAGTCACGTATAGACATAATGTATGTGGAGTCATTGTAAGTTACATCATAGCGCACGCATGTTGCTCTCATGGTGTCACTGTCATGTTAACATGATGTCTGGAGTTATGAACGGCCAGACACTAATATGTTGGTGTGCCTGTGATATGCTCGTGTGTCTTGTTCCAAGCATTTCTAATGTACAGAAAAAAATAATTGGTCCAAAAATAGTAATAAAATAATAATAATAAATAAATAAAATGTTCCCTTTATCTAATTACTGTTATTTTATTCTCGTACCTTAATAATTTGTATTTTTATAAATCAGCATCCAGGTATTCTCACTCACTGTGCTACACATAATTGCCATCTCTATTGAAAACTGGTCCTGATTCACTAGACAAATTAATGTTAAATAAATTGTACGTATGATGCAGACTTTACTGTTTTACCTCACACATGTGTGCAAAGTGGGGACCAACAGTTTTGAAAGCATTAGCCTGGCATATCCCCACAGGCCACGGAATAAGGAGCGAGCAAGAACAGAGCACAAAAGCGTACAATGCTGTAGGTCTAAAGCCAAATCACGCAAAGGCAACATTAAAGTCAGTTTCATTGTAAAACTAACTGTTAATCTAAAAAAATATATATATAAGACCCCAGAGGAACCATTCGCTGGGCCATTCTAACTAGGCTTTATTTTGCTGACCACAAGAAGAGATTTTGAAAAGATTTCCAGGCAGATCAAAGTCAGGCAAAAGCTAATATGGGTCCATCTGAACTTTGAAAGCTTGACTGTCTTGTACGTCTTTGTCAGTCCTTCCAAATTTCGCCTATTTTCCACATTGCTGGAAAACCCGCAGTGTACTATTACTTCTGTTGCTGGTGTGACAGTATAAACCCACATCTCGTCACTTGGTCAACTTTCATCTTTAATGGCGTGTTTCTGTTGTCAAAGAACATATAATAAGTGACGGCTTACATCAGCATGAATCCATATCGCAGGCTTGTTAGTCGAGCACACCCCGTATTGTTTTGTTGCTCATTGTCAGTTAGTTTTTTTCTATTATTAATTACCTCAGCTTAATATGAAAGGATTTCTCATTTTAGACGGTCATTAGAAACACATTACTGCACTGCTGATGCGACGTGACTTATTTACTCCGCAACAATTTCCTCTCTCGCGTTGCCTCAAAGGCTCTTAAATGAGCTCGGGAAGGAAGGGACAAACCCAAGTTACGCTGGAGAGAAAACACTTGAGAATGTTTGCGTCGCGGCAAGCAAGGCACCTCAGAGCTGCTGTGTGCGGCTTGAGCTGCAGGAAAATGGATTTCTGAGTTTGCCTTTGCAGCCCTCAACAGGGCACTAACGTTATATTATTGGCTGTTAGCAGCTCTCAAGTTTTTCTATTACCTCAGCCCGGGACTTGACATCACTGTTAAATAGCGCCACAACATGTGCCTTGCAGCTTGTTCAATTGTTTTGACCCCGTGAACCTGCAGGTCTGAGAGAAATAGAGCCAGAGGAAGGAGGGGGGAGGGGAGGTGGAGAGGTCACTGCCAAGGTGACCAGCCTTTGGAAAAGGAAAAGTGTGACCGCTCCTGCATATGTTCGTATGGTTTTGCTGCTGCTGTACACTGTTGTGGCAATCCAGCCCGTTGTTATTGAAAGCGCATTGATAGTTGCTCGGCCTGTTCTGTATGATGAATGGCTGTGAGCAGTGGGGACAGATGAAACAAATAGCACTCCTTGCTCTAACTATGCTCTGCTGTCTGATGGTGCTTCAATAGCAAGCGGCCATAAGCCCCTTTCAGCCCACACAAACAATAAGTATTCTGCTCTTTCGGTGCGTGGTGGAGAACACAAACTCATCTTGTCCCTTTTCAAAGGCCGTGGAGATTTGAAGCGCAGGGACCTTGAAGTATGGCACGGTTGACAGACGATCCTTGGTGTACAGTGCGTCTACAAACCCTTAAGCATCAGCATCCCATTTTGTGTGACATAGTCCTGTTAATTATGAGCAGCGTCCTTAATAAAATGGTTGCTACATATTAGCCAGTTTTTAGCCGTGATATTTCAGTGTGCAACCGGTCACTAATCTGCAAGCTCGAGTGAACGGCTGGCTATCTGGAAACCATGTGATCCTTAGTGGTTGTAGTGGTGCGGTAGACTTGAACATTTCAAAGCCGTGGGCATCTGCTGTACCTGCGCAAATCCCATTCAGTGGATTTAGATTCACAGTCACTGGCATTGCAAGAAATGTGACATTTTACTGCATGATGCGGCAACCTGCTGCAAGAGATAACACAGAAACCAAACAGGCTTTATTAAAGCTGCATTCTCATCATTGTGCGAATGAAGGAAACTTCTGCAAGATCAAAATTACACAATCACTGAACATGAACCTTTAAGATATTTACATATTTCAGTGTGTAAATGATCAATGAGATGTGGAACTTATGGCTTTACTATTACTAACCTCCCAAACCTGACCTGAATATTGCACACTCAACTACACATTCAAATTGAAGCATTTAGTGCACAGGATAGCCTGGAAGATTTTGTTAAGGGTTAACATCACCTGGCATGAGGTGAAATGTACAGCACACATCAGTCTTGTGTGGGAGATGCAGCATAGCAAAGACAAGGCTCTGAAACCTTAAGGGAGAGGGTTGCTCAACAGAGAAAGACGGTGATTTGAAATCCATGAACATAACATTTCCGCGATTGCTTAAAATACCCGAAGGTAGGTTGCACAGTTCTGTGTGTTTACCGCAGAAATGCTGCTTAAGGTTGTGTTCCTTTCGAGGGACCGGGTTTCTTTTTGGGCTCCAAGAGACATTAAGATGCCTAATGTGCCGAGGCAAATCCCAGTTGCTGTTGGTCAGAGCTTGTTTATGCTGAAAAGTTCCAAATTCAGGAGAAGCTTTTCAGACGTAAAATATGTCATTAATAGTTCTAGCCCACATGTTTTCATTCTGATCCATTTCCCCAGAGAAGAACATCTTCTTTCTCCTTTGTTGCCAAAGGAATGAAATGACCAGACAACCAAAGTCTGAACAGTTTATGTCAGGACTCCAGCCAGGTGCATAAATTCACTAACCTTGTTTTTGTTTTCTCCGCAGTAAAATTCAGTAAGATTAGCGGTCCGTGTTTTTATTTTCTTGGAAGAGTGCATATATGACTGTGTGTACACACACAGACACAGACACACACGCCTTAAAATACCCTGCTAAGCTCAATAACACAACCACAAAAACTAATGAAATAACAACCATTTTATGAATAGCCATATAATGGCGAAATGGCTGATTTTAGTGTTGAACACTAAAAATGACAAATATGACTATTTTTCTCAAAAATGAAATCCTAATATTGCAGAATGAATGTTTATATTGTGTCATGGCTGAGAGATTAAAAATGTGGTTATAATGGGAGTCAATGGGACATTTTTGTTAGTAGAGGGTAGTAAATATTGAATCTGATGCTACACAAAAACTAATAATGTAATCATGGCAATATTTTAGATAATCTTGGTGATATCCAAGCCTGATTGGAAAAAAAAAAATGCTTCAGCTTCCCAACATTAGTTTTATTAGTTTAACAGTGACAACAGTGTCTTTTATTAATAAAATTGTCATTTAAAGGCTTAAAATCCTCAAAATGAGTGAATTTAGTTTTAGTTTTGCAAAGTGCTGAAGTGGTTTAAGAAATGTGTGTAAAAAAAAAAGCAGAAAATAATATAGCAGTTTTTATAGCAGGTTTTTGGATGTAGAGATTTTTGTCCTTAATGACTCAAGAGGCTTGTAAAATTAAACTGATGCACGAGAGTTAATGAGCATTATTTTCTGTTTAGTCAGGGCATAAAAGCCACACTTGATTTTCTGTGAAATAGTGTTTTATTTATGTTCTGAATGTAGCTATCAGTGAACTGGCTGAATAACATTTTATAATCTAATGAAAGGACAGTTAAATTCAGATCTCGCTCTGTTGGTTACATATGTTTGTGTACAAGAGACACAACACTGAGGATGCAATCCGACCTGGGACTGTTGAACCCGGAATGATTAAGTGCGTTGATTGTTTGCATGCACGCTTTAAAAAAATAAATAAATAAATAAAGGAATCTGAAATCAGCCCATTTTCACATTCTGTGGATCGAGATTACCAGGAACATTCTGTGTTTTCAATCAGCAGTGACAGTTGGTGAGTAGGCGTGCACCATCAGGACCATGTCCAAAGCTTGTGCCCGTTCGGTATGTCCTTTATTTTTATCTGGAAATGAGGAACCTCTCTGACATTTACTTGGGAGTTTCACGCTTCTTTTTTTTCGGTCCTTGCATCGGTCGTGTCCAGTTAAATTCATCCGACTCAACCCTATGAATAACTGCTGCGCCGACAGAAAGCCTACTCGTGTGGCGACCTGCCTCCACAGATAACAAAGAAACCAATACAACCTGACCAAATAGACATCGTTGTACCGTTCTAGACACAATCAGAATGCGTATGTTTCTCTGAGCGTCAGAGAGAGCAATGTAAATTTATTCTGCTTTGAACTGATTTGTCTTAAGACTGAAATTCCATGAGAGCATGAAATCAGAATACGTTGCTCCTGAACTAAGCCGAGCTGTCATTCACTTCTGAGGCGAGAGCGCCGAGGGTTTTCCTTCACTTCCTCGGGCAAGGGCGCTGCATGCGTGCAACGTTAATACATGAGCTCCTGAGTGAGCAGCTCCCTGCTTTGGGCTGTGGGTATAATGTCTTGTTCCATTGGTTTGATGCTGCTGAAGGGTGCACTTAAAAGCTTCCTTTTAGTCCCGTCCTTTGTCCCAACAGCTGACTACAGATGCTGCATTTTGCATGTCGGAGCAGGCCGGGTTGATTCTGAGCTGTGAGCCGCTCATGAGTTATTAATAACTCACCTGTGCGTGCTTGTGTCCATGCGTGGGTGTGTATACGTACATCCTTGTGTGTGCGTGTGTTTGTGTCTATGTTTATGTGTTGTCAGAGAGAGGGAGAGAGAGAGAAGAGGTCTGAATGTGGATATTAAACACCCACAGCTCCCTCTAGCTTCTTCACTGGGAAAACCTAAGTGCTGCAGATGCAGAGGGAGGTCGAGGAGTGTATGTGTCCATGAAACCGGCCTCAACCAGCTCATTTGTCATGATTTAAAACAGTGGTCTGGACTAGAGCAGGGCCTGAATCAAGGACCAATTTGCCCTGCTGCTCTGCCTCGATGTCTGCCTCATTATCTTGAAACAAACAAATAATGCTGCAAATCAACAAACACCAAACTATTTAAACTGCAGCAATTTTCAACTTATTACTAAGCACAGGCCACAATGCTTTCCTGCAAACCTCAGTATTTCAGCCTCCACACATACTGGGGGCAGTGAGCGCGTCAGTGGTGCTGCTGAAGAAATAGGAATGTGAAATATTCCGGGAGACAGACTATCAGAGACTCTGAGCTGATGGAAAGGAACAATGAGAGCAAGTCTGAGCTGCTGGAGAACAAATGGGACGAGAGGGAAAGAGAAAAGTTTAGACAAAAGGGGGTACAGTGATCGATTTCCTGGGAGAGAAGAAGAGAGGTCTAAGTGAGACGAGACAAACCCAGGAACACAGACGCAGAAAGAGCTGCTGCGGTTGAAGAGGATGTGCAATTACACACACAGACGAACGTTTTCTTTTATTCTTTCTTTTTTTTAATCAATCGTGCAGGTGCACAGCTCATTATTTTAATTGGTAAGTGTGGGTTTGTGGTTTTTATTTTAGGGGAACCCCATCTGGAAAAAGTTATGTTGCCTGCTCCATTATGTGCGAATGGATACATATTCCTGATAGTTCTGCGTTACATGTCCTTCATCGGTTTAAATGTACCTGCTATAAAGCTTATAGTGAAGGAAACACAGTGGAGCAATTCAGTCATTTTTTTAATCCATATTTGAGAAGGTATATATACTATATACTTTATAATGTGACCAAACTAGAACATCTCTCAAGGCAGATAAGGTTTATTAGTCCTGAAGGCCATGATGCAACAAGTAAGCAGTGGGCTGCCCATGAGCATGCATGGTCCTAGTTTGCAACGATGGCACTAATAGGATCCCTGACAATTCAGTGTGTTCAGGTGGTGATGGGACAAGTTTGTTTTGTCATGTTTATGAACTTCTTTTAATCAGAAAGGTAGTACTTAGACATGTAGACCAGACCCAAAGGCCCCGACTAACAACATTCTGTTGCCAGACACCACAGGACACCCACAGAAGGCCCATGTCACACAAGGGAGACCTACACAACATTAGGAAGGTGGTCATAATATTATGCCCAATTGGTGTCTTTTAATATATTTACATGACAATTCACATTAACACTGACAAATAATATCAAAGCCTAAGAGTCTAATTTCAGTGTAATACTCAGCATTAATAATGTATAGTAACTAGGCCTCTAGTTTTGTTATGGCCCTTTAACAGAGTCCTGCAAAGGTCTGTCTGCTCTCTGATGAACATGTGCACTGAAGGCTGATAACTGATGACATATTACTTTCCATGCAGAACAGAGCTACGGGGTTCAAAGCAGTGCTAGGTTTGTTTTCACAAAGTACAGAGCACTTTTCCCTTTCACAAAAACCACCACTGAAGTGCCCTTGATTATCACGCTGTTAACCCTGCCTGACTCAGTAGCTTGGCAGCAAAAAATCCCTGGATCTGCAGGGCCTGTTGAAATGTGCATGTGTGAAAAGCTGAATAAATGCAGGCTGCGGTAGGATCTTTCTGGCACCGTGACCTGCAAAGCCTGGAGTTTTGACTTTTGGCTGCACGTCATCACAGTCTACAGCCTGCTTGGTGTGTCTAATGCCTTTTCCTCTGTTTTACCCAATGTTGAGTAATGCTAAACTAAATAAATAATCTGATGAGCTTTGTTTTTTTTTCCTCATGTTGAGATCTTATACTGTTGTATGTAATTTACCAAGTCAACACCTTATATACTGTACATTTGCATCAGTATGTATATACGTTTACAGATGGTTAGTTTCTGAGTGCCAAACGATTACAAAAAGCTTGCTTTTAACCTCTCACATTGAACTCACTGCTGCTTCACACCAGCCGAGGTGCAAAGCCAGTGAGACTGTCAGGTTGTGTGCCTTCTGGTGTTCGGTGGTGGTCTGTCAACGCAGTGCACGTGTGCAGGATGCAGGCAGGGCTCTGGCACACACCATCAAAGCCGAAGTCAGAAACTTGCGTGCATGCTTGTGTCACCCTTCAACCTATCAGATGAGCATTTTTCAAGAGCCGCGTGGCTGACTGATTGTGAGGAGGTGTGCTGAATGCTCAAAGGCCTCCCGCAGACCTCCACCAGGATACGCAGAAGGGAGGGATCTGTTGCGCTTCGTTAATGCGCATATATTCCCTTCATGTGGAGGATGTTACTTGGGATAATCAGGAGAGTGGGATTCTTTTTTTTTTCGTCTTCTTTTTTGCCTTCCATTCCTTTTCCACACACATTGTTACATGTCTTCATCTCCTGCTGTTCAGTTTAGTGTCACGTGGATCCGTCATAGGTTTGAAAGTGCATGAGCTGAAATAATGAGAGTGGCAAGCTGCTTCTGTGGGGCCTCGTGCGAAGAAATAAAATCCAAGTATAATATCCAAGCAAGAATGGCTTTATGACCTCTTTATACTGACTTAAGGCAAGGCATGAAATCCAAATATATTCATCACAAGCTAATTCAGAAGCATAGGAAGTCTTTCAAGTTGATTTATTATGTAGAGCCATGCAGAAATGTTATATGATCACACGGTATACATGTATACTATGACTAAAATGTCTCTCAGACAAAACAGATGGTACACCTTGGTACTTGGATCTGAAATGCATAAATGTATTTTCAAACACTACACACATACATACATATTACTTATGTGCAATATAAATATAAAACAAGATTTTTCCATCAGGTTGACGGTGTATTTAGAGTATGTTTGATCTGTGATGCATGCTGTATTATTTGTGGCAATATATACGATGAATATAGTCAACATGTTTCAAAAAAAATGTGTTTTCAATGTAGCCATCTTTTGCTTTGACAGGAATCTTCATACGCCGTGGTTGGCATTTTCTCAGCCAGCCACAGAAGGTTTTTTTCCTAGAATCCAAGGTTTCCACATACGCTGAGCGCTTTGCTCCAAAGAGTTTAGGTAAGGTGAATGGTAAGTGGTGCAAACCAGATGGGATGACAAGTCGGTGCAAGATGTTACAGGCCATTCTAGTTAAGAGTTGTCGTAAATCCTGAATAAATCATCAGTGGTGTAAAAAGCCACCTCCGCACCATAACACCTCCTCTGCCACGCTTCGTGGTTGGAACCATGCACGCACATAACATCCGCCATTTCAGTATAATTTTTTGTGCGGCACTCCAGGTGACAACCTTTTACAGCCGGCTGAGATATTACCAGCAGTAAGAGACACAGAGTTTGTTGACTTTTAGTCAGTGAATAATAGTGAATAATATTTAAGCTCTGGAGGTGCGGACTGGACTTTGTAAAACCTTTGACGGTTTGCTATTTCCGGTGGCATGGGGACCGTGGTTATTGAATCGCCTATTCTCATTTCTGCACAACTGGTAGCCAATCAACCTTTGGACAAGCGCCCTTGCAAAATGGATCAGCAGAGGAAAACAAAAAAAGCTCAACTGTAACGTTCTTGCCCCAGACCAGCTACATGCATCAAAATAAGGAACACATTTGCCAGTAAGTGACCAGGTCAAGAAGACCAGCAAAAACACATACATTAAATGTGAAGTTATGTATCCAATGTTCATTCCATTTCACTAGTCTGTGCGGATGTGTTTACTTCTTCTCGGTTTGCTTTATGGACACCAGTGAATGAACAGTGTAATCTAAAAGTTTATAGTTGGCTGCTTTATGGACTTACCTACTGTGTTGTACCTCAGAAGTTCCGGTCTGGTGAATGTATGTGTGCATGTGTGTGAAATTACTTGTTCAACTTTTTGTTATATATATATAAATATGATAAAAACGCAAACTGGTCAGTGCCAATAGACTCCATGTTGAAATAAGTTTATCATGTTTACAGCCTGGTGGAGAACAGCAGTTTTGTTCCCTCACATATGACAGCTTCATTTAATTTAAATTAAATGAAGGTGATATAGTTTATTTTAAGGTGTGCCTGGTGTCTGTGGAAGGTGGGTGCAGTCACATGTTGATAGCTGTCTGCCTCGAGGTCACTCGTCCTCCTCGGCTCCCCTTAATGCTTCACCTCTTTTTGTCAATTTAATTGTAACGACTTAAGGAATCTTATGGGTGATGCCGTGGAGGGTTTGTCATCATAATAAGCAGCTGATTTTTCCTATACAAAATTGGATTTTCAAATACACCCCGGAAAGGGAGAGAACACGCCCAATGGAAGGCTTTTACCACACTCACACTGTAAGACTGTGAAATATTCCACGTGTTATTTAAGAATTCTATAGGGCTTAATATGACGTCCGCCCACCCTTTGCAGCTAGAACAGCTTCAACTCTTCTGGGAAGGCTAGCCAGGGTTTAGGGTTGTGTTTCTGGGAATTTTTGACCATTCTTCTGGAAGAGCATTTGTGAGGTCAGACGCTGATCTTAGACGAGAAGGTCTGGCTCACAGTCTTCACTCTAATTCATCTCAGAGGTGTTCTGTCAGGTTGAGAGGGTGCAGGCCAGTCAAGTTCTCCCACACCAAACTCCCTCATCCATGTCTTTATGGACCTTGCTCTGTGCACTGATGCACAGTCATGTTGGAACAGCAAGGGGCCATCCAAAAATTGTTCCCACAAAGTTTGAAGCATGGAATTGTCCAATATCTCTTGGTATGCTGAAGCATTTAGAGTTCCTTTCACTAGAACTCTGAATGCCCCACACACACATACTTGACACAGTGCAGTCAGACAAGTACCGTTCTCCTGGCAACTCCCAAACTTACATTGGTCCATCAGATTTCCAGATGGAGAAACGTGATTTGTCACTACAGAGAACGCGTCTTCACTGCTCTAGACTCCAGTGGTGATGTGCTTTATACGACTGCATCCGATGCTTTGCATTGCATTTGGTGATGCATGGCTTAGATGCAGCTGCTCAGCCATGGAAACCCATTCCATGAAGCTCTCTACACACTGTTCTTGAGCTAATCTGAAGACCACATGATGTTTGGAGGTCTGTAGTGATTGACTGGCGACCTCTGCACACTATGCGCCTCAGCATCCACTGACCCCGCTCTGTCATTTTATGTGGCCTCCCACTTCATGGTTTAGTCGCTTTCGTTCGCAGTCGCTTCCACTTTGTTATAACAACACTGAATTTCACCACTAGACTTGTTGCACAGGTGGCATCCTATCACAGTACCAATATCAGTTATTTGGAGTGGTGAGTGAATATTTTTGACAATATAGTGTAGCACAAAATAGCTCTAGCAGGCTTCACTCAATATTTCTTACAGTGTTCATCAACATTAACATGTAAATATGTCGACACACGCAGTTTCCATATAAAGTATATATTTTGTCACAATTGTTTGTTAATGCTTATTTATAATTTCACATGTGCTCTATGCGTATAATTTATGTGTTCATTATGGTGCCTGTGACTAATCTTTTATCCATATGATTCACAGCATGGTTACCTAATGTTCACATTATGTGCTTGTGCCAAATGAAAAGGGAAAAAGAGTAAAGGTAAAGCAACTTCCATTATTCATCACTGCTTCACTCCCCAGTAGATAAAGCCGCCGTTATTGAGTTTATCGCTCTCATAGTTACAGATTTTTACTTGCCGCTCAAGCTGCAGCTGGGATAAGGCGGGGGGGGGGGGGGGGGGGGGGGGGGGGGGGAGAGACAGGAAGCAGGAGGAGAGGGGGAGGGTTGTTCAGGTCAATTGGCCTTGAAATAGAGGCAGATTTCACCTCAGGTTAAAAGGGGCTCCTTTCCCCCTCAAAATATTCATGAAGCAATTATAATTCATATGCTTAACGGGGAGGAACACAGAGGAACTGTGATGAGCATTGTAATTATGGGATTTGAGCAATATTTGAGAGATAAGGATGTTTATTTTTTTATTATTTATTTATTTATTTTTTGCTTTCTGCTTGTGTGTATGTGTGTGCATGCGTGTACGCTGTGACGTGAATGCCAAGTGCCACTGACATGATAGGCTGAGCAAAACCTGGATATCCTTGAGTTCTTGCCCTTGGAGAAACCGCCAGCGTTGTTATTAATTAAGGGGATCGGTAGCTGGTCTGCGTTCGACCACAAAAGGTGTGTTTCCATCAAAATGATCTGCACCCCCCGTTTAGTGATCACTACTGAGGATTCTTTGGCGTCCTTATCAGCAGGAGGATTAATACCGGAGAGCGGAAGTGCAAAGACGCGCTCCTCAGATGCAGATGGTGTTGTTTGCTTCTGTCCACATCTCGGCCGTCAGCTCACATCATACTGTTTATTATGAGGTGAAAGAGAACACGCCTCCTGTCCGTCTTTCGCTCTCCACCCACGGACAATGTTTCGGGCCGTACCCCGCGTCTCCCTTCAGCAAAAACACTCTGCCTCTGTCATGTCGCTGCTTCAACCTAAGAGCCGTTTCAAGACGAACATTAGTGCTTCGGGTCATGCGGTCTGATCTTCCTGCTGAGCCTGGAGTGTGTGTGAACGTACGTGGAGTGTGAGTGTGAAGAACTTAACAGGAAAAAGAATTGTGTTTGTGTGAGTCGGCACACGGGTTTTGCAGTCCATCGTAGTGCTAAGGGTTGCTATAGAAACACTTCCCCTCAGCCACACAGCTTCTGACACCGGGTTACATTTAATCTATATATTTTCATCTTGGAAAGGGCGGCAAACTTCACGTGGCACTCTCAAACGCACCGCTGAGACGCTTGGTAAGAAGCTGGCGATATTCTGACCTGTGAAATCAAACTCTCCTCTGTGCTCGCTGCAATTTCCTATCATTTGCCTATTCAGGGATGTAAATGGAGGCAATCCACTGGAAAATAAAAACAGAAGCAGACGTGCGCGCGCATCTTAAGCCAAATGTGGACGTTCCTTTTCTCTGCAAACGTTTCTTTTTCTCCATTCAAACTTGAAAGAAAATAATTTCTGCGACGCGCCACAAGCAGAGAGAGCACATCACACACGCTCACAACCTCCAGCTGTTGGCTGATGTTCGTTTTTGCTTTTTGTCTCCCTCGCACACTGTGCAGCAAAGCAGGAACGCTCTCCAGATTCTCAGACACTTTCAACAGGAATGACTCAAATTGCATGTTATTAAAAAATTCTCTCCACACAAACTTGCCTGTCTTGATAAATGAGGCAGTCTCTAAGCAACGTGAGCCGATGCTCGGGCTACGTTCAATACCTCAGACTTCATCTGTTGTCTCACCGGCTCCATGGGAACAGGTAATCAAGTTGGGTGAGCTATTGTCTCAGAACGACAGCTACCTGCCTGGTAATTGGAAATGAGTGAGTGTGATGCGGAAAGACTGTGGCAAGATTTTGCTTGGGCGAGGGAGACAGCAGGAGAGATGGGAGGGAGAGGGTGAGACAGTTTATGAAGTGCGCGTGTTCATGCGTCTGCAGCCAGATTGTCAGGGAGAGAGAAGCTGGAATGGACAGCGCCAGTGAAAGCCGGCCGTCCCTCAGGATTCCTCTGCAGTGATGGCTATTGGTGTCTGTCTTCCCTGGGGGACCGCTGCTCTGTCATCTCGCCTCGCCCGTACACAACACACACATGCTCACGCTCACACACAATCTTCAGACTCAGCATCCTGCCTCCAAGGTATTACTGTGTTTTCTAGACGGTACAGTACATAATCTCACAATCTTTCATGGCCGCAAACTTGTTCCTGTGTATGTATGGCCTTTTGTGATAAATGAACACCATACGTACCCACACACACACACAAACAACAGCTTGTAGGGTTCAGTCACTGCCTCACTGTGGCATCCATTATTGCCCAGCACTATGACAACAAGGCCGTGCCTCGAGGAGATCTGCATTTTGTCAAAAGTGACACGGTAATGCTGCCGCCGCCGCCGCTGCCCAGGATTTATGCATCACTCTCCGCTTGTTCGTTCTTGACATTTTCAGCTCAGTAGGTGGCTGGAAATCTTTTCGGCATAACAATGTTGTTTTGAAAGCATGACATCAATTCACGTTTTTCATGTGTCGCCGTGTATCAGTTACCTGCAGATGGAGAACACAAGAAGACACGTTTAAGCCGGGGTCAGACCGCGGGAGTTTTGGGGGCGAATTCATACTATCCCTTGAATTTAACATTAGCCAGCAAAATACTGTAGAAACGTATAGGGACTGGCAGTAATAATAGCACCTCCATTTCCGACAGAACAGACATCCAGTGCTGGCTGCGTCTCCCCAATCATTTTCTCATCCACACTTGTTTAAGCCTGCAAAAGTATTAACGTAGTTACAGCACGTTGTTACACAGCTGTCTCCATTTTGTCTACATC
The DNA here is from genome assembly GCA_005024645.1 of Planiliza haematocheilus. Classification (NCBI taxonomy): domain Eukaryota; kingdom Metazoa; phylum Chordata; class Actinopteri; order Mugiliformes; family Mugilidae; genus Planiliza; species Planiliza haematocheilus. Next base: position 4,437,762 of record SRSE01000744.1, on the reverse strand, counting down.
CGTTTCCTGAGAACAGGTGAGGTGATGCAATAGTGCACGATTATCTAAATAATATCCCGCAGTGTGCGTCTCGTCTGTGCAAGTTTGACATTAGAGAGAATGATGTCTGTGAAGTTTTGCACTCGTTTAAAAATCTGATAGCATATTAAAACGTCTGTAATCTAAGTGCAATCGAGACCAGTTCTGACTGGCTTCTATAAAATACTACACCCTTAACCTGTAAAAGTGTACTTTGCTTGTTGGGCTTTGGGATTCTCAGTGGTTGTATGGACTGAAATATTCCTGACCTGCCCCCTGGACTATCACCGAGCTGAACGCTGAATTCCAAAGTCTAAGTCACATCTATTTATTGGTTTTATTTAAAATCATTTCAGAAATATCAATATCTCCTCGACCACGACTTGCATGGTCCTTTAGGTATGTCATTAATCTACCACAGACCTTTCAGATGAACATTTCAAACTAGGGGAGATTCTGTAGTCTACTGGGACAACAGACATAGGCAATAATAGGCGGACATGTCCAGTTAACCGTTAACTAACATTAAAGTTAAAGGTATTCTTCCTCCTCTATGTCCCAGTGTCCCAGTGGGCTCTGTTGTTGTACTTTAAAGAATTGTGCACACATAAAGGGATTGAGTCTGCCCCTTAGAGAGGTCTCCTTCTCCTGCTCTCATTGAAAAGTCCCTCGGGAGGCCCCATACTGGCCTAGTACCCAAAACATTTGCCTTCCTCACCTGCTGATAACACACTCCTCTCTTTCAACCACGTATTACTAGTGAGGTGGAGATCAACTCGACCTAAGTGTTGTGTTATTTTACATCTTAATATTAGGAACTTCAGCCTTGTCGGATTATATATAACAGAGAATATACCCTTGGTGATATTCAAAAACTGGAGTCCAAATAGCTAAGCATACAGTATATCCCCTTTACATTAAGTATTAATGAATGGTTACTGTAATGGAAGAGCTTTTTTATGAACTAACGTAAATCACCTGAAACCCTAACTAATGACTTTTATTTTTGTCATCCTCAAATTGCTAATGTAAGCGTTTAAACATGTAAGCATTAACAAATGCTTAAATAGTTATTGAAGTAAGTTGTAGTAAGTAACAGTTAGACCTGGGAATTACTAACATTGTGATGCTTATTCTAAACTTGGAAAGCAATATCTGTTTAATTACTGACTTATTTTCCAACAATTCAGCCACTGTATTATTCTTTTAATGACTTGTCGCTAATCTACCCTGACATGACTGCCTCTGTCTAATAAGCTAACCAGAAGGTTGTTCTTTTAATATTGTAACACTGATCTATAAAACATAACACAATAGATTATTATAGGGATGAAAAAGCCTTTACTTATAACTAATTGACACTGCAGGCCTGATGGATTCTTTAATGATGACTTGTTTTCTTGTTAAGGGCCCGTCCACGCGTAGACTAATGCGGTTCGCTGGTTCCTATCATTTTGTAGCCGCGTCATTTCTGGTTGCTAGTGGACTTAGGTAACCCTAACAGGAGAATTAAATAACACCTGGCATTCGTGTGGATGTTACTTGGACATGTAGCACCCACCTAGACCAGACCAGGCACCTCCACCCCATAGCAATGACACTCCTTGATGGCAGCAGCCATCCCCAGCAGGATGCAGCCTGACACAGACACACAAACAAAAACAGTTTAGGAACAACTCAAAAATCATGAAGAACAGCACAACGTGTTGACCTGGCCTCCAGATTCACTTGATCCCAAACTGATCTAGTATCTGTGGGATGATCCTCAGAGGCCCCTCCCCTCAACCCATAGGATCCAAAGGCCCCCACTAACAACATTCTGTTGCCAGACACCACAGGACACCCTCAGGACACCCATGTCCATTCTCTGATGAGTTGCAGCTGTTTTGTGGGCACAAGGGAGACCCACATAAAATTAGTCATAATGTTACGCCTGATCGGTGTATATTTCCAAATGTTGGCAAGTGACACAAGAAGAACATACAACATAATGTTAGTGAAGCTCTTTTTGCTGTCACCTCTCTATTTGAAAAGACTCTTCATCTGTCAGTTTGGTGGTAGGAATCAAAGTCTTGGAAAGTGTTTCCTCGCGGTAAACTTTTGGGATACTCTGAGTTTGTGTCAAATGTCAATGTACTGTACAGTTTCTCTCATTGGCTGTCTCCTCAACCCAGAAGAGACTAGTTGAACATGGTCTCCGCCCACTTATTTCTCCTAACATCATTACAACTCACTGAATCTCATTAACATTCAATGGTCTCTTGCTACTGCTTGTCCCTTCCTGTGCCTCTTGCCTCTTAAAACCGCTGGAGCTGATTTCATTCACAGCTCACTGCTCATCTATGAAGAATTTATCAAAAGCGGACTAACCCTTTATTAATAACGAATTATGTAATGTATAATACTTATATCTTATAGCAGCATTACTTCATATTTACGTTATAAAGCAATCAGAAAATGTATTACACCAGAGTTGGTGACACTTAACTGTCCAACACTGTCACCCCAGAGTTTATGATTTATTATACAGTAAACTAGTGACACATTAATGCCACTCACTTTTTTAACACCACAGAGTTGGTCTTATTAACTGATTGTAAAGCTCTATATGTGAGCAGTGGTTAGTGATAAATCATTCAACATGTCATGTAAAGCCTGAAGAAAAAAAAATACAATAGTAAAAATTAAGCAATGACTCGTGTGCTCCAGAAGGATGATGAACAATTAAGAAGGACTGACTTTACCAGGGCCCGACTGGCTGCAGCGCTGCAGCCTGGCGTGTCAGGAAGCCAGCAGGAGGAAGGGAAACATCCACTCTGGGCTAAAACAACTCCTAGCGGTAACACAACCACACACACGCTCACATGACAAAATTAATAAGGTGTGCAGTGCGAGACGAGGCAAAGGGACTCAACCGTGCGCTGGAGAGAGCGCTCTGTTTGAGCAGCCGCCCAGGCTTCCTCCCCGTCGAGACTCTGCATTTAGACACCAGAAAAGGGTTGTGTGTTAGGGCTGCAGATGGGACTGAAAACGCCTCAGAAATGTCCCGAAACTAATTAAATCAAATGTATAATGAGAATAAGAGAAATACCTAAAGACCCAAAAGTGCCAGAATGGTGCGATACAATACACCACATACCCAGCAGTTCCCTCATTGTGAAAAACTCAATACTAAACCCTTGGGGGAAGAAAGAAATGGCTCCTAATCAATGCCAAAATATTCTGTCATTAAGCGTCACGTTCTGAGTTATGTACGTGAAGAGAGAGAAAATGACAGCTGGTGAGACTGCTCAGCAGAGAGATTTGGCGACTCGGCAGCGTCTTCCTCCTTCCCACAGTGATCCGTCCAGCTGAGTCCCACAAACACAAAGAACTGTGCTTTGGATCAGGGCGCCGCTTATTACTGAGGCGCAGAGAGGGAGAGGCGGCGGGAGGGGGGGCCAGAAAGGATAGGAGTAGGCAGAGATTGGGGGCAAAGAGAAGGCCAGGAAAGGATGAATGCCAGCGCTGCCTCCAGAGTCCAGATCCCTCCATCCTTCCCTTCATCCTCTCCCTCCATCCTGTCCCTCCTCCTCCTTCCCAGCAGCTGGCCAGTTTTTCGCCGCGGCAGAGAAAGACCTCTCTGACGGCGCAAACTGAGACATCAGTGTCCTCGAGCTGAGTCTCTCTCTCTCTCTCTAAACCTCCTCGCTCCTTCTCTCATGTCTCCGTCCTCACTTCCTTTCCTCCTCACTCCACGGCGGCCCTTTCATCCTCCAATTTCTCTCCTCATCCCTCGCATCTTCCCTCGCTCCTTATCACTTCTCCATATTTCAGGCTCTTGCGCCTCCCCATCCAACTGTCCTCACCACCTCTTTCCCGTCCCCGTTTTAATTGACTTAGAGTGGCGTGCAGCTGAGACGATAGGAGCGGTCCTCCTGGGGAGGTTGATGTGTGCAGATATGGAGCACCATCTCCACACCACAGAGGCAACAGAGGCTGTCTGCAGGGTGCTGGAAGCAGGGGAGACGTTCTCCTCTATATTTTTGAGTCTGGAAATGAGGCCATATACAGCGTGTTTGATCTATAAGAAATATCCTCCAGATTTAGTTTACGCTAATTGCTGCTCCTTTTGAATCCAAAAATATCAATGAACATATTAATGCATCTTCATGGTGAATGCTTTATTCATACAGTTCAGACCTTCATAACCAGAAATGTACTAGCACTGGATTTTGATCACTCTTCATGAGAGAACATTGAAATGATTAAGGTCAAGCAGCCATTTCACGTTCTTAATGCCTTCTGTTTTTCAGCAGGTAGTCATCTGCTGCCATTTCTAGTCATTTCTTGTGTGAACCATATAGATAAATACAGACAGAATAAGTTTGCATCAGCCTGGGATCAAGCCAAAGACAGAGAGGCAGTTCTACTCTACTTCTATGTGAAGTCATCCTAGATTTCAGTGTTGTTGTTTTTTTAGGTAAATAAGGTCTGATTAACTAGTCTAGTAGGTCTGCAGGATTTCCACAGGAGTAAACCTTGTTGTTGCTTGTTTTTACTTGTGATGCATTTTTAATTATGAAGCTTTCAATCGGAGGGCCACAGTGACCTCAGCACACCAAGCAGATAAATAATGCATTCGAAGGTAGTCACACATTGAACTCTCAGCAGAAGAGTGAATCTCACCCAGCCCTCGTAATTAAAACTGAATTTAGTGACTGACATTGATCATCTTGTTACATGTGCTGGGGAGCGTTTGGTCCTGGTATTCGCATGGATGTTACTTAGACACATGACTAATTGGAACAGCAGCGATAGTGTGGCTTGTTTAAAAACAGCTCAAAGATGACAAGAAAAACAGCCCAAAGGTGGTAGGCCAGCATCCAGACTGATCAGGTGTCTTTGGGATGATCCATAGAGGCCCCTCCTCTCAGTCCACCCACACAAAGCTGGAGTCTACTCCCCAGCGAGTCAGGAGGCACATGGGAGACTTACACAATATTAGGTAGCTGGTTTTAGCAAGGGGTTCATTCATTTTTGAATGTTTATGCAGGTAGAGCAGGTTGTTCATGAATCGGAGGGTTAGTGGTTCGATCCCACAGGAACCTTCCTGTGCTTGGTACTGGTGTGTCAGTGTGTGAGTGAATGGGTAGATATGTCAAAGCACTGTGACTGGAAAGTGCTTTGAGTTCCAATAGGTAGGAAAATGCTGTATAAAAACAAGACTATTTACCATTTTAGTGTTGAACTGATAACTGGCAGCTCATACTGGATGTTGTATGTCACTAAACTGATGGAAAACTGTTGCTGTCCACAAATACTGTAGTTGTGGGGCTTGTAGCTGAAGGATTAGCACTTTTACAGCTGTAGTCTGCACTTTGTGGCAGATCTTTAGCTTGGATTTTGTTGTTGGCTAAGAAACTCTAGTGGTCTTTCGTTTTATTTAACAATCTAATACACATGCTCTATCTGCCAGTAGTCTTTTATTGTACTGGAGCAATGTAGTTTCATGTTTAGTTCCCGTTGCTGTCTAACCAGCCGAATCATAACTGGGAAAATTATAGATTGATATATTTCACTATAATTCCTGTGACAAATAAATTGGGGATTGGGCTTTTTAAACATCGGCAGTGGTTATTGCTGTCAGATGTCTTTTACTCCTCACGCTGCGGTAAATTGTAGACAAGTTTGAAATGGTATTCAAAGTGAAAATTGCCGGAAAATGTGACACAAAAACAAACAAAAAAAATGTCGGAAGACTAAAAAAAACAAATAAATAAATAAATAGGCTATGACGAGGTTGCCGACCGTATGACCTCTGCTTTACGGTTCCAGAAAGAGCTCTTTCAGAGCAGCCGATGTTTGGAGGCAACAATGCATCTGTGATGGAAAAAACATCAGGGGGTTATGAGCAGCCGAATCAGAAGTAAAAAAAAAAAATAAAAATCACTGCAGCAGAGTTTGGAGCTGTTGCTTTTTTAATTCCTTTTTGTTTACTGCGGCTGAAAGCTGCTGTACAAAATGGTCTGAAGCCTAAATCTGTTGTTACAGCATGGCACTACCAACTGTGCATCATTACGATGTTATTTGATTTGCCTTCTTTATGGTTCTAATTTAAGGATACATTTTTAGACATCTTGACCCTATTTTTAATGTATCTGTTACATAATAGCATGTTGGACCCAAGTGGCAGCTATAAAGCTGACAACTGAGTACAGTGTTTTGGCAAAATATAGTGACAGTGTGATTCTGAAGGCTATTCACACAGACCCTCATTACATTAGTTGGTCTCAGCAGCTGCCCAAACTATCTAGCTTGCAACCTGTTCATTGCCGCTTAGCTTATTTTTAAACTAACTAACAGTGCCTGGGGAAGTCATAGTAAAAGCACATGCAAAACAGCTACTGAGCTGCCACATCTGCTTTTGTTTTGGGTTTTCCAAGCTCCGCAATCAACACTGCAGAGACAGCTTAGCAGCCGGGATTTGCAAGTTAAATTTATTGCGAAAGTTTTGCACGATCAGAAGATTTAATTGACCCCTGGGAGTAAATCTGCCTGTTGTGGCTATTCCGTTGTGATGAAGCGCTGTTTTTTTTCTATGTACCCAGGGCAGCTCCTGGATCAGCACCCTGGACAGCGGTCATGATAATTTAGTGGCTGCGAGGAAACGTTTATTCATTCGGCGTTGTTTGCAAACATCGAGGTCAGTTTTTTCCCCCGGCCTGCGGGGCTAATTCCTTTACGCTCAGAGTGAATTAAAAGAAACACTCCGTATGAGGCACTTTTATACGTAAACATTTAAAATGGGTCCACTTCTTACCAGAGGCCATAATGTCTGATGCTGATGGGAAATAATGTGGCACTCAGCAGTTTCCTAGTGGGGCATCAAGTTGAGTCAGTTTATTCATGAAGCATATTTAAAAACAACAAAGTGCTTTACAGAGAGAATGGAAAAACATGACTCATCAGATAAAACACAGACACAGAGACACCGATCAGGCATAACATTATGACCTAATATTGTTTAGGTCTCCCTTGTGCCTCTAAAACAGCTGTGATTCATCAGAAAATGGACCTTCTGAGGGTGTCCTGTGGTGTCTGTGGGGACCTTTGGGTTGAGGAGAGGGGCCTCTTTGGATCAGGCTTGTTCCAGTACGTCCCACCGATCAGTTCAGAATCTACTGAATGTGGAGGCCAGGTCAACATCTTGTGCTATTGGGGATGGCTGCTGCCATCAAGGAGTGTCATTGCTATGGTTTGGGGGTGCCTGATCTGGTCTAGGTATGTGGTACATGTCTGAGTAACATCCACATGAATACCAGATCCAAAGGTTCCCTATGTGCCCTATTAGCTCTGCCACTGACTGGTGACCTGTCCGGGGTGTACCCCCCGTCCAGCACCCCTGCAGTGCACCCCTCTAGAGGACAAGTGGTTACAGGAAATGAATGAATGTATTAATACAATAAACCGAGTGTGTTTTAAGTATCCATGTACATGTCAAAAGATGACTTTTGTATTTTTTCAAAGGTGCTGCCTGGTGAGTATGCAGGAAAGGCTCCTAGTGGCTTGATCAGTTTACATGCTTTAGAAGCAGTAGCACTGGAGCAGGTTGGGAATATCGTCAGCTGCTGTAACATATCCAGCAACTATTTGTACTGGCATGCATAGGGGGAGTGGAGCTCGTACAGTAACATTCATATTTGCAAATGTGTGATATGCAAAGAAAAAGCACGATGACTGTTTGAAGCTCGGTTTAATCAAAACGTACAAAGCATCTGCACTTCCGGGTGTAATTGTTTCCCACAGTCGACTGTTTCTCAAAATAATCTCAGGCAGCAGAAGACACAATGGTGCCTGAGGAAGACGCAGAGCTTAAAACGCCTGCTACCCTTCTGTTCGTGTCTGTCTCCGTGCACTCTTCGGTTTATTTATGCACATGGAAAGCATCTCCCACGCCGGATTAAAAGATGGCCACCTCTGGAAGTCCTGTCGACACTGGTGAAAATATCAACTAATAAACTTAAAAAATAAATGTGTGCGTGTGTGTGACTTGTGCCTGTGTGTGCGTGTGTTGCACACACAGGCTCATTGATTCAGCTCATCTCATTAACCTCTGAATGGGTTTGCCTTATCAGAAGAGCCGTGCTCGTGAGCCGTCCCATAAATCGTATCCACATGCAGTGATCTTTATGGAGCAACTCGACTAAAAGAATATCTAATTAAACAATCAGGTTGCATTTCTTTCTGTATTTCATGCCTGGTCGGGCGTACACTTGGCGCTGGAGGAGGTGATTTTGAGCAGCGCATTAAGGAAAATGCATGTCTGTTTTTTCTTAATCTGTTCCTACCTCTTTCTCTTTCTATCGTTTTAATGATGCTGTTTAAATGGAAATTCCTCGTAGACTGGAACAAAGACTGCTATTGTAAGAAATAACTTGACAGAATATCCACGAAGGTGCATGTTCTATTCCTGTCACCTCTCATTATGGCGGAAGGAATTCAGATCTCTGTCTTGCTGTTGCGGTGCTTTGTGTCACGCCACAAGAGTGCGAGAGACACTCTTTGAATTGACCATAGAGAAAGGCACTTCCTTCTTGTTTGGAGTCGCCCGAGCCGTATACAAACCGTGTCCACTGTTGAAGCCATTAAACAAAGGTTTCAGGGTTTAAATGTTTTGTATTTTCCCTGAAATATATTCTCTGCCAGAGAAAGAGAGTGTGTGGGAGTATCTTTTTGCACAGCAGCAGCAGCAGGCAATCAGGTCTGTGGTTTGCAACGTAATACAGTTTCAATGCCGTGATGCTGGGAATCATATTGCTTATACTATGAAGTGGCTTACCCAACATTTGGGTCAAGGGTTAATGTTTTTTTTTTTCTCAGAAAGTGTTCGGTGATGTGAACGAGGTGAATGTTAATGCCAGAACTCAAATGCAGCGTAAATTCATTTCCTAAAAGTAACAGTCTATCCACAGGTGCGACTGTAGTGTGCACACAAAGCTAAGAGGTGACAGGAGCTGGGTTAGCAAACCTAAAAAAAAACTAAATGAAATGCATCACAGTTGGATCATTTATTTCTTTCAGTTCAAGCTGTTACCAGCAACAATAGAGTAAATTGCCTCCTCAGCCTTTATCCAAAGTAGTACGCCAAACAATAATCATAGCAAACTTTTGTGAAGCAACAGAAGGGGGGGAAAAAAATAAGTTTATATGACCAGACTTTGCCAGCTTTGTTCGAGATTTAAATATTATGAGAAGAAGAAGAGAGGAGAGGAAAAGAGTCATCTGATTATAGTCGGCATCCCCGAGTGGGATATTAATGTCAGGTCCAAAGGTAATCCGGATAAATCGCATCCAGACACAATCAAGATAAGAGGTGCATGTTAATGCCAGGTATGTAGGGAGACGCACCGGTCTCCCTGACAACCACACAGGATGGTCCATCGGGATCAAGCGCCTGAGTCGCTGAACAACTATAACAGCTTGATGAGTAAGCCGTGCTGAGCATTGGAAAATTTGTCTAGCATTCAGTAACCTTCAGTGGATATAACCCCTATTCAGTAATATGTCAACCTGACATTCAGACACACCCTGTTGCTGCTGGAATCTCATTACCACTGCTCCATTATGTTGCCCTATACATATTATTGGGTGTGAGGGTGCCCCGTTTTCACATATAGTCACGTACCGAATCCTGTATTCTTATCATAAAACCTGCAGGCTACATTCAGCCTAGCAGTAATATTCTACTAACAAAAAACATTTCACATCTTTGCCCAGATTCTTATAGCCACAGCTCTCTAGTGGTCATCGTCTTAGCTAAGACAACATCACAGCATTTCGAAGGGTGAGTCCAGACAATTGTCACATGATTTGTTAACCCATCCATCCACCCACCCACCTCCTCGTGCTGTGGGCTTTGTGGCTCTTAAATAAGCCTTAGTCCTCCTGAAAAATAAGACTAATTCACTTTGCAAGGCAGACGGATTCTTGTAAGATTTGTCAGACCGTGTGATTACCAGCAAGCCATTACATGGCAACCCATCTTGCACGTACTTTGTTTTAAGTGCTTCTTCGTGTTCTTCTGTTATTTCATTTGTTTATAGATCTTGTTTTTACACCTGACGCTTCCTGAACCCTGCTTTCAATACAACAATATGACAACATGCCCAACTCCCACTTTTAGATGTCTCCTGGCTGGTATATACTCTTGCTATACCCATCTGCCAATTCTTGAATCCAGGCGTTTAGATCAGGCCCATTGCCGCAGGTGTTTAAAATCAAGCTCCTGGCCATGCAGTCTCCATTTGCAAACATCTGCAATACAAAATGGTTTGTTCTGAAGAGCTCAGTGACGTCAGGCTGGCACTGCGACAGGATGTCACCTTTGCAATAAGACGGTTTGTGCTATTTCATCCCTGCTGGGTATTACATGGTCAACTGTATGTGATATTATTGGAAAGTGGAAGTGTTTTGGAACAACAGCACCTCGGCCATGAAGTGCATAACCACGTAAAATTGACGACATGCATGGTTTGTAGAAGTCGCCAATGCTCTCCATAGCTGAAGAGTTCCAAACTTCCACTGGCATTAAGGGAAGCATAAGAACTGTGCCGCATTTTTTTGGCTGCATTGTGCCATCTGTGAAGTTTGGTGGAGTAGTGATAATGGCATGGAGCTGTTTTTCAGGGTTTGGGCTTGGCCCTTTATCTCCAGTGAAATCTCAGTGCTTTCGCATACCGAGACATTTTGTACAATGCTATGCTTTCAACTTTCAGGGAGTCCCCTATTCTATTCCAACATAACTGTGCCCCAGTGAACAAAGCAGCGACTATATAGACATGCTACGATGAGTCTGGTGTGGAAGAGCTTGATTGGTGCGCACCAAGCCCTAACCTCAACCCCATCAATTGAAACGGAAGCTGTGAGCCGGGCCTTCTCATCCTCCATCAGTGCCTGACTTAATAAATGCTCCACAGGATGTACAGGCACAGATTCCCACAGACAAACTCTTGAAACATGCGGACATTCCTAAAAGAGTGTAAGCCGATATAGCTGGAAAAGGGGTGTCTACTCCATACTGAAGTATTTTTATTTGATTGACGTCATTAGAGTCCAAATATGTGGATGTAGTGTGTGTGACCGGTTAGCCTGATACCAAATGACCCAGCCCACTGTGTATGCACCTTGGTAAGTGAGGTCACAGCAGAAATGTAGTTTTTTTTCATCGTGGACAGGACAATCATTTGATTGTCTGTTTTGCCCGTCATAGATACTAACACTCAGGGGTTTCTTCCAATTAACTACGTTGTACTTTTTTTGTGAACCATTTTCCAAATTGTTCCTTTCCAAAGGACGACTCCCCAGGTGGCTCCCGGTAACAAGCCGCCAGGCTCATCGGGTGAATTGTTACTTAAACTCGAGCAAATGTCAATTTGAGGCATTTCCCTAGAAGAAGATGACGACGCCGCGTTTATTGAGACGACACCCAGACAGAGAGTATGATTAATTAAGATGAACCAAGCCTCCAAGACATGATCTGAATATTATTGAGCGGTTAATTTGAGAAAACCTGGTTAATTACAAGGGCATATTATCAACTTCTGATGATGAAACACCTAGAAAGTTTTATTACATCTCTAAGTATTTTAATTTTTAATTACTTTGGCCCACTGCTTGTTACATTTCAGTCTTTGATGGGCCCTTTCATGTAGATAGTTTTGTAGCTTACAACATATTACATTATAGTCTGGACAGGTTGTATCTAAGGAATAATGTCTACGAGAACCTTCTGTGGCTTCTAAATTGTACTTTACTCATGGGTCTTGTTGGTGTGATTTCTCCTAGACAGTCTTGGTCATATCCTCCCTGGAGGAAGGGCTTGATGACCACGAACTACAGCTCCAATCATAAGTATAACAAGCAATGTAACACTGGCCAGTGCCGGGGCCAGTTAGTTATTCAGCCCGACATATGTTATGTGTAATGCTGGATGAGTAGGAGAATTTGATGTAATACTCCATTAAACATAAATAAAAGTGCCTTGGGCAGAAACGATAACAGCATCGTGAGGCAGGTTGGAGAAGGGTCTACTCGCGCTGCTCGTCTCATCTGCATAAGAATCAGCGCTCTCCTCTCATCGTCTTGTGTGGAAAACATGTTGTTGCCTCCAGCCATGCCCAGAGATGAGGTGTAACACTAACGCGCGGGGAGGCCAATCTCGGTCCCGTGTTCTCCTTCGCTCACGCTGGGAAAGGAGACGCAGAGGTGATTTGGTAGCTACACAAGGAGCGAGAAACACACATTGGAAGTGATTTCTATCAAGGTATATGAGCCTGAATTGGAAATGAGACAAAAGTAGTAATTATTTTTATTCCAACACACCGGAATACGTGAGGCTTGTGTATTTTCAATCACATCTGCCAATTTATTTTTCTCCAGCACTTTTGAGGAGCTTGTTATGAGTCAGAAAATGTGACGTGTTTGTGTGTGCCACAGATGCAGCTATAGTGTTTCAGATCAGACCAAACGGTCTGTGATTGCACGTCTAAATGAGTCGGGTGTGTTCGTGTGTTTGGTATGTGTGTCTTACTTGACTTTAAGACAATTAAAAAATATACGTACACTTTTTTTATCACTCTTAAATTGTTTTAAATTCAGTTTTCAGAGCTGCTCTGCCTCACACCCATGAGTCCTTCAACATCACTTTTTCCAAAGTATTAGAATTACTGAAAAATGATAATAATGAATGCCACTCATAATTCAGTTACAGAAACACATACAATGTTTGACACAAATGTAAATATTCCTTTTCAGGCAAACCTGGAGGCAGTCTAGTCAGCACACGTGCTTCTCAGCTTGGTTTAAAACGGCGAGCGCAGATGATGACAGTTGGGTGCATTATACCGTGGGATGACTTTGAAAAAAGGAACGGCAAGAAGTGACAAGGCAACAGCCGACAGTAACATTTGTCCTCTGCAAATGTTACAGTCTCTTCTCAAAAGCGATCGGCCGTCGCTTTGCTTTGACCTGTAACTGCAGCACCGCTTGTTGGTCGAGAAGCATTTTGAAGCTGCCAGAAAAGTCCACAAAGTTCCATCGAACTGCCTTCAGTGATGTCTAACGTGCTGAACCTGATGGAGGAAGAGAGGATGCAGAGTGAGAAGGACAAATTCGCACACATCCAGAGCCTCAAGAACAAATACTGGACAGGATCCAAACACGTAATTTTCAGGAGATCAGTTGGAATGAATACCAAACAGTCGGTGTTGTGCTTGGACGTGCAAAGAGCATCAGTAAAAGGTAAACATAGCTGTTTGCAAATGAAGGACGTGAGAGTCCTTAACAATGAATGTGAGCAGCTTCAGTGTCGGGGATAACAGCAAATGCAAAAAATAATGTCTAATAGAGCACTAGTGAGTACCGAATATGTTGATTCACATATGCTTGCACATGAGATAACTATATTAAAGGCTCTAAATTATTTCACACTTGCACTAAAACACTTAATATTACTTATAAATGTAAAGGTGTACAACAACCAGCATGAAGTGTCAATAATCGGGGCCTGGTGATTGATGAGACGCAAGAAATACTTTGGGACTGTCCAAATTACAAATATGAACAAGTCAAGTTTATTCTGTGTGAACTGAACTTTGAGGTTGCACTTGTGAAGTGTGAACTTGCTCATCAGAAGTAATCCTGAAATGGCAAAGGTTTGCATAATGAGACTCCATTGACATGTAGCATCTGCAAGGACTGGATCTCCTTGAGACGAGCAGAACTGAAGGAAGGAATTTCTGGTCATAGTTTTTCATTTTTATGGTTTAAAACCTAGAGAAAGATATTAGGACATTTAAACTTTAAATAATGCTTAACATTGTCTATTTTCATACAGATTTTTGTCTGTATTTTTGTGCAATGTTCTTTAAATTCTCTGCGGGAGTCCATTATTCCAGTACTGATTTGAAATATGTCATGATTCCTCATGAAACAATGCAGATGACTTGACGTCTGTGAAATAGAGCTGCAGTACATTAAAGTGAAATCAAGTTCAGCCAAACCAAACCTGTTCTACTGCTGCTGTCGTTTTGGACTAAAAGCATTCAACAGGTGAAACACAGGCAGGGTTATGTTGTGAAGCAGTTGCAGGAAAGGCAATATTTGTCACCAGTGTCACTTGTGGTCATGATAGTTTCATGAGTGAGCATTTTTAATTTTTTGAAGATAGTAGAGCAGCAAGAAGTAGCAGCCACAGTGAGCCCCGCACCTTCCAGTAAACAAACCAGCTCATGTTAGCAGTACTGATCTGTGCTTTTGTGCAGGAAATTATTTGAACTATGAAATCTGATGGACATTTTTTTTGTGAAAACAATAGGAGTACGTTTTTTTTCTTGTTTATTTAATCTTTTTACGCTGTGAACTGAGTCATCTGATATTCCTCTGCTCTTCTTTTGACAAAAATTTCCAGCTCATTTGCTGTTACCAGTGGAAAATGATTACATTTTTCATGTGTACACCTTAATTTATGCAAGGATGTTTGCTCATGGACAGGACGTGAGTTAAAGAGATGGAGGGATGAGAGGTGTCAAGGGGATGGATGAAAGGGGTCAAAGGGAAGGGATGAGAGGGATGGAATGCTTAAACAGATGAATGATCGTGTTTGGATGTAGAGGAAAGCGGGTACATCTCAGGAAGCTTCACTCCTTATCTCCCTGGTTCCTGAGATGAAAGACAGGGATAACGGGAGGATGGGGGTTTAGAACTGTTACAGAGAGAGAGAGAGAGACATTTAGGACGTGAGATTGTACTGTATGTAAGCACAGGGCATAGAATGACATGGGCACGGTTTGGTTTCCGAAGTTACAATAACTTTGTCACAACTTTAAAGCACCTATTTGAAGAATTCTAATGGTACGTCGAGGTTGAAAAGCTTCTAGTGGAAATTAGTATAAGGTGACAGGGTGCCATTTTTGGTACTAACACCAGAAATCCCCCCAAAACCGAACAAGACAGTGCATGTGTGAAGGCTGTGTGGGAAAACAGCTTTGACACTGTGTGGAGAGATATTTAGAACTCAAAGGTGGAACAGCAAAAGTAAGGAAAAATATGAGAGGTTGTTCATAAACAGTTCATTAATTAACCTTAAAGTGAGGTGATGTGAGACAAAATGTTAGCGGATGTTAAACGCCCGGATGCTAAATGCTGAAAATAGACATCCAACACAGAGAGCTCAAAGTTTATTTTTACTGGGTGTTTAGAGTTAAGTGTTAAGTGTCAACATGGACCAACAAGTCACTGTTTCATGGTGTGTTGCTGATGTTTTGTACACTTGAAGTGAGTCTTGGTTCATTAAGTCAGTTTCAGTTCTTTGTCTGTTCACTTCAACAAATGTGCGAGGACGATAAGCCCCATGCCTTCCTGGAAAAATACAAAAAACAAACTGCACAGCTAGGATGCCTAGATAAACGGCAGTGTCATCCCTGCAAGGTCAGGTTTCGATGTTAGTTTGTAATCCCCCGAACTGACTGCCACCGCCCTTTGCCACAGAGTGCACAAATAATGCATTAGGAGAATGAGACGGGCTGTGCGTCTCCACGGGGACGGTGGACACGAGTGAGATTAATGGAAACCATTAAAGAAATCTTACACAGAAACACGACCCTTGGATGGGCAGCTGCGACTGGCACCGAGCGGGGCCAGGGTGTCACATTTCGGCCGGGGCACAAGCAGTTTTGCCTGTTAGGGTAGAGAGGGGGTGAGTGAGCACGACAAATTCTTGTGCCACATTAAATGTCGCCTCTCGGCTTTGCCAGGATGACCTCTGTGGCCAATTATAGGAGAGGCTAATGCTTTGGCTGACATATCTATTTGAATGGATGAGATGTTTTTCTCATTCGCTGACACAGGAGATCACACGCCTATTATCATCACAATGGGCGTATACACAAGCTTATGTAAATGCCTCCTCACGCTGTAGTGACTGTCAGGCCCGCCGCATATTAGCTTTGTGTTTGGAAGAATGGCGAGTGTGGAGAGAATAGTGAGGATAAATTCAGGGTTGCTGGGATATCGCTCTCTGAGCTGTGAGGCTACGCACCGACATAACAAAGCTTTTTTTTTCTCCCATTGATGTGTAATAATATTTAATTAGTTTGTCTGTCTGAACTGATTTGGAGGCTGCATTAAGGGTGCTGAGGGCATTACAGCTCTGTCAACTAAGACGTCAGTGAGAGCGAAAGCATCAAGTGATACCGAGGCTCCGAAACTGATAATGAAGCACTGCTAATGCATTGAATTTTACCTCCAATTCCCAAAGTCCAAAATGCTAAATTCGAACACGCTCCCAATGTCATGCAAGAAGCGAGAGCCCACCCCCCCCAGCCCTGTCGGCCCCTTGTGTCCTCCAGGTTTGCCCATCCACTTTCACTAGACTGAGAGCACCTTGTGGACTGAAGTGGGGCGAGCGTGTAGGCCCGAGGCACAGATAGAAATGGGAAAACAGCCGCCTGGCTGTCCGCACATTGGAGCGGGCATATAATACGGCTGCTCTAACCGACCCCCCCACCCCACTCCCTCCTCCCTCTTGGGAAATGACCCTTAATTAGGCCTCTTCATGTTCATCTGTGCCAGCACCTGAAGAAAAGGCTCCTGTGGGGTTTTGGAGCGCTCCGGCAGAGATTTTATCTGTAGAGCCATTCTGCAATCCCGCTTGTGCTGGCTGCCGATATCCTGCCTGCTTCATTGTTTCTGTGGATGAAGTGGACTTCCTCATCAGGCTCCAATTAGCTGCATGCATGGTGAAGGACCAGACAGTGAGGAATTTATGCAAGCGTGCGAGTGTTTGTGAGCGGTGCTTTGAAAGCATGAGTTTGACCGCATGCTTGCACTGTGTGTGTGTGTGTGCACGCTCTTGCACTCTATCTTCCTGAGGACCAGTTTCACACCATCGCAATGGGGACATTTGTGCAACGTGAGGACGTTTTGAACTTAGTTGAGATGGTTAGGTTTAGGGTAAGAGTAAGTGAGTAATGTTTTATGTCAGTGCATATCCTCACAAAGATAGACATACAAACTTGTGTGTTTGTGTGTTTGCAGCCAGGCTGGAAGCTGCTGTCAGTACTCATCCCGTCTGGGGGAAAAAGTCAACTTATTTGCCTCCCGCTCTCCTCCGTTTGATCCCGTTACTTGCTCAGCCGTGAGCTTGTTTGGTAACCTTTGACACGCTGATGATAGGACCATATTGATGAGAGCGTGCCCATGACAGGTGTTTACTGAGTCTGAATGTAAACATAACACCCACACACCAAAAGAAAGAAATTGAAAAAAAACCTATGTCTATCCATATAATTATATCAAGAAGCCTGCAGTGCTCACTTGTGTCTTATTTTTGCCTCATTTGTGGTGAAAGCTCAGGCTGTTCCCACGTCTGTAAAGAGCTGAGCACAGTGTCTTTGTGTTTAAATCATCCACATGATCCTCTCCGGGCCGCCACCTTTACTAAAGCGCAGCCCAAAAGCCTGCAGAGAGACAGAGGGAGGGGGGAGATAGGGCAGCAGGGGGATGTCAAAAGACAGACTATGGTATGCTTGCATTCTGACAGTCTGTCTCTCTGTCTCGTCCCGAATGCCCCTAAAGAGCCCTATGTGTCCAAAGTGAACAAGTCCGGTCCTATTTGTCACCTTTCATTCCGTCAAGTGGCAGCCCAAATTTTTAATGACCCTCAAGCTGTGCCTCCACTCCTTTGAAAAGTTCAATCTGGCTCATCTTACACTGTCAGCCGCTCCCTGACTGTGATAATTGAAGCCCCTCATCTTTGGAGATGGGCTAATTTGCTGTCTTTGTCCCGTTTTTGTTCTCTTCCCTTTTCATTGTATTATTCGCTCCACCTGCCATGCTTCAGGGTTCCTTGACGTTCCACAGCCCTCTGCCCCTTCATCTGGACGGGGCTGAGGGCGGAATTGCACTACTGTCACCTACTGCCCTCCGCTGGCCTCACAAGGTGTTGCATCGGTTTGCAGCCCATCCAGTATGCGGTCTTGCACTGAAAAGGAGATTAAATGTAATGGTTGGTTAAGCGGTAATGGTTTGATTTTGGCTTGGTTGTAATCTTTAGTAGCTGTCATCAGAGGTTCGTCAGTGCTAACTACACTGAGCAACAAAAAAGAAATAATTTGGCAGAAGATTCTCAAGGGGGCTAGTAGCCGTGTGATGTGCCAGGTGTTCACACATACTGTGGAGTGGCTTAGCATCCTGAAAAAAGCCACATAGGAAACCTTTTTAAATAAGGTGATGAAGACCCATGTTAACTTCATACAAATTTGATTTTTCACCACAAAACTTTCTGTGAGAGCTGAGACCCTTTCAAATTTTAAGCCCCGACTCAAACTAACATGCTTTAATATATATATAAAAAAAAACTGTCATTAGCTTTCGCAGACTGGCCACTTTGTGTTGGGACGTCCACTGCTATGACTTCTGTGTTGCGTGTCACCATTTTGAGAATGAGTGGCTTAAAAATAGCTCTGACCATTCTGGATCTGGCTGCTGTCAGAGAAGGAGAGGATGTGCTGCAGCTCGCAAAAAGGTTTCCGACAGTGGCTATTGAGCCTCCCCGGATGCGTGTGCGCACACATACGCAGCTGCACACAAAGACAACACACAGACACACTCGTCCTCGCAACTTGGCAGGCCTGCCCACAAAGCTGGCCAGGGAACGAGCACGGGCCAGAGGATGACTTTGCTTCTCTGTGTCAGCAGCGTCCCCTCAGCACAGAGGTGGGGGGATGAAGGAGGGACCGCTGCTATCCCTTGCCTGAGTGCTACTAATAAGAACAGGAAGCCCAGATAAAGGGCTCTCTTTCATGCTGTACCCACAACCATAATGAGGCCTGGCATCTGATGGATTACCCAGACTTATTTCGCAAAGGCTGCCTCATTTTTCCAGTCGCCCTCCGCTACCCTCATCTCTCCCAGTCTGTTGAACAAAGGACGGTCTTTTTAGTGCCTTAAATGCTTTCATCATGCAGCCATCACATGTGTCTGGACTTTGTATCTCCCGCTCATTAATCGTCCAGCGATAAGTCTGACATAATTTACTTGGACCTACGGCAGAAGCTGTGGGAGCGCTCGGTGATGATACCGGATGGAACGGGCGCCTTCAGTCAAACTCATAATGACCGCTAGACATTTTCTGCAGACTCCGTGTAAAGCAAGCGCTTTCAATTGCGAGACGTCTTAAATGACGGTCAGCTATAGCTGCACTGACAGATCTCGTTGGCTTGAGGCCTTCATTTAACAGGCACGACTGTCAGACTCTACAGACAGCAGAGGAGCTGTTCCTTTAACTTCTGTGACCTCATATAATCTCTCATTGAGCATCGCTTTGACAAATCCTCATAGAACAATGGGACTACACTCACCGACCACTTCATTAGGCACACTAGTGAAAAGCAATGCATTGTAATATAATAGCCCTGCACTAAATCTTTCCAAAGGTTATGGTATTCTGCCTCTGTTTAAAATAACTGAGATACCTTTTGGTTCAGCTATGTTTTCACTTTGCAGGCTGTGGTTTGTTGTACTATTGACTTGTGTTGTACTGACATGTCTCTTTTTCTTTTGAAAACCGCAATTGGTGGACAGGGCTAAATAACAGAAACACTTTAGTCCTTCATTTAGTCCACAACATCACACTTTTCTGACACTGTTTCGGCATAAACTGAATATTAGAACAGTCATGAAGGAGGATTTATTGCAGGACTGTTATATCAGAATGCATTTGATTTCACTGTTCTTAATGAAATAGTACGTGTGAACTTTTACATGCAACTTCTGCTCACATGATAGTTTAAGGTCGTCTTAGGTTAGTTTCTTAGGTTCAACACTTCTCTAATATGATCTCTCCAACTTTGAAGTTGTGGCCTCTGATCTGTAAAAGGAGACTGCAATCACCTGCCCTCTCTGTCTTGTTATTACAGACGTGTGATAACAGCATTTACAGTGGTAGAGCTGAGGTGACAATATGAGAACCCATCATCAGTCTTGACTTCTTTCTGAACCTGTTACTGGGTGTATTATAACTACCGCTCCAAAGATCAAAACTTTCGATAGTATTTCTCCTTTTGATTACAAGGTTATGCGTTTATGATGATGATGTGATTTATGAACCTCACTGAGGCCAATTCCCCATCACCAGCAGCTTCAGGTACAGCTTCCTTTGCATAGATTAAATATGGCAGACTTCTGAAAACCTGCGAGTTGTATCATGTATTGTGGAGTCATTTTATTGGCCACCTGGCAAATCTTCTAGCTCTGTTTTAAGTCCATACCAGTCCCTGAGAGAAACATGTGGATCCTTTGTTTTCTATGTACAACACTATGTTTACCATCTAGCTGCAGTGCTGGACACCTAGTATACAGCATGCAGCATGTTTTCCCTTGCCTGCTGAGGCCATAAATAATGCTATGAGAGCAGTGAGAGTAAAACTAAGTATAGCCGTTGTCTGGACAGCTGAACAATGGTGAAACTGGCTATAATGCCCAGTAAAGTCTAGGGGAGCCAAGCTCCTGTAAAAGATCTATCCCCTCACGACCTGTTTCCCTTTGTCTACGGTGAAGATTAGTCCTGCTCCTCTGTTGCCCCTGTATCTTCTGCTTTCCCACACTGTCAAAACCACTTGCTGATCAATATCTGTGTTACTACTTCTGCCCAATGATCTTTTTGCTCACATTGTCCAAACCAATCGATTCCTAGTCCCTTTAGTTCTCTAAATCCATTGTAACCCTCCTCTTTCCCATCTTAACCTCAACCAAGAGGTCTCCATCAGCTGCCTGTTAACTCCATCTTCTGCTCCACCAACTCCAGCTGGCCCCTATCTACTTTCACAGTCTGGGACTCCTCCATTACACTGCCCCACTTTGGATACTCTGCATGCTCATGCTACTACAGTAAACCTTTTGTAGTTGAACTTCGTCCATGTCCATGTTTAACTGATGCTAGCATGCTAACCAGCGTGTGTGTCAAAATACCACTTTGTACCACATATCTGTGTAGGTTGTAAGAGGCCTGATCGCCACGGGAAGCCAAGATCACGTAGCTTATTCAGGATGTGCAGGTTGATTGTTAGGTGATTTCTACTTTATACTACAGCAGTGTATGAACGATGGTAGACCCAAACACCAGTTGCATCCATTTGCCTTCCAAATCAAATGAAAACCATATATATGTATTTAAATGCATCCAAGTACAGCACATCATGAACAGGAACATGTACAACGGATATTGCACCTTTGACGTCACTCTCAGTGTATACTAGTCAGTTCTTCCAGAGCATTTCACAGCACATGGCAGCTTTGGCCCAACTGACTAATCTGAAGGTAAATGCCTTCCGGTCCCTTCAGAGGTTTGATCAAAAGTATGGTCAGTACGGAAGTGTTGATGCATTATTCATGAGACACATTTTCACAGGACAAAGGTTTTGGAGTTGATAAAAATAAAGTGAGTATGAATCACCATCATTACTTATTCACTTAAAAAGAGGCATTCAAAAAGAAACAGTCGTTTGAGATCCACTCGGTTGTATCTACAAAGAGACTACTTGATAGACAAAACCCTGTGAAGGACTGCTCACCTCTGAAAGCCTTCTTTGATTAGCAGGAAGTAAAACACCAAGGACAGACCAGCTTTTGCATCCATGTGTATTCTCTGCATTGGTACATGAACATTTCTTCATGCATTTGTGCGTGTGGGCTATTGAAGTCGTCTCTGTGTTCTCTCCCCGGTGCTTGCTGGGCCTCAGCCAAAGCCAGAGCTCTGTAACAGGAGATAAAGCTCGTCTGTTACCGAGACAGGAGGAAATGGAGCTTGGCTCTTTGAAGGCCACTCACAACTGTATTTACATCGTTTTGGAGGAGAGCACGGCCACACTAAATTCTTGTGTGCTCTCATCAGTGAAGTGTCGTGCCTGCACGGCAAGCGCTGTGGTTTTGTTTAGGGAGCTCTCCCAGTGAGCGCGAGCAGAAAAAGAGAGGGGCTGCTTTTTAATTGCGGGCGTAATTTATCGCCTGACTTGCTAATTAAATTGCGTCTCCGACTGGGCAGTCTAACACCATAACTGCACGTAGCCGGCTTTCGAGCCAGGCACGGAGGGGAAGACTTTGCTGCAGGCAAGAAGAGGTGGGGGGATAGAAAGGAGAGTGGATGAAGGGAAGAAGGATTGAGGAAGAAGCAAGAGCAAGCCTGGTCGTAAGGTTAAAGGGATGGAAAGAGATGAAAGAGGGAACACATGCCCTGCTGCACAACGTCACTGATCCCACCTGGTGTCATGCCACAGGTCGAGGGTGTTCACATGCACCTGTAAGCTCCAATTAGTTGAGCAAGGCTAAAGAAAAGCCTCAGCAACGAGTCTGAAGTCCTTTTTTAAGAAAGGAGCAGCCAAATGAAACTCAGTTTAGGCTGTTTGTCCTGTGAATGTTTGTATTTCGAAAACATACTGATCGTTCAAGTGTGCAGTGATTATATTTGTTCTGGGTTTTTTAATGGCGAAAGCTGTTTTAATCAATGGCCTTTAATTAAAAATGGACGAAATGACTGTGTGATGTGTTACTGAGCTCTAGATCACATGTTTCAAAGCTTAGAGCTTAGAATTGCTAGAGAAAGTGCTGGAGCTTTTTGTTGTTGATGGAGATGTTGCTTCAGCTGCTACTTACACTCATGTGTGCAGGCTGCTACCATGTTCCTTGCATTGAATGTACATCAAGCAGAGTCACATGCATCTCAACGGGTTTGTCGTGTGACCACGACGGGTAAAGAGTCTTCATTCTCCCCCGTGTCCATCATGTACATTAAAGGACATGACGGGCACGTACAACTATTCCCCAAAACCACAAGTGTGTTTGTCTGTCGCCGCAGCGGTGCAAATGCGTACAACGCAGCAGATAAGTGCAGATACATGTATGACAAAAGTACACAGGCTGCTGGCCTTGCTGATACTCCAGGCTGTCCATCACTGTCTGTCACCCAAGGGAGAGGACTGAGTGAAGACATCCACGAGCTACAACCCGCCTATTTGCTGCAGATTGCTGCTACGACAATTCCTCGATGTAATCGCACGCCCTCATGCACAAAAACACCGGACTGTAACCGTTCCGGCTACGTTATGGAAGAAGCATGTTAAACATACAAAATGCATTATAGACGTAATCATGTCTCTGATTCAGCATGACACCCATGACTGGGAGGCGTCACAGTCACAATAAGCAGCTTGTTGTTTAATGCACTCTTTAAAAAAAAAGCCTTCCATGTTACGGAATTATTTAACAAAAACTGTTTCACGCTAGTGCGTTTCTGGGAGATGCATAATAAAGATGATATACAGTTATCAAAGGAAACATATTGACTGAATTTTAATAGTATCATCATGCAGCCCATCAGATCTGAACTCACACCAAAGATACAACTACCACTGATGCAGAAATGTTTTTGTTCTAATAAATACTTTTGGTTTAATTTTATACTTTTACTTTAGTGTTGCATGCAAAATGTCCTTGTATTTACTCGTCAAGAATATCTTTCATGTTGACTGGACCTGTTATATGATATCTGATCTAATGAATCTATCTAAATGAATTCATGTGTTTAAATGGTACATTTGTTTCCATCTTCAGCTTTCTGCATCTTGCACATAAAGCTTCAGGATGCACAAGTAAAGAGTGAGTGTCGCACTCTTTTGCACATCACGCCTTTTTTTTTCCTAACCCGATCCATATTGCTGAATGAAATGCTGCGAATAGAGCTCATGACCGTCTTCTATATAGTCTATACAGTATGCATGAGAATGGATTGCATTCATCAGAGCTCATTGCTATCACCCTGTGGTTCAGTCAGTAAAATTTTCTTACTTATTGATTTTCTTTTGTCCATTATCTGCCAGGCGGTGCAACGAAAATGATAAACGTGACATGGTTGGGGAGAAGCGCTGTCACTGTGTATGAATTTAGATAAGACTTTTAAAGCTCACGGCTGGAGCTTCATACATCAAGTTATTATCCGCTGTCACCTCCTCTCCCCTCTTTAGCTCCTCACAAAGGGCAGTCTGGCCGCTTTTTGAGGCGCCGTTTGAATTCTGGGCTGCTTCACAGCAAAGGTCCTATCTGGTTTATCTAATCTGCCTCTGTGCATTTCTGTAAACACATTCATCCATTAGCTACAGTCGCTTTATCCTCTGTGAACATGTGTGTAGTGAAATGTACATGACTAAACACCCTGTAATTGTTTTCACATGAATAGAGGGAAGAAATCGTCTCTGTGTTCATTTTCAGAGCCGTACAGTAATTCAACACGTATAGGCTTCACATTTACATTCAAACAGTTTTCTCCTCAGCGGTCTTCTCTTTACGTCTCCTTTATTTTGACAAAATACCAATTAGGTTTTCTTTATTCGTTCCATCGCCTGCGGATTCTGAGGAGCCTCTCCTTTTGTTTGTAAGACCTGCTGCATAAGTATTGTAGCTCTCCTTGTGCTGCATCTCTGTGGAACTTATGCACCTGTTTCAAATGCTAATTTTATTCCTGCAGGGCTTCAGTCTTCAGCGAAGAATCACATTTAAAATGTATTGTTCTTTGAGAAAAAAATAAATAAAATCACAAACAACACACAATTCAGAGGAGTGCATCATATTAAAATGTATGCTTCAATCAGTCACGTTATTATAACTTTACGGGTCAAGTAAGAGCCAATCGGAGCAGACTCACAGAAAGGGAAAGGGCTGGCGCACACTTGTATAAGACTTTTATTTAAGGTGAAAGGTTTTTCTGCTCAGGGATTTCTGTCGGCCTCATGCGGGGTCCTTAAGGAGCAGCTGAAAGGTCTTCATGTGAATGACAGAGTGTGAGATCCAGAAAAGCAGCAAAAAAGGCTGAAAATACAAGGTGACTGACCTGCTACACAAAATCCTACCTTTAAAGAAATGGTTCAGCGCCCCAGGGTGTACAGTGTCACGTAGCAGTCACGAAGCAATTAGCATAGGTTAGCTTTTAAGTTGGAATTAAGTGGCCAAAGTTTGCCAAATAATCTAAAGCTCGATGAATGGAGTTCATGATTTTTGTGTGATGTGAACAGTCATGGGGTAAAAAGATCAATTAGAGGAGTCTCTAAGGACATTTGTAATTTGGTGTAGGCTACGTGTTCCTTTTAACAGTTTGGCTAGCTGTGTTGTTGTGGAACTAGCGTTGTTGTAAAACACTCGCTAGTCTCTGGACTAAACTGACACACGTCTCATGAGGTCTATAAGAGAAATTCTCTCCTTTCTTGCAGTTTCTGGGTATAATTAAATTCTGTAACTTTCTTGCTGAACAGCTTTTCATGCATCCACCAGTTATGTCTCTGAAGTGTCGCCTAACACACAGTAGCTGATAACAAGTCTTCAAGGATGTCAAAAAACAGTACAGCACTTAGCTTTACTTCGGACGTGTGTGATTTAAAACTGTGGATTGAGCCGGGCTAGCCGTTTCTGCCTGCTCCATGCTAGCTTCTGAGCTAAGCTAACTGCCTTGTAACTGCCTTGTCCACAGATGGTCTCACCAATCTTGAAGTCCAGTACGGTTATTTAAGCAGAGTCAGAAGCAAGCAGTACAGCTGGTGGGGAAATGGGTGACATGAAAAGCTGAGAAGCATTTCATTGGACACAAAATTAGTGTATGCCCCCAAGTGCAGGATGAGTCATCAAATTCTTTAGTCGGACCAGATGTCATACAGGTGACAATGAATATGATTTCATGGGGACTTTAGAACCCTTCCATGCTCATGTTAATCAATGTGAAATGTTTTCAGAAGTTATGAACACTGTTCCATGAGGAGAAAGTAAACTTTATTTGCTGTATCCTCATGAAGGCCAGAGTACAGTGCTGAAAGAGGGACCAAACTGCTCTGATGAAAAAAGATCCGGGGGATGATGATAATGACAGTTTTGAGATAACTGAGCTTTACCTTAGCCATCATGATTGAGGTCATGATTGCATATGATACATTTTTGAACCGAGCTGAGCCTTTTTCCAGGTAGTTTCACTGATTAGCTTCAACTAGAGGGAGAGGACATACTAATCACTGAAATCACAGATTGGTGTGAAATCCGACATCCTGCATTGCTCATCCCTGCTCCAGCCAGAGCTTTTGAATTTAAAAAAAGAAAAGAAAAAGACAAAACTCTCTGTGCTGTGTTCTCCCAGTGAGGACAACATGTTCCCACACCTGTCCATCTACACCATACTCAATTTAAACATCATACGCCTTTGTTTCTTGAGGTTAGCCGCCTAAGACTAATTAGATGGTTGCATAGCAACAAGGCGATGCAACAGTCCTTTGAGCCCTTGTATTCTGTTATAATAGCGAAGCTCACAGCTGTGCATTGTGTTTGTGTATGAGAAGCAAGAGGCACTTGAACTGCCTAGTACCCTGCCGTATCTGCCATCACACTCTGAACCATAACCAGTTATGCTAATGAGGTCATTAACCGAGCTAATGAATGCATTACTGAATGTATTGCTTAGCATTTGTCAACACACTTGTTTTCAAACAGCATGCAATGGTGTCAATATTAACTGCTTGTCTTAAAGTGAAACCATGAAGGAGCTGCAGAAAATTTAGTTTCACTTATGTCATGCAGCGGGTTGCTGAAAAATCAATGATAATTATCTCTCGCGTTGGGGCGGCGTATCATGTTGGAGTAAAAGCGAAGTTGTAGCTGGTTATATTCATGATAACTAACACTACATCTTTAAATGTTCTGCCTCCTTATATCCTTACCTAATTATTTAGTGGCTGATGGATAATACAGAAAGTCAGAAAAGGGTGTTACATATTCTCTTGAGCATATATACAGATGTTTTCAATACTGTGGTGTCCCAGGGGTAGTGAAGCCTCACGCACCAAGGCAATAGCCATATGGGCATGCCTCATGTTATGTGATTTCCTGCATTATTACAGGTGTTATTACGGTCTTCAAATTATAATTTAGCATTCTGTATTCAGTTTAGATTAGCAGCAACATAATAGTTCTTCGAAACTTTTCTTTTAAACAAATGTCTGTTACGTCTCAATGTATTGCAGCATGACACAACACAATGGTGAATGAGCCAATATGGTCCACTCTAAACCAACATATGAAGGCAGAATGGTGGAAAATTTATAAGAAATAATTCTCATCAGTATTTTATTCAAACAACAGTACTTTCTTTTGGTGCCTCCAGAACTCGGTGACTCGTTCACTAACTTGACCCTCTATTTTCACACTACTGGCACATCATGTGTCACTATCACTCTTGATAACCTGGGGCATACGAAGAGCTTGATGCGTACAGTATGGGTGTCACCATGTTGCCACTTCCCAGCCCGCAAATGGGCCGGTGCCTGCCAGCCTTTCCTCTTCACGCAACTTCTCAGGCTGAGACCAGATGATTTGGCGTGGCGTGGCAGGTGGATAACGGTGCAGGGGACAGCTGTGGTGCTGTGCCCCGAGGGCCTGCTGGCATCTGAGGAGTCTGCTGCTGAGAGCTAATTGAACCTGGTTCTCGCAAGCGCTGTTTGTGGCACTGCCTACAATGCAGCGACCACTTGTGTTTCAATGCAAGAAAGAAAAGAAAAAACGAAGAAGAAGAAAACAAAAACATGATAAAAATGGAGCCAGACTTGGTACTGCTGGGAGCTGAACAGTTGGCCTGCATCACTTCTGTGTTCCAAGTCATCCAATTAGTGACAAACATGATTCCACATAGCAATGCTGCTTGTTATTAATTCATGACTGCTGCAGAGCTAGAATGTGATTACCATATTATCGACAGATGCCGTCTCCTGCTCACCTTAACCAAAGATGATCATATCCAGTTTATTTACCCACTCTTGTAATTGTTTTAAATCGCCTGCCTCACGTGCAGCTTCTGGCAGCTTTCACTTCTAATAGAAAGCTTCAGCTTTGGGTGGGCTCTGTGGACTTTTGTTTTTGCACTGATGTTGAGCAATTTTGCAGGGGTGAATATGACTGCAGAAAAGCCAAGGATTTCTGTTCTGTCACAACAGCATCCGAGTACACTTGAATAAGGTTAGTTTTATTTTTAAATGGCTGGAATTGCTGTGACCAGCCTATTACCCCTACAGGAGCAGTATATACGTATATATATATATATATATATATATATATATATATATAAAAAACTTCAGGTGAGCTCTCCTGGACTTATCTAAAAGGCTTTCTTGGAAATGAGGTCCAAGGGTTAAGACAAAAGTACAGATTGATGATTCATAGTGTTTTTTCCCCTTCAGACCCCTTAAATCCTTTTGACCAGTGGCCAAGTCATAACAAATGGAGGCTGCAAAGACACAACATCTTCTAGTGGAGGTTCAAATGACCAAGGATGCCAAATGTATATAAAATAAAATATATTAGCGAGGCTGCAAAGTCACAAAATGTGGAATAAGATTATGCAGCTCGAAATTATACTGAGAATCTGTTGGAAAACATTTCACATATCCCCAGCAAATGATGGGATTTTCTACAAGATATGGATTAAATAAATAAATAAAAATAATAACAATCTTTATTTTGTTTGTGACTTTATTTTCTAAACTCCAAAAATCATCCTAATGTAACCGACCTGCATGTAATGAGCCTGGGAACTGGGTTGGATTTACTCTGGATAATTGGAATGAGACTGCAATCAAAGTTTCAATTAGAATGTCTCCACTGTTCGGCTGCTCCCGCCTGGGTGTTGATGTGCAATCTGGTAATTTGGAATCAGAGTATTAGTCTTCCTACTCTCTCTCTCTCTCACACACACACACGCGCAACATGCATTCCACATTTTGTGTCTTAGTTTAGGTTATAATACTGTATTTTCAGGTTTTGTGTATTTTTCATATGCTTTTTTTTATGGCATCCTGCGTTTGATGCACTGGAGGTTTGCCAGCCTTGGAGTATGTATTGCACATGCATGTGTGTGATACAGTGCTAAAACACACCTGAATAATGAAATGAAACTACTGCGGAACAAGGTCCTTATGAGTTATTGATTAAATACGAATTACATAACGGTTTGGAGCTTGTCAACACTGCTCACAGCATAAGTGTGACGAGTCCAAATCAAAAGAAAGATTTCCTCATCTCATCTCTTTAACTCCCCTTACAAGCCCTGATATGCAGTCTACTTCGATGTTTGATTAATCAGGTTTGAAATTTCTCAAGGGAGCAATTTTCAGGAATGTAATACATAATAGTAACAGTGGGCGGCAGCAGCGCCCTTAAAGAGGCAGTGTAATGTGCACACGAAGAAAACGGAGGCGAAGGAGGAACCATAGAATTAGAATTTATAGAGTGGTTTGTTGTGATTTTGAATCTGAATCTAATTAATTTATTGTGTTTCGTTCCGTTTACTGTGGAAGTTATTCATGTTAAATTTTCTGTTATAGGTTCTGGTGTGTATCTCTTAAATGTTGAATCACATA
The DNA here is from genome assembly GCA_005024645.1 of Planiliza haematocheilus. NCBI lineage: Eukaryota > Metazoa > Chordata > Actinopteri > Mugiliformes > Mugilidae > Planiliza > Planiliza haematocheilus. The sequence continues at coordinate 4,408,270 of SRSE01000744.1, read as the reverse complement.
TCTTCAGTAACAGTCGATTATCAGACTATAATATCCTGTGCTCCATAAACAAGAAATATTGTGATACGATAAAACTGCTTGATGAATCTTATCTTTTCAGACCACACGTGCAAATAGATAATTACATATTTAATCACAGACGCAGAAGGGACAGTGTCGTGGTAAAACATTAGCCGATGGCCTTTCTATGCAGTCTATTTCTATGAATTGGTTTCTGTATTGTTTTGATCAGGGAAATAATTTGGGAAGGTACAGCTACGGATTGTGTTTATATAAGGTTAGTTCCCACTATGTGAATCCTACTGTATGAATTTTAAACATTTCATTTGGTAGTTTGCCATCACGAATTAGCACAAACTAAAACCAAAGGTTGTCTCCCCTTCTGCTAGCTTACAGCTCGCTAACTAAATGCTAACTAGCGGCACAGCTAGGTATTAGCTCAACAGTTTAATGTGCCACTATACAGTTGTTTCTGGTGGTGATAACTTCGATATGTGTGCCATTTTAACGGTAGTCGTCATCAATATGTGACACTGAACGGACTCAACGCGGAACACCGCAGTTAATCTGTCGTAGCTGTTGAAGTTAGCATTAGCTAACTGGTGACTGTTAGCCTTAGTACGTGACGCTAGCCAGTAACGGTGTGCCTGGCTAGCTGAATCGTCGACACCTCAGTGTAACGTTTGACACAAACATCGAAGAAAGTTCAATATGGTCCATATATGTACTGTTAACGTGCCAGTGTGGTGATATTGCAACTTTAATGACTGTTTTGCCTACATTAGCTAGCGTAACGTTAACATTATTACCTGCCATTTTTGTTATGTGTACGTGCCATATGTCAAGAATATATATAAAAAAAACAAATAACATTTCATCCCACTCTGCCATGTAAGGCTATTTTGCCATATTGTGTGGGTTTAAAATATTGATATAAACGTCCTTTAGAATGTGCTGGCCATCATTTAGTTGCATAGCTTCTTCAGATTATAATAAACTTATTTTAACTGTATAATTGTTTTATCAATAAGTAAATCGAATACTGATTTAATGTGTACAATTGTGTTTTAGATGCTTACAGTTTAAACAGTGAAACTTTGAAATATCAGACTAATATCAATTAACTGTGTCTTAGTAAAACCATATTGAATCATGCATTATGTGTTGTTGTCCAGCAGGAGGCACTGCAGCACAACCTTAATGTTAGATCTGGTAGAAACGTGTTCAGTGCAATGTGAATATTTGTATGGTCTTTGTTCTAACAGATTTTTGTTCATAGGTCATGCCCGGCATCTAAAAGCCATATGTGCAAGTTCTAAAAACAAAGTTTGTTATTTTTAAGTTTGCTTTATTAAGCTTCAAACACTTAGGATTAGTCATGAAGGCATTCATTGTTGTTACCATCAGTATTTGTTTCTCAGGAGCCAAGTTCCAGCTTCACCCGTATTACTTCAACTGTTATTGAAGGACTTAAAGGCTAATTTTCCCTGCCTGCTGTCTTCCTGTAAAGGCTTATTGTGGTAGACTCGCGTATTCCTCTGTGACTTTTCCCACAGCATTTAGTGGTAGTGGGGCAGAAACCACATCCAGGATGCAGAGGCTCACTTCCCACATTGTGATTTAGAAAGGTCAAAGATTAAAAAACATGATATTGCTCTTATTTTCAGAGTGCAACCTGGACTACAAGTACTCTAAGTCAGCATGCTTTAGTTCAGTGATTCTATGATTCATTTGGTTCTTTTGTACTTAAATGTTTTTTTAAGTGGTATCAAGAGCCAGTTTCAGACTAATCAGCAGAACAAAAGACACTTATGCTGTGACTACAACGTCACTGAAGAGTCAAGAAGTTAAGTTAGACAATACATTTTATTTCTTTGGAAAATATTTTTGTTCCCTTTTCTCCAGGTCTGTGTCAGTACAACAACACAGCTCCTGTTGAAACTAGGCCACAGTAGCACCTGAAAAGGGAAGGTGATGTGTTTTTTCATTCAGTCCGTCAGTGGTGATTGATAGCAGTAAGACATTTCTATTAGAGGATATGTGGCAGGCGAGGAGGAGGAGGTTTTGAGCCAAGACTGGGAGGGGATCGAAACTAAAAGCAGAAAAGGCGATAGTGTTGCAGAAGGGACCGTCTGCTGTCCATTTCCTGGCTGGACAGCATCCCCGGTGACAATGGCTTCATGCCTCAGACTGACTGTTTCTTAAAATGCTCAACCCACCAATGTGCTTGCCCATTTTTTCAGCTGTTTGCCTCAGTTCCATTACCCTTACCATAACTAATTACTTGCCCTTTCAGGCCTTATTAACAGGGATGGAACATGAAACATAAGGAGCTGTTACCATACTGATAAGAATGGTAACAAGAGTTTCTATTCTAACATCTGTTTTTCATTATTTTATTTTTTTTCCTCCACCCTGTTACTCATAGACATCATGGATGAACAGACGGGCTCTCCTGGAGCCAATGCTGACAACAACAGCCAGAGAAATGGAGATGAGGTAAGTGGTTAACACTCAGATATCAAATAGCACATTTTTCTCTCGTTCAAGTCCGTATTCCGAGAAAGTCAGTTTTTGTTATCTTTGCAGAAACCCCGGCGTGGCAGCTGGACCAAGGGGAGGAAGAGAAAGAAGCCAATGAAGGACAGCAACGCTCCCAAGGCCCCCCTAACGGGCTACGTTCGCTTCATGAACGACAGACGGGAGCAGCTACGGGCAGAGCGTCCAGACGTTCCCTTTCCAGAGATCACAAGGATGCTGGGCAACGAGTGGAGCAAGCTACCCCCTGAGGAGAAGCAGGTCAGTGAAGAAGTTTCAGACAGGCTTAAACACGGAGCAAACAAATGCAAGGAGAACGACGTCAAAGCATTTCTTTCATTTCCACTTCAGAAGTGACTCAGCTAACCTAAAACATACTTAAACTCTACAAAGAACTGCCACAGTATTAAAACCTCCAACCGGTGAATAACAATGATGTTCTCATTATGATATATTGTTTCTTTGGAATCCTAGGCCCTGACATTCATGTGGATGTTGCTTTGACACGTACCATCACCTGAACATTGTTTCAGACCAAACACACGCTATGGCAACGACAAATGGGTGTTTTTTTGCATCCTGGTGCCTGTGTTTCCCTGATAAGCGTCGCACACACCCGGCCGTCCACGTGACAATATAAAACGAGATACATCAGACCAGGCCACCTTCTTCTATTGCTCCGTGGTCCAGTTCTGATGGTCATTTGTCCACAACAGTTCTGACACCCTTCTTTCTGCAGCTTTAGCTTGTCTGTAGGATTGGACCACACGGCTCAGCTCCCCATATGTATCAATACTCCATGGCTGCCCACGACTCAAAATACTCCCTGCCTAATTTAATATTTCTCACCCACTGTCTCGTGCCATGATAACCAGTTGTTCACTTAATAATCAGTGTTATTCATTTGACCATGACCAGCCAGTCATAAGAGTGTGTAAGTATTCAGATTGATCAGTACAGCAGAGGGGAATAATTGGAGCAATGCAGCTTTTGAGAACGTAAAAGAAGACAGTAACCAGACCAGAGGCAGAAACAGCCAGCAGCACAACCTGTTTAGGTATCTGATCAACAAGGTAGTGTTACTATTGGCTTTCACTTATTGCTCAAGCAGCGCCCGATAAGACTGGAGTGAAATATTAATCTGCAACTATGCCCTAGCACTTAAAGACTATTCCCAGCCATATTTAAGTATGTCTGAAACCAGCAGAGACTTCATCTAATTTTTTTTTTAGTGTGCACAAAAGCAGCCTATGAACAAAAGGCAGCCGAGTCCATAGTGTCAGCATTTTGGAATTTGATAACAGTTTGACATCCTTACAGACCGAATTGCAGCAGTTTGATAGCATCTTGGAATATGTCCTAGTTACACCCTTTGTCTGCATATAAAAATGGACAAACCCTCTCTGATGCCCCTGCTAGTTTTACTGAGGAGCTGTTTAGAAGCTCAGTGTCGGTGGCTCTGTCTCTCCAAACGGCCCCACCTTTCGTTTTGCTTAACCTTAAGCCTTGATATAACTTAAATGGGTTTAACAGTTGTCTTGAGTGTGTAAATTAGCTGTAGAAACCAGAACTGCTTTTTTGCTCCAGAATGTAAACATGTTTATTTCTGCTGTAAAATGGGTGTTTTACCACGTGGGGGTTGAAATGCTTTTGGATTTAGCCTCAAGTGGTCCCGGAAGTTGCCCCTTGGCAATATCCTCGACTGTGATGCAAGAATAGCAGAAAGAGACTGATAAATTAGCTTCCTTCTAATGATAAAAACATTATTGCTGTTGTGCTTAAATGGTTTTTAAACAGAATGGGTTGCTCACTTGCAAAGACACATTGAGTCTTTATTGTGTATACACGTTTGGAAGTTCTAAGCGCAGCAGAACACGAATCAGCAAAATCATAATCATTACCTTTAAGGTGTGCATTTGATTTAAGGGCAGCCCTAATGCTTAATTCAACAAAATTCCTCAGCAGTGCCAGAGAGAAAATACCTCATACTTACTGACGTGTTTGGCCGTCTTTCCAGAGAAGATTTGAAAAGTCTGGACATGTTGTGTTTTTAGGTCCAAAACTGTGACGAAGCTTACTGCTATAATAGAGCTATGTTGTTGTTTCACACTGAGTTTAAAGCTCAGTCAGTCTTCTGGGACAAGGTGTCTAAATTAGAATGGATTCTCTAATTATTTGACAAGCAGGAACTAAAGAAAGTGTTATTAATACTGGAAATTAGTCATTTTTGCCAAATGAAAGGAACTAATCCTGATTAGGAATAATTAGTCGCACACATTGGTGCCATATTACCCACAATTCTCCTGCATGCTGCTTCGCCAAATCTCCTTTTTTAGTTGAGGTCTACCTAGATCTCCTTACCTTGCTTTCCTGTCTCTACAGCGGTACTTGGACGAGGCTGAGCGAGATAAGGAGCGTTACATGCGAGAGCTGGAGAAGTACCAGAAGACCGAGGCCTACAAGCATTTCACCAGGAAGGTGCAGGAGAAACAGAAGGGCAAGAGGCACAGGGGAGGTGAGATCTGGTTAGAAAAACTGCACAGTCGCCAGTTGACATCATGGAAAGTTTTGGCCGTTAGCCCAAAGTCATTCAGAGCGCCTACTGTTTGAGATGTAGTCCCTCTGTCTCATGATATTTGGATAAACCCATTCATTGTTTGATGGACAAATCCTGTCCAGACAGGGTGGCTCACATGAACTTGAACCTGTAATGAAAGTCATACAATGCAGTAAGCCATCACAATGTTGTTTTAGTTAATGGTTTTCTGTGGACACCCTTCTTACACATGTGTGGATATAGAAGTTTGAAATCTCTCCTTTAGCTTGTAAATTTTACTCTCACTGTACATATCTTTATACTTACTAGTTGGTCATGTTAATTTTGTCTTAAATTAAAAAATATAGTATTTTGTATTTTATCATTTGGTTAAAATGACTCATAATTTATTATTTGTTTTGCTCAACTAATGGAAAAGAAAAGAATACTTGTTTTACATTGTTTCATTTTTTGGAATAAGTTTGAGGTAAATGCACACTACACTGTTTGTTTATTCATCAGATGTTGGACACCAGGCAGCCAACGAAGCTCTTCACGAGGTCAGTAATTCTTTCCTGCCCTGCTGTCTAACTTTTAAAACAACTGTGCGTTCTCCACAGATCTCTATAAGGATTGGAGGGATGACTCATTCAGTTCGAAAAGGTCCATTTATATTTGGAGAGAATGTTTATTTTTTGAGCTTTTCATCATAACATATTCAAGTTGTAAGGAAAGATGTAGGAATTACAACCATTTTTAAACAGCCCTTCAACTTTTAATTTTCAAGTGATTGGATATTTGACTGAACTGAAATCAAATCAAACGAGATGAGACCGATAAAACTAGGTGATCGCTGGTTGTAACTGACTTTACCCACGGGCCGATACGCTTTCAGATCATAGACGGAAGTGCTATTATATAATAATGAGGGCGTGTCAAAACTTAGCCTTGATAACTCTTTGAACATGAACCGAATCAAAGTTAACCGCAACATATAAAGAAAAATTAACTTCAATTACTCCCTGTATCAGTACAAACTGTAGGCGTGACAGCACCTTAAAAAACTGTTTCATGGACTGGCGTGCGATAGTCCTTCATTATTTCCTTATCAATAACTAATTTCGCGACATAATATCATCTAAAGGAGATGCAATTCAGACATAAAATGTTGTAATGTCCGGGAACAATGTCCTTTGGTTCAGTGTAATAAAAACATCCTAGTCCTAAGCAGTCATAACACGGCTTCTAGACATAGTCTCTCGTTTGTCATAAGGAAAATAAAATGTGAGGAGGTTTGTTGCTTTACCAGAAATAAATCATATTTCCTTCCTGTTTAACATGGAAAAACAACTTGAAACAGTTGAAAAATCTACTTTATTTTTTTATGTTAAAATAATAAAAACTCTGTAAAAAGGAACATTTTTGCCTGATTTGTTTAGCCTGTGTGTGTTTTTGTTATTTTCTCACCTATGAGTTCAGATCTTAAGTGCTTATTGTTGCATCACTAAAGCTGGGTTAATCCTTTGCTCCTGTGCTGTGTTTGTGATTAAAACACTTACCCTGTACTGATGTGTAGTTCTTCTTTTTCTTTCTTTTTTTTTATGAACTTCTGCATGCAATTAAGAGCTTTCCTTTGTAGCTTATCTTCGAGTACTTTTAAGGGTTACAGCCAAGGTGACTGTAGCACAATCGGCATCCCTGTGAGAATACCAGTGCATCCCCTCTTAATTTCACAGGGCACTAATGTCATTACGTTAAGATATGAGAAGGGCTGGTGCACCCTTTCAGGGGAGAGAATGAAACCAGAGCTGGATCTTATGCTTCTGTTATGAAACACATTTTTATTGAAAACCATTTCAGAGCCTTTGATACTGTTCATTCTCTGGTGATGAAATTACTTCTACCTTCTCAGTCCTTATACTTTATCACTGTATTTCCCCTGTGGCCAGGTGTGAAATCAATTACCCACCCACCCACCCACAGCCAAGCTAGATAAATGACCACCTCTCACTGTCAGTCTATGAGGCCAAATGTTTTCACTCTTCGGCTTATCGCTTCCTTTCTACTGTCTCTGCCCATCAACAGAAGGATGCAGAGGGAAAGGACAGAACTGTGTTTGACATACCGATCTTCACAGAGGAGTTTCTGAACCACAGCAAAGGTAAAGAGCTTAAGCACAGCCAGCTGTCTTGTTGAGAAGTACTTAATACTTTGTGTTCTTTGACTTTCTAAATGCTCCATTTGTCTAAGTGTTTCCAGACAAAGTCCTCAAGAGAACTTTAACTTTAATAGTGCTCCAGCATCCCAGAATAGTTCCTCAGTCCACTAAACTCTCTATTGTGCTAAGGTCGTGGAGCAAATTAAAAATTAAAATTGGCACCAACTGCTGTGTCTAGCTGCATCATCTCCCCGGTGCTCTCCTCTGATCTACCGTTGTGTCTCTTTCTCTGTGTGTGTCGTGTGTTTTCCTCAACAGCCCGTGAAGCCGAGATGCGCCAGCTGCGAAAGACCAACATGGAGTATGAGGAGCGGAACGCAGCTCTGCAGAAGCACGTGGAGAGTATGCGCGGGGCCGTGGAACGGCTGGAAGGTGACGTGATGCAAGAGAGGGGACGCAACGGGCTCCTCCACCAGCACCTGGAGACCCTGCGCCAGGCACTGACCTCCAGTTTCTCCACTTTGCCTCTGCCAGGTGAGAACAGCCAACACCATTATCGTGTTAGCCAAGGGGCCCGTGGGTTAAGGGGAGGGGTCTCTGTGGCTCATCCCACAGATACGTGATCAGTTTGGGATCTAGTGAATTTAGCAGAACAATGTATTCTCACAAGATGCTCAATGTTATTTACTTCTCCAGTCAGTGGTCATAATGTTATGCCTGACTAGTGTATGTTGGTCATTTCTGTAGCCTCCTAAGCTTGTCAAATGTTTGCTGACGAGGAGTTTTTGTCTCACCCATTACAAGCCTACAACTGGGAGACTTAGTTTTGTGAGTGATCTTGGGATATGATGAAAAAATCAACATGCTGTGTGTGGATACCAGAAATAATATGACTTTGCTTTTATTCCTGAAAGCGCTTTAGTGGTTTTTGGCTTCCCATTTGCCAATAGTGATTAACATATGAAATATATTGTGCGTATATTGACGTGGTGTCACACAATGTTTATTTGTCCCTAAACGCAAAGCACTTACTGTAGTAAGCTATTAATACCAGAATCACAGTTTAAGTTGGCGAGGCATGAATAGTAATGTAGCCATAAACCCTCAGTGTATTCACTGTGCTTTGATCCAGATATTTAAACAGGAGCCACCTGCTGTTCTTTTATGTTGGACGTGTACTGTACACCAGCCTCTGGGTCTTTCTTAATTTTAACCTATTCATCATTTAAATGCTAAGAATGTATTCCCTCTGTGTTGTACTTCTTTTATGCACGTACACAACCCGTGATGAGATCACACCCGCAATACTTCTCTCGCAGTTTTCTTCCACGCCTATTTGATTTTCTTTCACTGATAGTGCAAACAACTGAAATAAGACATAAGCCCCCTGGAACTGTATCAGTAGAACTTAACAATGAAAGACGATTGCAGAACCCACTTAGGTCTGGTCTCAGGGAAGCTTCCTAAAGTGATGGGTAGTTTCTCTTCAGGATAAAATGTAAATTACTAACCAATAACATCAAAGCTTAGTTATAGCTATATAGTTCAGAGTGTTTTGTTTTTGTTTTTTGTTTTTTCAGACAACAGAAAGTCATGAAATATCATTGTTGCCATTTATTTTTTAAATGGATCAATGTCGTATTGGTCATGATGCTTACTGGAACATTGTTAAGATTACAATCTGTTTACTCTCAATTATATATTGTAAGGACCTAAATTAAACAAAACTATCCTTCAAACTAGAGTGACACATTCCCTCACTTAAGCCATCTTCTTTGAATAAACTGGTTGGTTCGATTGGTTCAATGTGGGCTCCGCATGCTGGCCACTGGAGTGATTTGTACCGTGTGAGACAGAGAAAGCTACTCCATGTAAGTAACATGCTACTGTTAAGCTAAGAGAGAACTTTTAAAATAAAATGGATGGAACTCACGCTCTAGAATATGCAGTCCAAGACAGCAAATCTCTAGACATAGATAAAATAATCATTTCATTTATCCCACAGTGGGGAAATTTGATGTCCATTTTTAGTAAATTAACTTACTGAGAGCAATTGGGATGGGCATCCAGAATTATCATATCACTTCCCTGCTGCCTGCTAGATATCATGACCTAGTCGTGACCCATGTATTTGTTGCTCTACAGGCACTGGAGAGACGCCAAATCTTGAAAGCATTGACTCCTACATGAAGAAGCTCCATAGCATTATTGTCAGTAACCCCCAAGAACATGAGAATCTCATCAACACTGTGAGAGATGTTGTCAACCGTCTGGACAGGTGAGAGTTGCTTCATTAGGATAGAGAAGGATTTTGAATACTTCAGTAGATGCTTATGAATTGCCATTATTGCTTAATGACTATTGATTGTCATTAACAAATATATTTCTCAGTCACGCCAACATTCCAAAACTTTACTGACAAACTAGTATAACTGACACAACAGCAGCATCTCATGGTTCATTTATTAGCTGTTCCTGTCTAAATGTTTTAGGTTTCTTAGATTTTTCTGTGAATGAACTTTGATCGTGTCTTTTGCTGTTGTTTGGCTTAGATAATTGGACCAAGTTCAACTGATGCGATGGACTGCGATTCACAGCGACATTAAGCTGATCAACGTTCCAGGTCTATGCCTTGCTCCACGGTGTCGAGTCTTCTTGTCAGTCTCTCATCCCATTTGAGTTTAATGCATCTTTTGTTATTCTGCTATGGTGATATAGGTGAAGGTGATGTAGCGTATCATATTTATTTATTATTTTTTACATTGTTTTTTTAAAAACTCTGTTCACACTTTATTACTGTAGCTGTAGTTGGTTTTATAAAGCAATGATATTATGGAACACGAAGCATTTCTTTATTATTGCTCTCTGTTCTGTCTTAACCATCCATTAATAGCAAATTCTTCCACAACAATATCTAAACCTTTATTAAACCTGTTGTCAGTGGGTGTTCATTTACCATATCCAAGAAATATCTAAGAGAGTTCTGTGTTTTTTTAAGCTCTGTTGGAGAAAAAGGTGCCATTCATTATTATTATTATTATTTTATTTTTTTTCTGTGTGAAGAAGTGTTTGTGTTGGCAATAAATGTATTTACATCAAGTGAGCAATGTTTTTTTTGGATGTGTTCATGACATGGCTATAAATTGTACACAATAGATGTAACTATCCTAGATTTCTAGCTACACATTTTTAAAGTCTCTCTCAACATGTATGTATTTTATACAGATATTTTAAATGGATGCTAGTGGTCACAGCAGCAACAACACTCATCAGTTTGTTGACATACACAAGCACGGGGACTGTGAAACCTTTCTACTGTTGTCTTGGCGGTATGCTTTCTGTTTCCACAGCCTCTGGTCTCTGGAGTCGAGGCTTCTTCAGGCACCTCTCTGTTTTGGCTGCACTTATCCTTCCATAAAATCTCAACCAAACCTTGTCTCTGCTGGACAGAGCCACCCACATAACGTGGCGCTACCACCACCGTGCTTCGCCAGAGGGATGGTATTGGCCAGGTAATGAGCAGTTTGCACTGCTTGGATTTCTGGCCAAAGATTTCAGTTTTTATCTCAAACTTGAGAATCATTCCCTGCAAGTATTCTGGCCTTAGTCACTTCACTGACCAATTTTCTTATTGTTTGGATGCACAGGTTAGTGGAGCAGCCAAGTCCAGGTTCCTAACTTCATCCAATTAGGTTACTGTACCCCTGGGTATACTCAAAAGCTCTAAATACCAGTACGCGGCCATGTGTCTTCCTGAACTCTGTCCAGTCCATTTATTTTCTACACCTGTTCAACTCAGATCAGAAACATTTCAAGCATAATTCAAGCAAACAGAAAGTGGCACAGTTTGGAGAGCCATAGTAAAGGGTTTGAATACAGGAAGTTTTGGGCTCTCAAGACTGCAGAAGTGTGTTTAAATTTGACATCACTGGTGATTAAGTCACCATAAAATGTGAAATCAAGGACGTGTTTAACAGCTAGTTTTATTTTAACTAAATTACATTTCAGTTTGTGAATTGTCACAATAGGAAGGGCAATTAACTTCAAAACGCCTTTAAGTTATTCTGCCCATTCTGTTCACAGTAATACTTCACTTAGTAATATCTAAGTCATTTAAGCAGCTCTCCTGAAATTAACCAGAATCTGGAGAAAGATACAAATCATATCGCACTCTGCAGTCACAGCCGTGTTGTATATGAGAGTTCAACCACCCATCGCCATATTAATCAACAGCTGAATGAGGAACAAAATGTCCATTGAAGGCTAGGCCATGGATCCTTTTCAGTCAGTTCTCTTCAGTTGGAAATTTATAATGAATGTTCCCATTTGCTGGACTGGGAGCTGGCCAGTTGGCTTGGATTTCGGCTATCAAGTTGCTAAGATAGCCCTCTATTTGTTTTTAGACTCCACATTATGAGCCCTTCCTGTTTCCATTCACTGATGCCCATTTCCTTTTTGCCAGCTGAGACTTCCTGTCCACAATGGCCGCATGTGTCATAGCGTTATATCCAGCATTGTTCCTAACACATGTTCTGTTCCCAGAGGAGTCTGCTTGTACAGCGAACTAATTGCTGCATGCTGTGATGCTGCAGTACGTGCAGACATGAAATTTATGTTGCAAAGGTTCATACAGCTAGCCTTTCCTATGCAACATGTTGAGGATATTTCAATTTAAATGTATTTATAAAAGTTGTATGCAAGCTTGTTTTGTGAGGAATATTATTCCATTTGGTTTTTTTTTCTTGTTCTAGCATAACTAAGAATCCACAGCCTAGCTAGCAGCTCATTAAGGCTGTACTTGTGCACGATGATGCTTCATGTTCACAGTGTTTACGTACAGGTTGCTAATTCATGTAGAATACTGTGTCAGCAACTTGATAGCTGATAGCTAACATATGCAAATTGGCACCATACACACAGTACATCCGAAGATGATGGAACGTCGTCACTTTATTTAGTCATAAACCAAAGTACTGAACTCATTAAAGCTTTGATCTAGTGACGATGTGTATATGCCACGTTGAACTGTCTCTACAGTGATTCTAACTCATCCAAAGTGAAATATGAACATGTATTCATTTGCTTTTATCTAAAAACCTGCAGTCAGGGTGTTCATATAAAATCAGTGGAACATGCTACATCATCTAGCAAACAAATGTCTGCAGCATTTTGTTCCAGTAAAGTTGATTTTAACATTTCTCTGTTCCCCAGTAAAAAGTCTGACCTGCTTGTGGAGCTAGATTAAAAACTTTGAGGTTATTAAGTTATTAAGAGTCCAGCCTGCGGGCACCATTGACATCCATTCATTCATGCACCCGTTTTCTGCCACTTAGCCTGAGGTGGGTCCTTTTCCCCAACCAGCTCATCCTAGGGATCCTGGATGATGCCAGATGAGATTTATAACCTCCAGGGTTTTTCCAGCATTCCCTCAAGTCATACCAAATGGATGTGCCCAGAAAACCTCCAGGAGACATCCTAAAGAGATTGCTGAATCACCTCCATGGCTCCCGCTACCACCCTCTAAGCCCACTTGGCCTGCAGGGTTGTAGCTTTGCCTTTAAGAACAGGCACTGCAATCAAGGAAAGCCAGGCTACATTGCCCTCCAGGGAACATCCCAGATATTTAAGTTTTGTACCATCGTACCTGCAATGGTACATTACTCTAAAAAGCAAAAAATATCCGCCTCATGTTAAGGTAAGAGAATCATCAAAGTTACTATGATTCATCCCCTTAGAGTTTTCTGACAGTTGTCACGATACTTCACTCTGGACAACTGTGGTTGACTTGCTGACATCCCCATTGTCATCTAAAAAAAAAAAGCACAGTACAAAGAAACCCAGGCTTTTGTGTGCGTTGGATGCGCTATGCTGCATAAACCTCATCCTGTGTAAACAAGCGAGCTGCTACCTGCATTATTAGAGTTGTTTACCTTTTACCTTCTGGGATCATCTTTTCACTTTCATGCGCTGCTCTGCGTGTGCAGGAGGACCCAAAGCTCATTTGTATAATGAGCTTAACCACAGTCAGCTTTTGCTTTGATGTTTGTCCAGAGCTGTAAAAATAACACAGGAGAGGGGGGAAAGGAATAAATGTTGAGCAGTAATGGTTCACACCTTGTTATCGCCTTGACTTCAGACGCTGACCTGTTTCACCCCATTCCAAGTGATCACACTTCCCTCTATGATGGCTCTCTTTCAGGTCATGACAGATTTGTTGGAACAGCTTCTTGACACACCATCGTCACACCCGAGCCTAACAAGAGAAAACACCCATGTTAATACAAACGCCCTCTTCCTCACGAGCGGGGTCATGTCTGCATCGTTGGCCGGCTTCCTGCCCTGGGAGTGGCGGGTGGACATTGGGAGAAAGGAGCCAACTCCAGCAGAGAGCCACACATCCTGGAGGACGGAGAGGAGGGAGGGAGTGACTCAGAGGAGAGAGGATGAGTCAGGCGTCATGTGCTGAATTGGCACTCCTGAATGGTTTCTGTTACCAGAATAGCACCGACTGTTATGGTGAAACTGGGCTACCTTTTGTCAGCCGGCTCTGGCAGGATCACATGGGCATATGAACATTTATGAAAATCACTGAAATCACCTAAAAAGAGAAGTGACAGAGATGATAGATACTGGCAGTGAGCTATAAAGTGTCATTGCTGATGTTGACTTAAGTTGGGATGGGAAGTGACTGTTTACTATGACTAAATGGGATAATAGTTTTTATTATTCACGTCCTGTTCAGATGATTTTAAATACTTAATACGGTATCATCTGGAGCTTCTCTGCGAACAGGCTCAAAGGAGAATCTGGTTCATTTTTTATGATGCTCTGATGATTTTCCTAATGGGACATCAAGTCACTTATTACAGTCAGAGGCAGAACAGCTTCTCTGCAGCTGGTGCCTTGGTCATCTGCTGGTCTGAGGTTAGAAAAACCCTGTCATCTGGAGGGTCTGGTTCTCAGTTGCTGATGCTGCGGTAGCAGATTCTCATTATGTCTGGAGGAGACTGGCTCTCATGAAAGTAAAGAAGACATGTGAAAAGAAACACAATAAGAGCACTGCATGTTGGTACAACTTCCCATAGGAGGAGTTTGAGATAACTCCTAGTTTGTTGCTGATGTGAGTCAGTCCAAACTTTACTGCATCTGTTCCAGCCGACCCTTACTCATGCCTTCCTGTCTCTGCTTCACTCTCCCTTATCTTTGTGACTGGACTCCAAACTGTGATGAATATCAGTATCTGTAGATAACGTACTGAAAAACATACTGAGTGGTGCATGGGACTCAAACTACACAAGATCCAGAACAATCAAATTTATAACAATAGGCTTCCTGCTCATTAATTCAGCCAGAGGAGGAGAACATTTCTCTAGGCAAGGCAAAAGAGGAAAATGAGAGTCATCCTTCCTCTTCCTTAATCCGTCATCGACTCCATCTCCCCCAGCTCTGGAAACTCCTTGGCCTCAGTGCCCTCGACCTGGGCAGCGAGGAGGAGGAAATAATGTCTGGAATGTGTAAAAAAAACTTAAATCATGTCAACCTCTGGCTCAGCTCCTTCTCCTCTCAAAGTGTGTTGCCTTCAGGTTCTCCTCAAAAACCCTTATATGCAAGTTCTCAGTATGAAGATGTTATGTTCTTATCCAGATGAACCTGTTGCTGAAAAACATTTTGGAACTCTTTGATCTACCTTTTACTCAATAAAATAAAAGACCAGAGTGACGGATGTAACAACTTTCAAACTGGTCTCACATTTCTGTGCAAAAATACCAGATGAATTTGATAATAACTCATGCCATCACAGTTTTATATCCTGACATAACAGTAACACTTTGGTGCTATGTGACCAAATTTGTAGGAAAGATGTTAATTCCCGTTTACTAAAGTTTGTTTCCATGTGCTCTTAACTTTTAGTTCTGACTTGGATATTTCCAAAGGAACCCAAATGCAGCAGGATGAGGGGATTTCCTTTTTTTTTTTTTTTTTTCCAGAGGTCATTATCCCTCCCGAGAAGCATTATGTCAGTGAAGGATTCAGTGACTGCACTCAACGCTTTTTAATTACGGTCACAGGCACAACAGTCACCGTGGCTTTGTGCTGCGACTCTTTGTTTTTTTTCTTCTAATATCTCTTGATATTAGCGCCTTTTTCAGACAAACAGGGGGTTTGAATTCTAATTAGAAGCCCTTGAAATGAATTTGTGCTTTGAAGGGTGGCATCGTGTCCTACCGTCAGTGAAGGGGGCTTTATAGGAATTAACAGAAAGAACACTGTAATATACCAATGTCACAACAACACTACAAGACTATCGTTGTTGCTGACATTTTCATTATATGCACACGTAGAAACTAATGTTTATGAAATTGAATATACATAACTGCAATAAATAAATTAGTGAAGCAGTTCCCTCTGATACATAAATAGGATGAAAAGAAGGAATTCAAGATTCAAGTTGTGTTGTCTTCCATAACATTTTTATTAACATACGTTAATAAAAATATACAGAGGTCTAAAATGGCATTGTGTACATATATTCATCGCAAAGATAATAACTAACTACTTCTACTAATATTACAACTACTACAACAGTACTTTTATAACTGAGACTGCGTGTGCTATAATATATATATACACACGTGGAATAACACAACACCAAATTCTTCTTCTTCTTCTTCTTTAGTTCATTCAATTGACTACAAAGGGTTTGCCAAAATAATAGAAACAAACGTCAGTACAACACAAGCCATTTTAATACTTTCTAAAAACCACAGCCCTTATTATGAAAACACAGTTATTTTAGACAAATGCTGACCTGCATAAGCTGAGCTCTAGCGCAGGGCCGTTATATTTAAATGTGTATACTGTATATTACACAGCAAATAACTTTTCAGTCACACACTCAGTTCGGCGTCCCTTGTAAATTGCGCGTCCACGCGGCGCTCTGGCCAGCCCAGTATCCCAGTGCGCTCGCTCCCGCGGCAGGCTGGTGGAAAAAACTGCAGCGGCTGTCGCCGGAGCCACGCAGAGAAGAGAAGAGGAGCCGTGTGCGGAAAAAAAATAAATCACTGACACTCGCAAGAGTTGCGCTACACACGCTCGGATTTTTCGTTTTTCCTGCCGAGGACGACGTTGTCAAACTCGGGATTTATGTCTGCCGAGAAGCCGTAGAGTCGACGGGGAGATACTCGGCGCCTGAAAGGTAAGGAAAAGTTAGCTAAAGGTTTCCCAAATTGAAAGTGTCTCACTTCAGCCACAAGTCTCGTCAGTTTCCCCTCGGCCGCCAAGTTGAGCAGTTTGTGTAGCGGGGGAATGTCGTGTCTTTGTGAATAAGCTAGCGGCTCCGTGTTGTTAGCGCTACATGTCACACTTCACGCAGCTCGAGGTCCGGGGATGTGGAGACAGCGGAGAAGTTTGCTATCCGTTGTCGGGCTACACCGGGCTGACTGGGAGCTAATCCCGGGCTGCGCGCTGACTCCGTAACGCTGCAAAGCAACTGCTGCCGCTGTCACAACTTGAAGGAGTGAGGGCTAAATAAAATACCGAGCCGCAGCACAGTTTGTTCACTAAATTGATGCTGCGCGTGTTTGCCTTAGCTCGAAACTTAACTTTAGCACACACCTGGTTTGGAGGCGAGCCCGCAACAGAACACAACTTGTCTGTGTTTACAAAATGGGTAAGGCGGCTCTGCTGGCCAAACAAGCAGCGGTTCGGGGACCACCAGGGGTCTTCCAGGGGGAGATGGCTTCATTTGAGAGACATGTCGCCCCCGTAAATGTTGATGTCATGTGCTAATGGACGGGGCTGAGTGGAGAGAGGGTGTCTCTCTATTCCCAGCATCGATCCTCCCATGCCTGCAGACATTGATTTAGACTATTATGTACACTCTATTGTCACCAAGGGACAGATGTGTTTAGTGTCTCTTAGTTTTTTACTCCATATTTGTTTGGAGGTGTAATTGCCCCCCCCACAACACTGTAAAAAGTGGTAGTGATGCATACTGTCTTTTCCTCCTTATTCATCTTGGTTATTAACACCAGGCTGACCCATTTTCCAAAGATAAATAAATAAATAAATCACATATTCACTCACTTGCCAGTTCATTAGATATTCTAGCAGATGTATTGTAATAGGTTGGTGCTGTGCTAAATCTTAGCTCCATGATGATTATGGTATACAACACCAAATTATTGTCACAATCTCATTTTAGTCAGTGGGCTATGGCTAAATAACAGAAACACTTTAGTATTTAATTCAATCCAGTTTAATGAACTACATCCTTCAGAACGAGCATACAGTTGAATTACCACCTGAAAAACTGGTGATGTGAAAAGCTCTCTGATGTGGTTTCAACACGAACTGAACAATATACAGTCATAATAACAGTCATGAAGGGACATTTAGAGGCAGGACTGTTGCAGTTGTTTTCAGTAGTGTACCTAATGAACAATGGCAAGTGAGGGTATTATTCCTATGGCAAGCCATTTGTGTATTTCTTATATTAGCTGCTGTTGTCTTCATCCCACAAATTTTTATTACAATGTAAGATGTGGTTTGAATACGACCTCTCTCTTACCCTGTAAATCAAAAGCCTAAAATTACAGCCGGCGGCACTGAATATTGCACAGTACCACACCACAGCACCACGTTTAATTTAAAAGAAAAAAAAAAATGACCTTGCCAATTATTTCCCCCATAACCAGAGATTGAGCATGAAGCCTCAGACATAGAAACAGAAATTAAATGTTAACGTGTGTCTGTCAAAAATGAGCAAATATGAGGTTGGAATAGAGTCGTTGTCATATTTTAACAGTGATTTTTGGGCCATTAGACATCTGTCGTCTCAGGTGCCTTCTTGACTGCTAATCCTTTTTTTCTCCCCTACTCCAAAATCGTACACACACGGATCAGACCCAGATCTGTCAGTGGACATCGGCGTGGAAGACTTTCAAGTACTTTGTGCTGAAATCTGCAGTTTTCTGC
Source organism: Planiliza haematocheilus (assembly GCA_005024645.1). Taxonomy (NCBI): domain Eukaryota; kingdom Metazoa; phylum Chordata; class Actinopteri; order Mugiliformes; family Mugilidae; genus Planiliza; species Planiliza haematocheilus. Next base: position 4,390,061 of record SRSE01000744.1, on the reverse strand, counting down.
ACTTTTATGCAAATAGAAATACAGAGTGTTTGTTTATTAGGCGAATGTATTTGAGAAAGTGAAACATTCTTTGGCTTCAGTGTCGCAAGTTCAGGCCAGTGAAAGTTGAAACACATTGCTGCTCTGGATAAATGAGCTCTTCTTTGTGCATTCATGTGGGACTGTTGTTGTTTGTTCTTGTTTTTACTTGCTCCCTTCCTCTTGTTTTCATTACAGCTGGTGAGTTGACAGTGTCAACAAAGGTGGGCGTCTGACATTGTTACTTCTTCACCTGCTTAAAGCAGTCGAGGGGGGAGGTTGAAATTTCAGATTCGCTTCCTGATAAGCGACCTGCGGATGCACGTCCTCGAAAATGTGTGGCACAAATATTTGTTGGATAATTTCCTGCATTCCTGAATTGTGGACATACCTGCCATTCTTTGTGGTGAGCAACAGGAAGATAGTGTTAAATGTGGCATTTCTGCTTCACAGCAAGGTTTTGTGATGCAAATCCTCGTGCGTTTGACTGATAAGGTCTGACAATCTGTATTGTTGCATGCTGAAATGAACAGAACGTCGCGTGACATTTGGCATTTTTTGGGAACGGTCAAAACATTTAATTTGCCTTTCATCATTCTATATGGCTGGATCTAAGCTACCACAGCGATGCATTAGGAGAGATGTGACATAAATTACCTTTGTGTTACTGCTGGATTTCATTGGCATGTTATATCTGTGCAGTAAGAGGTCAATAATCTTCGTGCTGCAAAATTAAAATAAATTCTCATTTACAATCTACACAGCTTCAGATGAACTGAGCATTGTTTATATTTCTTTTTTAATTAAGTGCATGTTTTCATTTCATTTTCATTTCATGTTAAATGTATGAACATATACCATCTTATCTTGGGCACCTGACATTTGCCATCAGGCTGCAATGCTTTAGTTTACCGTATCTGTTAAAGATGAGACAACTGCGTTGAAAATCTCAGCTGTGCGGGAACGCTTTAAAATGCAGAGTCAAAGGCAGAGTGCAGAATAAGCAATTTGAAACTGGAATACCATCCTGCAACACCACACATGAAAAGGACTCTGAATGTTGTAAATCATTCTCTCTTGCATTATTTGACATTGTAGGAAACTGAGACCAGCAGCAAGCATACTTGGCTAATGTCTGTTGTCCGGTCTTCATGAATTACATGTGTCAGTGAAACAGTAATAATATACATTGTAGGAATGTGCACTGCTAGGACACCTGCACATTAATAAAATCCTTAAAATGAATTAATAAAACCCAGAGATCTCCAATTGTGTTTGGCACAGCCCTCTTTAAACATTATTACTCTACATAGCACCTTGAAAGCACTTATGACATTCAGTTGTAATTATTGGCAGCAAAGTAGAAACATGATGTTTTAGATGTTTGTGTACACCGGGGGTTTTGGCTTTAATGCTTTTGTATATCTTTGCATGGAATTTTAGGACTAAGGTGTCCTGCTGCTTTTGAATATGTTTATTAAATTAAAGTATGTGTGACTACACGCTTTAATCTACTCCAGGGTTGTGAAATTACACAGCATCCTCCTACATTTACATGAATTCTACAAAGCTGTTCCTGAATTTAAAGTAGTAGAAAAAAGTCAACGTTTACAAATTTCCTCTCTCGACCTAAGGCTGCCATTTCGGTATACTGTATGTCACTGTATTATTCTTGTTTATATTTTCATCCAGTAAGACCAACAGAGATTTAGTCTGATTATTTGAGCGATTATACGATTAAAAGCAGCGCATGCTCGTCAAAACTGCTCCCGTAGTTGGGATTAATCAAAGCCGAAATTCAACATACAGTAAATACTAGGCAATTACCCAGCTGACAGAATGTATGTGTATATGCCTGGACTCTGAAAGAGATCTGTGATGGAAGTGTTATGTGACACTGTGACCCGTGGCCTCTCCCCCTTGGTCTGAACTAAGGCTTTGGCTAGGTAACAGGTGTGACCTGGAGGTTAGGGGGCATTAGAAGGAGTTCCAGTTGTTAGACAGTAGAATTGAAACTAGTTTTAAAATCCTATTACTGCAATTTTTAATACAGATTTATTTTTATCGTGCGCTAAATATTTTGAAATTCATCTTGTAAGTTTATTTTACAAATGGTAATTTTTTTATGTATGGAGTACTGTAGTCAACATCAGGTTTTAACATGTGCTATATAAATAAGCTAGATATTACTTGCCTCATTATGCCGACATACTTTTACTTAAGTAGCATGTGTAAAGCAAGATTTTTACATGAAATTAGTATTTTTACTGTGTTATTTAACTACTTATAGTTATTCATATTCATAGCCCACTTGACGTTGTTCCTGTACACATGTACGGACACCAGTTATATTTGATATTAACATCCTATCAGTATCCAAACAGTAAGTATGTTAAATAAAGCTGTGTATTCCTCAGCCAAGTAAGCCAGACTAAAGCTACAGGTAGTTGCAGTAAAGTTTGCTTGTCAGTGGCTAAAAAGGCAGCACTGCGTTTATCACATTTTAATCACTTTTTACAAGCACTTCATACTTATGTAAATTGAACAAAAACTTTGCTGCTAAGATTTCTGTCATTTGATTCAAAGCCTGGTCCTACCTAAGCAACAGGTTTGTGAAAAACATCATGTCTTAATATTGGTTTTGTTTCTCCAAGTTGAGAACTTCAGCTGCACAAAGTTCAATCCTACTACATTATTTCCAAATGTCACACTCTTTGTGATGAACAACATTGTTCCCCTTTAACTCCAACAGGCATCTGGTCATGTTGTCGTCCCTTAGACAAAACACACACAGGTTTTAGAAGGTCAGTGGAGCCTGATAAAGTGCAGTTTGGGCTGGAAGCCATCTCAAAAAACATCAGCTCTGTCTGTAATCGTGGCAAAACAGGTGCCCAGTTGCTTTTTGTTTTAGGACTTGATATAATTTGTGCTGGCATCTTCAGGTCATGGCTTATACTAGGCACATTTTACAGCTATCAGGCAATAACATTGCACCTACAAAAAGTCAGTTTAATGTCATCTGAGTCATGCAGGTGGGTAGATGTCAGAACAAATTAAAGCAGTACACTGGACCTCCTCTAGTCCAGTGGACTGCAAAAACATCCTGTAGATTCTTATAACTTTTGATTGACGACATTTTTTAGTACATATATATGCTTTCATCAAGCACTTTCGTTTTTCACATTTCACATTTATTCCATGTGACAAAACATCAGATTCGTGAGTCTCTAGTTGGTTAAGGAGCAGATTAAAGCAACACTTCGATCTTGTATCAAGCCAGCAGGCAGCTTCTCTCATCTAAGATCTGTGAGATTCCATTTCTCCGTTTTTGAGATTTCATACTGATGTGCTAGTAGTACTTATTGACAAACATGGATTCAACAAGTAAAGCTGGACAGGGGCTTTTATAAATCTGGCAAAAATTTGTTCCTATACTATGCATATTATTAAAGAACCAGCAAAATCTGAGCTATCATGTAGAAGCTCATTTGCACATTTTTTGTTTACTGTGTCAGCTTGTATTTTCTGTTGCTATTTCATTTATTCATTGTTAAAATGTTCCTGTTTAACCTTTAAAGGCATGTTGACTTTGTAAACATTAGTGATTATCAGAGAAACTGAAGGCTGCAGCTTGGTGGATAAGTAGTGAGCTGAGTGCTGACCTTGAAAATGTAAGTCTAATGAGCTGATAGCTGAGTTGAAGTTATTATTTAGCAGTGGTGCATATGAAACTATGGATCAGTAGTTTGCAGTAAATATGTTCGTATATGTCCTATTTTATTCACCTAAGTAATGCGTGGTAGCTGCTTAAGTTTGTTACATTTTTTCCTGATGCAGTATTCCAGTTAGCCTCTGTGCTACATTTGTGTTCAGATGCATACAAATGAGGACTAGGAGCATGGGTTATGACTCTAATGACTTTGCTGTATCTAAAAGCTGTCAAACTTTGTCCTTTCACCAAGTGTGTGATTTGGAAGTATGTCTCTTCCTCGCAGGCCACGAGTTCAGCTATTCAGCCTATTGCAATTGACTTAATGGGCTAAAGCCGCTGGACGCTGTGAATTAATGATGTCGAATATTCTCCTTCTGAACTTTATAGTGGGTGGGGGTTAGACTCGTAGCATCATCATCATCATCATCATCCTGTGGGGTCCATAAAGCAAAATGGCCAAACCAGGACCCTAACGTAAGGCCCTTTTATTGTTGATGTCTTCCAGACCCCTCACCTGTCTCTGTGCTTGTAAAAAGCCCCAACATGCCTTGTTAATGTCTACTTAATAGCTGACTGATGTGGATCAAGTCACAGGTTACATTAGCTGTTGCTTTCAGTGAAAAACCTAAGGGAAGCTAACATAGCAGCATAGAACATGAATGCTATACCAATTTTCACATTGAATGACCAGAAGTTGAACTTCTGTCTCAAACCACTCAAGGATTTCATGCTGGCTTGGAGACCATCCTCAAAACCCTCGCCAACATTCACTGAGTTTGAATATTTCTGATGTGAAAATAGTGTGTTTTGGCCAAAGACAAACTCGGCTCCCTCATTTTATCGAGACTTGTCATAACCATATTAAATACTAGAGCCTTGACAAATTTGTGTTGCTTGTGCTTGGCTGTTCACACACTGTGTATGCACTCTGGCCTCAAGTAGACTCTCTGACCCTGAAACCAAAGGCTTCATCTGACGGGTCTTTTCCAGCTATGCTACATTCCAGGCTTGATATGTTCTGCTATTTCTCAGGCTCCCACCAACTAACAGAGCAGTAGACTGAATAATAAGTGATGCTGTGGCTGTAGCCTTTAACAGACTTTATGGATCCCAAGGGAATTTTGCTTTTAACAACACTAAAGAGTTCTTTCTTTTTAAAGAATGCAGCAATGGGGAGCTTGACTAGCTTTTTATAAATATGTCTCCTACAGAGTGTAACATACAGAGAGATTTTCTTTTGGGTTTTGGTGACATTAACAAGCTGTGTCAGTCAGACAAATTGAATCGTCTTACATAGACATTGTTACCGTCGTGCTCATTGATACTACTCTGATAAAGACTAAATTGCATGTATCCATACAGTTAATGGGCATAATACATTCATTATGCTCATTAACTATGAAGAGTTGTATCAGTGCTAATTGTTACTAAGAAGTTTGTAAGAATTAGTATGTCTAGGCAGTTTGTTAGCCTCTGTCTGATAAAACAATTAGTCCCTGGCAAGGTTGAACTAATAAAACCTCCTTTGAATGCCCTTGTACACTTTGTTCTGCATATACTCATTCAGCAAAAAGCATCTGCATCAACAACACTTTTGCTAAATATCATGTTTCCTTTTAACAGTTAGTATAAAGTTACATCGTTGTGACACAGGGCTGAAGCAGCTCCTGTGTGGACTGAAACTGGATCAGCAACTAGCTTGTAATTCAAGATGGGTCACAGTCAATGGTTTCTTACACTGGTGACAAAATTTCACAGTTTATTAGACTGATCATCAAAACCACTCAGCCCTGATCTAAACGGTATTCTTCCATATTTAAAGTTGCCAATTATTGTTGAATAATTGCATTCACATTGACAAGTATGGCTATGTGACGTATGCTTGATGTCAGAAAGTGTGTGTGTGTGTGTGTGTGAAAGTGGTTGCCATGTTATATTATGATCACTATATGGGGAAGAATCACCAATAAATTATCAAACTTGTAAAAATGGCAACCGAATAAGGAAGTTTCACTTTACAGTTGTAGGATAGAAGTCATCAGTATATTGTGTTATTGTTTATTGGGCTATGTTGCAGTGTGTGATGGTTATAGTGCAAAATGCATTTACTCGAATTAGCCTGGTAGATCAGCTCGTCAAATGTTGCTATAGTCATTTCCTGTGAGTGCAGAACCGGCTATGTACAGCTTGAAACGACTCTTCCATGCTGAAATCTATACAAATACTTACTCAGTGAAACCACATGGAAGCATCCAAAATGACAAACCCGGGATCATTATCCTAATATTTTCATGCACTGGTGGATATTTGTCCCAAAACAACAAGGCATGCTTAATGTATTTTTTTTTATTTCTGACATTTAATATTTTGCTCTAAAACTGATGTTTCAAGAGGATAATCTATTCTTCCATAATCACCATAAAATGTGGGACAAGTGTCTGAATATAAGTAAAATCTGAATTAAAAAATCTCCTTTGGCGTTTGGAAATCCTACTTCCAAAAACCTCATCATGAGAACCGACACAGCTCTCAGCCTGAGGCAGGAATAGAAGATGGCCAAAAAAGAGCTAACAATATGTGGTGTGAGATCAACATCCCCCAGATGAATCCAGTCTCTAGTTTCATTTTGAAGCATGCTGCCTTCAGGCTTCATCCCACAGTTCTGCATATCTGGTGATTAAATCTGGGTGTGGGTGGACATTAGGGCTGGGAATCTCAGGCAGTCTAACAATTTGATTATGATTCTTGGAGTCACAACTCAATCCAAACAGTATTCTGAATTCATAGTGGATTTTTGACTCAATTCAAAGAAATAGGGACTCTAAATAGTTTGGCTTTGTACTCCATTCACTGTGTGCCAAACCGACTCCTCTCCTTTCCTTACTAAGCTGCAAGTAAAACATAACGGTTATATGGTATGCAGTTCATTCCTATTTTAAGTTATTTTTTGGAATTTAAAGCCGTCATCTTTTTTGAGAGAAGAAAGGTCATTGCTTAGCAAAGTCTATCATCGGCTCATTAAAATCACAAAGTTGTTACACTGTAGAGATCAACATAAGATGATCTACAAAATAAAGTATGCCGTTTGTGCTGCGCTGTGCCCTTTCCGTTGGTCAGCATAACATTAGTAAGTAATGTCGTCACAGAAATCAATTTTTAGCATTTGCAAATCACTATTAATTACAAATACATTACATAACATAACATGTAGTTTTAATATTACAATGAAAGTGCTTTTGAACACACACCTCCATATGTACACTTTACATTGCAATACTATCTCTGTGGATCAGCTAAAAAATATCCCAATGCATCAACAGTGTTTCTCAGCTTTGCTTTTGATCTAGGAGAGTGTTGGCATCAGTCCGGCCTTGTGACTACTGCTCTAGGGGATTCGCTCTGACAGAAAGTCTGACTTTCTGACTTTTGCACTGGACAAATGTTAGCGAATGGGGAAGCAGAAACTCTCATGCATCACTCTCCATTTTTGTGCTTGTGCTTCAGTTTTTTTCTGTCTTTAAAAGTGTTACATGATCTCTAAATTTAACTGCCTTGATACTGAACTCCATATAAGGAATGATAATCTCCTCTTGCAGGATCAATCTGTGGTGATGTATCTGCGCAAGTATTTGTTTGTGTTAGGACAAAGCCTCCCTGAGTGGCTGCAGCTACAGCAATGCCAAAACAATTCTGGCCAACTGAAATGTGTTAAGAGCACTGCTGGCTAAGTTTTAACCTCGCTAACTCTCCTGGACTCACCCTGCATCTTAAAATAACTTGCTACGTGTTGTGCTGAAATCTCTCAGACATACCTTGCTGCTGTTGGACTTGTTTACCATAGCGGTGAACATGAGCTGTTCCTGCTGTTGGACATTACAAGCCTGAATAAGGGCTACTTGCATACGTGCCTCAGGACTATCTTACACTTTATATGGATGCACCAGTGGACGAGGTAGGATTTTGGAGTGGGTAGGTTTGTTCGTACATGACGTTTTGTGCTGAAATGTCTTTGATTTTGCAGAATGTTCTTATTGCATGAATGTTCTCTTTAAATTCTAGTCTCATAAATTTCTAATGAGATGGATGGAGGCGTTGGGTGTGGTGCCTCGCTGCAAATTCACACTTGATAATGGCTCTTCCTGACATTGCAAAAACAATAAAAAATAAAAAAAGTCCCCCACTATTCTGGATTCTTAACTAGGTCACCATGACTCATTTATTTCCGTCTAAATGTAAATTTCTTTCCTTTAAAGTAAGATCTCTTACTGTAATCTTGTTAATCTTAATGATTAATCCGGGCAACTTTAATACGTGTGTAGCTTCAGTTTGGGATCTTGTAGATGAATTTGGAGGCCAGGTCAACACCTTGTGCTGTTTTTCATGTTTTTGGGGTTGCTCCTAAGCAGTTTTTGTGTGTGTCTGTGTCAGGCTGCATCCTGTTGGGGATGGCTGCTGCCAGCAAGGAGTGTCATTGCTATGAGGTGGCGGTGGTGGGGGTGCCTGGTCTGGTCTGGTCTAGGTCAGTGCTACATGTCTAAGAAACATCCACATGAATACAAGGTTCAAAGGTTTCCCAGCAGAACAATGTATTATCACAAGCTGGTCAATGTTATTTACTTCTCCTGTCTCATAATGTTATGCCTGATCGGTGTATAGTACAGTGTTGGAAACACCTTGGTAAAGTACTTGATTGCCAGTAAGTCTGTGTTTCTGTTATTTGTTTTTTTTGAGTGTTATGAAAATTCCACCCATTGTTGGATTGAACTGAAATTGTTCAAGCCCATAAATACAATTTGTTCATCACAGTATACACAGTTGACAGATTAATGGACACGCTAAGCTAGAACTAATGTAGTCTAATACAACAGTCCTGCCATATGGTATGTTTATGAAGGTCATAATGTTCAGTTTTTTGTGAGTATTGTTCATTTTAGATGTGGTGCAGATTTATTATATTGCATTGTTCTCACAAAAGCTATTATTTTGTCCAACCTATTTGTATAAATGAGAGTGGGCTAAACGGAAAGACTTCTCTGTTTAATGGATTCCAGTTCAATAGCTTTCAACGTATAGCAGGACTCTATAGGATTAATATCTTGCAATAATTGGAGAAACTTTGGGCATGAAAGCTTGAAGTATAGTTTAGAAAAGGTTTTGCAGAAATGAAACTAACTTTGAGACAGTTTTAGTTGTCCCTCTTCTCATCTGCATCACACTTTCTTCAGTGTTTTTTAAATTTGTCACTGTTCTCTACTTTGTTTTCCACATTTAAAAGCTTGTAAATGGTGAGCTCTAGTTTAAAACTAATATAACCTCTAATAAAAAGCTGGGATCCTGGAGGTGGAGACATTTGCTCTTATCCTGTCCGTTACTTTTTGTACAGGATAATTTGTACAGTTTAATTCTATGTTTTATTTAGAAAGTTATTGTTGGACCTCTCTGCCTATGACTGACCAGCACAGAGTATGCTGACAGGATGGATGGCACTGTGTTGTGTGGCTGCAAATGCTGAATAGTGCTGAACTTGTGAAGAAAGAGAAAATAATATTTGCAAAGATTACATTTTTCAAACAAATCATGTTGCAAACCTTCACAATTTAATTGCAGTCTTGCAAAACTATCAGTTTTAGACTTGTACCATTCAAACTCGGTTTCGTTTTTTTTTCTACTTTTGGATTATAGAATGAACATTAATCCAACAAGATTAGACTGTATTAGACTGCATTATATTTGGGTTATTGTGTCAAAAAAAAATAGCAACTGCCTAAAGCTGGGCTCAGACTTCAGAAGTTTTTAAATCCCACCTGATTTTGGAATCAGGTTCTATCACAAGTCTGTTCAGGAAAGAAAAATATATTCTAATCTTCTTTGTATCTCAAATGTGCACATACTACAGGATTTAAAAATAATGGTTATTTAAATTGTTATACCACATCAGGGAACATTTAATGCACCACACCGCATGATCTCACAGGAAGCTGATGTTAACAGAATACACTGTGGTGTAAGAACTTGTAACTTCACTCTACTTTGTAACCCAGCAAAGGGTGTTAAAATGAGGGATATCCAATGAGAGATGCTTTGTAGGGATGCATTGAATATTCAGACGCCGAAAATGACCCAAAAGTGCATTTTCGGTTTTCGGCCGAAATACTTTTATCACCGAAACAAGGAAGTTGTGCTTACGCAAGCAACAACCGCAACCAGCACATGCATGTCTGCTGTGTGGACGTATTTCAATATATAAAGTATTATATACTTTATGTAACGATTTGCATTTAATATATCACGTCGTCTTCATTTTTAGTTTTCTCAGAAGTGAGAAGAGACATTATGTCTGGATTGAATAGAACTGAAAGCAGCTCAAAAGTTGCAGCAGAAACAAGACCTTTATCGGCCAAGAGGAGAACAGTCGTATCTTATAGTATGTTTCAACTCGCATTCCAAGGTGGTTAAGACATTATGCGCCGTTCACGTTGAAAATGCCCCCCAGCATTCACCACCTCACCATTTGTAAACAAACATCCGCAGATTGACCTTCCCTGACACAGCAACACTCATTTTCCACAAATAATCCTGTTGGTGCTGCTCAAATTAAATTTGCAGACTCACCCCATTTCCATGTCACCCAGCTGAGCGAGGCCACATCTCAAATTACCTGTTTAACACACAGATCCTCCTTTCACTCTCTGTCACACACAGTGCTTCCATGCTGTGATCTCATTAGCAATAATAGTGCCATGCTTGTTGTTTGGTGCAGTGACATGATCTGGATCACATGAAGATCGAAATGGCAAGAAAACAAACACTCCCATTCCTCCAGACCCTGGCCCACACCCCGGCCCATACCACAGCTATATCAGTGTTGGCAGGCTCACGGGGGCTCCTGGCTAAATGTCCGTCGGAGGTTAGACAAGTGTGACGCGTCTGTCTGAGAATGGTGTGAAAGAAAGCATGTAGCACTTTGAGGAAAGAAGAAATGGTAGTCCTTATTTAGATAAGAGGAGCACATTTGTGGACTTTGTTTTTGACTGTTTGTGAGACTTGAGCATGTGACAGCAGGTGGGTGTCCTGCCTAGATATTGGCATTCAGCCACTAGATTTGGGACATGGAAGGGAGAAGAAGAAGAAGAAGAAAAAGAAGAAGAGGAGGATTTGGGAGAGCTATGATCCAGAGGACTGTTGACTGACAGGAACAGAGGCTGGTGCACAAGCTAGCCAATGAGCATGAGACTGGCAAACACGATACAGCACAACAAGCTCCATTATTTAGACTATTTTATATGTGGGACAGCATATTTTAAGATCAGTGGAGTTGAAATAGGACGTTCAAACATAAGAAATGGTTTCTCCCTCGGTTCTCTCGTGTTTTAATCCACATTATGGAGATGTTTCAGTTGAAATGTTCAAAGTGTTCGTTTTCTTTGCTGAAGTTGAGATAAGCTATAAATATAGAACAAATACGTACTCTGGCATGCATAGCCGTCCCTCATGCCAGCCCATCTTCCTCCCACAGGGCGAGTATTAGAGTAACACCTGCACCGACACGTGATGGGGAGGCTGCAAACATCACAGGAAACCCTTTCTCTGATTGTTTGTTTTTTTAGCAACAGAACAAGCTAAGCGTCTCCTTTGAGGTGGAAAGAGCACTCGAGAGGACTAAACACCCTCAGCTTATGTAATCATTTCTGTTTAATGTGCCATTGAAAATGTGAAACGGGTGTTTGTGAAGTGTAATAAGAGAGTGAGCTAAGAGGTTACAGAGTAATGAGACGTCTCTTCCTTGTTTCTTCCTCATTGGGGACATTGTGAAACTTTCCAACTAGTTTATCAAGATCAGTGTTTGAGATTTAGATTGGTCACACTTGACAGTGTTTGGCCAGTATCCTAAGGTATCGCTGCCAATTTCCTGCATCAATTTGATTCCTGATTCACAAGCTTCCAAGGCGATGTAATTGAATTCGGTGTTGATTCATTTAGATATTTCAGTTTTCAAGCAATTTGCTTAGATATGAAAAAGATTGTTATCGTTGGTTTCAGAGATTTGTGGTGTTTCCCCTACATTTTACTCTAGTTGGCATGTCTTGCACATCACTTTGCTTTTGACCAACTCATCTCTCAGGGTTGTAACTTCTGTCCTGTTTTGCTCTCCCTCACGGGTCCTGGCATGCATCATTGCAGTGACAGTTCTAATGATGTGATGCAGGAAAAGGCATATCTTCATTTTTATTTAAACCCTGTCTACCTGCCTGTCTTAAATTGATTGACCGATTGATTGATTTTGGACTAGACACTTTCTGCAAGAACCAGTGTATTGACTTGGGCATACTGCACTAGGGATGTCCTAATCAAGTTTTTTTGTATATATTAAGTATTGGCTAATCCAAGTCCCTATCTGAATAAACAATATGTCCTTCCCTGGAAATTGATTAAGGATTTTTCTTATCTGTATTGTATTCTTGCTAGATCATGTATGTACCGTGCCACTGTATTAAGTACATTAAAAAGCGCTGTCATAGCTGATAGTAGCCCATACCTTGTCTTCAGAAGGCCTGCGTTCTGTACTACAGAGAAGGCCTGGTCTAACACTGAAACTGTTTTTGTTTTGCCGTTGTCTCCAGGAAGCTTTTCTCTTTATTTAAACTCGGAGCTCAGTGTTTGTTGTTGTTTCAGTGTAACCTTTGCCTCAGTATACCCAGCGTATTCTGTTTTTATTTTTTCAAAATAACACAGTGACAATTTACAAATTTGTGTCTGACTTCATTTTAAATAAAATACTTCCACACAGCAGATATGTTAAGTCACGTGGTTCCTCTTCTTCTTTGATTTTTGGCATCTTTGACGGCAGGCATCGAAGGGAAATAAGATGTTTTGATGCTAAAGGGAAGTGATTTTTCTTGATGGCAGACCTAAAATAAATAACTACAAAAGCTCGGGATTGGCAGAAGCCCGATACCAATCCAATCCGATCATTTAAAAACATGACTTGATGGGTCCGATAGAGATCAGGACATACCTACTGTATATTAATGTGGGTATGGTCCAGCAAGTTCAATTGTGCATGAAGGGAATAGATTCTTCTATCCAATATCCTCCATTCTCCAACTCTCCTTTTAATAGAAACCCATATCAGCTAGTGAAGTCAGACATGTTCATTTACTTTGACTGCATAAGCAGGAATTAGGCTGAGTGTGGAAGAAGCATGACAGAAAGGAGAACATGTGTATTAATCTAACTTTCATCATGAAGAGCTTTAATTAAACAGATTAGTCATAGTTAGTTCACAGCTTCAGGGGATATAAAGACTAATAACAGGCAGAGCAAAGCTGTCAAACACAGAATGAGGTCAGCACATGGACTGTATGTCTTAGGGTGTGAATTTGTAGTTTGTGTAGTATGACCAAAAGCTTTGTGGTTGCACAGTCAGTGTTTGGTGTCGTTCTATATGAGGAACCACTGTACTATATATACATTATGCATTTTAACCAAATGCATCGCACTCCTCTGCAAAAACACAACAAATAGTAACAGAATCTAGTGGCTTAAGTTCAAAATATAAATATTACTGGTAGGATGTTTTCATTTAATAAAACAGGGAAGTCTAACCAGCGTGAGTGAGACATGAAAGAGTAACATACTTGAGTGTTTAATTGCTCGGCAGTGGGCTGCTGTGTTTGGATTGTACATTCCTCACAGTGCACATTTCAATTGGATTTCACCCAATGCTCTATTTGATTTGCTCACCGTCACAAGGTTCACACCTGAATCCGTTCTGGTAGTCAGTTCAACTCCCCCAGAAGCCACTTCTTGTCATTTTGAGGTTTTATCATTGTATATCTGCATGTACTTTTTATGTCCTTTCTATTATTGACACAAATTCAAACCCCTTTTTTATTTTTTTATGCACGGAATAGAAATTACATTCAGAGTTGTCAAGATGTTGAAATGGTGGTGTGTGAGTAGCTCATGTTTGAGATATGAGTCCCTCTAAATAGATTTTTGTAAATTCTGACAAATTTGGTAGAGCGTTCTTTTATCACCATGATCCCTCTGTTCCCTCTAGACTATGTTGGTGGGTCTGTTTTACTGTTTTACTTTCAATTCCGTTTAAGTATTCTCTGACTACAACACACTTCAGGGTAGAAATAAAGTAAATAAAATCATTGTGCTCTTGCAGATGTTAATAGGCTTCCCCAGGGTTTTCCGGCTTGATCCTGAGTGATGTCTTTACACCACCCTACTGAGTTTAAGTCACTTTATGTTTTATCTGGCTTGCTGCAAGTGGAGACAGTTTTAATGGTCACTCTGTGTTTTCCTGTCAAAACCAGCTCTGTTTTCTTTGTACCAGCTGAAGTTTCTCGAGCTCGGTGAGTCTGCCGATCTGTAATTAGTGCCAACCATAAACAACCGGAATCCCGCTGAGCGCTGCCACGGGTGGCTGCCCTCACCACGACAATCTGGAGTTTCCCTTTTGTCCTCGGTCATGTCAGATGTAGAGCCAGCTGCCCACCCTGGGAGCTGAACAGAGGGCCTACAGTACAACTTCAGGAGAAAAGTAAGTTAGTGAGTTAGAGCAACATAAATGGAGAAGATGTATAAATACTACTGAGGGGAGAAATAGGAATCACATCTTGTAAAGACTTGATTTTTAAAAGGGCTCTTGTTAAGTAACATGTCTCCAGGGGACGTCAGACTCCTTTTCTGTTTGAAACATATTTAGATGTAGTGTCTGGTGCCATCTAAATGTGATGCAAGACTTTGGCTCTTGGATCGGATCTGATGCTTTTTCTGCCCTGGCTCCAACGTGCACAGTAGTGACATCATATTCAGTGTACTCTTGGGTAGCTCTTCATTCCAGTCATTTGTTTAGCTGTTTGGATTATATGCAGTGTCTTTCCCATATATCTACTTAGTCGCTTGCAAGAGCCCACTTAATCTGAAAGATGCTTGAGTCATGACATAATCCTTTTATCACAGAAACCAAGTGACTTTATTTTTTTTTGCATATTTTGGGATGATAGATCTGGTATTGAACTCACAATTACTTGGAATACATTAACAGACTCATTTTTGGATATTTTAGAAAGTAGATTTGAGCTCCGAAACTTTTCCCTCATTGTCTGAAGTATCGAACTTTCCAGACTTGTGTAAAGGTCATGGTGAACTTGTTGTTGTCTTGGGAACAGCGTCTTGGCCTGAAGACATGCTCCATGGACCATTGCAAACAGTCAGCAGCCCCTCCTGTGGCTTCCCAGCCTACTTAGCCTCGGCCCATGCCTTACAGGGACAAACATCTGTGCACTTCGCAAAGAAAGCAGAATGTCTTAGTGAACGTGAAGGACTGCACTGTTTCTATTCTTGTGTTTTGGTCTGCAAAGTTTATTTGCATAAAACTTTGTGCCGTGTCCAAAAGCAGTTCTTAATAGTTACAAGCTTAGAAGCAGGAATAGCTGTACTGTATATTCCTTCAAATCAAAAATACTTTACAAAGGCCTGTCTCGCCTGAACAGGACTGTAGTAAGCTAGCATGTCAGTGTCAGTGTCTTTGAAACATGAAATCTAGCCAAGTATGATAATGTCACATGTGGTTTGGGGGCTAGAATCATGAAAAGCCTTTGATTCAGGTTCTGTTGAGCTTGGCACTTTTCCTTCCCATAGGGATCTGTCTTGGCTTGAGTTGAAGATCAAAGTCCCATTGCACATGCATGTTGTCCAACATTCACGCCAGAACCTTTAAAATCTTACATGCTCAGCTACAGCGTCTTGACAGGTCGACTCACACTTTTGGTTTTGGTTTAAGGATGATCGCTTCCTTAAATTTATGCGCGATAGACGTCCATCATGGCATCATAATGGGAGCTTGTAAATCGGGAATGCCTGTGGAGCCATTATAATAAAGGCACGGCTCAAGGAGTGGGTGCACACTGCAGCGGTGCTGTTGGGAAGCAATAAAACAGGCTTCTTCACAGTAGCAGTAGCTTGGTGCGCTCCGCTCTGTATCTGTCCTGATTATTATTGCTTAACTGCCATAAAGAGACACATGGAGCTGTTTAGCTATCTGCCTACATAAATATACTGCCCTGCACTGCCAATTAGGGCTAGAGGAAGGAAGTGGTCAAGGCTAAATCTGGATGTACAGGGGAGCCTAGGGAGAACTGGCCTGACTCTGCTCATATTTATTAAAATTATAATTAAAAATGTGGAGCATTTTAGACTTTCAGTTAAATTGATAGTCACTTTGGTGTCTTAGTCTCTTGGTTTCTCTTGTGAATGATCTTATCTGCCTCCCTTAGGAAGAATAAAAAACTACTATTACACTAACCATTACAATTCTCTATTGAAATGTTTGATGAGCTTAGTAACTCACAGATGAAGATATGCAGACATAAAACATTACATTTGTTCAATTTTGACATTCTTTGGTTGAATGCCCAAAGATGTGATCAGATGTAAAAGATGTAATCTCTTTAGACTGTTGATTAGAGTGAGTTTACTTTTACAAATGTTTCATAAAGCTGAGAAAATACTCACTAATTGAAATGATAGTCCACATCCTGCTATACATATTTACCGAATACATGTGGGTACACACTCAAATATTGACCTGTGCACAACAGTCACACCTGCATGTGGTCTCACAGCCGGACCCTGCTCACCTCCCCCCATCCGGTGGGAGCCAATATTAGTGTTGGATTAAACATTAAAAGCCGAGTCATGTTTAGCAAGTGGACCCTCTTGAAACAAAAAATAAAAAAGCCCTCAGTGTAAACAGACTCCCCACCTCTAAGCCCTTGGCTCTAATAGTTTAGAGGCACTAGTTGTGCTCAACACTAACAATTCCATATATAGCTTGGTTTCTTGCCTGAGTGGACTACAGTATAAGAGGGTGAAGCCAGAATGCCATGCCTGCAGGGATGAATTTAGGGCAGGGGTGTGGTTCATGTCTAATTTCTGTTGACTCATGGCTTTTAAGGCGATTGGGACGTGACAGTGTTAAGGAGAAAGAGTTTGGAATAGCTCGTTAGACTATTGGTATTATCGGTGAACACTGGATTTGGGGCTGGGCGATGTGATTGTGAAGATTACTTTCATCACATCAATACGCAGCAGTGTTTTTGTCAGACGTATTCTCAGCTCTGTGCCTTGTATACAACAAAAAATCCTTTTATTTATTAAAGACGAGTTGTTCTCTTGGATCTTGGATTATGTGCTCATGCAGTTTATTACATTGAGCTGTGTTGGATTAAGTCCTACCTTCTCCTAAAGGTCAATTCATGTTTTCCATGTCGGTGTGCATGGGCCCATGTGGCGGTCAATGTTTTAATTACAATTTAGAATCACATCATCAAACACAAGGAGGGTTCTCAAAGGCTGGCGTCATTGCACGTTTTGGTTGCATGATCTTCACAGCAGAGTATAGCGGCCAGTTACAGATTGGTCTGTAAGGCAGCTCCAATTATTGTGTCGAGCTCTATGAAGTCATTTGCCCCTCTGTTCTAAGCACGGTGGGCATAGCTAGCCCAGGATTTCCGGACAATTTACGACAATTTCCCACCAAGAGATTAACATTTATAAAGGTGTGGCTAACTGTAAATTTCCCCCCTTCTCTTCAAAACAAACTGTTTGCTAGCACATATGTGCAAGGTCAGATGATTGTTGAGGGCAGGTCATCTGATGCAGCACTTCATCACTCAACTTCTCAGTCCAATGGCCCTTACACGGCCCTTTGTAGAAAATGGTAAATGTATAGACAGACTATTTCATGAGAAGGTGTGTCCAAACATTTGACTAGTACTGCATGTAGATTGAATAGGTCTTTATGTTGACATTGTCTGTGTCAGTTTATTTATGCAATCTCTGAAGTGATAATTCATTGGAATATGATGTTGACATATTCTCTCTTGTTTCTTGCTTCATTTGTCTGCAGGAAAATTAGCTGCAGCCTTAGGATGCCCAGTGGCTTTGGATGAATCAACAAGCACAGGTGCTCTCAGCCACAGAATACTGAAGGCAACAGGGATCCACATAGCCTAGCCAGTAAGTCAGGACTTCTGTTGTTGTCTGTCTGGGTTGCACAATTAATCATATTAGAACTGTTGTTGCCCTCTGCTATAAGCTCTCCTTCTATGTGACAACAATTGTCAGTTAGTGTCAGTTGCCGTTGTGGGCATGTAAAGGCCATTGAGACATGTGTAATGTTGGGCTGTACAAATGACAACACCACAGAGTAACATAACGGCAAGATACGAGTGCCTGAAACATTCCCACAACAAGGCTGACTGTTAAAACGGCCAAACTTGACTAAAAGAAAATCATCATCTTCTGACTGATTCTCCAGAGAGAGACTAGTGTTCATGTGTTTTTCATTCTTATACCTCTGACTTGACATATGTTTGGGGTAGACTTAGTTTGTTACACAAAGGGTTAGTCATGCTTGCACAGGGAGAGTGGAAGGCCATATTGTGTGTCTCAGTTTCTGCTCAGGCTGATGTTTGATAGCTCTTTGCCTTTGTGCCTGCCCATCTATAAACCGTCCTGCATGGAAACAGTATTCTCATGCTTTGGCAAAGAAGTACAATTACAAAGGAACCAGATTTGTCAAACTAGAACCTCACCCTGTTAAATCAGCTCGTGTGGGTGTGTGTATATCTTAGTCTAGCTCTATACCAAACACAGATGTATTTGACTGAAGCCTGCCCACGCTCATACTGAGAGGACCAGCATTCATCACATAGTGACAGCACACATGACCAAGAGGAAGGTCAAGAACTAAGAGATCCAAGTATGTATTTTGTAGGGCTGTGATTATTATTTCAATCGATTAATTAAAATATATTTTTCAGTCAGTAGACTAATCACACAGTTATTGTTTTGAATCATCAAACACTTACTTTCTTGGTAGCGGGTTATCATACCACTAACTAAGAAACATAACTTCCACCATAAGACTTTTACACTTTTATTAAAAAAAAAAAAATTCATTAATAAGATATTTTACAATGAAATCTGTGAAGGAAGAAACCATTTCAAACTTTTGGCCAGGGCTATTCATCACAGAAGTTTAGATGTAGTCAGTGTAAACCTAATTAGGAAAGGTGTTGTTTGCTACATTCTGCCATTAATTATCAGCATAGACTGTGTTGAGCATGATTTAACTTCAGTGGCTTGTGCTTATTTTAATTGGAATGCACTTTAATTTTCTGCAAAGTTTGCTTACACCAACTTTGAGTTTAGGGTTAGTAAAAGACTATGTTGTTTTGTTTTGCAGGTCTAGAAATGTTTTGGAAAGCGGCGTCAGCACACTAGCCATTAGCATCTTAGCTCTAGGCAATCTTTCTTTTCTCATCGCGTGTTCTTTTCTAGAGTTGAGAACGTTATCACTCGCTGCCCAAAGACAACGTATAAATCTGACCAGCTGAAATTTAAATGCCCCGATGTGTCCTTGCCCCGCCTGTTTTATCGAGGACAAATCAAGAGGTAATTTGTGTGGACTTTGGACAGACAGATATCCCAGAATGCATTTCTCAGGCGTTATCAAGTATCCTGCGGTTACAATTACAGAATGACCGCGTCCTCTTGTCTGTACTTGGGGTTGAACTTGTCAAGCCTGAGCTACCAAGTATGCTAGTCTAAAGCTGGCGTACTTGGTATTGATAAATGATTTTTTGTTAAGTTCTTGTTTGATATACAACAGAAAAGGAATCAGTGACAACTCCAAGGCCTTGGCAAACAAGCCACAGTCAAACAAAACTCAGTGCAGTAGTCCAAATAGTTCTACTGTTGTCTTGTCATTATGAGACCAGAAAGTGTCCAACTGTTCTCTTTTGACAAGCGTTGCTCATCTTGACAGGCTATTTCATTTTTTACTAACTGTTCATTTCTGATCAAAAAATTGATATTGTTTGATTCCCACTGCTAGATTGATTCCCAGACTGATCATGTCAAGTGTTAATGTTTTTGGGCTGACTTGGGTGGAATGGGTTGTCCATTAATCACCGTGATAGCAGTTGGATCCCCATTACATGCACTGCATGCTGCAGTGTCCTTGAGCAAGACACTGAACCCCAAGTTACTCCCAGTGCTTGGTGCAGGTGTGTGAATGTGTGGAGATTATTCACTCAGACTTTAATTCAAGTTATGTTCGAATGATGCAATCGATAGGATCAGTTCCTTTTAGTATACGCTCATCTTCTCTTTCTGGAAAATGATTTCATTCTGTCTGACTTCGTGACTTCATATGTGTTGCTATTTCAAAATTGTAGCTTCATGTCACCTTTGAAGCAGAGCAATTATTTCTGGACATGTTTGCTGTTGTTCTGGTTCTACTTTGATGACTGGGGCGGCTGTGGTGTGTTGTCTCAGTAAGTCATTTTGCATTTAATGATAAGATGATTGTCACCATTCTATAATTTCACATCCATGATACGTATTTCCATTCCTATTATCTTCTTCTGTTAGACATATTTTGATCTGATTTGTTGGCTGTTGTGTCTTGTAAACATCCTGTCTGCAACAATCCACTTTCAGAAATAGATTTCTCTCTTTTTATGCTGTAAATGTTTAGCCTTTGCAACCATGTCATGTCTTTGTGTCTTTACAACATTTAGCCTCAAAAAATATTTAAAACAGATTAAATAGTATTTAACTGTGTCAAGATGCAAATATTTAGGGTACTGGGTTGAGTCCAGACCAGTCGTGATGTGTACAGTAGTTCTATGTTCACAGGTTCTCACCAATAAACCCCACATCCTCTAGATCACAGTGTATTTAGGGGAGATGATTTACAACTCTGATAGTGAAGTCATTAACTGGATAAGTCTTAAAATGTTTTTCAGGCTTAGTCAATACTAACAAACTGTGTTAGTACTGACTAGGAGCTCCATATACTGTAGACACCCAGCTTTATTAACTCATTGCTTCTAAAATATCTACCTTATCTGCATTTTCTAATGTGATAATAGAGAACGTCTCTTACTTTATGTAACTGAATGAATGGGTACAGGATGAGCACTAGTTAATTGAATACTGGTTGTCATGATTGGTTTGTGTAGGAAACACTGCAGATTTTTTAATGGCCCCTCGATGCTGGTTCCAAAAAATGTTAACTTCCAAATTGTCCATGTTTTCTCAAAGGAACCGGCTCTGAAGAGGTCTTCTCTTGCTTGTTCTGGCAGCAGTTTAAACAAAGGCCGTTTCATTAAAAACATTTTAAGGCTTAAAGACTGATGTGTTTTTGATTAACTGCAGATCATATGTCCATCCTATCCTGGTTTTTCCTGTCTTATTTCATTTTTATTTGTTTTTTAACTATAGTCAACTATTTTTGGCTGTACACTCTAGCCGAAGTATTCAAACTGCCCTTTCAGATATCCATGTATGAATGTGAGAATTCAGAAGTAACTTAACCTCAAATAATCTGATCATTTAAGGTAGTCATTGAAAGTACTTAATCTTTTATGTAACTTTATTCATCTTTATGAAAACTGCAGAATCTCACTGCTTATCTGTATCAGATAGACGACAGAATATCAGTGTTGACATGAAATAAAAAAGAAAAGGAGGAAATTAGGTTTTACTTGAGTATTTAAAGTTCTAGTTAGATGTTTGTAGCAAACAAAGGCCAAGTGTAACATTTGAGTCTCTGGAGTTTCTAAGCACTCTGGAAATTGGTGTATATTGACTGGCAGTATATGTATGTATAGATCCATTAAGATTGCACGCTGTTGACTGATGGAAGCTCTTTAAGGTGCACTGCTTATTGATTGTTGCATTTCCCTATTGTGTTTGCCCTTGATAAATGGATTAGAATGTGTCCTGTGCTTTTTGCCTCTAGAGTTACCACTTCAACTGTGTTCACAAGAAGTGTCCTTGCTATCTAGTAGTTTCAGCAGTAAACAATGTAAAGTTTTCCCATTAGGATCCCATTGATAAGGTTGGAATCAATTAAGGCATAGGAGGTATCTAACTTGCAGGGGTTGCAGTGTGAAAGTAGCCAAAGCTAGACTTGGTCCGTCCTTGAATCCCATCATGTCAATGGAGACAAGGTCAGTGGAGATCAATAAATTACTAGGCTTCTGGAACATGAATTCCCATCACACTCCTGCTCCCTCTCTCTCAATCCCTGACTTTCCCCCACTTAGTGGATTGTGGAAACAAGCAGCTGTTGGAGTTCCCATCAGTGTGCATTAGAGAGCAGAAATGAATTTCACAAAGGGAGCCACAGACTCTGAAACATCAATATGAATTGATCTGTGGGCCACCAATCTACTCTGTTTCTTTAACTATGATTTAGCCTGAACTTAAGAAACATTCGATCATCCTAAAACATATTCAATCGAGCTGTGTAATTTATTATTGCCCTGTTATTTAGGAATAACAGATCTAAAAGTTTTCCAAATCTGACAAATGAAAAAACTGTCACAAAAATGCAATTCATATATTGCTATACCAAAAAAATCACAATGACATTAAGGGGAAATCATGGAAAACCGCCAGTTTGAACAGACCATATGTTCATAAATGAATCTCTTGATTTTTTTGGCCATCAGTTGCTGGTGGAACAAAGATTAAGTGATGTGATGGTGTCAGTATGAACCTCTGAGGTCCTGTAGCACTCTCAGTGGATTTAGGCCATTCTGAATAGTTGGAGAGGGATGGGTTACAGTTTTCCCTATTCCACTAAGCTGTGACTCCATGCTGCCTGCTATAGTTATCCCAGGCCTGTTTCAGCTTAGTTATGGCAGGAATGTGCCATTGCATGAGAAGAGGTCATCATTCCTCCTGGCCTGCCATGGCTCTAGTCCTTAGTCAAGGCTGCCAAGATACGGACATGCTTTCCCACGCATGCAGACATGCTCTCTTTCATGAAGGAGGAATGTAGATATTTATTATGCAGGGAGCTTAGTTTTGACTTATCCTGACTATTTTGAGAAAGAATGAGCCTTGTCATTTTCTTTGAAGGTCTACTTACTCTTTCAGTGTAGCTTCAGAATAAATCTATGCTCCAGTTTTTTGTTTCTCTCACAAACGAATAACTTGTTTCATTTCAGCCATTTTGGCCTTTACAATTAAGTCATTTTTAAATTATTATTTTTTCCCCCTCTTAATCTTTTGACTCACACACAGCCTTCAGAATACCACAGCGTTATCCCCAGTTTATCACACATCAACCACAACAGCGTCACTTCAGCTACTTTCCCACATACTCCATAACCCATAAATGCCCTGGCAAATTTCTGTGTCTCCCATCCATGTGGGATTAGAAGCTGGAGTCAATTATCTGTGCTCCGACTAATTAGCCAGCTCGGAGCAGTCACTGTAAGTATTTCATTATGATCCCAGGTGGAACACGAGTAGCAAAATTGGAAGAGGAAGCATGTCAGTGACATTTTAGTGTAAGTGATACAGTGTTTGCGAGTGTTCTGCTGTAGACAGGAATAATAGTTGTAGTGTAATGAACCCAATAATTGCATTTCGCTTTGACGGGTGAGTAATTGAATCCTTGTGCATTAGAAAGCAATTTGGTACACCCTCAAAAACCTCTGAATGGTGAATAAAAACAAATAATTAATAATCACAGTAATACTGATACCTGAAAAGTCAGAGCCAGCTATAGATCACAACATCTAGAGCTGGGTTAGTGTCATTTTTTGCACAAGCTGGCCATTTGAAGGCTGGTCTTTCAGAGCATTAGACCATGCTGTCAGACTAGATTTATTGATAATCTTTAGTGTCTGGTGAAGTGCAGTCATAAAGTAACATATAAATCATGTTGAATAAAATTCACAGTGAAGACCATGATGTGCCAAATTCAAGTTAGAGTGTTGTAGCATGGGGTAATTCCCTGACTTTTGAATGCAGATCTGGTTACTTCACTTGCTGTCACGTAATCTGTGTTGGAGATTTATTGGCCACTAGTCTACCCGAAGACTTTCAACTTGATCTGTGCCAAGCCCTTTAGTCCAGCCACATATTGTTCCACTGTTTAATCAACCTTGTCTTTACGGGATCTTCAAACTGGCCGAAGTTTCAGCTGTTCAGCCTCTGCCCCCGTCGCTGTGACTTGTCCTTTGAAGATGGAATGAGAAATGTCTCTTCATGCTGTGGAAGTTAAACTGGGGGAAAAAAATGTGCAAGAAGGATATGTACATCCCAAGTCAGTAATGCCTCTGGCTTCTTATCAAATAGCAGCATTGAGCTCTAGTTTTCTTTCAGCAGTGAAGTCACAGCTTTGACTGCACAGTTGCTTCAAAGCAAAAATATAAACAGCTTGAACAGCTGAAAACATGTTTGAGTGCATCAAATAGTGCAGCATTTGTCTATGGGTGGCAAATTTATGGTGCTATTCTAAAACCTATGTTTATACACAACTTGTCTTGGTGTTTGTAGAGATTTAAACAAGTGGTAACATCATTATTAATGGTGAACTTGATTGGTCTTTCCTTGTCTGCAGCATCTCAGAGCTGTAGGTACCGTATATATTCTTCTTCAACTTATATATATATATATATATACCATATATATTCAACTATATATTCAACTTCAGACATTGTCCCCAATATTGATTGCACACTTTTCAAAGTGTTTCAGCCTGCTTCTTCTACGTATAAAAACAGGTCGACGGGGTCTTACTTTTACCACAGGACTGATGTGAACATACAAACTATTACATGATTGATGTCACTCAGTACTGGAGTTGATGTGCAAGGCTAGATAAGGTCTCGGCTGATTATTGCCTGCAAGCGATTTATCATCCTGTCAGTTTTGATGGGATTTCTCTGCGGTTAGGATCAGATTATTACTAAAATACGACCTTAACACACATTACATCACACCAAGTTTATTGACAACCTAGGAGGTTGAATGGAATTTCTGAAAGCATTGAATCTCATTTTACAGGAAGGAGCTTTTGAATCGCCAGGGGCTCTGCAAAATGAATGCGTGGTATCATGTAAACATGTCTTCCCAGAAGTGAACGTGTAGCTTACACCTTAATACAAGGTCAGGCCAGCGTAACTTCTGACCACTGTCATCAGGACGTCTGCTTGGTGCTCTTGCCTTGTTGTGACTGCTCTGCACCAGGCTAGACCCTGTTCATCCCACCCTCTATTGCATGTTTTCTCAGCTGTGTTTACAAGCCAGTGCTGTGAAACTTAAAAGGTGGGGTGAATGCCTTCCTCTGTACTACACTTCAAACATCTGTCATGACTTAACGTCATTCACCTTCCTTCTATATAGAGAAAATATCTGTTTTAAGCTCATATGCACATTAAAACATGTTTATGTTAAAGAAAGACAAGGTCATTTTTCTGTCAATTTATTTGATATTTTACAGCTGTGTAAAAAAAAAGAATTCACAAATCCATATGTTGCCCAAAATAAACTATAATTCTTGAGAATGATATATGTCTTTATCAATCATCAGTTTTAAATGCATTTATGTACTAGTGCTTACAACCAGATTTAATTATGATATAATTAATGAATTAATTGGTTTCTAAATATTCTGCAAACTTGTTTTAAAAAGTACATTTGAAGTCTGTGTCTGTGTTGGTTGTCTCTTTCTGATGACATCTACATTAGATATGATTATCTAATCACTATGCTATGAACATTACTCTGAGCATACTACCTAAATATTTAGATGTCACTATTCTCCTCTTTCCCACCAAATCCCTGAAATGAACTTTGTAGAGAACATAAAATATGAAATTCTGAGGTTCTCCATGCTGAACTTCCACTTTTCATGTATTACACAATGCTCTCATGTTGTGGAAGCCCATTGGTCAGCCAACAGGGAAGGAAAGCAGCTACACTACATGCATTATTGATGAATATGGAAATGGATCCTCTGAGCTAATAAGTAATCTTTCATCTGTGGTACACAGCACATGTGGCATGCTCAGTGTAGGAGAGCCTGCACTCCTGCTCTGTCATTCATCATTTGTATCCTAATTTGGATCATTTCATGTGGAATAATGTGTCATCTGTTAGCATGTGTAATGCAGTCCACCCAAAGCTTGGGAGCGAGTGATTTTACGGTGGAGGGCTGTGTGGTGATAAATTATAATATGACTCAAAGTGTTAGTCTGCCCTTAAGGTTCTATATGATCTGCCAATCTCTGCTTTTTGTGTCTTGAGCTAATCACACGCCATCTATTCCCCATTGAAAAGTTAACAAGAACTGATCATCAGAAGCTTAAAACCTTCACAAACCATTTCTTTAAGTTAGCCAGTTCTTCTCTATTTTACCCCCTGGTGTGCTGGAAGTTCTCAAGCCATCCAGACCCCTTTTTGTAGTGTTGTACTCATGTTGCTCACCTCTTTCAGTTCTTGTTGATTATTACATAAGTCTTACTCATAGGTTCTTATGAAAATGTAACATGCAACTCAGTAACACATCAGTAATGTTGGTCTGGCTTTATGGCCGACCAGAAAGGAGTTGGATGGTAACATGTCTCTCCACACACCAACAAATGAATAAAGAGCTTAACCTTCAAATGTGATTTAGCCCCTATCCTTATGTGGTTACTTACTGGAACAACTTTGTAAAGCACCTCCACTGGAAACACATTTGAACCACTTATTCAGCTGCTGACCAGTAAAGTGAGGGAAATTTAATTTGAAATCTAACATAGAATATTGATGTAAACTGCTCTTTTTGCCTTGATGACCCAGATAAACCTCTTCACTTGTTCTGGCTTTGTGATCACAATAAAGAAAAGTGGAAGTGACTTAGTAGTTTTATTATTGATAATCCTATGATTGATAACCCTCCCCCAGTACCAGCACTTACTTTCTTCCTCTTTAAGCACTGCCAGAAACATTGTCTGCTGTTCCCTACTGCAGTGTCAGTCCTTGCATTTGAATAATTTGAATTTGACAAATTTCACAGGAGTTAACCTCAGCACATACAATTAAATGTAACATTGTTAAAGTCAGTTTGAATTGTCTTGTTATTTGTATTTTAAGCATGAAGTGATGTAGTTCATGGAAGGCTTACAATGCTCCTGTGGTAATGCAGTAATGGGTTACTTGCATGAGGCTGGATATGAAATGAGCCTTGACAAGGTTGTTTGTATGGATGGAAATGTGAAAATAAATAATGCTTTAATAGAATTTTATATCCATCACAGTATTTATGAGTTTCTGCAGTGTGTGCATTGTTTTTGGAGAAAGGTAATGGACTGTTACAGAGCAACAGTGGGTAGTCACTCAGTGTTTCATTTGACTTTCAATCTCAGCTCTGTGTGCATTCACAGAGGAGCCTTTTTGAATATTAACTGTACTGTGATCCATTAGTTGACACCAAAACCTGCATGAAAATGAGATTTAGTGCACGACTGTTATATTAGAATGCATTCATTGTCACTAGTTTGCCCAATGAACTGGCAAGTCAGTGTACAATTAGCCCGATAAAAGAACATCACCTCAGGTAAATTGTGTTCATCAGTCATGGTTTCATACGGCCATGTGGTTTATGCAATCATAACATGACTGGTTATTTCTATAATGAAGACGGACAGCTGTGGAAAATGAGTGTGACAAAGGCAGAAACCAGATGGATGGTGCAGTGGTAATGTCATCAAGGTGTTAACAGTCGAGCTGTATCACTGGGAAAGAATGAGCGATGATTAAGACGTAATGATTACCCAGGGGATGTTTGGAGGAGACGTGAACCTTCAATAGAGAAGTTTACACAGTGTCATTAGCTTGCAGCTCATTCATTCTACCTGCAAAGTTGACTGTCAGCGTTGGGGGTTGTATCTGCAAGTCATGCCAGCAGGCTCAAGTTAATTGTCATGTTTAAGTGCATTGCCAGAGGCAGACTGAAATATTCAAACGTATGTGAAATGTATTTTTAACTTGTGTCAGGTTGTGACTACTAACAGTGCAGAGAATGATCACACACTCTTTCAGATCCTTGGGGGAAAGCTGGATTCAAATAATGCTTTTGATTTTAGAGGGATGAGAACTTATTTGAAAAAGTCACGCAAACTCCTTGGTTGCTCCTCATAAAGGCTTATCTTATGATTGTTTCCTTCTACTGTAACAAGGTAATAATCTTCTGTCGGGGGACTGATCGTCTTTGACTTTTCTTTTGAAATGTCATGTGTTTCCTCCTGCCAGAAGGGCTTCTGAGCCATATCTGTCTTCTGATGCCAAATGGCCAAAATGAAATTCGATTTGAGAGAGCTTGGCGGGGAGACAGGGGAGAAAGTATTTTAGGAGAGAAAAGTGGGACAGGGTTAAAAATTGACCAGAAATATAATATTTCATCCAGAGTTCCATCAAAGTGAAAAGGAAACTGAGAGGAGAATAAGGTGGATGGTAGATTGGTTGTTTATTCACCGCAAGAGCTTTTTGGTTTTGAGGAAACACTTCAAGAAAGTGAAATTTTCAGATCTGATGCAGTCTCTCTCTCTCTCTCTCTCTATATATATATATTACTTCATTAGCTATACTCTGTTTTTCTTGTGATGCCTATCCCAGCAGACACTGGGCCAGAGGTGGTGTCTCCTAACACCTTGGACTGGACACATAGCTAAACAAACCTAGAGCCTTCTTCTTGTGGGGCTCCGGTTATATAACCCCTTCACCTCTGTGCCCCCTTCAGTCTTTGCAGACTCAGTATTTACATACAGTTTTTCCACTTGTATCACCATTCATGCAATACTCCTAAGAACTCTTAAACCTGTTCCCTGCATTAAAAAGAGTTTGTTGACATTCCAGTAGATGCTGATCACATGACAGTGTGCAGTGCTTTTAGCTCTTCATGTCAGTTAAACAGGTAAAATTCACAGCCGTCCATAGTTACATTGTTATGAATCCCAAAAAGCCTGTCAGGTTGCAACGTGATATGGCTCTTAAAGCCTTCTTTCCCTGATCTGCGGTTGTGGCTGTGTGGTGGCGTCCTGTTGCTGCATGTCTCTCACAAGCTCAGCTGTTGATGGAATGCAAGGCTGATAGAGTTCAAATATTTTTTGGAAGACTGGCATAGATTCGACTGCAGAGGGCAACGAGCATGTTTACAGTGTCTTTTGCAGGTTTCTCGAAACAAAATGTAACGTGTTTGAAGTCTGTAGTATGTGAAACACTTTACAATGCTTGAGACTGACACCGATCAGCCACAACATTATGACCACTGACAGGAGACGTAAATACCATTAAATGTTCTGGTGGGAAACTTTTGGACCTGGTATTCATGTGGATGTCAGTTAGGCATGTAGCACCCACCTAGACCAGACTAAGCACCCCCACCCCATAGCAATGTCACTCCTTGCTGGCAGCAGCCATCCCCAGCAGGGGATTATTTTGTACCTGCTGATATTACGTATTGCGCTACAAAGGCCTAATTCGAGCCTGGCATCCTAAATATAGAACTGAGAGACACAAGGCTGTAAAACACAGCAGGGTATTGCCTTTGCTCACTGTTCTAATGACTTCATTTCTATGCATTGGGAGCGGCACTGATGGATTTCACCGTCTTGCTGCGTCAGTCATCTCATCCATAGCACATATAATGAGTTTAGCAGTATTCTTCTTGAAAACAGCCATGTGACAACAAGTAACAAGTATTCTGAAAG
The DNA here is from genome assembly GCA_005024645.1 of Planiliza haematocheilus. Classification (NCBI taxonomy): domain Eukaryota; kingdom Metazoa; phylum Chordata; class Actinopteri; order Mugiliformes; family Mugilidae; genus Planiliza; species Planiliza haematocheilus. The sequence goes on along the minus strand of SRSE01000744.1, from coordinate 4,360,745 downwards.
TGACATTTCTTTTTCTCATCACTTCTCGATCCCACTGTCCATTACTATTTAAATATCAGGGGCAGACCAATCCTCATGACATCCTATCGTAAATTCACAGAGACAGCGATTACTCAGAAATTCTAACTGCAAACCTTTTTTATTGAGATTTGCCTTTTGAAGGAAAGATGTGACACTTCCGCAAAAGATCTCAATCCTTTAGCCTGTGAGTTGAATCAAAAGCTGGTGGTATGAAGTTAAGACACGCAGTGCTGGCTTGGTCAGTGCTGGTATTCTTTTGACATTGCTGTAGCGAAGCAGCAATTTTGCTGCGTTTGCTTGCCTGACCACTTTGTGTAACTTTTGATGTGCTAAACCATGTATCTGTCACTTCCTGCAAGAAAAATGGGATAAACAATCTGATGAAAGGTAAATTGAAGATGGATTTCCTCATGGTCACCTTGTCATTTAGAAGTCAAACATATAATCATATATTATCCACAGTTTGACAAACGAGGACCTTTGTTATGTGATCTTGTGTTACGCCATTATGCTGTTTAAAGGAATAAAACTCTCCTTAAGTCTTAACATAACCCACCTACATTTCTGAATAATTATTATTAAAACTACAGGGTGGCTGGCTTTGGCTTATCACCATTATTCCTATCCTCAGAGGAGGGGGTGCCTCAGTTAGCAGACTTTGGAACGTCTGTCCTGTGTTTCTCTGATAGTGAACTGAAGAAATTATTATCAAGAGTGTGATTTCTGTGCAGAATTAGATAACACTTTTGGGAGTTTTTTTTCTTCTTTTTTCTTTTTCCAATTTTTCAAATAAGTTCGGTGAGAACATATAACTGCCAGGGCAGGAGTAGTCCACTCTGGAAATGCACTCTCTATCTTCTTCTATCCACCTGAAAATGAAATGCTTATATCCTGCCTGGAGTTACATACAGTGTTACATTGAATAATATATAGGGCTATGCAAATGTCTTGCTGTTGCACTGTGCATGGGATTAATACCAATAGCTAAAACCACAATTTTTCCCCGAAAGCTTGAAATGTACTTTGCAAGGCTGAAAAATATTTCATTTTTGTTTTGTTGTTGTACTTGTATTGCTGACATTTTGCCAATGTTGGCTTTCTGCTCTGGTTTTAAATTCTGAAATGAACATATTTATGATTTATTCTAAGTGGGTCATGAAGTACACTAGGATTTGCAACGAGGCGTGCATGCAGACAGTTATATAAATCTGATTATAATTTGGCACACGGTTTTGTCTTCAGCACACAAGTGAACTTTAATTGTGGACCATGAAAACAGTTTTATGATTTATGCCGAAGAGCTGCACATCATTGGCGCTGAGTCTTTTAATGTGTATCTAGAATAATCATAAAACGGCAACTATACTCAAGTCCAAGTTGGCTGTAATGTTTCAATTAAAAAGAAACGTGTAAATATGGGACGAAAAACTGAAACCTACATAATACAGCTGGACAAATACAGACAGTATTTATTCTCTTATTACTTCCTTTTCTTATTGTTGCCTGACTGCTTCTGCCTGTTTGTTTTTGTCCTTTTCTGCCTCTCGCTGTGAGTGTATTTGTCTTTCTCGGAGGGCCCTTCACTAGTTCTTATCACGTATCTGGCCGAACACAGGCCCTCAGAGACCTGCTGCAATCAGCCCAGAGCAGGAAGCCAACATGAGCAGCCCAGGCAGAGGGCATTATTCTGTACTTAACAATCATGACCCTATTCTCTCTTTCCTGTCATCCCTCCCTCTCCTTCCTCTTGTTCACCTCTCCCAGCTGCTGTTGAAAGGAACCCATTGTCTTTGCGTTTGGTATTAATTTCTCTCTATAATATGCCCTTGTCCTGAAAGCTGATCCAGGCAAAAGGATGCATTTCCAGTGAACGCAGCAGAGGTTTCTCTGAAATGTACAGCTTAGCAAAGAAAACTGCAAAAGTTAGAAATTGTTTGGGAAGTGCAAAACCTGAGCAAATCTGAACAGTTTGTCTTCAGGTGATGACAATACCCTCTATATATCTTCAGCATCGGCTTGCCATCAAACAAAGACAACCCTGCTTATGTTTTTGACCTCTAACTCATGACTTATGGTACTGACATGGGTACGTACTGTTGTTCCCATAATGCATATAAGTATCCATAAAATAAGAAATGTAGTGTGGCCAAGAAAGCCAAGAGTGCAGAGCATTATTGTCACTTTCTGGCAATTTAATCACACTTACACACCCAAGATGGCTAGCTGACTTTAGCTACCCTACAGAGCATGTATGGGATGGTTAGGCTGAAAACAAATCTGCACACTGAGAGTTCCTTTTGTGATTTTTGAAGATCTAATTTCTTGTTAGGAGTTGTTAGAATGCATTAATCTAGTATCAGCTGTTCATATTTGCCCTGTTACAAAATACAGACGGAAGTTCAAAGCAGTGTAGAATGCACAAACGTGTACACTGGGGAAACAAAGCAGCGGTTTCACAAGCTCTTGGCTCAGCACAGGAGCTCCAACTCCTCAGGTCAAAGACTCCGCAGTCCACCTACATCTGAAGGGCAAGGGACATTCTTTTGAGGACAACGCACATGTTTTGGCCAGAGAAGACTAGTTGTTCAGATAAGGGATGAAAGAAGCCATCTTTGTCAAACTGAAACAACCATCTAAATGGAGGGGGTGAACTGAGACACCAACTATCAGCTACAACGATTAACAACTCTATTGTTGTTGTCAAAGATGGTAAACAAAGTCATTGAGGTTTACAAGCCTGGATCTCCCACCATCCTGTTTAGAACTGAAGAAGCCTGGTTTTGTCCTTTTCAAATGCTTAGATCCACCGTGTCTTAGACTTTGACCCTGTTTTAGGCCATAGTGATCATTCAAGTCAATGTCTCTACTTAGTTGAAACATCAGCTTATGGTTTAAAAAGACATGTGTAATGGTCACACCTTTGAAAATGTTGAAATTCTTTTATAATTGCAAAATATATATGTGGTAAATCAATCTGTATGTTCACACTCCATCAGTTACCATAAAGCTGCACTGCCCGGGAATCGAACCCAGGTCACAAGAATGGGAATCTTGTATGATACCACTACACCAGCAGTGCCTGCTTGCTCTCTTTGAAATGTCCTCTGTCTGAAGGCCCACTGGTGTTAGTGGTTAGCTATTTGGTGTGTGTGGCTGTGATGGGACGTGGGTGGCATTGTACGTACTAAGATGGTTACTAATGTAACTCATGTGTCCCATTCCACTGAAAAATTAGTTGTTTTCAGTTTCTTCTCCTCAAAAAAAGAAGATTTCCCACAACCAACAAGTCTGACTTTAAGCCATGAAGCTGTGAGGAGGATTTTTTACATCACAAACAGTTTTGAAACCAAACCTGGTCTAATTAACAACTTGTGAAGTGTAACACAGAATAAGAAACATATCTCGTACTTCAACTTTGGGAAGGAAAAATATTTGCTCATTCATAGAGTTGTAATTTTCATTGTGGGAGGAGTTGTAGATGTCATTTTAAAGTTGTCTTATTTAAATGCATAATGTACCTGAAGAGGTAGGTAATTTGATCAAATATGGGAGAGAGGAGACTGGCTTCATAATGTGCACAATATTGAATTTCAACTGTCCCTCGTCTGTCTTGATCCCTTTGAACTTTTAGTGGACCAATTTGGAGCCCTCTCATTTTCTCATAAGGCCGCCATACACAATTGCCCTATTAGATGATGGGTTTTTAAACCCTTCTCCATGTGTGTATACTTAAACTGTGCCTCTGTATTTTACGGCCACAGATTGATATTGCACCATTTCATCAGGCTATCAAATATCTCTCTCTCTTGAATATTTGATGACATGATGTCTTCATAGTCTGTAGCCGTAGTTGCTGTCTAATGTGGTTCTTTTCCTTAACGCGGGGGGGGGGGGGGGGGGGGGGGGTGTTACTATTTCATAGGATCAAATGACCATGTGAAATATTAATTTTAAATCATTGCCACACTCTTGGGAAGTGCAAGCATAGTGGTTCATATAAATTACCGTGTAAATAATGCATAGTGGTCTCATAAATTAAATGTAATGTAGTATAAGATTTATCCCAAGATCAGGAACAAAAACAGCTTTCCTCATATGAATCTCTAAAGAGGATCACTTTTGTATGAGACCTAAATAGGTTCACATTAAATTGCCATTGCATTGATGTTATGTCAAGCCTAACGTGCAATATCATACAGCTGTATCCAAAAAAAATCAAATGTTAACAAAAGGCAACTTTAAGAACTCCTTTAAGAAATCCTTCTCTGAACGGGGGAGGTGGCTGAGATATAATCTACCATCAATAGAGGTTCACCCCCATTCACACCTTGACACTTGAGCCTCTGACTGATAATGGGTTGTTAGAGAAAGCGAGTACAACGACATGTAAGTATCTAGCTGTTAACATCTTCAAGAAACTGTAAAACTCTCGTTGCCTTTAGTGTTTACATATACCATGACTTCGGTGACCGAGAACATTCACAGGCATCATATAGCAGTGACAACTGATATATTTTGTTTCTGGACTACACCAACATTATGATTGTCACAGTCCTCCTGTGATACACATTTCTTCTGTCTTGGTTTGTGTTACAACTAAATAAGGCTATCGGTCGAAGCAGCAATAGTCATAACCACCTCATTCAGTAATGCAAGGGTGTTCAGGCACACCTCTGAAGCCCCTCACGGATGCTGTCTCCAGCTACTTGATTGAATCAATGTCTGTCCAAATGTCACTCATGCGCTGTGCTCTTAAATCATACCATGCATTCCATCATTCTTCCCTCGGGTTCAAAAACGAGCAATCCATTGAGTGAACTGGATCTAGTCAGACTATTATGCTGATGTGCAGTACAGTATATGGTTGCTAGGCAGAGGTCTTGCATGTCACCAACCTTTTATCTTGATTGCAAGACCCTGAGTTCTCAGGAAGACGAAAAAGGAAATGAGTTTACATTACATTCATTTTCTGTAACCGCTTGTCCTCTGGGTCGCAGGGGGGCTGGAGCCTATCCCAGCTATCACTGGGCGAGGCGGGGACAGGCCGGTCTATCGCATGGCTAACGGAGAGAGACAAGTTAACCTATCGAACAAGTTAACCTCTCGAGCATGTCTTTAGCACGCAGGCACACATTTCACACAGAAGGGCCCCAGTCAGCTGATGGATTTGAACCCAGAACCTTCTTGATGTGAGGCGTTAGTACTGTGCCGTACGTGTACATTACATTTATCTTGAAAAATCCACTTATACAACAAACTGTGCTATCCCAACTTGGGATGGTGCTTTTTTTCTAACTATGCCAGAAGGCAGTTAAACATTACAAACTGCACTTCCACAGCAGCATACGTTCACTGGCAAGGATTTGATACGGAGTAGATGTATTCAGTGAGACCTTTAATGAGCAGGTCGCAGACGATAGGTCTGTTACTAAAGGACACAGTGATGCCACGGGTATTTGTCTGTATTTGTTTGAATTGTTAAATTGTTGTTATGTTGCATCTCCAAGGTGATATTTTAGGTCTCCCTTTGCTTACATGTATCTGAAATGGTCTTGGTCAGTTTCTTATGTTTTATAATAATTGCAATCTGGAAAAATAACTTTTATTTTTCTGTAAAAGCAAAAGCAGGAATTTATTCATCTAATTTAGACCGTTTCTCCGTTCCAGCAGCATTTATTGCAGAGCCCAAATTTTCCAGCCCCGCGTATACAGTAGAGACATAAACAATTCAGTGCAGTGCCATTATCACTTTCAGTCACCCGGCTCCCCAAGCTCAACCTCACTGACGCAGAAGCCCTTTCATTTGCTTTGATCCTGTTAATAATTATTTGCCATGCAGATGGAGAAGAAGGGCAGAATGAAAAAGCAGCCGCATGCTGCGAACTGATAGGCGCTTTGAGAGTGAGGGGGGCTGGGGAGAAGACTTGGAATGTTTTGTGGTGTGGGAGTCGCAACCCTGTCCTTCTCAAACATTTTTACTGAATTTGAAAAAGCAGAGGATGGCCTGAGAGCGTCATCGGAAATGATCATATGCCAAAGGACAACATTCCTACTGTGGATAAAGAGTAGCTGAGATTGAAAGACTTTTTCCCCGTTTTCGTCTACTATGTCTAAAACTGTGTAAATGAAAATCGAATATATCATGCACTGCACCCTACATATCATTTATTTCCTTCTATTGCTGGTGTCTGCTTGATGAACTCTAAGTGGCTTTGCCTTATCTCGCCTAAGCCGTCCTTTGCTGTAAGAAGACGTTTCCCTTCTAGACTGCCTTCCTATCTAGAGTGGCTCTGGATGGACATAGAACAGAAGTGGAATGAACATCCCTACTGGCCTTCTGGCAAATGAAAAAGGAAAAAAATCAAAGCATTGGCTGGGGACAAGAGAAAGCCAACAGTTTGTTCATCCTCCTCTCTCCATTGGGGCTGGAGATGGATTACAGTTACATTCTCATATTTCCTCATAGTTACTGGAACACCTACTGGTCTGTTGTTATGTTATTTTTTACTGCAGTCTTGATTAAAAAGCTAAAGGGTCCACATGTTTTCACAGAGACTCAGGGACATAATTCACTGGTGCGAGTACGAGCGAGGGCTCAACTGTCAGCTATGCCCAGATATTGGAAGCTTTTCACCCAGAGCGTCAGCCTCCCACAAATCCCCCTAGTTGCCACTGCTGTGTTGATTGACACGAATGTAATGCATTAGGGCACAGTAATCTGCAGCAGCATCTTTCACCTCATTGGTTTATAGAACTTGTGGCTTGTCAGCAGTGCTGGGGTTCATGACTGGCTCCACAAATCCCATCAAATCATGAGTCAGGAATGTAGGAAATTGCCAAAAATAAATAGGCGTGATTATGAGAATTTGGTCCCTCCTCCCTTCTTCGCTCTCTGCTGGGACTTGTGCACATAACCAACGAAGCCGACCTCCTTGGTGGGAAAGCCGTGAACTCCTTGCATCATTGTACAAACCCAGCTTCATTCCCCCTCTCTCTCTCTCTCTCTCTCTCGTCACAGATTGATATCCTACTCATCTTTCCACTGTAATGCCATTACAATAGACTTTTATGATCCCAGAGCTCAATAGGAAAATTGATTTGTTGAGGTGCTAGGTAAATCGCCAGCGAGAAAGAGGAATGGGTCAAGCCTCACATCCCTCACTCACTTTATTGCTGAGACACAACATGTAAAAGGAAGTCATTATAGTGATAAATCTGCTTTTGCCTGAGTCTCACCATCTGCAGCTAGGACAGCTGATAGTGAAGGACAAAGCGATGGATGATGCTGTTATGTTCCCTGTCACTCCACGTTGCGGAAATAAAGAATGGGAGTAAAGCGTCGTCTGTCTGATCAACAGAGGGATAGATGAGGATGACGGAGCAGGAGGCACGTGAGGGTGGTGATGAAAAACGGCCGTTAGGTGAGGATTCAGTGGTGTTTGTGTGTGAATGCACGCATGACAGCAATATTTATGCAAGGAGGAGCTGCCCCACATACAAACACAAAGCCAACATTCGCAGATTAGAAGGGGGTAAACCTTAATGGCAGGTTGGCCATACATAATGGTGTCTAACCACAGAGGTTTTTCTCAAAGCCATCTCACATTAAGTGTGGTAAGAGACTGTTTGTAACCGCTGACTCATGGGATTTAAAAGTCACTGAAGATTTAGAACTCACAGGTAAACCTGAAGTAAAAACAAAACATTGATGGAAACATGACTTCATTTTGTTGTTTGGTTTGGGTTCTATAAAAAAAATAAAACCATGAATAGATGACAGTAACATTTAAAAAAACAACTCCTGTTAAATAAAGTAAGTTGAATGAAAGGTACCTTAAAAAAACATGTTTTCACTCCACTATCCTTACAGAGCCACACTCTGTCAATCTCAGTCTCAGTCTTAGTCTCAATCTCAATCTCACCTCTATTTCACCTATTTCATCCTCCATATTTCACACTGAGCACTATTTCCCTTACAAAGAGCATCATTCATAATCTTTAAGTCATCATCCATAGTGCAGTGTAAGGAAAATACAGTATCATCACTGTGTCACGTGGAGGGATTAGATCAGTAATATTTTCATGGAGCTTTCCTTAATCTGATCACTGAGATAGAGGAGCGTCAGTGACTACAAAGGCTCTCTGTGTCATTTTAATCCATCTCCCAGGAGACTCCTGCTTGTATCAGGCTGTATCTGTATTTGGGAGGTTGGTTAATTACTGGCAAACCTCGAGCTCGTCTTCACCCCACCCTCTTGATTTTGCTTTTATCCTACTAGCTTCCGATTCCCGGCTTTATCCTATTTCTCGTCTCCTCGTTCCCTCCACGACATCCCTCTGGAGGTTATCATTAGAAACCAAGAGTCTAAAAAAAGGCATTTGGATTTTCTTGGTTCTCATGCCAATAATCTTCATATATCATTGATAACTTAAATCTCACACACTTTACAGTGCCTCATAAAAATGCTTACAGCAGCACTCTTTTATTCAACGAACTACCTACCAGCCCTCACCTCTCTTTATAAACAGTGTCCTTGTAAGATCCTTGGTCTAACTCCACCTCAAGTGCCCTGATTTTATTCTGAGTAAGGATCCTGGCCCCTCAGCACCTCAGACATATGGTCCAGATGTCAGCACAGATGATGGGGCCACATATACTTCACCACATGATCTGCCAACTGTTCTCACATCTGCACAGATAATACCTTTGTGGTCAATAGGAAATGGCCTCTTTAAGCTAATTTAGCACCAAAGTGCCATAGAGACTAAACACTGGAAAAAGCTGGTAGTCATCAACTGTCTTCGACTAAGACATGCCATATAAGTGCTGAGGACTGTTAAGTCGGAATGCCTCAGATTTGTTTTGGTTGTAAAAAGGTCACTCACAGCGCCCGCTCCATTTTAACAAATGTCCTGCAAGTCTTGCAAAAGTGAGTCACCGTGGAGGCCTCCCTGGAAACTAGGCGTATCGGCCATGGAAACACTGATGGGTTTTGCTTAGGTTGGGCTGTTTTGAACAGGCTCACGATTTGCACACATGTTGACGATCATACTGAAGATACCCCATCCTCTGGAAGATATTTGAGTTGGCAGGGGATGCTGCAGTGAGGGCCACTGATTGCCTTGACATCCATGTCACTCACACATGTAAGAAAAAATGCTTAGACACAGTTACACTTCTGAAACCTCAGACACAGCTGTTGCACAGCCTCTGAGCTGTTATCATCAACCGATGATTTATAAAGAAATAAATCTTAAATACAGTCTCTGATGTTTCTCTATAGCTCACTGAATTTTAGTGTTAAACATTTTATTGGACTTGCAGGCCCCTGAATGGCAAGACAGTTTCAAACACTGTTGGCTGGAAATATCCTAGAAAAACAGAAATCATGGCTTCTGGCTTGATGATTTGCTTCACTGGTCCATGCCTTTCACATTTGATAGTACTTGTGTATAAGGGTCACTTTCCCTGTCTAGACTTGTTTGCTTTAGGATTTGGCTACTGAAAAATCTATTCAATTTGTTCGACGCACACCAGAGGTTGCCTGTGCCTGAATTCTTATCGATAGGATGCTGACAGCTGCTCGACTCTGCTCCTTCCTGCACAATGTAAGGTTAAAAGGCATCATGAAACTGATAGGTCTCTGTGGGAATTCAGTTCTACTGGGAGGATTCGGCTCAACCCCATTCTCTCATGTCATGTCTTTTTTTTTATCGCCTCTTAACAACATGAGGAGTTCTTAATGGGTCTGGATGACGCGACTGTTGTAGGAGCTGAGTGCACATGGGGACTGAGTTACTACTACTAAAGAGAGAGGGGGATGCCAAGTCTATCACGCCTGTAGCGATCATCCTCTTCTTCCTTTCACCTTTGGGATTTTCTGTTTTTTCTCTCTCTCTTTAAATGTGAGAATTCTCATCAGCTTGTACTAGCTTTGGCCTTCTCACTACCATTCCCCTTCCTTCCTCCGTCTTATGTTTTTGTTCCCTCATCCTCGTTCCCTCCCTCCTCCTTCACGTAGTGCTCAAGCTCTTCCTCCCTCCCTCCATACCTATCCTCATCCACCAACTTCGTCTCGACTACGTTTGTCATGTGGCTCTGTTCCTCATTCATCTACCACTGACTGGATGCACACCGCTGCTTTGTGAGTAGTCAGCCACTTCTTTTATCCTCTTCACCTCCCTCTTCTGCCCGCTCTTCAAGGCTTCTACAACTGTTGCTGTCTGCTCAGCATGGCAGAGGCTTGCTAGCATACTGATGGGCTCAAAGACGCAGATGGACAGGCTGATCACAAAGAACGTAAGAGATCCACAGAGAGAAGGGTTTGCAGCCGGATAGATTAGATGAAGTGAAGTCAGAGGAAAGTTGAGTCGCAAGCCAGTGTATGCATCATTACCATGTCCTGTTTCGGTGTCAAGTGTTTTGAGAGGGGACTTTCTGCTCTGACAGGACACCCTCTAATTAAGCAGGATGTGTGGCTTTCGACAAGCTGGCTCACATTTTAATGAGAGCTCTTTATACATTGCAGTAGCTGCATCTAACTTAGTTGAGCACTTCAGTAGTTTGGAAATGCTCGTGCCACTTGCCCATCTCTGGCACATTTACTGCAGCGTTTATTAATGAGCACTGCCCCTGCTAAAAATAAACTATTCTTGTATTTCTGTAGCCTTTTTTTATGAGTCACAGATTGAAATGAATGTTTTGTTGTGCTGTTTAGTTCTTTGCAGGTATTTTTTGTCATCACTGTGAATATTGAATTTTCTTGGAGCAGCTTATTCAGCTTAAAAATGTTCAAAAGAGAATGTTCATCTGATTACAGGAACTGTTTTTTGCACCCTCAGTCTGCTCTTTGTATTTTCGACGCAATCCTTCACTGTCTGCTCAGAAATTCCAAACAATATAATTGGATTTTTATATGATTAAAGCAAAGCGTAGTAATGGAACCTGAGCGTGAAAGAGACAGTTGTGCTCTGAGACTGATGTGGGGGAGTGACTCGTTTGGTAACCTTTCTTTTTTGTTTGCTCAAATGTCAAGCAGAAAAGTCCACTCTCAGCTGTGTTCGGAGCCGAGTCATACTGTTTGATTGGTGATTTATCTGTGACTATTGTGTTGCATGCATATTGGATAAGCCCACCTGCCTTAATCACTACTAAGTAGGTCAACACAATGCACACACATTTTTATGTTAGCTGATGCTGTAAGCTTTGATCACAGAGGGACTGTTTGACGATATGTGTTAAGTTCTTGTTTGCATTTCAGCCCATGTCTCCCTGCAGGGTGTTAGTTGTGAGTCAACAGGGTCTTTATTTCTTTACATATTTTTGTGTTGGCCAGTGGATATGCATCATGAGTGATTCAGACTGAGATCATTCAGCTTGCAGGTGACCTAAAAGCATGCCGTTCAACCTAGAAGGATTAGAGCTTTTTTTTCTTGTGGGCTATTGAGCTTATCTTCACATGTCTAGACTTTATTTTGTTACTTGATACCAGCACTACTAGAGATTAGAACTCTTTGGGAAAATCTTTATTGTTACAGTCAAAAACACACACAAAAAAAGAGCAGCACCTGAAGAAGAGTTATGCTGTGTTATTCAGTTTTTTTGGTACACTCCAACTAATAATAATAATAATCCATGCCAGTCTTCAAGATTCTATGTTTAAAACACATAACTGTGGGCCGCAACCTAATGAAGCTGCTACATTGTTGTGTTAATACTGTCATAGTCATGTAGTACGTTCAACACATGGACTGGATATAAATGGATACAAATCCTTCATGGCGTCAACCAAAGCCTTCCTGAAGTAACACCTTGAAGCTTAGTGTGGTGGCTCTGTCAGTCGTCATCTTGGCACAGCCTGACTCCACCTAAATCCAAGCAAATACAAAATGGGAATCAAAGTGCCGTGAGAGTGAAGCTGGGGTAGGCAGGCAGGCGATGCCTCAGCAGACAGCTAGCAACCTGTGACGGCGCCCATCTTTCACTTAAATTGACTGATTTTCGGGGCCACAGTCAGGTGGTCATTTGAAGAACGGCAGTTTTTGGTAGTTTTGCTTTGGCTTACAATTTCAGGCCTGGATGTTGCAACTAGGTTGTAAATCGTTTACGGCCTCATCTAGGATATTAACCCATATTTGGTAACTTCCACACACATATTAAATTGCATCCCCGTTCCTCTCAGTGAGCTCAAGAAGCATGTGGTTTTCACGAGGCCAACCAGTGAAGATGAAGGCAACATTCTCAGGTCAAATGTGGTCATGGTCCACCTCTGCATGAACGCTGAGCAGAACCGCTTTACCATGCAGAATTGGCCTAATGTCAAATGTGATAATGTGTATGTTGAAAAGTGCCTGAATCAGCACTTGTGTTTTTGAAGAATGTCACGATGTACAATTGAACTTTTGAATTCAATATGTGTCCTCTAAAGGGTTAGCTCTTACAGAGGGCATCTTTTTTTGGTATAATGTGTTAAAATAGCCTCTCTAACTGATCTGCACAGTGAATTGTAATGTTAAACTTGAATCCCCACAGGCTTGTTGCGATAGTTTTAAATATAATATATACCTATAATTAATCAAGATGACTCTGAGGCATGATTTGTGCCTAGAACAGCTTCGTATTGTTCGTATTGGCATTGATTTTAAAAGAAAAGTGATTAAGAGTCACCGGAGGAAATTTGGTGCATGTATTAAATGTAGGAGGATTGGTTAGACATACAGACAGTATGTGTATTGTTTTCTGGCTCGGGGCTTTTAGTGTGTCTCTTTTAAAGTCTTTTTACCTTGGTTAAAAATGTTAAAATAATATGCTCATAATATAGCCTAGATACACTAATTAGAATAAAAGCAGGCTGGATGTCTTTGGACTGAAAGCTGCCAGTCATTATAGCTCACATTGAAAGTTACACCTTGAGCATTAAAGTGGGCTCCGACTACGGGAGTTTTAAAGTCATGCCTGATTTTGAAATCAAGCTGCATCACACTTCAGGAGAAACTTTACAGATATTCTGCTCTCTAAAATTTGTGCAGCAGTGTAGTACAGTACAGGATATTACTTTGATGATACTTTGAATGCACCACGCCTGGTGATCTCCAGGGAACACCTGCTGGCTTGTTTGCTAACTACCAGTCAACTCAAAAGACGAAGAAGAAGCAGTAGGACAAGAAGAGAAACTTGCTGTAACTTTGGAGTACTTCTCACTCAGACAAAAACAAAGCAAGAGGCTTAAAGACAAAAGGCTTCATTCAGAAGTGGAGGTCAGATTTAAGATAACGCCGTCAGCTGCTCTGACTCCATGTAGACTTGTGTCTGCCATTGGTTACTCATCTTTATGTAATCTATATGCCATTTTGTGCATCCTTACCTTGTACGTCTTCTCACTGCGCTCTCATGAGACTGGTTTCACATGACTAGTCTTGCAAGACCACGCAACATATTACGTGTGATCCACGTATGAGGGAGATCCAAAACAGCACTGAGCACTGTCAGGTCTGAGAGCTGATGTGTGGCAGCCTTTTGGATTTGAAAAGTATGAGGACAGAGAATAGCTAGACAGAAACAAAGCTGTATGCAAGGTGTGCCAACCAGAGATTAAAAACATTATGGAAATGCCTCAAATCTCTGGAACCATTTTTGAAAGTGAATAATCTTGAATATTGGGAGGTTTTGACTCGAAGCGACTCATCAGTAGTGAAACCCTTTCCTGTATTTTCTTCTGTGTCAAATGCTGCTCTACTATTTGTAAAGACCAGACAAGTATGTCTGTGAAGGTTCTCAGTCATCCATGTCATGGTATATCAACAAAAAAACAACAACAACAAATGTATAATTGATGATTAGAGCACCATTCACAGGGACAGAGAACAGGGACATACTGTACAGTCCCTCCCTCAATGACAGGTAAGTATCTACCCATTAACGGACACTAGTCATGCCAGTTAACAGAAACAAGTCAAACAAGTTCCTGAAGGGCTTCACATTTAACTTCTCACTAGTCCCTTAGAACTCACTGTACAAGTCCAGTTGCCTTTCTGAAACGTGTTTTGGACATACCAGACGATAAGGCTCATCAGCCTCAACCGATGACAGAAAATCATTTTTAATCTTCAGAAGACCCTCTTCTGCATGGTAATGTTCTATGAAGCCTGGGTTGTTATTTATTTAATTCAGCAGTAATTATCTTGAAAGGACTTGTCTGAATTTGCTGTGGTTATTATGGTTCGCTGTCATTGCTGTCTTTAGCAAACACTGTTAAACAGAAACACGTATTCTGAGTTCATAAGACCTTCAAAGCATTGAGGTTTCAGTCTTGAACAAAATAGATGCTATTGGATTATTGTTGGTACTCTAAATGTCATTAATCAGTAAAATGCCAGCACTGTGTATGCAAACTTAAGTGACCAGGTATGCAGAACTGCAGAACTCCTCTATATATATTACCTGAAATGTGGAGCAGCAGAGGTAGTTATTACTCTGGAGCCCTGCTCACCACCGCTAGCACCAAGTCTGTCACTAAAATTCCAGACTAGTTTGGAGATGGTTGTTATGGAGACAAAGTAAAGATAAAGCAGAATGACACGGTGAAGATGTTATAGGAGACAATACAAACCTGTCTGCTCACTGATATGGACTGATCAGTAGTACTGACCTGCGTGTTTACTGTTAGTCACAGCTTCCTTGTCTGTGTGGAGTCGACTCTGCCGCTAAGCTCAGGATTTTAAGTGATGATTTGTCTGTGGTCTTCCACTGAGCCTTGTTGTTGTGTAAAAGCTTCCTGTGCATCTTTGTTCTCAACCGCAGACTCATACTATATTGAATACACCATATTTAAGAAAAACACAGGCTTCACATTTGAAGACACTGCAGTCCCTTCCATTTAGTGGAAGATAGCAGTCAAACCTGTCGAGATAAATAGCTGTTTAGTACTTTGGGTTCAGTGTTGTTTTGGTTCATGCTGTACTGCTGAAATGCCATTGAGCAAGTTCAGGAAGGCTGGTGGTGTGTAGATTGTGTACATGCCTCATTGATTATCCTCCAAACAACACGGGCACCCCTATTCAGCTTACTGCATGTGGCTTCTTGGTATGGTTTGCTTGACAACAATTTGTGCAACTGATAAACTGTTTGATTTTTAGAGTCATTATATCTTGATCCTGATTTCAAGTAGGCACCATTTATTCTTTGAACTCGAAGCTGTTGGTTCAGCCTCTCTGTGGTTGTTGTTGACGAGGGTGAGTCAGCAAAGTCTGCTTTAAGGTGTTGGTCTAAGGAAGGTGAAGGTTATCAGGCAGGTCAGGTGAAAATATTTCAGAAGAACTACAAAGATGCCAGATCCATGCTAATTATTCCAAGACGGAGCCAAACAACGACCAGACTACACTCAGCAACATCTAACTCACATGTTAATATTTCCAAATATATTGGTTGTCTTCACGAGTGACACAAAAAATTTAAAAGCCTTTTTCTGCGGTAAACAAACAGTCTGAGTTAAAAGACCAGCTGGAAACATAAATCCCCTCACATCCTAGATATTGAATATGCTTTTCAGACTGCAGCCATAGCAGTGATCACTACATTTATTTTCGATCCAGTCATGCTTTGGAAAAAAAAGCACTCAGACAGTCAGTTAAAAGCCGGTTTACTGCTGTGTGTGTGTGCCGGTCGAAAATTCAAACTGTTATTATAGTGTAAAAGCAGCAACACACGCTCATGGTGTCACTGGAAGCACACCCCCTCAGAGGAGACAAACCAATAGTATGTTTGGGCTGTGAGCACCGTGGAAGGGAATTTACTGGTGGCAGATGGACTCCTGAAACCAGCTGTTGTTTACGAGGTGAGAGGGAGGGATTGTGGTCAACAGAGTTCACAAGGCAGCAACGTTCGTGCGACGGCACCTGCAAACAGGACAACTTTGGTTTTAATTTGCCGATACGTGAAAGACAGACAGTGCACCACTGACATGTAGCAGCTGTTAAAGAGGACTGCCTCATCACAGAGTGGTGGTGAAATAAAGATTTTCAGGAGTTGTGCTAATGTTCTACATCATATGAGACATTTAGGTCGTTACTCCAGCTGATCTTCTTAAGTACCCTGTAGGGCCATGCATGAACAGGTGTGGGGAAGACTTTATTTTTAATTGGCCAATTAAATGTTGTTCTGAGGACTAACCAGTATTTTATAAAATACTTATTTTATGTTTGTGTTATCTGCAAGCAGTATTCACATAATAACTCTGGAGCTATGCAAAAGTTTGGGTCATTGCTTTTGCCTTTATTTTTATTTACCAGTCAGTATACTAAAGTTAAAGTGAAATCAGTTTGCTAGAGATAATTGCCCTGCAGGACTCCACTGTAGAAACACCATATCCTGAGATCTCAGGATAAAACTATAATCATAACCCAACCGTGACCGACATGAGTGCAGAGGGATCTTGCACACAAAGGGATGATTTTGGAAAACGAGCCATGTTTATTCATATCCCAAAACAAAGACAACTGGCGTTTTCCTGAAGGCGTTTCACCATTCATCCGTCTTCACTTCTAAAAGACTGGAGTGGAGTTTGGGATTTTGTTAGGAACATCTGTGGGTGGTGCTCACACATTTATTTAGAATATAAGCTCCATAATGTGCCAACTGTTTTATCATAAGGCAATTTCCAAGGATTTTTTTTTTCATCCTAGTGAAGTGAATAAATAGATTCTTAAAAAAACTCAAGGCTTCCGAAATGACGTTATTTTTACCCGTCCTCAGACTCATTAATGCAGAAGTATTTTTAAGATGGAATCCTTAATGTAGTTAGATGGTTTTGCATCATTTTCTTCAGTTTTCCTTGGTTGCATAGCAACACTCATGGATCCACCCTATTAATGTCCAATGCAACACATCTCGCAGATCCTTCAGCAGAGAGGATTGAATCCAGAAATGGGCTGAGCAGTTTCATTTCACTGACAGAGAATATGTCTTCCTTTCACAGTTGGCATTAAATCCACCAAATGGATTAGCAGAGCAGTTTCTGTCCAGTTTATTTTGAGCACATTGGACACCAGGACCAGATAGATCCTTACATCCTTCCCATTCATGTACTGTGTACATATTTAACCATGTAAAATCCGACAGTGTGTTGCGCCTTCTAAAAAATGTCTTGACCATGTCAGAGTTCAGCTTAAGTTTTTTTATAATGTGTTTTATTGTGTCTTGGTTGTGTTTTGTGTATTGTGATGCAACAACAGCATCTCTGAGCAGATCATGAGGTGCTAAAAGTAACACTGAATCCCATAGCTATGTAATGATGCAACTGTCATAGAGTTACTCACAGGAATCCATGTGCTTCTAATGTGAATCTATGTGCATCTAAAAAACTTTGCTCACTCTGGAAACATCCAAACTCACAAAATTACAAACATCTGTCCACATTGTTTGAACAATGCTTTATGCAAGTACTGGCATGTATCCACTAAACATTATAAACCAGCTATATTTATTACCCACAGCAACTATTCAGGCTCTTCATCCTGCACGGTTTACTCATTTTATTGTTCAAAATAGTGTAGGATGAGACTAAACATTGCTGCCAAGGACAAGGCCTCTGGGCTACTTAAAACTGAAATAAGTTTAAATGCATGAAGTAGTGTTCGTTTGTGTAATAAAGTGTGTGTTGCTTTTCGATGACTTTGCCTGGGTGATCAGTGTACCAGTAAATCTGATATCTGTTCTGTAATGTTGTGTAGAACAATGAGCCACGATGTTCCTAGATCTGCCTCAGGCAAAGTAACAAAATGCTCTCCTCTCCCCTTCTCCCCCTCCATCTTTCTCTCCTTCCCTTTCTATCACCCCTTCCTCTCCCCTCGCTGCCTTCTCGTCCTTCTGTCTCTGTCATGTCTAGGGTCTGGCAGTAGGTGCTCTGTGCTTCCCCAGCTTGGACCCCATGGCTGCTGGTGCTCCTGCTTGATTCATTACACTGTGAGTTCACTTGTGTTCAGTGTGTTTGTGACTGTTTGTCCATCTGCGTTTTTGTCATGCCTTTTTCTTGGTTGGTAGGTTACCCATTGCAGCACGCACACTTGAATAAGTAAACTATCAGCCCCTTAGTTTGTCGTCTGCAGTGTCTGCCTCCGTTCTGGAGTTATGTTACAGTTTTGTCACTCTAAAAAGTTGTTACCAGCAAAGTCTGTTTACTTCCCCTAGGCCTAAGTCATGGTGTTAGTCTCTCACATTGTGTTCACTACTCTGCTGATACAGCTCTCTTTACCTTCCCACCTTATTCAGGGATTAGTTTTGCAATACTCGCTTTTTAAAAACAAAACCTTGTGTTTTTGTTTAGTGTCTCCAGCTTATAACTTGATTTCAGCTGCATGCATTGCAGGCTACCCACAGAGGTAGGTTAGTGCATGGTTAGCCACTATCCGTTTTAGATTTATAATTTAAGATATGAATAACAGCTGCTGTAGTATTTGGAGAGTTTACTGGAAAATGGATTCTTAACTTCCTTTGGGCATAGTGTTCAAAGGTGCTGCAGCTAATGCTGCACGCTGTGGTACATTATGTAAATAACAGCTTCAATATCATGTTTTGGTAAGCATAAAGACCCCCTCAAGGCATGGCTGAAGATATATATAAATATTTTTGTGTCTGACGGGGTCTTCTCCTCCTAGCATATAAAATCATAATCCAAAATCATCCATGACTTAAACTGTTTGATAAAAGATGTCTGTACAGCTACATCACTGAGTGACCGTTCTCATATGAGCCATGTAGGCCCCAGGTTTCCTATTAGACGAGGGCTGGCTTCCAAACCAGTTATGATTTCATATGCCCTTCTTGCGGGTGCATGCTTTAAGCTGAAATTTAAAATGTGTGGAGAGACGCAGATTAATTCACCCAGTTAGAAGGGACATCCCAACATCAAGAATGGACATCTAACAAAGTCATTCTACACCACTACACCTGAGCCGGTTTGACACTTTTCCTTCCTTGGACCACTTTACTGACAACTGCAGCCAGGCAACAACTCCATAAGAGCTGGAGTTTTGGAGATGCTATGACACAATCATCTACCCATCACTATTTGGTCCTTGTCAGAGTCACTCAAATGTTTTCACTTGCCCATTTTTTCTGCTTCTAACGCATCATATTTGAGAACCTGCTGCCTTATACATCACATCCACTGCCTGATAACCAGTTAACAAGTGTTATTTACTTACTAGCGATTATGATCAGTTGATCATGATAATATGGCTGATCTGTGTATATATACATTACACTTATAAAAGGTAGAATTGAAAACAGTCTTGCACTATCATACTCCATGCATTCATCATATCTTCATATCATCATATGTTCACTGAAAATCCTGCAGGAGGGCATTCCATCTCCATATAGTATTTCATCATCTATATAAATAATCATTTTAATTGGTAATTTGATTATATAATATAATATTTAAACTTTAACTTTAACTTATACTTTGATAAGAATTGAGTAAGGGTACATCAGGCTGTGTTTCTGACCACGTGATGAATTTTAATTCATTCACTCTCCTTTTGGTTCTGTTTTGGTCTCCACAGACGTTGGTCCTTGAGCAGCTAAATGCTCCATTATGTTTGCCATCTGGTAGCTGTGTGTTTCTGATGTTTGGCACTGGGCAGTTACAGTTGGTTAATTAGAGCTTTTTCAACAAAGCACCGATGAGAGCAGTGAGCCTGAGACTTTCAGTTCTACAAAACCAGAAATTAGTACTAAAACACTGCTCAGAGGAGCTCAGTTAGTATCCCCTAGTTATTTGGTTACACTTCAAATTGCCTGTTGATCCTATGTTAGTCTAACTTTGTGCCGTACTTCGATTCTTGAGCATTTCTTAATTAAGTAGACCAGAGGTTTACTTTTTTAAACTAATTATAAGGATTTGTTGATAACTTACCTTGGCTAACATTGTCATGCACTTATTATCCCACTAATGATCTCTGTTTCCTTATGTCTCAGCGCCAGCTGGGTAAAAAGCAGCCATCTGTGTTGTTGTGTCTCAGCAGGTTTGGGTCCTGCTCTATTTGCATGTGCTCGGTCTCCCACCACAGATGTTACTGTGTGTGTATAATAACAACACTTTATGTGCTATACTTGACCTTTTACAAAGAAATACCACACAACAATCTTCCCTTTAGTTTTGTCTGTAGTGTTTGCTTTCCTTTGGTGTTTTGCTGTAAGGCTTTGAAGTAACACATACACTGTGTTGGGGAAAATGACATGATAATGGGTTTGGCAATATGAATCTGCCAAATCAAATTCAAAATTGTGAAGATAATTGTGAATTTTTGAAAGTTCATATGTTTTGAAATTGTGATTAAACATGTGGACATGACAATATTAATGTAGAAATGACTTTTTGTACCTCCATTCATGTAGTAAGCAGCAAGCACTGGTTAACTCAGACTGATAGGAGGTGGCACAGGGAATGAAATGCTTGTTCAGGCAAAGGCAGAGGTGCTGTACCTTGTGCAAGCTGCTGTGCAAAACATACACACGCTCTCTCTCTCTCAAAGCATTTGAGCCACAGGCTGCTACTCGCCTTCGTCCCCAGTGCATTTCACCTTAAAGCCATAGTGGCGCAGGATGGCATTAGCACTCTCTGGCTGCCTCTGCCTTCTCCAGTATCCATTAGTTTCTGCCTCTGCTGGTTTGTTTTGCACTTGGTGTAAAGAGCAGGGATGGTGTTGTGTTCACTGTAATTGGATGATGCAGTATTAGCTTCCAAGCTCTTGATGCCAGCAGTTGTTTCTTAGGGCCCACTCTACTCATCACCTTACGCAAAGCTACCAAGAGAAAGTATGGAAATGAATCATTGATATTAAATAGAAACTCATTAAGGAGTACAATGATTTTATTATCTCTTCCCCAGATTGATTTCTTTTCAGCATAGTCTGTCACATTTTGGAATAAACTCCCTGAAATCACATAGCATAGTAACACAGCTGTGAATTCTTTCCAGAACGGAGCCAGATATTTGGATTAGCCTAGCCATTCTCTAGAGAGCACAGATAGCAGGAGAGAAACAGACAAAGCCATAGTTAAGTCATTAGTGGAATAAGCCTGTCCCCTATTACCATCAGCCAAACACAGCCCAAAACCACCATGGGAAAAGGAGAAGAATTTCTTCACTCACAGAAACACAGTTTCTTTTTATTGGTGGTAATTGGGAACTGTTATCAAATCTGTTCCCTCCTTCTCCTTTCTCCCAGAGTTGAGCACTATAGCAGAAACAGGCAATTGTTCTTTGAAGAAAGTAGGACAATGTTTTTTTTTTCCAGCAGCTTCATTCTTGGCTTGGGGCTGTTTCTTCCTTTTAGTAGCTTCCTATACATATACCCGATATATTCTTATGCCCCTATCTCAGAAGGAAAAATGAATTACAGCCTGGATAAGGTTGGTGCTGTATGTTGGAGTGTGAACCTAAATGATTTCCATCATATTACATCCTAATATGTGAGGTTGTCGTATCTTCTTACTGTGTACTGTACATTTGTATTCTGAAATATAATACATTTTGTACTTAATTCAAAATTTGTAGTTACTGTTTTAAACAGGGACCAAACAAATAAACTACTTTGTTTCATTTGACGAAGCAGTGCACCTGTTTAATGCATATAGCCAAGGCCCCCGTGTCTGGTGAGGCTTTTAAAAGCAGTTTACTTTATGTATATATGGAGTTACAAAGTGGAAAAAAAGCACAACTCCACAACTCAAGAGAGTCTAGAGCAGTGGTTTTCAAAGTGAGGGCCACGGACCCCTGGGGGGCCGCCAGGGGGGCTAGGGGCCTGAGACAATTGGAGGGAAGATAAGATTATTCAAATATTTTTAACCATTATTATACAATATTTTATGAATCATTATGATAAAATGGAATCTAATTATTTATTAAATCATTATCATAAACATAATTATTAATAATATACCACATCTAATTGTTAATTTCCATGCTCATCTTTCTGATTCTCTGCCAGTCAAAACATCGTTCATGACCTCATAATCTGTGTAGACCAGGGCTTTTTGCGTTATTCATCAAGCTGCTTTGCTCCTCAAGCTAGCATGTAGCTAGCGCAAACTGGCCCGGTTTTTGACAAGAAAGAGACCAAAGGAACAAACCAACAGCCCTAAAAGTGAGAAACATTATAAAAGATGATGTTTCTTTACATATTTTGTAGCATTGACTGTAGGTTTGCAGAGGGGGTCCCCAGCCAGAAGCTAATGCTGTTTGGGGGACCTTGGCATGGAAAAGTTTGGGAACCCCTGGTCTAGAGGAAAGACGACATAAGGAAATACAATATGGTCATGGTGATCTAAGACAATCCTTGTTTAAATAAGTGAGTCTTTAAAAGCTCCTTAAAACTGTCCAGAGAAACAGCTGTCCTAATGTTTTTAGGAAGTCAATTCCACATGTTAGGGGCCAGCATGACAAAAACATGATCACATTTTGAGTTGTTGTTTGAGTGGTTTAAAACAGATTAGCTCCTCTCGCCAAGTTTCTTTGTTTTTGTTTTTTGTCCGGACTTGGGAATTTGTTAGCTAAAAAAAGCTACAATACAGAACTCGTGTCCCCTACTTTGGTGTTGAGAGTATTTTCCAGTGGTTGCCTTTAGACCAAAAGAGTCATTTCCTGACTGACAGAGACTTAAATTCCTAGAACCCTAGTTACATTCATAACTTTAAATTCTTGCTGTAGCTTCAGCCCTTCACTGTTGCTCCAATACCAGGGATCCAGCTTGTTAATGTCGCCTTAAAGCACCCGTTTTCTCATCATCATTGTGCATTGTGTGAACTTGTTGACTGGACAATATGAAGTGTAAACATAATATCTAATATGGAAGTTACTAACGCACTACCATCAATCACAGGAAGTTAACACGGTTCCTGCCTTGCCTCGAGAGACTACCTATGCTAGGTCAAGTGACTAGCAAGTGTTTTGTAAGTGTGATGTTAAAGCTTAAGGACAAAACCTTCTGTGGTCCCAGCTGATTGGAGCTCACTGCACACCCCTGGAAAATCCAACTCTCAGTGCGATGCGACCCTCCACATTTCCTGGTGCCAAATGAGCCTTTGTTCTGCAGGGTAGAGGGAGAGGAGGCAGAATGGTGCTGTGTTTTCCCGAACTCTCGCACACAGTCATCACCAACCTGCCCCTTCCTAATCATGGTGTCAGTTTTACACCAGAGTGTGGAGAGTGTGAGTGAATACGAGAGTGAATGAGAGTGTCTATGCTGTTTGGCAGTGTGGGTGTGTGGGTGGAAGACGGAGAGAAGGGAAAACTGTGAGAGAGGGAGAGAAAAAAATGCAATGACATGCTTGTTATTTATAGCCCTACAATCAGATTGTGCATTGATATAAACCTTCTGCAATATTGCGCAAGTAATTCAGGGTTTGGACGTTTCAGCTTTTGTGTGTGTGTCCTCTTTTTCCCATGACTGTCACATTTAAACATCTTACAGTTACTTGCTGCCTTTTCAGTCTCCAGTTGCATTTAGAAAGTTATCATGTTAGACCCAGGATTGAGCAACATCCGGATACCAGTGTCCTTCCGTCTGTTTTGTCTGTGGTCTAGGTTAAATGCTTCTTCTTTTGCATTCTGTAATTCTGCTCTGACTGAGAATTTCTAGAGCAGTGTTATATTAGCACATGGCTTGGGACAGTTGAGATTTTTTTTCTTTCCATAATGTGAAGAAGTAGAATCGCTCATGTGGGGCGATATCAAGTTACACATTTTTACCTGCTCCAGTGACAAGTACCTTGTGAAACCTGAGGCAGCACACACTCTGATTTTCCTGGTATGTAAGGAACATTTTCTTTGTGTTCAGAATTTCTGTGATCAAGTAGATGTTATACAAATACAAATGTGCGTAAGCTGTCTGGTAGAGCTGCAAGAGGAGCCTTGCATTTGTGTCAGTGGAACATGATCTTACATGTCTTTGACTGGCTTTTTAAATGACATCTGGTACATACAGTAGATGGTATATAGGAATGCAGTGACAGTATACATTCAGATTTGATTTATTTTTTTAATCTTAGCACCATTAAAAATCTGATACAGACTTCAGGGCTGTTACAACCTTACTGATATTACATAATGAATCTCACTTTTAGCCGTTATCCCATTTTCCGAATGTCCAAAATGGAATTTTGGAAAGAAACGGTATTTCTTTGCAGCGCTGCCATTAAATGTGTGTGTTCGTTTTGTGCACATTATGCACGCCCACACATCTGGCTATGTCTGCTCTGCCTTTTTTTGCTGGTGTTTGTCTGGAGGCCAGCGGGTCGGCCTCCCCAGGGACCCGCTCTGGCTCTTTCCCAGGCCAGACTTCAACAACTCTCCCAGAGCTTGCACAACACCAAACACTGCACTGGAATGTTTTTGCTTTCCCTTTTCCCCCCTCCTTTTTTTTTTTTTTTTGGTTTTGCTCTCTCTCTCACTCTTTGTCATTGAGTTTCTTCTGCTCACACTCTCCCTCTTGGTTTGTCTCACTTGAATACCTGAATGTGCTCCTTCTTACCACAACGGATCCTGGGTTCTTTAACCCTAGCTTAGCCACACAGTGCATTTGCAAAATAAAATAATATAGCATTAGAAGTCTGTAATTCACATTACATTCAATCGCTGTAATATATTAAAATATTACATCAGTCAGCTTTTTAAAGATTTTATTCATTGTGTCTTCTATTGGTTGTTTAATATGTTACACTCAGCTTAAGGGTTAAAAATGGGTTTCTATGTTTCACACACATTGCTGCATGTTCAGATATGCACAGTTAACTTGGAAAACTAGTTTTATTTGTAGTTTTTGTGGTTGCTGTTTTCACAGGTGTTGTGTCAGACATGTCTTACTCAAATACACAAAACTGCTGAAAGTAAATGGCGTACAGCCGGGATCTCTGCTGATTGTACTGCAGCTAAACTGCTGTAACAGAGACTAAGGCAACTGGAACTTCTAGTGGATACTGACTGAGCCTCACGACTACAGCGACGACATTGTTTTAACTATATCAGACATGTTTTTACACTGGCTGTTCCAAGTCAGATCTGTCAAGTGCATCAGCTGTGGGAGGTGAGCTTATAATGAGGTGATTTGGTTGTCTCATTACTCTGTGCTGTCTGTCGTCACCTGTGCAGCCCATGTTTACAGTGTGGTTACTGTGGGAAGACTTGAGACCTGTCTCAAAGATGAGTTCTGATTACACAATGCAGGTTTTCTCAATAAACAGTACCCCCACCACTCATTAAAAGCTCACATTTAGCTGCCACACATGGGACAACTGTCTGTTCTAAAAACTTAAGACAATAGTGTTTCACTGACGAGGACGAAACTACAGCGGCAGCTCTGTGCTCATTGATTGTTAGCATTACCTGTTGGATTAGAGGCATGACCGTTCTAATCTCTCCTACTGACGCCCAGGAATCAGAATCACATTTGTACAACTCATCAATCTATTTTACCTTTGTGTACACCGGCTAACTCTCTCTCGCATATGCTCATGAAGTCATCTACAAAATGCACACAAGCGATCAGACCCCACTACCTTTCAGCCAGACAGAAAGCCAGCCGTCTAGCCACTTAGTACATCATAGTCGATTCAGTCCATTAAACTCAGTCCGTCTAGTGTTTCATCAATATGGATGAAGTCTTGATGCAGCATGAATGCTCTAAAGACAAATCCACAAAGGAAACCATGTCTTGAGCATTTTTCAAGTCTATATTATACATCATGGTATTGTACTCATTTTTTTATATACTCGATTCAGATGTTTTTGCAAATTACACGCTGCAACAGTGAGTTTTTATATATTTAAGGCTGTACTGCAGGACTCAGCGAACATCCATCACATTGAAGCTCTTGCCACATGAGTCCATACATGGTTAACCTCATCTGTGCCAGGTTACTCAGTCTGTATTTTATAGCGTACTGGAGTGGCCACATTCTTGCAGTGGCACAGCAGTATCAAAGGGTTTGACTTTCGTTAGCTAATTAAGAGTTAGAACTGTTCAACAACTAGCAATGTGACTGAGAGACAGGAGTTACAGATGTAACTTTGGTTCTATGAATTCGCACTTTCTTACTCGTAGGAATAATGAAATAGAATCTAGAGAATTTTTCATACATAACTCCAGACAATGTCTGGGGAAGCTGACCCGAACATTGTCCAGAGTTGCCATTTCATACATAAAATACACAAGGGCAGATTAGTACGTAACACAGACATTTTTTAGGGAGGTGGCAAGGTCAAGTCTGTTTAATGTCCGGTTCTACTGATTTGGGCATTTGTAGTCACATGTAAACCTCTTCCTTGAAATGCCCGGATTGATCATTGCAGGAGTTCAGTGATTGACAATATCCAACAAAGCATTCATGAAAGGTTTCTGAGGCTCCAGATAAAACATAAATCGATAAAGTTCGTTCAGAGGTGGGATTACAGTCTAAAAAGAAAGTATTGAACAGCAAGGACAAATTCAGATTACTACTGGTGTGTCTTTTCTCTGTTAAAGAGAACTGAAAGAATAGGTGGACTAAAGGACTGTAGTGTTTGTGTATTTACTGTCACTGCCAGGATGGGGAGACAAAAGAGCTACACAGTAGCTTTAATTTGAACACAACACAATAACACCATTTTACCCCTTTGTGTACTGTATCTCTCTCTTTCTTTCATTGTCTGTGGAAGGCAGGAGTTAGATCAGTGACCATGCCACATAACTAACTTTAACTTTTCTTGTAGGGTTGTTTGTCCTGTTTCTAATATACAAGTATGTTCTTTTTTGTGGAATGTTACGTTAAGAGTTGTAGCATATGTTATTAACTGTGATAAGATTGTTTCTTGCCTGCCACGTTTATCGATTATCTGAGATAAATATTATGCATCAGTAAGAAAGTAATTAAAATTCCTGTTAGTATTCCCAACTGGCTATGAAAATGCTGCAGCTGAAATGATGACGATAAACTGATGCCTTTCCCATACTCCTCCTTTCTTTTGTCTGGCTCTGTTGGTGGTCTGCATGTTGTCAACTCGGTCTTGTTTGGATTGTAAAAGTAGTTCTTTGGGATTTCCGTAGATTACATACCACGTCACTCGCTACAGCTCATTTGTTGGTACATAACTAAAGAGTAAAGTCTGTAGTTAGACTTTTTTTGCTTTGTTGTGTATGAGTTGTGTTCGTTTTCTTCTAGATTGTTTTTCCCTCTGCAGCCTTCTGTGCATGAACTTTAATTTTATGATTTACTGCTTCATCGGTATGTAACCAAATTAGTGTCGTCAAGACGCATGAGTCTCTTAAGCTAATACATTTTAAATGCAAACTGTCTGCTTGTAATGGTTGTCCATTTATCTGTTATATGAAACATATCGTTTTAATGGCATTCACCACTCACTGTGAGAATCCATCTTTTTATTCTGCTGGCGTATCTTCAGTCAATACTGGTGAACATAGACATCTCTCTCATAAAGACTGCAAGAAGACCTAGTTTAACAATCAATGCCACTCTGTTAATCTTAGGAATTTATTAGTTCATAATAAACACAGTAAGATTTATTGACATTCTAATTGCCAAAAGAAAATGACCTTATAGTAGACTGAAGCTGACTGTTAACATTTAAAATGATTAGTTATTGTTCATGCCTCAGTGTGGTTTCTATGATCTGTCTGGTGGGACCTTTTACTTTTAAGGCTAATGTTCAGTCCATTGGACTTCTAACTATATAAACACAGAATGCATTTTTGTCAGCTGAATACTTCTCAAACGCATGTTCAACTGAGCTGTGAATGAGAGTCATGCTTGCAGAAAAGCTACTTGAATCTGGAGTGACACACAGTGGAGTCATTTTGACAGCATCCCTCGGTAGACACTAGCTCAGATTTGGTAGAAATCGGCAATTATGTGGAACAAGTCAGCCATGACTTGGGGGTGGGGATGGGGCTGTATCTGAAACTGAAAGCTGGTTTGCATGTGCCAACACTTATGTGTGTATAAACCCGCAATTTCACACTCATGCATGTCTCCAGCCAGCAAGTCCACATTACTGGACCGGTACTGCTTTCTATTTGTTTTGAAAGCAGAGACTGTCACAGTGAGACAGACTTGTTACGTTCTAGCAGCACCCATGACTAAGTGAACAGATTAGCCACTGGCACAACTAACTATACTTTAGGGAGACGGTGCTGGAATAGCTGGGGGAGATGCTTGAAGGTCATCACTTCAAATCCCTGGATGAGCTTAGAAAATCTGAGGAAAGGCAGCAAGTGGAGCCTGCACATCATTTACCGCTGTCAGCGTGCCCTTCACCAAAGTGCTGAACTGCTGCTCAAAGCCTTTACGTACACTAGTTGTACTCCCAACTGCAGATGCATTTCATATCTCCTGGGTAGATCCGTCCAAATGATTTATACTAAGACAGACGAAAACATATTCGCTTATGTTCCCTAATTGCAGACATGGCAGTATCTGTGTATACAGCAGTTAAAAACCAAATTGCCAAAGTTAGGTCTAATGTAGTGTTATAACTGGCTAAACTTTTATATTTTATTTTGACATTTATTTGGCCTCTCATTATTTTGGACAAAGGTGCAGAAATTAATTGAAAAGAGAAGCAGGTGTTTCTTTCAAATGAACTCACTTTTTCTAGACTGTTTATTATTATAGTTAGCTGCTCGATGGAAGCTACACAGAGCTGAGGCTAAAGGTGATCTGGTGAAGTATGGCCTCACCCACATTAAAGTTTCTTCTATGCAAGTAACATATATAATGCTGTGCTCTTCTTTACTGAATTTGTGGTAGCAGACACTAGCTTACTGTTGCCTTAACAAACTGCATCCACAGCTTTCTCCAACGTCCCAGCTTCTTGCTCTCCAGCCCGCTCCTATTTCATATCTATTCTGCTCTTGTCTATCCCGCTGCCACGGCTGTCTTATCGTTCAAGCTCTGCGCCATAAAGCGGCAGAAAATCCCGTATCCCATCTCCTTGTGGCTTCAGCTTTCAGCCTCACTTATTCCACTATTATGTACCAGGCTCAATGCGCTCCCACTCCCTCTAAATGAACGTGCTTTGCGTGGGAAATGAGCTTTGGTTCTCGACATACTGTCTGTTCTCGGGGGGATAAACATTGCCTCTCTGTAGAGAGGTGAGAGTAGGAGAACCTGATATGAAATTTGAATGCGAGCTTTCTGGACGTGGTTCTGACGTGTCACTTCTTTACATCTCAGTCTCTCCATGTCTCATTGTTTTCAGTCGTCAGTGTTGTCCCTTTTAGCTGTCGGTTCTCCCCCTTACCCCTGCCTAGTATTCCCTCATTCATTGGCACTGCATGTCTCAGTATCCTCAGATTAATCTTGTTACCTTCTTCTTCTATTCAGTAGTTTGTCTCTTGTGCAGATGTTGTCCTTTAAATGTCATCAGGATTTTACATGCCTTGCGTGTGGATGATATAATGGCATGAGGTAGATCCTCACATACTGTATGTGTCGATGATTTCTTCTGCTCTCTTGTTGTCAGTCACTTTGTGTTTTGCCCTTAAATTAAAAAAGAAATCCTCCTTTTTATGTCTGATTGACATTTAAATCACTGGTGTGTGAATGTCTTACTGCTGGCAACTGTTAAGCTGAAAATAAACAGTGGTGGATAAAATATTTCTCTATATACTTACTCTCCAAAGGGAAAAATATTCCACAATTAGCCTAGTGAACATATTAATACACATACAAGGGTATAAGTAAAGAGAGTAAAATGCTCTAGTGAGTGCTGTTGCGTATCAGACTGTTTGTACAGACTCTCCACTCTGGCGTCTCCCTTGCCTCACTGGCAGCAGGTGAGCCCTCAGATTTATTGTTGTTGCAGAGTAAGGCAGCTGTTTTCAACAAATGGCCTTTCCTTACACATGGAAAGGTTTCATTTGGACAAATCGTTACAGGAAATTCTAAAATTGATGATATTCCATCAGAAGTTAGGATTTTCCTAACACCCTACTGCCCCTCTACTACCTGGGGCATGGTGTAGGATCAGTTAGCATAGCTTGACTGGTTTGCCCAAAACAATTAAATGAAACTGGAGAGGAATTCATTAGAAATCCACCCAAAATATGTATAATAAATGAGGTCCTGCAAAGACATTTGCAAAGTACTGTGGCTGAAACGTTTTCAGTCAGTGTTTGGTGGTTGGAGTTAATAAAACACTCAGTGTAACTGTCAATTTGCAGCTGCTGTGGATCTGTGCCAGATGTGGTTGCCATGAGTAATAGCATGTTAAACGGGGGCTAGGTGTTGGTGGCAGAATGATAATGCTTTGGCGACGTGTGAGTTTGTCCTTCGCTTTAGTGCAAAGCTCTTATACAAACAAGTTCTCTCATGTTGTCTGAAATGTGAATGTGTTGGCTTTGGAAAAAGCTTTATCTAGTAACAGTGTCACAGACCAACAAGCTACCAAGTCTATGAATGCCCGCAGCTTGGACCACAAAGGTAATTTTGTATTTCTAAAACCAGAGCAGATTGCAGCATTATGCACACTTGGATAAATAATGAAAAATAATGTTGTTTTTCTACAGATTAAAGCAATTCCATGATCTATCTTTTCATTATAATATCAGTGGATTGTGGGAACGTACATTGCCTGGTTTTGCACATCCCCAAATTCATCCCCATCTTATGCAAAAGAAGTACATGAGCCATGTGTGAACAAGCTAGTTTGGTTATTAGAATATTTAGAATATATTCCTGTAGCAGCAAAACAACAGGTACTACTGGTACTACTGTGTTTCAGCGAACCATTTGGATTTTGAAGTGAACATGTTGAACCTAAAATTGATCCCGAGAAGTTACTTTCCTCTTACTCTCTCACCTACTCAAGTGGTCACATGGAGACAGCACTCGCTTATATTCTCACCATGTCTCCTACAGTCACATGTTTCCACCGCTCACACACTCTTGACACGCACATTATCGAATGCTCTTCTCTCCATCTAGCCAGACACCAGTCTCCCACAGTCGGGATCAATTTAACCAGGTGGAAGTGGGGGCAGAGTGGAGGTTGGGGTGGCGGTGCTCAACTCCGGCTGAGATGTACTGGCTGCTAAACACACACTGACATCTTTGCAATCGGTTTCAGACGGGTCCCAAATGCTTTATCTTTATCTCAGAAAGAGTATTTTTCTGGCATGTTGGTTCACTGAGCTATGACTGATGGGAGAACTGATGAGGAGGCCTCAGGTGTATAGGACGAAGGGAAAGATGAAAAGATGATGTTGTATGGGAGTTAAAAAATGGATTTGACGATCATGCCCATGTGTAAAAGGAATGTGTAAGACCAGAAATGGAAAAACAAAGGCTCTTTATTGTGTTTTTTATTATTTTTAAAATATTTGTTATCAGGAATGTCTCATAAGAGACACAGTCCAGTGGTTTGAATACAGCTAAAATACCTTGTGGGGCAAAAACAATATTCAGCAATTGCTCTCTTCTTTTTCCCTTGCGAGTTCTTGTTGGGGTTAAATGGAAAAGAAGAAGTCATACTGAGAGGCTGACCTTCTAATCTGTTCTGCTGTTGCACAGTGCTTGCATCCACCTCCTTGCTAAGAGCAGGGCTGGTTCTTTGCATACTAAACTGGTGAACTATTTCTTCATTTTTATTTTTTTTTTTAAACACTCACACACTGAGGGGAATGTTTTATGCATTAGCCTCACTAGGGTAGCGCTCAGTAAATAAAGTTCTGTCTCAACAGTGGCTGCTCAGAAGTTATTCTTATCCCAGTACAAATCTGGGTCTCACTTGGCAGTCCCATGGGGCTTGTGTCTTGGTGGTAGTGGCACCAAGCAGCAGGTGTTGTGTGATATCTCGCCTGGCACGAAACCAGACAGTGTTTGCTGCTATCAGATCAGGAGCAGATGGTCACAAATCATGGGCCAGCTCTGCATCTCACATGAACAGCTAACTCTGCACCAGCAGCTACGGTTGCAGCAAAAAAAGAAGAATTGAAACAGAACGCTTCCCTCGAGCAGCCCCTGTTTTATTCCACTGTTTTTAATGAGGCAACTCTTTGTTGGTTTGTGTGGTGTTTGTCATCTTTGTGAGTAGTTTGTTGTTTTCAGATTTTTGTCATTGAGAGAAAACCACAAGTGGCACCACCGAAGTTTCATCATTTTTGTGGGTGTATGGGACTGAACCTTGCATGACTCTGTGTGTGTGTGTGTGTCTGTTTTTCAGCAACCACAGTTGTCTTCATACAGCTGTGTGATTTCTTCATATCTTTCTGTGGGCTAGCCACAAATAATAATCCCTGCACAAAAAAAAGAAAGAAAAGAAAACGTTTTTTGGTGGACAAAATAATTTGTATGTGGTATGTGTATTATTAGACTGACAGAATATTAATCATCAACTATTTGTATGTGCACAGAAGTGTTGTTTATTTCTAATATAGGACAAGTTAATTGCTTTGGGTTTTTAGATGGGCAATTTACACCTTTTCTGGCAATTCATTTAAAAGAAGGGAAACCGACAGATTAATAATGAAAATACTTTATGCTAGATTGCATTGCATTTCTGCACTAAAGGTGATTCTGTGTAACTGTTCCCCCAACTAGAATTTATTGCTGGACTGCATATGTAATCAACAGCTCTCTCAGTTATTTGAAACCAATGGCTGAAAACCTTAACCTTTATGAAGCTATGGTTTAGGGCAGGACAGTTACATTAGAATGCATTCATTGTCACTAGTGTACCTAATGAATTGGCAAGTTGGTGTGTAACGCCTTGAGCAAGTTTCCTCATTTTGCTCCAGGATATTTTGACACTAGAACAGGAGCTTGACATCAAACCATGTTATGTAACCACAACAGAAACATTAACAACTAAGTGAGTTTGTGTACAACTTTATGTAACCATTTGACTCTTCATTTGTCAACGTTTGCACATCATCAAATAGCTCTAAGATTCACAGTTCAATATTGGGTGTACAAGCGTAACAATGTGTGTGTTTGCTGTTAATGGGCTGTGGTAATATGCTATGCTGTCACTGTGTGTTTTTGTGTGTGTGGTTACCTCGTAGATATTGGTGGGTCTGCTGATGGTTTGCATAATGTGGGTCTGACAGTGTTTTCTTGCAGTAGTGTTTGAAGTGAGGGGCGGCTGGAGAAAGGCTGATTTACATATCGCAGAGGGGAAAGCAAAAGTGAGGAAACGCCTGCAGAAAAAATGGCCTGAACAAAAAAAGTGAGTGGGTAGGGACAAGGAGATAGAAAAGAGAGAAGAGAGTGGGAACAATTTTTGGGCCAGAGGGGAAAAAGATAAACAATAAAGCATGACTGAAAGAGATAGAACGGAGGGGGAAGAAACAATGACAAGGAAGAACCTTAGCGAATGGATGGAGAGGAGGTTAACAACAGGGATAATGAGTGCATGCTCTGCAATGACACATCCCTCACCTGACCTTTCATCTTTTACAGCTACTTTCTCCAGCTGGAAATGTGTGCATATTTAGCAAGTAGAACACGAACATCATTATCTGAGTATTACCCAAAACTGTAGGGATCAAACACACAGATACACAATATGTACTTCCGATGTAGTAATGGCTGATTAACATACACTATATTACCAAAAGTATTCGCTCACCCATTCAAATGATCAGAATCAGGTGTTCTAATCACTTGGCCTGGCCCCAGGTGTATAAATTCAAGCACTCAGGCATGCAGACTGTGAAACAAGACATTTGTGAAAGAATGGGCCGCTCTCAGGAGCTCAGTGAATTCCAGCGTGGAACTGTCATAGGATGCCACTTGTGCAACAAATCCAGTCGTGAAATTTCCTCGCTCCTAAATATTCCACAGTCAACTGTCAGCTCTATTATAACAAAATGGAAGCGTTTGGGAACAACAGCAACTCAGCCACGAAGTGGTAGGCCACGTAAAGTGACGGAGAGGGGTCAGCGGATGCTGAAGCGCATAGTGCAAAGAGGTCGCCGACTTTCTGCACAGTCAATTGCTACAGAGCTACAAACTTCATGTGACCTTCAGATTAGCCCAAGTACAGTACGCAGAGAGCTTCATGGAATGGGTTTCCATGGCCGAGCAGCTGCAGCCAAGCCACACATCACCAAGTGCAATGCAAGGCGTCGGATGCAATGGTGTAAAGCACGCCGCCACTGGCCTCTAGAGCAGTGGAGACGCGTTCTCTGGAGTGATGAATCACGCTTTTCCATCTGGCAATCTGATGGACGAGTCTGGGTTTGGAGGTTGCCAGGAGAACGGTACATTTCAGATTGCATTGTGCCAACTGTGAAATTTGGTGGAGGAGGAATTATGGTATGGGGTTGTTTTTCAGGAGCTGGGCTTGGCCCCTTAGTTCCAGTGAAAGGAACATTGAATGCTTCAGGATACCAAAACATTTTGGACAATTCCATGCTCCCAACCTTGTGGGAACAGTTTGGAGCGGGCCCCTTCCTCTTCCAACATGACTGTGCACCAGTGCACAAAGCAAGGTCCATAAAGACGTGGATGACAGAGTCTGGTGTGGATGAACTTGACTGGCCTGCACAGAGTCCTGACCTGAACCCGATAGAACACCTTTGGGATGAATTAGAGCGGAGACTGAGAGCCAGGCCTTCTCGACCAACATCAGTGTGTGACCTCACCAATGCGCTTTTGGAAGAATGGTCAAAAATTCCTATAAACACTCTCCTCAACCTTGTGGACAGTCTTCCCAGAAGAGTTGAAGCTGTAATAGCTGCAAAAGGTGGACCGACATCATATTGAATTCTATGAGTTAGGAATGGGATGGCACTTCAGTTCATAGAATGAGTAAAGGCAGGTGAGCGAATACTTTTGGTAATATAGTGTACTTCTGATGGGAAGAATTCGCCATTAGAAAATCTACACACACAGATTTAGATACAAGCAGTCCAATCCCTGTGTGGTTCTTATAGGTACGGCCTTACCGTACATGTGTTCTGAAAACTAAAACGCAATTATTGCTTGACTCACTCATGCTGCAGATGACCTGCTGAGCAAGAGCGCTGCAGTCAGTCTCAGGATGTAGAAATACACCCAAAATGTAATCATGTAATGACTACACATAAAGGCTTTCATTTTGTGTCAGTAACGAAAAGGGGCTGAAGTGCACACCAGAAACTAAGTTCTGGATCCTCTTAAACTTAATGAAGCCTCTTTAGTACATAATGTTTTCCATTTTGCTTTTAATCACATTTCGTTCTCAGATCAGATCACAGTTATCTCCACTAGCTGCAGAAAGACACTTTTTCTCCAGGTTATCAATTTCTCAACTCTGAATCTTGATTACCAAATTACCTTCATCTATTCATTTGTTAGGATTTAGAGTTAGTGAGTAAGAGTTTAAATGGTGGAGAAGTGGACAACACGCATGCTTCACCCTCTACCCTAATGTAGAGCAATGTTGGTCTGCACTGCACATTAGAAAAAAAAATACAAAAAAAAAGAGAGATGAGGCGTCAGTGATTGAAGCAGCTTCCCACTCATTTGTGGGATGTTGATATGTTAATAACCCACAAGTGCTGTTCATGTCAAGGCAAATATCTTTGGAAAGTGTTCTCAGCCATTAGTAATGATATGCAAGGTCTGTTTAACCAAGATATATAATACTGTTACGGTGTATTTTCAAGCTATAAACATCACAAAACTGGTTATAATCGTGTTTCTGATCTTAAGTGGTACCGGCAGTCAGTAGATAGATTACAATCATATGGACAGGGACTGTAATGTGGGCTTATCGGAGGGTTTTGGACAGACCCTCTGCAAAGAAGAGAACAGTATGTAACTGACAATTTACAAAAAAAAAATACGTGTAATACAGAGGTCAAGGGATCATTGTATTCCTTACACACCGTGAATATACACCAGTCAGCCACAATATTAAAACCACAGACAGGAGAAGTAAACAACATTGAGCATCTTATGA
Organism: Planiliza haematocheilus; assembly: GCA_005024645.1. Taxonomy (NCBI): domain Eukaryota; kingdom Metazoa; phylum Chordata; class Actinopteri; order Mugiliformes; family Mugilidae; genus Planiliza; species Planiliza haematocheilus. Next base: position 4,324,779 of record SRSE01000744.1, on the reverse strand, counting down.
CAATTCAATGTTCTGCTGGGAAACTTTTGGACCTGACATTCATGTGGATGTTAGACATGTAGCACCCACCTAGACCAGACCATGCACCCCCTCCACCTTAGCTATGAGACACGAATCACAGAATTGCTATTAATGGCAGTGCCCACACTCACTGCTGTTGATCCATTTTCAGTTTTTCCTGAAATCCAAATTTTCTGCAAAATGATCACCAATCATTATATAGTTAGCAAGTGTGTAGTGCTGAGTGTGTATCAGTTGTCCTGTGAACACGGACTAAACTAAAACTAAACCAAGGATAAATGCAGCATTGCAGAAGTTTTTATCACATTCCTCTGTGAACACAACTAAATATAGGTGGGAAAACAGGTCATATCTTGATTTTGTCAGCTACTGGCAAAGGTACTGCCCCCTGTCCAACCCTCCAGACACATCGACAAATCTTTGTCAAGAATGTACATGTCTCTGCTGTATGTTGATCATGTCCTTTTCATCTTTCAGAACACAAATCACATGGACGTCAGCCATTGATTTACCTCAGACAGACAGTCGTTGACATTAATGCCTTAACCCCATCAAATATGCATCGAAGAGAAGTTGGCGGTTACCAAAAACGTCACTGGTTAGAGTAACTAAGCAGACAGCAAGAGCCATGTTTTTCATGTGTTTCTGTGTGCTGTCAAAACTATGAAACTATGCAGAATAAAATCAGTGTTTGTGTTTATTGCTTGCACTGATTTCTTTTGTCAACTAAAGCAGAGGGAAAGGACCAGACAGACATAGAAGAGAGAAAATATGTATGTCTGCATCCGTTTTCCAATAATCCGTGGCGTCTGTCATCTTAGTGCTGCCTCATATCACTCTAATCACCATCAGAGATGATGCAGAGACGCGCTGTGGACACACGCAGAGACTGGATCGATAAAACAATGTCTGCGTTATGGAACGATTCCAGACACCTAAGGAAAAAAAGAAAGCATTCCCACTGCAAAATGTGTTCATGGGTGTCTCATATTAAAACTGATGTTCTGTATTATAATTCATTACATTTCAGTTGTGTTGCATAATACGTGTTACATAACAAAAGTCACATAAAAATAGCTGACTATTATTTGGCTGATGGCCACAAATATGAACACTTGTATAGCAGAAATCCTAACCACAGATAGAATATGCTGAAACAAAGACACTTACATAAGCAAGAGGGTCTGCTAGATTCACAGAGACCCCCCCTCCTCCCCCCTTCTGTATGGATTCAACATATTTTAATGACGTGCAGAACTGTGAGCTGCATGGACTGCAAATAGTGGATTGTAGGGAGGGATTGTTGGACACATGAAATTGCTCGTGTCCCCAAGTCACAACTGTCATGTTGCATTAGATGATGTGGAGACTTGTCAGTTACAGCATGGCACTAATTCTGGCCCTCGGCTGAGTGGGAAAGTAGAACGTAACTAAGTTTAGCTCACTGGTGGATGCAGAGTCATATCAACCGTTGACGGGTGAGAAAATGAAATCAAACAACGTGAGAATTTTAATGAGCGCGGAGAAAAAGTAAAACATGTTGTCACATCCACCACTGGGGGTTTCTGCTGGTAGAATAATGTATGCGGCTCATGAACTTTGAATTGAGTTGATCCTCTGAAGTGGGATCAGAAACACAAGCCATGGAAAAAAAAAAAAAAGAATTATCCTATTAGGAGGCACCCTGGGGTGGGCTCTGTATAATTCCATTTAGCTGCTATGAAGAAAATGAAAACAATACGTTTTTTCTTGTTTTCCAAAGAAAACAGTTCCCTCTGCCACACCGTCTGCTGTCTGTCAGGGACGAAATAATGTTTACAAGAAAGTCTGTCTGGTGGTGAAAAAAAAAAAAGCTTATTGAGACGTCCATATTAATACCACTTGTTTTATGCCGTTCTCTGTTTGCCGTGTTTACTTGTGCACAGCTGCATTACAGCAGTTTTGTTTTGCCATATTCAGTAAAGAAGAAGTGACGGTCAGGAGCTGACACAGTGAATTGGAAAAGAGATGAATACTGTTACATACGCTCCCCTTATCAGACTTTTCTTGGAGTGTACTTTGCGTTGTCTCTGCAGTTTTGAAGTTGCACAGCGCTTACGTGTCACAGCGCTGACAGGTTTTGAAAATATATTGTTTGAATTACGGCCACTGTTTCCTGTGAGGATGCAGCCAGAGCGCCGTAACAGGATAAATCTTTTCCCGCCCATTGCGACTTGGTAAGCAAAGTTTGATTCAGGAGTTCCTGCTTTATTGTGTTTGGGCCTGGGCAGGGTGTCGTCATGGCAACATCCTTCCTCACAGGATCTGACAGTCATGACTCCGAGACAGATTCGGCCATCCCTGTCGATGTCACCCCAACAATGAGTCATAGCTCCAGCTTTATTTGATCAAATTCAGGTTTGGTTCGCCCGTAATGAATCATCACATGTGTCGTTGCTTAAGTATCCGTGCTGAGCTCTTGGTTACGTCTTTGTGAATTGTCTGTATGGTCATTAGTTGGTTATTTTAATTTATAGTCATACAGAGCCAAACAGTACGTAAGAGTTTGCTTTGTCATTCAGCGATATCTCACACTATCTTTAGGGATTTTCTCCTCAGAACTACACCATATTCAATAGTAAATGCAGGCCAAGTAGTTTATAATAATCCTTTGGTGTCCTTTACATGTCAAACAGGGCGGAATGAGCTATCAAGCAGCAGCCAATAGATAGAATATTGCTTTGGCAAAGAACGCTTTAATAGCTTTTGCTGGCTAAAGGACAGAGCTTTAAACTATTGATCGGTCTCCATGGAAAAAAAGCAGATTTCTGATTGTCATCCAAGTGCATAGCCAAGACCAGATACAGGCCTGGAAATGCTTGCTGTTTTTTTAGTTCTTTAAAAATGAGGGCTATGTTGTTTCGACTTGTTTTGGTTGACACAGTAGATGACATCTTGAAGCTCCCTGTTCATTTTACTGTTGTAAATGTTTCCTTTTTTATTCCAACAATGTGGGCAAATGAGGATGGTAGTGAGAACAGGCAACCAATTTATGAATACAAATCTGAAAACCATTTCATTTACAAAATCAATAAACTTTTATTTATTCAGCTGTGCTCTTCGGATGCATCAGCTGATGTTTTACATGAATTTCATTTCATGGTCTGAACTAAAAATAAATAAATAAATAAAACAAAGTGAAACAGCAGTCTCCCGGTCTCTGTGCAGTCCCTTTTATATTTTCATAATTTATCTGATTATTACAGTCTTAATGTCAAGGGTGGCAAGTTGAAAAGAATCAAATTCATGTAAAGCTTTTGTTTTATTGTTTTGTTTTTGGCATTTGATCCTCTTGATTTGTTATGTGTCCTTGAAGGACTGTTCAGTGTAAAAACTGTACCAGTTTATGTAACATATCAATTCCTGTGTGATTAAAAAAACACAAGGATTTGTGCAACGGCTCCATTTTAATTGGTTATTTGAGCAACACACTGCTTACTTATCCATGCATTTGATGTTAATGTGGTCTTTGAGAGCTGGTTATAATTGGTTGTTAAAAAGTTAGACTGGTCAATTGGGATAAAGCACATTTAAATACTAAGGGGTTGCCTTTGTCTCAGTCAGATTCATGATTAACACTGAAGCAGGGCTTATACCAATTTAACAAAGGTTCCACAAAGATATTTAATCCCATCTTTCCCTTCTTTAATATGCTGCATTTAGCTAGCAACTGATGTATGGTCTATGTTGTGCATGGAAAGGAATCAAAAACGATGACATGGTTAGCTGAGAAAACAGGCTGCTGTTGTTGTTGTTGCTATTGTTTTTGTTTTTGTTTTTTCTGAGTCTATAGAAACACTTTGGGGTGTAGGTGTCAGTGGATGTTGTTACTGTGGGTAGTTTTAATGTTCTGATAGTTGATAGTTGAGCTTGTGGTCTTTGACTGATCATCTTCTATGCATGTAAGCACCCACAAACACTTGATTTGGTTTTTGTTTACTTTCAAGTATAGCTTAATGAGATAACGAGCTACAAATAATGCTTCTTGCTGCTTTGTCTACTTTTAGACTTATATAACCTGTGTAACCTTCAAAATATGCCATTTTTCAGATTTCTCTATATGTTAAGTGCAGAACATGTAAACTCAGCTTTTTGATTCTATTTTCCACATAACTGCTGTAGTTCACAGGATTTTGATGAAGTGACAGTACCTTTATTTCACCCAAGCCTGGTGGGCACAGCCAATAACACACAGGACAATAATTCAGAAATAAGCTTGTTTAATCCTCTTCACTTGAGGAGGAAGATCACTGCCCAATAGAATGGGCTGGCTTCTGCATAGAGGAAGTTTGCCACCTAATGGAGACAATGTCGCACTGCCTTCTTAAGTCATTCTCTCTCCCAAAGGTTATTTTTCCCACTCTCCTCTTACCTACTGCCACCTTTTAAATATGTGTTTTAAGTGTAAGTGTATTATGTAATTTTTCCATGTCTGTGTGTCTGGGTGAAATATCTCTGGCAAATAAGTTTAGTTAATGTTTGATTTAAGTAAACTGCCCACAGTTTAGTTTAATGTATACCTTTCTCCCTTTTTGTCTTACAGATCCCGTGTCCCTTGACATTTGAGGTTTGAAAAGCATTCTACAGTCACATCCTGTAGCCTGTAGTTTCATGGAGGGGTTTCCTGTTCACTGACCGAAGAGGCTGCCTTACATACCAGCAGCCATGTCAGCCTGCAGCACCTTCACCGAGCACGTGTGGAAACCAGGGGAGTGCAAGAACTGCTTCAAACCTAAGAGTCTGCACTGCCTGGCTCAGAGCAGTGGAGGGAAGCAACCCTCTGAGCAGAGGCCTCCAACAACTCAGCAACCAAATCCACCCCCTGCTGGGGCCAGAGCCAACCCTAACCTTACCAGCAACACCCACAAGGCTGGCAGTGGGTCTTCTCGCTCAGGACACTTTCGTCCACCAGTGGCCAAGAAACCAACCATTGCTGTTAAGCCCACAATGATGTTACCCTGCTCCTCTTCAGGGCTGGATTCAGATGGCAACTTACAGCAACCACCACATCTAATAGAACAAGGCAAAACATCAGCCTTTACAGTCTGGAATCGCAATGGACTGAACCGTAAGCGGCCTGGTGGGCCAAGCAACAACAACGAAGGAGAGGATGGCAGTGAGGAGATTGAAGGTTATGGACAACTTAGCCCTAGGACGCCTAGTGGAAATAACAACAACAGTGGATTAGCTGATGTTCTGAAGGAGATTGCTGGTTTAGGCCCTGCCTCCAGTCCCCCACCCCTTTCTGCCTCTAAGGACCTTTTTTGGGGGCGAATCAGCAGTTCATATAGAAGGTCCTTAGAAAGAGGCCTCCCAGCCTCAAGCTGTCTCGCCATTGGAAGCAGTGGTAGTAGTGGTGGAGGTGGCAGCACTGCACAAAAACGGGTATCACTTAGTGATAGCACCAAGGTCATTAGCACAGAGGGTGGTCGTTTTTGCTACCCAGACTTCTCAAGTGAAGGTGAAGATGATGAGGAAGAGGATGATGATGAAGAAGACACTGAAAGGGATGAGGATGATGAACATGAGAGCTGGGATGAAAGTGATGAAGAGCTTCTAGCTATGGAGATCCGTATGCGAGGCCAACCTCGATTTGCAAATTTCCGTGCCGCCACATTGTCTCCAGTGCCCTTTGCTGCAGGGAAAAAGTGGAACACTGTGCCACTTCGAAACCGCTCACTACAGCGGATTTGTGCAGTTGACTATGATGATAGCTATGATGAAATTTTGAACGGATACCCCTCAGTGGATTCCAATGGACATCTTCTTTCCTATGGGCCTTGTGACATGCAAGGCAGTGATTTCCTGTCAAATTCAGAGGCTACTACTTCTCCAGAATCATCATCATCACTACCGGAAGACTCCCGTACAACTTCCAGCAGTGGGAGTAGTGCCCACTGTGCCCCTCGAAATGGCTTGCATTCTCCCACATCCCCTCGTAAGGCACCTGTGTCCTGCACTTCTCCTCTGAAAAAGGAGCTTGTCAACAAAGCACAGAGTCCACTCAAGGTTGCTGAAACACACAAGGCTGTCTTGGCCATTAGATTAGAAGATCAGGATGGCAGAGAAGGCATGCCAATGCCTCAGGCTCTTCCTGGTCAGCCAGTCACTATAAGTTTTAGTCCCACAGAGGAGCAAGCTAAACCATACCGTGTGGTAAATTTGGAAAAATCGTTGATCTGCAAGCCTTACACTGTAGTGGATGTGTCAGCATCCATGGCCAATAAAAATGAACATTTTCCAGACTTGTCTCCAAAACCCAGAAATCTGTCAATGCCATCCAGCCCTACATCATTCTGTAGCACTCCTGTAGTCCAGCCTCTGTCTCCTACGTCCCCTGTTTCCCCATCTTCTCCTGCAATGCCAACATCACCTACATCCGTTGCTCTGTCTGGTAACTTGAGAAAGAAATCAGGCAGCATACGTTACCAAGAAGTGTGGACATCAAGTACAAGTCCTCGTCAAAAGATACCTAAAGTGGATCTTGGGAGTAATCCTGGTCCCTCCATCACTACACAGCACTGCAGTCATAAGTCAGCTCCCACTTCTCCCATTGCTGGGTTGTCGTCCTCTCGAACTGTACCTGTGAAATCCCCCAACTTATCAGAGATCAAGTTCAATAGTTTCAATAATGCAGGTATGCCTCCTTTTCCCATTATCATTCGAGATGAACCAGCCTATGCCCGAAGTTCCAAAAATGCTGTCAAGGTACCTATTGTTATCAATCCAAGTGCATATGACAACCTAGCTGTGTACAAGAGCTTCTTGGGACTCAGTGGAGAACTGCCACAGGGAAAAGGGGTTGGTAATAGGGTAGCCAGCCATACGTATGAAGAGATTGGATCCTCTGAGAGTGTCCAGTCCTCCTCAACAGAGAAAACTCTCTCTGGTAGAGGCACATCAGAGCGAGCCTCCTCTGAAGAAACAAAGTTTCCACTTGAAGCAGTGTCAAAAGCACCAAATTTACAACCTAGAACCACTACAGACCCTAGCACTGTTACAAGCACTGTGATTAGCTCCACAGTTGGCGCCCTCTCTCCCACTATATCAACAAATTCTCCTGCCAATCTTGCCATTACTGCAAACCGACCTAAAACTAGTCCATCTGGGAGGGTTGTTACACTTACTTGTAAGACAAGTGGAGATGCTTCTAGCAGTAAAGATGATGATTCAGGCTTAGTTTTGTCTTCTGGGACAGCGGTAATCCATAGAGAAGAGGCCAGTACTGTGCTTTCTCAGATTGTGGCCTCCATCCAACCCCCTCAGTCTCCTCCAGAGTCGCCCTCAGCACAAACCAAAACTTTAAGTTCTGAGGAGCTCTATGCACTCCCACCTGATGCCATGAAGGAGACCCTTATACGACCTAAGTCCCTGTTTTCCACAACTGATGGCTGTCTTTCCAAACCAAAGAAGGACACGCCCACAAAAGTTTTGTCAAAATCCCAGAGTGCCTCTGCTGCTGTCCCACTCTCCAGCCCCAGGTCAGAGCCTAATGCCCCCTTCCCCCCTCCAAGATCCACATCTTCCCCTTACCATGCTTCTAACATACTCCAAAGACATTTTGGCAACTGGACCAAGAGCTCTGCCTCCAGCTCTCCTGTACGACCCAGTGAAGGTGAAGCAAGTCCTGGTAGCGAAGGGAGACGTATTTCAGCAGAAAGCTCCAAACCTAAACGTTGGATCTCTTTTAAGAGCTTTTTCCGTCGGCGAAAAGATGAGGATGAGCAGAGAGAGAAGGTGGAGCGAGAGAAAGAGAAGGGCAAGCTGGTTGGGCTTGATGGAACGGTCATTCACATTCTTCCACCACCACCTGCCCAAAATCAACACTGGTTTGCTGAGGCCAAACCAGAGGATCCCAACCAAAAGCCAACCATTATATTTACCTACAAACCAGACAGTAGCAGTAGTCCTGGCGATGGTGAAGGACAACTTCGAGTTGAGGAGTGCAGAGAAACTGTGCTAACGGATGAAAGCAAAGAACCTACACCTCTGAGTCCAGGGCAAACACTATCCTCAGACACCTCTGGAGGAGATCTCCTTAGCAAGGACTCAAGGTATTTGTCCAACTTCTGTTTATTTAGCTGACATCGGTATATTAAAAGATGCCAAAACGGAGTTATAAGGAAGTGATGGAAGTGTAGTTTCAGAATTTTGTTTGCATACTGTGATTTCATACCAGAAAACAAAACCTCAAAATGGTAAAAGTGGTTATGACGTTGTGTTGTTAGTTGCATGAGCATAAAACAAAAATCATACAATCTGCTACATTTGCAAGAGTAGATGGAAGGATTGTGATCCTTAGACAGAATGCTGCTATCAAATGTTCATTTAGAGAAACACTTTGAGAAGCTTTCACAAGACCCAAAAAATGATTTAAACCAATGAACAGAGATCTGGAGGTGTGAATGATACTGCTGCAGTATAAATATTGTTTTTACAAAAGTAATCTGTAAATCCAGTTCACACATCTGGTGCCTACATTAGCTCTTTTCATTGTAATGAATCATTTTGCATGCGATATCGGTATTACCATTACCAACATGCACTCTCTTCAGTCACTTTACTATTACATCATTTGAACCCAGCTGCTGCTCCAAAGTGTCAGAATTATTTATCTCCCTGTCATACAGTTAAGATATCTTTGGCATGCATGTTTGTCTACTTGTCTAAACCACTGCAGGAACTTTACTGCCGGTGTAGTCTGTTTTGTAATGTTGCCTGTTAACTAAACAGCAGACACTGCGCTCCCTAATTCTGTGAATTTGTTTTTAGAAATCAGTTGGATAAGACACTCTTCACTCTTTCCTGTTGCTATTTGTATCAAATCTGCACATGCACAGGTGCTCATTTATAGGGCTAAACAATAGATTTTCCAATTGAGATTTACCTACATTTGAAGATAAATATCCAATAGTAGATGCCCTGCGATGGACTGGCGACCTGTCCAGGGTGTACCCCTGCCTCTCGCCCGATGACAGCTGGGATAGGCTCCAGCAGACCCTCCGTGACCCCAAACAGGACTAAACGGGTATAGAAAATCACTGACTGACTGACTGACTGACTGACTGACTATCCAATATTGTCATAAAATCCATAAATTTTTTTTTTTTTTTTTCATTATTATTATTATTATGTGCCATTTTCCGTATTCTATGTTTAGAAATCTAGAAAATGCAGCAAGATTAGTTCATGGGGGATCCAAAAATATGACAGAAGTTACAACCTGGAGAACAGCGTCAGGCCAGAAAGCTGATGTGTGGCATCGTTTTGGATTCAAAAAGTATGATGACAGAAAGAGAGCTGTATGTGTCAACTAGAAGTAACATATTGTGGAAATGTGTACCACAAATCTCCAAATAAAGTATCTAAATTAATCAATGTTTAATTGAATCAAATCAAATAGCGACCTTTGGAATCAGAATAGAATCGATTGCAGTTGAGTTGCAGAAGTCAGCACCAATAGCCAGCCCTGCTCACACTAATCAGTGCTGCCGGTGTAGAGCTCTTGCGTAATAATTTCATCATTTGTCTTTGACCTGATGTTTGGTATTGCTTGAGGTAAGTTTCCTGAGGTGAGTAATAGATATAAATAGCCCATATGGTGGCAGACACTTGAGCCATTCAGACAGCAGATAGGATAACATGTTTTTGTGTTTTACATGTGTCCATCACACATTATGGATAATAGCCCTCTGGAAGTATTTACTGACTGGACACAGCTACAGTGTAGCTCTTGCATAACTTGTCACCTGATCTCTCAGATTTTAACCTTTTATATTAATTCTGCCCTCATCCTATCCCTACCTTCTGTACTGTTTTCAAGGTGCTCTGTTTACCACCATCCCTTTCTGTGTTTCTTGTAATTTTGCACTCCTCTTCCACGATTTCCTTACACATATTTCTCCTTTGAGCCCAAAGCGCTCTGAACTCTTAAATATTTTACTCCTCCATCCTGTCAAGAGCTCGGCCCCATTCTGTCTCTTTTTTAAGTTTCATGCTTTTTCTGTCATCCTCAAGCCTTAGCTCTAGTCATCTTTTCTTTCTTCCAGTAGTCTCCTCTCTCACTTTGAAATTAGTGGCACAAGCAATGAATGAGTGCTGGTTTCGCTATTAATATCGGATGTCTGAAAAATGCTGTCCTAAAATAGCTGATCTTAGGTTGGATCATGTCTATTGTCTTGTATGTGTTATCCAGTTTTTGAACAGTTTTGACCAAAAACAACAATTTATGAGTCAGAGCAAAGTTTGCACCAAGGATGATATATTACTCAAATTAATATTGTTTCCCCAACATATCCCAGACAAAAAAAAAAAAAAAAACAGATTTGCAATATAGGCCAGGTTACCAAGTTTAGCCTTCAGAGCTGCTGCCATATTCTTCATACAGGTGTTTCCCTGCTATACTGAGTATTGAACACCGGGGAACAGCTGTCTCAACATGAGAGTTATTCAACAGCTGCTGACAATAAAATAATTTGGTCTTTTCCATTTGACATTTAAAAATAAGTTTAAGTAATGCCCAAAACATGTGGACTCATGGTTCAAGCTAACAGAATGTAGTCCTGCCTACTCAACACTTTCAAACGCATCTTACTATTGGTTTGGCTGTACAATTTTCTTTACATCTTTATTTTACGAGCCATCTTTTGGGTCTCTGCTGTTTGATTGGCTTAAGTAATTCTTTTATTTGTCACTGCATGTTTACAGCATTCACTGGAAGCTTGTCAGTAAATAACAAATTTATTCATTTCTTGTGTTGGTAGTTGGGTACATTGGTGTCAAGGGTTTATTTGAAGTATATTTCTAGTATAGGCACTTGGTTTTAAACTGAAAATAGCTAAACTGTTCCCTTGGTTCCTGCATTTATTTTGGACGGAACATGCTAGAATATGAATATATGCCTCACAGTGTTTTAGTTACAGATGTTTTTTTCCCACAAAATAGTTTCTTGTTCTACTGGAACGTTAAAGTTCTTTACAAATATTCATTCATTCATTCATTCATTCATTCACTCGCTTGTTCATCTTCTGCCTTCATATTTTGTCCCATTTGCTTGCACTAAGTACTATTACAATTAGTGACATTCTATGTCTCAATTTGGAAGAAAATTCCCATGGAAGGCTATGGACAGTCATCTTAAAATCTGGCCAGACCAGTCAGTCAGCAATTTCCATATTATGAACTAGTTACACAGGTCATTCTACAGAGCATTTGTTTTGTTTGGCAGATGAAGAGTTAACTCTTCTGGCTTGTGGAAGCAGTTTTATTGGCTAACAGTGGGCGTGCGCTTCAGTGCTGGCAAAAACACATTACCTTAGACAGGTAAGAACATTCAGAGAGGGATCAGAGGAAGAATACCTACAGGAGAAGACTTTTTCATTCTTCACAACAGGCCAGCTTTCCTTACATAGCTACTGCTCTACTTAAAATGTGATTTTTACCTTTGCCTCGCATTCCAAGTTTTCCAAATGGGAAGTTGTGTGAGCCAGTACAGTGGGTAAGAACTGAAATCCTACTCTTTGATACATTTCCGAAAGCTGTGACCACACAGGCCATTTGAAGTCATGTTGACTTAACAGGAGGAGAGATTTGTAGATTAAATTATTTGTGTTTTAGACAAGAGATCGTTTTTTGCAGCAAGAGTCTGAAAATCAGTGAAATGAACTGAGACAGCTTTGTACTGTCTGAACAAGTCAGGTCCTGACAATGAAATGTGTAGCAGCCATAAAGGTATTTATTGTGTCAAGGGCTTCTAAAGGTGTGTGAGGCACTGTTTTGTTCTAACTGCGTTGTCTCAACGGTGGAGGTTGCCTCTGTCTCTTTAGTTTTCCAGTGGTCTTTTGGGCAGTTTATGGCTAACTGTCAGTTGTGTGAATGTTGGTTGTATCTTTGTGTAAAGTACAGAAAAAGGAAGGACATTAGAGGAACCTGAGTTAATATGTACAAGTCAGGCAAACAGTTTCTATGCCAAGGTTTATGCATTCCATTATGATACAGTGAGCCATATCCATTTTGTTTTTAATCCTAATCAACTGTTTAATGCTCCTGTTTATTTATATTTGACTTCCTCTTTGTTTTCTAGTTGGCTCACAACATTTTGATGGTCCTTTTTAGTTTAACTGTCTACTGCAGGCAAGTGCTAAAACCTATTGATTGCTTCCCTTTAAAGGAGACATAGAGAACTTATGGTGTACAGAAACAGATCATAAACATGTCCCGTCTGATGTCTTCCTTAGACTATTGCCCCAGGGTAGAGACAAGCATGAACGGCAAGGTCTTTCTTCGAGTGCTCACTTTTCAATCACATCGCAGTAAAAATATTACGTTAATGTTCTTTATTAAGAACATCCTTGGCCTGACTGTGCCCTACACTACACTAAATCCTGACAATCAGATTAACTTCCACAGTATTTGGATGAAGTGACATTTCATATGCAGTATAATACAGCAGAGGAAATGCACTGGAACATCAAAATGAAGATTTTAACGCAAAGATAAATTATCTTTAAACTGAAAACTGAGCAGAAGTGAAGCTTAATTTAATATTTGTGTTGGATATGAGCCTAAAATGGTACTTTAATCTTTTATAACTTTAATTTGGTCATAGAGGATGGCTATAGAGCTTGATTTTATTCTTTTTATGACTCTATGTGAGTGGCTCCTTGGTGACAGAAGAATTTCAGCTCATTTTACTGCTGTTCTTTCATAGGAACAAACAAAGTGTACTACAGTATTTTAGCTAACAGTACATTGCCCTCGTTTCTCTTGAACTGTATTTTGAGGGATTTTTGCTGATGACTACATAAACCATTAGTCACATTGAGAGCCTGTGTAATCAACATTACAGTGCAGAGGAAGTGACACGTCGGTTTCAGAATAATACAAACATTATTGCCAGTCAGCCCCACCCAAGACGAGGCCTGAGGCTATGCAACCAACACTGAACTTTTGGCGACCTTTTTGTTTTGGCATTAAGCGTAACACATAATGAAGTTTCTCTCAGAATGGCAGCACCGGAGCGCTATGTACATGTAGGTAGCAGGTATTTTATGAATGGGGTTCACATTTGCAGTAGTTTAGAATATCACCCAACCTGGGTGGCCACAACGTAGGTGGCCTGAGGCTGTAATATCTCGGGCAGCTCACATTGAAAGACAGAGGCTGAACTGTAATCAGATCAGGGGTCAGTAACCAGGAGTGTCTTATTTAGTCAGAGGTAGACTGATCCCTGATGGCTTGAGTTAAGAAACACAGTTACTCATGTCATGTCTTTTGAACGTTTGTTACTTTAGTCACAGTTTAGTTAACTTCACAGTTGTATTCAGTCTGGGTATAAAGATGTTGTTATTAGTATGTGTTGAGTGTTAACTTGTTGATAACTGGTTTGCATCTTTTGCAATATTTCCCAGGTAGGCATGACACCCTCATCAAAAACTGATCCATTGTGCCAAAACAGATGAAATTATCCAAACGGTACCTTTAAGTCCTCGCTGGAATGTCAGGCATGTCAGAAAAGGAAGTGCCATAATATTTTGATGAACAGGGTCCCTGTGGGGGCATTGTGGTGTTCCAGCTTCCTTAAGAAAACACATACAGTATGTGACAGCGTACATGTAAGACTTGCATCTCTGGCAGCAATTAGCTACAGCATACAACAAGTCTCTCCATAGCATCCCATGGGGCTTTCACACAGTCATAATCTGAGTTTTCACAGTGATAACACCCTATGACTAGCTGTAAGGTATGACCCACATTTCTGGAACATGCAACCCATCTGGGCCAGCATCAGTATATTATGAGGAAACTGTCTTCAGTTGTAATGGGAAACATTGTGTATTCATCTGGTGTATGTCCTTCTGAAAAGCAGCGTTGTAGCAGACATAAAATACAATATGAGGACAGGCTTTGTGTTGTGCTTGTATCAGTGTCGCTGCTTGTGAGTCGGTATACAAACAGAACATGACTTGTTTGTTTTCCAATTTTTTTGAATCCTCATAATTTATTAGCTTATTGTTTGTGAGAACAGAAGTGTTTTAACATGGAACTAACAAAACGGTGTTGGATTAGTGTTAACTTAGAAAAGCTTAAAGTACTACATTTAAGTGTGCTACCTTATCACACCCATCAGATTGAGATTCAAAGCATCTCACCTCTTTAAACACCTCAAACCATGGCCACCTACTGTCACAGGACCCTTCAAAATATATTATCACACTCCAGTGTGACCTGCTTTGCGTTGTTCTTCCACCTTCCCTCAGGCACCATGTGTGCTGCTGCATATAAAACACATCAGACTTCAAAAGCCTCCCACTTACCGCTGCACTGTCTCCAATTCATCACTTGCTCGGATAGATGAAGTGCACTGATATAGAGACTGAAAAACTGAGCAGATAAAAACATTGTTGTATGTGTTTTATTCATATCCTGTGTTAGATATAGTTGTCACAGACAAAATGAATGATGAGAGATTAAAATCCTCATCAAATGCAGCTCTTTTATTATCATGCAACACTACTGGCTCTGCAATATTGGTTTGCACATATGTCTTTGTAGATTGAAACCTTGTCATAAAAATAGTTAAACCTCAAGTAATTCCACTGTCGGTGTTATTTATTCCACATTTCATAACTAAATGAGTCACTCCTCTTTCTGTCATGTGCAGCCAGGTACCAGTGAGTGCCAGCAATTCCAGGAATCGTGAGTTACCCAGTGCCACCTCCCTGCTTGCCAAAGTGAATTTGGGTCTGGTGCTTGGGGAGTGCGAGGAGGGCCACGCCAACCAGGTTTCTACTGCAGCTTCAGCCAGTGAGGGCAGCGCCAGCCTCGAGGAGCCCGAGGATGACGGGAATCACTCTAATCACTCCCACTCTCCTGCCTCCAGCCAATGCAGTGCCACCTACAGCAACCTGGGTAAGAGTGGCACATGGTTTCCGTGTGTGCATAGGATTGCATTCATATTGCTTATAGCTGACAGATTAAGCATTAAAGTCAGAACAGTTAAAATCTTTATGTATTTTGACTGTACAGTGGTCTGACTTCAATGGTATTTGGATCAATTTTGCATAGTTTTTGAATTTCTTTTATATAAACAAAATGCAAAAACTAAAGCCTGGTATGTCTTTGCTATGGTTTATTTAGAGTTGTTGTAAAGGTTGTAAGCAGTGGATGAACATTGCCACAAATCTTCACTCATGTGTTTGTACGGTTCATTCACTCCTAGCCAGTTTCACTTTTCTCCTGTATTAACACACTTCCTCATGTGACAAGTCATAATTTATTCCCTGTTAAAAAAGCTGGAGCTCACATCTTGTCACCCATAGAATCAGCCTAGAATAACTTCTAAAAGGTTTCAGCTAGAGGTGGGAAATACACTGCCTGGCCAAAAAAGAAACGTCACGCATAATATTTCATTAGATCGCCTTAAGCTTTGCTGTGAAATTTCGATAAGCTTCTGCATTCACGATAATTTTCCACCAAGATCTTGTGTTGATGATGGAGAGTCTGACCACTGCACAAAGGCTTCTCCAGCACATCCCAAAGATTCTCAATGGGGTTAAGGTCTGGACTCTGTGGTGGCCAATCCATGTGTGAAAATGATGTCTCATGCTCCCTGAACCACTCTTTCACAAACTGAGCCCTGAATCCTGGCATTGTCATCTTGGAATATACCCGTGCACTGCCCCCACAGGCTTGTAGAGTAGCCACTAGGCATGATGGATGCATCACTTCATCTGCCTCTCTTCTTACTCTGATGCACCCATTCAATCTGGAACAGGGTAAATCTGAACTCATCAGACCACATGACCTTCTTCCATTGCTCCAGACACCTTTTTTTCCCGGTTAGCCTCACTGATCAGTTGTTTTATTAAGGCTACACAGCCGTTCAGGTCCAATCCCTTGAGTTCCCTTCACATTGTACACGTGGAAATGATTCTGTGATGATTTTCTGTCTTTTGATTTCAACATGATTTTTTTCCAGCCAACTTTTCTTCCTCATGGATGATGGTTTCCCTATATCCATCTAGTTTTTAATAACAGTTGGACAGTTCTTAACCCAATTTTAGTAGTTACTGCAATCTCCTTAGATGTTTTCTCTGCTGCATGCTAATGATTTGACCCTTCTCAGACTTCTCAAACATATTTTCCACAGCCACAGGATGTGTCTTTAGACATGGTTGTTTGAGAAAAGAGAAGCTACTCATTGCATCAGTTGGGGTTAAATAACTTGTTGCCAGTTGAAAGAGAATCGCCCATGCAGTAATTATCCAATAGGAGGCTCATTTCTATCTGCTTAGTTAAATCTGGGTGGCAATTTTTTTTGGCCAGGCAATGTATTTGCCCTGGTGTTAATGCTTTTTTTGTGAAAATGGTTCTCTCTCTGTTTGGAACGTGATCAAAACTCCTGCCTCTACAGATCACTCATTCGCTGATCCTATTTTTATCTTTTCTGTCTCTTTGCTTTTTTCTCTTCTCTTGCATTTCTGCAAACTGTGTTTGAAATGATTGATGGGTTTGGAATGAGACTACACTATTAACCACAGTGCTCCCTTACCACAGTATAAGAACATGTTCTGTATGATTGACCACAGTACTGCTATTAATGTCATAAAAGCTTTTATCACCTGTATAATCGGAACATAATTATATGATTTCTCTTTTCTCTGAATGATCCTAATTGTCTGGTTTGACATTAATAAAGTCCAGTGTGAGAAAGGAATGGAGTAGAAGAGACATCCCTACAACCTGAATTATACACTTAAAGGTTTATTCTGTGGAAGAGCCCTGCAATATCTTGTACAATGGCACCACTGACTGTAGATAATATGGACAAATGTGGCTTATATGGTGGTAGTTACATAGAAATTTACCCTGATAAATTGTAAACATTCATTCATTCATTCATTTTCTGTAACTGCTCTGTCCTCTGGAGGACAAACTCCACAGCACTGTGCCACCATTGTCTCTCAATAAATGGATGTTGTATTTTATCAAATATAATCCAGACCGTGTTAATTGGCTTTGAATCATTTCAAAAGTTGTCCACGTTTACACAGAAGTCTGTCATGACTGAGCCAGCCTCAAGTTGCCATTTGAGGACCTGCTGTGTCTTGCCCTGCCACATTGGCTTCAGAGGTTCCCTCTTGAGTAGAACACAGATCTCGTGTTTTCTTGAAAATAAAAACATCTTCCATTGGGGAAAACAACTCGGACAGTTTGTGTAACCTTAGATTTTCGGTGCAAAGGGACTCAAGGAGTTGAGTCCAAAGAGCAGAGGAATCGACAGAAACAGAGAACTTGTTTCTGTTTTTGTTATCTCCTTCCTCGACATTATTAAAAGCCAAAGAATGAAGTGTGTCTTATTTACTGTAAGGTGACCTATTTGCAGCAAAAGCAAGAATCTGTAAATAAATGGAAGAAAAACAACAAGTATTTCCTGACACTTCTTGCTCCCAATTCTTCAGTTATTTTGCATGAAAATAACGCTGTTGTGAGGAGTGTTCAGTGAATACCGTAATAATGATGTTTCTCTGTAACACAACCTTTTTTAGAGCCTGTTTGTGAGTTGATGACAGTGGACATTTCATGATCAGACTTTGTCAGCTGCTCAGTATGACAGGTACATAACAAAGAGCATATAAGACCAGGCTTTTGCAGAGATGAGGGGAGGAGGAGAGAAGTAGGCACAGCTGTCATGCATTGCTGGCCACTTAAATATGAAGCTCTGTGTGTGTGGGAAATCATGTCTCTGTGATCAAGTGGTGTGTGAGAGAACAAGAAATAGAAACACAAAGTGATCGGGTTCAGAGTGTGGGTTTGTGGAGCAGAGGTAGTATCCAAGTGCTTCACTGTGTCTTTACACATGTGGACTTGTGATATTTAAAAGATGTGTGGGTTTTGTTCTTGCTGTCAGCGGCCAAAATATTTGTGTTTTATGTTGCGCTAATTGAACTTTAGTCTTCTTTTTTTGTGTTTTTTTTGCCACTGAGTATGTACAAATTGGGTATGCAGTTTTGTGTGTGTTTATTTGGCCCTGTGGATAGATGTGTTGTGATTGTGTTTAAAGCTCCCCGGATGACGCATGATGAGCTGCCTGCAGCCTAATTTTACTTTGCTCCACGCTGCTAATGAGGGACAAGATAGCAATGCGTGCTTCCGTCTTTGTTTGCTGTATTGCACAGCACATCAGTTTTGTTTAGGAGGGCGCGTGTGGCCTTTAATACACACACTCCTGCTGCTTGGAGACACACAGCCGCTGGGTGTGAAGCTTATTTTAAGTTCCCACATGTGTCTCGTCTCTTGTGCTCGTCAAGATTTGAGAAAAATTATTTTCCTCATTCTGCTATTCACTTTTGGCTGCAGTAACGTTTTCACTCGTTTTAGTCAAGAACCGCGTTCCCTTTCCAAACAAGTGTCTGTCTCTCTCTCGCTCACTGTCATACAGTATACATGCGCTTGTTTTAATCAGAGCATCAGGCAGTAGGAGGCAGAGCGCTCTGCCTCGCTCAGAGAGAAATCGCCAGTATTGGTGGGAGCGTTGAGCCAGCCTGTTGGCACCAGAGGCTCCTCGCAGGCTCTCAGGGATGGAAGCAGAGAAAAGCCTTTCATTCTGCCTCCGCTGTACCGCGTTTAAATAAAAACTTTGGGGCATTAGTGGAATTGAGGTAGGCTTGTTTATCTTGTTTTTCCTCCTTATCTCTCAGTAGTCATCTGTCTTTATCAAGTGTCTCCTGCTCACCCCCTCACATCTTTGTTTTCTTGTTTGTCTCTCATTCCCCCGACTTTCTCTTCCATTAACCACCCACTCCACTGCTCTCGCTTCTTTCCTTCCCTCTGCTCTTCTTTATTCTACCCACCTCCTCCATCGCATCCTCTTGTTACGTT
This sequence comes from Planiliza haematocheilus, assembly GCA_005024645.1. Lineage (NCBI taxonomy): Eukaryota > Metazoa > Chordata > Actinopteri > Mugiliformes > Mugilidae > Planiliza > Planiliza haematocheilus. The sequence continues at coordinate 4,305,837 of SRSE01000744.1, read as the reverse complement.
GTCAGACTTAGTTTTGTTGCAGCACAATGGCTAAGCCGTAATCATTCTGCTGCAGCAACAAGTACCTTCATCCCTTTTTAAAGACATGCAAGAGAATACCAGTCTCTGAATTTTGAAGTGGAGCACTTTAATGAACTAATATTTATATACAGTATATATATAATGTAGTTTTTGACTGTGTAGAAAGTCATTCTTTGATGCTTGAAAATATTGTTTCTGTATTATCTCCAGTCTATGAGCAGATGACTTGGCAGTAAATCATTTTCAGCCATTGGTTTCAGTGTGATTCTAAATATCTAAACATAGAAAATGTCCCTCTGCAGCTGTCCCTGTATGTGCTTGATAGATTATTTTTCTTTTCTTTTTTCCAGTATTTGTGATGGGATATGATAACAAGCAGAAGAGATAATGTGAGCGCTCTGAATTTGTGTGTTTTGGTACCCAGATTTGGATGACACCACTAACAAAACTGTTGTCTGAGAGACATGAGGTTTTACAGTGAAAGAAAATGCAATAAGTGTTTTAATCCTCAGCAGATCTTCAACGGACTGCTGCTTTATCTCTGTCAGGCAGATTCAAATCAGAAGTTAAGCTAACAGCTGAGGGTTTGAAACATAAAAAAACAATGTCATAGTCATTGTTATCACTTTGAATTATTCCCACTTATTTAATGTGTGTGTGTGTGTGTGTGTGTGTGTGTGTGTGTATATATATATATATATATGTATATATTTAAAACTGATAATGTTAGCAATAGTTCAAGCAACAATTTGTAAAATTTGAGTGTCTGAGTTACTCAGATCTAATGAGTTGGTGCTTTTCTAAGTTTTCTATCTTTCATTCTACACTATTTAGACACTTTACAGATGACTGCAAAAAACTATCTTATGTAATTCACTTAAGTCGCAAGCACAGCTCTGCAATAAACCATCGTCACAACTGGTCAAGGGAGACGCCTGATTTCTGGGATGGATTACTGCAGATTGGTGGAGGAACACATTAAATAATATATTCGTTCCAGAGAGGATTACCAAGACTCATTTACTTTATCCTGACTCTGTCTTAAGACTTCAACTGGCGAAGGGGGCGTGACTGACTTACACGTGGCAAGTAGTCACTCATACATTTTAACAAGAATTTAACAAGAATTTGTAATTACTAGAATATGTTCAAGCAGAAACATGTTGTCTTCGAACACTCAGTATCATCTTCTAAGAAATATGGACGTTCCCTGGTGAGGTAAAGCTGCACAGTAGAGCTTTCTGTGACCTTGTCCACCCACTTATTTAAAACTGCTGTTTCATTCCCATCATGCTTAGGCGCAACCCCCCGTTCTTTTTTTTTTTTTCATTTTGTCAGACACTTGTCTCTGACCCATCTGCCTCTCTGGTTCTCAACTCTGGAGAACGACGAGGGAGTCTAATCAACCCCTCAAACCTCCAATTCCCTCCCACCAGCCTCCCAGAAAAATAAGGTCACGTCAAGCCACTGATAAATTTGCTCTCCACGCTGCCTCTTTAAGCCTCGCTGCAGAACAGAACTGCAGATTGAGTCGGGCAGCTGGATGGTTGCGGCAGTGACTTGTGCCCAGCTGTCCTGCTCTCTGGCTTGAATTCTCCTCGAATTTCCCTCACGTGCCGCAGTACACAACCTTGTGTCAGCCTCTCATCTTCTTTAGAGGCAATGAGCCAGTGGGCCACCATAAAACAGTGTGGCAGAGAAGTTGACTATAAAATCACAAAAATGTCTTATACCACTAAGAGAACAAAAACCAAAATGTAGACAAGAAAACAGGAACATTGTTCAACATTTTGTTGGGTTCTGATTTGTTGAATCTGTGGCAGTGCAGCATCATTTGTGAAGATGGTGTTTGGTGGTAGCCTGCCGTTTGCCGTGGTACCATATTCTTATATTACCATACTCATAGTCCAGTAACATGCTATTTTGATTTTGTTGTTGTTAGGGGGCATGTTTCAACCGATACAGAGGAATAAATACAATACAATAATTGGATGGTCTCACAACCAATCATAATCATTATAGGATGGGGTAACATGGGGTTACCATAAATGCTTTTACATTATGTGAATTTACTTGCTCGTATTGAAGTCCAAGTTGTTTACTAGATTTCCTGCTGTTTATTTTCATTGATTCTTACTTCTACGTTACCTTTCTGTTCCTCCAGGTCAGTCTCGAGCCAACATGATCCCGCTGAAACAGCCAAGGAACATGAAAGCATCCAACGATACCTTGGCCTCCATTGACCTGGATGGCCTTGCTGACCAGCCAGCACCTAAAGCTACACCACCACCACTACCCAAGAAGGCAGTTCCTCGCTCCAGTACTGAACCCAGCCTGGTCGGCAAAGAGCCAATCCAGGGAGCCTTTAGACCTCGAGCTGAAGCTAAACCGGGGGGCACCAACCTAAGTGTGGCCAACCCTCTCTACGACTTGGACTCCACCTGGGAAACAGCTAGTCAGAGCTCTTCTCTCAGCTCTGAGCCTCATCGAGGCCACGACCATGAGAGTGGTGACTCCTTGGAGAGACCGTCAGCCTCCACAGCTACCAACAAGGCCCGTCTGGCTAACAGCGTGTCCTCTCTTGGACCCCAGTCTGCGCCTGCTGCACCCAGTGCGACCACCGGCAGGGAGAGGAGGGTCTACCCAAGTACAGAGTCTCTGATTGGAAGAGGTCGGACAACAGGTCGAGTTGCTGCTGGAGGAGGAGGTGGGTCCAAACCCCAGAGGCCGGCTCTTTACAGGGGTTTAGACAGCTGGGATGAGGTGGTGGGGAGGATCCGGGGGCTCCACACGGACACCCTGCGGAAGCTGGCCGCAAAGTGTGAGGACCGTTTCATGGCCGGCCAGAAGGATCATTTGAGATTCGGCACTGACAGCTGGTCCCACTTCAGGCTGACCACTGGGAAACCCTGCTGTGAGGCTGGGGACGCTGTGTACTACACTGCATCTTATGCCAAGGACCCACTGGTCAACTATGCCATCAAGGTGAGATGTTTCTGTTTATAGAATAAGTTTGTTCTAGTAAGTAAATAACAATAAAAGCTTCTGTTTTAATGCACAGAAGTACAAGCCTGTTTCCCTTTAACCAGAAGCAGAGCACTGGCAATGAAACATGCTGCCGTTTATAGTAGATCACATTTACTGAAAGTCATTACATTAAACATCAGTCAGTCTGATTACTTATCCTGTCATTTATACTCTAGTAAAAGTCACGACTCAGAAACTGATTTGGTAATGTCTTAAATTAGAGCAGGTAATGTGAACTTATGCAGTATATGCTCAATGTTGGGCTGAAGTACATCTAATACTTTGTATGACCCTGAACTAACTGCACTAACAGAAACTAGTTTGTCCCACATACGCGATCAGACAAGCCACAGTTACAACTGCATAGTCTCAGCTTGCTCTTGCTTTGATTTAATAAGTGTGTTTTTAGGGGGAGTCGTTCTTTTGCTTTCTCATTGCATCAGAAGGAATTTTAGATAAATGTGGTTTCTGGTGGTTTGCAGTAGATTTAAAAAAAGTTTTGTTAATGTTAAGGAATCTCCTCCTTCCTCTACTGAGGTTGTAGAAGGTGTTTATGCTGAAATATTGGCAGTTAAACTTTGAGCCTTCAGGGCACGACCTGGTGCAATAAAACCTGTGTGTGCATGTGTTTGTTTTTCTCCCTGCGTATAATTGCGTTGAGCACAGCCGTGAGCTGTGTGAGTGAGAGAAAAAGCTGTGGGGTCGGGGGCAGAGCTTGCTGGAAGAGTTCTGAAGCTAAATACAAAGCAGAAATGGATGAAGGTTGCATTATTCACAGGAAATGAAACTCTCTTCGCTCCACAGTACTTCAAAGCTTCGCCTTCATATTAGCAGCAGGCTCGAGAGAAAGTCTTGTTTTTTTATGATGCTCATCCATAAATAAGGCAACCAGGAGCGGCAGAAGCAGCTGCACACAAACAGGCCCCAACTTCCCAATTAAACTTTCCCCAGCTCTGCATTTAAATGTGGCCTCGTGTGCCCTTACCCCCTCCTCTACCCCGTTAATGTAGTTGATCCTGCTGCAAATGAGATTTTGAATGCTGTGATATTTTTAATGCTGTACTCATTATTCATAACCCACCTTTAGCATGTTTGTGCAAATTCCCAACTCTCCAAGGAAGTCAGAAAGTGTGTAGTATCTCTGAAATGTCAGCATTAAGGAAACAAGAGGGGACAATAAATCAGACTGTCTTTTAACCTGGAACTCTGTGTGACCACCAACAACCCTGTCTCCCAAATGCAATCTCTATCAAAGGGAAAGACCTACAAATGTCCTCTAAGAATGATCAGTAGGCAGCTGCCGTCTAGAGCCAGCAAGCCCAAACAAACATCCAGTGAACCTGCACATTCCACAGTGTGTCTGAGAGGAGCTCCCTGGTGTAGTTATTCATGCTGCATCACATCTACATCAATCATGTCGCAGACAGCAAAGCTTAAAGTGAGGAGTAGTAAAGTAAAATGATTGAAGGTGTTGTTGTAGTAACAAAATGACACACAAGAAGTTTTATGGCTGCATTGTTTGTGTTATTCAAAGCCAAAGAGGATATTTAAATGACAATGAGCTGGGGATAATTACTGTGTGCTAGCTTTTTGTAGAATCCATCCAAGTGAACTTAAACAAAACATGCCGTTTTTAAAGTATAACCAATATCATTTATGTCAAGTTGTTACAGTTGACTCAGTAATCTAAAGGCTTGTACGTTAGTTTGTACAGACTTCATTAAAATTCATTAATATTCTTCAGTATCATGCTACAAATCTGCTGGAGGTATACCCTGCAGCAACTCTCAAGTCTGCATAATTTGTTCAAATCATAAATACGCCATGTTGTATTTAGATTTTTATTCTACACTAATGAACATTAAGTAAATGTGACAAACTCACACAATTAATTTGACTGTAAAGCAAACAGCTGATGTTTGAACCAAAATATCTCAGGACTGCGTCGTGAGTTCTATCCCTCTGTTGGTATTTTAGTGAACATTGTCACGTCTGCAGAGAGTGAGCCTGTCCCCAACTCTGCTTCACCTCTGTGCTGTGATCAAAGAGTAGCGAGGGGGAGAGAGAGAGATGGAAAATGCTGTCACTGTGGTTTAAAAGACAGAGATATGCTCTCAGTGCTGTCAGTGACAGACTCAAGTCTGCTCTTGGCTTCTTTCAGCTCTGTATATCATTAACGACATGAGCTGCAGTCTTCCAGAGCAGAGCAGAGCCGAGGATTTTCATAGAAACAGGAAATGTTTTCTACTTCCAGCGCGTTCTCAGCCAAAATGCAGTTTTCTTTCAAATGTTGCAGTGTGCTTTATTTGTTAAAATCTCCCTTGGCAATCGAGGCTTTGACAAATGATTGCCAGACAAAAATGCAGATAAAGGTACCAACATATTTAGAATTTAAAAGTTAAAGACGTTTTAACCACACTGACAGATAAAATTCCACAACTCAGCCAAAACTAATAATGGTTTTTGTTCTTTCAAGATTGTATCCAACCTTGTCTATGGCAAATATCAGGTTCCATGTTTAAAAATGCTGATCTGCTTCCCAAATCCGCTGAGCATCGTATTTTTTCCTATCAAATGTGACACAGACAAGAATAAGGAGTGCATTTATTCAGGTACAGAACAATATACGTTAGAAATATTTCTGACAGCAGGATGGTGAATGTGGCACTGACTCAAAATTAAGTAAGAACAGTTTTATGAACAGATCTAAGATATATATCTATTTAGAATCTGTCTGCATTCTTTGAGAACTAAATTAGCATAGATAGAATATCATCAGAATTATCCTCCGTACTTTTCCTAACTGCTTCTTCAGGAGGGAGTTCCCATGTCATCCTCAGACATTACACTGATGTTAATGTTCTCTTTCTTCATCTTCTCCAGATCTGTCGGAGCCAGGTCAAGGAGACCCAGCAGCAGTTTTTCCACAGCCTTGCAGTGAGACAAAGCCTGGCGGTGCACTTCAACATCCAGCAGGACTGTGGGCACTTCCTGGCTGATGTCCCTGCACGTCTGCTGCCCTGGGAGGAAGAGGAGGAGGAAGAGGAGGAGGAAGAAAAGAAAGTGAAGGGAGATAAGGAGGAAGAAAGGCTGACAGAGAAAGAGAAGGTGGTTAAGACAGACACAAACATGACAGACTCTAAAGCCTCTAAGGGTAAAGTAGATGAAGCGCCAGCAGCAGCAGCAGGTCACATGAGCACCACCGGTCGATTGAGGAGCCGAGTGGTGGTCATCACACGTGAGGTGCCCTTCCAGACGGTGGCCGATTTTGTCAGAGAAGGCCTAACCAGGCATGCTCACAACCCAGAGCTGTACGAGCGGCAGGTCTGTCTCCTACTGCTCCAGCTGTGCTCTGGCCTGGAGCACATGAAACCTTATCACGTGACCCACTGTGATCTGCGACTGGAAAACCTGCTGCTGGTCCAGTGCCAACCTGGCAACCCCTGGAATCTGGACTTACTTGAGCCCAACAACAACAGCAACAGCAGCGCCAGCTCTGGTGCTACCGCTGCCGGTGCTGCTGCTGCCGCCGCCAACGCCACCTGCCCCGCCCGCCTCATCATCAGCAACTTCTCTCAAGCTAAACAGAAGAGCACTCTGGCCACCGACCCTGGTACGCTGCGCGACCAGTCAAGGCTGGCACCTGAAATTGTCACGGCCACACAGTACCGCAAGTGTGACGAGTTCCAGACTGGCATTCTCATCTACGAGATGCTGCACCGACCCAACCCCTTTGAGGAGACCCCGGAGCTGAAGGAGCGGGAGTACACCTGGGCCGACCTGCCACCGCTCCCGGTCAGATCTCTGTATTCACAGGGCCTGCAGCAGCTGGCCAGATTACTACTCACTGTCAACCCCTCTGAGAGGATCCGAATGTCTGAGGCCCGGGCCTGCCTGCAGTGCCTCCTCTGGGGCCCCCGAGAGGACTTGTTTCAGGCGTTGGGCTGCAGCAGCACAGGCCCCATGTCAGGGGCCACGGCAAGTCAGCGCGAGGCCACCCTACAGAACTGGCTGGACCTGAAGCGGACGCTGATGATGATCAAGTTTGCAGAGCGATCGCTGGACACTACTTGTGGTGTGAGCCTGGAGGACTGGCTGTGCTGCCAGTATCTGGCGTTTGCCACCACAGAAACCCTGAGCCGGGTGGTGCACATCCTGCAGCAGCCGCAGCAGCACCCTCCACCTCAGAACCAGAACCAGCCAGTGCACCCGGCACAGAACCAAACCCAAACACATCTAGCGCACCCCTTCCACTTGACTCAGTCGCAGCCGCTCTAAGTTCCTCTTCCTAACTGTTACTATGGCAACAGATCCAACTTTCCCTGTGTGGTCCCTCTGCTGACGCTGGAGTGTGATGTAAGCTAATAGTCAGCTTTGTTGTTGCAGCAGCCACAGTGTTCACCTCAAACTAAAGAGCTGGTTGTGCAGTAACAGTGTGAGAGTTGTCCTTTGAACGGTTAAGCTTCATGTTCAGGGTTAATAAAAGCTAACTGCGACTTTCACATTTCAAGTCCAAAACAAAAGAAACATTAGAGCCAGTCAGTGGAATCCTTTGCCTCTTATGTGTCCATATCTTCACATCTCAGAATGATTTCATCACTTGTGTTTTTCAGCTATGACTGTGGAGCTGTGAGGGCTCTATATTTGATATCATTTCCATGACAGCTGTCTCCTTGACTAGTTTGAGTCAGATTTGTTTACACATAAATATTCTCACTTTTATCAGATTCTCCACAGTTAGAATTTCGGAAAGGGAACTTGAGATAGCATTAGCAATTGGAGAATCATTATCATTTGACTCATTATTACATTGTGAGGTTTTTTTTTAGACTAAAAAGACTGAAAAGTTAAATGAAGGGAGACTATCTGAAATGAAGGGATTGAGAGAAAAATGACTCTAAAATGATTTTGTGACCACTGATGGGTGTCGTCTTCAAAATCAAATCTAGCCAGGGTGTTTTTTTTTCCGATCTAGACTGATGCAAAAGTGAAATGTTATGGGTGAAGCCAAAGATCTTGTCCATTTAAAGATACTTTTACAAGTTTTAACACAGCTGGACTTAAGTGGATTAATTCTAGCTGAGACTGTCTGGAGCTGAATAGAAGTGCAATGATGCCTCAGATGCTGTTGTATCACGCTGTACTTAACACTCCTGCACAGAGCTTTGTAGAGGGAGGTGACGAACACTGAGCTAATTTTGGCTTTACAGTTTTTGACGCTTTGAACACAGCGGGCCTGGCTTCTTGTCTGAGTATGTGCAATTGATATATTTTGTTGTTTCTTTTGGAGGTAACAGCGTATGAACATTTCATAGCATACCGCAGTCTTTTACTCATCCTCTTTAGTTTTGTGGCACATAAACCGATTCACTTCTTTTTACTCCTGCAAGTTAAGAACTTAAATGAAACAAACTTATTACGGCGGACAGGATGTTTCAGGGACTGCAAAAAAAAGAAAAAAGAAAAACGTGATTTGTTGTCTATTGTGTTGTTTTTGTCAAGTTGTTTTTGGACGGTTCTGCGTTACGGATGACATTTGCACACTCGGTCTGAATGCTCCTCGATGGAGACTGGAGGACTGGATGAGACTGAGGACAGGATGAGACTGAGAAAAGTTCCTGTGAATTTGAGGAGCCGGATCTGATTTGTCTTGCAGCATGTGGAATGTAAAAGGACTGAAATGGACATTTTGGACCTGGTTTCATCTGCTTCTGAAACACACTCACCTTCCAACTCAACCACTTTGTTTCACATATAAAGTCTTGACTGGCCTTGAAGAGGAACTACTCAACCACTGAGACTTGCTTTCCATTCCACCTGCTTTGTTTGCCGTCCTCGGGCCAATAGGACGGCAGATCTTGCATCAATGCTCCCTGCCTGTCACTCAGCAGATTTATTCTGCTTTAACTAAATGAGCTCTGTGCTATTGATCAGTACCTTCCTGCCTGGAGTCAGTGGAAGCAACACATTCACACATGCTTCACTTTCCTCGTAGAATAGTTGGAGCCATATTTAATTAGGTTTTTGGTTCCTGAATTTTATTTTTAACCGAGGTGGACAGTGCCTCCAAACCGACTCTGAAAAATACTTTGCATGCACACGTTTACTTTATTTGCTCTCATGTCATATCCAAAAACTGCAGCAGTCCAGCGTGTCACTGAGGAGAGTACCGCTCCATTTTACTGCAGGTGTAGAGCAGAAAACGTAATGGTCCACGGAGTGAAAATGAGACAAAGCAGGTTTGAGTTTGTGGCTGCATTAAAGGGTTTGTGTACTGAGGAATGTGTGTGGGACAGCACTGGTGGCTGTCCTTGTATTCAGAGAAGCCTTTATATAGTATAAATATATATAACCTGTATCTATTTTAATCCACACACTATTTTGTTGAGTACGGAGCACCTCTGTTTCTGTCCTTAGAGACTAACAATCATTTATCCATGAAAGCTTTACTTGACTTTCTTCAACCTGGCGTGTTTTAGGAGAAGAAAAGGGTGAGTAGTTATCACTGTCCTTCACAGAGGATCAATGAAGAGAGATCTTACTAATCATCAGCAGCATTAACACACACAACAGTGTACAGGATTTCTACCCCTCTTGTAAATTTGACCTGCTTAGGAAGAAGAACCACTTTGGCTGAGGGATTTTGAAACATTCATCAACTGTACGGACTACAAACGTTTTCCTATTTCTGCTCTGGTTTTCTCTTCACATTGTTAATTGCCACTGAACCTAACAACAGAAGCTCTCTGAAGCTTTCTAAATATGTGTACAGTATATGTCTCCTGGCCTGCCGCCATTTATTGTTGACAAGTTAACCGACAGTAACAGAACAATAAATATATGTTTTTATATATACACTTTGTGCCATTGTGTTATTACGTACTGGGATGCTTGATTTGATGGTCAGATGGCTGGATAGATTGAGATTCACTCAAGATAACGAGACAAACTGTTTTATCTCATAATTTGCACTTTTGGGAGAAAGAATATTTGGTGCAGTAACACTTTTTTTTCTTTTTTTTTAACATTAATCATCATTCACTTGGGGACATTCACACAGCAATGTGGACACTCAGAAAGTTTGGGGGGTAGGTCTCAGCCCTGGACATAGCAGGATGAAAACCTTTGACCTTACTGTCCCAAAGCTCTGAAAACTAACTGCCTTTTAACTTGTCCACCATTTATAGGCAGGTGTCAATTCAGCTTATGTGCCAGTGTTTCTGTCCATGTGCACCAATGTTCCAGGACAAAAGGATTCTTTCATTGTCATTCTTTACAATGTACAAAGTCAAATGAAACAACATTCCTTCAGGACCGTGGTGGACACAGCAGCACAGAAGTCAAACATCTCTACAAAATCTGAACGAGTGCACGTATGCAGAGAACAGCGGGCTAGTGTGGAGTAGAAATGTGATCATTTCTTGCTTCTACAGTGTAGAATTATTATTTAGAAGATGCTGATCGCAAAGTACAAAACGTCCTATAAGTTTAATAATGTGTCAGACTGTGTAAAGAGCGTACTGTGTATGTTGCTGTCACTGCTTGTGTCCACCACCAGATGGAGACATGCGAAAGGCAGAGAAAAGCCAGAATGCAGTTAAACCTCTGACTGACTATTATAGTGTTTACTCTTCAAAATCAATCAATCCTGTGTAGGCAAATAGTGAAGGGGAAAGGTGGGAAAAGATGCTTGATGCTGTTGATGAAACTTAGTCATAGAATAAAGGAAAAAAATAAATAAATAAAAGAAGACCAGATTATCCTGTCTAGACTGAGATTATACTCTTATCCGTTATACTATGTCTCACATGTCTTATTTTCAAAAGGAGAGAAGAATGATCTAGATTCAATTCAGTACAGCATGGGCACAATACAAAGCAGAAATATGGTTTGGTGATTCATTTTTTTGCTCATCTTCCATGAGTGCTGATGCTTTGCAACAGCAGTTCCAAATTTGATTGCTTTGGCTCAAGTTTAAAACTGTAAGTAACCCTATAAAGATTGTTTTTCAACCACGAAGGGACTCGAACCCTCAATCTTCTGATCCGAAGTCAGACGCCTTATCCATTAGGCCACGTGGTCACATACGTGAAATCAGACCAGACCAGGAACTCCAACCCCATAGCAAGGAACAACTAAATAAACATGAAGAACACCACAAGGTGTTGACCTGAACTCCAAAATCGCTAGATCCAAAATTGATCAAGTGTGGGATGATCCACAGAGGCCCCTCACCCCATACGAGCCAAAGGCCCCCACTAACAACATTCTGTTGCCAGACATCGCAAGCCACCCTCAGAAGGACCATGTCCATCCTCTGATGAGTCACAGCTGTTTTGGATTCACAAAGAAGCCCTACACAATATTAGGTCATAATGTTATGCCTGATTGGCGCATATTTGAGAACAGATTCATTTGATGGTTTCACAGTTGAAACCATAGTTTATCACACCATACAGGTGTCACTTATTGTTGGTGCATTAACTGTTGTGCAACAGTTTATTTCGTCTTCGCTGGACTGAGGTAGTTTTAAAAAGTGTCACTGGAACTAAATCTCACAGTAATATCTGATACATTATTGTCCACATAACATAACCCAGAAAAGGCATCACCTTGTACTCAGGTACAGACTTTACAAGAATCTGCGACTTTCCAATAATTACTTTTTGAAGGGGGGGAAGGGGTGCAATGTAAAAGTTGGCTGCCTAAGTTAAGTGAATATAATTTGTGAAATCAGTAAATCCCTCTCATGAAATATTAACTGTAACACCACTAGAAGCCTCATTTGAGTGGTTGCTGAACATTCAGTGCAGCCGTCACATCATTTCATTAAGACCCAGGCAACGAAACATCTGTTCAGAAGTGACTGGACAGATGTTCAAACTGAGAACGCTCCTATATCATTATAGTTTAGAAAAAGCATTTGGGAAGATTACTGAAAACAAAAACCATGTCTAAACTGGATGAAAAAAAAAAAAATAAATGTGCTGGCTCTGTGGGCAATACAATTGAAATGCCCATGAGTGATGCTCCACTAGTTTTATCACCTGTAAAATGAACCATTGCCTAATCAATAACCCAGTCAAAGAGGTCGAAGCAGGCCAGATCAGGGGTCAGGGGATCCAACTGCAGGGGGTTGGTTCATTAAAGACAGCGAAGAACAAAGATGTGAACATTCTCTGGTATCTGAAAGCGTGTGTTGGGGAGTTTTGTGTTAATTTGTCACAGTGTCTGTCCAATTTCTGATAGCATAAGGAATTATTAAGCACATTTTAACATGGGGTGGCACCTATAGAGTTAGCAGAAATTATACAGACTCCAGCACAGACAGTTATGTAATTTCACACTGAATCATCCCTAACAGCTCATACCTCAGAGGAAGAAGGTGAGAGGAGGAGGAGGAGGAGGAGGGCGAGGAGGTTTGTTATTGGGACAGAATGTGATCAGTTTGGTGGTGGGTTTTTTTTAATATAATTTGCTTGTTTTTTTGTTTGTTTGTTTTTGTTTTCTTGTTGTTGTTTTGTTTGTTTTTTTGTACGTCAGTTTGTGGAGGACGGCCTGAAAAGTTTGGGTGTCCCTGAAACACACTCACGCACCTCCCATCCCGGTCTCACCCGTTGCGTAACGCCAGGGTGTGTGTGTGCGTGTGTGTGTGTGTGTGTGGCAGGCAGGTCCTCTCCAGTGTTGTTGCTGCTGCTGCTGCTGCTGCTGCTGTGAAGCCTTGCAGGAGGAGGCGGTGGTCGTGTTATTGAGCGACCCGGCGCTAGAAGTTGCGCTGCAGGGGAGGGACTTTCTTCCTGCAGTCGGTCGGTCAGTGAGGGATCTGCGGCGCACTCAGAAATGCCTCAGGCAGCAGCCGTCCAGACTCCAGCGGGCGACAGAAGCAGACGGACACCTCTGAGGTGAAGACAAGCCTCCATTCTCCTCCTCTTTCTCCTCTTTCTCCTGCTTCCTCTGCGCTCATCTTCACCCCCCAGCTGGCATTCTCTCAATGTTTCCGGATGCGCTGAAACAGCAGGAGTGTGAACGCCGTTTCCCTCCCCTCCTCCTCTTCCTCCTCCTCCTCCTCCTCCCCCTGGACAGATAAACCCGACCGGCACCTGTGTCGTTGGATGGAGAGAGGCGCCTGAAGAAGGGAGAGCGGTGGAGTTGGTCTAACCCCCATCCTCCTCCTCCTCCTCCTCCTTCCTCCCTACTGCACCAAAAGAAAACTCCGGGTAAGAAATGCGTGCTCACTCAGGCCGTTTGGCCGCGTCGACCACCTGCTCCTCTGTACACATGCATCATAAACAGACTTGGGACTTGCATGCGTCTCCTCTGTGCTCGGGCTCTTTGTTGACAGGGATGGGATTGATTTAAAGCGTGCGAGGCATTATCTGCGCTGGTGAACGCGTCTCTACAAACGGGATTTTTCTGGCACGTAGTTCCGCTCTTTCTTTCTCTCTCTCCCCAAATATTGATTCACATTGCAAGTCGACCTGAACGGGAGCAGGCTACTGGCTGTGGGATTGTGCAGCCTTCAGTGGGTCCAGGGGGTGAGAGGAGGGATAACAAATGGCACCACGGGCAGCGGGAGCTGTCCATGCAGCACTTTGCTCAACTCCAGCTGAGGGGGAAAATGAAACAATAAAAACTCAGGGCAGCTCTATAACAGCTATGGAGATGTTGTGTAAAATGGAGACAGGTTCATCCATCACTATTGTTTGCTGGGTGACTCCACTGTAAGGTTGGGCGTCCTAGATATCCAAATTTTGTCACTTTAATCGTGGTTGGTGCTGTGAGAACACTTGTAGCCTCATTTTGTAACTGAGAGGGGAGGTGGTGACTGTCATGCAACAGGGGTCCGTCGTGTTGAACGTGTGCTGGTTACAGTTCTTGGTCGACACTTCCAGATTACAAGAGTTTGACAAGGTCACTCTTTGGCGTTATGCAACCTGTGACGAGGAGGACGCACATCCCTTTGCTTTAAAGGCTCAGAATCCAAAAAAAGGAGCCAGGCAAACGTCTATCATGGAGAGAACAATGATGCCGTTTGAGCTTTTAATGCAGCTGTTCGCTCAGGGGAAAACGACAAATAAAGTAGATAATGAACCCCTTAAAGAGGCATCATTGGCAAAATGCTCATTCCTGATTAGCCCTAAAGCCTGCCTGGTGCTTTCTGCACAGTCTGACTCAACCTGCGAACCTCCAAGGCTGAAAAATGGAGCCAAAAATTGCATGTCCTCAAATGGCCACTTGATGCCGGCTCCAAAACTGAGTCAGTCACCACAGACCTCCATGTCGAAATACACAACTTTACAAATAAACATGTTAACTTCCTGGTCCCACCCAAAAAACAACAGCTTTGGTCTCTATGACTACTTTCCCCATTCATGGCATATAACCAAGTGATTTAAATGATATCATGGTTTAAAAGGATGCATAATTAAAGGAGTGGTGGTGTTCTTACAGGCTGCTATCTGCAGGCTTACCGCCCTCAGCCCCATTCAAATTCCAACTCTTTCCCCATTTTTGCATTTTCCAAAATTGCAACAGCCAGTGTCACCACCTGGAGCTTCAGGAATGTCTTTTCATTATGCCTTTAGGTTGTAACGGAAGATCTGTGCGTCTTTATATGTAATCAGTGGTTTGAAAGGATATCTGGCCTGTGACCTGGAAAGTCTTTTTGGATGAGTTAATGTTTTGGGGAAGCCGTGTGTTCTAAATGATGACTCCCACTGACAAAAACTTTTCTCTAGGCTTTTACCAATTCAAAGACTGGAAAAATAACCTGGTCTTACGACTCTCGAGTCCCCTCCCTCTCTCTGAGTGTGCTCCCCGCAGCTTTGTAATGATGCTGGCGGCCTGTGAGGCTTGGCAGTAGCGGTGAAATAGTCAGGTAGGAGTGTGTGGCTGTGAGAGAGAGAGTTGCTGGGAATTTTGCGCCCTCACCGAGCTGAAATACGACATGCTCAGAATTCAATTCCTCCACCAGCATTCGCAATCATCTCAGCCATTCCTTTAACACCTACTCTCACTCTCTGTCATGGGCCTCCCCTGCCTTACACACACACGCCTCAGACACACCCTCCTCCCTGCGTCCCCGTTGAACTCCTCGGAGGAAAAGTGTTATTACATTAAGAAAACTGAGAGTGTTCACTCAGATGAACGCGTGGCTTGGGGAGTCTACTGCAACACCTACTGTAAGGCCCGCTGCCATTATGGGAATACTCTTTTCTAAGAGCGAGCGGGGGGCTTTCGCCTTAATGCATCACGGCTAATACGTCCAGAATAGATCACGTAATGGATTGCCTCGTTTTATGGGGGATGCCTGTGGTCAGAGCAGCTCGCTGCCAAATGTACAGTAGCTACAGCTCACTTCTGTCAGAGATGCCGCGAAACGCAGCGGGCCGGAGAGAGAACCGTAAAGCACAGTAACATGAATCACATTTACGAGGTTTCCACTCTGAGGAATAATCAGGCATTAAACAGTGCTGACAACACATAAAACCGGTTGCTTTACTGAGTGTTACCTCAAAGCCATAGTTGAACATTTTTAATATGCTTATTTGCTTTCTTGCTTAAAATAAGTTTAGTTCTATCGCTCGCTTTTGTACAATAAAACAGAAACACTTCACATTATTCCACACACTACTGCAACACTTTTATACGCTTGAAGAAATAATACCTCACACATGTCCAACAAAGTTTGTAATCAAGTGTCAGCGTATTAAATGCAGATCCTAAACTCTTCCTCCAATTTGTAATTTCAACTCAAATTGAAGTTTGCACAATATTAATTATGTAACTGTGACTATAACTTTAATGTTTTGGTGAAGAAATGGTGTCAGTGCCTTAAATATCTGGACTTAGCTGTGTTTCCCTAGTCAAAATGTGAAGAGAACTCAAGCTCAGTTTCACCCGCCCTGACAAACGGCGGCGTGCTTTGATCTAGATCTTCCTTTGTCTCGCGGCTGAGCCAATATCATCTGCTGATGTGAGGGTTTACAGATCCGTTTTTAAACTTCCCAAGCTGCTCATAGATGCATGATGAATATCTGTCATGTTTCCTTTAAAGTCTTGCTTCAACCGAACCTTCCACAGCAACCGAAGACAGAAACGAGTCCACAAGGACGCGGAGTAGCTGTTGTGTGTGGTCAGGAAACAGTTAACGTACTAGCCTTCTGGCGGCAGCTAGGAGACTACTGGAGACAGACATTAGAACAGACAGTTAAAATCTCACCTTCCCTGTCACACTACCAATGGAAGGAAGGATAGACCAGCACGCAGGCATTTTATTTGAAGGAAAAAACAAGCATTTATTTAGACGTGTCACAGGAACTGGAAAAATACATCAGGACCTCTCATTTACAAGGAAACCCCCACTTTTCCCAGGAGAATGCATAAACAGACCAACCTGTCTGCTAGCTTTTAAACCATCTCACTGGAACCACTTAGAACCACTCATCTGAAACAGAATACGAGTAAATGCTGTAAATTATTCACATTTACCCTTTCCAAAGGCGTAATCAAAATCCACTTACACCTGTCAGCCATAACATTATGACTCCCAACTCAACTCAACTTTACTTATAAAGCACAACTTAAACAAAGTGCAGACACCACAGGGCACCCTCGTAAGGAAGTCATAATGTTATGCCTGATCCGTGTATATTTGAGAACAGATCCAAAGTATGGTTTCATAGTTGAACATGATTTTAACCATCTTGGTCCAAATGTGACCCGTGACCTCATGACCTTGGTGTTATTTTCACTCTAAAAATCTGAGCTGACTGGCCCTTGCAGGTATTTCCCTCTTTGGTTTCTCAGTTTATTCTCAGCTGAAGCCAATGGAACATGTTTCCAATATATTACACAATATATAAGGATTCCTTTTTTTGTCTTTTTTTGCTTGTCTTGCAGGAGCCTCTGCTAATAATTGCACCCAACAGCAGTTCCACATGTGCTTGCTCCTTTGCATTACATTTAAAACTCCTGATGATCTCTCACGTCTGCCTGGCAAACAGGTGGATTCTCTGATTGAGCCAGAAGTGTGTTCGAGGAAAAAACAATCCAGCATATGGCCAATAGCAGGCTTGAACCCATGACACGTTGGTGTTAGTAGGACCGTCTCTGACCTTCTGAGCTTTGTTTGATCATTGCGGTTGGTTTCTCAGTTCATTCCACCCTTAAATAAGTAAAGCATCAGCAACACAATTTTTGCTGCAGGGGATGAATACTGTTACAATGCTAGTCAATAAAGAGACTATTTGCCAACCATGAAGGGACTCGAACCCTCAATCTTCTGATTCGAAGTCAGACGCCTTATCCATTAGGCCACATGGTCACACAAACAACTTACCTGAGAGCACCTGAGAGAGAAAGCCAGATTCAAATGGAATCATCATATTTATAAGAGTGTCCTCTAAAGTGAGTGTGATGTTAAACTACAAGACTTGAATGTCTCTAAACATAGATTAGAGACATAGAGACATAGATTAAATAAGCTGGTTTCTCTGACATACAGTGATCAGCCATAACATTATGACAAGAGAAGTAAATGGCATTGATCATCTTGTGACAATACAGTGTCCTGCTGGGAAACTTTTGGAGCTGGTATTCATGCAGATGTTACTTATGGCGCATTTCCACTAGCACGGCTCGGCTCGGTACGGTACGGCACGGCACGGCTCGGCTCGGTTTGGTTGTGTTTCCATTACAACTGGTGCCTCCTCGACGTGGGCGGGGTCGTCATAACACGGCTGCGCGAAACCGCTGTGACGTCATTTACACGGCGCCGAGCAACGTACAAATCCGGAAGACCTCCCTCTGAATCCGTTCTTCGGCAACCAGAGTCAGGAACGTCTGGACCTCCTCCACCGACCAAGGAGCGGATTTTTTCTGAGAAGCCATCTCGTTCCAAGTCAAAAAGCAGTAAAAAGTGGTGTCTTGTCTCGCGTCTTGTTTTTTATTTACATTCTAGGCGGTCGTCGCGCGGTTATGACGCTTCCAGTGACGACACTCATCGGCCAATCAGTGGAAGGCAGTCGGCTGACGTCACGTTTTAGTAACGCTTCGGCTCGCTTGGAACCAGGGCTGAGGTGATACCAAAAATGTACCCGGTTCCAGGTACTGCGTGCTAGTGGAAACACGCAATAGCGCGCCGAGCCGTGCCGTACCGAGCCGAACCGTGCTAGTGGAAATGCGCCATTAGACCATGTAGCACCCACCTAGATCAGACCAGGCACCCCCACCCCATAGCAATGACACTCCTTGATGGATGCAGCCTAACAAAGGGCGGCACTAACGACATTCTGTTCCCAGACACCACAGGACACCCTCAGAAGGCCCATGTCCATTCTCTGATGACTCACAACTGTTTTGGAGGCACAAGGGAGAGATGTTTCTTCTTAAGCGTGTGATGCAACCCGATCTTTTGGTACTTTGGTAGGATTTTAAATCTCCTGCAGTCTAAACTCACCTTAATAAAGCAAGAATGCGAAGTGGACAAATGAAGGCAGTATTACTGTCCAAATATATGTGGATCTGACTGCAGTTACTGAAGAGTTAATCAATAAAGCTATTCCCCACTTAGGAGAATTCAGGCTCCATTTTCACCGAAAGTGAATGAACCTTTTCCAAAACATTAAGTCAGGTCTAACAAGACGTTTTTGCATCACTAAGTTCTTTACTGTCCCGCAGTATTAGCCTAATTGCCACGTTGTTAATCTCTTAGATAGTAGCTATAATTAGTTAGCGGGTTAGCTGGAAAGGCATGATTTAGCTTTTGTGATTTTACAGGACAGCCACAGGTCATGGCTTCAAGTTTGCAAGTCTGAGGAAAAACTGGTGGAATGGAAAGTCCATGCAGGTGTGGAAATAAACAAAAGCATTTTTTTTTATTTAAGTTAAAGGACTGTGTTTGTGTTGGGATGCATCCGTGTGTTCAAGTGTGATCAAGTTCTTTCTGGAAAAAAACAACATGTGCTAGCTTAATCAGGACAAATGATGGACAAAACATTATTATGCAGTCAGTTCATCCAAATAAGAGTTTCTCCACAGGTTGCAGTTCTATAGTTTTATCGCCACTGATGTATATTGGCTCTCTGATGTTTATTGTCATTTAGAGGAAAGCCAGCAGGCCTTTTCCCATAAACTCATCGCAAAATATATGGAGAAAAAAAAGCTTTTCTCTGTCTTTGGCAAAGAATTAGACTTAGATATTTAAGCTCTGGATATCTGGGGGCAAATGAAATTCTTGTTGTGAGACAAGTGTGTTTAAGTAGCTCTTCACTGAATAATCACACTAGATAGAGTGCGTACAATTCCCTGCACTCTGCTATGCTGAAAGAACGTTCAAAAACATTTTCTTTTTAGTGAAAAATGAAGTCAAGCCTCGATCTCAGTTAGTTTCACAGTTAAGGTAAAAAGATTGAATGTGATGATGTGTTAACACGAGGCAGAGCCATCTGATTTTTGTGATATCTTTACGTCAAGCGTCTCAAACGGGGCTGGAACATTTTATTATCAGTCACATTAACGGCCATGTTTGATGTGTGGCGTTGTCAATTGATTGCCATTACTGTATGGTCATCGTGAAACATTCCTGTCGCCCAACAACTTCAGCAATCCTCTAACTTTTCTGCTAAAGATGCATTTTCACTAACCTAATAAAATCTACTTAAACAACCTAAGTTGTGGGAACACCGCTGCAAGGCAGATGTTGGGGTCTGAGATGTGCTGCAGCAGTCAGATTGTCCCTGCCACCGCTGGCGCCAAAGCTGACATTTAAAAACCAGCGCCGGCTGGTACGACACTACTTTTACTTAACCCTGCACCAAATGAGCTGACTGAACCAGGACCTAGCTGCCGTGGAAACAGACTGATATGTAGGAAAGGAGGCAGGGCATGGAGAGAGGCAGAGAGACATATTGCTGTGCTGGCTGTACGCAGGCTGCTCTGTCACGTCATGTGAAACTGTTTCCCAGAGCTCGGCAGCGAGGCAGTTAATTTGATTGTGAGTCATTGAGTGAGATTAAAAGCAGAATTGATTGACCAGTTGTTGGGAGAGCAAGCGAAAAGGCGTACAAGGAGAGCAACCGACAGGCCTGTGCCTCCCCCCACCCTCCCTCTTTTATTACTCCCATCCTCTATTTCTTATTGCTTTTTCAGCACAGACACTCGTCTTAATTTTCAAGTATCACTTCTTTCTTTCTGCCCATCCTCCTCTCATTTCTCTCCTTATCTAACCCCTCCTGTGTTCTGTCTTTCATCAGTGTGCGAGAGAAAGAGAAAGAGTCCATGAATCAGTGTGTCTGTTCTTATCGATCATACCTGTTTTAATATGCAGCTCCAACAGAAGGCTTTTCTTGTTTTCTTTCTACCTCTGTGTTAGCAGCAAACAGCAGCAGCTGTGGCATATTTACACCCAGTGTGCACCCAGTCTGCTCTCTGAGCACGGGCATTGGTTTCACTCTTTGTGTCTGAGCAGTGTTTAGGTTCACATGGAGACAGAGGAGTCGGGCTGGTTTGCACGTGGCTGCAGGGTTATCGTTCTTCCCAGGTCACGCTAGGTTTTCTAGAGGTATTGTGCAGTGGGAGCAGATAGTAAACTCTCTGTGTCTCTGCATGGGAGTTAAAGGGCGGCTTGAAATCATTGCTTGATTCCAGCAGACTGACGGGCTTTCACTAAACTGTTGGCACAAAGAGAGGCAGGCTTGTGAAGCGACTGGAAGAGATCAGGCAGTCTGTTTTAGTGGAGGTTTTTTTTACATTTTGATTGACATAAGAAATGTGCATAATCTGCACTTACATTGTAATTTGCAGCATTTACGCTGTTTCCCAATCACCCATCTACACACTAGAACCTGGCAGAACCTGCCATTGGAAGCAACTTCACGTTCTGTATCTTGCCCAAGGACATTTTGGCCAGGGATTGAACCGCCAACCATGAGATAAGTAGACAACACCATCTAGTACGTGAGCCTAAGGTACAGCAGCACCAAGTCAGAAGTCAATCAACGAAAATGCAAATTCATCATAGGTGCACATGCCATGAAGATGCCTGTGGTTTAACTTGAAAAGTATACTTTTTATTAAATTCCAATTCCTGAATCCATCGTGGCACATCTTATTGAGCTGATTGTTAGAAGCAGAAACGCACAGGCACACACAAACAAAAAAATGCTTTAGGAACTACTCAAAGAAACATGAAGAACAGCACAAGGTGTTGACCTGGCCTCCAAATTCACTAGATCCCAAACTGATGTAGTATCTGTGGGATGATCCACAGAGGCCCCTCCCCTCAACCCATAGGACCCAAAGAAAAAAAAAATACTGACAACATTGTGTTGCCAGACACCACAGGACACCCTCAGAAGGACCATGTCCATTCTTTGATAAGTCACAACTGTTTTAGAAGCACAAGGGAGACATATTCAATATTAGGAAGTGGTCATAATGTTATGCTTGATTGGTGTACATAAAAAAAAATACTGAAAATACTAAGCATGTAATGCAACAGTTGTTTCATATAATCTTTTAGCAGCCTGAACCAGTCTCCACCACACTCTTCTACAGTGAGCAGAGAGTTGATAGCATTCTGTGCTACATTTAAAAGCTTCTGAGTCTGTATCTGTGAAATATTGATTGATGTGATACGTCACTTTGGTTCACACACACTGAGCTATCCTTCTCTTGTAGATGTTGCTCTGAAGGGAGTCTCAGTCGCATTCAGGCTCAGTAATGTGTGCAGCTCATGAGACCACACACACATGCACACTATATAATCTAATAACTTTGCAGGTGTCTTGAGGGAACCGACTCAAATGATCAGGGTCCAATCAGGGCTGCGGGCTACGTATCTGCAGGAGTAAAGTTTTACAAAGTTTTCCAGCATACAGAACAGGTGTGTCATACCCATTTTGGCTTAGAGGGCACATACAGTCCGATTTGATATCAAATTGATGTTGTTTTAGTGCAAAGGATAACGCTATATATATTATGGAAATGTTAGACTACCCTTTTACAAAACAGTTTATGAACTTTATGAAATTTCTTAAGGAAAAAAAAGAGCACAATTTCAGCTCATTACTGCCGTCTGCTGCTTAGTTGTGGATGCTGTCGTGCGTTATGTCAGCAACTCTAACCGAAACCGTGTGAACCCTGGTGGACTAATTAGGAATAGCAGTTACTTTTGTTGAAAGATTGCAGTTAATGACTTGTATGTAATTTTCACACCATGCAAATTCATCCCGCGGGACAGATCGGAATCTTTTGCGGCCTTGTTTTGCCTGCTGGTGTTGTTGGCACCCTTAAGGGATCAACAACCAGGAGATACAAAGCCTAATTTTGTTGTGTTTCTTTGTCTTGTTCCAGTGTTAGGAATAAGCATGCACTCTTGTTTGCTTTGATTCCTCCTCTGACAGCCTCATTACGCTTCTGGAAAATTAAACTTTGATAATTTCACCAGCTCTGCTCCATTTGCATTATTCGCATGCCACTTAACACTCGTCGCAGCCTGTTTTGCGAGCTGACATTGTGACAAGATATTAATTCTGTGCATATCACGGGAATTCACACAGCTGTGCCCTGCGTTCATTGGAGGCAGGGGGGCGTTTTTGGCTCCGTGGGGAATGTTGTCGGACGCGAAATCTCCACAGCAAGTGTAGAGATAGATCTAAAGAGAGCGCCAAGATCGCGTGGGCATGAAGATGACACATGAGGGTTATGCTAATCTTCACCTTTCTCTGCCCCGTGTGTTAATGAGCTGCCAGTGGAAGGAAAGTCTCACATATAAATGAGGATATAAGTCTGATAACCGATAATGGTTCAAATTTATTCTTCTTCTGTTGTTGCAGAAGCAAGTCACTTGTTGTCTTTGATAAAATCTACAATAGTAGTTGTGATATGCGTTGCAGAAAAGCATCTTTATTTCCTTCTGAATCTACCTTTGTGCTCCCTACATGTGTTCTGAACTTGTTTGTAAGAGTGCTGATTCTCAGTCAGGTATGCTTTCACACCACATGGTAAAGAAAGATGAGCACACTTTTTGTAAAGATACCTATTTGTCTGTAGGCGGATTCTAAATTGGCCGTAGATGTGACTGTGAGTGTGAATGGTTGTCTGTCTCTCTGTGTTGGCCCTGCGATACTGGAGACCTGTCCAGGGTGTACCCCCTCCTACACGTCCATTGATACCTGGGATAGGCTCCAGCCCCCCCACGTGACACTTCACAAGCGGTTACAGAAGATGAATGAATGAACAAAGAAAAATAAAGAAATGTAATTACGTATGGCTGACATCTGGCAAAAAGAGCTGGAACTGCGTTAGAAGGTAATTTCACTTTTATGAATTCCTCAACTCTGCTGGCTGCATCATCTTGTTGTCAAGCGTGTTTCTATTTCTGGCCAGTTGGGCTTCATTGTTAGTATTCTGCCTCCTTAAACCCACTGAGACACCAGAACGCCCACACTGCCTCATTGTTATTTACTAAATCCGTCTGAGACATTGTTTTGCTCTCCCTCTTATTCTTTGCTTCCCTCTTCTTGATCCCGTCCTCTTCCTCCTCTATTAACCTTATTCTGAACCTCCTCTGCTTTCGTATGTTGCCCTAATCCAAGCTGAGCTGATCAGAATAATGCTGGGATGAGAGAATGGGGGGCGGTTCTCAGACCTTCCCTCTCTGCCAGTGATTCCCCGTGCTTTGCTAATGGAACATCAGCAGCTGTCAGTGGGCCCTGCACTGCGTCAGCCGCTTTAATTGGCCTGCATGGTCGTGGTCTACAAAGCGCTCAGTAGAACTGACACACACACCTCACAGCCCCCTCCAGCCTTTTTCAATATCATTAGTGTAATGCTTCCGTTTCCCCCAAGCGGCTGACATATGGGGAGATTCCAACAGGCGGAGGGAGGGAGGGAGGGAGGGAGGGAGGAGGGGAGGAATGAGTCACACACCAGCGACCATCTTTTTTTTTTTTTTTTGCAGAGGAGGAGAAGGGAGCAGAAAACTATGTTTCACATAACACTGGAAGATGGGGCTAATTTAATTGATTCCCTCTTGCAAATCAAACAAACCTGGAGGCTGTGTTCACAAACACCAAATGTATACTGAGTTCATCCAGAAGCCATGTACTGTAAACGGGGTCAGCGGTTGAAGTCAGTAATCAAGTGTTTGATTTTTAAATTGAATTTCGTGCTATAAAGATCATAGTCCCGGATTGGAAAGGCCCCTGAAATCTGCGGTTTCATTTGACTTGTTCTACACTACATGTTTTCCTTTAAAGTGGAACTCCACCTTACACATCAAGGTATCTCGAATGTGAACGGTTGCGGCTCCTGACAGATTTATCAGCAGGGGCAGTTTTTTGCAGTGATACCCTGTTCACTGCGTTCAGGCTGGCTAGACATTGTCACATTGCATTGAATAATTGTTTTTTTACTGTTCGACTCAGATGCCAATACCACCAGTAACCACTCGATGGCTGCAATTTATCAGTCTGATGGCTTTGGATGCATGGTTAACTGATGGAACGGGTTATGTGACAAAAGTACGTCAGGGCAAGTCCTCCCCAAACACATTCAGATTGTGTTGCATCTGCTGTTTAGAAAGACTGTCTTCACATGAGCATGGCTGGGTATCGCCCAGTCCTCCCAGTGAAGACCATTCAGTATGTGGACGTACTGCTGCTTATGTGTGCAAGAAGTAAAGTTTGTGGGGATCAAGATAGAGGTGCGTCAAGTGTCACGTCAGACAGCGGTGTGGAGTCACATGGAAGTGAGGTTCCTAGACTCTGGTACACAGGTCCTCATCCCTGCTTGAGGCTTGCAGCTTGCAGGCTTGTGGCTACATTAACCACTACTAGCATATGGCACACACCAGTCTCACTGCCATTCCTGTTGAGCTGCATTGAAGGTTTTGTAGGTGCCACATAAAAAGGACCACATCTTTTTTAAAGGCTTTGAATTTATTCTTTTTTTTTCTGAACTGACCATGCATCCAAACAAAGTGCAATGTTACAGCATGAGTACTCTTCTCAACCACAATCTCCCCTTTACCTTAACAAAATCACTTTTATCCAATTCCCTTAATGTCAGAACATTTTTTCTACTCAAACCAATCACCTTCAGTGATCATTTTTTTCCCCCTCAATTTAAGCTAATCAGTGGAGTCTGGAATAAGAAAAATGCACACTGACTAGCCCTGGGCACCCCCTTCCCCCCTGCTATGCATGCAAGTTATTGTGCATGCACTCATCTTATTCATGAATCTTGAAGCAGCAGTGGATGTCAGGAGTTATTACGATGCCATGGTACATTTTGTCTTGTGGCCCAAGGCAGGTTAGCACGGCCTCACTGACTTTGATTCACACTGAAGCTAGAAGTTAAGGTGACTGATTTTGCTGACAGTGCATAGAGGTAATTCAAATTACACTTGCTATGTTATTTTATGGTATTCTGTCAGATCTGTTTGAATGGGTTATTGTTTCTGCAGGCTGGCTGCAGCACCATGTCCTCGGCTCAAAGTGAGGATATATCAGGCTACCATCTGAGTGGTGAGTAGAGACACTGCATGTCACAGACCATATCCAGCCTATTTACTTTAGTTCCTGCATGATTGTCTTTTGTGGACGAGTGCTTGACAGTTTCGCTTTCATCCGCACCGTTGTAAATGTACTTTGTACCGTGCGGGTTTAAGCGATGAGGCTGTGGCGTTTCACTCAGTTGTTTGCTCGTGTCTGTTCTGAAGTCTGCGTAAAAGCAGCTGACTCTCCTCTCGCCTCATTTGTTGCTGAAGGTCATCATTATTACTTTACATGATATTGTTTATGTTGAAAAGAAGAGGTAAATCTGTCAAAGCCTTCTTACAGATGCTGCTAAACCCAAGATCCTAAACTCTCTCCAAAAAGAAATGCTTGGGATGCACTGAAACTGAATTCAGAGTGGCATTTCAGTTTGTCTGTCACTTTTTATCAAATTTTGTCTCCAACAATCTGATTTATGTGTCCTGACTGTCTCCCAAAGTCACCACTCACTGTTAAACAGTCAAACAGTGGCTGACTGTGCTCAGTGACTGAGACTCCTATGAGTCTTAACATAAAGACACTCTGTCCTGGATTCTCCAGTCTGTGCATCTCCACCAATGACTAAACTCGCCACATTAAATATATAATACTAAAGTTATGAGGCCAAACACTCTATCCTGTCATATGATGGCAGTTCTTGATTGATGTGTCTGTTACAGTGGTGCGTAACCCGCCGGCCTGGGAGGTGGGGATCTACCTGGTGGGCTTCTTTGTGCTGCTGGGCGTGGCCGGACTCAACATCTGGAGATTGTGGAAATCTGGAACCTTCCCTGCGCCGTCCCCATTCCCAAACTTTGACTATCGATATCTGCAAGAAAAATATGGAACCTCCTTCTCAGAAGTCAGACAAAAGGTACATTTACACCGTCAGAAAAGCAGAAAATATCAGTTGTTGTTAGAGATGTTAGCGGCAACATCATGCTTGGAACAAATGATGAACAGTCATCTATCATGGAGGTTCAAAAGCCACTAGGTTTTACTTTCATCACTCTAGCAGCTGATTTCAAAGAGGTTTCTTATAGCTGAAGGATTTTTGTTTGTTTAGTAGTCATAGTAAACAGACAAATATTAAACAAATCATAGTGGAATAGTCGGTTGCTAAAAAGCCGGACGATTCCTTCAGGAGTTGGTAGAGACCAAAAGCAGAGCTAAAAGACTAAAACAGGAAACGTTGACCTTTGGAGGAATGACAGCGTTGCTTGCTGACCATAAACTTTTGTCCCAGTTTCTAATTTGCCATCTCTAAGAATAATTTATGTTTTCCTTCCCTGAAGAGGGTGGCTGCCAACAACCACCGGAGGACCTCCACCACCTCCAGCCGCAAGCCCAGTCTGGCCTTTGGTGATGCCGCAGACGGCTTCAGGGACCTGGGCCACCTGGAGCTGATGAGCAGGGAGCTGGACCCGACCGGCGTGGCTCAGCTCAACCGGTCCATGTCTACCGACTCACTCAGCTCCATCTCCTCCATCGCCAACAACTTCGGCCACGACTTCACGGTCGGCCAGCTGGAGGTGACCCTGGAGTTCGAGCCGTCAAGGCATCCAGGTCAGAGGGTGGGACTGCTCCACATCACCCTGCACCAGGGAAAAGACCTTCTGGAGAGGGAAGAGGGGGACTTCCCCGGCTGCTTCATCAGAGTCTCGCTGGTGCCAGAGGAGCTTAATGTGGGAGTCACAAGGGTAAGAAAGTGTGCGGCTGTGTTCCTTTTTTTTGCAGATTGTATGAGAAACACTGAAGTGACAGAACGTAACCCTTTTTAGCAGTAAGTTCTTTTCACGTTCCACCTGGTGGACAGAATATGTTTCTCTGTTAGACACTCAGTAGGAAATATACAGTATGCTTGTGCACGCAGGTGATAAATGCAATACACCTCAGTGGTTTCACACTACTCGTCTGAGGTGTAGATAGTGTACAAGGAAACACAGCACAGCAATGAGGCACAACAATGAGGCAGAGGAGAGAATAATGTTAGCAAGTTATCATTCCTGAAAAAAAACACAGGTTTCAAGGTGCTCAGGTGAATGGATTTATAGATTATTTCTAAAGATTATTAGGAATCATTTTTTGCAGTGAATGTAAATACAGTTTCTCCACATGACGCCTCCTCATAGTTAGGTTAATGCTGCTTGTAGAGATGTGGGAGTTTTGGTTATTAGAGCTACAACATACAATTATTTTGCTTATTGCTCATCCTGCTGATTTTCATTCTATAAATGTTCAAATAATATTAGCCAAGACTGAGAGTCTGTACAATTACTCTTTTGAGGGATTTACTCCTGCTGTGCTGACTATATGCACCAGCGACCAGCACTGCACACAATTCATGGAGTAGTGCATGGACAACAACTTCTGCGCATGCATTACTAATGACAGAACTTAAAATGAATTGGCTTTTTGATGCATTTCTACCTACAATCACTGCGGCATTAGATATGCTGATAGTTATTCAGATTTTCAAGACCTGCAAACGTTGTTGCTTCTTGGAGAGTCTTCCTCGCTATTTGAACACTCACTAACCACCAGCTGAGGCTGGTGAGGATTTCATTAGATCTGCAGAATGGAAAAATTAAATGTTGAACTTCATGGTGATGCAACATACAACAACACAAAGGAGTCAACGTTTTTTCAGTTCATTCTGAGCGAATGTCTGAACCAGAATTTATGTATCAAATAACTGTGTCACCACGCAGATTAAAAGACACGACGATCACAAAAAAACAAACAAAAAAAAACAGAATTTGAAACTATTGGTCAGGTGTGGACAAAAGCAGACAGTATATAAACATGTAACTGTCTAACGGTGTAAATGTCAGACTGGTATAAAATGCATACATATACACTGAGGGACTATAAGCAGAGAAGGAGCAGGTGATCCAGCAGCACAGGAGAGTGGCTGGTCTGAGCTGACAGAGGAGTTAAAGCCAAGAAGACGGATGACCTGGGCGGCTGGAATGAAAGAGGCAAAGCTGTGACAGTCTGTTGAGATATTTCACACTGGATCAAAACGGCGGACACAAAGCGACAACATCATCTCCAGAGTGAGCTGCTGCCATGGCTGAAAAAATGACATTTCGGACCGGCTGTCTGAAAAACTGAGAGCAAATCTTCACATTTGAAAAAAGCATGTACAAACGTGTGTGTCTTAATTAGCTAATTTAACTGATGGAATTGAAGTTCAAATGAATCAAATGCACATGTAAACATGGCTGTATGCGTGTTAATACATTCCTTCGTTCACTTTCTATTGCTGCTTATCCTCTAGAGAGAGTCAGGGGAAGCTGTTAACATATTTTAATGTGCAACGTTCAGTTTTTCAGAAGAAGGATGAAGCATGGATCCAATACTCGGATGAATCGGATGATCATTTGCAGTTAAGCCATGACAACTGAACTCGGGCAAAGGATTTAAGATAAAAGTGGCCCCTGACAGGGTGGAAGACAAGTGATGTTACAGAGTCTGAAGCGTTCTCGCTTGGGGGGACAGTTTTGCCTCCCTTGAAATGTGTTTAAGATTTCGGCCCTGGACGAATTTTAGACAGAGACAGTGATGCGTCCCACTGGGAGAGAGGCTCCATCCCGCGGCCTGACAAGTCAGTCGTTTCCCGTCCGAGTGAAGAGTTAATTTCATTTGCTCGACTGGTGCGTCTCCTGGGAGCCGCGGAAGGTTGATTTTACATCCTCTGCTGTGATGAGGAGTCGATGTGATTGGCTTGCAGTTCAGTCACGTTTTGAGAATCCTCACGGGGAGGTGTGATTTATTTCCTGTGCATTCAGTTAAAGATTCAGTTTGATGCTGAAAATCCTAATACGACAAAGATTAGACTATAGATTTGGCCTTGTCATAGCACCTTGACTATTTTTGCACATATAATTGTCCAGATCAGAAATTGACATTTTTGTCTGTTTATTCGTTTGTTTCCAGTAATGCCAGAAAATGGACATTTGATAATTGATCACATTATAAATACATAAAGGGTACGGGATTTCCAGAATGGTTTAACAGCATGATTTTTATCACAAACACAAGAAAAGATTCATAATGAAACAGTATATATACACTAAGTTGCTCATATTTTCCAAGTTACTTCTACTTTATAGTAGGTTGTAAATGTTTTTCTCTGTGCTGGTCCTGTTATTAGCTGTTAAATTACTTCTGTTTGAATTTGAATTATTTTGAATTATTTGAATTATTTGCTTTGTCTTGTGTGAAGCATGTCTTGCTGTGGTATGTGATTTTCTTCACTGACATTGCCCCACTAAAACAATGACCCTAACACAAAGCGACTGTTGTGACGAGAAAAGAACGAGGCTACATTCCTCCATCTGCTACACCTGCCACTTGCCTTCTGCTCTTAGCTCAACGTTGCCAGATTACTCACAGGTTTCTGGCTGCCTGTGAGTCATCGCTCCCCCGCCGGGCCGTGGTTTTGAACAGTTTGTGCAGGCTGACAGGGACGACACAGAGATTCATCAGAGCCCCCCCCCCCCCCCCAGTTGTATTAATTCATCCAACACCGAGTGTAATAATATAATAATGGAAGCAGCCACTGATGCGGCAGCTTTAGTGGCTCCCTCTTTAATGTCGAGGAATACCAAAGGAAACGCTGACATCAGCTCCACTCGCCTTAATGGTCACGCAGGCTCCTCTCTCTCCCCCTCTCGCTCTCTCTCTCTCTCGTTCGTTTTATTCCCCAGCTTTTGTTTTTCCCGTCTATCAACCCCTCTTTCTCCCTCGCCTGTCTCTTTCAGCTCATGCACACACTGCTCACTTTTTTATTGCCTCACACACGTCGCCATCGTTATCACAATGTGATGAGCCCGACAATGCAGGCAGCCTTATGTTGTGGAGAGAAGGCTGGCACACAGACACTGCTCATTCTGGAGGCTTTATACCTTCATGTATGTTTTCACAGAACAGCAGCAGCAGCACAAGGCCTTTCTGGATCCTAGGTGTTGCGTGTATAGTTATTATGCCAAACAGCTGTTTTATACAAGCCACAATCCAAGGTCAGCCTCGCAAACTGAAGACCCTGTGCGCTGAAATCACAATTCTTTTATCATATACAGAGATTTTGTTTAACTATTTCTCAGCAGCAGCTCCAGCTGACCTTGCACAGCGCCTGCCTTTGTGGTTTCATTCTGTATTTGTGTGAAAGCTACGGCGTTCAGTCCAGGATACGCTCAGCAGAAATGTTCCTCGCTGTGGTTCACACTTGGAGAGCAAACACTGGTGTGTAAAGGGGGCTATTATTAAATCTGCTCTGCTCGTCACATTAGCAGTTGCCTGGTAACTTCTGACCGCTTCTCCATGCTCTTCAGTATCTGATGGCTTGAAAATCAGCCTTTAATATAGAATAGTGATGGTGTGCTCTGCTGGTCAGGCCAAAGTGCCCTCAGAATGTGTTTTCTGTTTTTTTCGCTGCCAAGAAGAAAAAAAGAATTGTGATCTTAATGTCGATTTTGTTACTAGTACACAATCTATTATATTGTCATGACGTATTGATTACGTTGTCTGTGTTTTTTTCCAGGATGATAGCATCAGTGTTAAGTTTTGTGTCCAAATACAGTAGATATTGGCTGTGACCTTGTGTACTTTATGTTGCCAACAATGAAGACATCAGGTAGACTCTGTAACGGTTTTAATCCGTCAGTATTGTGCTGGCTTGATTCGCCCATAATTAAAATGCATAATCCTCATCTCCTGCTTCCCACAGGTCCAGACGAATGCATTCACCGTGATCTTTGATGAGCGCTTCTCCGTCCCCATGGACCCGTCCAGTCTGGAGGAGTACAGCCTGCGCTTTGCCGCTTTTGGCATTGACATCGACGAGAGGAACATCAGCGCAGGCGTTGCAGAGCTCAAGCTGTCAGACCTGGACCTGACCATCAGACCCTTCAACGCCTGGCTCTACCTTCAAGACGTCAATAAGGTGTGTTGAGATAGAGTTATGTGTAAATACAGCACACAAATAAATCTGTAAATCACTCAGTTGAATGACGGCACACTAATTATATGTCCTGATTCCTCCTGTGCACTGAAACAGGTTTGTATGTGTTAGAAAGCATGGTGGTGTCTGACGCCCCCTTCTGGACATTAAGTCGAACTACATGTCAGAGTAAATAAACAAGAATGGAAGTTGAGACTGCACATAGAAGAAGTTGTTAAAATAAAAATTGATTGGAATGCCTCTTACTTCCTCTGAAAGTATGTTTCTGAATGGCTGGCTTTGCATATTAGAGTGTCATTTTACTTTAATGATAGCTGTAATTCCCAGCACCAGGTAGATCAGGTTGGAAGGCAGCGATAGTGATGTTTTTTATTTAATCCACACAGGTAAAAACATAAATTTACAGACTAAACCAATCTATATGAAAGAAGATTTAAAACACTGCATGTACTATACTGAAGAGAGGAACAGATTCAGCCACTGGCATATATTAGGATGCCTTATTGTTACCGAAGTTTGCTGCTGTGTGATTTCTTAGCAAAAGAGAAACTCAAGTCACATGATCTGTATTTAAAGTTGACCGTGAGTAATCATAACGTTACCAGGACGAAGTAAACTCAAAATCAATACACTTACTCTACAGTAGAGTAAAATAATCGATTAACTGTTCAATATTAAAACTTAAAACCAACGTTTCAAACCAGTTTCAAATTTAATTGGTATTACATTTATCAGTTTCATAATCTGCTTCTTGCTTTAATTTAATGAATTTAATTAATTTAAAGACCTTTAAACTACTTCAATTAAATCCAGTACACAGAGGACTGTAGAAAGAGCTGTGACTGGCGATTGGTCAGACTCTTGCCAACACATGAAAAGCTTCTCCTGAAACATCGCCCACGCTGACACATGGTTTGAACTCCTCAGGCTGTGGATGCAGTCGGGGAGATCTTATTGTCTCTCAGCTATTTGCCGACAGCAGAGCGCCTCACTGTGGTTGTGGCCAAATGCAAGAACCTAGTATGGACCAACAGCAAGAACACTGCAGGTCAGGGACGCTCGATTGTTGTTCCGTCATTTTTTGTTTTGTCTGTAAAGTGATCTGTTTCTAAGTTGTGCATACACTTGTCTTTCTCTTCAACTTAATCCAGACATTTAATGACTCACATTGTCCTCAACAGAATATTTATTGATTCAGTAATAACAGGCTTTTAAAGTGTATTTATCTTCAGTGGGAAAAGCATATGAGGCTTAAGTGACTTGTCACGATAACGTTCTACTGATAAAGGTCACCCACTGAAACACAGGCATTATTGTTATAGTGTGTACAGGAAAAGTGATTTGCATTGATTTCTCTCTAATGGGGAATTTATTGCATGCTAAACAAACTATGTGAGGAGGTGTGTATATTTGCTTATGTGCAGATTGGGTTGTAATGGGGTCCCAGTCTCATATGCTCCTTGTCATCATCAGATCCGTTTGTCAAAGTGTATCTCCTGCAAGATGGCAGGAAGATCAGCAAGAAGAAGACCTCCACCAAAAGGGACGACACAAACCCCATCTTCAATGAAGCCATGATCTTCTCCGTGCCATCCATTGTCCTGCAGGTGACACTTCAGACTTTGTCCCTAACATTTCCCGAATGTGGAAATGTTGAGAAGAAACAAATTAATCATTAATATTCGAACATGGCAAATAGGAACACTCTCCTTTATGCGTCACAGGGCTTAAAGGCTTGTTGTGATATGCTGTATTTAAATGTTCCAAATTTATTATGCAGGTTTTATGTCCCTGTGTGTATTACTTAACGGGAATATTGCCTCACAAGAGTATTCCTGATTAAATAAAGGTTTAATACAATAAAAGTAATAAAATAAAACCAATATTAGTACAGATACATAAGTGCTGCTAGCTAAGTGCTGGCAGCAGGATAATAACATGATAAGATTAAGCAGGTCCAATGTTTATCATCTTTAGTTTGACATGAAGTAGATCATGTTTTAGGTATTTAGTCATTAATTATAGTATTTGCAGATAAAATGATATTATGGGAGGTATGTTAGGGATTGATGCTTTTAACCTACAGAATGAGAGCAGCCCTCTGAAGAAGCATAAAGTTCCACAAAATGATGACCATGAAACAGCATAACTCAGAGCTCTGAAAAAATAAAAGAACTAGAAAGGTTCAGGGAAGATACAACCTGGCAGCAGTGATACTGGATGTTAACAATCATACACGTTCCCAAGCCTTGACACATGATCTTAAATATCTTTTGGAATAAACCATCTTTAAGATGCAAATGTTGAAATAAAATCAACCTACAAAGAAACTACAAATGTGAACAAAGAGGTTTTTTTTAAAATCAAACCCTTTTAAATACAGTGACTTCAAAACAAATATTATTAATCTTAAATTAATATTACTAGACTTAACAGAAAAGAAAATATAAAAAATATAAAGGAAAGCAAGCTCTCACTCTCCCCCGCTAAATACTAGATTGTGAAGTCCAGATTGGAAGCAGCTGGTAGATAAGTGGCGTTCAAGTGTGCATTTCTTGAGCAACAGCTCCAAACAGGAATCTGCCTGCAGTACAAAAGGTGCCTGTTAAAGGCAAATGCAAAGCCCTGAAAATAAAATTGCTCTTATAGTTAAGAAAAGAAAATCAGAATAATAAAATGCTAAAAGCAATAAAACCAGCAGATATTGTTACCCCTCAGTTATTTCATATGTCCATAAAGATCTGGATGAAGCACACTGTAAAACAACTCCTGAGTCAGTCTCACAGAGAAGGTTGTGTAACCATGTCATGCTGTCTGCAGGAGCTCTCCCTGAGGGTGACTGTGGCAGAGGCCACGGACGACGGCCGGGGCGAGAACCTGGGCCATGTGATCATCGGCCCTGAGGCCAGCGGAATGGGCATCACCCACTGGAACCAGATGCTGGCCACTCTGAGAAAGCCTGTGTCCATGTGGCACCCTCTGCGCAGGATCTAGTCTTCTCAGCGCACCCACATATCTGATCTGTTTCAAGTAAAACACTAACCTCGCCTTGTTCGGTATCATAATCAGACCTGTTATAGTGTTTTAGCAGAAACGTTTGTGACCAATAGAAAGTCACAGATCAGAGTTAAGTCCTCATCTTCATGTAAGGAGGAAGAATCTGAAAATTCATATTTGAAGTGGGTGTATTGGTGATCTTTGAATTATTATATGCTCAAATCCTCTCTTTGTTAGTCAGCTTCAACTTGGGTCAAATGCATTATGGATGAGGACGGTATTTAGAAGGGAGTCTGAATTTTCCATTGAAACTAACTGAGTTTTCAAATGGTGTGCATCCCTCACTCTTGTCGCCTTGGCTTGGGACACAATGGGTCTGAATCATGATTCTCCATTCCAGCATCAGCAGAATCCAATATGTGGATGTTTTTCCCATCTCTAAAGCCTTGATCAGAAACGTCAGTTTGAACTTTTAAGTGTTTTAATTAAGGACAGGGGCCAGCCTTAGTGGGCTCAGCCCCTCCCCCTGTTGCATGGTGCCTACTGGTTGTAGCCTATTATAGCTGTCTAGAGAATGACCGACCGGATGGAGGGGTGAAGTCGCTTCTCTTGCAGGAAAACACTCATTTGTCTTTTAAACCAGTCATTAATTGCGCCTACTTGATTGATTTTGTAGCGTTTTCAGAGCTGAGTTGAGTTAGCTCTATTGGATTTGCTTGTGCTATTTGTTATCAGTGAAACTGACAGAAAAAATAAAATAAAGGTTGTGGTAGGAAAATTTATTTGATGTGCTTTTGGGGGAAAAAATCCAGGTACTCTTATCCAGGTGAAATAATTGTAATTTGTAGCAGTTGTTACAGGGTGGTCAAATCAGATGTAATCAGCATATAGATATAATGTTACGTTGTTCTATTTTTGCCATGACTGATGCAATACGAGTTGCATAGAAGCATATTTGAGAGTGTAAATAATGTAATACAGCAGTCGTCCCATTTTCTTTCTCTAAATTCTGGATGCAAATCCTATTTTGCATAGTATGACTATTATTATTATTATTATTATTATAAACACTAAACTCCATTTACACAAAAGTATTTAACACCATTGCTGATTAATTAATTATTATTATTACACCTCTGGGAATTTAACTTGTGATGTAAAATATACTAACACCATTATATAGATTTACGTGTTCTTTTATATTACAGGAAACTTGATATTCTGGTTTAAATTGTGATTGTTTTTGACCAGACATTTGTCACATTCATTTTATCACAGCTCTGAGCTAACACTTTGCAGCTTGAAGACTGAATGGTAATACTGCAAAAAGGTTTTTGAAAATGTACTCAATGTGACAAGAGTCTTCAAAAAGGCCAGAATGTCAAGGTGGCGTTTTATCTGTCTGAGATCTCCCAACAACATTGTGCAGTAGTGCTGTTTTGTTGTAACTTTCTGAATGTGAATTATCATGTGAAATATCTGCTAACTCTAAAAACATAATGCATAGTTGTGACTTTAGTTTTTCAGGCCAAACCCACTACACTTTTTTTTTTTTGAATGCATCTCATTTCACTTTGAAAATCAGTCCAAAAATAACACACCTGCGCTCACACTATAACAGACAATATTTCCTACTGTGCCAAATAATGAAGCAATATTTTCATTTACAATCAGCATCTGCATTCAACAAAGCTGTAGCCTACATTCGACCATGCATGAAGTTATTTAGCACTTGATGTGAATGTGCCTCAAGAATACAGTGTATTGTGTGAATGCTGTTTGAAATAAAAAGCAATTCAACAGTAACACACTGACCACGTGTTTGACTTATGGGGATGGCTTGCTGGAGTCAGAGAAGAAGAAAAACAGACTCAGAATTTTGGACAGAAAATCAGACCAGAAAACATCTTGAAGCATCATGAAGGAGTTTTCGATGAGTAACCTCTGTTCAGAAAAACTGATCACAACTCATCTGATCACAAGTGGGCAGCTTTAAATACAGGTTTGAACACAAGATACACTGGACAGACTGCATTGAGATCTGATTGCTCATACCTCATTGGTATTGGTCATACATGTCTGATAAGAGTATTGCCAATAATGTCCTCCTCTGAAAGAATGGGAATACTTCAAACAGAATACTTAAAATTATAGCAAAAATAAAAAAGGTTGCTTGTGACCTTAGTCAGCACATAAAGAGAAAACACGCTGCCACTATCAAGAATAATGGACTCCCAGAAAACGGCAAACGTACAAAGTATTAGTAGTTAATGACAGCTATCGTCCTTGTGGCTGTTACTGAACTCAATAAACAAACATAAAATCTGCAAGTGCAAGTGAAATGTGTTGAGCATGCACACTTTGGTCTCCGAGAAAAGTAGGTCAGGTTTGCTGTATCAGCCAATGAGAAGAGAGAGTAGAAGGGGGACGGGTCCAAAGTCCAGGAAGAACATTTTAGCCTCGGGATATTGAAGATAGCGTTTTACCTTCGCTGCATCTCCTGCACAGTGTGTGGTCTAAAACCTCTGCGTGCATTGACCAGTCGAGATGGCGGACAACAGAGACAAAACTACCGACCAAATGAAGATATGGAAGGAGAACAGAAGCTCTCAGGTCCGTATATGCACTGCATCTGATCAAGTGTTTCGTTGCGCAGCGCTAAATAAATGGGTGAGAGGTCGTTTAGGGTATCATGCTAACGTTAACAGCTAAAACCTAAGCTAGCTTGTCGAAGGGGCTTTTGTTTATTACATACGCGTGATATTTTCAGACGTGTAAGGAGTCCTTCAGTCGTGGTTAAGTGTTAACTATTTGTTTTGGTGGTTGTTTTAATTATCTATTATTGTTTTGCTTGTTTGCTAACCTTTCGTGCTAACAGTTCCAGAAATCAAATAACTTAAGGAGCGTCAACTGCTAACCTAAAAGTCGTTTTAGTCACGAAATAAACATGCCAACACAGCTGAAATTGTCTGCAGGAGAGAAATTGTGCAACGACATGATGTAGGGCATTGTCCAAAAGGCGTGTGTTTAAACTTCAACCCTGTTGGTTACATAACGAGAGCAAACGGCTAGTGTCATCTGGGGTAACCTGGCCCACGTCCCTCCAAAACAGTTCATGTACTCTTGGGTTATGTACATGTCTCAGTGTTTTATTTAAGCTGTTTGAGATGATGTGTCAAGAACAGTGAGTTGGCATACTCATGC
Organism: Planiliza haematocheilus; assembly: GCA_005024645.1. NCBI lineage: Eukaryota > Metazoa > Chordata > Actinopteri > Mugiliformes > Mugilidae > Planiliza > Planiliza haematocheilus. The sequence goes on along the minus strand of SRSE01000744.1, from coordinate 4,268,079 downwards.
TAAGCAGAATGCACCATTGTTCACAGTTTCAGTATGGGGGAAGCAGATTGGTACTGCGTGTGATGGCAGTATTTTCACTTCTTTTTTGTGCAACAGTGACATAATTTGCTTCCAGCTAACCACATTTTTAGAGTTATTTTAACCATTATGTAATCTATTTGTCCCAGCACTAGGTTAGAAATGAATTTAAAATATATACGTTTTTTAATTTCATGTTTCATTAAACAATTAAATATAGATTGCCGTTTTGCTTTTTGTACTTATTTTAACGTTAATCCTGTTTGTATCAGAGGAGAGACGTCCTGACCACAGGTGCTGGCCATCCAGTCGGAGACAAGCTAAACTTGCAGACTGCTGGACCTAGAGGCCCTCTGCTGGTTCAGGATGTGGTCTTCACAGATGAGATGGCCCACTTTGACCGTGAACGGATCCCAGAGAGAGTGGTGCATGCTAAGGGGGCAGGTGAGTGTTGGGCAGTAATCACTCTGTTTGGTGTGCCTGTTTCTGTGTCCCCTAACTTCGTTTAATTCGCAATCTGTCATACAATAAAATAGCTCAACAAGGCTACATAGATAACCAGACATGTAATGGCTGGGTGATAAGGCCAAAATGTTTTTTTGTTGTTGTTATTTTTAATATTGATCAATATCAATATATCAATCAGCAAACCAGAGCTGTGCTTTGTTATCATATTGGAACATTGCAAGTACTTAACATTTACTCCTCAGTATCAGCTTGAATGAGCCTATAACCAGCATTAAACCCTCTCTTAAATGTTTGTAGAGATAACGTCAGGGTTCTGTTTTTGACATTTTGAAATTTAATATCTATGGATACAAACAAATAGACGAAAGGCAAATAAGGCTCTCTTTTTCTTATTTGTGACTTGCTTCTACGCAAATGCTAATCTGTGCAAGCTTTTCAGATCAAGGTCCAGACCTTGAAAAGCTACTGAATAAATAATGTTTCTTGGCCTACTCTGGAATGTATTACATTCCTCTCAGGGCTGATATACGGTAACACCCAGCAGTTAAACATAATTATATGAACCCGACGTGCCTAAGCAGATGTAAAGATGTCCTGTTATTCTTCATCCATGATGCAGGCGCGTTTGGCTACTTTGAAGTGACTCATGACATCACTCGGTACTGCAAAGCCAAGGTGTTCGAGCATGTCGGCAAGACCACACCACTTGCTGTCCGCTTCTCCACTGTGGGTAAGAATAACTGTGTAATGCATTTATGTGTGATTCATGCTTTGTCACAGATTTTCTCCTCAAACATATAAATATATGTTATTTACCAGGATTGTGTAAATATATCATCACCTTGTGGGACATTTCCTGCTTGTAAAAGAAAAATATACAAAAAAAATGCAAAGTCACTAAACACATTACTTTAACACAATTATAAAATAAGACTCGGGTATGGTAGATAAAAATGCAGTTTTAAGTTTGGCTTGTAAATCATGTTTTCAGAAAAGCATGATGTGTGTGTGGCAATATTTTTATTACATACTTTTTGTTGCTTATGTTTTGGTTATATTTTTTCATAAGGGTGTCGGCCTCTTAACATTGTAGTTTGGCAGACTCAAATATTTTATACGAGTTATATGAGCAGAATTGGACAGTACAAGATATTAATCAGTCTTATGACAGACTTATTGATGAATGCACTTTACCAGCTACAAACCATGCCCTTCTAACTCAGACTAAAATCTAGAAGAAGCACCATCTAAATGTTAGTATTTTTCCTTGAAAATATATAAAATGAATTACCAGAATGATCACTCATTATCTTTTACCAGATTTGGTAATTCATTATTTCTCAAAGCCCTAATTGACATTGAAAGTTAACAGTGTGAGTGAAATATTATCTCTTATCCGTACTTTAATCCAGCTGGGGAGTCTGGCTCAGCAGACACGGTGCGAGATCCTCGAGGCTTTGCAGTCAAGTTTTACACTGAAGAGGGCAACTGGGACCTGACGGGCAACAACACCCCCATTTTTTTCATCAGGGATGCACTGCTGGTGAGTGGCCTAAAAGGAGGTACTGTATTAAACAGAACTGTCATTCACTCAGGTGTTGAGGGCCATAATGTTACAGCCATACAAGTTTCTCTCAAACATGCAAAGAATATTAGGAACATTCAAAAATGTTAAAGAAAGGCAACTGGACTTGTATACTCTTTCCTGATCATCTGTGACTTAGAACCTGAGAACCTTCACAGACAATATTAGGAACGGATTGCAGATGTAGTTTCATAAGGTGAAATATGTCATGTTGACCTTTCACCCCATGCAGTTCCCGTCATTCGTCCATTCCCAGAAGCGTAATCCCCAAACCCATATGAAGGACCCTGACATGGTGTGGGACTTCTGGAGTCTGAGGCCTGAGAGTCTGCACCAGGTAGCTGCTGCAGATATTGGCTGATGTTGAAGAGGCTGGTCTTGTGATATTTCATGACTGCATTAACTAAATATTATCCAGTAATTTTCTGTTGTTCATTGTGATTATACTTGTGTTTAAATATGAAATATATGACATCAGAAAACCATGCAGGACTGTCTTGTGTCTTCTGTCTCATATCTCCTGTACAGGTGTCTTTCCTGTTCAGTGACAGAGGTTTGCCTGATGGCTTCCGCCACATGAACGGCTACGGCTCTCACACCTTCAAACTGGTCAATGCTGACGGCGAACATTTCTACTGCAAATTCCACTTCAAGGTCTGTTTAAACCCAGATCCACTGGTTATTGCTTTGTTACGTTTAATGACATGTCTGATTTCATGTTTTACTTATTTTTATTTTATTACTATTATCTTTTTAAGACCGATCAAGGCATAAAAAACCTGTCAGTGGAGGAGGCTGACCACCTAGCCTCAACTAACCCAGATTATGCAATCGGAGACCTGTTCAATGCAATTGCCAATGGCAATTATCCGTCCTGGACCTTTTACATCCAGGTCATGACCTTTGAACAGGCTGAGAAGTTCCAGTTCAACCCCTTTGATCTCACAAAGGTACTACATCCTCCCACAACAAAACGAAATTTGGTTATAAAGCTGCTGTGGGATCTTTAAAAAGTGTTTTTACATTGGCTGACTGCTTGTAACGGGTTTTATTGAAATTATAAAGACAAAAGTAAGTTTATGCTGTTATTTGTGGTCCAGGTGTGGTCACATAAAGAATACCCGTTGATCCCTGTGGGCAAAATGGTCCTCAACAGGAACCCAGTCAACTACTTTGCAGAGGTGGAGCAGCTGGCCTTTGACCCAAGCAACATGCCACCAGGCATCGAGCCCAGCCCTGACAAGATGCTGCAGGTAACTAACCTCTGTACTTCTTCTATAGCTATGACTCAGTTCAATATGAAAAGTACTGTCTGATGCCATTACAGTGTTTGTAGTTAGCAGTCATGTATCTCCCGTGTCTTTGTCCAGGGTCGACTCTTCTCCTACCCTGACACGCATCGACACAGGCTTGGAGCCAACTACTTGCAGATCCCTGTCAACTGCCCCTTCAGAGCCCGTGTGGCCAACTACCAGCGTGACGGTCCAATGTGCATGTTTGACAACCAGGGTAGGTCAGAGGCCAGGTTTGGAAATTCTGGCTGATCTTGTAGGACTACATCGACATTGACTATGACGTAAATATCTGTGTTTGCATAAAACACATTGATGCTTCACAATGTTTACATCCATCCCTAAAATGGTGGCTTCCAGAGCAGAAATACTGAAAATAACTAAACCTGAATGTCTAAATATGTTTTAAACTGTGACCCAGTAAGTTGAACCTTTTATTAAAAAAGAAATTGCAGACACCATGATTCTTTTCACCACAGTTTCTTTGTACCTGTTCAGTGTTTTAGAAAGCTTAGAGCTTATTTAGTCATTTTGTATTAACTGTATTTCATTTGTGAGTCATCTACATTAACAAATATTCAGATCTCAACCATAAACAATTATTTAGGGAAAAACTATATACATCACAATGACTGCTGCATACTGATCTAACATGATCTCTATAAGTACAGTTTTCTGTTGTTGTCTGAGTCACTTCTACAGTATTTTTCCCCAGTTTAACTCTCAACAGCTTTTATTTCTTCCTCCCTGGCTCACCAGTGTTTGGTATGTCTGACCTCTAGGTGGCGCTCCAAACTACTACCCAAACAGCTTCAGTGCTCCAGAGACCCAGCCTCAGTTTGTAGAGTCCAAGTTCAAGGTGTCTCCTGATGTGGCCCGTTACAACAGCGAAGTTGAAGATAATGTCACACAGGTAACAACAAAGTCTCAGGCTTTTTAAGTGTGAGCGTTATTGCTCATTCATTCATACAAGAAGTCGTTGTTTTACTGTTACTTCTCTCTTGTTTGCCTTCTTGATAATGTCAGCTTTTATATATATATATATATATATATATATAATAGACGAAAGTCATGCCGCTCACAGAATTAGTCACACCATCTTTGTCCTTTTCTAATAAAGTCTCTGCAGAATACCATTTCCATGACACTATGGCAAATGTAACTCTATGTAAACTAAACAGACTGCCATGAAAAGTGTATATTCTCTTAATACGTCTATGTTTCATTTAGAAGTTTTGTAATCCAGTCAATACATAATATTGATAATAATAATTCATAATGTAAAATGTTGTAGCAGCTAAATGACTCTGTGTGGAAAGACTAAGTATAAACTACTACTCTACTAGTTTATTGGCAGAGTACTTACCAACATACAACGTAGTTAGTTGAAACAGATTGAATAATCAACTTTTTTGCAGTTAGTGCATGAAATCTCACTTTGATTTGATCCACATTCATCAGGGGGGTCAACCCGTCTGTGTTTGATTGCAGGTGCGTGCCTTCTACACTCAAGTTCTGAATGAAGAAGAACGCCAGAGACTTTGCCAAAACATGGCAGGAGCCCTGAAGGGAGCCCAGCTCTTCATCCAGAAACGCATGGTGAGTCCACATCATGTTTATGTACTCACTCAGTGCAAGGACTGCAGTCCGTCTCATCTTACTCTCATTCATTCTGTCACACCTTCTAAAAATCAGAAATGTCCTACTTTAAAGTGAGAGCACTGCGACTGTCGCTTCCTGAAAATTGCCAAACCAGTTTTTAACAGCTCGCATTCAATTTTTGCATAATTCCACAAAAGACAAATATAGTTTTCAAAGTGATCTTTTAGCTTTTGTCTTGAGTTGCTTGTATTCACGTATTAAAAAACGTGACTTTAAATCAACACAAGATGTACCAACAAGCCTTCACTACGGTTATGTGGGTGTAGTTAAATGTTTAAACTGTATAGCACAGAGATCGCCTTTTAAGAGTTTTTAATGAATTGTCATTGTCTTTTAACTGTGCAAAACGACTATTTTATATCGTACTCCCAGTAAGATAATGATGTTTTCTTGTTGGGGAGTTATTAATCACGTCAATGAACTATATCAGTGTTTAATATTTGCAGAAGAAGGAGAACAAGTAAACACTGAATCCTGTGTAAGTCTTTTAAAGGTTTTGCTGATTGTGTTCAGCCACAAACTTGTCACTTTCCATTTTGACATTTGAATCAATAACTGTTGCATTGACGTTTTTATTTGTGCCCTCGTTGACACATAAAAACCACGTGGCTTTCTGTCAAGCTCTCTTTTGCAATTAAGTTTCATTTCACATCGTAGTCCAACATCCCACCCAGTGCGAGAAGCGAACTGTGGAAACTGAAGCTAATCTATATCTATATAGATAGATAGATAGATAGATAGATAGATAGATAGATAGATAGATAGAGTGTGTGTGTGTGTGTTGTAAATTGCCAAATTTATGTTTTTGTGGTGCTTGGTGCAGGTGGAAAACTTGAAGGCTGTCCATCCAGACTATGGAACCAGGGTTCAGAGCCTTCTTAACAAGTACAATGCCGAGGCCAAGAAGGTAAAAACAGACTCCATCCGGTTAAATATGAAGTATCTTACTTTTCATTTGACTAGTACTAGCACTAACACTAGTAATATTTTAGGAATGTCACAGGAGTCAGTCCATCCACTGCTTTGGCTCAGAGTGTGAGATCTTGACAAAAAGTATATATATATATATAAAAAGCATATGGAATTATATGGATAATAATAACAAGATTAGCCTTGTCAATTTCCCTGCGGGGGACCTCCCAAAGGGACCAATAAACTTGTCTGTCTATCTAACAAAAAAAATGTAGTGCCTCTTAGTGATAACGTGGAATAAAATGTAGGAATTTGTATTGTAATAGCAGAGACTTTTCCCAAATCAAGTGTTTTGTGTATGGTGACAGAATTTCATAATTACAGCAACTGCACGTGATGTACATTAAAATATCTAATCTCATGTACCTTGCATTTTTTTTTTCTTCGACAGAACACAGCTGTTCACGTTTACAGCCGTCCAGGACCCTCAGCCATCGCTGCATCGTCTAAAATGTGATGCCTAAATTTCCCCTGGTCGCAGCCCCTTCAATTCTGTCAGAGCAGATGCACTTAAATGATAACCAACTGCTACTAACAGGAACAAGATTAGCCTTAAGCAGCCAATTACTATCGGTGAATATACTGAAAAACAAACGTTAATGCTGTGGTTAGTTGTTGGTAATTCCAAGAAATCAGTTTTCCTCAGAGGTTCTCACAGTAAATCTGTGGTAACTGAGGCAAAAAACAACAACTGGTTTGGAAAAAAGGACATTGTGGTGTGTAATTTGGTCAGCTACTGTTTGATTGTTGTATTTGACTTTAATAGTTCTAGATACTTCCTCTTCAATAGAGTAATTCCAAGCAGCCAGTTTTCCTCAAAATTACTGAAGCTAGCCATAGTCACAAGGCTTATGATCACTAGATTTTTTTTTTTTTAAACTTAATTCGGTTAGTGTTGTTTGGTTTTACCACCTGACTTTAACAACTTAATGCCTTAAAAACTTGATGGCATTAAATGATTCAACCGCAAAAGTTAATTGTTTCTAATTTCAAAAACTTAAAAAAGGAAAAGGAAAAAAATATAAACATTCAAATAACATATGTGTAAGAAAACGTACGTCTATAGCCATGCCTGCACTGCATTATACAGATGTCAGGGTTAAAGCTGGTGAACACCTGGATTTGTTCTGCAGCAGTGACTTGCTTGCTAACAGCAGAGTTTATCATTTCAATGTTGACTTGTTTTCCTCATGTTTGACTGAAACCACTAAAAATCTGAGCATTAATTATAGAAATAGAAGTTCATTTTTGGAAAATAGAAATCCTTTCTCACTCTGACTTCTTCTTGGTCATTTCCTTGCCAGTGTCTGGATGTCATGTAGCCGGTTTCAAGATATGAGAACAACTTTGTGCCTTTGTTTTGTACATAAACTACAATTTAACATGAGACGTCAACCTTTATCTGAAACAATCATGTATCCTGTTTTAATTTAGTCAAAATGGCTTTAGTTTTCATTGGTTGCCATTAGTAGCCTAATATTTAAAGGTGATCCACTGGGAATATAGCTTCTGATCAGAAATTGGGGGTCAGTTGTTAATCTGTGAAGACACACAAAGATTGCCTACTGAAAAAAAAAATGTTGAAAATATAATGCATCTTTGTTCTTTCTGAGTTGTCCATTTATCCTGCCGATGTGCATTTATTGATCTGAATGTAACTGATGTTTCAGATGTGATTAGTGCCTGTTGTAATCAATTTGTAATCAAAGCTTATCAGCAGCTTTTTAGTTGTCTCCAGTTCTTCTGCCGCAACTCTCTTTTACGCCTCTTTACATCTTCATAAATGACTGACTGAAAACATTTCATGTTAATGCTCCTTGTCAATAAAGAGCAGAACAACAGACTTCCAACTTTTAATGTCAGTGATCCATCGTTATCACACTACACCGTAAAAACAAGCGGAATGTGTGACAAATCCATACTAGACACAACTCTACACATTTTGTCTTATTTGTACAGTTGAAGCTGAAATTATTAGCCCCCCTATGAAATTTTCAAAATTTTCCCAAGTGCTTTTTTAGTAGAACATGGAATTTTCAACATAGCATTTCTAAACATACTAGTTTTCTTTAGAAAGCATAAATTACTTAAATTTGCACACAATAACAGAATTGTGCAAAAAAATAAAAAATGACCATGGTCAATATTATTAGCCCCCTTAAGAACTGACCATTTTATTTAGCCATAGCACAAACCACTGTTGTGCAGTGATGTGCTTTGACTTTGTAATGCTCAAAGCTTGTAAAATCAAGGTTAAAATTACGAGTTATCTCCCAATTTACACACAGTATAAATCCTCCAGTAAGGGTTTTGGCTGGCACTTGAGGAAGCATCATGCCAAAAACAAAAGAAATCATTTTAGACTTGCGAAAGAATTGTTGATGCTCACAAAGCAGGAGAAAGATACACAAAGTTATCACAGCGTTTCCAAGTGTCAAGAAGTGGAGTGAGAGCCATCATCAAGAAATTAAAAGAGAACCACATTGTACGGAACAAGCCTGGCAGAGGTAGGAAGCGAAGTATTTCAAAGACCCTGGAAAGACAGATGTGTCTAACGACCCCAGAACAACCGCCAAGACACGAGGGAATGGCTTAGCCTCATCGGGAATTGTAGTCTCAAAGAAGACAGTCACTAGAGTTCTGCACAGGAATGGACTGCGAGGTTGCAGACCAAGAAAAACTCCACTTCTGCAGAAGAGACCTTAAAGGCAGACTAAAGTATGCCAAGGACAAACTGGAAAAAAATTATGCATACTAGAAGCATGTCTTTTGGTCAGATGAGACGAAACGAGAGTTCTTTGGCCACAGAGACATTGCTTATGTTTGGAGAAAGAAGGGTGAGGCGTATAACCAACAGAACTCCATCCCCACAGTGAAACACGTGGAAGGAGTGTTATTCTGTGGGGATGCTTTAGTTCATCTGGAACTGGGAATCAGGTCAAGGTGGAAGGAATCATGAAGAAAGAAGGATATGTGAAGATTTTTAAAGGAAATGTCAAGCAGTCAGCAGCAAAACTGGGTCTGGGTCATTGCTTTGTCTTCCAACATGACAACGACCCAAAACACACGTCACTCCTGGTGAAGACCTAGCTCCAGAAGACCAAAGTGAATGTTATTGAATGACCTGCACAAAGCCCTGACCTGAATCCCGTAGAAGAGTGCGGTGAATTAAAGACCAAGGTCCATGCCAGAATGCCATCAAATCTGGAAGAGCTTCAGAGATTTGCCAAAGAAGAATGGGCTGGTATTCCTCAGGAGACGTGTCAGGACTTGTTTAAAACTACAATAAACAACTACAGGCTGTTATCCAACAAAAAGGATACACAACTGACAGTTAACAGCAGGGGGCTAATCATTTTGACCCTGGTAATTTTAGTTTTTTGTGAAATAATTTCATTTCTGTGTGGAAAGTAAAATAATGTAAGCATCCAAAATAAAAGGCGGATGTTTGAAAGACGTGTGTTAAACAGCACTTGGGAAATATTTTCAAAAGAATCAAATTTCCATAAGGGGGCTAATAATTTCGGCCTCAACTGTATATATTTGGTCCTAAACTGCTGCAACTGAAACAGACTTGATGCTAGATCGTACCATTTGCACATTATCCTGACAAATGTTCTGCTGTTCCATTCAGGGGATGTTGAGTTATTTCACGGGTTTAGTGAAAAGTTTGAATCAGGTAACTGTCATTTGAATTTATCATCTGGGAGAACACGATAGGGGCTGAGATATTCCAGTGTTGATCCAAGTGGTAACTTGCACTGACAGGCATAAAAATAAAAACACTCTTTTTGCAAGAGTCAGAGGTGGTTCACCTTCTGGCAACTGTTTCTTTGAGGAGAAAGCTCATTCTTATTTTTATACATAAGGAAAACCAATTAGGATGCTAACTGAAACCAAGCTCACTTCTTGTGAGCTTTTTGTAACCCCAGTCCTCCCCCAAAAAGGAAATCAACACACAACAGTGACTCTTAAATACCTGCTCATCTCTCTCCTCCAAACTACATCTGAGCTGAGAGCCATGAATCTTGAACCCAACTGCACCTGTTCTGTTGCAGCAAAGAGGGTATGATGGGTTTTCTGGACAGCCTGCAGTCCAGTACACTGCCGTGAACATTGGCGCTGAGCCCCCCAGGGACCACATCCTCTGGTCCCTCTTCTGCTTTGTCTACCCAAACCTGTTCTGCCTCAGACTGGCTGCTCTCATCTTCTCGATCAAGGTGAATAATGATTTTTTTAGAATTACAATAAAAATGTAGTCTGTTTAAAACTGAAAAAAAAGGAGTAACGTCTTAGAATCTTACTAGGTGGTCTATCTAAACCAATAGCAATGGAACTTTTAAGTTCCCTTGAAGTTAACTATGAATCCACTTTAAACCAATATGGCCACAGATTGGAAGACAGTTGGGGACTTGGAAGGTGCCTTCTGGTATGGCTCCACAGCTCGAACTCTTAACACCTTGGCCACAGTCATAACGTCAATCATGTTACTGATTTTCATTATTTTTTTCATTTTTGCAATTGTAAGAATAGCAGCAATGCTGAGGGCACACAGAGGCCTATATGATTATTGTTATTATTCCTGATGGTAAATTTCTGAGCTGCCTGCTGCTGTACCGTGGTTATACCTTCTGCTTGTGCTTAAGCAATTCTCAAGCGAAAATGTTTTTGCATCAAACCTTTATTTACGGTCAGTCTCAGCCATGACAATATCTGTCAATAAAGACATATGTATCGTAACTGGAACATTATTATGTTTGTTTTCCACATCTGGGAGTTTTATGAGCTGTAACAAGAACAGCCCACTGGCTGCATCACATGTCAAACATTATGAATAAAATGAACAAAAAAAATGAGGTTAATATATCACTATTGAGACATTTTTAACAATGCATCAAGCACATGAACACATTCTGTGTGTTATTCAACAGTGTTAATGTTCTGCTTGTAACCTTTACACCTTTGCTTTTTTCTTCTTATCAAATTGTGTTTTTTGACAAGTTGATACAGAACCAGATTTGTTGTAGCTGTGAACCACAACCTTACAGTGACAGAATGAGCACACGGATCTTCTCAAAACCGATATGAGCGAAGCTGTTGCACATATCGAGCCACTTAGTCAAGGACTCTTCAAATGATAAATAAATGCAAAACACCAACCTTCAAATTCAGTTATCAAAATGTAGATGGAAAAAAATAAAATAACATGCTCACTAATTTTCTAGTGTTACAATCACATAGAGGCCGTTTTTTTATTTACCACAAGCTGATGGTTCTTGTAGCCTTGAGTGACAGCAAAATAATGTGTTCCTCACGTAGTTATGTTTACTACACCCAGGGGTGAAAGTATTGGAAATAATTTACTTCACTACATTCTAAATAGCTTCCGTTACAAAGTAAAAAAAAATAAAATAAAAAATACACTGTGTCTGCTTGCAACTAAGCAACTGAAGCTTGGACAAATTATTGTCGGCTGTAGCCCACGTCAACAACGTAAAGGCCTATTCTGATAATTCCAAAAAAACAAAAACGCTCTAACCACAGCAACAATGTTAACTATAGAACACAACGGAGCTGGACATAAACACAAGCCTCACCTGTCTTCAGAGACGTCCATGTCAGTGTTGTTAATGTCACATGACCGACGACTAGTCGACATCCTGCTTAAAGAGTCATGGCACAGCAGTAAAGTCAAATCCATTGGTCGGTACACCTAGGATAAGGTGAACAGATTTCTGAAATGAAATCCGGGGACATTTCAAACTCGGAGATAACAAAATAATAATAATTATTATTATTTTATCAGGATGAAATGTAGAAACTGGGCCAATTACGGTTTCCTAAAAGTAATAAAGGGAATGAAATAATAGTAGTAGTATGGCCATCTGGTATGAATGAACTCAACAAAATCTACAAAAAAAAGTGAAAACACTGAGAGACTACAATGAACACATTTGAACAATGTCAGCTGTTTGAGAACATGTATTTGGACTAAAACCTCTACATTAGGCTAAAAATAAAATCACAGAAGAAGACTGAACATCAGCCAGGTTTCAACAATGAACAGGCTTGCATCCCTGGTCCTGGGTTCCTATCCTAGGTTCTATCCCTCGTCCTGGGTTCCTATCCTAAATTCTAGATTAGATCCCTAGTCCGGGGGTTCCTATCCTGGATTAGATCCCTTGTCCGGGGGTTCCTATCCTGGATTAGATCCCTGGTCCGGGGGTTCCTATCCTGGATTAGATCCCTGGTCCTGGGTTCCTATCCTAAATTCTATCCCGAACCAGGGAAGGCAAAAGGACCCCCTTTTGCCTTCAGAACTGCCTCAATTCTTCGTGGCATAGATTCAACAAGGTGCTGGAATCATTCCTCAGAGAGTTTGGTCCATATTGACATGATGGCATCACACAGTTGGCGCAGATTTGTCGGCTGCACATCCATGATGCGAATCTCCCGTTCCACCACATCCCAAAGATGCTCTATTGGATTGAGATCTGGTGACTGTGGAGGCCATTTGAGTACAGTGAATTCATTGTCATGTTCAAGAAACCAGTCTGAGATGATTCCAGCTTTATGACATGGCGCATTATCCTGCTGAAAGTAGCCATCAGAAGTTGGGTACATTGTGGTCATAAAGGGATGGACATGGTCAGCAACAATACTCAGGTAGGCTGTGGCGTTGCAACGATGCTCAATTGGTACCAAGGGGCCCAAAGAGTGCCAAGAAAATATTCCCCACACCATTACACCACCACCACCAGCCTGAACCGTTGATACAAGGCAGGATGGATCCATGCTTTCATGTTGTTGACGCCAAATTCTGACCCTACCATCCGAATGTCGCAGCAGAAATCGAGACTCATCAGACCAGGCAACGTTTTTCCAATCTTCTATTGTCCAATTTCGATGAGCTTGTGCAAATTGTAGCCTCAGTTTCCTGTTCTTAGCTGAAAGGAGTGGCACCCGGCGTGGTCTTCTGCTGCTGTAGCCCATCTGCCTCAAAGTTCGACGTACTGTGCGTTCAGAGATGCTCTTCTGCCTACCTTGGTTGTAACGGGTGGTTATTTGAGTCACTGTTGCCTTTCTATCAGCTCGAACCAGTCTGGCCATTCTCCTCTGACCTCTGGCATCAACAAGGCATTTCCGCCCACAAAACTGCCGCTCACTGGATATTTTTTCTTTTTCGGACCATTCTCTGTAAACCCTAGAGATGGTTGTGCGTGAAAATCCCAGTAGATCAGCAGTTTCTGAAATACTCAGACCAGCCCTTCTGGCACCAACAACCATTTCACGTTCAAAGTCACTCAAATCACCTTTCTTCCCCATACTGATGCTTGGTTTGAACTGCAGGAGATTGTCTTGACCATGTCTACATGCCTAAATGCACTGAGTTGCCGCCATGTGATTGGCTGATTAGAAATTAAGTGTTAACGAGCAGTTGGACAGGTGTACCTAATAAAGTGGCCGGTGAGTGTATATGCCTGGCTAATGATATGACAGAAAAGATGCGTTTAGCCATGCAACTTCCACAAGCCTTGCGATAGCTTTCCATCAAATTTAGGTGAACTTGTTGTGCAAAGTTAACACAGAAATAATACAGTGGATAATGTAGTGGCGATACCTATTTAAAAGCACAATGTCCGATCATCGACATTCCACTAGCATAAATGCTAACATTATCAGACGAAAAGTTAATCTAACTTGACAATTATCTTCCATATTATCTTCCCTGATGCTACTTCAAGGACAATAACATCAGGGAAGATAATATGGGAGTCATAGCAGACAGATTCAATGAATTCTTTGTTAATGTGGGGCCAGATCTAGCCAAGGACATTCCAGACTGCACTGACCTGAACTGGGACCACTTTGATAAAAAGGGAGGCAGAAATCCAAACTCAATGTTTATCACACCAGTGGAGACAACAGAGATTAGACACCTGGTCAATACAAGCGTAGCAAAAACATCTACGGATGTTAACGACCTTGATATGAGGCTAATCAAGTATGTTTTGGACGGGATCATTTCACCTTTAACATACATTTGTAACTTGTCATTTCAAACAGGGACATTCCCCAACAAGATGAAAGTGGCCAAAGTTGTACCACTGTTTAAGAATGGTGACATACATGAATTTACCAATTACAGACCAGTCTCAATACTACCACAATTATCAAAAATACTAGAGAAACTATTTAACAATAGGCTAGACAACTTCATCAACAAACACAATCTGCTCTACGACAGTCAGTATGGATTCAGAAAGAACCATTCTACCGCTATGGCCCTAACTGAGTCTGTGGAAATCATCACTGATGCTATTGACCAGAAATTGCACTCAATAGGAATTTTCATAGACCTCAAAAAAGCATTTGACACCATTAATCACACAATTCTTATAGATAAGCTGGAAAGATATGGTGTTAGAGGAGTAGCACTGGATTGGGTCAGAAGCTACTTAAATAACAGATCACAGTATGTCAAGATGGGGGAATACACATCAACTTGCTTGAATATAGTCTGCGGGGTCCCGCAGGGGTCAGTATTGGGTCCAAAGCTGTTTATACTGTATATAAACGACATCTGTAAAGTGTCAAATATGTTGAAACTAATACTATTCGCGGATGATACTAATATTTTCTACTCGGGGGATGACTTGAACCAACTAGTTGAAACAATCAATACTGAAATAGCAAAGCTTCATGTGTGGTTTAATATAAACAAATTATCACTGAATCTGGGGAAAACAAAATACATGCTGTTTGGGAAAAAGGGCCGAAATACCAGCGTTAACATACAATTAAACGGAATAAATATTGAAAGGGTTAACGAAAACAAAGTGCTGGGAGTGATCATCGATGATAGGTTAAGTTGGAAGTCGCATATAAAACACAAGTAAGCTGGCCAGGAGTGTGTCCATACTTTGGAGAGCACAGACACTACTAAATCAGAAAGCACTTCATCTTTTGTATTGCGCACTAATCTCTCCTCACCTGCAATACTGCATAGAGGTGTGGGGACACACGTATAAAAGCAATACACATCCCTTGTTAATACTCCAAAAAAAAAGCAGTGAGAATCATACATCATGCCAAGTATAGGGCACACACAAATCAGTTATTTATCAAATCGAATATACTCAAATTCAATGACTTATCAAACTTTCGAACAGCTCAGCTAATGTACAAGGCCACTAAGAAAAGCCTCCCTTACAATTTGCAGTTACTACTCCAAGAAAGAGAGACGAGACATAATTTAAGGGGGAATCTAATATACAAGCGTAAAATGGTACGAACTACTTTAAAATCCTTTTCTGTAACTGTTGCAGGGGTTTAACAGTGGAATAAATTGGACGAGGAGGTCAAGAATTCAGTGAAACTGAGTGTCTTCAAAAAGAAATTTGTTAAATTAACCATGGAACGTTATACAGCGATGCAGAGTTAGTGCAGATAAAGGTCATACGCATGTGTTCTCAACACGGAAGGCGGGTTCTGGTGAACCTAAATGTTAGGTTCACCAGGCGATTAGAAGGGACTGTTGTTCACTCATGACTGAAGAATATGTATAATGTGCGAACACACATGTAATTCTGGATTTGACTGTCTCATTCTGAACTGCAGCTATGCTTTCATATTCTGTTGTAATAGGTCAAATGACAAAAAAACAAAACAAAAAAAACATCTAAAATTGTACTCTGGGTAATGGGGGCGGGACTAGATAAGCTTTGGCTTCTCCCGCTTTCCCTTTCGGCCAGGTCTCTTGTACTCATACTGATATTGATTTTGATGTGTGATGATGATTGAATTGACTTGCCGAAATGAATGAATAAATAAATAAATAAAAATGACGGCAAACACCGTAAGGTTTATATACAGCGTATAAACTACGTTACTTTTAAATGTTCAGAATACCGAATTGTGCATGCCTCCGATCCTAGTTTCCCGTTATATAGTGATATTCACAAAGAGAGCTACTATAGGAATCTTATAGTATTCTGGGACAAAATATTATAGTAATCTTATAGTAATTTCGGACATGCTATAGGTACTATAAGACAGAAATACTATAGCGGCTCTAGGATATAGATTACAGAACATCACATACCTACTTCTGTGATGTTCTACCTCTATAATATTTTATAGCCGCTACAGTATTTCTATAGTAGTCTTATAGTACTTCTAAAACCCAAATTACTATAGTATTCCTATAAGATTACTATTATATTTTGTCCCAAAACGCTATAAGATTCCTATAGTACTTTTTCGTCCCCCACCGAATGCTTCATTAGCCTCACTTACGGTTTGCAAAGATACAATTATAAAATTACTGCAAACCTTTACTCTATCAATATTTATGTTCTATTATGCATTTTCTTTGTTATATGAATAACAGAAATTCATGAAATATAGGCAGACACACAGTAATGAGATATTTTTTAAATGTTGATTTTGAATTTAGTGAACATCAGCGTATTAGGCAGGCGCAGTCATTTATTATTATTATTTATTTATTTAATTTTATTCTAAAAAAGCATGTCTATGCTATGGAAAATAAATGCGATCTAATAATGTTAATCATTATAAAGCAAACTTGACCGAAATGCACTAGCAGCTTTGCAAACGCTAACAATGCTGTCATTCACGTTCAACATTCAAGTTAAATCACGACATCATTAAAATATTTCCACTTAAATGAGTTATTACCTTTATTTGTGCATCCTTTGGAAATCACTTCTGGTGGACTGATAATTCTTGCAATTTATTGCAGAACACTGCTTGCGTTTTGACCACTTACGTGCAAACTGGCGCTAGATTTCAGCAGCTTTCAGTCCATAATGGCGGACGCGCCTCCGCAGCGCCATCTGCAGGCTGTTACCCATAACACAACAGAGTTTCGCCTCTTGGTATTCTATGCTCTTTGACTATATACATATTTATATGTAGATGCGGCTAACGGCTACCAAAATGAAGGAATCGGATGAAAACCATTGAGTGTATATAGCAGGGGCGATTCTAGGGTCAGAGCTTTAGGGGTGCTGAGGCCTATCTTGCTAGTGATGATGTCATCATTTCCACTACCATGACGTCATCGGGCTACCAGAGCGAGTCTTTAAATAGGAGCCGTTTCTAACGCTCACCAATCGGTTGGACTGGAAGGTCCACCCTCCTTCTCTGACTCTGGTCTGTCCAACAGCCAGATGATCAGCCCACTGCGGATGCAGGTCACTGACCTCAGCCAATCCAGTGGAAGGCCATTGTAATGATAGGCAGAGTTTTTTGTGTGCGTCATGACAATATTGTTTGTTGACCTCCACCCTGACGTTAATGAATGCATGAGGCAAAACGATTGTATATCGCTGATCGTTCGGTCATGCCCATGGTATATAGTAAAGCACATTGCTAGGACTGATGGACAGCAAGTTTTATTTTAAAATACTACCTGACAGAAGCCTTGACACACAACGAAAAAGTCTAGCGCAATCAGAGTGATATAACACCACCTGGAACTGAGCACGACCCACTACTGTAATAACCGTTGTTCTATCCAAAAAAGGTTTCAAAAAAGGCAACTGGACTTGTAGATTTTGGAGAAGACGTTTCACCACTCATCCGAGTAGCTTCTTCAGTTCTGTGGGACTGGTGGGAAGTCTGAGGTTTAAATAGGAACTCCTCCTGAGAAACATTGCTTGTTATGCTAATAACCCGAAACTGGTGCAGCTATTCCCACTAACGACTGGGTACTTACCTGTTGTGAGGGGGGGACTGTTTTGGTCCTGTTTTGGTCTTACCTATGAATGGTTCTCTAACGACTCTTGTCCGTCTGGGGCTCCAGTGTCAAGGTGTGAAGGAGACTGAAACTTCTTGGGGACAGAAGTTAACACTGTATTGTAAATAGATGGCAAATTGAATCTCAGTCCCCCTCCTCTGTTTAGTGAAGGTTTTTCCAGTCTGACATAGATGGCTTCCTTAACTCCTCTTTCAAACCATCTGTCTTCTCTGGCTAAGTTTTGGACATTGTTATCCTCAAAAGAGTGTCCTTTGTCCTTCAAGTGTAGGTGGACTGCTGAATCGTTACCTGATGAGCTGGCTCTCCTGTGCTGGTACATGCGTTTGTGGATAGGTTGTTTAGTTTCCCCAATGTATAGGTCTGTACACTCCTCACTGCACTGAACAGCGTACACCACATTGCCCTGTTTTTGCCTGGGTGTTTTGTCCTTTGGGTGGACCAGTCTCTGCCTAAGTGTGTTTCCTGGTTTGAAGTACACTGGAATACGGTGGTTCCTGAAAATCCTCCTGAGTTTCTCGGACACTCCAGCCACATAGGGGATGATGATGTTTTTCCTCTTGTCGTTCTCCTCCTCTCTGTCCCTTTTGGGGTATCTTTTTGAGCCTTTTACAAAGGCCCAATTAGGATACCCACATGTCTTGAGTGCCCGTTTTATTTCCTTTTGTTTCCTCAAACCAGGAAACACACTTAGGCAGAGACTAAGACTTCCCACCAGTCCCTCAGAACTGAAGAAGCTACTCGGATGAGTGGTGAAACGTCTTCTCCAAAATCTACAAGTCCAGTTGCCTTTTTTGAAACCTTTTTTGGATTACCATGACCTGGATGACTGAGAACCTACACAGACAACCGTTGTTCTAGTATGCGCGCACCATGCTAACTCGTGCTTGCTACCTGGCTAACGTAATACCTGTTGTTAATAGTTTACATGCAATTTTATTTCTCATTCATAAAAAGCTAAATCGGGGACATTTTCGGGGACAGCTTTAGCCAGGGACAGGGACACCAAAACGGGTACTATCCCCGTAAACCGTAAATTCTACATTATGCTGCTAATATTGGACAGTGCTATAGTGATAAGGTGATCCAGTTAGGTAAGCAGAAAGTATCGCATTGGGCAATTGTTTTTTGCTTTTGAGCTGAAGTACAAATACCACAAGTAAACACTAGGTGGCAGCGATTTACCAGTTCATTACATTTTCGATGTAAAGGCAGCTATTCTCGATTGCTAAGACACACTTCTCGAAAGCAGCTCTCCTTTCCTCTAAACTGTGAACACAAACAACAATTTTCAACCTACATTCATAAAACCAAAGACGTTTTGAGGTGAAAAGTTTGGCAAAATCAAACTTTCATCCCAAAACTGTTTAATCTGTGCTCAAAACTGAACTATGTTGTCAAATTGTGCCCTGAGTTAATCAAAATTAAAAACACTACTGAACAGTCACTAAACATTACATAGAAAAATAGAAAATACAATGCTCGGGACATGAAGCTGTAGAAATAAATGGATATTGTTCACTGTAGGCTAAATGCTTGTTGCAAAACAAAAAACCTGTATGTACAGTACAAAAACAAACAGAAATCTTGTGCATTTAGCACTTTTATACAGTAAGCCTACATAAAAATATACATGGAATACAAGGCCTACAAACAGTTAGACTAACCCTCAATTGCAATACCACAGTACATCGGCACAGTGATAACTGAAACATGTATTTACTTACAGTATACTGTGGCACAGTATATAGTATAGTCATACAGTAACTGCTGTCAACATTTTTTCTATAATGTCAAAAAAGGTAATTACCTGTTCTCTTCTCTAAATCTTCGGATTATGTTGGACACAGTGAATCTACTGATGTTTGGTTGTACCCTTTGTCCGGCCTCCTTCTTTCTCATACCATGGACAAGAATATGGTCAATCAAAGTAGCTCTGATTTCATCAAATATTACTGTTCTTAATCTTCACTGACCTTGACCACCTTGACCACCTCTCACACGAACTCCACTCAGATTTCTATCCGTTGTAGTGCCTCACAAACCAGTGCTCTCTGAACTGGCTTATATATGTTCCCATTAGCCACATGTCACGCAGCGGTGTTTTTGGTTTTGTGTTGTCTCGTCATTTCCGGTTTTATTTTGAAGTTCTAACTCTCCTCTCGTTTCAGGTCACTTGCCCTTCCTCTTGTGTCACCGGTCTGATTGTCTTCCTGATTGTTTCCACCTGTTCCCCATTACCCTCGTGTGTATATATGGTCTGCGTTTTCCCCTGTCCTGTGCCAGTGTGTCATGTTTGTTGACCAAGTGTGTTCGTGTTCCATGCTCATGATTTACTTCGCTATCGATAAGTATTACTGTTTTGTGGATTATTCTTTGCCTTGTTTTTTCCCTCTTCGGAGTGTTTTTTTGTTTGCGCCTTACCTTGAGCCTAGAGACTTTGAGTTTTTTGTTTAATAAAGTATTTTATTTTGGTAAACCTCTGCATCTGAGTCCAGCCTTTTTCCTACCGGCTTGTCACCACAAATGTTATCAATTTTGAGTTGTTGCGTTCAACCAGTGACACCAGTGTTTTAATTGTGTTTGACTTTTGCCACCTGTGCTCACCATTATGCAACACAGGTGCATCACAATGAAAATGTGTTGGCAAGTTGCGTCTAAACAGGTGAAAAGTGCTTATGGTTTTGCCAAAGGAGTGACTGATTCAATCAGTAGGTTCAGGAAACTGTGCATTTGGTTCAGACAATAGGGTTTAGTGTTTTAACAAGTGAGAAAAACTGTAACTGGAAAATAATATAAAATTCAGCCGAGGGAGATAGAAGATTGTGCACTGACTTTGCCTTTACCTATGTACATGTGCTGAGCTTATATTAAGAAACTTAAAAAGAACACAAAAAATGTGTGATGTCCTTTGAAGAAATCATTGTCAAATAGAGTTGAGCCGGATACTCGGCTGAAACGAGTATCCGGTACGGATAAAGCACTTTTGCCGAGTACGAGTATTATACGAGTAATACGAGTCAATATCTGTGCTCGGATTAAATAAAAATCCTCATTGGGTAGCTGACTGTGTCTGCGTTCTGTGATAGACTACAGCCCCTCCCCTACACACTCGCAGATGTGTTGTTGTGTCCGCTCTGATCACTCACACACAGAACAGCTCTCTGTCTCTCCCTCAGTCACTCGGGTTCGCGGGACGTTTTCCGTTAATGTTTAGGGTTTCTTTCTTCAGCTTCAGGTTATATTACTTAGGTTGGTACTTACTTATGAACTAGTAGAGTTCTGGTACTTCGTTCAGACGTGGTGCCGACTCGCGTTGCGTCTCTGCCTGTCGGGGATTTTTTTTTTCTTTTTCTTTTTTTAACCGTCACCTGGCTGCCTGGCTCTAACACTTTCTTGCTGTATTTCGTGAAAAAACAAAGCTAGTAGTGGTATAAATATTGGAAATCAAGCTACTCACACACACACACACACACCTGGTGTGGGAAAAAAAGAAAAACAAAAAAAAAATATATATAAAAAAAAGATCACACTGATCATAAAAAAATTAAAGTTAAAATAAGAAAGTTATTGTTGAGCATGAAAACTCTTGTTCATTACATTTTACTTGATAATTGCAACCTGTTGCAAAACTTGTTCTGTAAATAGTTCGTTTGCTATCGTGATCAAAACCATTGATCTCTGAAGCTCAATGCTGATGCTGTCCTGTAAATAGTTTTCTAATCAGCAATAAATAACTATTTCTGATCAGCCCATATCAATTGCATGCTTAAAATAACATACCAGTTAAAACCTCGCTCATTTCAAGACAACCAGACCCACTTCCGGGTTAAATCCCGCCCACTTCCGGGTTAGGCCCCGCCCACTCCGAGTACAGATACAGATACAGATAATTCATATGGTTAACAGATACAGATACAGATACAGATAATGCTGTACTCGCTCATCCCTATTGTCAAACATAATTTCATATGTAGCCACTTCTTCAAATACTTACAATTGCAAATTTTATCAGAACACAACAAAACCAACCACTGTCCAGTCCAGTATTGTCTACGATAGAAGAAATAATTATAAAAGACTGCCATGGGAGGGGCTTGATCTCCAAAATATATAATCTCCTGGTGGATGAATCCCCAGAAACATCAGTAAAACGGCTGGAGGCATGGAGAGTAGATTTGCAGGAAAACATTAGTAATGAAGAGTGGAAGAGAGCCTGTGCCAAGGCCCAGTCACAAACGGTTAACACACGCCTTAAACTACTGCAGCACAATTGGTTAATGCGTACATATTTGACTTCAGATAAACTTAATAAATTCAATAGTGCCATACCATTTATTTGTATAAAATGTGAAAAGGAAAAGGGCACACTCTTTCACTGTCTCTGGCAATGTCCTCAAATAAAAAGGTTCTGGGAAGATGCCTTCAACATAAGAAGAAACCATAGAATATTTTTAGCTATACTAGGCCTACTGTTGGCCAAAAGAACCATCTTTGCATTAGCATGGAAGGAGGTGGATGGGCCGAAGATAGGTAAGTGGATTTTAGGGCAAACATTCAGTCTTTGAGAACATCTGTGGCCCCTTCATTCGTTTCCTAGAAAGAACCGACTTATCCTGTATGGTGGAGGCACCTGGAGATGACTTTTAATGTAGCCCTCTGTGGTCCACCTGGATGAGATGTATAGTAGTGGATACAGAATGATTTGACATTGATCCAATATGACACAGTCCTCATCCAATCCAATACTACCCAACATATTTGTCATTATTATTGATTTACTAATATATGTTTTTGTTTGTTTTTCAAATTATTATTATTATAACTTTTATTTCTTCCTCCCTGGCTCACCAGTGTTTGGTATGTCTGACCTCTAGGTGGAGCTCCAAACTACTACCCGGATGGCTTCAGTGCTCCAGAGACCCAGCCTCAGTTTGAAGGCATCTCCTGATGTGGCCCGTTACAACGCAAATTAAGCTAATGTCACATAGGTGATGATAAATAATCAAGCTTTGTGTAAAATATTCAAGTACTCTCTACTTTTTGATGATGCCAAAAGCTATATTTTTCAAAGCTACATTCACCAATTTTTTATATTTGCTGTATGTATTTTCAACATTTAGTATTAAAATATTTGATATTATGACACAGCATACATCATTTGCCTTTAACGCAGACTTTTTGACACAGTGTTGAACTTTAGAAGAAGAGTTTTGTTGCAAGATGTATAAAACAACCACATGACCCCACTGAAATTCTTAAGGTCCTGGTTTGTGCCTGTCACTCTGCCTTACTATGTATAATCAGATGTGTAGATCTTTTATTAAAATGCATACTAACTGTAATATACACTGATCATAACGCATCATAATTTATTTAGATGGATAATATTAACTATTGTGTTGTTCACTCATCTTTGACATCCCCCTCTGAACAATATCTTTGCTTTGCTTGATCATAAGGTTCTGTTTGTGTATTCATTTTCAACAGTTAGTTTTAGTATTCATTGCATTTTAATCTGAGTAACTTAGTGTCACCCATTGTCACCATCAACAACGGTTACTCTAAGCCCTGTGGTTTTCTGTAGAATTGGAAAAAGTTTTTTTTGGTGTGTACTCAGGGTGCACTTTTTCACTTTGAACAAATCAGTCCACCTATTTATAGAAGCTGTCAGCCTGACGCACACGCACACACAAACGTACACAGAAACAAAACCAACAAACAAAACAAACAAGGACAACACTACAAAGACATGATACAGTATACTGCACCAAGTGCAGATATGCGTACAGCGGACCATGCTGGATGCAATAGCGTGTACTTTGACAACCCTAACTCTTTTGTATCTATTTATCAGGAAATACAATGATACCAAGAAGGGCTTAGACACAGTCAAATTCATATTTACAGCCAAGGTATTCAACATCCTTCAGGCAACAAACGAAGTGGTCTATGCCATTGTTACGAACCAACTGTCTGTTTTGATCCAGACTGTTATTCTTTTGTTTTTGTTTGTTTTTCTTTGGACATTCAAGCCCTTTAACTTTATTACTATTACAATGTAAAAATATTAATAACTCTAGTAAGTAGGTCAGCTTCCAGTGAAGTTTTACCAACTACCCCCCCCAAAAAATAAAAATAAAATCCACACACGACACAGGCTAAAATACTTGCTCATCTCTCTCCTCCAAACTACATCCGAGCTGAGAGCAATGAATCTCCAAAGTTACCCGACTGCACCTGTTCAACAGGAAAGAAGACAGACAGAGACTGCAGCATGAAGCCTGTGAAGACTTTGATGAAAGCTGTAGAGAGTCTGTCACACTGCGCCAGCCAGCAGTCTGGTGTACCAGCTGAGGGGGTGCTGGATCATATGTCAGTTGTCAGTTTTGGTATTAAACCTTTCAACCTTTGTGACATTCATACATTCTCACAATGTTGGAGAGGAGACGGTAAACATTGTGATTTTTGTGTAGTATTCATTCATTCATCCTCTGTCCAATTAATAGGACAGTATTCAGAACATCTAGATGAAGATAGGTCATACTTGAACAGGAAAGACTAGTGTTGATTTGTTGACAGTTTTAAAAGGCTCATATTTAAATTTTTAGGATTTATCTATTTTTCAACAAGTGATACGTGTTATCATTTTGTGTATTCATGCAGTGAAACCACAGCACATTCGCAGGTCACAAAATGTGCAAGTGAGTCTTCACTGTGGTTATGTGGTTGTGGGCAAGGCAAATGTTTAAAACGCTACAGCACGAAACTTTCACAAGGCGCTGTGTGCACATGGCACCTTAAAAATGGTAAAATACAATAATAATTTACATTGTGAATAGATTGTGAGCATGCATACAAACCTGAAAGATAATCTGACTCTGAAAATGAACATCATCTCATTTGTTGTGAATGCACCACTGAACGACTCGTCACAGATCTTTGCTATAACTCTCTGAACAATAAGAGACTGTCTTTGCAGAATATTGTAGCCTCCTGTTTTCAACCATATTTACAGGTTTGCAGTGTACATGTTGGTTCAAACATTCAGTCTCCAGTAAGTGATTTAAAGCTAATGGAGATTTGTTTTGTAAATACTGTCACCACAAAACAAAGCACACTTCAGTGCAGAAAACCACACTGCTGTTTGCACTGAAATTTACGTCAAGAAATGTGTCAAGCTGTCCCCTTTTAGTTTTTTCTTCATTTCACAATGTGGTCAGGGTGCTTCTTCCTCTCAAGTTTTGTTGGTTGATGCTTCCTGCAGGTGGAGAACTTGAATGCTGCTCATCTAGACAATGAAAACAGGAAATGTGTAACATAATAACAGCAAATGCCATGCAAATGATTTAAACAACCACTTAAAAAATCAAGTGTTTCGCATAGGGTTTTTGTATAGGCAGTTTGTATTTATTTTTTTACTATGTGAGATGGATATAGGTTATTGCTCATATTACATGACTGCAGGCTTGGTAGGGCCTCTTAGTCGAACAGGGCCTCTAAACGTGTTTTGCCTGGGATTTCGGCACAAGGGATAGTAACATCTTGTCCTGTGTATTTTAAATAGGGTGACAGTATTTCATTACATTACATTTCATTCATTACAGCAGCTGCATGCGATGCTCATTAAACTTTTGTATTTGACAGAACACAACTCTTTATGTTCAGGAGCCTCGGCCATCGTTGGATCATTATGATTACCAACTGCTATTTAAAGATTAGCCTTAAGCATCCAGTTACTACCAGTAAACATACTAAATTACAGACATTCAAGGGGTTAATGCTGTGGTTAGTTATTTTCAATTCCAAGAAGTCAATTTTCCTCAAAATACTCAAAGCTAGCAGTAGGTCACCAAGCTTATGATCTTCTGATCTAAACTTGTGTTAACCAATGTAAAAACAGAACTAAACTAAAAAACTTTTAACTTAATGATCATTTTTCTCAAGCGCTTGAGTTTTGTATCCGCCATGTTGCCATTTCCTTTAGACTAACCTGCATCAGCTTCTAAACTCCAAATTTCAATGATCGTTTACTCACCCATATAACTTTCGTGTCATTTTTACTCCTTCAGGAGATATTTAGCTCCAGCGGAGCGCTGCGTATACCCATATAGTTGGAGAGATCGGGGCATGACTGTATGAATTACTTCATTGAATTAGTAAAAGGTTTGACCTAACTGGTGCTAAAGGAGGACTCAGGTAAGCCCTGAATTCATTAGGTCATCTGAGGAAAATATCATCAGAGTTTGGGGCTACCTCATATGTCGTATGAAATGGTATCAATAACAAACAAACCTGAGCTAACACTAATCATCTTTGTTCATAAATTGAAGCAAGCAACAACTAAATGAAATTAAACTGAAAACAAAAAATAAAAACCTGTGAAAAACACAATATGATGTAAGCGTTGGCAAGCTTCCGATGATGTTTTTGTTACCCTCCCAAGTAGAAACCTCAAAAGGAAATCCTCACACGACAGTGACTCTTAAGTACGCACGCATCTCCTCCAAACTACGTCTGAGCTGAGGGCCATGAATCTCCAAAGTTATCCAACTGCACCTGTTCCATCACAGGAAAGAGGGTATGACGGGTTTTCTGAACACGCTGCATCGGCCACAGTGGTTCAATACTCCGCAGTAAACATCATTGCTGAGCCCCCCAAGGATCACATCATCTGGTCCCTCTTCTGCTGGCTCTACTTTAACCCTTGCTGCCTCGGTCTGGCTGCTTTCATCTTCTCTGTCAAGGTGAGTTTTTGTGGAATAGTTCTGAATTTCTTGGATCAGGGGTTCCCAAACGTTTCTATGCCAAAGCCCCCCAAACAGCATTAGCTTCTGGCCCGGGACCTCCTTTGAAAACCTACAGACAATGCTACAAAAAAATGTAAAGAAATGTCATCTTTTATGGGTTTTTTTTCTTACTTTTATTAATGATGCAATAACTATTCTGTTTGTTTCGCATAAATGCTGCCTCATATTTTCAGATTTTAGTTGTCCAGGAGGTCATAGTTTTTTTTTTTTTTGCAGCAGTGTCCTCCATGACAGGGCTGTGAACGATGTTTTCACTGGCAGGGAATCAGGAAGATGAGCATGGCAAATAACAATAAGATATGATATATTATTAATAATTATGTTTTATGATAATGATTAAAAAAATCGATTATATTTTATAATATTCATTCAGTCAGTCATCTTCTATACCCGTTTATTCCTGTTAAGGGTCACGGGGGTCTGCTGGAGCCTATCCCAGCTGTCATTGGGTGAGAGGCAGGGGTACACCCTGGACAGGTCGCCAGTCCATCGCAGGGCCTATTTTATAATAACGATTCATAAGATAATTAGATTTTATAATAATTTGATTATATTTATATATTTTTTTTCTCATTTTCCCTCCAATTGTCTGAGGGCCCCCTAGCAGCCCCTAGCGGTGGGTGCTGCTGATTGGGGTTCAGTTTTCTAAGTAAGTATTTTCAGGTGTGTGTCTAAGTTTCATTTTTGAACTAAGTGTCTTGTGTATGAAATAGTGTGTAGTGTGCAGGACCAAGTGTGCTGCAGAAAGGGGCAAGTGTGTTACAGAATTGCTACAGAACAAAACATCTAGAACGAGGACAATTTATGTATATTTCAATATGTTATGAGATATCCTGGTCATTGTTAAAAACAAAGAGTTAGAGTAGAAATGTGACTAGGAAAGGAAGAAGATAGATGAAGTATAGATAGAAGTTTGTTCAGTGTTCTCCTCTCTGCCACAGTCTCCAACGGATCCAGCCTCATGCCAACTGCCGAGCCAGCCTGCCTGATCAGCTTCTCCATCCTGGAGAGGTCTGCTTTTGAGCTGGAGTGAAAATAGAGAAAACAACTGCAGTGGTACTTTAAAGATTGCCTGACGTTGAAGATAACCACTTTCAGTATGATTTGATTCTTTTCAGGCCAGAGACCGGAAGATGGCTGGAGATCTGGAAGGTGCCCGACACTACGGTTCCACTGCTCGCAGCTTGAACATCACCGCCACAGTTTTGATATCACTTGCAGTCCTGATTACCATTATTACAGTCACTGTCTTGTTTGCACAGGCAAATGCATATTACAACAGTTACAGGAATCATTACTGGTAAATGCCACATTTGAGTGCTGCTGTGACTTGGTGATATTTGTGTCTTCCTGCCCTATGTCTGCGCTTGCTAACACCTTAGGATAAAAGCAAAAATTTGTTACAATATTTGAATTTCTATCATTCAATTCAGTATTTCAGCCAATAAACATGTCTGTATCAAAACACTTTGGAGTATTCCTCTGTTTCTTTTTTCTAAACATATCCTACATCCTACACATTAAAAACATTTCAAATCTAAAAATATTTAAAATCTGAATATATAAAGTAATATATATTGTATATTGCAATGAGGCAGTTTCTTACAGGGATGCATGTAGTTCTTTACGCCTCCTGTATGTGGCAGAGTGTGTGTGTTTTGTTGCAGTTACAGTTTTTTTCAATCGCTAACAAGCGCTTACCCATACTTCAGATATTTTTTCTAAACTCTTAACACAGATTCATGCCTACAAAACACAATTGGCCAAATGGTAATTTTCTTCTCAAAAACACATTTTGTTAAACATATACTAAATCTTCATTTCAAAATAAAACACATCTTTCTCTGCTCACACCAACTTTATACCAAAACACTGGAAAAATGACTCAAAATGAAATTATTCTGTCCAAGAATAACACTTGTTTTCACTTCACAAGGTACATGCGGTAAAGCAAAGTACACCATGTTTCAAAATACTGACTATTGCTGACATTACAAAAACTGCATAGACTTTTATGTTTCAGTTTTACAAGTATTTGCATGCAAAACGTGCAATCCACTGCTTTTTACACTAAATTTCTTGGTTGGGAACTCTATGTCCACATCATTTTTTTCCTTTACTGTTTACTACAGGAGGCACAGTAGAAATGCTGTTTACAGTATGATAGAACAGAAAAACAGTATTACAGTATTACTTACAGTGAACAAAATATCCACGATATACACAAGAGCATTCTGACCAAAAAAACAACAAAAAAACAGCAAAAAGCCCAGATAAAAAGCGGGGGAACTAAAAAATTATAACTATAAAATAACTATGTAATCTCTTCAGGGTTAGGCCACATGTTTTCATCAACATCACATCTGATATTATCCAAGGCGATGCACCTGGGATAAAACGGTTTGGTATGTTGCATCCACTCTTGGCAATCATCATCTGGGATGTTCCTGCAGCCAGCCAAACGGGTGGAAGGAGTAAACTTTGAAGGGACATTGAAATTGACATGTGTGGGGCAATTCCAGCCGTATACTGACCTCTCCTGCCTCTGCTCCCCTGCTGATCAGAGTTTCCTGATCATACTACCTGAGTGTCACTCCTTTGTTCTTTTGTTCTGACCACGTATGGGAGCCATCTCTGCCCCTCCACTGAGTTCACCCTCCTGTGCACAGTTGCCCTCAGCTGACCAATATGCAACCACACCTGGGGACAGGGTATATCTGTGCTCTGGCCCTACATTCAGGGTCAGTCTGGTCTCGGTAGGCTCACCATGACCTGGAATGACCTTTTCTTTAACAATGCGTTTGTCCAATCAGTTGTCACATTTCAAAACTCTAAACACAATTAGCACAGCATCGGTCTTTTGTGGCCATACCATTCACATATTTCATGTCGTTTTCACATAATATACAGTCAGTGAACACATTTCCACAATGCTTACATTTTCTTAACGGACAAACTATACCTCTGTTTTCTGTAAATGCATTTATCGTGTATCTGCTTGCAAAAATCACACGCTATGTGCTGACCTATTCTTGAACTGTTAAGGGTCATTTCGATCCTAAGGTGACTTGTTTTTGTTTGCTGGGTTGATTTGTGCCAGGGAGGACAGCAGTGAAGACGTTCCAGCTGTGGGAGCATGGCTGAACTAATTCCTTCCCGTCTTTGAGGAGTTTCTGTTTTGACCTTGAGCACTACCTGTGTAATGTGTGACTAACGAAAATAGAGAGTCGTCTCCCTTTGTAGACTAACTGCACCTATGTAACCAGGGACCTCCCTAAGCACAATAAAAAGAGAGGAGCGGACGAGAGCAACCCAGAATGTTCAGAGATTGTACCTGAGTGCATCTCTGTTCGTTCTCCTCATCGATGAGTATGACAAAATTGCTGACTGTGTGTCTTCTCTCTGAGTTAATAGATTGTTGAAGGTGACTGCAGAGGGTCCTAAACCTGACAACCTCCCAACAAAATTATGGATCGTTTTTGTATTATTTACAAATGTTAACACACAACATCCCACAATAGCAAAAGAAATATTCCAAACCTTAGATACAGTATAAAAACCTCTTCTTCTGCAGTGATATCAGTTCAAAAACAACATATCTCTGCTGATAATACAGTTTTTTTCAATCGCTAACAACATGGTTTGAAGTGCACTGTTGAAGAAAAAAAAAACAATCCAAGTCTAGTTCCAAGTTTGCTGAAGTGTGCAAGTTTATTTGAGTTCCAGGTCATGGTGAGCCTATCGACACAGAGTGGGTCCGAGACCAGAGACTGACCCTGAATGTAGGGCCAGAGCACAGATACCCTGTCCCCAGGTGTGGTTGCATATTGGTCAGTGGAGGGCAACTTTACACAGGAGGGTGAACTCAGTAGAGGGGCAGAGGTGGCTCCCATATATGGTCAGAACAAAAGAACAAAAGGACAAATTAGTGACACTATGATATGATCAGTATGATCAGGAAAGTCTGATCAGCAGGGGAGCAGAGGCAGGAGAGGCCAGCATATGGCTGGAATTTCCCCAGACGTGTCAATTCAAAGTTTACTCCTACCACCCTATTCACCGTTCCTCAACTCCATAGAGGTGTACTTTTCTGCATGGAGATGGAAGGTTTATGACCATCAGCCACATGACCAGATGTCCCTCCTTGAAGCCATGGATGCTGGCTGCAGGAACATCACAGATGATGATTGCCAAGAGCGGATCCAACATACCAAGTGGTTTTATCCCAGGTGCATTGCCTTGGATAATATCAAATGCGATGTTGATGAAAACATGTGGCCTAACCCTGAAGATCGCAGAGATTAGATACAGTCATTTTGTGCTTTTATATATATATATAGCACAATAAATATATATATATCATATTTCCAGTGTTTTGGTATAAAGTTGGTGTGTGTGTATTTTGAAATTCAGAGTTAGTAATATTTAACAAAATGAGTTTTTGAGAAGAAAATTATCGATTTGGCCAGTTGTAAAATTTGCTCTCACAATAAACAGTGGAGGTTTACTCTAACCCCTGAGGTTTTCTGTACAAGTGGAAAAAGTGTTCTGCTATGAGTGTGTGGTCAGGGTGAACTTTTTCATGTTGCAAAAATGGATCCACCAGACACGTACACACACAGGTGCACTCACATCTTTGTGAGAATAGTCGTTGACATGATGCATTTCCCAGCCCACCCCTCCTAACCCCAAAAAACAAACAGACAAACAGAAAAACAATCAAAAAATAAAGAATAACCTGACAATAAATCCTATTTACACGTAAACTGTGACAAGTAAAATTACTCAGGAAGCTGCATAAAATTAAATTGAAATTAATATGAATCGAAAACAACTCTGGTAAGTGCGGTCACACAATCTAGGTTCACCACAAGTGACATTTTAACATAAAAAAAAGAAGAGGAAAAAAAAGAAAATCCACACACGACAGTGACTCTTAAATACTTGCACACCTCTCTCCTCCAAACTACATCTGAGCTGAGAGCCATGAATCTCCAAAGTTATCCGACTGCACCTGGTCCATCGCAGGAAAGAAGGTATGATGGGTTTTCTGGACAGCCAACAGTGGTTCAGTACTCCGCGGTGAACGTCACTACTGAGCCCCCCAAGGACCACCTCATCTGGTCCCTCTTCTCCTTGGTCTACTCAAACCCTTTCTGCCTCGGACTTGCTGCTCTTATCTTCTCTGTCAAGGTGAGTTTTTGGGGAACAGTTTGGAATTTCTTAGATGTACATTTTTCATGTGCCAAGCTTCTGTTATTACAGTTTTTGCCTGTTGCTTGAACACATTTTGCAAAACTTGTCTCTCTGTGTCAAAACTCTCCGCACAGACAAATGAGACACAACACTGACAAATAAACCATTCACACCTACGCCAAATTGAAACTCTGCTATCAAAATCTAACAATCCTTTGTCAAAATATCACTCTGATGACAAAATGACTTGCATATGATGCACTTGCATCATATGACTGCACTGTCAGATCAGCAGCAACACACTAGTCTGCTTTATATGAAACAGTACAGTCTTTTGTTTTCACTGTTTTTATTCAATTCCACAGACGGAAAGTTTTCACAACAACCAAAAAGTGAAATATTCAAAATCATTACATTACAGTAGTGTATTTTACAGTACAGTAAATTCAGTTAAAGCAAAAATAAAACAAACACAGAAAAACACAATTCTGCACAAGTGGGCTTCTGGATCCTGCCGTCTGTTTGCATCCACCCCCTTAGGTCTTCTAGCCATTCTGTAGAAAAATGCGACCACAAATTGTTATTGTTTGCTTCTTTTTTACAGTACTGAACATACTGTACTTTACTGTATTTACCATACACAGTACTGGAACATGATCATGGTATGTTTCACAAAACTACCACTTTTGTTCGAAAAGGAGCATTAAGAGTATTAGCCACCCTGACACATGTGATACGGTAAAGTGATATGGTACAGTACTGTAAATATTCTAGATTCAGTCTGAGTAGAGTAGAGACATACCTG
Source organism: Planiliza haematocheilus (assembly GCA_005024645.1). Lineage (NCBI taxonomy): Eukaryota > Metazoa > Chordata > Actinopteri > Mugiliformes > Mugilidae > Planiliza > Planiliza haematocheilus. The sequence goes on along the minus strand of SRSE01000744.1, from coordinate 4,235,486 downwards.
TTTTCCAGTCAGAATGTCTTTAACTGGCCTGACTGTGAGGGAGTCCACCCTAATCTAAGCTGTTTCACAGTTCCATCCATAATAAGGACTGGAAAACAGGTATGTCTTCAACTCTCTACTCTACTCAGACTGTATCTAGAGTATTTACAGTACTGTACCATATCACATTACCATATCACATACTATACTGCAGGGTGGCTAATGCTCCTTTTCGAACAAAAGTGGTAGTTTTCTGAAACATACTGTGATTATGTGTTGAGATGTTTTCTACAAAATGGCTAGAAAACCTAATGGGGGTGGACGCAAATAGATGGCAGGATCCATAAGCCCATTTGTGCAGAATTGTGCTTTAACTAAATTTACTGTACTGTAAAATACACTACTGTAATGTAATGATTTTGAATATTTCACTGTTTAGTTGTTGTGAAAACTTTCCGTCCATGGGACTGAATAAAAACATTGAAAACAAAAGACTGCAGTGTTTTATATAAAGCAGACTAGTGTGTTGCTGCTGATCTGTGTATTCATATGATAGAAGTGGGTATCATGTTGTCATCAGAGTGACATTTTGACAAAGGATTGTTAAGTTTTGATAGCAAAGTTTCAGTTTGACATAGATGTGAATGGTTTATTTGCAAGTGTTGTGTCTTATTTGCTTGTGTGAAGAGTTTTGAAACACTGAGCCAAGTTTTGCAAAACATGTTCAAGTGGACAAAAACTGTATAAGCAAAAAAAAGAAAGAAAAAGGCTGACCTAGTCTACTAGATTCCCGCACTTTGTTGTACTTGAACTTCAGGTTCAAAAGATGAAAGAAATAGCAGTACGAGGATAATTTATGTATTTTTCTAATATGTTATGACTTTTCCTGGTCACTGTTACAAACAAAGAGTGTTAGAATAGAAATGTGAAGAAAACTATGTGTCTAGGAAGGAAGACTGGAGTGAAAATAGAGAAAACAACTGCAGTGGTACTTTTGAGATTCCCTGAAGTTGAAGATAACTACTTTCAGTATGATTTGATTCTTTTCAGGCCAGAGACCGGAAGATGGCTGGAGATCTGGAAGGTGCCCGACACTACGGTTCCACTGCTCGCTCCTTGAACATCACCGCCACAGTTTTGACATCACTTGCGGTCCTGATTACCATTATTACAGTCACTGTCTTGTCTGTACAGGCAAATGCATATTACAACAGTTACAGGTATCATTATGGTTGAAATTGCTACATTTGAGTGCTGCTATGACTCTGTGATATTTGTGTCTTCCTGCCCTATGTCTGCGCTTGCTAACACCCTACAATAAAAGCAAAAATGTTTCAATATCAAAATTTGTTACAATATTTGAAATTTCTATCATTAATCATTCTGTATTTCAGCCAATAAACATGTCTGTATCAAAACAGTTTGTAGTATTCCTCTGTTTCTTTTTTATAAACATATCCTATATCCTACACATAACAAGAACAAGAAGTGCATTGCATGAAATATAGTGGCTAGACTACAAACTGAAATTAAATATACCTTATTAACTGGGAACTTTAATTGTTTAAATGTTGAACATCTTTTAAAATCTGAATATATAAAGTAATATATATTGTATATTGCAATGAGGCAGTTTCTTACAGGAATTAATTTAGTTCTTTACGCCTCCTGTATGTGGCAGAGTGTGTGTGTGTTTTGTTGCAGTTAAAAAGACAGTGATAAAAATGCCTGTGTGCAAGGGCAGTAAGTGTACTGGCAGGGTACTGATTAGTTTGTTGAAACAGGTACATGTTTTTTTGCAGTTAGTGTATGAAATGCACATCAATAAATCAAATTTAATCACAGTTAATCCAGTCCTAACAATGAACATAAAAACTAAATGTATGGTTTTAAAGGGTGACCTGATGTGGACACTTTATTTTTTTTTAACAAGAATCATATTTCAGTGGGGGTAGACTTTGTAGTGGGAAGGCGATAGGTAGTTCAGAATCAAACCTTGATGAAATGTATTCATCCAAATTTGTTTGGTCACAGACCTGTTATTTTCTACTTCATTGTCTTGGGTAAAATTTGCTCTCACCATAAACAGTGGAGGTTTACTCTAACCCCTGTGGTTTTCTGTAGAAGTGGAAAAAGTTTTCTGCTATGAGTGTGTGGTCAGGGTGAACTTTTTCATGTTGCACAAATGGATCCACCAGACACGTACAGACACAGCCCGGCCTACACAACCCAAAAACAAACGTCAAGTGACGTTGTTCTTACATAAAAAAAAAAAAAAAAAAAAAAATCCACACATGCTGACTCTTAAATACTTGCACACCTCTCTCCTCCAAACTACATCTGAGCTGAGAGCCATGAATCTCCAAAGTTATCCGACTGCACCTGTTCCATCGCAGGAAAGAAGGTATGATGGGTTTTCTGGACAGCCTGCACAGACAACAGTGGTTCAGTACTCCGCGGTGAACGTCACTACTGAGCCCCCCAAGGACCACATCATCTGGTCCCTCTTCTCCTTGGTCTACTCAAACCCTTTCTGCCTCGGACTTGTTGCTCTTATCTTCTCTGTCAAGGTGAGTTTTTGTGGAACGGTTCTGAACTTCTTAGATGTACGCCTTCAAGCTTCTGTTTTATTATAAGCAAAAACAAAAAGCCAGTCTTACAAAAGGCCTAGTCTACTAGATTCCTGCACTTAATTGTACATTAACTTCAAACTAATGAAACGATAAAGTACAGAACATGAAAGAAATAATAGAACGAAGACAATTTATGTATATTTCTAATATGTTATGATCTTTCCTGGTCACTGTTAAAAACAAAGAGTGTTAGAATAGAAGTGTGAAGACAAATGTGATTTGGTCCTTTTTAGGCCAGAGACCGGAAGATGGCTGGAGATCTGGAAGGTGCCCGACAGTACGGTTCCAATGCTCGCTGCTTGAACATCATCGCCGCAGTTTTGACTTCAGCTGCGGTCCTGATTACCATCATTACAGTCATTGTCTTATCTGCACAGGCAAATGCGTATTACTACCGTAATGAGTATTACAACCGTAATGAGTATTACAACAGAAACAATTATGGTCGGTGAGTTCCTCATTTGAGTGCTGCTGTGACTCTGTGACATTTATGTCTTTTTGCCCATCTCTAATACAATAGGATAAAAGCAAAAAAAATAAAATAATTCAATATTAAAATTTTCTATAAATAAGTTCTGTATCTCAGGCAATAAAGATGTCTGTATCAAAACACTTCGTAGTATTCCCATGGTATTTTTTATAAACCTACATCCTACACATAACAAGAAGGAGGTAGTGTGGTAGATTAATTTTATTAAAAAGCTGATAATGAAAATTAGTTCATGAGACAGTAAAAAGAGCTATCCATTTGAAATTGATAAATCAATAATTTAAGAAAAACAGGAGGAAATGGAATTAATTGATGGGAAGATGATTGATGATTTAAAATTCATGTGAACAAGATTAAATATATGAGGTTAAAATACTTAACCCTCCTATTGTCTTCGCATTTACTGCGCACCTTTTGTCCTCCCGGGTCAATTTGACCTGCGCTGTTTTGACTGCTCATTAAACATGATGTATACATTTTTTTTAATTTTTTTTTAAAGTTTCACCTTTGATTCGGATCAGTCTGAATTACTCACTGATATGGTCCGGGTTTTGCGAGTCACGTGAGTCACTTGAGTCACTTGACCTAAAATGGCCATGGCAATGTCAGGGAGTTAACTAAGAATAAACTACAATACAGCCTATCCTAAATGCCAACAGAAATGCCTACTACAGTTTGGTAAAATATAAAAAATATGAAGAAAAGAATCCAAGAATAAAGACAATGGAAATAAAAAGCTGGCGGGGAAATGGACAAATGAGACTATTTACTGGACTTTTTGAGGTAGGCATTTAAAAATGTAAGTTGACACACCTTGTCAGTGGTGAGGTGGCACTTCCTGTCTGACACCATTTGTCCTGTTTTAGAGAAAACCCGCTCTGAGGGCACTGAAGTGGCGACGATGCAAAGTCTGGTCTTCATCACAGTGCACATGTTTTTATAGACCTGTGCTGTGACCTGTCAGCGAGGAATGAGTTGTTCTGACAGTGTTTTGCTACTATTTCTACAGGCTCCTTAATATTGGACATTGTCTTATTATTATTGTTATTATTATTACTATTACATAATTATATTACATATACAATCCAGTGTGCCAAAATCCCAGGCAAAACACATTTAGAGGCCCTGTTCGACTAAGAGGCCCTACCAAACCTACAGTTATGTGATATGACAATTAACCTATATTCTACATAGACTAAGTAAAAGCTGCTGGCTTGTAAGCCCACTGAGGAGCAGAGGATACCTCAAACATTGTAAAACATACCTAGCTAAATGCTGCTGGCTTGTGTGGCCTGTTCAGCAGGAAACCATGGCTACAAAGCAACATGAGAACAACAGGAAACTGACCTAAACAACAGCAGTATGCAGCATGTCATTGGGGTTTTCAAGTGGGCACCTCCTTTCACCGATGTTAAGTTAGGCCCACGATACGTTGAAAAGGCTTAACAGTGATTTCCAGCGTCCTGGAGTCACCCCCCTCCACACCGCCACTGCACAACCCTGTACTTCCTCACCAATCGATGTCTATTAACAGCTAATATAGCAACTAATAACCACTAGCCAAACAAACAAATCTACCATAATTCGCCCTGTTGATGCGGGCTGAAACACCTAACAAACAAACAATTCACGTAACAAACAAATCGACTGTGGTCTACATGCGGCCATCCTTACCTTTAGCTAGTTCCCCAACTAGCATGCTTTCAATGCACCCATAACCAATCGCTCGCTCTTTCTGCTGCTCGAGACATGTTGCTAACCACAGTCCTCTTCCTCGTATGCCCAGCTCACTCAGCAGAGCAACCACTGACTTTGCCACAAATCCACGGCAGCCCACTTCTACCGGGCGGACATAAGCCTTCCATCCATTTTGCTCTGCATCTGCTGCTAACTCTGCATACTTAGCTCTCTTACGCTCGTTAGCCTCCTCAATTCTATCCTCCCACGGGACAGTCAGCTCTATGAAATAGACTACTTTCTCCAGCTCAGACCACAACAGCAGATCTGGCCGTAGTCGGGTGCTCGCTATCTCACCTGGGATAACCAGTTGTCCATTTAAGTCCGCCCTCATCTCCCAGGGTCCTCCTACTCTTAGCTGTCCCGTGTTATGCCTGATGCCTGCTACTCTAGCCTTTTCTCCCTCCTGTACAAACTTAATGCATCTGCTCTCTCTGTTAACGGCCATGGAATTTACAATCACCTGTTTTTCCTCAATTGCAGCTGCTAAACATCTCAGTATTGATTGATTGTGACGCCAGGTGTAACGTCCTTGGGAAAGACTAATCTTACAACCTGTCAGAATATGACTAAGCGTACATACACAAGTGCACAGTGGCTTCACTGTAGGTTGCTGTTTAGCTTATCCAGCAATTTCCTGGTACAAGGAGCAGTTGGCATTGCTGTCGTCATGTCATCCATGTAGGCCCTAATCGGGGGGAGGTGAAGCCCTCTCTGCAGCCTTTCTCCACCTACCAACCATTTGGAAGCCCTAATAATGACATCCATTGCCATTGTAAAGGCTAGTGGAGAGATTGTACACCCTGCCATGATGCCTACCTCCAGCTGCTGCCATGCTGTAGTGTACTCTGCTGTGCTAAAGCAGAGTTGAATATCTGAAAAGTAGGCTTTGACTAAGTTTTTTATACTACCTGGAACTCTAAAGAAATCAAATGCTTCCCATAACAAACTATGTGGCACTAACCCAAAAGCATTAGTCAAGTCTAAGAATACAACATGCAGGTCTCTCTTCTCTTGCTTTGCTAACTGAATCTGGTGCCAGATCATACTGGTGTGCTCTAAGCATCCAGACAAGCCGGGGATCCCAGCCTTTTGCACTGACGTATCGACTAGTCTGCTTTTCACCAAGTAACTGGACAACCTCTGTGCCACAACACTGAAGAAAATTTTCCCCTCAACATTAAGTAGACTAATTGGCCTAAACTGGCTTATTTCCAGCGAGTCTCTCTCTTTGGGAATAAAAATCCCCCCCTGCCCTGCGCCATGCCTAGGCAATAACCTGTTTCTTCCATACTACTTCAATTTCCACAGGAACCTTAGCACATCTGGTGCACTCTTATACAGCCGGTAGGGGACCCCATTAGGTCCTGGGGCTGAAGAGGCTCTTGCACGTCTTACCACATCTTGAACCTCTTTCCACTTTAGTAGGCTGTCATCAGACTGGCTACCTATTTCACCAATAGGTGGAATATCTGAGGGTAGCGTCAACTTGCTAAACCTGTCCATATCTTTGTGCACCTCCTCCAAGTACTCTCCAAGCTTCTCTTTTGGTACTGTAAGGTTACCATTCTTTTCCTTCCTAAATAGCGACTTCACAAACCTAAATGGGTCCTTATAAAATGCTAATCTAGCCCGTTCTTTCCTTTTCCTATTTTTCCTAATGTTCTCTGCCCTTCTTAATGCTGCCAACTGCTTCCTAACATCTGCCTGTAGACAATCAATACCTTCCTTTTCTTCATCTGTAGCTTTCCTCCACTGCCTCTTAAGGAGTCTCCTTTCAATCTCTCCTAACAAAAGACATAAAATGAACTCTCAACTCTCGCCTGCATGTTTAAAATGTAAAATCTCAGTGGGCACCTATACTCATTGTATCTGGTCATGTCCTAAAATACAAACATATTGGATGGATGTTTTGCAGGATCTTGAAAAAATATTTGGTGTTGTGTTGCACATGGACCCCCTTTCCTTAGTCCTGGGTTACACCAATCAGAATACCTTTATGAATGCCAACGCTGCCAGACTGTATGATATCCTCACATATGCAGCAAGAAAAAACCTCTTTTTGTCTTGGATAAGCGACAAACCCCCCAGTAAATTGAACTGGCACAAGATAATTATGGAATGCTTCCCCCTTGAGTACCTGACATGTCTGCTTCATTCGTCAGAAGGACAATTTATGAACATTTGGACTCCATATCTTCGCTTCTCCAACTCTACAGTGGCTTCAGTGCTTTCGAATGCTGTTCTTGGCTAGCCTTGGGCTCTTTGTCTTGTTGTCATTGCACTGATTGGGTGAATGTGAGTTGTAAGTATATGTACGCTGTCTAGACCAATGTTGTACTGAATATTGTTTTGTTGTTGTGTTGGTATGTTAAAAATTCAATAAACATATTTGAGGAAGGAGTCTCCTTTCCTGTACGAGCCTATCAATCTCTTGCTGACGCCTAGATCTAACCACCTGTCCCTCTCGATTCTTCTGTTTCTCAGCCACACCAAATCTTTTCTTATCATAACCATAAATAAGTTCTCCCATTTTCTCCAACTTACTCTCCGCTGTCCCTTTAATTCTATCTAGCGCACTAACCAAGTCGCTATTGATGTCCTCCCACTGCCTAATATCTGTTACACCTGGCCATTTGATTCTTGCCTTCTGAGTAGCGAATCTGCCATGACTCATAAGTAGTGAATCCGCAGGGGCTAATGAGAAGCGAACCAGATGGGATTCAAGAGTGGCGAATCTGTGGGACTCATAAGTAGTGAATCTGCCGGGATTCATGAGTGGTGTAGGGACTCAGTAGCGCCACTCCACTCCAGTGGCTGAGTGCCGTAGTTTGCTAGTGGCCAAGTCAGGTAGTACATTTTGTTTCTCTGCCAAGTGAGATGTAAGATGTTTGAATGGTGCTGTTTATTGATTATATCGAGCTGATCTGAAGCTCCAAAGGGTCAAGGCGCCTGTGTGACGGATGGGATGAGGGCATAGTGGAAGACGCGACCCAAAGGGTGGTTTTCCAGCGTTTATTTGCCTACAGAAGACACAGACACATGCATTGTCTTCAAATTGTTTTTCCTGTACCTCTGCTCCCTAAACAAAGCCCAAAAGCACATCCTAATTTCATGAATTGACTTGTAAATTAAAAAGAAAAAATATATATACTGTAGCACCAAAACAGGTTTTTGGCGTCACATTGCATTGTCAGCTCAAGGTCCACTCTGAGAGATATTTGTGAATGATGCAAATGACAGGAAACCCCATTCATTCGAATTAGTGACACACCTCAACCTGTGGGTGAAACAAAACACACAGTGACACCCGGTGGCTACAGGAAAAAAACAAAACCAGAAATGCATGTAGTGGGAAAACTAAACAAACATTTAACAAATGAAAAGACATACCTGCAGAAGCCTCAGAGATATACAGGGTCCTCGTGTTGTTCTTTCTGTACCGCTGCTCCTGAAATGCAATATAAGAGTTCGCATTAGCATTAGCTACTTTAGCCAGGTGACATAAACCACACTGTGCTGAAAAAGACTCCAACCCTCCAGAAAACTTGCATCAGTGCTCATAAACAACACACAACGACAGGGTAAAGCGACGGCAGAACACGCAAAAGCTTTACATACAAATTTATACCACAAATGGCTGAATTTACAGAGAACACCCCCCAAATACCACAGCAGCTAACTTTCCCCGGCAACGCCTCAAAGGCACGGGATAGCGGACGACGGCAAACCGGAAAGAGCAGCTACGGAAACTTGAAAGGGACACAACAGGCTGGCAAGTGTGCAGGATGGCCATCGCCACAGGAAATCAGGAAAGCGAATGGACTCCAACTGACATATCTATATTCATATTTACAGATATGACATGAGAATTCTAAACAACGCGCCTGTGCAGCATCCTTTGAGCAGTTACCCATAATTCCAAGCTGCAAATGAAGCACCAAATCTTGCTAAAATCGCGTCAAATCTATCAACTGGGCACCTTAAAACGGTGTCTGGCAAGTTAATGATCCAAGCCTGAGATGTGGACATGACCAGAGAAGAAAAGTCAAGTGCGCACCATAAGTCTGACGGACCTCTCGGAAGAGGTGCATAAAAACAAGTCGAGCAGTTGAGGCTTTCGGTGGCTGATTGTTGCATTGTGCTACGGCAGTTTAGATAGAGCAGGCACAATGCAAAGAGATGCCAGAGATGACCGAGAAGCCATCTGATCCATCCAAAAGCAGTAAACGCCGTAACATGCCCAATAAGTAGCATGGCACAATTGTCTACATTTTGTAACTTTCACATAAAACACCTGTAACCCTCCCTCATCAATTACGAAATTTTTCAATGTTCATCCCCTTTTCTCTGATCGTAAAGGTGACCTTTACGTTGCATCGACAGGTGCTCAGCCCGGCTTCCTGGCTGTAGGCATGCTCCTGCAGCGGGTGCTCGTTGTAATAACTGGATCGCTGACTTTGACGGTGTGTAGATGATAATGCAGCACCGAAAACCAGGCAGAAGCAACGGCGTAAGTTGGAGTTTGTCTTGGCAACATCCTGCATACTGAACGAAGCGTCCTCTCGACCTTTGCCTCAGCTGGGGTTCGAACCGTTGATCTTGGTTGCCTGGTTCCATTCCACCCGAGGAGACGTGACGTTAAAACAAGACATGATCAGATCAAACAGCGTGACGGCTCACGTTAATGGCCAACAACACTAAAACTAAAAACTGCGGCATCTAAGATTAGAAGGAATGCCATTTAGCAAAATGGTTTATCGGATATGGTGAGGGCATTTAGTGTTTAGTTTTTCAGTTTTCTGTTGCCTTGATTTCCTGTTTGTGTCACTTCCGTGTTTTCCTTTTGATTAGATCATTGGTTTCACCTTGCGTTAATTCTTGAGTTGCTTCACCTGTGTCTCTTTACCCCTCTGTTCCTTATGTGTATATACACTCACCGGCCACTTTATTAGGTACACCTGTCCAACTGCTCGTTAACACTTAATTTCTAATCAGCCAATCACATGGCGGCAACTCAGTGAATTTAGGCATGTAGACATGGTCAAGACAATCTCCTGCAGTTCAAACCGAGCATCAGTATGGGGAAGAAAGGTGATTTGAGTGACTTTGAACGTGGCATGGTTGTTGGTGCCAGAAGAGCTGGTCTGAGTATTTCAGAAACTGCTGATCTACTGGGATTTTCACGCACAACCATCTCTAGGGTTTACAGAGAATGGTCCGAAAAAGAAAAAATATCCAGTGAGCGGCAGTTTTGTGGGCGGAAATGCCTTGTTGATGCCAGAGGTCAGAGGAGAATGGCCAGACTGTTTCGAGCTGATAGAAAGGCAACAGTGACTCAAATAACCACCCGTTACAACCAAGGTAGGCAGAAGAGCATCTCTGAACGCACAGTACGTCGAACTTTGAGGCAGATGGGCTACAGCAGCAGAAGACCATGCCGGGTGCCACTCCTTTCAGCTAAGAACAGGAAACTGAGGCTACAATTTGCACAAGCTCATCGAAATTGGACAATAGAAGATTGGAAAAATGTTGCCTGGTCTGATGAGTCTCAATTTCTGCTGCGACATTCGGATGGTAGGGTCAGAATTTGGCGTCAACAACATGAAAGCATGGATCCATCCTGCCTTGTATCAACGGTTGAGGCTGGTAGTGGTGGTGTAATGGTGTGGGGAATATTTTCTTGGCACTCTTTGGGCCCCTTGGTACCAATTGAGCATCGTTGCAACGCCACAGCCTACCTGAGTATTGTTGCTGACCATGTCCATCCCTTTATGACCGCAATGTACCCAACTTCTGATGGCTACTTTCAGCAGGATAATGCGCCATGTCATAAAGCTGGAATCATCTCAGACTGGTTTCTTGAACATGACAATGACTTCACTGTACTCAAATGGCCTCCACAGTCACCAGATCTCAATCCAATAGAGCATCTTTGGGATGTGGTGGAACGGGAGATTCGCATCATGGATGTGCAGCCGACAAATCTACGCCAACTGTGTGATGCCATCATGTCAATATGGACCAAACTCTCTGAGGAATGCTTCCAGCACCTTGTTGAATCTATGCCACGAAGAATTGAGGCAGTTCTAAAGGCAAAAGGGGGTCCAACCCGTTACTAGCATGGTGTACCTAATAAAGTGGCCGGTGAGTGTATCTACACTATATTACCAAAAGTATTCGCTCACCTGCCTTTACTCATTCTATGAACTGAAGTGCCATCCCATTCCTAACTCATAGAATTCAATATGATGTCGGTCCACCTTTTGCAGCTATTACAGCTTCAACTCTTCTGGGAAGACTGTCCACAAGGTTGAGGAGAGTGTTTATAGGAATTTTTGACCATTCTTCCAAAAGCGCATTGGTGAGGTCACACACTGATGTTGGTCGAGAAGGCCTGGCTCTCAGTCTCCGCTCTAATTCATCCCAAAGGTGTTCTATCGGGTTCAGGTCAGGACTCTGTGCAGGCCAGTCAAGTTCATCCACACCAGACTCTGTCATCCACGTCTTTATGGACCTTACTTTGTGCACTGGTGCACAGTCATGTTGGAAGAGGAAGGGGCCCGCTCCAAACTGTTCCCACAAGGTTGGGAGCATGGAATTGTCCAAAATGTTTTGGTATCCTGAAGCATTCAATGTTCCTTTCACTGGAACTAAGGGGCCAAGCCCAGCTCCTGAAAAACAACCCCATACCATAATTCCTCCTCCACCAAATTTCACAGTTGGCACAATGCAATCTGAAATGTACCGTTCTCCTGGCAACCTCCAAACCCAGACTCGTCCATCAGATTGCCAGATGGAAAAGCGTGATTCATCACTCCAGAGAACGCGTCTCCAATGCTCTAGAGGCCAGTGGCGGCGTGCTTTACACCATTGCATCCGACGCCTTGCATTGCACTTGGTGATGTGTGGCTTGGCTGCAGCTGCTCGGCCATGGAAACCCATTCCATGAAGCTCTCTGCGTACTGTACTTGGGCTAATCTGAAGGTCACATGAAGTTTGTAGCTCTGTAGCAATTGACTGTGCAGAAAGTCGGCGACCTCTTTGCACTATGCGCTTCAGCATCCGCTGACCCCTCTCCGTCACTTTACGTGGCCTACCACTTCGTGGCTGAGTTGCTGTTGTTCCCAAACGCTTCCATTTTGTTATAATAGAGCTGACAGTTGACTGTGGAATATTTAGGAGCGAGGAAATTTCACGACTGGATTTGTTGCACAAGTGGCATCCTATGACAGTTCCACGCTGGAATTCACTGAGCTCCTGAGAGCGGCCCATTCTTTCACAAATGTCTTGTTTGACAGTCTGCCTGCCTGAGTGCTTGAATTTATACACCTGGGGCCAGGCCAAGTGATTAGAACACCTGATTCTGATCATTTGAATGGGTGAGCGAATACTTTTGGTAATATAGTGTATATATATATAACCCTGCCTTCCACTTTGTTCCTTGTCGTTTCATACTGTTTGTCTGCCTTGTCCATGTTTCATGCCTAGTGTTTCCATGCCAGGTCATAGTTTAGATAGTGTTTTTGATTTTTGTTCTTTAGTTCTTGGATTTCCTGCGACCTTGGTCGTGCTTTTGGTTTTGTTCGCTTTGTCTAATTAAAAACTAGTGGTGGGTGAAGCCAAGCACTGAGGCTTTCCTCAGTTGAAAAAGATTCAGCTTCAACGCTTCCGTGACGGTGACATCTAGTGGACACCTGAAGCCATAGCAACCTCTCAAGAGCACGACTGAAGAAATTACACTGTTTCAATCCCATGTCAGCAATAAAAGTTTAGAAAAGACTTTGTGGTCATTTACGTGTTCTGTTCATACATACTCACCCATACTGTAAAACATCCCAGATTAAGCCAACGGATAAATCTAAATGATTTAAATGGTAAAATGTTGGTTAAGGGTTTATTTATTTGATCATGGTATGTGAACTCAGAAAGATAATTTTTTATTAAGTGTTTTATACCAGAGTCCACATAATAGTTTGTCATAGGAAAAGTTGTATGGTCAAGGAGGAATGTTTATGCACAGAAGCAGGCTTTTGGTCTACACAGGTTTTTATTAAGAAATAGAATTTTCTCCCCTGTGGCAGGCTTCAGTCTGCTCCTCTTCTGGCTCATGAGCTCCCCGGCTTTGGAGAAAATCCTTTCGCATGGAACGGAGGATGCTGGGATGCAAAGATACTTGCATACACGTTTCCACATAGGGTATACTGTCCTACGTGCTACCCAGTATATCAGGGGATCTGCTTTTGACAGAATTTGCTCTTTCAAATATCTATTGTCTAACAGACAATGAATGACTGAATAAAATAACTGATGTTTCAACAGAGCAGATGTAATCCACATGCATACCTCTGGATCTCCACTGTAGCAGTGGCACTGTAGTACTGGCAGTACAGAGACTCAACAGAGTTGTCCAGCAAAGCCCAGTTGTAGTTCTCCTCACTGGCACTGGTAGATGCTGTTGCAGTCTCAAGTGGCACTACTTCGGTCGACCCATCGATAAGGCTGGCACTCTTGTGTCAGTCTTCCAATGGCAACCTAAGCATTGCTTGGACCGCTAAATCCAGCCTGTTTGAACTGTGGATCCAAGATGGTGGCCACAGATAGGGAGGTCATCTTTTCCAAGCTGCCGAATTTTTCACACAAATTATTCTTTAAGTAAACATCCAAATCTCCAAATCTTCTCTCACTCTCCAAATCTCCTCACAACCCCATTTTGAGGAGTAATGATGCATGTTGTATGCAAAAAAAAATTGAAAAACTGAGTCAGTTTTTTGATTTGTCGTTTTTTTTCTTAAGCTATAAGCTTGTATGGCGCCAAACCACTCAAATCTGTCAAACCTGTCAACTGGGCCCTCATTAAATTATGGAATAATTAAAAAAAATAAAAAAATAATACAGTTTTTCTCGATTGCCAAGACACATTTCTTGAAAGCAGCTCTCCTTTTCTCTAAACTGTGAACGCAAAACCCAATTTTCAAGCTACTTCACAAAACCTCAGACTCTCCTTGCAAAACCAAACTTTCACCTCAAAACTGTTTAATCTGTGCTCAGAACTGAACTACGTTCTCAAATTGTGCCCCGAGTCAATCTAAATTAAAAACACCACTGAGCAGTCACTAAACACTACATAGAAAAATAGAAAACACAATGCTCAGGACATGAAGCTGTAGAAATAAATGTTTAATGTACACTGTAGGCTAAATGCATGTTGCAAAACAAAAAACCTGTGCATTAGCATTGTACAGTACAAAAACAAACAGAAATCTTGTGCTTTTAGCACTTTTATACAGTAAGCCTACATAAAAATATACATGGAATACAAGGCCTACAAACAGTTAGACTAACCCTCAATTACAATACTACAGTACATCGACACAGTGATGTACTGAAACATGTATTTACTTACAGTATACTGTGGTACAGTATATAGTATAGTCATACAGTAATTGCTGTCAACATTTTTTCTATAATGTCAAAAAAGGTAATTACCTGTTCTCTAAATCTTCAGATTATGTTGGACACAGTGAATCTACTGATGTTTGGTTGTACCCTTTATCCGGCCTCCTTCATGCTCATACCATGGACAAGAATATGGTCAATCAAAGTAGCTCTGATTTCATCAGATATTACTCTTCTTAGTCTTCGCTGACCTCAACCACCTCTCACACAAATTCCTCTCAGATTTCTATCCATTGTAGTGCCTCACAAACCAGTGCTCTCTGAACTGGCTTATATATGTTCCCTCACATCATTAGCCACAAGTGTGATCAATTTTGAGTTGTTGTGTTCAACCGGTGACACCAGTGTTTTAATTGTGTTTGACTTTTGCCACCTGTGCTCACCATTATGCAACACAGGTGCATCACAATGAAAATGTGTTGGCAAGTTGCGTCTAAACAGATGAAAAGTGCTTATGGTTTTGCCAAAGGAGTGACTGATTCAATCAGTAGGTTCAGGCAACTGAACATTTGGTTCAGACAATAGGGTTTAGTGTTTTAACAAGTGAGATAAACTGTAATCTGAGTAACTTAGTGTCACCCATTGTCACCATCAACAACGGTTACTCTAAGCCCTGTGGTTTTTTGTAGAAGTGGAAAAAGTTTTTTGCTGTGAGTGTGGCCAGGGTGCACTTTTTCACTTTGAACAAATCAGTCCACCTATTTATAGAAGCTGTCAGCCTGACGCACACGCACACACAAACGTACACAGAAACAAAACCAACAAACAAAACAAACAAGGACAACACTACAAAGACATGATACAGTATACTGCACCAAATGCAGATATGCGTACAGCGGACCATGCTGGATGCAATAGCGTGTACTTTGACTATCCTAACCCTGTTGTATCTGTTTACCAGGAAATACAATGACACCAAGAAGGGCTGAGATATAGTCAAATTCATATTTACAGCCAAGGTATTCCACATCCTGCAAGACAAAAACGAAGTGGTCTATGTCTTTGTTACGAACCCACTGATGTCTGCAAAACTTAATTTTGTCTCCAAAGACTTTCATGTTTTGATCCAAACTGATGTTGTTTTGTTTGTTTGTGTTTGTTTTTCTTTGGACATACAAGCCCTTTAACTTTATTACTGACTCCAGTTTCCACTCTAAAACCTGGAAAAAGATGTTCTCCCTGTGTCTGCCTGGGCTCTCTCCTGGTACTCCAGCTTCCTCCCACCATCCAAAGACATGCTGGTTAAGTTAATTGGTGATTCTAAATTGGCCGTAGGTGTGAGTGTGAGTGTGAATGGTTGTCTGTCTCTCTGTTTTAGCCCTGCGATAGACTGGAGACCAGGGTGTACCCCTGCCTCTCGCCCAATGGCAGCTGGGATAGGCTCCAGCAGACCCTGCAACCATAACAGGAGTAAGTGGTTACAGAAGATGAATGAATGAATGAACCTGGAAAATGTGGTAAGATAGCTGTTTGTTCATGCCGATATGGCCATGTGCCACACGTGATCCATACCTGCTACAAACAGTACTGTTCATGGTTCTGGAACGGCAGTAGCAATAACTATCCATTGTTTTGAGGTTGTAGCTCGCATAATATTCTTCTGAGCCCAAAAATGATAGGATAGACTTGCATAGACAGCACAACTGAGATTTGTTACCTAGTGGTCAGTAAAGATGCAAGTGAAACAGCATCCTAATGCCAGGTGTGAACAGGTACAAATATTTGTGACCTGGGTCATAGAGGAGTCCTCTTGTGCGCCCCTTGTGCTTCTAAGTTTTGTTGTCTGTATAGGAGTCAGAAATGGTTTACACTTTCTTTTGCATTTATACAACAGTTACAATCAAACACAAAACTAAAAATAATCACTCTATGTCTGTTTGGTCAGCATGCCAACCCAGGGGAGGCATTGATGCATGTGTTTATAGAGATAGTTTAATGACTGTGAGTCAGTACCTTCACAAATGTTGTTTGTATTGGAAAAATACCTACCATGTTATCATTAAAAATAAATAAATAAATGTAAATTGAAACAAACATCACCACTCTGGAAGCTAACTGATATAAAAGTGAACTGAATACAAGCAGTATATACCATGAAAAAATATTAATAACTCTGGTAAGTGTGGTCACAACAATGGGCACAACAATGTGGGTCAGCTTCCAGTGAGGTTTTACCAACCGCCCCACAAAACTCAAAATAAAATCAACACATGACGCTGACTCTTAAATACTTGCCCATCTCGTTCCTCCGAACGACATCTGAGCTGAGATTACATCTGAGCTGAGAGCCATGAATCTCCAAAGTTACCCGTCCGCACCTGTTCCATCGCAGCAAGGAGGGTATGATGGGTTTTCTGGACAGCCTACACAGACCACAGTGGTTCAGTACACCACTGTAAATGTCGCTGCTGAGCCCCCCGAGGACCACCTCATCTGGTCCCTCTTCTCCTTTGTCTACTCAAACCCTTTCTGCCTCGGACTGGCTGCTCTCATCTACTCTGTCAAGGTGAGTTTTTGCGGAACAGTTCTGAATTTCTTAGATTGACATTGTTCATGTGCCAAGAATAAATAACCCTATTTAACATTTTTCATTTTATTAGACTTAAAAGTTTACAAAGGTTAAATATAACACATCTATGAAATAAATAGCAAATTAAAAGGAGTTACAGCAGCATTCTAGGTAGAAGGAAGAATGGCATGGAAACAGAGTAACAATTGCAATTAACAGCTTACAATTAAAGAGAACTACTTTTAAAATCCACGATTTGGTCCCTCCAGGCCAGAGACCGGAAGATGGCCGGTGATCTGCACGGTGCCCGACGCCATGGCTCCACTGCTCGCTGCCTGAATATCTGGGCCTCCATCTTCATTTTAGTCACGATTGCGACTTCGATCGCTATGATTGTGATTAACAATATCTACTGAAAAACAAACAAAAAAAAGGCTGTTGGACATATTTTTCTTAAATGTTACTTTAAAGCTTTTTATGCTTGTTATATTCAATTAGCATCTGTTAAGGCAACATACTTTTTTATATAAATTACACACACTGTTGTTCTGTTAATCTACCTGGCCTAGACAAGTAAATCTTACACTATTAAGTTATAAAGTTTCTGCATAATTTGCTCATCCATTGCATGATAAAATTATTTCTGTGCACTAATTTCTGTTACTTAAATAAATCCATCTTGTACATCCTTCTGTCTGATCCAACCTCAGCTCTTATTTAGAGCACTTACCATAAAAAAGGTCCAAAAACTTTTACTTTTTATGAGTTTTATTTTTTTATTTTGTCAAAGAACAATGCAAGGTACATTTAGGAAGAAAATGAAAACACGCATGCCATAGACAAAGAAAGTATAATAAAAGGCAGTGCCAGTATTTGTCCAAACTCCAGTACAAATGCAACAAAAGAGCAACTATGGTCCATACTCCAAAAGGCAAAAGGTGCTGTGTCCACCTTCTCTCAACATAGCAACAGCTCACTCAGTCTGCTTTTGAGAACTTGGCATACTTAGGGAGCGTGTTTCCACCCAGCTTCATCACAACTTTCTGAAGCGCTTCAGAAAAATACATCAGTTCAGGAGGGTAGCTGAGGTTCAAAGCATACATTAGGCCAAATAACATGGCAGCAGCTAATCCAGTGTTGTCCAGATCATGCAGTACCATCTGGTCTTCCAAGACAGCCACAGTGTCTTTTGGTTTACTGGTAGCATCATGTCTAATGACATATATTCCTCGACCGCTGTCTCCTCAATGGATCGTTGAACCAGGGCTTCATCTTCTGCCTGCAGAGCACACAGTCACAAAAGTAACAAAATGAGATCAAACAAAACGCATTAAATATATACACTTGAAACATTATACTGACCCTTAAATGACGCTTTGTGAATGGTCAGCTATGCGTTGTGTAGACACTGTGTTGCACTTTGAAAGCAGACAACATGTAGAGTCGAGAATGTGGAAAGAAGTATGTTGTTGCCACATTTCTGGATGTCTTGCAGAAAGACACTGGCATTATTTAAAGACGGCAAGGGGACGCACGATGAGGACGTAGTTGCCCGTCTCCTCAGTCCTAACTCCTTAAACCGTGTTTTCAGAGTTCCAAGGGACATGTCAGTGTCATGATGGGTTGAAAGCATGTCAAGAAAGACATTATATGTATGTCCTCTTTCTAAATATTCCTCTACTGATGCCATCTCGTCCTCTATTCTTTCCAACGCGCACACAGACGTAGTATATACAGTCAATGGCACACACACAGCAAAGAATAAACAGGAAATGATGTTACACTGTCGAGTTCTGTCCAGTCAGAAACAAGAAGTGTTGATTGTTCCAGCCATTTCCAAATGTTGTTGTGTTTTATGAAATGTCATTGTGTTTTGACCAGGCCACTGTAAGCTACGAACTGGATGTGGAAGACAAGAATCAGTGTGATGAATATAACTAAATGTAAATCTGCAAACTATACGTCATTTGATAAGTTTTAATTGTCCTTTCCTTGTTCATAACTCTCCAGTCAACTTCAATATGTCTTCACCTAGTTTAAATAAAAAAAAAAAACACAAATTCAGATTTTAAAAGATTTCTCTCTTTCTTTCACAAGGCATCAACATGGCCTGGACGCCAACTGGAATCAGCCACTGTTGAAAAACAGTTAATTTTCCTGAACATAAACACGTCTCCACTCACAACAGTATTTTAATCAGGTTATTCCGACAACAATACAACAACACTGAAGACCAGCATTTGCTTACTCTGTCATTTAACATGTCAAGTGAGTTAGTAAAACACACTTGCTCACTCTGTACGGTAGCTCCTATTGTTGTATAAGTACTGTACAACATGGGCAACCATGGAAGGATTGTTTGTAATAGAGTTTATGTAATAGTGAGTTCTGGTATTCCAGCTAACGTTAAGCTCTGTTCAATAAGTGAATTGGTATGTTCTAATTTGTGACAGAGAGAGAAAGGGGTATACAGATTTATCACACTTTTATAATCTTAATTGATACCCAACGATTAGATTAAGTCAATCATACCATTGTCGTGAGACTGTTTCCAACAACAAGGGGAATAATATTTTATGCACTTTTATTTTCGTGAGAACATGTTTTTATTTTGGTCAGTGAACGGCCCTCGACTCACTGTGGTACATGCCCATTAGACGTCTCCTCTTAGTCTGCATTTGGAGCTGAGAGAGGCAGGTATGTTACGGAGCAGGTTTGCTTGTAAAAGTTGTTTAAGGCACAGCATTGTAATGATATTTTAAAAAGAGCTACGTAAGGCAGTTGTAATGCATAAAGCGCGAGGGTTTTAAAGTTACCTCAAAAGTTAGCGTTGCATTGTTTTCAACAGAGTTCCTCTGAAGTGCCGCCGCACGTTTCAAGTCGCGCTTGGTGACGCAAAACATTATGTAGTTTTCTGTGGATTCCTATAAAATGAAAGTGTATTTTTACTTGTCTAATGTTGAGCGTGTGTGTGAGTGCACACAAGGTCGACGTGCTTCCTCTGTGATGAGTTAGACATGTGGGACAGGGTGTATTTATTTTATTTTTGCCATTTGTTTTACTTTATTATTTTATGCATCCTTAACAGTATTCTGGGAGGACAGAGAATGATGTAAACTGATGCAGTCCCTGTCACATGTTCTATCATTACAGGTATGATTGGAAAAATATGTATAACCACTATACAATCATTTCAACAACAGCTGTTAATGTTAGTAATGTTTTGTTGTACTCAGTCTGCATTTGGAGCTGAGAGAGGCAGTATTCTGGGAGGACAGAGAAGGATGTAAACAGATGCAGTCCCTGTCACATGTTCTATGATTACAGTAAAAGAAAAAGATTATAAAGAGAGCCCTGGTGTCGTGGTGACTTTGTGGGGGTGTTGCAAGCTCGCTACATTTATACAGCAATAAATGTGTGATTCAAACTAGTAAACTGTGGTTCATGTCAAACAAAAACGGAATGCTCCTGGGAAAGTAATCAGAATTGTTTTTGCTTGTGAAATATTTCATAGTGATTTTTCTGTAAAATATGAAATAAATAAATCTTGCAGCACTTTTTGAAGTGGACCCACAGGAAGTGCAGCAATGGTGAGTAACGACACTACTGATCTGCTGAAGTTTTTGATTCAAAGCGCTCAAAGAAACCTGAAAAACGTGTGCACGATAATAATACTTTTATAATACCATGTTCCAGAGCACACTAAAAACCACTATAGACAGGAATTGTCATTGTGGTGTTACTGCAGAGCCCAGGATATTGAGGGCAAAAGGCAAACCAAACTAAGAGGGATACATTAATGCGACATGCAGCGGGGTTGTGCATGAAAAGATGTTGCTCTGAACAGACTCTCCGTTGTCTTCACCTCCGCCACCAGGAAACTTTTCTCAAGAGGATGGAGGATCGGCCCTCGATGGAGAACACATACACCGTGTCCCAAAAGTTCATGCACCCCAATGGGCAACATTTTTGTCTGTTTGTCTCCAAAATAAGTTGCACCTGGTCAGCCAGGTGTTGTGAGGTTGTTTAATTAGTTCATCTGTTTGTGATAGGCCTATAAATTTCTTGCTTGACCATTACGCATGTCACTGAGAGAACCTTTTTGTTAGCGTTGCCACGATGGCCAAACACAAATCTGGAAAAGCTGCACTTTCAAAGTCTCAAGTCCGTGCTCAAGCCATTGCCTTGGGCAGGGCAGGGAAAACTTGCAGGGAGGTAGCTCAGGACCTTGGCAGAGGCATACGATGGGTGAAGAAGTGGTGGCAGAGATACCAGAGTTGTGACACCCTGGAAGACATGACCTGTGCAGGTCGCCCCTCAGTTGAGTTCGAGGGCCAAGGACCTCATCCACAAGATCAAGACCAATCCTGCAACAGACTCAGTCGAAGACTGAAGAATCTTGGGGAAGCAGTCTCTAAGAGTACCATCCATCATTTTCTGACTGATAAACTGGGTCTGGAAGCAACAGAAGACAGTGGATTCCTCACCTTACCAAAAAGCAAAAGGAGAAGCGGCTTGCTTTTGCAAAGAGGTATGCTGAAATGACCCCAAGAGACTGGGAAAACTGGGTTTTCTCTGATGAGTGCCCTCTCTACTTATTTCCAACTCCCAACAGCCAAAATTACCGTATTTACACTGATAATAGAAAGGAAGTACCACCTTCTGAACAGGTCAAGTCCAGCGCCCATTGCATGGTCTGGGGCGCGATGTCATCTTCAGGGCTGTCTGAGTTGCATGTTGTACCCCAGGGCACCACCATCAACGCTGAGTATTATGTTAAGAACATTCTCCAGCCAGTGCCACTTCCCATACTCACCAGAAAGAAGAAATCGGGCCCTGTCACAGCTAGGAATATGTTCAACAGGCGTGCGAAAATGGTCTTTGTGCAAGATGGTGCCCCCGCATATACTGCTCGTACAACTCAGCAGTGGTGTTCTGAGCAGCTTCCTCAAAGAGGAAAGGCCACCCAACTCCCCGGACCTTAACCCGATTGAGAACTGCTGGGGTGTCCTGAACAGTCAGGTCTTCCACAGCCCATCCCCTACCACCATGAAGCAGCTCAACGCGAGGGCTGTCTGGGAGTGGGGCAACATTGAGCCTTGCATTCTAAAGAACTAAAGTGCATTCTATATCTGACAGGCTGAGGGTAGTAATTAAGATGTGGGGGGATACACTGGCTTTTGAATGAAGGCCTAATGCCAGGTAAGGGCCATGAGACCTCAAGGTCTTCCTTTGGCTCAGAGTGCATCCTCAGCTCAATGGAGTCCGACACATCCACTGAGCTCAGGGGCAACTGTCTTTTGGAAAGCCCTGTTGAGTTTTCACCCATTCTGCCATCAGTCCACCATGCACAGGATCCACTGCAGTTTGGATACCAGGAGAAGGTGGGCATGGAGGATGCCATCCTCTATCTGTTACACAGGGCTTATTCTCATCTGGACAAGGAGAGTGGTGCTATGAGAATCATGTTTTTTGATTTTTCCAGCACCTTCAACACCATCCAGCCCCTCCTGCTGAGAGACAAGCTGACAGAGATGAGGGTGGACTCACACCTGGTGAGATGGATTACAGGCTACCTCACAGAGAGACCACAGTATGTCAAACTGAAGGACTGCACATCAGACACTGTGGTCAGCAGCACTGGAGCACCACAGGGGACCGTGCTCTCTCCTTACAAATATCTGGGGCTGCAGCTGGACAACAGGCTGGACAGAGTCGTCTGTACTTCCTGAGAAGGCTGGGGTCCTTCAACGTCTGAAAAAACTGCTGCAAATGTTTTACCAGTCTGTGGTGGCCAGTGTCCTCTTCTATGCTGTGGTTTGCTGGGGAGGAAGCACAAAGAAGAGGTACGTCGCTCGACTGGACAGACTGGTGAGGAGGGCTGGCTCAGTGGTGGGCACAGAGTTGGAGTCTCTGGTGACAGTGGCAGAGAGAAGGACCCTGGACAAACTGCTGTCCATACTGGACAACGCCCACCACCACAACACCTTCATCAGGCAGAGGAGTGTGTTCAGTGGCAGGTTGCTGTCTCAGTCCTGCTCCACAAACAGACTAAAGAACTCTTTCGTCCCCCTGGCCATCAGACTGTACAACAGCTCTCAGTGATGGCAAGAGACACAATAGACAATGGACATATCTTCTAATTTCATTCATCTTGTAGCTCTCATATTTATAAAAACTTCTACTGGTCACTTTATATTTTATATTCTTTAACAGGTCACTTTATATTTTTAACATATTGTATATCTGTATAAAACATTTTATTTCTAGTCACTTTCTATTTTTTATATAGTTTTTGTATTGTATGTTTAATGTATGTTACTGCTACTGGATGCTTGAATTTCCCCCGGGATTAATAAAGTATCTATCTATCTATCTATCTATCTATCTATCTATCTATCTATCTATCTATCTATCTATCTATCTATCTATCTATCTATCTATCTATCTCCTCAAGCAGGTCCTGCATCAAGAAATAGAGCGTCTTGACTGCCAGTGCAGTTGGCAAGACTGAAAAGAAAAGGCTGGTTCCTTTGATTATGTACTCTTGAATGATAAAGACCGTCTTTAGTGTCTTTAGTGAGATTTAATTTATGTTGTTTCATGATAGAGTCACACATTGCGTAATTGTGGTCCTTGTAAAGCTACTTTTCTGAAGTATCAAAGCATGTATTTAGAAAGATTACGTTAACATAAATCATCTACATAAACGTGCTGTGGGGGCATCAGGTATGACCATTTTGACTTTATCTCAACAGACAGTTCTGTCTGATCTGATCTGATTTGGTCCTCTGTGGTGAAGCCCTTGGCCTAAACATAACTGCAACAGGCTATAGAGTTTAATCTTTATTAACCAGCTTCTTGAACTGAAACCTTGTGTTCAGTGTTCTGAATCAAGAGAAATGAAAGTAACCCTGTGAAGACTTTGATCAAACCTGCAGAGAGTCTGTGACACCGCACTAGACAGTGGTCTGGTGTACCAGCTGAGGGAGTGCTGGATCTTGTGTCAGTTGTCAATTTTGATATTAAACCTTTAAATGTGACATT
The DNA here is from genome assembly GCA_005024645.1 of Planiliza haematocheilus. NCBI lineage: Eukaryota > Metazoa > Chordata > Actinopteri > Mugiliformes > Mugilidae > Planiliza > Planiliza haematocheilus. The sequence continues at coordinate 4,211,632 of SRSE01000744.1, read as the reverse complement.
CATACGTCCTCCCAGTTTGAGAGAGGAGTAAATATCATGATTTTTGTGTAGTATTCATTCCTCTTCTGAAACCGCTTGCCCCGTGACGGGGGGCTGGAGCCTATCCCTATCACAGACACAGGGAGAACATTCAAACTCCACACAGAAAGGCCTGAATCTGCCAATGGATTCAAACCTGGAACGTTCTTGCTGTGAAGCATCAGTGCTAACCACAACTCCACTGTGCCGCCCCAATTTTTGTGCAGTATAAAAAGCTTCAAATTCTTGGGAGTTATTTTACACTTTTTTGTTTACTACATAATTTCATATGTGTTCATTCATAGTTGATTTTCTCTACAATGTAAATAGTCATGAAAATAAAGAAAAAACATGACATTTTTTTTCAGTCACATCCAGGAAGATTTATGACCATCAGCCACATGACCTGATGTCCCTTCCTGAAGCCATGGATGCTGGCTGCAGGAACTGTGCTGGGGGCTGTGGCTCAGTAGGTGGGAATAGGTAGAGCGGGTTGTCCACAAACCAGAAGGTTAAGGGTTCAGTCCCCGGAATGTGCCACATGCTGACGTGTCCATGAGCAACACACTGAACCCCTAGTTGCTCCCAGTGTGTGGCACTGGTGTGTGAATGTCAGTGTGCTTGTGTGAGCGAATGGGTAGATGTGTCTGTGACTGTAAAGCGCTTTAAGTACCAATAGGTAGAAAAGTGCTATATAAAAGCAAGGCCATTTACATCATAGCCAAGGGTGGATCCAACATACCAAGCAGTTTTATCCCAGATGTGTTGATGAAAACGTGGCCTAACCCTGAAGATCGCAGAGATTAGATACAGTCATTTTGTGCTTTTTTTTTGTTTCCCCCCTTTTTATCTGGGCAAGAATGCGCTTGTACGGAAGCCCTAAACGGCCATGCATTCATACATTTTATTTCCGCCGTCTTCCTGTGATAACGAGTTCATTTCTTCCGTTTTCCCGTGATAATGGGATAATTTTGTTGAGATCTCATGATAATGAAGCTTTGTTTTCCCAAGATAACGATATAATTAATTTGAGATCTCGAGATAATTGCAGGAAACATCATTTAGTGTAGCAATGTCAGAGGAGCAGGAGCATAACCGCGTCACATATCTTTTCAATCAAGGCCCATGGACGTGGTAGTGGGGGGAAAAGGGGACCTGACTACCCAGGGCCCGAGCAGGGAGAAGGCCCATGAAAAATGTTTTTTGCTTGCACGCTGGCATGGATAGGGGCCTTCTATCATTAAGAGTATACAGGGCCCAGAATTTGGTGCAACGCCCCAGTCAAGGCCTGACACTTACAGACAATAGACACATTAGTGAGCATAATCTAAGAAGCCTACTACAATATCGTTTTGTTTTCTCAAGATTACGAATTAATTATATAGTTATCTCGGGAAAACAAAGCTTCATTATCACGAGATCTCGACAAAATTATCCCGTTATCTCAGTAAAACATAAAATGCATGAATGCATGGCCGTTTAGCATGTGTGCCCGAGGATGCTCCTGTGCAAGAGCCAATGTGAAGTGTGGCATTGCATGTCTCTGCACCAGGGACCCTAACAGGTGTTCAAGGATTGAACTTGCACTTGAAGACAGGGACATGTAGGTAGGCAAGCTGTGTGTGTATGAGTTTTTTTTGTTTTTTTTGTTTTTTTTTTTGGGGGGGGGGGGGGGGGGATTCTTTTATCGCACTGCTGTATAACCCAATGCAATGTTTCCGGCAGAGCAGACCCTCCAATTATTGGTCCTTAGGGTCAAAGTTAACAGAAAAAAACACAAATAAAGAGTATAACAGACCATGTCAGGTTCAACCCATTTTTGAGACTTTGGCGCCCCGACTATGTAGATTGTATAATTTAAAAGGAGCAACATGGAGATGGAGTTATAGAATGTGTGTGTGTGTGTGTGTGGGGGGGGGGGGGGGGGGGGGGGGGGGAATCTGACCCCTGTCATGTATCTGCAGGTTCATGGCACGCCAGCAATCCTGAGGCAAGCAGAAAAGTGTGTGTGTTAGTCCAGTCTCATTTTATGACAAGGTCCTATGTTTTTTGTTTTCTTTCAGAGTGAAACAGTGGTTATACTGCATCAGCAGAAGCTTTTCAAACCTCCCATCAGAGAGCCTGTTCCTTTTCGGGGAAAGCACCACCCAAACTGAACAGCCGTTCCACTGGTGCACTGGATGGAGTTGGAGAGTTGTATTTCATGTACATCTTTTTGAGATTTGGGAACTGATTTAGAATCTCAAGCTCATACCCAGACCTTAAATCGTCAGTTACTTCTTTTTCATCTGAGAAGCTTTCTGTAGGTTGGTTCTCAAAATCAAAAAAGTCCATTTCAGCTGGGCTGGCTGGCAGTTTGGACACATTAGCATTGTCAGCTGCTGGAGCAACTTTACGACTCTCTGTTATCAGAAGCTCCTTCCCATGCTCTCTCCTACGCTCATCTCTCAGCCATCTAAGTTTGAACTGGGGACAAGTGGCCACTGCAAGAAGTCCCTCTTGGCTATCCAGTGCAGGATCAAAACATATCTTGATGGCCTGTAAATACAGTAGAATTTATTTTTCTATATTTTTTAATTATTCGGTGAGCTTTACTGACCTAAACCATCTCATGCACTATCAATACTGTATGAGATTTAATTGTTGTTGAGGTTATTTTGACCTCTTTATTTTAATCTTCTGTTGATGATTAATATTGATGATTAATGATGATCGATATCCCTGATATTGAACTGAAATTTATCTTTTATCATTTTAGTAATCGTACTCGCTGCTTAAAACAAACAGAGTGTAACATCTGCGCACCATGAATGGTATAATAAATTCAAAATAACCACCCAAATCAATTATCAAATAATAATCTTACCTTTACAATGGCATCGGAAGGCTGGTTGTCATTCTGGAGAGGTCATCTTTCAGGGCAAGTGTCTTTGTGAGTGTGAGGGTAGTAAAGTCCCATAGGTGCACTCATCCCCTTGTAAGATGTCGAGTGCTACTGTCAAGGGCTTCATCACGGTGCAGTATACTTGCAAAAATAGGTACTCCCTTTCATTAAGGCCCTTGATTCCCAGTTTTACACACAGGGGATTCAGCTCGTTCATGGGAATTTTGATGATTCTGGAAATGGCGTCATACAAGGAATTCCACCTTGTGGATGTGGGTACCATTAGCTTCCTGCGGCTGACTTCCTCCACCTGTTCAGAGGCCAGTGATGATCGACTTGCTTTAGTCCAGAGAGCAGTGCATTTTGCAATATTAGTCCTATATACAGCCTTGGTGTCTGCACAGGAATTTAGATGTTTGTCAACATCGCTTGTTGAAACTAGATTAATTGTGTGCGATGCACACTTGTAGTGTGGAGGGAGGCTAAACTGTCCATCACCAGATGAAAGAACATCACATCTGTAAAAGTCGGTTCCTCGTCATCACCTGCTTCATCATTTTCATCATTTTTTGCGCTGTAAAGTGGAATTAATCCAGTGAACCGTCACTCCCATAAAACTTTTATTATTCATTGTCCATGTCAGGCTAGATGTGTTGGGTTTTAAGTTTTTGAGTACCCATAGAAACCATTTTCATTCAGATATCTTGAGGTAAGAAGTCAAGGGCCAATATTTAGCCTAACTTATTATTTGTTATTGCTATTTAGCTCCCTTCCAACATGCTAGCATGACATGGTTGATAGTAGTGGACACCTAATGTTGTCTAGTTTCATATGATACCAGAGTCTTCCATTATAGCCTCTGAAAGACAGTAATGTCGACAGAGAAAGCCAGCATCCTTGTGGAGTTTAATTGGCTAATAAAGCGCTCATTAGTTTATTATGTATGTATGTTACCCAAATGTTTAGAGGGCAGCTTACCCAGTATTTTAAAAAAATAATCTTAACACCACAGCACAGAAGTACATTTGATATAAAATACATAACACTTCGCAAAAAAAGATTACCTTCAAATGCTCCTTCAAATGCTCCAAGGTGGCTTTTACAAGCAGACGGGAATAATCCTTGCCTTGGCCCTCCGAGGTCTTCTCCATCTTCGTTGGTGCCTTCATCACTGGCAAAGGTGACATACAACTGATCGGTGCTTTCAGTGAATTTCTGTATACTAAACTGTCGGAGAGCAGTTGTCTACACGTTCCCTCGGCTGATGTAGATCGGTCTGTATGCTTCTGTGACAACCCTCTCACTGTGAGCTTTCACAATACTTATAATTTCTTCTTTGCTCAAACTTTCTGCAACCCTTCAAAAAAAAAAAAAAAAAAGATAATGGTTATTACCAACACACATTAGAGCCACACTGACTGTCTTATTTTTCCTGGTGCAACACTGAAAGTTAAAAATGAGCTAAGCAAGTATACCTTGAATCCTGCAATGACTGCACAGACTCTTCTAAAAGACTGCGTCTGATGGCCTCCCCAATGGCATCATCTTCATCAACATCAATAGGACTGTTAATTAGACACAAGAGGATAAAAGAGCTTTTGTTCCCTAACCCTAACCACAATAATAAGGTATTTTATACATTTTATTCCCCTGTGCCAGTGCCCTCCACAGTGCTCATCTGGAGCACTGCAACTTTTTCCTAACCTAACCCTAACAAAATGGACCAACATAAAATGTAACAAATATTACATGAGAAAACCTTAAGTTCATACATATAACTGTACATGAAATCTGCAAAGTGATTCATAGCTTCATTTGGCCCTCTCTGTCCCTGTAGTTGTACAGTAAGTTACAAAGTGAAATCTTTACAGTGTGACACAGAGATCATTTTATCTGATTGAAAAAAATCACATATTTTCTAAGTGTGGGGGAGTATACAACATCTAGCTTGTAGATGGAGATAGAGGTATCTGGTGTAGGGGATCGTTCAGTTATTGAGTATAGGATCACCAGGTTATGGGTGTGTTCTGTCCCATGTGCAGTAACAGATCAAGGCCCAAGGTCTATGGAAATGTAGAGGCCAAAAATTTGTGGACTAGTGTGGGCTAAAAGCATATACTGTATGGGCATCCTTGGTTGCATATGATTGATTTTTTTTCTGAGCTCAATAAATGGGCAGCAACCCATTTAGACTGAGCCTTTTGTTCTCCGAGTTACCACATAAATGGATTCAATAACATGCTCACCTGTGCAGGAACTTCCATTTCTGCCATATACAAACAAGTGCTGGAATATACGGAGGCAACTTCTTTACCACCCCAGGGGAAATTGGAGGTGACCTTTGGCATCATCATCTTTGTACTGCCCTTGATGATGCTCAAAAACTGAAATGGAAGTGACTGGTGCTCTGATAACCCAAATGCTCCACTGAAGATAGCTGTTATTTCATCTCTCACTTGGTCTTCAGACCATTCTGTCGAAAATGAAATTTTTCCAACAAGGCCAGCCGTAGCTAACCTGGTCTGATTTTCTCCTCTGGGTATAACGAAGACCGATGTCCCCGGTGAAAAAGGTAAACATATAACTTCTTTTGTTCCAAATACTTAAGTTACTTGAACCAGGTCTCGCCTCGTCTCGTCTCGTCTTCTCCCGCTTATCCGGGTCCAGGTCGCGGGGGCAGCAGCTTCAGAAGGGAAGCCCAGACAGCCCTCTCCCCAGCCACTTCAGCCAGCTCCTCCGGAGAAACCCCCAGGCGTTCCCAGGCCAGACGAGAGATATAATCCCTCCATTGTGTCCTAGGTCGTCCCCGAGGTCTCCTTCCGGTGGGACATGCCCGAAACACTTTTCCAGGGAGGCGTCCGGGAGGCATCCTTACCAGATGCCCTAGCCACCTCAACTGGCTCCTCTCGACGTGAAGGAGCAGCAGCTCTACTTTGAGTTCCTCCCGTATGTCCGAGCTCCTTACCCTATCTCTAAGGCTGAGCCCGGCCACCATGCGAAGGAAACTCATTTCGGCCGCTTGTATTCGCGACCTTATTCTTTCGGTCATTACCCAAAGTTCATGACCATAGACAGACCGGTTAAGCATCCGCATCACTGCAGATGCCGCCCTGATCCGCCTCTCGATCTCCCGCTCCCTCCTACCCTCACTCGTGAACAAGACCCCGAGATACTTGAACTCCTCCACTTGAGGCAGGACCTCCTCCCCGACCCGGAGTAGGCAGTCCACCCTTTTCCGAATGAGGACCATGGCCTCAGACTTGGAGGTGCTGATCCTCATCCCAGCCGCTTCACACTCGGCTGCGAACTGCCCCAGCAAGAGCTGAAGGTCGCTGTTCGATGAAGCTAAAAGGACCACGTAATCCGCAAACAGCAGAGACGAGATCCTCCGCCCACCGAACTCGATACCCTCCCCCACCCGGCTGCGCCTAGAAATTCTGTCCATAAAAACTATGAACAGAACCGGTAACAAAGGGCAGCCCTGGCGGAGTCCAACCCTCACTGGGAACAAGTCCGACTTACTACCGGCTACACGGACCAAACTTGCACTCCTTTGGTACAGGGACTGAATGGCCCTTAGTAAGGAGCCATCCACCCCATACTCCTGGAGCACCCCCCACAGGATGCTCCGGGAGGTCAAAAATGGTTATAAATATACTTGTCAGATGAGCTTATCTGTCATCAACTTGTTGGACCTTTAAGAAAAATTACTCGTGATCGATTAGTTATCCCTGCAGTGACCGTGAGGGGGAGCTCCTGGCAAGAACGCTTCACATTAGTGATGGGAATGGCAATTCTTTTGACTGTACTTAATCACTAGAATTGTTCAACAGATTCGTTCACCGAATCATTCAGTGCTTAGCAGGAGAACTGACTGCAAAGTCCACATATGTGAAACTCAAGGTCTGAGAGCCACATCCGGTGGTTGCCATGCCAACCACTCGGTGTATCAGTACGGTGCTCTGAAGTTACATCAGTCCATACAATTGACAAATAAAAGCTGAAGTCACAAGCATTACAGCACTAAATACTGAAATATGTTTCTTGTGATTCTTTTACAAAGACATAGTAATGCTGCAGTCTGTTAACAGACCAGTTTGACTGAATCTGTTACTGACTTGTTCTACTGTCCCAGAAATACAGCAAACAGAAAACTTACTAAAATATAAATTTTAGTATATTGCAGATAAACACCAGTCCGTTAACATACATGCTAACACACAGACACACATAAATAACAATATGTTTAAAACAGTATTAGCATGCTAGCTTAGCCCTGTAGTTAGCTGCACTCTCCACTGTATAGTAACCACCACGTCCTGCTAGTCGCTACACGGATGTTAACAAGACATTAATTTTAGCCATACAGTTACTAAACGTGAATCAAGTCCTCTGCCTTGAGAGGCAGTTCTGTTCGTGTGTACGTCACAGTACATGAATGCGCTGTGCTTAAAGCTTAAAGCAGATTCGCGAATCATTCATGAGTCTTGCAGTACATGCACGAATCGTGATTCGCTGTAAGATTTGCTAGTGAACCTATGATTCGTGAACCTAGCGAATCTTGCAGTACATTCACAAAGAGTGGCAGTGTGAACGTGAATCGCCAGACAGACTCACCCCTCTTTGTGCAGGGAGTGACACAACACTACCACAGCAGCACGTTCACTAAACGTGAATGCAAGTCCTCCTTATTTTATATTGCGAATTTAAGCAAATATTGGAAACTAGGAGAGGTGGGGAAATTAAAACACACACACACACTGCAGCTGCCGCTGAGATTCTGTTACTTTTAAAATGTTTCAAATATTCAAATATTTAAATTATGAATGTTTATAGTGTGTATTCCTTGTAGGTCTAATGCAAATATGATGCTTGTCTTGTGCAATAATATAGACCAAAGACCGAACAATGACCACGTTTACATGGTCTTTAGTATCCCGATTTTGATCGGGATATTGAAGTATCCCGGCTTTGTGTTTGTCCATGTAAACACCATATCCCGAATTCAGAAATCGGGATATGCCCATATCCCGATTTCAAGAAACCCGGCTTTGCTACCTGGAGTACTCCGATAGAAGCCGGGATACTGGAGCATGTATACACTATTATGCGGATTTCTGACGGCAGCCCACTGTCTGCGCATGCGCGAATGACGCCAAAAACTAGAATTTTTTATTATTATTTTGCTTGTAATGCCTTTATATTGTTGTGTACTTGTCTCAGTTTACAGTGATACCTGCCTGTTTTCACCACAAGAGGGAAGCGGTGGTGCTCTCTGCACACATGACAACTCCAGCTTCCACAACAGAGTGCAAATGAGGCCAAGGGAGGAATCAGATCAGATACTGATCTCAATGTGTGTTGCTATAACTGGACACTCTACCAGACTTGTTTAATGACAACAAATGCCATGCAAAATTATATATACCTACGGTGGGTTTCACAGGAAAAAAGACAGACTCCTTGCTTAATTAGAGCTGTCCTTTTTCCTCTGTTATTAGCAGCTAAAACACACAAGCATATGAACTAGTACCAGTGCAGTCAAGGCAGCCTGGTTGTTTGCATGATATGTTTGGCCACAGTCGGCTTATTTCTCATATTTCATAGATGAGTAGTTACTTAATACTTAATATGCTTCTTGATCTAGATTTGAGTGGGTAGAGCACAGCGATGGACAATAGTTGAATAAAGATTTTTTCAGTTTTTCAAGTGAAGGAGGAGTGATCCTAACTCCAGTACAAGTGAAAGGTCCATGTGGAACATATGTGGAGATAGATAGACACAGTCCTTTTATGTCTTCTTTTTAATGCTACCTCTCCAGCACACCACGGCATAGAGGAGGAGATTGGCATCATTTTGGTAGAACATCTGCCTCAGGTACTTGTAGGTCTGAACAAACTCCACACAGTCCCCATCAATGGTTACCAGCTGTTTGTGGTGTTTTGGAATGAGCATGTCATTTATTAGTTGTAAAATTATTTAATCTGATCACAGTGTGACAGTTTATCACATGTTACTTGTACCATTGCTCCTATCAGTTTAATCATTACCTGCTCGATTTTTGGGAATACACTGCTTCTTCTGAAGAAACCCAATGCTTTGTGACAATTCTACCATCTGAAAAAGCTATAAAGTAACACGGGTAAGTGAAAATAAAGTGACAATTCCTTGATTATAATAGTACTGCTCAAAACAGGCGACCTGATGAACCCTCCAAAATGAACTATTTAACTTCTAAATCCGGTTCTGGATTACGGTAGAAGAATCAGGGGAAATTTACCTAATTAGAACAACATTTGGCAAACAAAATACCCCTGGTGGGGTATGAAGCCATGTGGAGGAAAGAACAAAACCCTGTGGCTGTTCAGAAGTAACATAATCAACCTTGTGGTGCCCCTGAGGTACAACTAGTATGTTTTAGACCCGTAAATTCAGAGGTTCCAGCACCAAGTGGGCTGTAGACAGCAGGTTTGAACGCATATGGGTGTTTGGTCAACGCAACTGGCATTTCCCAGATTTGCCAAATTGCCAGCCTGAGCCTGATGGGGGTATTGAAGATACTAGTCATTACCAAATTCCTCTGGTAGTTAATTGTCATCCAAGCATAGGACAGTTGTTTAGGTAATTATTAGTGATGAATGGCTGTGTAAATGTAATCAGTACATAAATATGCGGATCTGTCTTTGAGCTCCCTTTGATAGAAATGGATGGAAGGGGGGTCCTCCTCCTGTACACATGATCCCTGTCTACGCCCCTGATCAGCGGCAGTCATATCATATCAGAGATGTGAGAGGGGATGAGAGCACAAAGAGAGAGAGAAAGAGAACAGACAAGGAAAGAGGAGGAGGAGGAGGAGGTTTGCCTAAACTCCGCCTCCGGTCTTGGATCCTCTCGCATTCCTTCTTCACAGCCCCTCACGCTGAGGATAGAGAGAGAGAAAGGGAAGGAGAAACAGAAGAAGGACGCACGAAGAGGAAGAAGAACAACAAGAAGAGGGGGAGCAGCGAAACGACCATGGCAATATCCAAAACGTCTCAGCTTGAGATAGTGTCCGATCACAGCCTACTTCCACCAGCGTCGACCACGGCACGGAGCATGCAGCCGCACAATAGACAGAGTCCTGATGAATGAGGAGCCGTACCTGGGCCGGGGACAAAATGAGGGTCATCTTCATCCAAAACGCCGGTTTCGTCGCAGCTTTCTCGCCTTTCTCGTGATGTTGGCAGCGCTTAGGACGACAGATGATGTGAACGAGCCAGAATTACCCACAGCTAGATCATGCCAGTCAATTGAGGAGTGAGGCGATCAGACCAATTTATTATTATTTTTCTTTTAATATGATAGAGCTTGCACATTTATTATAGCCAATATATTTGAAACGAAAGTGTGTTCAGCTTCCGGCATGCAGCCTGCTGCCGAAATCTGAATATAGGCGATATTTTATTACAATATTGGCACTATAATGAAATTGTATCCACATAGAGGAGCATGTATCGGGTTATTATGAATCGATGCTTTTAGACCTTTGTGCTCCGTTAGTAATCCGTTAGTAGACTAATTATATAGCGATAATAACATGAACAGGTAGGAGGAGAAATCTCTGTTCACTTTGATCAAAGCCTATTGGTCAACCAAGACAATCTGGAAATGTTAGTTTCCACGTGTGATAACATGACTAGCGTTATTCCTTGTAATTTATTTATTTATTATTACTATTATTAGGCCTATAAGTATTATATTATCAAGTCGTTTTAAGTAGGTAGTTTGAACATATTTAACAGTGGGAAGGTTGTTTGAACACTTCCCTAGTGAGATGGAAACCACTTATTTATCACCCCACCGGGGGACCACCCGCCCCGGGGTCCAGAAAGGCCAAAGCTCGGCTGGCAAACCGGCGGGGGGTGACCTCTCCCCTGCAGCTCCAGCTCCGCCTGCACCTCCACCTGCCGGCAGCTCACCTGAAGAGACTGGACGGAGAAACTCGGGTGTGAAGAAACACCATCACAAGCACAACCTGAAACACCGCTACGAGCTGCTGGAGACGCTGGGAAGAGGCACCTATGGCAAGGTCAAGAAGGCCATTGAACGGCACTCCGGCAGAGAGGTGAGCCTCTTAAAAGATGTACACATTCGATGCTTTTAGTAAACACCTGCTATACATAGACACACTTTTGTAACGCCCTTTAGTGGCAACTACAAACAGCGCAGCTCCTAAATGAAGTGGTTTGCTGCTCTCAGAGGCGTGTGCTGACCTTCCCCCGCTGGGGATTCCCCCCCGTGCTCAGAAAGGGCCCATGGGGCCAGGGAGCTGCGCTGCACACGCCTCGTCCAATGCGGGGCCTCACGACCGGATGCTGGAGTGCAAATCCAGCTACTGACAGACTGATGCGACCAGAGTGACCCCAGTGGGCGTCATGAAATGCAGCTAAAAGTCCCCACAGAGATACAGTCATGGCCTGTTCACATTTTTGGTTCAGTGTTTTTGTAAACACAGTTAAGTTTAAAGCTCTTGATGATTAGATTTCTTATCCATCACACAGCATCAGGGAGACAATCTCAAATTCATTCTGATTCACACTTGACAAGCTGCACTTAGGCAAAAGAACCATATTATGTCTGCACTGTGCTTGAAACAACCTGCGTACTAAATACCAGTACGGTTTCAAAGCAAATATTGATTTGGTCTAGTTTGTTTATTAATCTCACTTTGTGTGAAATTAACCTTATTTTTACCACATATAAGCACACAAAGTTAAGTTTTGTTTCTGTTTCACTATGTGCACTGTATGGGGGCGTGTGTATATTTGCAGAGGTCAATCCGCCTCTTTCTGTTTCTTTATTTGAACTGATTAGCTGTGTTTGTCAGAGAAAACCCACCATCTGCCGTTATGTCCTTGCAGACCTTGCACATCGCTCCAAATATTTCCACGCGTGGCAAAATATGACCCATGTGCCCATTCTGGCAGGACACAAGGAATTTTCCATGCCCTGAGAATGTCAGGGGGGAAACTTAGTACAGGTCAACAATGTCGCCCAATGTTTTCATAGCTCTTGGAAAAAGCGTTGTCAACAGGGGGACCATAAACCCTCTCTTAGAGCTTATTCTGTTTTGACCTGTCCCACTTGGCAACTTCTCTTTGTTTATTACTGCCAACTCTAATGCAGTTAATTTCACTTTCACTAGCATCATAAACTTGCACTTACCAGTTTATGCAGTATACTTGCTGGACCAGGAGTGACAACATTTGTCACATAGTGTATAACGGTTTGCTTTTATAATGTTTTTAAAACCATGCAATAAAGTTAACCTCATTACAACCTCAAAATTATTCACTGGTTTGATACTAAACACATAAACATACAAATAGTTCTTTTTCGTCAAAAGTCTGTAGTCTAACATTTTCCATTCTCCTGTTATCTGCAGTACTGCATTGAGCATAGAATTCACTGAGCATACAATTCAGATTTCAAATAGGATGTTTCACGACTGAGACTCTGTTTATCCTGGGGAAGTCCTTGGAGAAGCCGAGTCTGCGCACAGGAAGTACAGACAGAGCGTGACTGCCGGCTACCTCACGGGGCACGTGTGTCTGCTGCTGCTTTGCTAGAGTTTAGCTGACCTCTGACCCAGAGGTAGCCCCTTGTGGATGGCAGATACAGCAGTGTGGTAAGATTCTTATGCAGTCGCCTCAACTGTGTGCACCTTTTCCTGGCTCATTCCACAGAACTAATGAATAGAGCAGAGTGAGGAGATAAAGTCAGGAAGTGTCTATGCGACTGTGTCTATGCACACGTTGGAATGAAGGAAGGCACTTAAAGACTGATCAGATGTAGGCGCGGTCAGCAAAAGTAGTGAGCATTTTAATCTGAGAACCTATTTGTTGTCCAGCTTCAGTGGAAACCCAGTTTTAACTGAAGTACAACCGATCATCGAGACCAATGTGCACAAGGTCATGTGTTTGTGCATGCCTCTAGAAGATGTGTCCAGTGTTTGTATACGCATGAGAGATAGAAAGAGGCCACGTGAGTATGTTATGCTTTCCAGATAACTGCAGCGAAAAGGCTGTGTTGACAGTCAGTCCTAAAATGGACATTAACACATGAAAGCCTATCCTCAGCAGGAAATGAGATGGAGGGGAAGGTTAATATCCTGTGGGGGGGTGAGCAGTTAGCACAAAGATAGAGGGAAGCCCAACACCATAACAAGAGACGGGCAGCCTCGGTTAAAGTGGATACAGAGTCATATTAATATGAGCTCAAAGCAGCAGATTACATCACTCCCCAACAATGGATTCAATAGGGAGGTGCACAAGAGGGGAAAACACTGACATTCCTCTGCTATATGTGGTGCCGCTGATGAGGTATTATAATTCCTGGCTGTGTTTGAGAATATAGTTCTCTGGAAAAGTGACTGGCCTCTTCCTCCCACTCACTCTCTCCCCCTCTCTTTCTCCCCCTAAGTCTGACTCAGACACACAGTCAACACGACAGATGATCATGATCTTTTGACAATGCAGGGACGGCTGAGCTTGTGATGAATACTTCATCTATTTTAATGGCCTGAGAAAGTGCAGGAAGATGTCAGGCTCCACTGAAGCAAAACATGGACTTTCACTTCAAACAACCCCTTTTGAGAACAAGGAGAGGGGGCCCAGACAAGGCCGGCCCCATACCTGGCAGGGGCCAGCATGGGCAGCAGTGCAGTGCCTGTTTACTTGTGAGTGACAGTAATAGGGATCTACTTAAGGACAAGCGTAGCTGCGTCAGCCAGCCAGGCCAGCTGGCAAGTGGCTGATCTACAGTTCTGTTTAATGATCCACATCGGGGTCAGGGCAAGGGAACGCAAGGAGATACAGAAGAGATACCTGGCTTTGTCTCAAGCCCAATGTGGGAGAGCTGGCTCATGCAGCGAGTTAGCATACAGTGTAGAATTAAGATAATAGCTGTTAAAGATTGATTGCCATCCTTCTAGGGAAAAAGACATTTGGGTTTAAGGCAATAGTCAGACAGAGCCGTTTTACTCGCCTTTGTGCATAACCTTTATAGGTCCTTTCTCAATTGTTGCTTAAATTAATGAATTCCTGAATGAATTCCTTCATTAAATCCAGGAAGGCGACTCACATTCTGTTTCACTACTCAACACCAAAGTCAAAACAGTTACTCACGTTTTGGGGATCAGTAATAAAATCTTGATGATTCTGATGAGGTAAAGGAAAGTTGTTTGTGTTAAGACACAAACAACATTTACCAATTATGAACGCAGCATGTAAACCCCCTGGACCGTGGCTCGTTCATTATGGTATCATTTTATTTAAATTCTATGTAATCAAGGCTTGCTCTGGAAGGGAGCTATTCCGGTTTGGGGTTATTTTTTATTGATGTACACGGTAATTAGCTTGGCACTCGCTACTGCCTGTGGTTTCGGCTGCATGGAATAAAGCTGGGCTCCTCTGAAATGCTGCAGCCTGGCTAGGAGAGGACAAAAGTTTAAACTAACAGGATTCAGAGTGAACAGACTCCATACAGGCCTGATCAAAGGAAACCCAGGACTCAATCTGGATGTTTAGGCTACAATTAGAGCGATCCTGCTAGACTGTGTGCTCTCAATTGGTTTATTTGAAGAAGGCCGCTAAGCTCTCATTTATGGAGTGCATAGGTTCGTGGTTTGAGTTCATCCAGTTGCGGCGGACTCTTAACTCAGTGGTATAACCATGACAATGAAAAATCGTCAAATCAAGTGTTGTTGTTGAACCTTGAATCTCTCAGTAACAGGCCCATTTGGCAAGGCAAGTAGACTGAATGACTTTCTCGACCACTGCTCAATCTCCTGATTTCTCCGTAAAATTCCCAGCAGGCTGTTTCAAATCTAGGCCATTAGCTGTTCTCTATCAGAATGACTAAAAATAAGACGCTGGAAAGTGATTACTGTCTTCTCAAGGACTTTTTGACAGCGGAGGAAACATACTGTAGCCGAGTAGCCAGACCTCCCTTCCTTCCTCCTGTTAAACTGTTAACACCTTACTCACCTTTATTTATGGTATCTCATGGGCGGATATGACGACAATGTCGGTTTGAAACATCTCCGCCATGAAATCCTGGACATCCGAATTGCAGAGAATGACTGCCCCTGACTTTCCTGTTCCCTGTGACCTTTCCGCTGTAGCCATGTTGGGGTTCACTGTGTGTTTTTGAGATAAAGGTCTGTAATTGCACAAACTAGTAGCCTGTATCCTCAACAATGGTCCTCACTACAACAACTTTCAACATCAACAAGTACCCACCAAGCTAAAGACGCTTCCGTCTTCCGCCTAAACTGTACCTTGATTGTAGTCTAAATACACAAATGTTAGCCTGCTAACACAATAAATAAGATGCTGAACGTGGTTCCTATTACTAAACCTCACAATGGCATCAGCATTATAAAGATGTTAACATTATCATTAAGCACAAAGCACTACTGTATGCGCTGCATCTTAGGAAGTGTCCTAAATCACTTTTGATTTACAACATAGTGCTCAACGCCGTGTCCATTAAAAGTATAATGAGTGAACAAGGGGTGTGATTTTGGACACAGCTAATTAGTTTTATTTTTTACCGACATCTGCTCCCAGGTAGGTGGTTGCTATGGAAACCACAGTGCTTCACCGTGTGAATCAGCTTTCCGGTGTTTCATTTTGAGAGGGGCTGGGGGTACTGAGCATAGCACCACCATAGCACTGACTAATACCCAGTTAAATATAAGCCCAGGCTGTGAGAGAGTACAAAACTACCTTCATGGCCTTTATGTGTCAGGTTGTTTTTCTCAAAGAGCACACCTTCATTTTGCTTTGTGCAGAGTAAATTACACAGTGTAAGACCGGGGTGACATCTCTGTCAGACTCTGGCTGGTATGTTAACAAGATTGGGTAAGGCCAAAGGTTTCTACACAGGGTCTATGGAACGCCAGAGAGGGGAGGTAAGGTTTTTGGTTGCGGGGGGAGAGTTGAGGAAGAGATGAAGCAATAGACGCTGTGTTGTCTCACTGAGACAGACATCACATGGTGAGCAGTGCTAGAGCCTGCATATACTGAAAAGTGAATTCATGTGACATAAATATGTTGTCTTAGTTTTACTTTACAGTGTTCTTTGGTCTGAATTAAAGAAACATACTCACGCAGTCAGCGTAATTGAAAACAGGAAAATGCATTTTAAACCATTACACATGATGCACTTACGATATTTCTTACTTTAAAGTCATAATTTTATGTCGCAGTACGTCATTTCATCAAAGGGTTTTCTGTCTTCCGGTTCCAGGTGGCTATCAAGTCAATTCGGAAAGAGAAGATCAAGGATGAGCAGGACATGGTACACATCCGCAGAGAGATTGAGATCATGTCATCCCTCCGCCACCCACACATCATCTCTATATATGAAGGTGAGGGCCTGATGTGTGTCTGGAAATGTACGCAGACCCGTGACAAATCATTCACACTCGTTTGACTTGAACGCACATAAACAAAAACACACATGTCCAAAATTCTCCCCTCCTTCGGCTCATTTACCACTCGTGGCCAAGCTGCAGGACTGTCATGTTATGACATGCAGATGTCATAATAAGTCCTGGACTACAGCTCTGGGATGTTATTCATCTCCTCTGTCTGGCTGCCTAGGCTAGTAAAAGTTTGGATGGCTTTGACGGTGTGCATCTGGATCCCTCTCAATGTGTGTGTGTGTGTGTGTGTGTGTTGAAAGTTTGTGTTTATAAGAAGGGTGATATTCTAAGGGATTGCCTCTCCCACATCAGAGGTCTCATCCCTTGTCTTCTCTGGTCTTGATCTCAGGGCCAGACATCTGCTGATACTTAGAGACAACAGCAGCTGGGAACCAGACTGCAGTTGTGCATGCGTGCACATATGTGTGTCTGCATAGCTCCCAGTATACTTATGTCAATGTATGAGCCTGTGTGCGTGGTAGTGTGTACATGAGTATAGCTAGGGAGACACTAGACTGACCTCAGTCATCCAGGCTTGCACCCTGTATGACTCCGGTCCAGTACTATGCAGAAGGAGGAAGGGCTTTAAACCTATCCTCGAGCAACGCTAACATATATTTACCCTAGGAAGCAACTCTCTGAATATCAAAGCCTGCAAGTCAGGCTCAGACAGCTAACACATATTTATTTTCTGGGACCTCCTTTTTTGTGATATGTGCCCTTTTCAATGACCTTAACCTCACTGGAGGAAACACAGATTAGAATTAATGGTGAGTGTAAAGGTTGAACAATTACCATTGAATTTTTCAGCATATTGCTTGCAATTAATCATCTCTCATAATACCATCTGGGCCTGTGTGCAGGCTTTTTAAGTCACGAGGCACTGCGGTCTGAGTTAGTTTCATATGATTTGTGACCCGTGACTATTTTTATGCCTGTGTCAACAAAGCAACAGTTTCAGTGCCCTTTGCAGGATAGCTGCTCTGGTACAATGGCTGCAGGTTGTGTGCCACTGCCCAAACTGGCTTACCCACTGCCCTTTGTTCAAAGTCCCCAGGTTGTTATCAGCAGTGTGTGTATATACAACAAGCATATTTGTCATGGGAACGTGCCTGTAGTCAGCTGGAGCGCTGAAGTGCAGCTGAGTTTTATGTGTTTTGTAAGAGAGTGATTAAAAGAACACCCAGCTTTTAGAAACTGGAGCATGTACTGTGCTTCTACGAGTAGTCTTCCTTTATAAGCGACCCACTCCACCAAGAAACTCCAACAGAGTCATTTCTCTCGCTCTTTGGTGTTTCTTTTCAACCCCACCATTTACTGTTGTGGCCTGGCCTCCGCCCAGTTTTGCTTTAGAGATATATAGGAGGCCCCAAGATTTGTGTATCCGGCAACACCCTCTTCAACAGCCCCTGCTAACTGCCTTGTGTGAAGCAAAGCTGAACCAGATGTGTGCGTGAAGATTGATTTTTACCACTCCCTCACATTCTGCATCCATCAGCATGCTGTGCGGTGCATTTAAAACCGGATTTTGCTCTTTGCTCCTCAGGCATAGCCATGTATCTTAGTGCCCTCCCTTCAAAACAAAGAGTCAACTCCAAAGAATGCTGTAAATGCACAAACTGATACGTCCAAATAAAAAGTTACAGCCATGTTCGTGCGTAAAGAGACAGATGGTGCCGAGCTAACGCAGAGGAATTTGGGATAATTTGCTTGTTCGCTTTCTACAGTTGAAAATATATATATTTTCTGTACAGACAATGTGATGCTATAGCCATGCAGTTCCCAGAAGTCTATCCTGTTTTTGGCACCAATTTAACAAGATATACAACCTTAATGAGTAAAATGTTCTTGATGGGTGGAATTTTTTTAGAGCTGTTGCTAAGCTAAGCTAACAGGGTACGGGCTGCAGCTTTATATGTAATGTGCAGCAATAATCGCAGCATTATTTTCTTATCCAACTCTATGCTTTAAACATTTGAACATCTTCAGAAAAAACCTAGAAGCGGTCAGCATAAACCCACCCAAATCAAAGCATGTTCAGTCAATGCTTGCTAACATATTTCAGTAGTATTCCTCCTCTCTTCTGTATAATAGTACTCGTGTGTACTTGTGTGGAAAAGCGGTCTATCATCAGTGCAGGCAGTAGGACAATGGGTGCTAATTAGTCAGATGTGAGGGCCTGACCTGTGAACAAAGCCCAGTGAGTGACAGCGAGGTTGTAGTGGTGGCCGGCATACCCAGCGGGCCGTAACAAACCCACGTTATGTAAGCTAGGTAATTACTTCATCCCCAGAGGTCAAAGGTAAATGGGAGTGCAAGCTGAGAATTGGCTCTCCGAGCACAACCCCACCAAGGATCACAGGGAATGTCACCCTAGGTCACCACTCTCTCCACCAATCAGAGAGCTGGATCTGCTCTGGCATCCCGAATGCTTGGCTTACATCCCGTCAGTTGCTTCCTATGCAGCCGGACGGTCACAATCAGGGAGCATTACCATCACTCAGCAACTGTGTGTTTTTATAGAGGATTATATCTTTAAAAGGACCCTGGGAGGGGAAGGGAGGCGCGCTCAGGAAAGCAGTGTGACAGACTATGAAGGTGCTCGCTCAAGGGTGCAGAAAAGCAGAGGCCCTCACCCCTGGTGACCCTGCTGTGTGGGAAAACCAACACACACAATGTGTGGCAACATGGCCGACTGTGTTGTTGTCATCTCCTTAGTGTTTCTTTGGTCTTTTTCTCTCTCCCTCTCCGTCTCCTTAACCACTGTCATTCCCTTCATGCAAAGGGGAATATGTTGCCAAGCTCAAATTATGCACCAGGAGGCTAAAAACTGACACAGAATGATATGTTTGGTGAGTCGCAGTTGGACAGTGGTGCGCTAATATAGTACAACTGTAATAACAATACTTTCAACAGTCAGCAGACGTGAAACAAGTTGCCAGTCAGTGCACAAAAAATAGAATATTTGGATTTCCTCAGATTGAAGCTCAGATAAGCTGGATTTGTTCTCATACTTGATTTGTTTTGGTTATATAAATCCACTGAAGAAAAGGTTTCATTACTTTCACTTTTACAAATATAAAAACTGAGAAAAAAACTTCTTTGGTTGAATTGCCAATGAGTAAAGCATGACAAGGGCTATGTATACTATAAGCCCCAGACTGCCCCAGTATGGTGGATAGTGTTCAGAAAAGGAGCAACATAATGCGAAGGTGAACTGCGACATGTCCAGGGTATCATTTGACACTATAGCAGACTCTCTTCTCAATCTAACCTACTCACTTATTTGCCTGTTTTCGCTTCTTTCCACTCGCTGTGGTCTCTGAGGAGTGGGCTTGCTTGAGTCAACAGTCCCTCCCTGCAATGTTGCAAAGGAGTCAGGCACACGAGGTGGGGTTTGGGTGATGTAACCCTGGGAGAAGTGCAGATATGTAATTGTGCTCCTCTGAAATTTGGATCCCTGCTCCAAAACTAAAGGGGGTTGAACTGGTTTACTTTTTGTATGAAAACATTCACTTGTGTTTTTATCTTGATCGAATTAATGTGAAAGGAGTTTAGGATTTGTCATCTCTGATATATTTCACTAACGGGACTCCAATTATTTTCTTATCATTTGTCAGTGTTTGAGAACAAGGACAAGATTGTGATTGTGATGGAGTATGCCAGCAAGGGCGAGCTGTACGATTATATCAGCGAGCGCCGGCGCCTGAGTGAGCGAGAGACTCGACACTTCTTCAGACAGATAGTCTCTGCTGTGCACCACTGCCACAAGGTGAGAAAACCCATTCCACACCTTATGTATAGAAAGGCACGCACATTCATTCTTCTGGTCACCCTATATATCTCTTTGTCCCTCTCACACACACCCAGACTTTGTTTTCCTGGCTTACTATAACATAAACCATGCACCTCAACAGTCAGCCATATAGCCAGTTAATCTGCAGGCCATACAACTGTATGCTTTTCTTGGCTCACTGGTGTTGGGGAGTCATCTGTTTCTGAGTGGAGATGGAACACAGGCCAGTTTAATTCAGGCTTATGCTCCGATTGCAGCGCAACAAACAGGCCCCGCATTAGTTCTGCACTCATCTGTTGCCGCACGCACTGATGTCCTGACATACCCCCTCAGCTTTTCCACTGAGATTTAGCTGTGGCCACACCCACGTCGACCCCACACCTCACTAACTCCCATCAAAACCCCCAGGGTTCATTTGGAAGGGCTCCCTTCTTGGTTCTCTCTTCCCATATGAGTGAGAAATGATGTCATTGTCGTCAGATTGGATAGTCCCAGACTGCCATGGTTGATGAGTCATCACCACCAGAGCAGCCTCCCGCTGGGTGGGGTGAATGTGAATCAGTGACACAAGCAAGCAACCACTTCCTGCTTCTATCCACCAATCAGGATCATGTGAATATGAGCCCAGTGCCAGAAAATAACCAATTAGAGATGCAAAACACGCGCCGGTAGGGTTGGGGGTGGGTGCGGGTGTTGACAGGTGAAGTCACTCTTCCACATCTGGGCTGGGTTTCTCTGTCTGCATACCACATGTTAATTCCTTAATTTCTTTTGTTAAGCCCGGGCATTAGCAACACAGTTGTTTTCTTATCCCAAGATGCTGTGAGAACATCATTCATACAGGGTGGTAATTACAGGCTCATGTTTATGTGACACATGTGATCTGAAAAGAAAATCACAGCAGATGTCAGCATAAAAACTCTAGAGGGGACAAGACCAATTAAAGAGAACTAGACCAACAGGCTGCCTTGATTTCCCCTGAGAGCCACAACCTAGCTTTGTCGGAGTGAATCATCTCTTAATACAATGGAGTGTTTATTATTTGGATCCATCTCTCCTGAATAATAAATTGATAGATACATCAGTCATTCTCAGTTTTTTTTTCTTCTCATTGTCTTTTAGAACGGAGTGGTGCACAGGGATCTGAAACTGGAAAATGTGCTACTGGATGAAAACTGTAATATTAAGGTAAGTCTCCCTCTTGATCTTTGATGCGTTACCCATCGGTCTCTTAATACCTTACCTCAGATGATCCTTGTTTGAGGGATTAACGATCACACGGCTGGTATAAAATTCGCACCTCTTTTCACAGATTGCTGACTTTGGGCTGTCCAACCTCTACCATAAGGACAAGCTGCTGCAAACCTTCTGTGGCAGCCCGCTCTATGCTTCACCAGAGATTGTAAATGGGAGACCATACCGTGGCCCAGAGGTGAGGATCAATGAACCAAACAACAACCAAAACTGAAATCCCAGCTTTTTGTACGTACTCATCCGCTACCTTATGCAACTTTCATCGCTGTTATCTAACCAGTGACTCTTATCATTATGTAGTCCATACACAAAGTAGTGGCGGATAGGCTTCTATTTTCAGCCACTTTGATGAGATTAGTCCCCAGCCAAAGAGATCTCTCTTACAACTCCACTGTAGGTCAGCGTAGATACGGTCTGCATCCCTCCGCTTCCGGCAATGTTAAGGTCCTTTGAAGTGGAGAACTGAAGGATAGTTTTTGCTCACTTTCTCTTCAGCTTAACTGGATTGGAATGAGCGTCGCAGCCTCAAAGAGGCTCTCATGGTCAATGCCGGCTTCTAAAAACAAATAGTTTTGGTGAAAGAAATAGTGTAACTGTGCCCCCCGAGTCACACTGGAGGGCGGTGCCTCTGCAGTTGCATCAGTTATATAAAACAAAGCAACGGAGCAAAAAGCTGCATTTTTAGATATTCCAGCCGAACCATTCAATTTAGCATGATTCACTATAATTTACTCTAGAGTGCTAAAAACGACAGCAGTCCGATTGCAATCGAAATTACAGAACCGCAGTTGGGGTGAGGCCACAAATTACAGCAAACACAGGCAACAAAAATAGAACCCAACAATAGTGCGTGCACTGTCTCGCCCTCACGAACGGACCAATGGCAGCCGGCGAGTGAAACATTCTTGGTGCGGGTCAGGAGACTTAAAGGAAGTGCACCAGCTCCTTAGCTGGTCCTATCTGATTTCCTCCTTCCTCCTTCCTAGACCATGTCTCAAAGCTTCAGCTGCCACCGTCAGAGGCACATTCCTCAGGACATCTCATCGTCCCCTAGCTACAGCCAATGCACACATTTTGTCCATTCTCTATCTCTCTCTCTCACACACACGCACCAAATCACTGAGAAAGATGAGTCATCAGCGTGTTGACAGGTTATCACGACTTTGCCATCTCTGCTGGTCTCACAGCCCTCTCCCACTTCTCCCGTGGCACTGCTAGTCTTATGTAACTGCTTAGAAGGCCACAGTGCAGTAGGTCGGCGGTCAGAAAGTTCTTACTTCTGCTTGACAGAGCAGGAGAGAGTGGGGGCGATTTTTCTGAGTGTAAACAAGTCATTTCCCACCAGAGCGCTGGCATTTGTCAGAGTCTTCAAAAGACATCCTCTGAGAAGCATTGAAATGTCACAAGCTCTTTAGCAGCAATGTATTTGTGTGAAAAAGAGATTGGGCTACTTATTTATGTCAAAGTAAGCTCTAGAGCATAACTCCAAGCTCTGCTCTGATGCTAAACAGACCTGAGCTCATTCCACAATGCTCATTTTAATGCCATGAATCACTAATCGAAACAGGGCTTGGGAGACTTTTTTTTTTTATTTATGACCAGTTTAATGACCAAGTTTTTCCTTCCACCAGGTGGACAGCTGGGCTCTTGGGGTGCTGCTGTATACCCTGGTCTATGGAACTATGCCATTTGACGGGGGAGACCACAAGAACCTCATTCGCCAGATTAGCAACGGCGAGTACAAAGAGCCCACTCAGTCCTCAGGTACGGCAAGAATCTCTGTGATTTTTGCATGCATCCCAGCATGATTTTTCTGTCATGCTGGGAAAACACACCTGATTCCAGTTCTTTTTATAAAACAATATCATAACCTATACTTGGCAAATTTGGTTCAGATGGAACACAGATGAAAACAGTCGGGGCTCTTTTTATGTCAGTTCCAGAAAATCTGATCGTCTTTAAGATGTTGATCCATAACTGTTGAATTTAATGTGGATCAGACTGCTCTGAATGTACACATACTGTACAGCAGAAGTGGCCTGTTGCATAACACATGATCCTATTTGCTGTTTTTGTTCAGACAAGCTAAATAATATCACCCTAGCTACAAACAGTTGGTAGCATATTAGAATTATAATTTTGTTGAAAATTGTTTTGGGAGTCCAATTATAAGATACAAATTTAAACAAAAATACAGTGGTGTCAGAATGGACTGCATCAGCAAAAGCCAGTTCAAGCATCTTTCCTTATTTCCAGCTCGGTTAGTGCTCTTTTTATGTCAGGTGACGTGCAGCATCAAGAAGTATACAGATTGTTCTTTATCTGTTTCTTGGTAGATGCCCGGGGACTGATCCGCTGGATGTTGATGGTGAACCCTGAGCGCCGGGCTACGGTGGAAGACATAGCCAATCACTGGTGGGTGAACTGGGGCTGGAAGAACAGTGTATGTGACTGCGAGACCCAACGTGACCATGGAGGCTCGCCCATGCTGGCCCGTTTCATCGACTGGCAGAACCGCACTGAGCCACGTGGTTCTGGAGCCAAAGCTGCAGCCATGCCCCAGCTGCTGCGCCAGAGGCCCAAAAAGGCCAAGAAGGAAAATGTGGAGGCAGGGCAGACCCATTGTGAAGCAGAGGACAAGCCAGGTCTGAAGAGACCCAAGGGCATCCTTAAGACCAGGGTTACTGAGGAGCAGCAGTCTGTCAGTCCGGATGAGGTTGAGCTGGGTCAGGCAGCGCTGACACAACAAGTCGAAGGTGGAGAGGAGGCCTCAAGTCCAGATCGGGAGGAAGAGGAGCCTAGTCTGGGAGGAGGCTCACCAGCTAAGATAGTGCCATCTCTGCCCAAAAAAGGCATCTTGAAGAACAACCAACAGCGGGAATCAGGGTATTACTCTTCCCCAGAGCGCAGTGAGTCCTCTGAGCTCTTAGGAGGTGCCAGTATGTCTCTACTAGCCACCTCCCCGCCCAAGAGAGTGATGGGGAGAAAAGGTATCTTGAAGCGAAATGGCAAGTACTCCACCTACAGCGGGGCTCCATCAGCAGCAACGGTGGCTGGAGTTCTTGGCGAGCCTCCTCCCTCTACTGACTCTGGTTTGTCCCGCAGCCAGAGTCGACCCTCCAGCATAGTGGGGGAGGACAGCTCCGCACTGTCTCTGTCGCCAACCTCTCTCAGTGGGGCTGAGTGGCATCCCTCCACCACCCACCTCCGCCCAAACATCAGGGCTTGTGTCTCAGCTGAAAACCTGCTGCAGCTCGCCAACTTCAAGGGTTTCCAGGCAGCCCCACCACTCCAAGGACCCAAATTCAGCCGCGGCCCCAAATCGAAGGGCTCTCCAGGGGACAATGGCAGCTTCTCCTTGCTGGGGGACCTGGAGGACATGACTCAGGTGTACCAGCAAGCCCTGGACATCAGCAGCAACCTCACCTAAATGGCGGGTGGCGGAGAGAGAAGAAGCGAAAGATTTAAACATGAATGTGTGAGCGCATGAGTGTGTACAGGTGTGTATGCGCGGCATTAACGACCGGTGCATTACCGGGATACACCTTTGGGAGGTTGTGGCTTTTCAAACGGGGCTAAAATCTTGATGGGAAAGATATGTCTGCGCACACATAGATGTACACACTGAGGTGCACTTCTCTGGCTAGAGGAAATTCAGTTAAGGTTTTGTGAACAGGAAAGAGACGGAGCTGGCATGAGAGAATGCCACCCAGTCTGCTTTCTTGGCCCGCCCATAGACTTTGCTGTGTTCAACATGTTTACATATTCAGCAAGAAGGCAAGTTAGAATCACAAACGCAGCAACCAGAAAGTGGTTGGCGCTACCCGTACACCACCCATTTTGAATATGAGTTTACAAAAGCACCTTAAAACTCGCACAGAGCACATGCTTTTGTGATCTTTACTTCCTTTAAAAAAAAAAAAACTAAACAAACCAGGGTCTTGTTCCAAAAATAACTAACATTGCTGATTATTTATTAATATTTTGTAGCTTTAGGTTTTAAAACTGGTGGGTGCTGGCTAATTACTGGAAGAGTCCAAAGCTCCTTGTCTCCAACACTTTGTGTGGAACTGACATATATAATTATGTTACTCAATGATGAGAAACATATATATACTCGACATATATAACTATGTCTGCGCATGTAAGACATGCAGGCAAATATACCTTCATAAAAGCGTATGTCCTATATATGTGTATGATACTAGGGAATATGTAGGAAGTGCCTTTTTTGATTCATAATAAAAATTATGTATGTCATTTCCTTAAAGTGGAGGGAAAAGCCAGGCCAACCTGTCACCAGTTGTGCTTTTTATTTTTTTATTTTTTTTCTGTTTGTGAATGTGGAGAGACCCAGGGCCTTCAGAGCACAGCCGACTATCTTTACTGGTTCAGGGGTGTAGAGGTCAGTCTGAGGCAGCCCAGATCAAAGAGCCTCGTCTGCTCCTGACATGTTCCTTCCACAAGCACAATCACACACACACAACCACGTAAAATAAAGTGTTTAAGCTCATAGTTTGGTTAGCCGGCGTTCTAAGTGGCTTGGTTGAACACAGCTGGCACTGCAAGAGGTCTGGAGGGACTCACCTAGTAGGACATCAATGAAGGGAGATGGTGCAGACACCATCTCACAGTCCTGGAATGTGCCTGGTACTCTCACCCTTACTTGTTTCACATTTTCAAAGCTACCTGACAAAACAGGCTGTTTAGTCAGACCAAAGACACGAAAGGTGTTTTCCATTGTCGGAGTAGTTAAGTTTTCACACGCAGCTCTTCAAAAGGGCAGAGTAAGGTGGTTTGTTTTAGTCTACTGATGACACAGCAAATTCCTCAGATGAAACCCAGAGACGTGTTGGTGCTAGAGATCCCTATCAGCACCAGCCCGAGTCAGCACAGGTGGGATCTGCGGTCCGCTCTCAGGCCTCCAGCTGTGTATATTAGTTCATTATGTCAACCAAGCACAATTAGCCAGTTATTGTTTTCTCATTTGAGCATAAGAAAGAGGCAGCGTGTAGAGATTCGTAGCTAGAGGGAGAAGAAAAGTGTGTGAAAGAGGGATGCACGGAGCGGTGCTGAGATTAGAAAGGACTTCTCTGTGAAACACAGAAACGGTCGAGGTGTTAGATTAATTTTTCTTGAAGGATTTGTAACGTAGACTAGTGAAAGTAAAGAAAGTGAGTAGAAAGAGTAGATGGAAAGTTTTTGTTTTATGCCAAAGATGTGATGAAGCTTTGACGTGATAGGCCAGGATTCCTTCGGACTTTTCTTTGACTTGGGAATCCCCAGCGGTGAATGAAATCATCCCCGCGTTGGCTTCACCTCAAGTTTGTTTTATTTTTCTTCTTTTAGTTTTTGTTTGAGATGCTGGAGGCTGTTGATACAGCTTGTCTTGAGGGTCAGTGTGTGACTCGTGTCTTCTGTATGGCCTTAGAAAGTGTGTTACACTTTTCGATAGCAGACAAAAATAAACTGGAGAACTGCGACTCGCGTCTTCCAAAACATGAAATGATGTGGCTGGAAAAGCATGCAGTAGATGACCCCAAAGAAAAAACTCAATCACACATTGAATGTTTTCAGTGGTCTGCTCGTGTGAAGGAATGGCCCTGGGTACTGATTCAAATGAAAGACCCATATTGCATTATATTGCATTTTATTGCCTTTTTTATTGCATTTTATTGTCAACTGGATTTACAGTGAGAAAATTATACTATGTTAGTATTTTGTTTTATTATGCTTCTGTTTTTGATTTTCCAAAATATAAGAAACTTTATATTGCTTTATGTTATGGCAGAAAAAAAAACTTCCTTCCTTGAAGTATAACAACTTCTCTCCAAAGACAGACAAATCTGATGTGAAATTGGTGTAATCTCATTTCCCCCTGTTTTGGTACACCTGAGGGTCGGAAGAATCTCCATTTGTCAAAGAAACAGCTCGTGAAAAATAAACTCTTAGGACAAAATACAAGCATTTGTACCAATATTTCAGCGGCTGACCCTAAGGAAATTGCATTTCCACCTCTACCAAAGCAGGGGAGGCCCAAAATGCTATAACAACACCGGAAGAAAAGGAATGAAAGCAATGGAAAGAATCTGATGATGAAACTTTGTCTCTGCCAAACTGGAAATAACTGGTGCATATCTGTTAGTTAGCAGAAAGTCTAATCATAGGAAAACTTGACTGGATATTGTTATGACAATAATAATAAATTAGTATTATTATGTTATTTAAGTATTATTTTCGTTACAGCTCATTACTATTGCTGGCTATTGCCACAATTTTGGTTTTATTGTTTTTGTCTGCGGGTGATCCTGGACTGCCAAGGTTTATTAAGTTGCGTGCCTTCGGTATCTTTCATGAACCTTTTTTTTTTTTTTTTTTTTTGGATAATGAAAGTTATTATCAATGTGTCTTTTTTATACTTGTATTTATTGATCAAGCCATTTAAAAACTGTTGTCAAAGTACTTCGTGTTCATGCTTTGGCCTGCTTCGGACCGTGCGTGTAGCGTTCAGGACACTCAAAAAAATATTGTTGCTTGTTGGAAATGGAGTGGTTTCATCTCATTGTGGAGGCAGTGGTGAAGTGTGTATTCTTAGGGGTAAGAGATCAATAAAACTTCTGCAAATCCTGTATAATGTCTTAATTCGTCCATTCGGGTCAATGCAATGCCCCTGTAGTACTGTACCAACTCAAATAAATGGATCTTGAAAGTTAAACGTCTTCTTTTTTTGCTTGTCTTGTCCTTTGGTTTTATAATTTTAGAAGCTAAACACCCTACATTTAAAAATAAGCCTAATAATAATAGTTTATATGATTCACTGAATAGATCGGTAAATCTGTCTCTCACCTTCTACTGGCATTCCTTTGATGTATTCTTGGAGTTTAGACCTTCAACCCTGACTTCCAACCTCACTTAAAATAGGAAGATCTTCACATTTACAATCTTATTATTTCTAGTTTGAACCTGTGGTGAAACTGGAAAAACAAGCAGCCCCAGACGTTAGACAGGGACATATCTTTTTCCTCTGCTCCTCTTCTTGCAGTAGGGTACAGACTTTAATTGGTGATGTGTCCTAATTTCTTTTCCTTATTAAGAACATCTGACCTAAAAACCTTGCTCGATGCATAAAGGAGGTCAGCAGTGGTGTCTTGTTTCTGACCTTGGTTCCAAGTAAATTATTTCAGTGGAAGTTATGAGTGGTTGGGATGAAAATGCTCAAATAGTACAGGTCGCTTTGACACAGTTTGTGAGGATTTCTTAAAACCTAGTGGGCCGTTTATAGCAGGGCTACCGATGAGAGCGGACCCGTCTTGGGCACCGGAATTAGCCAAAGTTTCCACACGGCCTCTGCTGCTGTAGTTAAAGTTCAATTAACTTGATGGATGTTAAAGTGATACTCCACCCAGAATCTATTTTTCAAGCATTTAAAAGTCATTCCCTGTGGGCTTGAGAGTTGGCTGTAAAAAAAAGCCCAGTGGTTCTGGTCTGCTTGGATTTACAGTGAATTCCAAGAGAAACCGTTTTTTACAGAGGAAACACGAATCAAACACCCATAGATTCAAATTACTAATGCAGTATAATCCATTTTCTCTCTGTCCCATTTGAGTGCTTATTTTCCAAACATATTATATTCATGCCAAAATATGGTTATAGGCACAACTTTTATTTCATTCCTCAAATACATGCCTGTTTGGGTCATTAGTGGTCACACACAGTTGGTTTGAACACATTACAGCACCCACCTCCTGCTCATCCATTGGTCAGGAGAAGTAGCTGTCTCTGTCTGTTGTTTGTTTAGTTTTAAAGACACCATACGTCATCAAATTGTGAACCCGAATGGAGTACACAGATCAGGCATAACATAATGACCACCCTCCTAATATTGTGTAGGTCTCCCTTGTGCCTCCAAAACATTTGGGACTCATCAGAGAATGGACATGGGCCTTCTGGGGGTGTCCTGTGGTGTCTGATAACAGAACATTGTTAGTACGGGCTTTTGGGTCCTACACGTTGATAGGATACTTGATCAGTTTGGGATCTAGTAAATTTGGAGGCCAGGTCAACACCTGTGGGTTTTTCTTGTTTATTTGAGTTGTTCCTAAACTGTTTGTGTGTGTGCATGTGTCAGGCTGCATCCTGCTGGGGATGGCTGCTGCCATCAAGGAGTGTCATTGCAATGGGGTGGGGTGTCTAGTCTGGTCTAGGTGGGTGCTACATGTCTAAGTAACATCTACATGAATAGCAGATCCAGAAGTTTCCCAGCAGATCATTGAACTGTCACAAGATGGTCAATGTTTTTAACTTCTCCTGACAGTGGTCAATAAAATCATTTGATAAGATATAT
Organism: Planiliza haematocheilus; assembly: GCA_005024645.1. Taxonomy (NCBI): domain Eukaryota; kingdom Metazoa; phylum Chordata; class Actinopteri; order Mugiliformes; family Mugilidae; genus Planiliza; species Planiliza haematocheilus. The sequence goes on along the minus strand of SRSE01000744.1, from coordinate 4,181,865 downwards.
ACCATTACATATCGCAAACATCAGTCAGAATAGAAGACATTTCTAGAGGACATTTTCCCTAATTTCATTGACACTTATTTCATTAAATCGACAAAAGGAGACTAAGACAGGCACACATTTTAAATGCAGCTGCCCACATGATCCCAGCACTGTTAATCTTTTCAGACACTCGTTTGAACATCTGGTTTCACTACCACAGTGTTTCTGATCTTCTCTGGAACTTGTCACGCCTGGTGTTTGCCACATGTGAGGCAAATGTGCACAGAAAGAACACATTTCATTCTGACCACAAAGAACTGATCAGATCAAGTGTTTACATGGCTATGGGCCGATACAGATGATCAGTGGTTTACACCACCCCTCTAAATCAGATGAAAATTTCTTCCAATCTGATCCGGCACGTCTCTTTCATCTGAAGTAGTCACATAAGGCATTTTTGTTCTGGCTGGGCTGTTATTCACATTAATAGTGGCATCCATAACATCGCAGCTCTGTGGAAGAACAAGACAGGTGTTCATTGTGTGTCACACTTTTTTGTGATCAGTTGATTTGAGTCAACAGAGAGACATAGAAACAAAGCAACATACTTGAGATGAGGGTTATTATTCATTGTCTGTTGAAGCCTCAACCAAAAGGAGTTTGCTGCTTTATCTGGACTATGACATTCATTTCTCTTCCCTATGATGATTTGTATTTGAAATAAGATTTTACATCAAACTTCGCTTTCGTCAAAGAATCCTCCATTTGCAGCAATTACAGCATTGCAGATCTTTGGCATTCTAGCTGTTAATTTGTTGAGGTAATCTGGAGAAATTGCACCCCACGCTTCCAGAAGCAGCTCCCACAAGTTGGATTGGTTGGATGGGCACTTCTTGCGTACCATACGGTCAAGCTGCTCCCACAACAGCTCAATGGGGTTCAGATCTGGTGACTGCGCTGGCCACTCCATCACCGATAGAATATGAGCTTCCTGCTTCTGCTCTAAATAGTTCTTGCACAATTTGGAGGTGTGTTTAGGGTCATTGTCCTGTTGTAGGATGAAATTGGCTCCAATCAAGCGCTGTCCACTGGGTATGGCATGGCGTTGCAAAATGGAGTGATAGCCTTCCTTATTCAGAATCCCTTTTACCCTGTACAAATCTCCCACCTTACCAGCACCAAAGCAACCCCAGACCATCACATTACCTCCACCATGCTTAACAGATGGCGTCAGGCATTCTTCCAGCATCTTTTCATTTGTTCTGCGTCTCACAAACATTCTTCTTTGTGATCCAAACACCTCAAACTTAGATTCGTCCGTCCACAACACTTTTTTCCAGTCTTCCTCTGTCCAATGTCTGTGTTCTTTTGCCCATCTTAATCTTTTTCTTTATTGGCCAGTCTCAGATATGGCTTTTTCTTTGCCACTCTGCCCTGAAGCCCAGAATCCCGCAGCCGCCTCTTCACTGTAGATGTTGACACTGGTGTTTTGCGGGTACTATTTAATGAAGATGCCAGTTGGGGACCTGCGAGGCGTCTGTTTCTCAAACTAGAGACTCTAATGAACTTATCTTCTTGCACAGTTGTGCTACGCGGCCTCCCACTTCTTTTTCTACTCTGGTTAGAGCCTGTTTGTGCTGTCCTTTGAAGGGAGTAGTACACACCGTTGTAGGAAATCTTCAATTTCTTAGCAATTTCTCGCATGGAATAGCCTTCATTTCGAAGAACAAGAATAGACTGTCGAGTTTCAGATGAAAGTTCTCTTTTTCTGGCCATTTTGAGCGTTTAATTGACCCCACAAATGTAATGCTCCAGAAACTCAATCTGCTCAAAGGAAGATCAGTTTTGTAGCTTCTGTAAAGAGCTAAACTGTTTTCAGATGTGTGAACATGATTGCACAAGGGTTTTCTAATCATCAATTAGCCTTCTGAGCCAATGAGCAAACACATTTCACCATTAGAACACTGGAGTGATAGTGGCTGGAACTAGGCCTCTATACACCTATGTAGATTTTGCACCAAAAACCAGACATTTGCAGCTAGAATAGTCATTTACCACATTAGCAATGTATAGAGTGTATTTCTTTACAGTTAAGACTAGTTTAAAGTTATCTTCATTGAAAAGTACAGTGCTTTTCCTTCAAAAATAAGGACATTTCAATGTGACCCCAAACTTTTGAACGGTAGTGTATTTCTTTTCTAAACTCATATTACACCATCCTCCCTGACTCAGTAGGACAAATCACAACCATTTGGCCATGACACTGAGGAAACCCAGATAGTTTGGAAGCTATTGTACTGGACTGACCACAAAGTCAAAACTATAAATATTTTGGAACTGTATCACGAGTCTACTGGATAAATAAATGTTTTCAAATTGAGAATAAAAGGACCTGTGTTCGCGGTGGGATCGTCTTTAACATAGGCTCAGTTATTCTGGAAAATGAGCTCAGAGTGGTTGATTGACTAGTCCCAACTGTGCCGCTGACCAGCTCCAGTCAGGCTCGGCCTCCCCGCTACACCATGAACAACTCTGCACTAATTAGATAAGTTATGCCAAAACCAATAGAAGGGTACTGGCTCGTCTGCATAAGGCTGGGAAATGGGGCAAAAATCAAACAAAGCCTCTGGGCAGATTTGTGACAGAAGTGTTGATGCTACATCTTTAGGTGAAATAGTATTGGATTTTTAGACCCAGCACACCTGCTGGTAATTACCAAATGAAAGTAGACTATAACAATATTTTCTGTTCTCTGGAGAAATGCAATTTTTTCGTCTTATGAAAATTGACAGAGTCAAACAAACAGCAGCAGGCAACATAGAGCAGAGGACACAGTTCATGTCTGGCTCCGGGACGAAACAAGAGTGTCTGTTTTTAGGAGCTGGAGAGTCAATTGATTGTCGAGGGAGAACATTGCTGCTGCTGCTGCTGCTGGCTTAATTTGATCCACATTTTGAGGGAGGGGGAGTGGGTGGGTGGCTGGAATCAAGTCTTTCAGGACTTTGGTACTGATGAGTGGGACAGCACCCCCAACTCATGCTCGCCAGACACGAGCTGCAAGCTTTGGAAGAAGTCAACAAAAAAATGCTTTCCCGTTACAGCACAGAGCAGGACTTAGGTTTCCTCGAACACATCGAAACTGTTACCCAGAGTCTGAAATTGGCCTTTGTAAGCTTGCCTGAGCTATAAAAGCGGCAGTTAAGCCTATTTATAAACCCTGGCTGCATCAATATTAATTTTTGTCACGGTGACGGTAAACTGCAGAAAATTGCATCAATCATCGTCTGAAGTCATTATTTCTTTTGGGAGGTTTTTCTAAAAAAAGGAGCAGCGTAATTGTCTTTGGAAAGACAGCTGGCCTCTTTTGTGATTTAATGCAAATTCCAGTTGTCTAAATCAAAGTAATATGATACAACAAACCAGGGACAAACAGTAATAGAGCAATTACGCAACTATTTGAATGCTTGTGGTAATCAATTGTCAGTCATGTACAAAGGTTAATACAGTGTGCTATGAAGGGGGAAAAAAAATCAAAACTCCTTTTGAAGCGGCTGCAGCCCTGATACTGATATGATCTGAGTTTCAAAGGGATATTTTTTATGTCTTCAGAACAATTTCTGGTTCACTTTTTGACCCTTAAATAAAGTCCAGCTGCTAGACCCTCTGAACTATTCCCTCCTGTACCCTCCTCCCTGTATCGCCAGAAGGTGAGCCCGTTTGCCCCTGGAGGTGGAGGGTGAGGCTTTGTTGGTGGAGACAGCATACCCTACAACTACACACTCCAAACAACAGCAGACCCCATCCGGTCCTTTAGCGTGACCCAACTCTACGCCCTGCAGATATGGAAGTCTGCATAATGTTGGAGGATATAAGCTATTCTCCGGTTTTTGCTTGAAGCACCGACCTGAAAAGAGGCCTCTCCCTTCGCATCCCCCTCGAGGTGCGGCAGATAAAAGCTGACACACGCAGAGGGATTTGGGACATGAAAGCTGAAGTATTTACATGCACTCCAAATCAGTTTATAACTCCTTCTGTCTCCTGAAAGAAAAAAAAAGTTTCATTTGAAGAAAGCAGGGGGATATTCTGCAAATTGAGCAAAAGGAGGCAAGGATTTGGCAAGGTCAGTGCTGAATTGGCGTGTCTGACTGCTGTTGCAGGCATGATGTTCCACAGCGAAGGTTTAGGGTGGCTGTTGTAAACTGAGCTGCTCCGTTCATTGCAGGAAAAATAAACAGAGGGCCGGGCCCAAAGAAAGTCCTGAGTACAGTGGAGCATGTGTTCCCTCGGTTAGCTGACACATTGTTTTAGAAATAACAGTCTGAGAGGCCGCTTTCCAGGCTTTATCGCATTCTCATACACACAAACGTCTTAGCACGCTCACATGTGTGCACATTTTCATAAGTCCACCTTCATTCTTTCGGAAAGCGCTCGCACAGGTTCCCAACTAACATCCCTGCAGGACTCCTTTTCCTCTGCGCCGCTGTGATAACATTGTGACTGGATATGGAATGGAATAAACCACCCTCCTTTCCTGTTCGGCTTCAACTGCTCTATCACTCATCCTCCATCCAGCGGGCCCCCGCCGCTCACCCTGCTCCATCCCTCTCCTGTCCAGATGACTATTTTTAGCGGCAGCGCTGCTATTCTGGAATTTGTTGCTGACTGGCTGCTGCTGGGTGTCTGGGCGGCGATCTCTTCAGGAATGTCTGGCCCACTCTCAAACCACTCCAGAGTCCCAGCACAGGGCGGATGGCTCAGAGCTCTGATTACAGCCTTAAACCCGCTGTAGCTGGAGCTCACTCTCCCTCCAGTAGAAACGCAAAACTGGAACAAGAGAAACCGTCTAGGTCCTGCACCACTAAAACACTTTTAAGTAATACTAACCTTTGCATTTGTTTTAATCACGTTTCTGTCCAAATCTCTCATCTGGGGACAAAACACCAACATAAAAAAAGTACAAAAATTAAATACACATGTCCACTTTCTCTCAGAGAGATGAATGAGTAGATGATACCTCTTTCCTATTTGCCCGTTAAAGCGTATCACAAAAGCTGGAAACATGGGGGAAACTGCTTGCTTGTTTCTGCCAAAAAGGGCTGTCGCTAACGAACTGACATGCTAACTTTGTTATTATTTAAACGTGTACAAAATCTGAGTGAAAGGCTGCCATTTTTAGATCGGATTTATTTTACATTTGGTCTGGGCCATGCCTGGTTGTTGTGCTAAGCTAAATTACAACATTAAACTGTTCCTTCAAGTTTAGGTTTGCATGGTTAAAGTTTGGTCTCCAGGAAACTAAAGAAAGTCAGTGCAATATATAATTTTTAGAGTGTTTGTGTTTGTGCGCTTGTGTGTGTGGTCCGTGAAAGGAAAATAAGCAACACTAATGGGAAGTTTTTCCTGTCTTGGATCGGGCTTAAGGGGTTTCAAAGCAAAATTGTTTGCAGCGAGGGGAACACCGTCCAAGCCCACCTGTTGCTCATGATTGCAGAGATCCGCTTGAGCTGGGCCATGTCAAGAGGCATACTGCAGTATGCCACTCAGTAACATCAATGGACCCGGCAGGCCCATTCATTCCGCAAAATTACCCAAGCAGAGACGATGCAATGCAGTGCAATATGTACATTACAGGCATGTCTGAACTGCTGAGTGATGGAAGCGGTGCACATGTTTCTTCACATTACCAAACACTCACAAACGACATTTGAGCTATTTGGAATAACACTGCTGTTTGTGATTCCTGTAAATCATTGCTCTAGATGTTTTCCCTCAGGCCACAACAATCTGAATCCACAGGGTGTATTTTACATACATCACATTTAATGAAATAAGCTGTGCACTTTGAAACGGTGGCAAGATTTCATCCAGAGAGGGAGTGGTTTCCCCGAGGCCTAGTGATTAGATGAACAGGAGGGTGTAAAAATAACACTATAGGACGTCGCCAAGTCTTTTAAAACATGTATTTATGCAGGCTTTGCCTCTTCAGGAGCCAAGAGGAAGAAATGCTTCCATGACTAGTAATCCTTGTGCTGTAAATCACCGTACTCTGCATCGCGTCGATCCTCGATGTACTGATAAGAATTCCCATCACAAAACATCTTGTTCTTGTTAGCATTAGGATGTACACAAGTGGGTATGAAAAGGGAACAGTCAGCAGCATGAGCATGGATGCAGCTAATTGGTCTTGGCTCCTAATCAGGGGATGTGGGTTTAGCTCCAATACGGAGGGGCCAAATAAGAGCCGAGACCAGGAGGAAACCCGTCAGACGGCACAGCCGAGCCGTCCGGGTAAGTGGCCAGTCAGGTAATTAAAAAGACTCCATATGAGAACTGTGTCTCTGCAGAGTGTAAAGGGCCATGGCCAAGGTTGGGAAGCAAAGTCGCTCTTGGCTAAAGCTCAGAGATGTGCGGCCTGGCTGCTGCAGGACCCAATACCACGGCTGCAGGGTTTTAGCACTGCTGGTTTTAGCCTGTCCTTCAATTTGGCTTTTGTTTCTGTGACTTTTTCTTCTACCAACCCCCACCGCCCCCATCCCAATCCGATTCACCCGTAGCTTTAAGTAGAAATACAGCAGAAAAAGCTGGATGGATGGATGTATCCCCCAGCTGGCTTGCATTCCTCTGGTTTCCACTTGTGTCTGCTTCTTCTTCTTTATGGGTCAGTGTTTCTGTGATTAAAGTTTCTATTCCCCCCTCCCTGTGCCTTTCCTCTCTCTTTCCATTCATAGTTGTTTCCTCTCAGCCTTTTTTTGCCTATCCATTTATTTATTTTTATTTTTTTATGAGAAATTTAAAGGCCCCAAAAATTTACCAGGGAAACTCCATTCCAATTTTGTTCTTAACTTACTTTACCACCGAAAAACATGCTTTCATCCAATAAAGATTGTAATTTGTAAGCATCTAGCCAATCTTTAACTAAATTTGCAAATGTGCAGAAACACCAATCAGTAAACACTTTGTTGTTTCTGCTCAGTGTGCAGCGACGCAGCACCAACTTTCTCACAGTCTTCCTCCCTGTAAGTCTTCACATGGCTTTATCATCAATGCCAGCTGACTGGCCATCCTCACACTGACTTCACAGTGATTGATATGAGCTTGGGTGTGGACTCCTTGTCCTGCTTCCTCTTCCTCCGCCGCTCTGCAGAAGCGGCAGTTTCACACGGAGGGGGGTTTGATACAAGTGTGAGATTTTGGCAGCTTGAAGCAGCGACGGAAAAGAAAAAGCCACATCACACCCAGGTACATTATATGTGCATTTCCATGTTAATAAATCTGGTGGTACCTGCAGCCAGAACATGGACCTAAATGCAACCAGAGCAGCCTACAGTAACTATCCTTGGAATTCCAACCTAAAATGAGATTTCAGTTCAAAGTTAGCTTATTTTTTCACATCCAGTAAACGTACACTTTCAGTGACCAACAAATAAACCCAATGTCAGGATTCTGCAGCTTGTTTTGAAATGCACACTCAGTTCATTAGGAAACTACTGTACATAATGACCACATATCCAGAGGAATGATTTGTTTATCTGACCTCTCTGAAACTTCACCACACTCAGATAACTCGGTAGTAAAACCCAGTGACCCCGTCAGCATTAATCCCTGTCAGGGTGGTCCATCTACCGTTGTCTCTCTTTAAAAGGAAGAGGGGGAAAAAAAACTTCCCAGGAGTACGTGTGGCCTGACATTTGCTATCCCATTACGGCCCACCTAAGACACAGCCGTGTACATAAAACAACATGAGACACAAGGTAATGAAGTGCTAACCACTGAGATAATCGCTGTCGGAGTGGAGACCCTTTCCCCTTCCCCTTCTCATCCTTACACCCTCACTCTTAACCATCCCCTCCCTCCTCGGCCACTTTTATGGTGGTATGCGACTGACAAGAGATTCCTCCGGATAAATTAAAATGGGTTTTCTGTCCCAAGCATGCTTGTGGGATTGAAGACAACTATGAGGAGATTTTGAGGTTCGTCTCATGATGAGGGGATTAAAAGCAGCCTCAGGGGGAGGAAACATGCTTCTTGGATTGATTTAAGAAAAGAGGAACAACCTAGACATATATTAAAGCCTGCAATGCATGCCAAGATGAAGGGTGGGAAGTTCTTTTAGGAAGGGTTGAGTTTCAAATAAAAACAACTGCTCTGCGACTACAGGTGAGTCCTGTTTGATGCTCACTCATGGTTACATTTGGATGGGAGCTCTGCGCTTATTCTCCCAGGCGAAGATACAAATCTTCCTTTGGCAGCTGTGGTTTGTTGGGGTGGGGGTTGGCCGAGGGATGTCTTGTCTTAACATGGTAGATAGACTGGTGAGTCGTCCCTGAAAGATTCCCTTTATGATGGATGGCCATCTGGACCATTTCTCGGTATGTGTCTTTTTTTTTTCTCCTTCTTCCTTTTGTCTTTCTTCTAAATAGCAACGAAATGCAGAAGGAAAACAAATGAAAAGATAGCGCTTTGAAAATGGATCCGTCCCAGCAGGCTTCCTCCACCACCGCCACCACCACCTCCCTCCCTGATTCTGACCCCCTCCTCCATCCACTTGTGCAGGCTTGACGAGGGAGCATACCTCCCTTCATCGCACGCAAAGGGGTGGGGTGGGGGGGATTAAAAGAAAAAAATTTGGGAGGGAAGGGAAAGGAATGATGGAGACCAGAGAAGAGGAGAAAGTGATGGTTAGAGGAAAACCCGGTTGTGGAGGCTGATGATAAAAAATGTGGAATAGCTGGAGAGGAGACAGCAAAAATGAACTTAGAGAGACTGAGACGTTATATGGGGAGGGAGAAGAAGGGAGAAAAGGTGAAGGTTCTTGCTTTGGGCAGCTGAGAAATATGAAGAGATTTAAAATGGTTCAGAAACTGTACTGGGGAAGTGGGTGGAGGAGCTTTGAAGGACATGACTGTGGTTGACCAGAAAATAAATGACAAGGAAAAAAAGAGCACTGGTCAAAAAGGAGAAAATAAAGGGAAGGAGAGGATGCTGGAAGCGGGGGACGAAGAATGCACACCGAAACTAAACTGATAGTTTAATATGCACATTAAAATGCTGAATAAGCTGCAGTTTTTTGTTTAAAAGCGGAGAAGAACAAGCTGAGAATGTGTGTCAGTGTCTGCACTGCAGGAATGATAACACTGAGAATGCACTTGCAAACATGTAAATAAATGCTCTCAATTTAACCTTAAAAAGAGAACAAAACAGAGAAATGTGCCTTGGAGTACAGTATCTTGTTCTCCACAGGCACATCAGAGAGTCCCTGGAACTGTTTGGTCCAAAAACACCTATAGATAGTACAATATTACAATATTAACATGTATTGAACGTTGTGTATCTGGCTACAGAATAACATCTAAATAATTGGTTTCATAGGAAATACACATACAGTATACTTTCTTGCATTACGTTAGGTAAGGACACAGTCGTGATATAAATCTGTCCACATGAAGTTGGTGGATATAATCTAAAAAATGCCCAATGGATAAAACATGTTTAGTGGTGAGCATTAGTGGTGAAATACAATATTTACTGTAGATATCTGAGTCATTAGATTCTCAGACAATGTTCCTTTTAGCAGATCTTGAGAAAAGGGTTTGTCCTTCACCAGACGGTTGCTTAACTGTCTGTTCTCTGTCTGGTGCTCGGCAGATAGCATACAGTGGCTTCATCAGAGCAATTTATCCAAGTTAAGACCGTAAAACTAAAACATAAAGGTAAATGCTACAGAAAAGCTTGCACGCTACACCTTCTAACTCAAATTAGTGTCATTTAATAATATGCAAATATTATAAGCTGTTACCTGTGCGCTGTGCCAAGGAATGATTTGCACACTTCGAAATAAAAATAAAGAAAGCAATGTCACCGATACGTTTCGTAATTTCTTTCACATGAGACTTGAATCCAACGGTTAGAATCTCCGACAAAGCAATTATGCTGTGATTGTCAGAGACCTGTCCTTACATGTTCGTCTGACCATGAAACCACTTACGCTGAGACAGTCAGTACCCAACAACATCAAAGACAATAATTCCCACATGTCTTCTTCTAAAAACACAAATCTTTCATTCGTTAATGACACACTGTAGTGGTGAGCGATGCACCAAGCAGGGTGGGAAAGATTAGTGAACTGACAGACATTCCAAGCAGCTGATGTCAACGCACTATCACAAAATATGCACAATGTGATGTTACGAACCAAAATATGAACCCCTAGCACAATATGAGAGCTGATATGTTTGGACAAGGGTGGTCCCCAACTGGCTGACCTGTAGGTCAAAATCATAACTCCTGAGGTAGAAATTCCTCAGGCCTGGTCCAAGGAGAGTCTCGCAGAGGTGAGAGGTGGACCAGGAGACCTTTGTTGCCAGACTCTGGAAGCTAAACTATCCAAATTAACTGGTTCAGGGGACTGCTGACCACAAGGCCACATTCCAAACATTCCTCAGACAGCGATGTCCTGGTGAGTTTACAGAGGACAGATGTCCTCTTCACAACCTGTGTGGCAGAAGGCGGTGTCAGAGAGAGAGCAGATGATCTTTTGATATCATTGTTCTTTCCCACTTCCAGACTCGCTGTGGTTTGAACTGGGGTGAATCACTCGATGAGTCCCTGTGAAGCTCATCCATCTAAAAGCCGCCAGAAGTTTATTTAGACTCTGATGTTGGACCAGGAAAAATAACTTTAAACCCTACAGGCCCTGCAGCTTGTAGTTTCAAGGTCAGGTCATCTGAACAGTTTAACAGAGCTCAAACGCACAAAAACAGCTTCCTTAATTAACAAAAGTCATGCTTCAACCAACCAAATTACAAATGTATAATATATACAGTATATATCCTCACTAATTCTGGTGGTTTCTAGCCAAACAGATGGTTTGGTTGTGTTGTTGCTGACAAGCTCTGAAATACTATATATGTGACATGCTAGCATCCACCCTGCACCCAAACAGTACACATGAATAGAGAGATTATCCCATTAAGAGCTGGTGGAGACCAAAGTAGAGCTAAAAGCTGAGTACATTTTGGACTTGCATACGTCAGGTTGTGAAAAACACAATTACAAACGATTGCTGTGGTTGCTTGATATATAAGTAATTATGTGACTAACATTACAACTGGATGAAGTAATAATGCACACTGCAAAAATAGCATTTGACCTTTTAAGGGTTTTAATGTATTTTAACATTGACTAATGTAGTGTATTTCCACTGAAACATTCCAAGTATATATATACTAAACTCTTCTCATTGATAGATCTACCTGCAGATCTTCTTCTCAGCTGTAAATGACTTGGTGACCAACTTGATCCCTGCCCTGTAGGTCACACTATGGTTTCCACTGTGAGAATAACAGAGGAAATTCAATTAACCTCTATGCACTGGGTGTAGGAAGGAACTATATTAATACAAAATTAAAAAAAAAAACATAACTATAAAGAAAAAAAAAATCTGAAGTGTTTTTTGTGTGAATTACCATTAACCAACCTTATACCTTTATTTTTTTAAGCACTCAAAGTGGCCGTAGATAAAAAAATAAAATAGCAGCAGTAAAATTAGAAACAGTAGTTGGTCGGTTGGTTGTGAAAGCTCAATGCGCATCACTGAAAATCTGCAAAGTCAATTACCTGCCCCTTTCTTCCATCTTGAACGCGTCCGAAAGGGTCAGCACTCACGGAGCTTTGACTGAGTTCCACCAGGTGCACATACAGTATTTAGACATGGTATTTGCCTTCATCTAATTCGCATCCTGAAATGGCTGTTTTATCTGGAATTTTCTACGAATAAAGCAGCTGCATAAACAGGAAAGGCAATTTGCGTGCATGCTATGCTGAGCACCAAATGCTTCCTCTGACACGTCTGGAAAAATGTCAGCGGCTTATTAGGGTTCCAGTCCTGATCCAGTTTCCCTCCTGCAGAGAGAACAGTTTCATTCTAGGCCTTGCTATAGAAACACAATCTCACTCCAATTAACCTCTGGCTTCTTATGGTATAGATAGCAGCTTTGAAAAGCATGTGTGACGAAACACAAGCCTCATCTCCCTAGTGTAAACACGGTAATTACGGAACTTTTTTTTTTTTGCGCAGAGAGTGCATTGACACACTACAAAGGGTTTCATCTCACTGGTGGTGTGTTTGACTTCCTTTCACGCACACATGATTTGTCTTTCAGTCAGGCACGACCATGGGTGGAGTAGCTACTTCCTGGGCAAAAGTAGAAAAGGCTGAGGGGGTTAAATGGGAGCCCACTGACCCACATAAACAAGCACTCTCATTCATAGCCTCTGTTACTCCCTCATTGCTAAAGTCTGACTCACAAACGTCCAAACACTACTGAAACCCCCCACCTTCCTCCCTGCAACCCCATCACCACCACCAAACTCTTCTCCCACACAGTTCATCCACTCCAGAAAACCTTTCATACCCTCCTCTTGGTTTCAAAATCAGCATCCGCACCCAGTGCACTTTACACATATAGAATGAGACTGTATATAGAGAGACAAGGCGAGCTTATATGAACACACACATGCACGTGCCTGCGCACACAGTCTTTCCTTTACACACACAAACACTCCAGGAGAGGGAGAGGAGGTCAACATAACTCCTCTCGCAAGAATGCAGCAGAAGTTTATGTTGCCGTTGGAAGGGGAGAGAGGCATCTTGTGTGAGCTCAGATGAGCAATTATCCTTTTCAGCACAGAGACGAGAAAAGAGAGAAAAAAAAATTAGAAAGGGCTCTTTTTCTGGGAACGTGCCTCCCACCAATATTTCTCCTCGCAGCCGCAGGAGCGCAGCAACTTTTGAACTAAATGGGCAAATGTCGATCTGTCACTCAGCAGGAATGTGTTATTTTTACCGTGACTATTTTTTACCTCCACTTATTTCCGTGGCGCCAAGTAAAAACATTTTGTTTGGACACATGAAAGCTGAGGTTCTTGAAGTATTGATGTTCAGACGGTATTGCACTTTGCGTTCAAGTGGCTTTATATATATACGGTGAATATTTCATTTTGAATTAGAAGCACTGGCGCTCGCTTGGTTTATAGCCCCAGCTTGCTAAGATGTGGCGACTTGACATATAGTAATGACATTATAAGTACATACTAAAGGAGACATTACAGGCCATTCAGATAGAAAAACACACAAGTGATACGAGCATCTCTCTGCATTAATTAATGATGGTAACCCATCGCTGTTTGAAGATGGGTTACACAACTTTATGACCGTGGGTTCTGAGGTCGTGTAAAACAAGCTTCTGCGCTGTTACCAATTACTTTTATAACGACTTTTATGAAGAGTAGACATAAACATTCGGGGCTCTAATCTTAAAAAGACCACCACGCCCAAACATACAGTCTAACATGTCTGATCCTTCCCGTCCTTCCGCTGATAGTTTACAACTGGATCCTCGCAGTAGATCGTTGATGCCGTTGCTCCCCACATTTTAGCAGCCGGTGTGTTTATGTGGTACTTGCCTGTGTGAGGGTGGCTTCCGTGACACATTTTCCTTTACGGTCACTGTTTATATCATCATATCTCCTAATCTATCTCTTCACTATGTGTGTGTGTGTCAGTGTGTGCATGTGTTTATCCTGTACTCTGCTAAGTCTTCCTTCCCTCTGCCAAAGATTAATTGAATTGTTTTCTGGCATCCCCACTCACCAAGTGAACAAATGACAGGCATGCAAGTGTTTACAGTTCATTTCTCCAGTTGGCAACTCAAACAGAGTTCGTGTTTTGCTTCGCCTCCACAATCCCTAGAAAGAAAACAAGGAGCAGCGATGGAAGTCTAGACTTCTACATAAAAAGGTTGCCCTTGCATACACTTCAGAGTGGGTTTTGTCAGCTGGATTGGTAAATGTGAAAATATCTACAGCCTGTAATGTGATTATACTGAAGTGAACATAAGTATGAATGATGATGAGATTAGTCAACAGCAGCACGAGATGTAGATTTCTGTTGCCACCAAAATATTCTCTTGAGCGAATTTTGTGCCAAGCTCAAGGCAGCTGTGATACATAGTATATTTCCACATTACAACACACAATAGGCTTTTCTTATAAATTGGTTAAAGAAAAACTTGGAATATGTAGATACGCAAAGCTTCCCAGACTATATCCCTGTGAGACATTTTTCAAAAACGTTCCAAAAATCCTGTAAAAGAGAAGCTCACGCAACATTTTTATTATTTTGTTTTTAAGAAATGAGGTCCGTGGTCCAGAGACAAAACCCCTCCAGACAGGATGGGAGCCCTTATTTACTTTCCAGATAAGGATTGCGGGTAGTGGACGGAGTGAAGTATGCTGGCATGTTGGCTTGTTTTGGGGAAGCTTCTGGGATGTCTGTGATAAGAACACAATGTGGGAAGGAGGGGCTGTTTGCAAACATTTACGCACTACTTAAAATCAACTGTTCTGTAGTAATGGTCTCATACTTTCGAATCGACCTGTGTTGTCCACAATGGTGGATGCCTGTCTTCAGCAAACGTGTGATTCTCACAAAAGGTGCAGAGTGTTTGACACTAACATACATAAAGTCAAGGACACATATGAATGAATACATCTAATATTAATTTAAAAGACTTTTTAACAAAACCCACAGCCCAGATTAACTTAAGCGTTCACTGCCATTGGCGAAATACAACTTAGAAGTGACTTTAATCTTTTAATATCACAAAAGGACAAGGTTTTTCATGTAGCTGAAGCATCCATGTCGGTGTGGTCAAGTGTGCATTTTGTACTGCTCAGGAGGAGCTAGATATTTTTAGCATGCCCTTTATACTTTGCTCAAATTCCACTCTTGTATAACAGCCATGAACAATGTGTTTCCCTGGCATTCCGACCTTCATTAAAGAAATGTAGATCATGGCCTGGATGCACCAGGCGTATGGTCAGAGGTTGGCAGGCAATGTCCTGCAACACTGAAACTAGTCAGACCCCTGTGGCTTTTCAGCTGATTCAGAACATTGTATTAGTGCTGGAGGACATTGCTGCTGACAGAGATCACTGTTACAGCATTCATCCTAGCAAACAAGAGGAGAAATGTCAAGATGGTACACACAGAAGGTTCTTCTCTTCTACTTTTCATCTTCATCTCATCTGAAAATCCCAATAAATTTCTTTTTTCACAACGACATGGTCAATTGGAATGACCGACAGTATGATTGGGATCTCAGCGCAGTGGTTTCCTAACTACCGAGCTAGCCGTAAGTGTTCTGCTTCCCCCTATCTGCTGGTGTGCAGACTGATTTCCTGTACTGGAGAAGCTAAGTATGCACGCTAGTCGCCTGTAGTCTTTGCGGTGTGTTCAGGTGACATGCCTTCATTGCTGGTAGTGTTTTGATGGTGGTTTAGAGTGTTTGGGGATTAACTTGTCTGTCCTCACTTGTTTGTGTTTTACAGTTATTCTGCTTAAGAGAACTAAAATTTCCAGTAATTGGTGAGAAGCAGTAGTCATGTCAAGCTGCCTCCTTGAGCTCCAATTAAGTGAATACTTGTAAGTCATACATACTTTCCCATCATTACCTTCCCTCCTTCACGATGTGAATGGGGTGTTAGCCCACAAACATCCTAGGCTTTATGGGAAAGACTGCTGAAAACACATAATTATGTAAAACATTTCACAAAATGCTGTACTTCCTGCACGTTACAGGTGTCAGTGGGATGTTGGATGAACACGTAGGTTCCAGTTTCTCTGTGGTTCTGAACTTTGTATCTTGTAAGATAAATCTCCAGTGACTACTCCTCTGTACATCTTACTGTGTGAACATACCGTGCGTTGATAAAAGTAGATGCAGACATAGATAGATAGGTAAAAATTATGCACACATAAAGTGTCACTTTAATTTTTGCAGACAGAAGAGAAGGAATGCGTATTTATTGGTGTGGCGTGTCCATGCCAGCCGAGCAACACCGAGAAGTGTTAAGAGTGTCGAGTGAGAATTACAGCCGTGTGTGATCACTGTAATTATAAAGTTCAGGGTAGCTTGCTCTCCATTTATCATCACTTGGGGATGGCTCATATCGCTCACACTTTGACTGATGAATGTGCATGTCAGGGCCAGGAGAGGTGAGCTTTGGGCACAGTGCTGCATTTTTGTTCATTTCAAAGTTTAATATTCTCTCTAATCTTTATTTCTTCACGGAGAGCGTGCAAGTGTGATGTGATGGGACTGAGCAAACTTCCCGAAATCACAGCCCGTGAACGCTGCAGAAGCAACCGAACTGTAAATCACGAGTGAGTTTATTTTTAAAGATTCCCGTTACCATGAGCGCTGGAGCGTGCAGGTGTTTGAGGTCCTCAAATGAGCCGTCTCCCAATCCAATCTCCGAATGGCCGATATCTGTTCCTTGCAGATACGTAACGCCACTGACTTTTGCGATGTTTTTCCAGTCGCTGTCTCCACCCCTTCCCACTCATATTTACTCTTTCCGCTTCAGTTCTCGTTGGCATCCGCTGTAGGCATATCCATCACCAAAATGCATGCGAAGCCTAGATAACTCGGTGGACACGGGATGAAAACAAGGCCTTCCAGCATTCCCAAACATCCTGCTCAAGTCCAGTGGATGCACATTCATCCAATCTGTGATTCATCTGCGCGTTGACAGACTAAATGAGCGAAGCAGAGACGAGAACACCTGCGAATGGAGGAGTTGTGCAAACCCATAGCATGACTATCTTCGCAGCAGGTTTATTATCGTGACTGAAATGCAGTTCCCCGAGTACCATGGAATTCAGAAGATGCATTCTTATGTGTGTTTGTAGATAGATTTGATAAAGAGAGAGCGCAGGGGTTGTCTGTCTATGCTTGCTCACTTTTACCCTGAAAAAATTTAGTTTCCATTTCACAACAGATCCGCTGTTCCCTTGTACGGGGTAAAGAACCCCAGTTGGCCAGCAGTATTTCATTAACATCAAAGAAACGAGTCAGGTGTACTGCAGTCTTAGACTTGTGTTGTACAACAAATCAGCAATTAGCTCATTCCTGTGCTTTGGCGTAATCGTCATCCACTCTGGTTTAATTTACATTACGTAACAGAGTGCCCTTACTGCAGCAGGCCTGCTTTGTTTGGATGCCTCAGAGATGATTACGCGGGTGAAACTGACCTTGTGAATGTTCATATCCTGTAGAGTTTACATGTTTACGAGTTTGTGTTTACAAGCTAGAGGCTGTGCTCACTCACCGGATAAAGATAAAAGAAGGCAATGGTGTTTTTCATTTACCTTTTCTGAAGATAGCAATGCACAAGGTGACTTCCTTATCAAATATACCAAGCTCAGCACTCACATTTACCTTTTCACCTTTGTCTTCTCCTGCTTATCCCTGAGGCACCAGCTTCAGCAGGGAAGTCCAGACATCCCTTTTCCCAGCTACTTCCACCAGCTCCTCTGGGGGAATCCCCAGGCGTTCCCAGGCCAGGCGAGAGATATGGTCCCCTCCATCGTGTCCTTGGTCATCCCCGGGGCCTCCTTCCAGTGGGACATGCCTGTAGCACCTCGCCCTATCCTTACTTCTCTCGACGTGAACAAGCAGCGGTTCTACTCTGTGCTCCTCCTGTGTGTCTGAGTTCCTTACCCTATCTCTAAGGCTGAGCCCGGCCGCCCTGCAAAGGAAACTCATTTCGGCTGCTTGTATTCGCGATAAGTGTAACAAAAACTATTTTACTGGTTCTTCGCCAGTGTAAACAGGGGCCTGCAAGTGTTTCAGATCAAGACCAGTTGCTGCTCTTTTTACTCAAAAGCTGCACAGATTTGGGGCTTACTCAACTCTAAATGCAGAAAAATATTTGCACTCCCAGGCCTCTTAGATTTTGAAGAGGCTAAGCAAATTTTAGTCTAACAATGGGATAAGGTTCAGGTATTAATAAGCTTCCATACACCTGGAACTAATAACATTAACAATAACTGCCTTCCCTTTAGGCATGCCAGTGAGCCAGTATGCAGTATGAGAGCCAAGGCACTGGAGTCCTTGAATATATAGGCTATTAGTTACACCTGTGTCAGCTGAATTCTTAGAATTGTATTTGTTAGACAGGGTTGCTAACGTTGATGAACATCTGTTTGTCAGGGTAGCAGAGCACACACTCCTTTTGTTTCCAGCAGTGTGTGACTTCACATCTGAGGACCTCAGGCCTCCTAGCCAATAGGAAGGGATTAGAATCCCTAGATGTGGGTAGTGCAGCTGCACTTTCTCGAGCAGTACAGCCATTAAGATAGCTGCTAACTTTTAGCTAGCTTTACTCCACCTCATCTATGTCGCTTTGTTCTGAAGCCTCACCTTGTTCAGTAATGTTCTGTTAGATGCTTTGCTTCTAATATTGTAAATATTTAAGTGACTTTGTAGGAAGTGTAGTGAAGTGTGAGAGGATCCCAGATCAGGTAGGTGATTCTGAGGCAGACAGCTAGCAATCTGAGATGACACCCACTCCACGCCATGCCCTGGATTACACATAATTTTCAGCCTTAATTGTAAATAGGCAACTGAAAACGTGACCCCTGCAAAGTGACTGGGAACCTTAGCTACCGAGATAAAACCTTGTGTATGTGAATTTCTGCTTTAAATTTGGACATTTAAAATGCAGGTTTATGAAGGCTGACTCAAGTGTTCAGTTAAGGAACCGCAATTTTCAGCACTAACTTGTTGCATTCATTTTGTGGCCCAGAAGGTTGCCTCGTGGTGGCATCCAAAGAGTTTGGGAGCTCCACGGATTTTAATAAGGTTCATCTTACAGTCTTGTTTCACCACCACAGTAAGTAGTGAAAAGACAGATTCAAGCTAATGGATGTAAGAGTCCCACTGAGAGACTGTTATGGTAATCTGCCTCATTCAAGTCTCTGCTTCTCTTTTCATTGTGAAACAATAATTGACTCCAACTGACAGCAACTGGTCTGGACAGCTAGTTTCATGCCAGAGATTAGAATAGTTGAAACCTGTAAAGAAGCCTGTAGGTGGGCCACGTGCAAAATGTTTCTCAATCATGCCTTGCCATTACTGAACCACAGCGTTTCAAACAGTGCTGCAAGCTGGTTGTAAATGTTGTCTTTCTGACATTGGCAGGAAATTGGAAGCAGGCAAAATATAATAATATTTTTCCGGTGTTTAAGGATGATGGATTACAACTTTTCTCAAACAAAGGGCCTCTAAATCCTTTATTCTATGAAAACTGTTTTAAATATACCCTCAAATCGATTTGATGAAAGATTAACTACCTTGAGTTCATGTTGTTGAGCTCTGTCCCTACAATTATCATGCCTTCAAATGAAGTCAGTTCATTATGGAAGGCAGATGTTCATTTAGCTGACATTGCTAATTGCCGGTCTCCTCCAGTGTAAGTGTGTATGTGAGTAAATGAATGTGTGCATGTGCAAATACTCAAAACACACAGCAGGCAAAAATCCCAAAGAAAACCAGAAGAGATCCAATCTGACTCCAGGCCATCTGTCTCTGCCAGAAGAAATGATAGAGGGAGCAGTGATAAATTATTTCTCTGCTTGTGATCTTCGGGGCAGCATTCTTCCCTTTCCACAAGCATATGTGACCCCTGTCTTCCTTTTTTTAATATACTGCCTTCCTCTAGATAAGCGTTTTATCCACTTCCAAATGTACCAGTTCCTCACCCTTGTTCTATTGTGGTGCGGCCTGCGTGTTGCGTCGTGTGGCCGTGTTTCAGATGTCTCCCCAAGGCCTCCATAAGAAGCAGATGGGTATAACGGGATCCATGAGCTCCACATCCAACATCATGTGATGAAGTGACACCCAAGGGACGACAAAAGGAAAGACTGATCTCATCTCTTTTCCATACAAGTCCCCTCCCTTGTTTAGGCTGTGTAAGACTGGGAAAAAACAGATGCTGAACCAATTTAAAGTAGAGTTTGTTAAGAATTAAGAATGGGAATTCTCTGCGGTGACTGCGCCCTTAAGCCAGAGCCACACTGGTCCCACATTTACAGACTTGTCTCCACACTGCAAATCCACAATGGCACAGGAAGGACCGACGGAACCCGCTGTCTGTGGTGTTGTAAGCGGAAATAAAACAGTTTCTGGGAGCTAATTTGCATAAAAAGTCTAGAACAGTTACTTAAAACTTATTAACCCATTCTTAGGTCAGATTTAAAAGTACACCAGGGTTTAACATTTCATGGATTAAATATGTTTACATTTGCATTAAAAGTCTCATCTGGAGATTGTATGTAGAATATGACAATGTAACACAGAATCCCAAGTGCCTCCAAGGAGGGCGCCAAAGGGCACTTGGTGGACTCTGCTTCAAAATTAGACACACACAATAACAAACTAACAGGACAAATGTATGTGTATACAAAAAACTCTAGGCTACTGAAAAGGCCACATATCTTTGACCTTTCAACTCGATGTCAGTTGATATCCAGGTTCACTCTGCGGTTGGAGCATCGTTATTTAACATTTTATACATGTCTGGAAAAAACTGTGAATGACTCATTAGTATCAAAAAAAGAAAATGAGGCTGCATCTCATAGACAGGACAGAATGTGTCATCTGTGGCAGGAAGCTAGTTAATGACAGCTTTCACAGAATCACACGTCATGTAACGCAGAGATGCTGTCAGTGCTTTGGAGTGCAAACTCGAGTACAGATTTGTATGTGTGTAATTCACACTACAAGTGACTATAGTTGCCAATTGCCCAAGCATGGTCAGTGGTGCTGTTAGTAGCGTTTAAAGTGAACTGGTTGATGTGTCATTGGAGCATCAAAGAAAAGCCAGCTCAACTTTGTGTTGATGATCAGTCTGATGCTTCATGTTGCTTCTGTTAAAAATGAATCGTAGCGTCTTGTTCTGTCGCCGCTAGCGTGAATGCAACATAAGGAGTTGTTCAGGAAGGAAAGGTTGAGAAGCACTAATATAAAGGAACTTTAATAATCATTGTTAATGATTTAAGTGATTATATAATCATAAATAATTTGATTTAGATCATCATTAAGCAGTTTCACTGATCAGCAGATGTCAGAGTAACAACAAACTGTGCTTTAAATGTAAGATTATTAATAAATTGCTACATGTGATGTGCATTACTTGGGCTTTACATTTAGCTTATGCTGTGTTTGATTAAGCTGAGTAGTAAGTATTATTTTGAAACTGACCCATCATCCAGGCTGGCAGCACACGGTTTCATCCCATATGACAAATTATACAGAAATGCTCTTTCACATGTGAAAACTGTACAGTAATGTTTATTTGTCTTTATTAAAGCACTGCTTATGCTGACATGAACAACACATTGAGTTATATTCAGATTTTTATCAGCTGAGTATCCTTAAAAAAACCAAATCATAAATGAAAAATTACAACTTCATTTTTACAACATATCTTTAATATTTCATCCTGACATCTGTGTGTTATTTCAGCAAATAAATATCAAACACAACTGGCACTGCTTCAGCATATGGTCTCTCTTTCATTTTACTACGTCAACTCCCCCATCTCCGCCCCTCTGTGTCCTTGATGCCTTGGCTCATCTTTTCCTCCTTGATTTGGCTACCACCTCGTGTACCCACATGAGGTCATTTGATCTTTGATGTGAAGCTGTTTGGCATTGCCTCTCCTGTGTAGGAGCCATCCTCGCTGCCTTTGATCGCCAGTCTTGACGTACGTGATGGAGCTGTGTTTATGTGGTAGCTGTCTGCCGCCAGCCTCCTCTAACTCCCTCACAGCTGGCGCCCCGTTTCCCCTGCGGCTTCCCCCTTAACTCTGACACCTGCGTTTGGCTCCTCTGACAGGTAAATCAGGACAAAGATGTTGCATAGCTAGCACTGAGCTATTCAATTTACTGTACGCCACCTAGCCTACACATACCCTCAGACTATGTCTTTCACCACCAGACTATGATGGCCAGACCCTCCGATCATACAGGTGATGAAATGATCTGTCCCCTCGTACAAACAGCCTGACTGGGAAAATTAATTAGGCCGGGGGAAGATGGGGGTCCAAGAAAGGGGATTTTAGGCGTAGGTACAGTATATGTTTTTTTTTCCCTCTCAGGCAGTCCGAAAAGCTGTGTTTATACGAGTGGAACAGAAAAACATACATGTGCATTGACAAGTGGTACTTCAATGTGCCGTAATGTTGTGTTAATGACTAAAACAAGTGTTGCCGTGTGTGAAAAAGCTTCATGTCACTAGGAGAGGCACCTTCAGCAGCTGTGAATTTAAACATAAATCCAAACATATGTTACACTTGTACATAAACACAGACGCACTCAAACCACATGTCGGCACAGGCAACAAGTGACAGAGCCTCGCAGAGTGTTGCAGGCAAATATGTGACTCACAAAGCTCACATGTTGACACATATTCTGGTTACAGGGTCAGGGTTTTAGAGAAGCAGGGGAGGTCACCTTAAACACACCTGCACACTTCAAGGCACAAGGGCTTTCCACTTTATCATCTCCACTGGTCAACTCCTACCATTAGCATTTGACTAAATAGCTGTGAGACACACACAAGGTGTCTTTTATCGTGGCAAACCACACTGAGGAGGTGAAAAAGAGCCTGTGTTCTTCACTGAAGATGGGATGTGAGGGATGTGAGAGCCTCTATGCGTGCAAAACCTCCATTCATCATTGTCAGTAGCCTAGTGTTGTCTGGCCAACCCAGAAACAAGCTTGGGGATGAACCATTGACTCCTGTAAAAGAGGTTTCAACTTAGCCAAGGCTCAATAAAAAGGGCCAATGCACTTAGTGTGCTGTTAATTACCCCACTTCAAGTGAAGCAAAACCTCTGTGAACTTAGCATAATGGACTCTGTCACCACATATTTGGGGTAAACGATGGCTTCTGTCAGTGCAAGAGGTTTCTACACATATCTAAGGATTATTTAGTGGTATGTCTCGCGAAAATAAAATAAAAAGTGTGCAGTGTTGTCTTTTGTAATTATCCTCCTTATTTGTATTTTCTGAATTCCTCTACTGATTTGGCTTTGAAACACATATCTCAAAGAAAAAAGTGGTAGATACAGAAGGAACATGAAATAACAGTGGTATTAGTTTCCACTGCATTAGACAACTTTTGGGCAACTTTTCTATGGTCGGTAAGTTGGCTATGCAGTGATAGCTCGTGAAGGTATGTAGCTGACTGTAGTTGGTGACAGTGTAAATCGTTATCTGTTTGCTGTATTACATGTGACCAACTCCACTAGCTTGCAAACTATCAAACTGGGACAAGCTTGTGTAACAAAGAGACCACTCTGGCTGACTTGGTTTGAACAATTCAAAACAGACCTTCAGTGCAAATTAAAATGATCATTTCTATTATTTCTGTTTCTGTTATTATGTCTTGCTAAAACTGACCTCAGCATGCTACACCATAAACTCTAAGCTGCTTTCATAAAATCTTGACCACTTTTGCTGGATAATAATGTAAAACATACTGCCAGTGAAATTAACATTGTTTCGGAAGAACTACAGCGACTCACTATTGTGTCTTGATGTGGTACTTTAAATATATATATAGTGCACCTTTAAAGATATTAAACACTTCCAGCTGTTCTTGAAATTGTGAGTGGCAGTCCCAACACCTTTGAGCACAAAAACCGAAAACTGTCTTATAGATTCTTTGTCCTAATTCACAGATTAAAACCATACCATGCTGCGTACCACAGAGTGCCCAGAGACAAATAAGTATTCATCTGCTTTCACAGGCTCTACTTCGGCACCATGGTTTTTGGGCCAAAATGCTAAAGCCTGCATGCTAACCAGCTGACAACAGGAATGTTAACATCCTGTTTATTAGCAGGTATAATGTTTTGCATGCTCACCAGTACGTTTGTGTTCTCCCTTTACTTAACTGGCCCTGCAGGGACACAACCATCAATTTAAACATGGGGTGGGGGTGTGGGGGGTCCCGTCTGTAACAGCAGACATTATTTATGAACCAGAAATGTCAAATGCCTGGCAGTGTGCCGTTGCCTGAAAAGTTTGGATCACCAACTACTAGGATTAATGGCTGGGGAACATAAATGTCAGTACTAAGTTTCAAGGTCATTAATCTAGTGGATGCCAAGATATGTCTGGACCAACACGACAGACTGACCAGTCAACATTGCTATCCCTAAAGCCCCGCCAGCAGCATGGCTAAAAAAAGACTTGTCCTCTTTTTAATACTGCAGGAACTGGTACAGCTAAGAACTGACCCATCTCTGCCTTTTGGAGGTCATATAAGCACACAAACCCAAACTTGTAGCCAGAGGAGTGGAAGCATGTGTGACGCTCAGATGGTTTGGCCTACTTCTGAACTATCCCTCTCTAAACTGGTACACCTCATTCAAGGGCAGCTGGCCTCAATGTTTATTGGTCTTTTTTAAGACAAATGTGTTTGTGTGTGTAGGTGTGTGTGTATGCGTGTGTATGCGTGTGTATGCGTGTGTGTGTATATGCACCCTTGAGGTTTTCCACATGACTTTGAAACTGATATTACTGGTCTAAGGAGCAAGCAAGCAAATGAAGCCTGTGCCTTCTTCTCAGTTTGAATTTGACCTGAATGATGCAGGAGCTAGCGAGCCAGTACCGGAGAAAAATGCTGGAGTCAAATTCAATTACCTTAAGTGGACCAGACTCAGAATGAATGGGTATGTTTCAAATTGGGCCCATTTTCAACTCAGAACACCCATTTCACCCCACTAACTGTAATAGGAGCTCGTAGGCAGCGCGACCAAGATTAAGACCTTTGCAGACAAAAGGAACTATCAGCAGTTAATGTGCATAACTCAACACAGCAGTGAGACTGTAGATGGCACATTATCACCAACTGTCAATGCCCTGCTTTCTGGAGGTCAGAATTTCCTGTGACCGTGGTCTTATTGGAGGCGCTGGAGTAAAGTTTCACTTTGAACTCATTGTCTTGCAGTGACAGAAGTTATAGGAAATCTTCCCAGAATATTTCCTAGACTGAGGAGAACAAAACCAGCAAACTGTGCAACATTAATGTATCATCCACTACTACCATAAGGGAGCTTCTTCAGACACAAGAAACTTTTTCAGCACATGCTTTATCTCACCTGAGTCCATTAGTCTAATTTCATTTGTCTAATCTCGTAGTGAATCGCTCGTTCTTCTTGTCAGTGAAAATCATACCTTTACAGAGACAGAGTGCAAAAGAGAGAGAGGTAAATTACATAATGAGATCAAGGGCCAGAGTGTTTGTGTGACCCAGTTTGACGAGCAGCAAGCAGACACGATCTGAGAACCATTATGCACTCTGACAGGTCCAAATGAATGGACCATTTCTCTAATGTGCAACAGGGATGGGGGGCCTCGGATACTTCAAATGTTTCAAATTCAGCAAAACACTGACCTCCCTCCAGAGAGCTGCGAAAATAAATCCCCAGTCACACACTCTGGCCGCAGGAAAAGGAGAAAAATGGGGCCTGTCTCCACAACCCGCTCTCGCGTTTTCTCACCAGCACGTGAGACAAAGTGGAAAAGTATGTGGCGCGCCGCTCGCATTAATGCTGCTTGTTTTCTGAAATGTTTCATGTTTTTTGAGTGTCCCAACGTTTGCAGAAAGAAAGAAAAGTGCATGTGTGAGCGTGTGTGTGTTATTGCTTCATGTGGATGAGTGCGTGCTCACAAATCCACTGAAAGACCACTTGTGAGGTTTTTTTGTGCGTGTGAATCGTGCCGAGTGTCTGTTTTCTGAATTTTCTATTCGCCTCTCGCCTCTTGTTCTCTGTATCGTCTCCCACTGTCAGTCTGCCCACTAGGCCAGCGTCTCTGGCCCTCAGCCATGAAGAGGCCATTCTCTGGCTCCAGTGGTGTGTGCTGAAAAATCCCCACTTGAACTCAGTAGACGGGCCAGCTTCACGAGTATCCAGTTTCTGGCTGATGCTGTTGCTGTTCGAGGTGTAACAGTGTATTAGAGCATAAAAAATAAATAAATCTAATGGGGTCGTAATCATTGAGGGTGGCAGAGAATCACACATTAACAAAATCAACTCCAGTGTCCAAAAGGCCCACATTTATGATGGCCAACATGAAGGTGCAATTAAACTTCATCCACTGACAGTCATAACTACCACCTGAAAAAGTCCAAAATAACAGGTTTATAGTCTTTCGGGGTTTGCGGCAAAACAGAGTATTTTAAACGCGTGAACTTCTCACCAAGTTCGAACACTTTATGAGAGCGAGCCTCTATGGGAATATTATAACATGATCTTTCTTCAGCGGTTTAGTTTTCTGCGTACAGATGCTTTAGTTTTTCTCATGCTATACATTTTTGTTGTTAATGACGATGTTTTCGTTGCTTTTCATGCGTTTGATTTTGCACGTGGCCTTTGTTATTCTGATCCTGCACATGTATAGCTTTGCATGAGAACTGAGTCAACTGAAGAAAAAAAAAACTATAAGAAAAACTGAATTTTAAAAGGAAATATGTTCAAATAGAGCACACTGATCAAATTTCCAAGTAATATATAGTTTTCTTATTTAATGTGTTGAAAACTTTACATCTTGAATCCAACAAACCATTTTCAGACATATACCACAGCCACATTCCTACTGACCTGCAACATTAGAACATGAACATTAGTCCCACAAAAGAAAACTGTGGTTGCGGCTCCAAATATTTTGCCATGTGAATGTTAACAAGTATGAAGAATAAATGTAATGCAATTAGGTGGAATGTCCACAAACTTCCCCCAGAAAAGAAAAACATTTAAAGAGTTCACAATGAAAAGTTCAACCCCATAACTCTGTTTGTCGTCCGAACTTCTTCTCAGAGGTCATGCCTCTTAGCCCGTGTCACTCAGCCTGTGAGCGTGCCTGCAGAGACAAGGAAACCATAAAACCGTGAAGTGCTTCTTTTCCTTTCCTCCAACGCATTTCTCTTTCGGCGGGGCTTTTTTAGCGCACTGAGCAAGCAGCAGTGGCAGCAGGAGGAGGCTGATGGAGAGGGCCACCTGAACAAACCCAGTGTGGAACCAGGCAACTAGAACAGCCAGATTTATGGCCCTGCACCACTCTTTTCCCACAGAGAGGCCCCTCTCTGGAGCTTCTGGATGTATGATACCCAGTCTATTACTTTCTGTCACCTCTGTCTTCCTCTCCGTCCTCTGCCTTTCCTGTAACCATTTCTCTTCTTTTTTCTTATGTCTATCTATCGCTTCCTCTTTTTCTCGATCTCTGTATCTCTTTCTCCTCCCCCTCTTTTTCTCCCAGACATCCTGGCCAGCTGTTCATCCAGACAGGGTGTCTACAGCTGTCTGCGCGAAGCTGAGTTGCAGCTCCAGAGGTATAGCCTGCAGCGCGGAGCTCTTTCCCAACACCTCTGTCTCCTTTCTTCGCAGCATCCATGACCTGAGCGTGACCTCGATGCCGCAACTCCGTATTTTCTCAAAAACCACCCACACACACCGCACGGAGGTCATCTAGAGGAGGCAGCGCTGCAGAAAATACAATATACTGTGCTGTACAGAAGCACGAAATGCAGCGAAACGCATTTGGCACTTGACAGCTCTATAAAAATTAAGCATAGCTTTAAGGGTGTGGCATTTACAGTATAGCAAACACACATGAAAAGAAAAAACGGAGCTCTGAGCTGTTCTCCCACTTTCTTTTTTTTTTATGTATTTTTTTTCTTCTCCCAGCAACTGTAAAGCCTTGGCAAAGCCTTCACATCGCCCCAAGTAAACTCAAACCACTGACTACAGACACCAGTAAATGGGCAAAAAACTTCCCCAGACAAGGGTAAACTCTGTTACAACACCCCACGAGACAAGGAGTAGTAAAACCAAATGAAGTGTGCAGCAAATTAGCCTTGCTTTGCTGACGATATTGCAATAATTATTCCAGCCCTTGCACGTTTTTCTGCTGCGCTACTCCTGCCTTGTTGGCCAGCTCGATCTCAGATGAGGGATTCAAAGTACTCTCGGTTCGCTTTTGGTCCCTGAAGGGCAGAAATTTAAACTCGGCAATTATATTTCTGTTGTGTTACGTCTGTTATTTGCCAGTTTTTCTGAGGGAAACGTCTTCTTAAAAGTTTACGTAGCTGGGTTCCTGTTGTTTTTCTTGACTTCCAGGGTAATTGTCCAGACAGGTCAAAAACAACATTCCTCTGTGCCTCAACAAAGAATGAGTTCGATTATTGGAGGCAACAGCTCAAAACACTTGAAGCAACATCATATTAAACTGCAAGCGAACTCAAACTGACAGCATGCTATAATCTTGTGTTTTGCCACACAGTGTTGATGAATCCTCCAAGCCTTGAACCATGGGTTATTACTTATAGGGGGGCCTCCAGTTTTCTTGGCTGGTTGTTACAGTAAACTGTATTGCCATCCAGAGACCTGAGACCTCTGCGATGGACGTGTTTACCCTGCAGTTAATCACCATGTCTGATGCGGCCTCTCTGCATGTGTGAGGGGGGGAAATGCCGGCTAAATGCAGTGACCACGACCTAATGAGGTGGTTTAGCTTCAGCAGCGTGCCTTCAGTTGTACTCTGTAATTGAGAAACACCGACTCCCCAGTTCCCCTGGCCAGTCTGCGTCACAAGTGCGTTCGTCCGTATTCGCCACGTCGCCCACAACCCTGTGAAACATGTCGAACGGCTGCTCTAGGAGACTGGGGTCCTACAGGCCGTCAATCAGTGTGGAGTGTGTGGTTTCAAAATGAGGAGAATGGAGAGAGCGAGGAATGGTTACGGAGAAGAAGGAATTACAGATTGACCATTTTTCGTGAGACAAGCGTCAAACGTCCCATATGAAAGCAAAATGAGTGTAAAATCTGTTGCACACACACAAGCTGTGGCTCTCTCCCACATGCAGAAGTCACTGCAGCAGGCCTGCTCTCTGTCCTCGTGGCACAGCAGTGCTGTTCTTGGAAGAGCCTGGTGCCGGAGCTCCACTCTTCGCTAATGGTTAAACAGCATGCCCATGCCATGCTCACTAATGACAGGCTAGGTTTATTCCACTGAAGTGGCGCTTTTCAGAGTCAACGATGCACAAAGAGCGTACCGAGCACCTCCCAAAGTAGATGAGGTGCTGTAAGGACACCGTCTACACGCACAGCAACGCCCACATGTGTTCACAAACACTCAAACAAAGCTGGGCTGCAAAAAAAAGTCTGCTTACGCAGATTTTAATAGTGACTCATGGACACAGATTGAAACACACAAAGCCTCAGATTATTTTGCAACGGTATTTATTTTCTGACAGTTCCTCAAATGTATTTCTTGCCATCAGCTGGAATCAGTTGCTGTTCATCATCATATGTCATCTCAATCTGTTACACATATGACATTTCTCTTCTTTGTTTGAATTTACTTTTAAAATCATCAATTAAACATCTAGTCCTTATTTGTTTATAATAAAAGTGTCTCAAAATGAGCTTGCCTAAAGCTTCCTGTGTAAGTCTCTGAAACCTTCATCTACACATGGAAAAAAAAAATAGAAATCAAACCCTCCCAGACTGATGATGCAGA
Organism: Planiliza haematocheilus; assembly: GCA_005024645.1. Taxonomy (NCBI): domain Eukaryota; kingdom Metazoa; phylum Chordata; class Actinopteri; order Mugiliformes; family Mugilidae; genus Planiliza; species Planiliza haematocheilus. The sequence goes on along the minus strand of SRSE01000744.1, from coordinate 4,152,449 downwards.
TCTTCTGAGTCTACACTTTGTTTACACTCCTTTCACTCAATGATCAACAGATGAGAGAAAGTGCGCGCCGTTTGTTTGTCTTTCAAAACAGGAGGAAGGCCAGAGCGCTTTGTTTAACTTGGCATCCGTTTAGCCATATTATTAGGACAGTAAACTTCCGAGTGGAGTCGTTATGCATACCACATGTTGGGTCTTATTTTTAACGTTTCCCATGAGACAGCTAAAATGTAAGAGGACCTCCACCTATTCCCACTGTGGGGTGATGTAGGAGAGGTAAAGGTCTGCAGAGTGCAGGAGAATTTCATGCACATCATCCATCATTTCCAGCTTGCAAAGCATGAATTAGTGTGCATGAAAAAAAAAAAGACTTCGTGTGTGTGTGTGTGTGCATGCCTGCATGGGCGTCTATGCATCCGCTCAAATGATCTTTCTTTGGAGTATTTGACTCTCAAACACGGGCAGGATCTGTTTCTGCCCCATGGCGGGCCCACTTCAACACTTCCTCAGCAGAAAAGATGGGAGCAAGAAGAATGTGTCTGTTCATCGAGACTGGCAATGCATGAATATTTCAAACAGGCAACATGATTCCTTGGTGCCACCCGACACAATGGACAGGTCTCTGGGGGAGTTCAGGGGTGGGACGAGCGGAGGTGAAATCTCAGATCGTACATAGCTTGGCTTACAGGCACCACCTGCTTGCAGCGACAGACGTGCAGACAAGGCCCTGGAGCTGGTGCTGTGACAGACGTCTGGTTAAATCCTATTTCACCATGTCTGCACGTAGCAGTGCCAGACCTTCCACTGGAACATGCTTTACTGTGGAAAACCATAAGTACGAGTCCAGGCATGTGCTTGCATTGTTGATTGTGTGTGTGTGCGTGGATGGAAAGGTTGGGTGTGCTTGTGGACATACCAGACATTCCAGGTCGGCAATATAGCCAAATTGAAGGTGGGGGATAAAGCTGGGATGTGTTGAGTGATACCTGGGCAGCTGGGTAGGAGGAGGTGGGACAGATTTGGGCTGGTTGAGGTGTACTGATACTGCTTTAGGTGAAAAGTAGGGAAAGGTTAAGCTTGACGACCTCAAGGAGTTTGCTACATTTTGTGGTCAACCAGCATTAACCGCTTGTGCTACGACTCTGACTCAGCTCTCAAACGTCCATGTGAATGTTGGCCCAACTGTTCACTCTCCCCAAATTGGTTTAATCAGTGGTTTGTTTGAATGTTGCACTGTCTGAATATGTATCAAACATTTTTGTCAATGTGTGTGATTCCTGTTCTGTATTACTGCCAACACACTGTCACATTGTTATTGTACATGTTCATGGTGGTGACCCTGGACGTCTAGTTGGTATGATATCTCCACATGTGTTTAGGTTTAGAAACCTTTCCAAGGCATCGGCCAAACACAGGCTCCACAGATCCAAAGCAGATAGTAGATACATGGTTTAAAAAATGGTTTTCAAACACGCAGGGAACAAAATGTGCTTTCAGTCATACTGCAAAGAAGAAACTGTTCTTACTGCAGGTCTACAAAAGTTGTAATTAATGGCAGATTTAAAAACAACCCTGTCACATGTCCAATATGCATTGCATTTGAACAATGAGGGCTGAAAAGTAAAAAGTCACCAGCATTTTAATTGCCATGCGATGAACATACATTTCACTGAAATGTCAACTGCATAATGGTACTAGAAATAGGATGCAAGATCCAACTGATATAAATGTGACCTAAGACTTGGTTCCACGCCACATTTACTTAGTCCAGCAGACATGAAGCATGCAGAGACCTTTTTCATGTATCTATGTCTTGTACCTTCAAAATGGCAACCAATGAGCTCTTCCTTGAATTGCAGCTGCCCACTGATGTAGTACTGATGTCATGTCCACGTGGTCAATAATCAACAATCCCTTGTATGAAATAACAACAATAACTACAACAGATAAACTAAAGATTGTATTTTTTGTCTTTCCCATTTTACCCTTAGATTGGAGAATACATTTTGTTGTGTTACAAGACCGGTCAGTCTAAGGGTCTTTTCTCTACAGCATCCATGACACCCTATCATCCAAACAATTTTCATTTTCATCTGATTTCTAAATGAGTAACACTGGTTGTGGATCACAATATTTTCTTGAAGTCTTCAACATCCAGTTTTCTGAAATACTGAAATGTAAATGTGCTTGATGCAGTTTGGAGATCTCCGTGTTGGTGTGGCCTTCACAGCTGAAGGCACGGATCATCAAGCAACAACACTGAAGCAATTCAACTCAAATAAAACCTTTTCAGGAAACCCAGTGCTCTCCCGCTGAGATTCATCCTGCAACATGACACTGGAGAAGAGTACAAGAGGTCCAAGATTCAAACACTGTGTGGACAATGGTGTGCAGCGTTTGGGTGTAGCTCCGACATAAAAGGAAACATTTATAAAACCTTTCAAATGTTTTATGAGTTCAGATGTACCTTCCACTCGTCTGTCATCATAATGCTTCACCTGTTGTTCTCCTTTTAATTTTCCACCATTAGTGAACTCTAAATTTGCAACTCTGAAAAAAAATCTCTATTGTTCTTTTGATGTACTCTGCAGTCCCTCACTCTCACGCACACTCTGCTCTGTTGTGGCAAAGACACAGAGTGCTGCTGAGGCCCAAAATAAGCCCGGAGCTTTAATAGCTGAGCAATTTCCAAAGCTGTGTAATAATAACTCAATGCCAGTGGTTGATGCTGGCCTGCTCTGACATGAGTCTTCGGACATCTGGATGCTCTTCAGATAGTCTCCCCACCATGGCACAGTCAATTCAGACAGAGGCTGCATTTCAAAAGACAGCAGAAAGAGCTTTTGTCTTTTCCTTGACAGACTTCCAGGCAACATGTGGACGGAGCAGCCATTTTGCTCCTGAGGTATGTCCTTCTGAATTCGGGGTTCTTTCTGCTCCTGGACAGCCTAATGTGAGCCAGATTGCCGGTGCTTTGGGGAAAATATAGATCTCATGATTACCAACAATTGACCAATTCATTTGAGACCTCCTTTGACATGGCGTATGTGCAGCTGCATGCGCAACTGTGGTTATAGTGTGTCTGTGTTTTTGAGTGTGTGTGTGTGTGTGTCTAGACTAAATCACTCCCACAATAATAAATCAAAAGAGGCTGGTAGCCTTTAGATCATGTTGGGCCCCATGTTTTGAAGAATGGATTGGCACTCAATATGAGCACTGATTGAGCCACTGAGAGCGTGTTTGGATTAGAATAAGCCTATACATTACACAGATGGAGCTCAGCCTAAGTGTGTGTGTGTGTGTGTGTGTGTGTGTGTGTGTATAACAGCCAAACATATTCTTATAAAAGTTCGGGATAAACTTAACTGTACAGACAGATGCTGTGCGCCAGGCAGCGCGTGCAGCCAGAGCAATTAAAAGCAACAAAGGTTGTGTGATGTGAACAGTTTAAAGGCTCAGCTGAGATCAACAGCCTTTGGAGCTGGATGTTTTTCACCCAGATAGTCAGATAGCCTGGCTAAAATGGAACTGGAAAGGCAAAATGGGGCAATAGAGTAACTTTACTGGCTTGAGATGAAGTGCCTGTATACAAAGGGATTCCAGAAGTGCCAGAAGTGGGAGATGGAGACTGCCCAGAGCCAGGTAGCTTTCAGAAACATCCTCTCTCCTTATCACGTAGCTGTTCACAGCTGGCATGCAGCTGCTTCCTTGCACTGCTCTGTCTCTAGATCTTATACACAGTCTGGTGTAAGATGTACAGTACGTGCGTCTGCGGACTGCAAGATAAGTCTGAAACATCAACTGTATCTACCTTTTTTCTTTTTAACACAGACTGCTGAGAGGTGCCGTCTCTTCATACAGTTTTATAGTGAACCACACTGATAGTGAATGGATGAATAAAACGGCCTTGTAGTGCTTTAGTGAGAGAGGGAATGTTGCAGCAGTGAGAAGTGTGTAAACTCCTGCACATATATAAATATTTTTCTTGTGTCAGCATATTTGACGTTACACATAGATAAAGATTAAATTCAGATCATGGAACTGCTGCTTCACCTTGGTAACACTGGACTGAGACGACAGATGTTCTGGGTCAATTTATTCCCAAATCCACAAGGAGATGTCGCCTGTTGCTCAGAACTAAAGTTCATCCCAGACTATCTGGAAACCTGAGATTTTACAAATCTGCTCTTAAACCTCCCAAGCTGCAAGCAGACTGTCCTGATTAATTATTTAAAATGTGGATGATCCCATCAGTATTTTCACAATAACCAATAAGGGAAATTACTCTACGGTGACACAAAGCAGCTGACACTCTGGGCAAGTGTTAGGCAGCATACTACTGTGGGCAGATTTTAAAACTGTTAAAAGACCTGTAGAGAAGTACAAGTACAAGTGTCAGTGTCCTCTAACTTATAAGTGGTTTAGCCTTCTGGGTCAAACTGACGTAGAAGCTACGGCGACAGTGCAGAGCGTAGCACAGATCCTAATGCTGTAGCTGATGGGCACCTCCCCAGAAATGTAACTGTGTGCATCACAGCAATGCAGTGATTGGTCCGCTTCGCAGTAGTATGTATCTGCATTAGTATTTCCAGCTACTTCTCTATCTCAAATTGATTGTTTTCGATCAATAAAGATTACATCAAGGAAAGGTTAACTGAGGAACTTTGGACATACAAACTTTTATATGACCTGTCCTTGGAATTATATCTTTCTACAACAATAATGGACTAATTAGAGTGTTACGAAGGTGTAAGTATGTGACACCACATCTGACAATAGATGCTTTCATTTTCTGTCATTCTTTCTACTAAGCTAGGGTTTAAGTTAGGGTTAACTATTGGTTTGTTATTCCTTTTAAGTCTCAGCAAAATCAATCATACAGCCCTGTTTGTTTAGCCTGTTTTATTAATGTATCGTTGCAGTGTCACTAGTTTCCTTGCAGAATCCTTACATTTTGTTAAAATTGTAGACCGCACGCACGCACACACAAACACACACACACTGCAGAAAACAGCAAAGAGATGGAAACTCTTTTCTTATTGAGAAAAAGTGGCGACTTTTCAGCCATGTGGGGTTTCACATAATGACGATAATGATGACAATGTGTTACAAGCCAAGCATGACATACGGTTGCAGTACTGTACATACAAATGAACAAATGAATTAAAAAACAACACATGTGTAAAATAAAAGCCCCAAAGCATATTGAAATGATGTCTTTGCTCTTAATGTAAATTGAAAATCATATCCCTGGTCTGCTGAAGATCTTTTATATTATTAAATATTTCTTTTGACTCTAATGCAACAAATCTGTGAAACAAAAGTATATTTTAGCGTTTATTTTTGTTGTTGTTGTTTTTGTCCTTTGTCTTATTCAAGATATTCCATTTGAACTGTAATATACTTTTGTGTGTGTTTTCATGTTGTGGGTTTTTTCTTTTGATCCCCTTAAGTTTAAATATTTGCAAAGAGTTGAGTTTTTTTTTTTTTATCACTGGCAGGGCTACACAGTCATGAGAAAACAAAATTCCACTGGCCTCAAAAATATTTCCAACCATTTGAACTCTTCTCAGATCGGAACCAAACACGGGTTGCTCCACTGCCCGTTAGCGTGCGATTCCTTGATCCCTCTGTAACACGAAGCCCGTGTAGCGAGCCGGACCACATGGGGAGTGCGATGTTGTGAGGTGAGGTATTTTTCGACCGGCAGACGAATATGTAATGCATTCCAGACACTCTGGCCGCACACAGCTCTCTCCCCTGCTACCTATAGGCATCAATCCTCTCCCCTTTCGCTACAACAATAAACCCACTGCTGCTAAGCAAGAACTCATTTCAGATCCGACAAACACAACTACCTCTTCTGTTGCTTCCTGGGGCCTGTGGAGAGGGATCCCGCATAGTGTCCTGGCTTGGAGCTGGTCTCTGAACATTAAACACTTTCTCTGACTCATAAACATCAACCCTTGACCCAAAATTTAAGACCTTGTACCCATGTCCACACATTCAAGACCCATAACTTTTTGCTGTTAACCGTCAGCTCACCCACGGAGCTGGACAGGACACTAAATCTCGCACCCATCCGAAAAAAACAAACAAAAAAACCTGCAGTAATTTCTTTAAGTGTGACTTCCTGAATGATCAACTCATAAAGATGTTTCTGGTGATACTCCAAAAAGGAGGTCTTTAACTGAGTTGCATAACTGGGATGATGTTCGGGTTTCTCCATTCAATGAGGCCCAGATGGAAGAAGATGTGTGTTTAAAAAAAAACAAAGCCCTATAGGACATGCCAATGCACCAGTTACCCCCACCCCCAGCCCCACCCCCTCCCACCCCCACCATACACTCAGCTCTCCATCCTTTCCTCTTCTCCTCCACACTGCATGAATAAGAACCAGATAGCAAAGATGACTGCTGCTAAGAGCTGCCTTTTCACGCTGTCAGTGCAGAGACTGAAGATATGATGATGCATGTGAAACACCAGAATTGTGGGATATAACTTCTAACTAATTTACCGGCGGAGTAAACAAGTTTTATTTTCAACTTACAACCCACAAACGACAGAGATTTCAGTGGCGTTCGTGTGCAGCTTCCTCCTCGTGTCATGTCAGTATTTCTCTCTCTCTCCTTTTCTTTTTATTAAATCAGTTCCACTGAATGTTATTATGCTGGGTCTGACTCATCAAACAGAGCCTGAAGTGAGTGGGAGTGGCAAGGTAATTTGATATATTTCTTGTTCTAGTAAAAGCAGATCCACTGACTTCAAACTGCCGCCAAAGAACAACAGATTGACGTTTCTCCCTGTGTGAGACCAACACTTCTACTTGGCCTTCATTTCACAGGAATGCTCTGGTAGAAGTGTGTCTGCATGTGAGTGTGTCAGCCTCCCCACGACGCTCTAATGTTCTTCCCTCTTTCATCTCTTCATTTTTTTGTTTCAGTTCCCCTCTTCCGAGGCATCTGATCCTGTGGACCTTCAGACATGCGAGCGCTCATGGTGCATACCTCTGGAGAGGCTGGAGTGCTTTGAACTGAGCTCCATGAAACAGAGTCAACGAGGCCACACTGAGTTCTGCTGGGCTGGAGTTTACCTGTAATAAAATTGGGCAAGCAGTGTATAGGATTTAGAGAGATCAGTTGGCTGAAAATCACCTGGAAATAAGAATCAATGTGTTTTCGTACCTTATAATGGGCCATTTAAATGTGCATCCCTTACACAGAGAGCACCGTAATGCATAGTGCTGCCATGTTTTCTGCAGTACCCCCAAAAGGACGAACCAAACACAGCTTTTTGATCTTTGAAGATCAAAACTGCATTTTGGTCTTATATTTATGCTGATGGACATTTTATCTTAGGGGTGCATGGTGGTGACTTACATTTAGGGCCAGGCTCAAGTGGCCCTTCAAGAAACTGCAGTTACTGGTACTTCAAGTTGGCTTCATTTTTAAGGACTAAAATTTGGCCACAGATTGTTTGTTAGTGACACTTGATCTGGAGTAGGTGCTCTCTGTTGAGAACTGATTAAGCCTCCAAAGGTCTGTCCAAATCATTTGGACAGGTTTCATGCTGTGATGGACGGAAGAGTAATAGCGATGTAAAGGTACACGTCATCTAAATGCATTGAATGGAAGCTGCTTACAACAAAATGTCTCTGAGTGTTTGTAGAACCACCAGTTGGTGGTTGAAACACACCCCGTAACCCCACCTCCAGTGGCGTGCTACCATACTCATATTCTGCTAACAACTGAGTCTGGCTACACCCAGCTAGTACACAGAGGATTTTTAAGAGATTTTGTACTGAAATATTGTATCCAGGGTGTGCCACAGTATTTGGTCAAACCCTTTTGCCTCAAAGTCTCCAAACAAGTCAAATCTCAAAAGGATACATAATTATGTAAAAACAGTAGTCATCATCAAGTCACACCTAAAGTCTTAATTTGGGCTAAAATCTGACTTGGATTTAAATTTCTGTCCCTCGTGTCTTTGTTCGGATGGTTTTAAACCACTGGCTGTGTCAGGCATTGGGCAGAGCTAACCAGCACTCGCTGCACCAGTAACAGGTAGGTGGAAAACAAAGTTGTTTAAGGACCGAATAAGCTGCGGAGAAGCCTTCTGCCTGCCTCACACAGTAAACACAGACGTAGTCCTCTGGAAATTACCATACCACACTGTCATTTTATTTGCTCGCCTATCTGCAGTATTTTTGTATACAGTTTGATTTCTTTATGTCAGTTTGAGGTTCTTTCAAACTTTGTGCATGCTAGAAAAGTGGTGACAAACACTTTTTTTTGTCTCCAAAGTGGGAAATTATAAGCAGGATGCACATTTAACAACAACAAGTCAATATACTGAGACTTATCCTGACACTGGACTTAGTTTTGCCATGGGGAGACTTATACAAAAAATGTATAAGTGAAGTATGTTTGTCTTCTTTCTTGCAGACCATGTCCCAGAAACACTGGTTCCACGGTAGACCAGGTCATGCTCACTGGCACACTACACACTCAACTACCTCTGAGACTTTCTTATAACTGCAGTCCAAACTCTCTCTTTTATTGACCTACTTTTGAGGTTGAGCACAGATGATATATGGAACAGGCCGTTTTGGAGAGCGGGACTAACCAAGTGGTGGGTGCTTTAAGTGGCCACGGTGTTGCATACCTCTGTGAATGTACAAGGAGCAGCCTTTCACCTCTTGAGTCTCTGTGCTGCCTTTGTCTTTGCAGAAGTGGACATAAATCTCTGCAGGCCCTGCCCAGGAATAAGCAGTCACCAAAAACCTTAAATGAAGAAAGAAAGAGGTAGAATGAGTAATACTAGAAGTTTCATTCTCCAAGTGAGAGCCAGTTAACAATCGTCACTTCAACCCCCACATGCAAGGAGGAGAAGGCTCATGTTCAATTTATAAAATGTCCAGTTCAAAAGTCTGACTGGCAGCTAGAAAACGCTATGAGTGGATAAAGACTTTTTTTCAGACTTAAGTGCATCCAGCTCTGCAGAAGAACAACACAAACATCAGTAAAAAGCCCAACCCTTCAAAAAAGATAATTTACAGTTTGGACACACAGAGGCACAGACTTGAAGCGGTTTCCTTTTATGGACCTCTAACCTTTCTGAACAGTATGTCAAAAACAACTGACATGCACTTCTTTTAGATCTCAACAGAAGACAGGAGACTGCCATCTGTGAGCTTTTTAATTCTTCAATTAACGTTCACTGCAAATATCTGCTTCCATAATTTTGAAAGGACACGCTGGCAGGTTTTCATTCAGGTTGCACAATTTGTCTTAGAAATGTTTAGATTTCTTTAAGACTCGTTAAGACTTCTGTTATCCATCAAGCTGTCACACTTTTGCTGTTAGAGTGCATTTCATAAAGGTTGCGTGCAGCCAGTGAAGTGCACGGGAGGGATTAACAATGCAGCTCACTAGGAAACTAGCACAGGTCAGTCCAAAAGGTTGAGCTTTGCAACTATGTGGTATTGAATAAACAGATATGTAAGCAAAGAGCTGTTGTAAAAAGTTGTAAATTCCTGTCTGAGAAAACTTTGTACATTGTTTTGATATGATAAATGGAGTAATATACTTATCTGATACAACAGATGACTTCTTGACTGTATTTCATGTTTCACTTGTACCTAAATGGCCTAGACACAGCAAACTAACATCAAATAAGTAATGGTAATGACAGCCAACTGTGAAGTTGCCTCATGTCACTTGCATCTTGTCCAAAAAATTTGCACTGGAACCCATCGCAAAGACTGAAGCCAGTGAGAAAGGAAATTACTCTCCAAAAGATTGAGGATAAGAAACTATCGTACAGATCTGACCTCTCCTGAATCATGCTGATCAGTGGGTTTCTTTATTACATGTCGTTTGAAAAATATTTTAGTATTGGAATGAGATGAAGAAGAAAAATGGAGAGAGACTATGTGTGTGTCCTCTTGACTTTATTGCTTGCTTGCTTCCCGTGTATAGATTCAGATTGCTCAACACCAAAGAGTGCTCTCTTTCACTGAGGGCTTCAGCATGCTGTTTCAGCCAAAAAGCCACTGACAGGATACTGGTCCCCTGATAATCCACTGGAATATCAGCAAGGGTTAATGTGACAATGCGAACATTTCATTAATTTTCTGTAAGGGCTTGTCCTCTGGAGGGGTACACCCTGGACAGGTCGCCAGTCTGTACAACAAGTTAATCGGGTACAAAGTATATTATGTTCATCACCATAATTTAACACAAAAGTAACAGTGAATTACTGCTTTGTATTTGTCCCTTCATGTGCATTCAGTTTTCATCATAAAAAGACGTATCATAAAAAGGTCGTTGTCTAATGCAACACCCTGTCAACATCAGAGCATGTAATCGCTTTGCGTCAACCATAGCCGTCACTCTCAGAACAGTGGATTAGTGGTGATGATCCATTACACTCATTCACATACACATGCAGACACACACACACTGTACCCTACCGCAGCATGTCCCGACAGGTGTAGATGCTGTGTTCCAGGAGGCATTACATGCTGTCGCTCTGCCATTACATAAGTGCCTTCAGACTAGGGTAAAACATTCTTACATGCTGATTCACAAGCCTAAAAACATTATAAAACATGGAAATGAATGGTCTGCTACGTGCAACTTGGACAGGGGAGCGAACAGGAGGTCTTAAATCAATTTAAGACCTGAGCAGGGCTGGGACAGGTGTGAGCAGCTTCCCAGGTGCACCTCCACAGGCCATGTAGCTCCAGTAATCAGCAGCCAGAGGCAGTAATGACAGGGTGCTGCTGTCAGAGGCCTATACACACATACATGCACACAGAGGCGCAGGGACTCTTGCACGCATGCAGCCTAACTTGGTCTTAGTCACAGCAGGCGTTTTGCTTTCACAGCCTTTCTAACTCATCCTCCATGTGTCTGTCTCTCACTGTTGTCCACTTACACATTTTCACACCTCTGCTCAGAGCTTTCAGCCTCCGTCTCACAGGTCAGCGCATACACAATAAAACTCAAACAGCAGCTGTGTGGTTATATAAGCTGCTCCCAACCTGTCTGCAAACCTGTTGACCTCGAGCCATTATTGTCAGATCAAAGGTCAACTAACACTTCAAAACAGAGAGAGGAATACAAACCATAGTGTTTGTAGTATTGCGCTTTGATTAGTATTTTTATAGATACTACTTGAGTGTTTACTAAGGAACTGAAATCTGAAAACTTATCTCAGTTTTCTTTGATTTTTTTAACAGTATCGTAATACGTGATACTTTACAGTATTTCAAGTTATGTTTTTAACTTTTGCTGTCTATGAACATACTTTCTCATGTGCCCTAGATGTGGGCTAAATATTACTGTTCGAGAGGAGCTGCAGTAAGACTGTTTCTGGCACGTCCCACTTCGGAAACCAAGAACTGTTCTTGACCCTCCCAGGGGAATCTACCCCAAAGTTTGAAAACCACTGATATTTGTCTTGGTGATGATTGCCCCCCCTCCTGTGGTATTCACAACCTTGTAAGTGTACATTTTCCAAAAGCTTAGAAATCACAAGACTTAGCAAAGGTGGATGGCAACTGTTGTAATAGTTGCTGTATATATTTTGTTCATAGTTTTGTAATATGCATAATGAAAATGCTGATATTCGAGGAGTGTAGGGATTGCTGCTTTACATTTGAACAAAGCAAGCTATCATGATGACCTCTCTTGTGTGCTCTGAGCTGAGATGTGTTGCCAGCAGTCATCAGACTCCACATCACCTAGTACCTAAAACCTCTATGGACTGTGACTCAACATACACTGCTCACATCTATGGGGTCACAGATTTTCCAGAGACTCTGAGAGTTATGCGTGTTTCCATTCTGCCAGAGAGAAGCTTGACCTAAGTGATTTGTTAAACGCTACATCAAAAGCAGCAGTCCTGACAGATGACATGGACATTTGCCACCTGTGCGCTCTCATCTTGATCTGCTCTTAATCTGATATGGGGCTACAGGTATGTGAGGACATGCAGCTGTTGTCTTTTCTCTGCTTTCCCATAGTAGGGTGTGGTAACTGTGCTGCTGGCACATTGTGTCCTCCGTGTCCACGAAAAGAATGCAAATGGTGCGTTAAAAAAACACCCCATACTTAGCACTGAATACCTCAACTAGCAGCGTACTTTCTTTTCCCCGAAGTTTCCCTCGTGGTGATGTCAGATGTGTAGCGGAGCAAACAGCATGCAGATCTGGAGTCGGGATATCATTATGAGACACCAGCATCTCCACATGATATTTTTAACTCTGTCCTTTCCCAATTAGACCGCAGTCTCAGTCAGCAAGCCAGGTTTCATGTGTGATATATATCTGTATGACCCCAGAGTCTGGTCGGTTATGTAGCCGACTGTCTAGCAGTTCACCTCAGACTCACAGCGCTGCGGTGAAAAGTTCTTGTTGCAGAGAGGCTATGAGCTTACAGACGTTTGACATGTGAGGGTATGACCACAGTACCTGTCCTCTGTGACCCTGCTGACTGTAAACACACACCAGCCCTAATCTTCGGGGCCTCCTTAAACTCTGCAACAAGCAGGACCCCTGACATAGGATCTGTGCTGAGGCAATAATGACCTGACCACAGTGGATATACCGTGTAAGTGCGACTCAAAAATACCTGAGCCGATCGCTTCAGGAGTTTCCTCCCATCCACAACAAGTCACATATACTTAACATCATGTACTTTTGCATCATCATGCATCCATATGTTTCCATTCACTTCCACGCAAAATGAGCATCTTTGCATGGAAACTTGCTCGCTAGCTTCTTATGTAATCCCCCACAATCACCACATGATGAGAACTAACAGAGAGGGATGCAGACTCAGTGTTCACTGTGGGGGAGCGAGAGTAGAGTTTAAGGGTCTGCTGTCTTATGGTACAGACATGCAAAAACAAACAAAATTAACTGGATCGTTAAAAAAGAAATGATCCAAGAAGTCTGGAGCTGTGGCACAGGCATCCAAAGAGAGCCATTTTCATATTAGGATTGTCCAATTTAGTTGAATTGGTCTATCTATCAGGTACAAAAACACACTTATACCACAAACTGATATGAACAATATCTGAAGTATGAAGAATATCTTTTTTATCTAACTGGTTTCAGGTGACACATATCACTGACAAACAAATTTTTATGTCAATTTACTACTTTATTCACAGAGCTCAGTGCCAACACACTGAGCTTTGACATGGATTTGAGACATAACCCATGCAAGTCCAGATGAGTGGTTTTGAAGCTCAGTGTGTTGGCACTGGTAGGCGCCATCTTATCATTGCCTCACTCCTTCTAACTCCCAGCTAATTCAAAAATGGGCAAAGAGCAGGAGATGGAGTTTAGCTGAAGTGGCGGATAGCATCCGAGCAGACACATAGTAACCCGTGATCATATCCGCCTGTCACTCAAAGCAGCTATTCCCCTGATTATTCATCATTCATCTTCTGTATCCGCTTATTCCTGTCCACATGGTCACAGGGGTCTGCTGGAGCCTATCCAACTGTCATCGGGCGAGAGGCGGGAGTACACCCTGGACAGGTCGCCAGTCTTTCCCTGATTATGCATGACTTTATGTCGATAAATGTAAATGAGCTATAAACGTACAGTATATAGACTGTCTGGTTTGTTACGGATGGTAAAAAATTGACTTTTTAATGTGAAGCTCTACAAGCATTGTCTCACTTTGGGAGGCAGCCTCAAGTGGCCAATCAAGGAGCTGCAGTTTTTGAGACCACTGCTTGAAGCTACTGAAGTTGATACATAAATACCCATACACTCTTAGTAACAACAAAAGTGACCAAAAGGGAGACTAAATAAGAAACTAAATAAGGATCCACTACCCACTCTTGAAGTTGTGTCATTTAAACAAAACCAAATGTTCAACCTATGCTGGAGGTGCAGTAACAACAGTGCAGTCAGTGCCTGATGGGTGTCACAGTTCCCTCCACAGTGACAGGTCCTTAGCAGCTGTCAGATTGGCATCTTTGATCTTACATAACGTCCTTAAACGATCAAGCCATCACCTCCACTGCTGAGTTTAGCACTGGAAGAAAAAAAAAAGCTTTTGTGTCTGAACAACGCTGAAACACCACATCTGTCGGCAGCGCTCATTTGTTTTGAATTCCTCTTTTGATATTTTCACATCGATACCAAGCACAACCGGGGCAGACTTAATGACCCACGGTGTAGAGAAGAAAAGTCAGTTGCCAGGCGATTGTGTTTGTGTAGACTGTGGGTTCTGCTCAGAGGAAGCTACGGGTGGCAAGAGGAGGGAGGGAGGGGTGAGGTGAGAGGATGTGGGGAGGACAGTGGCGGCTTGGCACAAGCCACTGTGGGTGAGCGTTGGCCCTCATTGGCTGGCTGATGGAGAACATCGTGCATTATAGCCCTGCATTTCTTTCTAGAGTGAGAGTGAAAGAGGGAGAGAGTGATCATTATGGCTCCTAGAATAGCATAATTAGAGAGAGGCCTCCCTGTCTCACCGTCTGTGCGTGTGTTGTTTTTCTCATCCTCTGGGGGATAAAACAGCCTCCCATCCCAGGTGCATACATTTATATCACACTGCTTTTTCAAAAGTGGCCACTAGCTATTTTAAAAAGTGTGTGCCAGTGTTTTTTTCTCCTCTGAATAAGTATGTCTGATTAAATTGCTTGAGGGGTGGCAACTGTTACCAATACATGCTTTGCAGCAAAATATATCTTCATTAAAGGCTGGACACTTTTATGCAGCAGAAACAAGGCGAAACACTTTGCTGCGCATTTGCACTTCCAACAGAGAGTGATCATTAATTTGCAGTTGTTTTTCTGGTGATATGATGAATGGGAAGCAGAATCTATCTTCACTTGGATTCAGTTTTGCTCTCCAACAACTCCTGAGGAAAATATCTTTTTCTTTAGCTGCTCAGTGCTCGGGTATGTTCACCAGCTAGCTGCTCCGTTATTTGCTCTTTTGTGCTAGGCTAGGTAGGCAGGAAGTATACAGCGGGACATGATTAAAACATTCAGTCAAAGCAGTAACATTTTAGACAATGTTGATTAGCACATTAAAGACCTTCATATAAGTTTCACAACATGAAAATAAAGATGTACAGTGTAAGTTTATTTAGATACAGGAAACATCCTATAAACATACATTTTAAAGCCGTCCATTAAGTAAACACCAGCCTGATTTATGTGGTAGCCTAATCATCACATCTCCACAAGAGAATGTAGACGTGATAGCGGTTAAACACACATCAAGGCTGCGTTCAGGAAATAGGAAGTGAACACTTACCGTAGTTCAGCTGCGAACAGCAAAACGATTTTCTCCATGGAACAAAAGCCTAATCACGCCGCTTCCAAATTTAGTGCTCCTCCATTTCCGTTTACAAAGAGCAGATTAAACGCTTACAACTGCACATGCACACTCCGGCAAGTGTGTGCAGACGCACTTTTACATGGTGCGAGCTAATTGCATACATGCATGTGTGCGTCCACACACACCGCGGTGCTCCACCGTCAGCTTGACTTGATTAACAACTGCTTGTGTGTGTAACGGCTGCGCTGATGAAAGACAAGGAGCTGGCTCTGTCACTGCTGCACGAGCATTACAAGCACAAGAGTTTACACAACAGTGAAGCACTAAAGTTGGCCTTCATTAGAGGGATTAGAAGCCTAATCTAAAACACTGTTCAAGTCTCTCATCCCAAACCCTAAACAGCCACTCTATGGGGGCCCTTCCCTTCTACACCAATCATAACATCTCAGACTTCAAACACTCCATCTGTAACCCCAACCTCTGGGCGCTATCCCCTCTCTCATCGACCCCTATCTTGAAGTGCGGGGTTGCAGAGGGTGATGGACCCCATGTGACGGCGCAGCTGTGGAATGATTTATTGCTGGGTTAATTGTTAGGTGAGAGCGAATTGTACCCGCAGGCTGCAAGCTGTGGTCTGATTACTGGTTCACCTGCTATCAGACTGTAGCGTACAGTTCATTAGCTTCTTAATGGGGCTCACATCTCCCTTGCGGGCCCTCTCTGGACAACTGAGGGCCGTGGAGGAAAAGGTTAGGGTCCAGGGAATAAAGGGTGTGCTGCTCGACTGCAGTAATTAAGGGTCATTTGTTTGGATGACTTCCTGTGCTGACCAGCTGCATGCTGTCTGTCCACCACAAAGCTATGTGAAAAGCTCTGCAGGCCTCGAGCAGCCTCTGATGACTATGACCTTTGTCACTGGGTCTGTTTCGAGGTAAAACAAAAGTTTACCTGCTCTCTGAGTTAAAAATGCGTTTTAGGTTACATTGTCCATTACTGTTTTTATTTTGTCAAAGGATCTTCACTATTTCCACTCACATGTCCAAAATCAGTTTTAATTATATTTAAACTGAGAGTTGAGAGCACTACTACTTTTTTAATTGTTTCTCATCTTGACTACTAATGGTAAGTTTGAAGTTTACCTGCTAATCTTGTTTGCTTAAAAATGTAACATTTATTTTAGCTGATGTACATAGGATGGTAAAGGCTTCTGAAAGAGTGCCTTCACATAATGCTTTTCAGGTCGTTTAGAGAGGAGGACATTAACATTTGATCCACTAAAAACAGCCACTTCATCCACCCATCCATTAGCTTATGCTGCCAACAGTTTTGCTGATGTTATAATGCCATGATTTAATCCTCTTTTGTCGTGCCTTGTTTCAAAGGTATCAGTATTTTATAGTTATAGTTCTGTCTAATTAAAAAATGGCATCAGCCTCTGCAAGTCCCAGCACTTTTTCTCCGTACCCCTCCTCCTGCCTCATTGCTACATTGAAATGAACACTGACCACACAGACACAACTCACAAGAAATCAAGACAATGTATTACTTTAAGTTTTGACGTAGTAAGTAAAACTTATAAAATTGAGTTCAGTATCAAAAAACATTGACATGACTTAATAAAGTGGTAGTGTTTTACAGTGTATGTACACTAGTCCACCCTACCTTTTCTGTTTTTATTTTGTTCCGTCTAAATTGTTAGTAGGCATGGATGCCAATGTGGTCACCAGTATGTGGTTATAGATCACATACTGGTGACCTGTCAAGAGTATGCCCAGCCTCTTGCCTTATGCCAGCTGGGATAGGCTCCATAGTTGGTGGAGGTTTGTTCAGTGGATTCTGTTTGTATTGGTTTGTGAGTTTGGCGATGTTTCATGAATTATCTCCCACATGCCGTCCAAATTATCCGCTAAGCAGGACAGAATACAAGGGAACATGTGTAACCTGAATCAAGAGAGCGGAAGAGAGCAGTGACAGGTATGGATGGACTGTATTCAGCAGAATGAGAGATGGTATAATCAATCCTGGAGGGTAAGCCTAATGGACTGAAATGCTCTGTTTCCTGATATTATCTGCAATCAGCAATCAACCTGCACAGCAATCAATGGTCTTATAAAAACACTTCTCAGGACAGAACCTGTAATACACTTCTTATTTTAAACTCTACCAATCTTGAGACTGAATTGAACTAAAATGGCAGATTTGTGGAAACTGAACAAAAAAATTAAGTTAAAAATCCTGCTCACTGACCTAGAATGAAAATTGAAGAAGAAATTAACGTCAGCTTTAATTTCTGCTCCTACCACATGAAACCCTGGAGTAGAGTATGGAATCCAGTAGTGTTGAAAGATGGATGGAGGTGATTGTAGATTTGATGGAAAAACCGCTGACACATTTTCATATGTGTGATTGGATTTGTTTTGGCATGGCCTTCCTAACGCCCCACCCTGGAATCTATACCTTTTTTTATTATTTCCCGTAATATGGGTACTGGCGGAAGCACACAGAGAAAGGTATCCCTCTGAAACCATGTGAGCTGTGAAGTAATCACCCAAATATGTCCTTGTTAACCCAGAGTCCAGTTGACACTCACCGGGCCTTTACCCAAGCTAAAAATATGTCTCCCTTTCTTTCATCTCCCCTCCCTTTCCTTCTGCATGTGAGAGCTTTAGTGGGTGCTGCTGGTCCGTGGCCTAACTGAGGCCTACAGCTCCCCTCCTGTAAAGTAGCGGGGATGCCAAACATCCCCTGATTTACAGCTTGGAGCACACGCTATGCCTTTGCTCCTATGAGCTATAAAAGGCAAATGAGAGCGAGATGTCCAGATCCCACTTGCTATATTAACCTACATTCTTTCCAATAGAGTAAAGTGGCTGCTTGAACCGACCATAACCACATGTCGAAAAGAGGCAAGCCTTCCAGGCCCCAACAGAGAGCTCACGTGAATGGCAGATGGTATGATAAAATCAGCTTCTCTTGGATATTCTATGCAGAGCAGTCAATAACATGCGTTCCTCTCCTACACAACACTGGCTCCAAGGCCTTGTCTGGCTTCAGACTCTCATCCTCTATTAAATTATGCTGAAATCATTAATCAAATAGTCGTTTCTAAGCAAATATTGTAACATTCTCAGGTTTCAGTCTGTCTAATGTGAGGATTTTCTGTTTTCTATCATAGTAAATTGAATGTTTGGAGCCTTTGAACAGTTAATCCAATAAAATAAGACATTTAAAGACGTCACTTTGGGAAACTTTGTTGTGGAATTAACCGACAGATGAGCCAACATGGGTAAAATAATGTATAGCTGCAGCTCTAATATTAAATCCCTACTTGGGTGTTTAAGTTGGGAACAACTGGGGAACTGAGTGATAAGAAACATCATGTTAAGGGCCAAATGTGAACACGCTAGCGGCTCCGTGAGACATTAGATGTGCACAAAAATGGAAAAGGAGAGGTTTCTATGAAATTCTCATAGTTCTTTGTAGTGCTGGACATTGTGACCAATATGAGCGGGCCCCTGCTGAAGATGCCTCCAGGACCTTCTGCTCCTGCCTTTACTCCACCCATTCCTCTCAGGATTAGCTTTGCTATGATTTAGCGCTGTTTCTCACTGGCCTCTGGAATGCGACGGATGACGGATCTATTTTCCTACATTGTTTCACCTGCTCTAAATGGAACCACATGCTGCACAGGACCGCCTCCCCTTTGTCTGTAATTGGAAGCACATGCACGGCGAAGTCAAAAGTAAAGCAGAGCCGACACAGTCGACAGGGATCCCCTCCCCCTCCCTCCCCCGTCCTTCCTCCCCTCCCTTCAGGTCTGGGGTGCCACTTTTTGGTGGGAGGCCACAGTGCAGAGCCCGAGAGCCTTTATTGAACTAACTGACCTGGCATTACATGTCAAATTCAGTTCAATGGGACGACTGTATCATGTGTCCTGCGAGTCTTTCGAGCCCTCTGACTTAAACGTGAGTGACAGTTGAGGGTTTGCTGAGGAAGGAGGCCTTGACATTGAGTCTGAGAACACAGGCACCAGTGTACTGTTCATTTGCTACGGTCTGTGATGTCTGGAAGGGACAGGCCATGGACGAGGGGCAGAAGGATCACAGAGTCTTACATCACCGCTTTGTATCGGAGCAAGATTGCATAAGGGAAGAATGTATGATGTTTATTAACCTCATCAGTCACGTTAATTTAACATGTCTGTCGGTGATGTAAGGAAGAAATTATCAGCCATCAATCCATCAGTGATATCCAGAGGGAGAGAAACAGAACTCTGTACATTCAACAAGACACAATACTTTTTGGCAGGAATATACCCTGTTTTTTAAAATAAATATTTAGATATTGTATCTGAGTCCCCCATTCTCCTTCTCTTCACCAGATGTTTAAATAAATATTTAAGTCTCTGCATGAAGATCTGGAAACTTTATTTCACATTTAAAGTCCCCCTCTGCTCACAAATGTGTTTTGATTATTCCTGTTTTACTGGCATTCACTGTGCATGGTTTCACACTAGCCATGTCAACCCATTTCAGCTGCTAGACATCTTACAACAGTGAGATACATTCTGAAACTGTGGCTGCTAGATGAATGGGTCTGGCGCGAAAAGGGTCACTGTATAAAATCTCAAGACTAATGGGAATATACATGTGAGGGTGGAGTGAGTAAACTGAGCTTTCCCCTGAACTTCCTTGCCTGATGTGCCCTTTAGCAAGGTACTGAACCCTGTGAGCCCTATGGGAAAAGCATGTGGCCACTCATTGCTCTGTGTGTACAAATGTAGAGTGCAAAAGTGTGTAAGGACAATAAAGAATCTTCTTCTTAAACTTTTGGGGTGACCAGTCGTTGTTGGACTGACTTGGCTTATGATCAAAATGTAAAGAGTCAGTGACTTTGCTCTCACAGCCAAACATCAAGTAAATGCAATAACACAAGATATAGCACACCAGCTTAAGTTACAGACCAGTACAAAAGCAAGAAGGCCAGCTCAACATCTGTCTTGCAGGCTTTTATTTCACAAAGCTCTAGCCAACGACTGAAAGCCAGGCCAAGGTTTACTCTTGTCTGGCCACTTGATCAGTCACCATTGTTTTCTTTTCTTAGTTTCCTCTGTGAAAGTCTCCTCGAATCCTTTTCTCTTTGACTTGATCAATAACAAGCCAAAGACCTGCAGTGTGTCTGATTCCGGATATATCCATCATGCGGTGCACTGCGTCCAGCATATTGTGTGAATTTCAACAAGGCAGGTTTGTTCCATACTGAACATGGCCGTTTATGGGCTCAACGAGAAATGATGAAATTAAATCATAGCAGCATCTGACCATTTGATCAATGGAGCTAATGCTAGCGGCTACATTACAAGATACAGAATTACAGACTGCTGGATTAATCCAATAAACACACACAGAGATACTTAGTGGGGGGAGGAGGGCAAGACAAAGCTCCTAGTAAAACAGATTCAGCTTCCTCTACTTGTCATTGCTGCAGTTTTGAAAAAAGCTTGGTGGTTCCTTCCCTATCTCCTACACTGCTGTAGTGCCATATAGCTTCATACTCTGCTACATGACTATTATGAGTAGCCATCCAGGAACTCATTGTGAAATGCATGTTGCATGTTGTCAGTGTGAACTCTGCAAGTTTAAGAATAGAAGAATGGCGCTTGTACGCATGGCGCCATAGTTGGTAGTGTCTGACGTAGTGCTGTAACGTGGAGATCAGGGTGGGAAAGAGGAAATGTAATCTCCATATAACGAGCCATCAAAATGATTTAGAAACCACAAAATAGGAAAGGCAAACTAGAAGCATAATGTTCCTTTAAACAGTATCTTTGTTTAAGACGTGCATCCTCTACATGATTTTGTAATGATACACCTGGATGCCAGCCATTGTTCAGTATGGAACGTACACAAAAACGAACGCAGATGTCCTGCACACATGCTGTACATGTGGTGTTTTAGTCCCAGTTGTTATGTTTAATATTTAAATCGTTTTAAAAAATTGTTAACTTTTAAAGTGAACACAAAATTATATGTATAATCTTGTTCTTGTCTTGTTCGTGAGGTAGGGAAGCCTTTTATTCCTCTACTCTTTGAGCCAGTTTGGAACATTAGATGAAGGATTAATCATGCAGATATGAAGCAGAAATTTATAAAGCGAGGGATTATAGGCATTCTGTAAATATTTTTGTCAGTCAGTCATTTTGTGACAGCAGTACGCATTATTTTCCCCTTTTTCTCAGTACCAGAGTAGAAGGACTGATAATTCATTACCAGGAATATTGGGCACACAGAAAGGCTTCAGTCTCATTACTGTGAAAACCATAAAGCGGTGTGCTTGATTGTGCCTGACACTGGCTGTAAACTCATCAGCGTAGGCTCCCGGGGGCCTCTAAATGGTCTGATTGCCATGGAAAAGCTGGCAAGGGCTTTTTTTCCACCAAAACACTGATTAGCACCCTGTTACAGTTATTGGGCTAGATTAGCAACTCTGGCGCCAAAGATTAGTGCAACCCTCTGGCCTCTCAAGTCAAATGGAGAAGATAGTTAGAGCTGCTGGCTTGCTTTTTATCACTGTGCAGACCTTAAGCAGCTGCAGAGGCCTTGAGGGCAGCAGGAGGACATGCCTCTCATTTTTCATGGATAACACAGAAGGAAAGATATCAACCAAATGTGGCATTTTACTGTCTTGGATCTGTGGCGCTGGGCTGAGCTTGGGCTGTGCTGCAGGGACATCTACTGGTAATAAGTGGACTTACAGATGTAAATCTATAGTCTATTTTTCTCTAGTACAATGTCCTAAATTGAATATAAACCAATGAATGAGCACCCACCTGCCAATTCATTAGGTACACTCATTAAAAATAATGCATTCTTATGAAGCAGTCCTGCACTAAATCCTCCTTCAAGCCATTTATAATGTTCAGTTTCAGTAAAAAAACAAAAACAAAAAAAAAATCTGGTAATTCATTCAGTCATTTTGGAGGATATAGTTTGTGGTGCTGTTAAACTGTAATGCTTTATACACTGCTTCTGTTTCCACCAACAAAAAAATGTGTCTCTTAATAATAGACGCATGTGTCGATACAGTTAGCTCTGCAATAGACTGTCGACCTGTCCAGGGTGTACCCTGCCTCTGGCAAGATGACAGCTGGGATAGGCTCCAGCAGACCCCGCGACCTTTCACAGGACAAGCGGTTACAGAAGATGAATGAATGTGCCGATACAACGCAATTATATGTTACTACAAACCACAGCCTCCAAAATCAAAACACAGATGAATCCACTGCTCTCTCAATTATTTGAAACGAGTGCTGAATATCACAACCTCCATGACCTTCGCAAGAGTGCAGTGCAGGCCTGTAATTTTTTTTTCTTCTTCAATGAATGAGTGAATATATGTTTTTACTGGTTGTGTAGTGGTGCCAACATTCAGTATATACAGATCAAGGGTATAAATTAATGAAAGAGGATAGATAGATAGATGCAGTACAGTGAAATGTACTGTTGTACCTGCAGCCAGTAGTAAAAAAATATATAAGTACTACAGTAAACAGTAGTTGCACACAAGGTAAGCAATATAGTAAGTGTAATGTACACTAATAGAGAAATAAAGAAATAAAATATAAAATAAAAATAATAACAATAATAATAAAAATATTGACTGAATAAAAATATAGACTGGTAAACTTAGGGGTGTAGTTGAATATGTACATAAAGGAAACTACTGAGAAATATCATATCTGTCTCAGTCTCAGGTCTATGTGTTATATGTTACAGATATCTTGCTCTAAATTTTGTATTTTGATGATATTCCAATAATATGTTGTCCCAAATTAGATTGGTTGAATGGTTGACAACGAAATGATCCTAAATCGCTGCATAGCTGATTCACTGGAGCCTCTCAGTGGCTGTAATAGCAAAAGAGGTACTTATTGCACTAATATAATTAAAGTGCCAAAATGTCCCACTCTGAAACATACAAAGAAAGTTGTTATGAATTCAACTAAAAATGGTTTGACATCTCACAGAATACTGTATAAAACACCTCATTGTCCTCTTAGTTGTTTAGTTTAGCTGAGATGTCAAGGATGCAGTTTGAGCAGCATAAAGCCTTTTTGTAAAATTGTATTAGTTCTCTGTGGAATAAAAAATAATAATACAGCTGTAAAACATACTGCTTGTACAGCACAAAATTAGTTTATACAGATAAAACTAGTCAATAAACAGCCTGTATATGTATTGTGTTTTATAATGCATCTGGATGAGTGCATCAGAGACAAAAGAGAGCAGCAGATGAGGGGAAACGCTAATGTTTACTAAAACATTTCCACTGGAGGAAGAACAGCTGCGATGTGGTGGGCCAGATGCTCAGATGATATGATTAAGGACATGTTGGTCATCACGTACCTCTAACAGTTCACACACAGTGAGATCTCTATCTGTGTAAAATACACCCCACAGGATCACCTTTGCCGGCGATATGAGGGCCCTGTTGTGGAAAGTTTGTCTATTAAAGAGTGGGTTTGCATCGAGCGGGCATTTCATTATGTAACCGAGGCGGTTATGCAGGAGATAAAATGGAAAGTTTTCATTGAACCATTTGCGTTCATGTTGTGAAACATCCACAATTGGAATCAATGTCAATGACTTATGTGTGTTACAGTGAGCGATACGCCACCAGCACACAGGAACCATCTGAAGTGTCTGATCCCACAGATTGCTAAACAAATATTTTCAACTTTATATTTAACAGATGGCTTTAGTGGTATTTGTCTAAGCTTGGACATTTTTCATCTTTAGGGAACAATGTGTGATTACAACACAAATAAATCAATATTCTCATTTTGAAGCAGATGGTTTGGTACGAAGGACACTGGCCAGCATAATGTAAAGGTAAGTATATCTATTTCACACGACGAGAGTACAGAAATAAATCATCAATAGATGTTATTCTTTGGCACTCAAAACTGGACAGTCATTATGAGAAATTCTGTAAAATCTCAGATTTCCTTTTAATCACATCTATTCCAACATATTGATTGATTTCTTTATAAAGTATAGTGTATTATTTATAGAGGATATAAAATGAACCATAAATATTAGACATATCAAAGCCAAAATCCACTAGGCTTAATGAAGATTTTTGTTCTTTGTAATTTGGATTAAATAGCTTTTACCAAATACAGTTAGATGAAACTCATAGAGATTATAATCCTGGTTTAGGATGCTGTATGTGCATGTATAGACTGGATGTAGTCTGTTTTATACTGCTCTCTGTCCCATGGCAGCTTATTTATGTAGTTCTGTTTCATCTCATTCGGTATGGCATGAGCAGCTTGGCGCCCTTAGTTACTGTACCTGCAGCATAATGTGATGCTGGATCACTGGAGAGCCTCAAACTGAGTCTGTGCAATAAGAGAGGGGATTGGCAACAGGCCCTACTCCTCTCCTCCATGCTCTCCCAACACAGTCAATTACCGCGACTGGGCTGTGATTGATCATGTTGCAGGCGGACTGCACAAAGGCCCTCGGTTCAATAATGACAAATGTTCCCCTCGGCAATCCTCACTTGATTTTCTCAGGCGGTGCGTCTAAACCAACTGCTAAGAAGACATTTAATCCCGAAAGTCTCAGGCCTATCGATTGCAAAAGGCAGATACATTTCAGGACAGACCACAGTCAATAACCACAGCTGCATGTGGACGATATAAAAGTCTTTAATCATAAATAATTAAACCAGATGGATGTTTTCTGTTTGTCCTCAAGTAACATTGATGAAGTAGGCGAGTGTTTTTAGGACACATATGATTGGGAGCAAACGTGTGATTTATAGTTGAGAGTATGTGAGAGAGGCGATGATTTTCACCGTGAAACATCACTGAGCAGCTGCATCATCTCAGTTAATTCCTCTTCATTTAGAATAATATTATGATTAACGGTCAACAGCATAGAGAGACACTGGTGTCTTTTTAATGGCCAGAATAAATAATTACTAATAATTAATTCTCAGCTGCGTTGACCTCAAGTGGTTTTCTTAATTTGTGTTAAGAAGTGATCTTCACAGGTGTTGGTGGCTTTCAACAGAACCAGACGAGACGTTCCCAGTCTTTATGCAAAGCTAAGCATAATGGCTGCCGGCAGATGGCTTAGCCTAGCGCTATGAGGACATGAAAGAGTTATTACACTTCTGATCTCTACAAGAAGGCAAATAATCATATTCCTCAAAATGTTAAACTACTCCTTCACAACGTTGGTTCTCTAAGTACACCCACCACTACTGCATTCTAACAATGCTGTGCTGCTGCAGCTACAGCAGTATTATAATGTAGAAGACATCAGGCAGTGTTATTCCTCCACATTCTGCCCTATTGTCCCTGTTAAATTCAGTGAATAGGGCAAAGGCAGTGACATTCTTCATGTACAGGAGGAACTGCCACAAAGAGCAAAGAGAGGCTGATAAAAGAGGGGGAGACAGGCAGCGCAACACGCTGTAAAAGCCAAAGGCCTCTGCTAGGGACTGATGCAGGGCTGACTGAATTAAGCAGCACGGGGGGGGGGGATGATTTCAAACACAAGGGATGGAAATATATAATGTCCCAGGTGGGGTGCTGGTCAAATCATCACTGTGACAGCTCGTTTCATAATCAGCTGTAGACTACACAGTACGTAAAGCAGCTCATTGTATCTGTAGTATATTCTACCTCTACCAAAGGTGAACAGTGTAAACGCTGCAACAGTGTGAGCTGTGACAAGCGGTGTGCAATTAAAAGACACTACATGAAATACCCTTGGTATCAGCGTGACTGATAGCCGGCGACGCAGCTCGGCAGCTAGCGGGGGTCGTTGTGAAGTGCACTCGGAGGAAACAGACAGACAGTAAGCTTGTGTTCAGGCGTGGTGAAATGAGTTCCTGTTTTTAAGAGACAGGTCAGTCGAGGCAGTCAGAGCTACACACAGAGGCATACAAAGAGTTTGGTGCGGCGCGGGCAGAACATCTCTTGAATCTCAAGTGTTTAAAGTTGGCCTATTTCCACTCTCCTCTAGGCTGGTGGTGAGTGGAGGATGTTGTACATTCATTAGAGGAGAGAACTGCCAAGAGCCTGGCTGACAAATGACCCCGGCCCCTAATGCCCGCCCCGCTGTAATGGATTTTCTTTTCTGGTGTCTGGTGAGGTCCTGTATTTTCCTTAATGCCAATAAGCCCCACAAATAGACCGAAACCAACAGTGAGCTGAGCCTAATAAACTGTTGTCCAGTGTAGCCACAGAGTGATTTCATTTATTACCCTCTACCCTCAAAATTCAATGAAACACAAAGCTGCTCTGGTTGACATGTTCCGTCACTACAGTGTGCACAGGCACTGTAGATTATTTTGAATCATCCCATGTCCACCATCCACCCGCTGTAAATATTCAATAAAGCACCAAACAGGTATTAGTCAGCAGCTGAAAATAGTCCCAAATAAAGCTCTGTTCACTCCTCTCTCAGTCATATTTGCAAAATCCTGGAGAACCCAGCTGTTTTAGAAAATTACTAAGGCTTTGAAACTATGTAAGCAATCTTTCTGGAAATATGCACATCTTCAGTATAAACCAATAGTCTTGAAGCTTGATCATTTTTGTTGAAAAAAGTAGATGGAAAACATTGCATCTTATCCAGCAACCATAATTTTGTTCTCAGGTCAAATAATAACTGGGCATGGGGGCAGGCTCTGCCATGTGACAGAAAGCTGAAAGGACACACGTTAAGTTGGCCCGTAACAAGGATTTGCGTTGCAACTGAAAATCTGTTGGTTTTTGTATATTTCATGGGGCTTGTTAGCAATGAGAAAAATACTAAATAAAACAAGGCAAAGAAGAACAACTTTCACATCCACATTACATACATGATGTACAAAACTGTATAATAAAATCAATGCAATCACTATCAATTAAAGCAATCTCAGTAATCAGTAAAAAACAAAAAAAGAGAGAAAGTGAAAACCCATTCACCCCCATGTCTTTCTTCTTAGTCCAAGTAACTTTGACAGTTCTGCTTCTGCAAACCTTGAGAAACATTGTGTGTTCTCTGTGAATAACCCAGAAGCACTATAATCAGAGCTGTTCAGGGGATAAAACAATGCTGCAGAGAGGGAGAGGCAGGAGAGAGAGCAGCTCCAGAAAGTATCATGACTCATATGCGGATGTTACATAATCGGTCTGGGCCACAAGTTAACTGCCAGCGCCAGGTAAGACCTGGCTGCCGCACTCAGGACATTTAGGAGTCGAAATGTCCTTGACTTAACTCATCACAGTCATTGTTAAAACCAGTACCATGTCAGACCTTTCTGTTGCAGCAGCAGGTCCCTGATTGCAATCACCGCTATTTTCAATAATCCTCTGCTGTGCATTAACAGGAATGTGTTTGCTGCTTTCTGTGAAACTCTGATTTATCTCTCTCTCTCTCTCTCTCTCTCTCTAACGCTCTGTCTCCACCACACAATCAATCATTGATGGCATTTTAGAGCAATAACTGAGCGGTGATTATTATTGCAGAGGGCTACTGGGAGTGTCTGCGTGTCTGTGTGTGTGTGTGTGTCCCACACAGTTAGTTGGTAAGTTGGCCAGATCCTCTGTCTCCTCCGGAGAAAAAGATTGTTCCAGTGATGTGACCAAGAAGCCAAGATGGCTGTCACAATGCCCGCTCCCACCGCCCACAGCTGCCAGTCCCAGGGCGGGTGTAGTACTTCTTCCATACTCTGAGTGAAGGGTGATAACGGATGCTGCATGCAGACCTCCACTGTGCATCCCTGCGTCACTGCGCCACCCATGAGTCCACGAGGCAGCGTCCTCTGAGCCCCAGCAAGCTGTCCACATCTTTGCTCAATTTTAAAGCCTGAGACTTGGTTTAGTGTGTGGTGAGCACTAAATCAGAGCACTTACATATTTGCCGCTTATAATGTGAGCGTCTCTATGGGTGTATGAATATGCACGATCCTGTCAAGACAAAAACAGATAGTCATCCAACTTCAATTTACACTTCATTTTAAGAGAAAAACACACAGCATGTGATCTTTATTTTTCTACAACCTGTGTTGTGTTCCCCTCAGTGGTTGCTAGTCTGCAAGACAGAGAAAGAAAAAGAGTCATTGCCCAGATATTTTTAGGAATAATTATTCAACAATTATGTTGTTCTTTTCTGGTGTTTCTGTCTCACTGTCAAGACTGTATTCAAAATCACCCACGCACTCCACTCAGCAGTTTCAACTGCTTCACTTAGGTGGAGACAAGAGCTAGTTCTTCTCATGTCAGAGGACAAAAAAACAACCCTTATTACATTTCACCTAAATGAGCACAAGGACAAGAGCCAAGAATCTGGCCTCTCAGCTGCAAAATGTGGAGCTTGTTTTCTCAAGCTTCTGCATACAGGTTCCAGTATTGATAACTATAACACTATTGACTTTCAGTGTACCCTTTCTAAACAGAGACTGCTATGGATATCAATATACAAGAAATGTTTTAAAATAACCAATAAGATATTAACCCCCTTTCATAAAGCACACATTAAAATCTATCTATTGGATTTTTCCTTTGTGGTAGTAACGGTTGTGCATTTATATTCCCAGGTCTGAATAGTCTGATGGGTATAGCAAAAGACATGCCTGTCATTAATATTCAGTAAAAATAAAGGTCAATTAAGATGCTGCGGGCAACATGTGGTTTTGTCGTCACCGGGGACTGTACATCCTGAGATGCTATAAGACGCCCATCAGTCTCAGAAGAACCATCTTATCACACACCGCCACAGCAACAACGTCCTTTGCATTCATTTGAGATGTTCGGGTTGCAGGATATGTTTACCTTTATGTGTAGACTTGGACTGACTAGCCGCCACAGTGGTCAGGTCTGCTGGTAGACCTACATATACACCACCATAGTTCCTGATAGGAAAGGAGAGGAGAGGAGAGGAGAGGAAATCATACCATTTTCCCCTTCCCGTTACAATAGATTATGTACGATAACAGTATAATTGTTATAGATTTGATTGATCCTTTTTTTGTGCTCCATATTATTATATATTTTATTTTTTATAGGTTTTATAGAACGGTCTTGTTACGTTAAGAATCTGGACTATGATATTACCTGCAGTCAAAATAAACTTGTACTTGTATTAAAAGAGAAAAGTTAAGATTATCAGTATCCCGGTAAGTGGACAGCAAAGGAAATTAAGTTTAGCCATCATTCATATAAGTTTTTCTTATTAGTGGGGCTGTGCAAGCACAGCCCACTACTGACCCCCATATAGCAAAGCTATAGGGGTCAGTAGTGGGCTGTGCGAAGCACAGCCCACTACTTGTTATTGTCGTCTATTTTTATTAGTGGGGCTGTGCAAGCACAGCCCACTACTGACCCCCATATAGCAAAGCTATAGGGGTCAGTAGTGGGCTGTGCGAAGCACAGCCCACTACTTGTTATTGTCGTCTATTTTTATTATTATTATTCCCACGGATTTTCGGTCGCTATCTCCTCCCGCACAGTTCATCGCACATACACGAAAAATACATCAAAACGTGCGTATCGATCGGGGCGGGTGTGCTATTATTCAGTTTCTCCAGGTCGGAGCTATTCGCGACATAGTCGCGAATATTGTTTTTTTGGGGTTTATAATGGGTGTGTATTGCGCGGAATGTTCGCGCTAGAGTGAGAGGCCCAACAGTTAGAGGGCGGGCTGCTCTGAAAAAATGTTCAAAATATTTTTTTAAAACTGTGATTGCTTCCACAAATTTCACTCTACGCACAAAATTTTCTCCAAAGTAGTAGTCATACTTGTCCTGATGCCTACAATGTGTCTACCTAACCGATAGGATTCACAGTTTTTGAATGAGAAGCCTAGAAGTGAGGAGTGGACAGCCTAACTGCTCCATAGGACCCAATGTTAATTCAGCAAAGTTTTTCGTCACAAAAGTTTAACGGACGGTAGTTTTCAACTCGCTAGAATGTCCACTTTTTTTACACTAGGAAGAATAAAAAATACATGTCTGTGTTCATGGAAGCCTTGTGGTAGTCACTGTGAAAAAAGTTTGTGAGTAACTGTCATACGTTTTTAGTAAATGGCAGTGGTTCGAGGGAGTGGTTCTGTGCTTCTCGGCTAATCAAAGCACCTGCGCAGCAGCAGTTAAGGAGGGGGAGGGCTGTTTCCCGCTCTGTCTCACTGACGTCACACACGCGCACACACACACAGAGGGAGCGAGGCTTGGGGAAAAAAAAAAAAAAAAAAAGGACGGAGCGAGGCCTGTGGCGCATATGCTAACATATGCTAACTTCGACGGAAGTTAGCATATGTTAGTTAGCATACGTTAACATATGCCAACATGCTAACATATTAGATGTCCCTGCACTGCTCTCGGTCTCTCTCTGAAAAAATAAAATAAAAATAAAACCTCCGCTCTGTCGCTCTGATCACTGAGGGGCGGGGCTGCTCTTCACACACAGCGAGGGAGAGAGAGAGAAACGAGAAACGCAGCGTGTGCAGCGGCAGCAAAGAGGAGTTAAGTGATCTGTGGAGACTGGACGACAACACGTGTCAGTGTAAGTGAAATAAAACCTTCACAAGTTGAAAGTCAACAAACATAACCTCCTTCGCAGAGGCAATAAGTACCACTAGTTCAACAAGCATAAACGTGCATCATCCCACACAGCAAAAGGACTGCGCAGCGGACCTGCCGCGGATGTATGTCGGCTTCCGGAACGGACCCGTATCGGGGTCCAGATGCACTCATGAACTCCGCCGTGGCTCCGCGCTGCTCCGCATCCGCGATTAAAGCCTCACCTCCGCGGCGGGTCCGTTTGGGACCCGTTTATCTCATTTTCAAAATGCCTTCTGTTCATGTTGTAGGATAAACTAAACTATAGGACAAAAAAACGAGGCTATCACTGGGCTTAGCCTGGCTACTACAGCAATTGTGTAATCTTAAATCTGCATTGCCTTGTATTTTTAACCTAACAATATTGTCAACAGAAAATGTTCAAGTCATGCATTTACTGTACAAAAGTGATAGCTCAATGGAAATATAAAATTGACATTAACATTTATGAAATGTTATAGGTTATAGTCTATGTTTTTGTTAGGTTACTACATTCATTATGTGGTCAAAACCTAATTTAGTGCTTTATACAGGCGCCAGGTCGGTGCAGACATAAAATATGCCATCTATTAGGCTACAACTTCAGTGAAGTGCTGCGTTATACACAGCTAAAATATCAGAAACTGGTGAACGACAAGAAGTTCAATAAAAATATGTTTTAATTATTATTCCTCTTAGCCTAGGCCACACCTGACACTATGACCACTCCACTCCATTTTTACATGACAGTCACAGGCTGCCAAAACATTATGACCACTTCACTCAATACAGGACTATATTAGAAAGAATTATCCATGTGTTAAGTGTGTTTGTGCCCAACATAACTTCACTGCTAATATATGTTAACTATTAGCTGACCAATGACTTAGCCTGATGCTGGCTTTCAGGTGGAGCTGGGAGGGGTCTGCTGCATGTACTACTGACCCATATAGCAAAGCTATAGGGCCAGTAGTGGGCTGTGCGAAGCACTACTACAGCCTCTGCAATAGCAACTGCGAAGATAAGATTAGGTGAAAAATTGTAGCATTTATCGTAACATCGTAGTGTTGTATCATGTCATCTTAGCGCAAACTGCTGCCGACACAGCCCCACTCTCGCGATTTCCCGCAGGGGAATTGTCTAGTTATTATTATTCCCACGGATTTTCGGTCGCTATCTCCTCCCGCACAGTTCATCGCACATACACGAAAAATACATCAAAACGTGCGTATCGATCGGGGCGGGTGTGCTATTATTCAGTTTCTCCAGGTCGGAACTATTTGCGACATAGTCGCGAAAATTGTTTTTTCGGGTTTATAATGGGTGTGTATTGCGCGGAATGTTCGCGCTAGAGTGAGAGGCCCATCAGTTAGAGGGCGGGCTGCTCTGAAAAAATGTTCAAAATATTTTTTTAAAACTGTGATTGCTTCCACAAATTTCACTCTACACGCAAAATTTTCTCCAAAGTAGTAGTCATACTTGTCCTGATGCCTACAATGTGTCTACCTAACCGATAGGATTCACAGTTTTTGAATGAGAAGCCTAGAAGTGAGGAGTGGACAGCCTAACTGCTCCATAGGACCCAATGTTAATTCAGCAAAGTTTTTCGTCACAGAAGTTTAACGGACGGTAGTTTTCAACTCGCTAGAATGTCCACTTTTTTTACACTAGGAAGAATAAAAAATACATGTCTGTGTTCATGGAAGCCTTGTGGTAGTCACTGTGAAAAAAGTTTGTGAGTAACTGGCATACGTTTTTAGTAAATGGCAGTGGTTCGAGGGAGTGGTTCTGTGCTTCTCGGTTAATCAAAGCACCTGCGCAGCAGCAGTTAAGGAGGGGGAGGGCTGTTTCCCGCTCTGTCTCACTGACGTCACGCACGCGCACACACACACAGAGGGAGCGAGGCTTGGGAAAAAAAAAAAAAAAAAAAAGGACGGAGCGAGGCCTGTGGCGCATATGCTAACATATGCTAACTTCGACGGAAGTTAGCATATGTTAGTTAGCATACGTTAACATATGCCAACATGCTAACATATTAGATGTCCCTGCACTGCTCTCGGTCTCTCTCTGAAAAAAATAAAATAAAAATAAAACCTCCGCTCTGTCGCTCTGATCACTGAGGGGCGGGGCTGCTCTTCACACACAGCGAGAGGGAGAGAGAGAGAAAAGAGAAACGCAGCGTGTGCAGCGGCAGCAAAGAGGAGTTAAGTGATCTGTGGAGAAGACAAGTCGACTGGACGACAACACGTGTCAGTGTAAGTGAAATAAAACCTTCACAAGTTGAAAGTCAACAAACATAACCTCCTTCGCAGAGGCAATAAGTACCACTAGTTCAACAAGCATAAACGTGCATCATCCCACACAGCAAAAGGACTGCGCAGCGGACCTGCCGCGGATGTATGTCGGCTTCCAGGACGGACCCGTATCGGGGTCCAGATGCACTCAGGAACTCCGCCGTGGCTCCGCGCTGCTCCGCATCCGCGATTAAAGCCTCACCTCCGCGGCGGGTCCGTTTGGGACCCGCAAATTGATACATATACATCCGCTGCGGACACGCAGCGGACTCATATGGCTCATTCGGCCCGGGTCCGTTTTGGACCCGTTTATCTCATTTTCAAAATCCCTTCTGTTCATGTTGTAGGATAAACTAAACTATAGGACAAAAAAACGAGGCTATCACTGGGCTTAGCCTGGCTACTACAGCAATGGTGTAATCTTAAATCTGCATTGCCTTGTATTTTTAACCTAACAATATTGTCAACAGAAAATGTTCAAGTCATGCATTTACTGTACAAAAGTGATAGCTCAATGGAAATATAAAATTGACATTAACATTTATGAAATGTTATAGGTTATAGTCTATGTTTTTGTTAGGTTACTACATTCATTATGTGGTCAAAACCTAATTTAGTGCTTTATACAGGCGCCAGGTCGGTGCAGACATAAAATATGCCATCTATTAAGCTACAACTTCAGTGAAATGCTGCGTTATACACAGCTAAAATATCAGAAACTGGTGAACGACAAGAAGTTCAATAAAAATATGTTTTAATTATTATTCCTCTTAGCCTAGGCCACACCTGACACTATGACCCCTCCACTCCATTTTTACATGACAGTCACAGGCTGCCAAAACATTATGACTACTTCACTCAATACAGGACTATATTAGGGTGCCAGAACATGACTCTATGACCCCCCCCCCAATTAGTTGGGATTTCTAGAATTATCCATGTGTTAAGTGTGTTTGTGCCCAACATAACTTCACCGCTAATATATGTTAACTATTAGCCGACCAATGACTTAGCCTGATGCTGGCTTTCAGGTGGAGCTGGGAGGGGTCTGCTGCATGTACTACTGACCCATATAGCAAAGCTATAGGGCCAGTAGTGGGCTGTGCGAAGCACTACTACAGCCTCTGCAATAGCAACTGCGAGGATAAGATTAGGTGAAAAATTGTAGCATGTTAGCATCGTAGCAGCGTAGTGTTGTATCATGTCATCTTAGCGCAAACTGCTGCCGACACAGCCCCACTCTCGCGATTTCCCGCAGGGGAATTGTCTAGTATCAAAATGTCATTCATGATAAAAAATAACCACTATTACTGCTGTGTTATTCATGTGCCACAGTGTCTATGCTACAAAGCAAAGGACATTGACTTCACAGTGGCACACTGAAAGAGGGTGTTGTTAAAATGTGTTGAAGAGCACAATAAAAGCTAAAATCATAGATTTCTAAAAACTATGATTAAAATACCTTCTTTTCTCATCGTCTACCAAAGGTTCTTCTGTCCTGATTGAGAGAAGAAGTACAGGTCAGGTCAGCGCTTACATAACTTACAGAACAAGGTACACAATAATGGTATCCAAAGAAAACACTGGATTATTGGAGGTGCATTTGCGTAGATGCGACACATTTGCAGAGAACCCAGCTTTGGGCTTTGCGGAACTCCACTAACTCTGGTGGGAACAAGAGGTGATAGGGGACACTGAAATGCTTGTTTTCAGTTCAGGTCCAGTTTCCAATGTCCTTGAATTTGTTTTTGGACACAATGCAGTATTATTCCCTTGGAGTATCTGTGTGCCTGTGGGTGTGCACTGTGTATACTATGACTATGCATATGTGTTCCTTGATAACCATCTGGGACCCAAGGGAGCTGACAGTAGAACACTGACTCTCTGAAGCTGATCACA
The DNA here is from genome assembly GCA_005024645.1 of Planiliza haematocheilus. Lineage (NCBI taxonomy): Eukaryota > Metazoa > Chordata > Actinopteri > Mugiliformes > Mugilidae > Planiliza > Planiliza haematocheilus. The sequence goes on along the minus strand of SRSE01000744.1, from coordinate 4,117,346 downwards.
GCTTCCCGGTACTGTACTATACAGCAAAATATCAAACACACACACACAAATAAACACACACACATACACCACACACACACACACAGTTTCCAGGAAATGTTTTGAAAATGCCCTATGCTGCCATGGCTTTGAAAAATACTATCTGTTAATAGCAAAGGACAAGCCATCATCTGCATGGCACTTCAGAGAAAAGCATTAAAGTGTCAGCAGCTAATTCAAAAGAAACTTATCTAAACTGAACAGCCCATGGAGACAATCACTTTGGGTTTTCAGTATCAGTGGTGGTGTTCATGCTAAGTGTTTGATTTTGTTAAGCAGACAACAATGAAGTTTTCATTGCACTGATCAGTCTGCAGATCATTATAGCGTTCTTCGTTCAATGGACATCATACAGTATGTAAACAATCCAAGAAGACTCAGATACACAAATATTTCTAAATCAAATTTGTCTTGCTGGTCATGAGGGTATCACATGTGCAGCAAAGGCAAACTAGTGAAGCAGGACTTCCTTGCTGCTTTTTTTGCACATAAACTGGTTACCTCTGGGTTTTTATTGACTGTTCATCTGCTGTATGGTCTGGATCCCCAGGAATGGACATCAGGGGAAAACCACTTTTTCTTTCTTTTTATTTATTTTTTTATCAACAAGAGCACCCCAAAGAGCACCCCATTGCACTTAGTATTGTTTTCAAATAACGCTCACATATTATTATATTAATTCTCATTAAGTCTTTAATATGTGAAACTATGTCTGCAGCCAGATGCTGATTTAATATGTTTGCATTTGAGGCGACGCTCCAAATAAAATTTGATGAACCTCTCCCATTGGTGAGTACGTTCCACTGTTTCCATGGTGCCTGACTGACCTAATGTAAATTCACCAAAACATAAAAGTTTTCACTGTCCTTTCTCTCTCTCTCTCTCTCTCTCTCTCTCTCTCTCTCTCTCTCTCTCTCTCTCTGTGTCTTCAGAAGCACCACAAAAGGGGTCATGCCAAAAAGATTCAATACCAATTTAAAATCCCATCATTTCCAATTATATCCTCATAAAATCTGAATTGTTACATGTGATCTTTATGAGCTCTACTGTCGAATCCACACACTGTATAAGCTCAGGGCAGTGTCAGTGAGGACAACGGCGTACAGTACACAGCATGGATAGACATGCAGCACATCACTCATTTTTTATGACATGCAATGTGACGTGAATGTGAGAAGCCTCGAGGCGGCAGATGAAGAGCTTCATAAATAGTTTAAGTATTTGAAACTGATTGGTGTACTTACACATCTTTGGAGGCGTCTGCCGGCCCTGAGAACAGATAAAAAGACAAGATTATATTTGACTTCATTATGAGGGGCCGTGTAACGTGACCTACACATTCCAATAGCACTTCAGGAGCACCTGTGCACCTGCTTATTCACACAGTCGAACAGGTATGGAGCAGCAATCCAGTGCACTACATCCACAGGTTGGTAGTAATGCTGGTGTAAATGATGTGCTGAATATTATCTTTTACTACCAATGGCTTGAGAATAACAGAGTGCTGTTCCTGACTGAGTTCATCGTTTTATGGCAACAGTTTATCAGCTTGTAACAACTTCTTCCACCACACCACAGAGCAAAGGTCGTCTCAAACAGGATTCATGAACAGGACAGTGTGTTTAATGGACTTCAGTGATCTCCTCACTCACCAGATCTAATCCAGCAGTGGGACACCTTTGAAATCTGGTGTTTAATGAACGAATGTGCTGCTGACAGATTTGTATGAATTGTGTAGTGCAATAATGTCAAATGAACTTTTCTAACGTGTGTGGTGTTCCTAATGAACTAATGAAATGCTTGGCGCAACAGAAAACAATCAAAAGCAATCATGCTTCAGCGCACATCTTGAGAACATATCTAACATCTAACAGAAATCAATCGGGGCTCATTTAGTTGCTCAGAGTGACAAAAGTGAAGCTATGGAGCCTCATTTGTCAGTCATTTAAAGAGGTGTAGAAGTGACCGGTTGTATCAAGACAAGGACATGTTAAGTTGCACAAGCTGAATTAAAAGAGGCTGAATGTGCACAAATCAAAAAATATATATAACAGTTAATACTGATTTTTGCACAAAACACATTCTTCAAAATGCCTCATTGTCACGTTGGAATTAGTACATTAGTACAATACATGCAACATGGTCTCTCAGAAATTAAGTTTATAAACTACAAGTCTGCAACAGGAAATGCGTTTTCAAAGAAATGTGATACCTGAATCACTTTTTACTAACAACATTACACCGACATATAATCAGGTTTTCAGTTGACACAGAGCAGCATTATCATAAATATGTGGTTGTGTTTCTGGTTACCGGAAATAAACATTTAGCGTTCGCGTGTGAACCTTTTTCCCCCTCTGTTTTCTCCAGATTATGGTAACACACCACCTCACAGATTTCATGGCTGATTTAATATTTAGTGTTAATTTTTTGTGCACGACATCAACTTGAACACAACACATCTCACCAAACTCAACTAAATATTCGTCAAACATCAGACAATCCAGCTAAAGTTACTGTTAGTTTGCGGATATTTCTACATTTACTTCAATTTAATTTAAGTTCTAGATTTTGCAGCATATTCACAATCTGTAGACACAACAGTTTTTCTTCAAATATTCCAACTTGATCTGAACAGAGGACATAGTGTATTGTACAGCTCCAAAGACCCCCGTTGTGCTCATCCCATTTCTGTTTGACTCTTTTATGGCCTGACAACGGCTAATTCTTTGCCAAACCGCAGGCAGAGTACTAGGGTTGATTCGAATCGTAATGAGATCATAATACATTCAGCTGGAGGATAATCTAACTTCCTTCGTGAATGTACAGTATCACACTGACAACAGCGGAGGAACAAAGGCGGGGGAACAATACCGCTTTTCATGCCATACCTCGCTGTATCTGAGCATGAATGTACCTTGAGAACTGGAAAATCGACATCACGCACAAATACAGCAAATTTCCTCCACGCTGAAGCCTTTTCAGCGTAAATATCTGAGTCTGCTGACATGACACAGAGGCCTTTTCAGTGGCCTGACAAAAGCTCAATTCATATGCAAGGGTGCACATCTGGGTGCATAAGACTAGGGATGAGCAATGTGATATAGAGTGCACTGACGAGGTCATTTCTGATAAGAGGCATAACTTGAAACTGGAACATTCATTCATTCATTTTCTGTTTCTGTTTCTGCTTGTCCTCTGGAAGGTCGCGGGGGCCTGGAGTTTATCCCAGCTGTCATTGGGTGAGAGGCGGGGTACACCATGGACAGGCTGCCAGTCTATGGATTCAAACCCATAACCTTCTTGCTGTGAGGCATCAGTGCTAACCACCACACCACTGTGCCACCCACAGCTGGAAGAGTCCTGATTAATATTATTGGATTAAAATTGTATAAATTACAAGTGAAAATGTTTACGTAAAATAATCCTGGCGCAGAAAACAGCGTCCTTTGACTCTGGGCTGGTGTCAGCTGGTGTGGACAAATGAGCGCAGCCACCAGTTCGCATTTGTCAGAGAGACAGGATGTCACATGTCCTTGACACCGTGTTGATCGCTGACCTCTAAGAAGAGGCAGAAAAAAAAATGGATAAGGGCCTGCCGTGCAGAAATAAACACAGCTGCTGTCCTTCACAGACAAACACGCCACACTTACAGCAAACTCAGGCGCACACTTTGCTGACCATGTAACCTCAAAGCAGAACATATTTAAAGGATACAACAACACTGCTTTGTGTTTCCCAGTTTGTTGTCTGTGGCTCTGTTAACATGCCTGGCGGGCACTGATTAGGTACCTGCAAGCACACACTTTGCACAAGTGCAAACAACACACAGCTTTAATGGGAAGTGGCGGTAATCCCGCAGATACTTCAGTCTAATTATTGCCTCAATTTGACTGTTGCACCAAGAGATTTACTCACTGTAATTTAAAGCATGTATTGTATCAGCCTGAGGGAGACATGTCACTTAAGTACAGCGCACAAATTAGAGGTATATCTGGCAGAGCGACACAGAATTTTCTCCATTCAAAGTGTCCTCAAGGCTTTATGAATGAAACCTAGCCATTGAGCAAATATTTCAGTGCTGCTGGCTCATTCAAGGGGTGAGACAAAGATGGGTGAATGTCAGTGGAACTGCTTGTCTTTCATCCCCAAACACCCTTGGAAACCAGCACAAACACACCGAGAGAGACAGAGAAACACAAATCGACTCTATTGGCGTTACCGCTGTAATTACAATATCAGTGTCATATGTAGCAGAGTGGTAGATTCCTCATGCAGGTCAGGTGCCTCATGCCAGAATATTGGAGACCCTTCGTGATCGACCCACCACCCATGGACAGGAGACTACCACCACACACAAAAACAGAAATAGACTGGGAGCCAGTAAATGCCACAGATTGCTGAAGCCCCCCCCCCACACACACACACATATGGACATATACATGTATACACACACTGATTATGCGAACACACACGGATATACACTTGAATGCAAGGGTAATCACTTCATTTACATTCAAAGCACCTTCTCCCCTTGAGGCAACACTTTCTCTCACCTTCTCACACACACATTCACCCCATTATGTCACACACGAGCCGAAGCACACCACACAGAGATTCCTGAAGCACTTACCGCCTCCTGAGGTGGTGGTGGCTGAGGAATTGCCACAACCCATTTTGCATCGATGCAGCCACTGTCAAAGCAGAGCGGACACGTTTAATGAGCAGAAGGATGAGGAGGGAAAGAGGAGGACCTGCAACACACTGAGGAAAGGGGAGAAAGTGACAGAGAGATGAGAGAGAGATGAGACAGTGAGAGAGGGGAAGGTCAAAGAAGTGACTCCCAGGGATCTCCTCTGGTGGTGTTTCCCTCTCCAGCCCTCAGCCTTACATCTGTCCCCTCTGCAATGCAATGGGGAGCTCAGAGTGAAGTGAAAGCATGGAGAGAGAGGCTTTTATATACACGCACACACTGAGGGACAGAATCGGAGAGAGAGAGAGGGGAGAAAGGGTGGGGGAGAGAGAGTGAGAGATGCTTTGCCCTCACATGATTTGCTCTTTTCCTCCACCCTGACATGGTTACCCGGGAAACGAGGGGAAAGGAGGCGGAGGGTGGAGTGAGATTCAACCAATAGGGGACTTCCATTTCATATGAAAGGTGCTAAAAAAATGGAATTCATTTAAAGGCATCAATATATCAGCCTGCGTGTGTCTGTAAAATTCCTAAATTGCTCTTATGTGCTAAAACACAGAGGACCTTTATTTGTGCTGGTTTCATGCGTGGGAGACGCACATACATTCAGGCTCACACACACTTATTGTCTTTGACAATCAGCGAGAATGAGAAACTGAGAAACAACCTATAGAATGGTCTATACATGGAGTCATGAGGTCACACACAGGCCAGTCTGCAGCCCTCAGTAATTCTCAATGCATTTCGTTTCCTGCTTTCAGTCACTCCATTGTATGTTTTTACGAGACCAGCACAGTCATATGAGTGGAGTTAGGATGGCAGGACGCATAACATTAGCACTCTCTGCCAGTGAAGAGAGTGGTGTCATCTCATTATGTTGAGATGTTTGAGGGACTGTGTGAGTCCAGAATTTATTTTTTCTTTCAAAAAAAAAAAAATCTAATGAGACGTTTTCAGTGGAAAATTCACGGTTTCTGACTAAGCCGCTGAAGAAAAGTGAGCCTCCTGTTTGTGCTAGACAGGCTAATTACGGTTTCCACAGGTCCCTACACAGGATTTCATGAGCGCAAGATGCTTCCTGGTGTCAATCAAACCATGTAATGTCATAAAATGCTGGAATGTCTCATAGACTCAAAAGAAGATACTGGATGTTTTCAGTGGGAAGGTCTGTCAGCTGTGTGAAAGACATGATTCAGTAAAATGTAAAGTAATGACTTAAACTAATTCAAGGAAATTGTGCTTATTCAATTCACTGCCTAGTCACATTATTTCCAGCCTGATACAATTGAATCCACACTTCTGTCAGTTAAATATAGCTGTTAGGACCACTGGTCCCAGAAGCTTAGCTTAGCACAGACACTGGAATCAGGGAAACAACTAGCTTGGCTTTGCCCAAAGGTTGGCTGCAAACTCAGCCGTGGACCTGATCCCCCAACTCGTAAACAAAGACATGAGGAAGTCTGGATGAGATCCGGCTTGCATCCTTTTGAGCTGAGCCAACTTGGGTTGGCACGCAAGAGCAGGTCCGCCTCCACGTCCTTGTGAACTGGGGTGAACTGCATGGAGAGATGCGAACACTCTGCTCAAGTGTACCACTCTGTCATATTAAAATCACCTGTTCCTCACTGCTCCAGTTGTGCTTATGAATGTTATGGATGGCTTTCCTGCACTTTTTGTTCGCATCTGTTTGTCCAGTTGTTACAGTATGAACTTATTAAAGTATTCATACCAGTTAATCAAAGGTGAAAGCATGGACTGGGCAGAAGGATTAAGAGAGAGCGGATGTTAGTAGCGTAGATGGGCTAATAGAACACTTGTGACAAAATCTATGAGAGGACAACTCTCAGTGATTCTCACATTGGTGTATTTTTGTGAAATGCCATAACATCTATAGAGCCATTTCACCTCAGATATTTTAGGCGTTTCTCAGTGTGTGCTCTTGTCTTGTGTTCCTACAGACTTGTGAAACGTCATCTCTCGGTGCCCAAGTACTATTTCAGTTACACATTGATGTGTTCTTGCCTTACATAACCACGTCCTGTTCTTTGACTCTTGCAGGTACAAATCGTAGGTGAGCAGTAATTGCATTGTAAGAAGGCGTAATTTAATGTACTGTCCCAGCCACAAAGCATTTATTATCTTCTTTCCATGTAGTCCTCATCAGTTGGATCACTGCCTTATTTAATCCAGGTTAGTTATGCTGACATTAAGCATCTCTTTTTATAGATCAGACTCAGCTGAGCCAGCAAGCATAATTAATTATCAAAGTCAGGGTGGAAATGCCCTGTCTGATTTGGAGAGCTGGTCCACTAGGGAGGAAAGAATGTGCTCTGATGAGGAGCCACTGCTTGTCGCGGCTTGCCTTCATGATCAAGACACTATTCAACAACACATGACCACGTTAACGACTCGATCAGACTATAGTCTTCAAACAGAATATCTGACAGTTGTACATCATGTGTTTTTGCCAGCTTTGTAAGATTTGACATGTGAAAGTTCACTTCAGAAGCACACTTACAATATTTCAGTTCATTTTACAAGTATTTCAAGAAAAAGGTCCATATAAAATTAAAAGAAGGATAGAGATTTTTTGATCTCTGGATCCGTTGGCTAAAACCCAGGTGCAGTTTGGTCTTTAATAGAGGATAGGTCCAATGTTTGGTATGGAGATGAAGTTTTACTACAAAACCTGAAAGTGGAGATCTGTAGATAGAAAAGCAGGAGCCTATTATTTTAGCTGCCATTGTGCAAGAGGTGGGGTACACTGTTCTATCACAGGGCTAACACAAAGAGACAAACAACCATACATGCTCATCATGCACATCTATGACCAAATTAGAATCACCAATTAACCTAACAAGCACATCTTTGGACTGTGGGAGGAACATGCAAGCTCCGCACAGAAAGGCCCCAGCCAGCCAACAGACTTCACGCTATGAGACGTCGGTGCTAACCACTACACCACTGTGACAGTTAGAAATGACCATTATTATTATTTATTATTGCAATTATTATTCATTCATTCATCTTCTGTAACCGTATGTGAGAGGTCGCAGAGGGGCTGGAGCCTATCCCAGCTGTCAGAGGCGGTGTACATCCTGGTCAGGTCTCCAGTCTATCACAGGGCTAACACAGAGAGACAGACAACCATTCACACTCACATGCACATCTACAGCCAATTTAGAATCACCAGTGAAACTAATGAGCATGTCTTTGGAAGAAACCAGAGTACCTGGACAGAACCTATGCAGACACAGGGAGAATATGACTTTTAAGTTTCAGATTACCTGATCAAAGGTCATCAGATAATTTTTAAACATAGCAGGTACAGTAACAACAGTAATCTGACACCTAAACTGGCAACAATTTAATATAAATCTGTCTGGGATTAAGTGGATTATACTGAATAGTCCCGTCTAATGGGTCATTTTTCTGTCAGCTATTGTTTTCCATTCCCAGTAAACAACACTGTAAATGTGTTGGTCAGTAAGATATAACCATGGGTTTTTACATATCTTGGACAGTTGTAAATTAAATCAGATAACATAAAAATTAAAGCGTAAGCATGACATTAGAGAACATGGCATAATTAAAGTGCCAGTATTTCCTACAATACTCGGCGTTATTATGACTGATTGTGCAAAAAGACGAAGGGCTGATTACTTTCTGAACGTTTGGGTTTCTTAAATGTCATGTTTCGCTGTTTATTGCCTTACCACAGACAGTCATATCTATCTCCAGCATGCACGAAGACCTGAAACATTTACAACTTTAAATCGATGATTAGTCAAATCTGTTAATAACTAATACGATTTTATGAAAATAAAATGCCAGATATAATATTTACACATAAACATCACATGCATTTTCTAATGAGTACAATTTGCATAATGTGTAGTTACCATTTAATAGTTTTTACTTTGTATTGCTGCAACTTCTGCCTCGGTAAAAGACTGCTTCTGTCATGGATGAAACATGTCCATTCAACCATTGGTCAACCAAGAATTTATTGTATAAACTGACCTTGTAATAGTATTGACATATGTTATGATGTAGTGTCGTGCAATCAGTAATTTTTTCTAAGATTATGTGGCATTCATACCTGCTTCAAGAGGGCAACATCATTTTGATATTAAGCGCTGCAATTCTCTATGTAACCACGTGGAGCCACTGTTGAGCTAAGATGGTAACGCCGTAGGACATAGCTTGTTTCCACTTCAGCTCTTAGCATCGATGCCTTTCTGTAAATAACTATTATTTAGAAATAAATCTAAATTATAAATCTTATATCGTATAAAAAAAATTACCTTCAGAGTTTGAGTCTGAGTGTTTTTACTGGTCATCCATTGCTGTTAACGGATGTGGGTGAGATCACACTGGGCCCGCCTCCAAATCCTACGTGTTCCTCTGGTTCCTTTCACCCGCGCGAAGGATTCTGGGAAACCGAGTCTGCTCTGAATAATTCAAGCCCCTGCTCCCTTCTCCTCCAACGCTAACAAGATGCCGGCCGTTCATCACAAATTGCTCCTGGAGGACGCTTTACAGGACAGTCCTCAGGTAGGCCTGCGCTTGTTTTATCACGTTTGAAAACTCTGCTGTCACGTTAAAGACGTTACGGGGGCTGAAGTTAGCCTATCATCCCAGAGAGTATCCTGTTCCCGTTGTAGGCTCTTTCCACTGGTCGATGACAGCTCTCAATTGTCACATTGTTATGGGAATATAATCATCTGTCAACAGTGACTGCGGCCGCCCGCAGTACACACGGTTGTACCTCAAACATCATGTCATAATTATCTGTTCGTTTTTTGTTTTTGTGTTTTGTGTTTACTACGCTAGCGCCTGTCACAGGGCTCCCCTCCCTCTGTCAGAGGCTTTTTCCAGGTGTACATCCAGACTGTAGTCACTCACAACCCTATAGCTCGGCCAGAATCACTCTGCTGCAACCCTTTTATTTTCCCAGTCTTTTATGGAGTTAAATTTTGGGCTTAACTCTGTTCTAGAGCCCAACTGGGCCTGATTCACAGGATGTGGGAGGGGTTTCCATTATCGGACTCCCCTGGAATTAGTCAATATCCCGCAACAGGGCAGAGTCATGCTTTATCCTTACAGTTTTAAAAGGCAGTATGAGAGCTAGAGATGTGTGACTTAAAGTGATGGTGGTGTTAAATACAGGCCAGATTTCGCTGTTGTGCACATATGCAGTTGCCTTAGTTCTGCTGTGTGTTGCATCACTCTTCTTCCAAACAGGAATGACCTCTGTGATTGTTCTGCCTAAGTGCATCTCATGCTGTAGGCTCATTTCTCTCTTAAACTTTTTGTCATTCAAAATGCAGCTTCTCCTAACAGGAACACAGGCCTGCTGTCTTTCCACAGTAAATCCCGACAAGGTTGACAGTACTCCAGATGAATTGCTGGTGTTGTGCAATGACTCTCTCTTCTTCCGTGGCACAAGTCAAAAGGATTAAAGTGTAAACAGACTTTACCTGATGGGCGTGTTCCTGTCTGGAGTATCTGCCCTGCCTCGCTGCACCTGTTCATGAAAAAAAAAAAAAAAAAAGCTTCATCCCAACAGGAATATCTCAGTTTGCATAGGCGGCCTGCAGTAAAATCAACCTTGCCATTAGTGTCTCTTCAAAGTTGCACTTCAGTAGGCATCTGCATGCTGCACATACCCTCATTTCTTTTATTCAGTGTCCTGTTTCAACTTCCTGCAGTGTCCTTATACATTTATTTTATGATAACGGGTGTGTACCCAAACCAGGCGAAGCAGGTTTATCGGGATTAGATTTATTGCCACGTATGCTCACACATGCACAGGATTTATCCCGGTGTTTGGTGGAGTAAGCGTAGTAAGAAATAGAAACAATATAAAATGCACTAAGAGTGTAGAAAAAGTCTGGTTTTAAATAAGCAAACCAATTGTGAAAATTGTGCCATGTAAAAATGTTCACAGCGTTAAGTATTAATTAAGTGACAGGATGTACAGGCAGCCTGTACTGTAAAGAGGCATAGAGTGAGCCCAGTCACTGACGAGAAGAAACCGTTCCTGTGGTGTGAGCTTTTAGTCCTGATGGGCTGCAGCCTTCTGTCAGAGTAATAGGAGTGTCTCAAATGGTCTGTGTCCAGGGTTAGAGGGGTCAGTTGCAATCTTCCCTGCCTCCCATCAGTTTGAAAGTAGATCAACACTTTTGCTTAAGAATAGTATTTATGATTAAAGCCGCTGATTATTTGTGTTCATTTGCAGGCTATACTCCATTACTTGCCTTTGATTTATTCACTAAAAAAAACATTAAAAACTCCCCATTATGGGTTGCGACGTGACCCGAGGCTACAGTGAATGTTATCAAGTAAAATGCTTAAAAAAAACTAACTGAGAATCCAAGAAAATGTCTTCAAACTGCTGCTTTATCCAAACAACAGCTACAAATGTCAATAATAATAAATAATGTCAATATTTAGCGGGAAATCCTTACATTTCAAAGTTTTTTATTTTTCAAATTCAACTTTGAATTTAATTTCCATCAGATGATGAGTAGAGTAAATGTGTCTGTTAATATTTATCTCACTATTCTGTCTTCAGTTCATCCTAAACAAAGTTTGACTGTTTTGTCCCGCAGACTCGTTCTTTGCTCAGCGTGTTCGAGGAAGATGCGGGGATGCTCACAGAATACACCAACCAGCTGCTACAGTCAATGCAGCGGGTGTTTGGGGCCCAGGTACTAAACGAAACACGGACACACACACTCAGAGTCTTTAACTGTGGGAAACAGGCACATGTGTTCAAACACAGAATAAGCTCAAGAGGATTTTTTTTCCTCAGTGAACTACAGTACAGCAGAGTAGTGTTTTGATTTGGTCTCACGTGAACAGTTTGGCTCTTCTAAACTGTTGAGGACACTTTGAGTATTGAAGGTTATTCTTGACTTTTGTTAAACAAAATGGTCTAAGCTCAGAGGTCCAGCTTTGTGAATTTTCTCAGTAAGTGTCGTGTGCATGGGTTTACAGTGCTTCCCTGTGCATCAAATGTTCTGCTGCAAATGTACACAATTCATAATAACATGGCATTAGACCCTTTTGAACCAAGAATAGTTCACTGGTACACCTGGCATTTATCTGACCCATCACCTTGTATTTCTTTAATTTGAACCTCGATTCAGCTGTCACCCCTTCGCTTCCTTTTATTCCTTCATGATATGCAAGAGCGAATGTCACATGACACAGAAGCAAGGGACAAATCCCAAGTAATCCAGTTTGTTAACTTTTCTTCTTCCCTCTATCTGTGTCTGCACAGAGTGAAATGGGATTAGCCACGGAGCAGCTCTCACAGCGACTTCTGGAATACGAGAAGAAAGTAAGTCTTGGTAGAATGACTGTTACTTACTGCTCTCATCGCTAATGTGGGTGAAATCAGTCAAGCAACTCTGCTAATGTGTTCCGACACTTTCATGCATTATTGCACATTATAGTGTTATTATTTTTGTGAACTAGTGTTCCATTCAATCCAGTTTAACAGTGCCGCAAATTACATACTCCAAAATGATCCTATAGTTAAATTACCACGCTTTTCATGCTGTTTTAACATAAAACCGAACATTATAAAAGACTGTTTTATTTTTGACTTGGATACATTTGTTTTCTCTAGTGTACCTAATGTATTGGCAAGACAGTGTTTGTTGTAAGTGCTCCTGTGGAGACACACCTGTTAGTATTATCATTTTCATCTGAACTTTTGTCCTTGTGTGAGTTTGCATGTCCCTGCCATATGACATATTTGCATGTGAAATCTCTGCGCATGAAAAAACACTTAGTTACTGCAGTCAGCGCAGCGGGTCTATTAAATCATGAAAAAGACATGTGGAGCAGATGACTTTGTTAGAACTTTCCTGGACTGCAGAGGTGATGTTGGAAAGGAAACATCTGCAACTGATGCATTTTTAATACCCTTAAACGAGGGTTAAAACTCAGCATCTTAGCACTGGATTTATTAGTATCTTTGGCAGAGCAGTGCAGCTTCTTAGCCCTTAATTTAGCTGTTTCATGGCTCAAGCTTGTCCCTCTCCCTTATTTTTCCATCTAGAATTTTGCCCTTGGAAAAGGTGATGAAGAGGTAATCAACACGCTGCAGAACTTCGCCAAATCTGTTGGGGAGGTGAGGCTCTTGCTTCCAGTTTTCTTGTTTTATGTGTGTATATTTATGTGCAGAAGAGAGGGATGATGAACTGCTGCAGAGTCTGCATTTGGTTCTTTATCACATTACCAAGGATGCTGCACCTGTGCTTCCCTTGCTTGCTGGAGAAAATGACCTCAATGAAAAGACCTTATGAGTATCACCCCTGTCAGACCGGAACTGCTTGTCTAAGATCAGGGTGGATGGATGAATAGAAGGAAGCAGCAGCGGGTGGATGCATGAATGAGGAGTGTGCAGGTTCTGGTGTACAGACAAAACAGATGGGCCTGTCACTGTCCCCCGTGGTTGCGCAGTCAGCACTCAGGACACACACATATGCTCAGAGGACATGGGATGATTGTTTTCTTGACCTTTCACCTCATCATGTACAGACGAGAACTCATTCACAGCGATTATTAGCCCTACAGCACTGCTGAACCTAATCTTGTGAACTTTAGCACTTGCTAAATCGTTCAGATTAAAGAGGATGGCAGCTTGGCGAAAGTTGGCTCATGGTTTGTTGATAAGCACAGGGAATAATAGCCTATTCTGATTGTTTGTGCGAATCGCTGTCCTGTTTCCAATATCAGAGTAAATGGTAGGTTTTATTAGTCTCTCATAGAATGTGGTCCTCCACAGTCTGGGTTTATTCTCATATAAGGGAGGCTTCCTGTATGTCCCTATTTCACTGAAAATGTCATTTTCCAGCCTGCTGGCTGAAAATGTTAGTGTAAATATTAAAATCAACTGAAATCCCTCAAGATATTTGGCATGGGTTTATGTTGTTTCTGTGTCCTTGCACAGCGCCTGAAATGTGTAATCTGTTTTGTGTGGTCCAGCTCAACTCGCTCCACTCTGAGCTAGCCAACCAGATGGCTGACAGCATGGTCTTCCCCTTGATCCAGTTCCGAGAGAAAGACCTCACAGGTAGTAGACATATTCAAGAAAGTTGTTATAAAACATTTGATCATATTGGTTTTGTCTGAGAGACCATGTGCAGTAAGTAGTTTTTGTAAGGACTTGCCAAATGTTGAATTTTGCAGAGATAAGCACACTGAAGGAAATATTTGGCATCGCCACTGATGGTGAGTATAGACAATTTTCTGAAAAAATAACAATGGTTACTATCGGTTGCTCATGCTCTTTTTCTTGTGCTGTGCAGAGCATGAGGCAGCTATGGTCAAGTACAGCCGGTTGCCCAAGAAGAAGGAAAATGAGAAGGTATAGTGAATGCGAAGTGCTTTCTCAGCTTCACTGATGGCTGCTCTTTTTCTCATTGATCTCAAGCTGTGGATAAAAGGCCTTACGGTGCAGTACTGCTATCCTTAATACAGTTTGAGTGTTTTATAAGTGTTTGAAAAACAAATAGATGAAATTAAATAATCCTCTGCTTCAATTCTTCGAACATAATGCACCATAATGGCTGCAAAGATAAGATTCTTTTGCTGTTTGAGTTTACTGAATATGTCAGCACGTCTTCTTAGACGTAAAGATAATAAGACTTGGTTGCTCATTTGTATGTGTGTGTTATTGTAGGACAAGTGTCCTAAGTGTTTGCATATGCCTGGGTGTGTGTGTGTGCAGACTTGGACTGAGAATGAGTGTATCGGTGTGTTTAAACCTCTCTTGTTTGGACAGCTGAAGGCAGACCTGGTGAAGGAGGTGGCCTACACCCGAAGAAAGCAGCACCAAGCCTCCCTGCAGTATTACTGCGCCCTCAACGCCCTGCAGTATCGCAAGAGAGTGGCTATGCTCGAACCTATGCTAGGTTACACTCATGCTCAGGTACTGAGCTACAGCTGACCTATAATCTGCATCAATATTACAAATTCTGCAATTAAAAATAAAAAATAATTATCTCATTGGAACTGATTCATAAAGGGCAGTTATTAAAGTGAGATGTGTTTGTGGAATATCCTAGGCCCCTAAGATTATATATAGAAAACATATTAATGTTATCTCTTATGATGCAGATCAGCTTTTTCAAGAAAGGCATTGAGCTGGTGTCAAAGAAGATGGACAGTTTTCTCGCCTCTGTTTCCAACATGACACAAAGGTAAGAATATCTCACCAATAAGTGATGAACTACAGCTTTTGGGAGGAACAATATAAAATCCCGACAGAAATGATTCTACTGTAATGCTCTGAGATGTAAAAAATGTGTCACTAATATTCCCATATCTATCTTGTAATTTAATGCTCAGTTTGTACAAAATAAAAGGACATTGGGAACGTCAGTTCAGATGGATTTTGACTGTGTTAAAACTTTTTATCCTGTCTAGCATCCAGGCCCAGCTGGACTCAGAAGCAGAGGCCATGCGTGTGGCCCAGAGGGAGCTCCTGTCTGTGGAAGACACTGTCTATATGCCAGATAAGGACACTGAGCCCGTCAATCGTGCGCTTATTCAGAAGGCTGGCTACCTCAACATTAGGAAGTAAGATTAATTGCACTAATAATGGCCTTCTCTCTAATCCAAGGACACTAGTCATGATAGACAACACATTAGAGGGTGTTTTCATTAATAAATACATGAGGAGAAAGCAAAATCACAAATAAGTCTAAGTCATCAAACACCACAGTCAAGGGATTTTTGGCTTCGTCTGCTAAAGTTGCTCAAAATATTATCCACACAAGCACAGTAAACAAAGGTCTGTCACCGCAGACAAGGTGGGTCAGGTAACATGTTGACAACGTGCGCTGTCAGCTTATTGTAGCGTGGATATATGAGAGGGGAAACTTCCTTAATGGCTTCAGGGGATAAAACTGCAGCGTGGCTCACATTGTGATTTAGTGAAATGTCAGAGCTGTCAAACTCTGTCTCTCGCTCATATACATCCAAAGTCTTTGACAAATGTCTCTGACACCGGAGAAAAGGTTTCCACAAAATGCTATTCTGTTTAATGACACACACTGCCAGCAGCCTCAAACACTTGTCAAATGGAGCTGAGGCCAGAGAACATTTGCTATTTCAAATGGTTTCTCAATGTTAAGGGTGTGAGTCACCCATGGCTGGTAAATCATAGGCTTATTAGGGGGTATTTTCTGAAAAGTATTTACGAGGAAAGTTTACAGATGAGTCATACACATGTAGCTTAGCTCTGAAGTGAAGAGGCTCATTGTCAAATTGCATTTTAGCTGTATAAGATAAGATAATCCTTTAATTTATCCCACAGTGGGAAAGGCTATACATAATAAACAAGAATGAAACCAGAACATAACATCCTTGAAAAGAAATGATGAAAAAAACAACAACAAGCGGTTGAGGAGCTAGTATAAAAGAATATTTGTTAAAAATGTGAATATCAAACCATGTGGTGTCAAAATAAGTTATGTGCTTGTCTACATTATTAATTCTAAGCATTTAGTTTATCACACCAGTTAATATCGAATATATATAATATCAGGTATTATTTTGGAACTCCCTGTGGAACTCTTCATGTAGTTTTTGTTCTTTAGGCAGTCGGCATTCACAAATGCACAGAAATTGATTAATTTAACTGAGTGGCCATTTTGTATAGGTCATTCTGCATACATGTTTCTAACCGATGATAAGACGGATGTTTAGGTGGAGACGGAAGACTTTCCAAAATTATACCGTGTATGAGGAGATTGGGATGAAATGGTTTTGTGCTTTAAAATGCATGGATTTATAAAAGCAATAAGAGAGAGAAGTATTCTGAGAAGTGTTCAGTCCTGGCTGTGCAGAATTAGGAGTTCACTCCAGTGATATAGTCAGGGTCATGAATAATAGGAAGACTGTTGATGGTTTTTCACTGCAACTGCAGAAATAAAGGCCATATTTATGTGCTCCTAACTCGATAATGAAAACTGCTCACATTTTTCGGGCTCTGCTTGATATATTTATCTGCGACATTTGATAATTGAGGAGAGCGATAGCTTTTCGATGGAAATCGTGTTGTGTTGCGAGAGCTATAGTTTTAAAGAAAACAAAAAAGTGAAAGAGGCCATTATCATGTGTAAATCCAACATTGACATGCTGTCTTTCAGTGTATTTCTTAATTGTGTGAGAGGGCTTTGATGCTTTCCAACTATGCTGTCAGTATTGTTGGACACCCACTCTTCATGTCTCTCTGCTCACAGAGCTAACAATGTGTGGAATCTGTTATTATCATTGCTGCCAGCTGCCTGTGTCACAATAACCAAATGTGGTGGTAAAAAAGTGTAACCTTTGAGCATTAATATATTTACTGTAATTTTACTTGTTGGCAACAGGTTGTTTTATATCAAATGAATCAAAATGTCAGAACATGGAGGCCAGCAGATCTCATCTGTCATGATTGCGTGTACCTGTGTCCACATACATTTTCGTCTTCTCCAGTAAAACAGGCCTGGTGACCACGGCCTGGGACCGACTATATTTCTTCACCCAGGGAGGGAACCTCATGTGCCAGCCACGTGGGGCGGTGGCAGGAGGCATGATTCTAGACCTGGACAACAGCTCCGTCATGGCCGTGGAGTGTGAGGACCGCCGCTACTGTTTTCAGATAACCTCTCCATCGGGAAAGACGTATGTGAACCTTTCTCCATACGCAGCAGAGGGCTTATTAACATAGTGGACATATTTTATTAAATTCTCCACTCCACTGTCATCCGTGTCAGCAGGTCGATGATTCTACAGGCTGAGAGCAAAAGGGAGTATGAAGAAGTAAGTGCGAAGAAGCAGTTCTAATGGCCGGCTGAGTTCGTCATTGTTTTACATCTTCATCACATATTTGCAGCTACAAGTATCTGTCAAGAACAATGGAGGAGCTGCCAGGACTCATTTGTGTGGTTTTTATATCTGGATTTTGTGCTTGGACACATCTGACTGGCCTGTCATAGCTGGTATCTGTCAAGTGATTTCAGGCTAAGTGTGCCAGAACTAGGAGAAGGCCTAATGTGGATGTCTGTGTTTCTTTCTTAGTGGATCTGCACAGTGAACAACATCTCCAGACAGATCTACCTGACTGACAACCCAGAGGTAAAGAATGTTATTCCTCAGTCAAACAGACACACACTGCTTTAAGATGATGTTGACTAGACTAGACATCTCGGAATAAAACTTAATAGTTAATCCTTCCCAAACTCTCCTGTGATTATACACTTTATACACGCTTAAATAAAACTTATTTTCTGTTCTACTAAAACATACATTCTTCACATTTGCAAGAGAACAGCGATTGTTTGGTAGTTCACCACAAAATAAACAATTAACAGAGGCTTCCGACATTAATCACCAGTTTGTGTCACCACAAACAGCTGCACTGCCCGAACCTGCAAATTACACGTTTGTCACCTCAGGAGCAAATGCACCGCTTTGTTGGATTTCTAGCAAATAGAGTAAGAAACCAGTGAATAATCTTTCATTTAGAAATACACGTGAAACGTTGCTAATTAACTACTGTGCCCCAAACAGCAGATGGAGAATGACTTCACTTCCAGTTATCTGATTAATCCGATTGTTAAAGTTGTACAGTTTGCCGTCATTGTCTCGCAGTGTGGGTGTTTGTGGGAAACTGCATGGACTCACATTCATTTGTCTCGTCCAAATGCTGCTTTGTCAGTTGTTTGTGGACAGACTACAAGATGCACAGCGCAAACATGAAGTTGTATAAAACATTTATTGAAGATATTTAGATGACTCACCCCTGTGACTCAGATGCTTCAATGTCCCCGTTTCCTGATATTAGGCTGTGGCCATTCGACTGAACCAATCAGCCATCCAGGCAGTCACCCCCATCACCAGCTTTGAGAAGAGACAAGAAGGCTCACCCAACCCTGATAGGTCAGTTACATGTTGCTTATGTAAGAGTTTGTAGTTCCCTGGAGTTTGAATGTAATGCCTTTACGGTGTCGTGTCTGTACACATAGCATTATGACCACCTTCCTAATATTGTGTGGGTCTCCCTTGTGCCTCCAAAACAGTTGAGACTCATCATAGAATGGGCATGGGTCTTCTGAGGGTGTCCTGTGGTGTCTGTCTGGGATGCCTTTGGGTCCTATGAGTTGAGGGGGCCCCTCTGTGGATCATCCCACAGAGACTTGATCAGTTTGAGATCTAGTGAATTTGGAGGCCAGGTCAACACCCTGTGCTGTTTTTCATGTCTTTTTTATTTAGTTCTTGTGTGAGTGTCATTGCTATGGGGTGTGAGTGTCTAGTCTGGTCTAGGTGGCTGATACATGTCTAACATCCACATGAATGCCAGGTCCAAAGGTTTCCCAGCAGAACAATGAATTGTCATATTATATAATCTTTTTACTAAATTTCTTCTTGAGAATTTATAGATTTTGTCCTTCATCATCATCTTTGGATTGCAAGAGTTTCATGGCCAGTATTGTAGTAATGATCAATGACTGAAACACTGTTATAAGATAAACTGAACCATGAATGTTTTTCCTTTGTTTCCTGTATTTATTCCTAAAAACTAATATTCATTCTTTGTCACATTCTTTCAGAGCAAAGCCAGGAGGTGTTCATGCTTCCAGCAGTAGTTTCCAGAAAACCGGAGCCGCTCCGGAACCAGAAGACCTGATAGCCCCTGGGACGCCCATTCAGTTTGACATTATGCTGCCAGCCTCCGAGTTCCAGGACCAGAACAGAGCCGGGGGGAGGTGAGGGGATACGGGAAGTTGGTGTGGGTGCATGTTTGTGTGCTAGTGAAAGGCAAACAGGGCTGAGGTACTGGTGGGTGATGATGCTCATTTCCTAAATGTTGGCCTCATTGTGATTATTATATAATTTCCAGGAAGCGGAATGCTTCTTTATTGCTCAGCACAGGGGTTTAATTGGCTTTTTTCTGTTGCTTGTGCTCGCATCCTGACAGACGCACAAATCCATTTGGAGAAACAGATGATGACTGTTCAGCGGAGAGCGATGGTAACCATTTCCTGTTTTAAATGCACCTTAATGGTCTCATGTACTTTGTAACTTCAGTTTAACCTATTTCATGTGTTCATGTGTGTACCTCTAGTTTTTTGTGCTTACTTTCTATTGCTCTCCGCTGTTCTTATATACGGGTTATGTTTTTGTATCTTCCTGCAGACTCTCTCCTGCAGCAGGTATTCGCTGTGCGCTTCCTGGGCTCCATGGCGGTTCGCTGTGGCGACAATCAGGAGGTGATCTACGAGGCCATGAGGCAGGTGCTGGCTGCGCGAGCCATCCACAACATCTTCAGGACCACAGAGTCCCACCTCATGGTCACCAGCAGCAGCCTCAGGTAGAATTTAATTCACTTATAGTGTTTCACAAGAAAACCTCCTGTGGGTACTCAGCAAGTTCCTGTCGGTACAGATAGAAAATGCCCCAACAGATGTCCTGAAAGATTATCATTTTCTTTATAGTATCGCATATGTGACATATTCTAAATATGACAGTCATATTTGTAAAAATAAATAAACTGTATTCTCAGTGTTTTTGGTAATTTTGGCTGTTAGAGTTATTCTTTAGTATTCATTCTAATGACATACATGTTCTCTGACAGTCTCAGTCTTTCTGCTGCTAGTCAGAAATGATTTTAGAAAAACTGGTTAACAGCTAAGTGTCGTATTCTGCTTTGAACCTTACTTACATCAATACCGTGTTCTGCAGCCACATTTAACAGAGTTACAGGGAAGTCTAATTTATAAAAAAATGTCTTATCCAATATACTAAAGTTAACTTCAGATTCTGTGTCCTTGTGAAGAAGAATTTCTAACATTTAAATTGTCTAGAACATGTACACATGGCTGCACATGTGTCTCAAGGTGAATCGGACCCATAGAAAAATGTCCAGGGGCTCAGTCTTTCTCCTCTAACAATAACACAGGACGTCACGCTGTAGATCACTGCTCCAGTGACTACAAAGAGAAAAGACCCTTGAAGCAAGAATCTTCTGATTTCTCGTCAAGGCACGAATGTCTGTGATAAAGTCTAACACCCTGTATAACCGGTCATTGGAGTTCACATTTGTAAGACATCTCAAACAAATCGCAATGAGGCATTCACGTATGGCATTCAAGTTTCTCAGAAAATATCGGCTAAAGCTCGTTCTTGACTGAAGATGAACCAGAAAGAGTGACAGGGGCTCTTGTTTTTTTTGGCTCAAGTTTCTTCTCTATTCTCAACAGGTTGATTGACCCACAGACCCAAGTAACGAGAATAAGTGTAAGTATCACGAGTCATTACGTTCATCAAAATTAAACACATTTTATCATGTTTAAAATAAATGGATAAAATCTGTCTCCACATCTTTCATTTCTCAGTTCCAGCTCGGAGAGGTGTGTCAGTTTGCGGCCCACCAAGAGAACGGGAGGCTGATGGGATTTGTAGTTGAGGGCAGAGACTGGAGCGATGGCAACGTGGAGGGCGAGCCATCGTTCAGCGCTTTCATCTTTGAGAGCAACACAGAAGGCGAAAAGGTTGGTGCGCCAGCTCCATCAACACTGAGGGGACGCATGTTAACCGATGTGCAAACTCTGTGTTCATCCTCGTCCGTTTGTCCTCGTTCACAGATATGTTACACCATAAACCTGGCAAAGGAGATTACAGAAGCCAAGAAGGTAAGCAGCTATCGTGTT
This sequence comes from Planiliza haematocheilus, assembly GCA_005024645.1. Lineage (NCBI taxonomy): Eukaryota > Metazoa > Chordata > Actinopteri > Mugiliformes > Mugilidae > Planiliza > Planiliza haematocheilus. The sequence goes on along the minus strand of SRSE01000744.1, from coordinate 4,095,890 downwards.
CCAGTTAAAAGTACAATGAAACTTAAAATTCCTGTGATTTCCATAAATTCTTGGTTTTATTTCTAGATACTAATAGGAACATGTGACAATGAAAAGCTCCAGTATGTAAGATTTAGCATAGTAGCAACAAGTAATGAGATTGCAGACCAATTGCAACCAAATAAATAACCTTAAAAGCATGTATGTGGACCCACAGTGGCTACTATAAAAAAAACAACAACACATGCAATGTCCTCTTGAGAATGAGTTTTTGGTTTGTCCATTCTGGGACACCATAGACACAATTCCCGCCAATAGATTTCTACAAACTAAACTTTAACACAAAAAAAGTGAAGTATTGTTTTAGCTGGACTCACATTTTTTTTTCACTGGTATTTACAAGGACCCCGAGGCTCTGGCCGAGCTAATGAAGAACATGCCCCTCACCAACGATGGCAAATTTTTGCTCCTGGAGCCTGAAACGGACGACACTACCAACGGAGCGGGACAAGAAGATCTAGAGTCTGAGGCCTAGTTCCACTTACACTCAAAATCAAAACCAGGGCTACAGTGTGACTTCCAGAGAAAATGCTTGTACAAAGGAAGGCTTTCTTGGGTAAAGGTCTCATCATGAAACCTACTTCTAACTCGTGTAGTCCACATCCTCTGACCCTATGTTAGTGGATCTCCATCTCTTTTGCAAAGAGCAGAAGAATCTGAGAAGGGTTGATGAGGTGGGCTTGACCAAAAAAAACAAAAAACACAAAAAAAACCCACATCTCTAGATAAGTTTTCCATGCTCACGTGAGTCTTATTCTTTGGAGTTTGTCTTTGTACCACTGCAGGTAGCGCGCATGAAAAGGGACAATACGTAGGTACTGGTTGTGTTTCATTGTCCTCTAATATCCCCAGCCATCTACCTAGCATACGGTGGAGAATCATTCATTTCAGTTTAGGTTTACATTTATTTTACGTTTACATACAGTAGTTCGAGGTGTTTGTTTTATTCGTTAACTCGTGCTTAAGGCTCTTACACAATTATTTTGGCGTTTATTTCTTGATTATTTGTACAAAAATATTAGTTCACTGCAAAGGGTTGTATCTGTTGAATAATGACACTCGGTGGCTACAGAAAGCAGGAGAGGAGATTTTGAAGGACTTTTATGTAACTGAAAAAGGTTAAGAAGACGTCATTTCCTTTCATCTGCAGTGCAGGGACTTTTCAGTCGTTTATCGTTAAACCTGTGTGATTTCAAACTGTGGACAAACCGTTTTCTGCATTTTAACCGCTAAAAAAAAAAATTTCAGACTTCTGCCTCACGATCTTAATCATTCCTACTGAACTGCATTCATCTCATGATTGTCCACTACCTGTAGTGAAACAAATCTAAATCAGCCCCTCGTTGAACAACCCCCAAATCTACTTTGTGCTCCGTTTCTTGAATGCCTGTGTAAATATGATCTGTCCCGGTGTCTATATGAAGTTCATACTCAGTCAATAGGTTAGGTCTGCTGCGGTGCATGATTAAATAACGGTGTTCTCTCTTGTTCCCTTTGCAGAAGATTAAAGCCTCTCCTCCGAGCACTGAGCAGTCACACTATAAAAAAATAAAAGATACTCTACTAAAATGTCACTGTTAACGCATGCCAGCAGACAATGGTGGGGCGCCATGCACTAATGAAAAAACGATTTGCTGTTTGCACTTACATAGGAACGCTAATCAAAGCAGAACCACTAATGGAAGAGTGAGCTGTCAAATTCTTCTTCTCTCTGGATCCCAGTGCAGCTTTGTTCTTTTTCTACCTTTTTGTGCTGTGACACTAATCTTGTTGGACGGCGGAAACCCATACATTGTGTCAGTGTGACGTGTTTGGTACAGACAGGGTCAGAGAAACAGACTCCTGTGTTGAGCGTGTTGACCAGCGCGTTTTTCCTGCTCTGCATCAGTGCATCAGACGCAGAGACATTTTAAACAAGGACAAAAGTACAACTCTTTATTTAGGACTGCCTGCTCTGGTCACGATAATGGGACTGAAAGCGGCACTACAATTAAAAAAAATGTAATAATCCATGTTGGGAAATGCACTTATTCACTTTCCTACAGGGAGTTGGAAAAGTCCTTCCTGGCTCCATGAAATGTGTCTAATCTGCTTACCTGCACCTCTTACGTTCTCTAATTGACAATTAATCGCACAATTGTGTACAAGAGTAAAAACACATAGTCCAGAATAATGCTGTTTGGTTCAACTCACAAGTTAGACATTTTGAACTCAGAGCTGAAGGCGTTCCACATAATGAAGTCAAATGTAAATCAACATTTCTGATACCTTCTTATAGCAGAGAGCATATCAATATCTAAGTCAGCAGCACTTCATCGCTGCATTGAATTAATTATGGATATGAAAAGCTGTTGCACAGATTTTACATCAGTTTAGACGGAATATTACACAGCAGCCTGCAAAATACTGTTACATGATTCAGAGTGCCTAGGTTGTAATGTTGCATGAAATTGGCCATCATACTTTTTAAAATCTTGATTGTGTGGAATGCAGCATTACCATCGTACAGTCCTGAGATCAGGTGTGACTTTATTGAAATGGCTGAATTGCCAGATGTGCCTCATGCATTCATAGCATCAGTAAGTGTTTAACAGACTCTCTGTCAGGAAGCAGATAAATGCATTTCCCTAAATGTGAAACTTCCTGCTGCCTGATGTAAATGCATATTGACGGTTTATCTGACGCTGTAGAGAAACATTTGTTCATCCAGTATCCTCCTTCCTCAGGTGATGATTGATCCGCTTCAATCACACCATTAATAAAACAAACACAAATGTGTGTTAGTGCATCGGCCTATTGAAAGTTTTCTCCAGTTTGACGATTTACATAAGCTGCTGCTTCTGTTTCCTCTCTGACTGATGACTCAATTGGAGAGAAGATTTGCTCCAACTTAACTATCCAGTCAAGAAACGTAATCCTTACTGTATGAGGTCTGCTGCAGCCCATTACACTTACCACAGCTGTGCTGCATAGTCTTGATACGTTTTTGCTTTGTAAGTAATGCACGGTCAGGAGAAATGTTGTGGGTACTCATTGTATAGAAAATGCATTTCAATAATATAGCCAAGGCTGCATTTATTTCTCCTTCTCCCTATATCTTTTTGTAAATGGCTGAAGTTGTCAGAATTCACAACCCATCAGGCTTTGCACTTCATTTGTCCCAGTTTTCTAAAACCTATGTTAACATCTTTAATAAATAAGTAATTTTTCTTACTAATGTTGTGTTTTGTTTTTTCACAGAAGAGCTTTAAAATCAACACCAGAGAATAGAGATTTTATTAAACAAAGTGGCTTAGTTTTGTATTTACATTAAACTGATGGTTTTATATTCTCTTAAGATAGACACAGCTGTAGGCACATCTGAGCATGGGATGCATTACAAGAGGCATTAGCTTTATCTCAATCCAACACTCACAGCATACGGAGTCATAATAGAAGCAGAGTCTAATTATTCAAGCACACAGGCACAGTTCAAATTCTGTCTACTGATGCAGGTTAAGAGCCTGTCTAGAATTATTGTAATAGATAGATAGATATTATATACACTGTAAGTGTATAATGGACACTTAGCTCATGTACAGTTTACACACTAGTGCACAGCTCAGGAGTCTTTGTAGTAGTTGTTGAAGTTAATGCGAAGCAGGAAATCCTCCAAATGAGGCTGATAACCTCTGTTCACCAGCTTGGTCACCACTGAGAGCAGAAGAAGAGAGATCATTTTAATTCTTTAACTACTCTCAAAGAAAACCCATTCTTTTTTTTCTACATAAATTACTTTTCACAGTTTCACACACACACATCGTTTCACAGCACTACACATTGTTTCATTCAAATGAAAGTACTACAGACTGCACTTGCCTGAAGTAAGAATACAAACAATCTAGATGATTCCTGCCATGTGAAGCCCTCAGAAGCACATCTGTGCCACCATTTTGATGTATAATCAATTATTGATTTAATAAGAAATATCTGAATCATTCCTATTAGGCCGGCTTCACTGTCACCATATTATCTGTGTAATCGAATGCAAGTAAACCAGCTTTAATTTAAGTTCAGTTATACGTAAACAAAATTCTCTGGCATTACCTTTGAAAAGGAAGTGAGAGTAATACTTGAAGGTGTTGTACGACTGCTGCATAGCAATGAAGCTGGGGTGCACTGCCTCCCCCTGCTGGCTGTCCCAGGGCTGTGCGATCAGCTGGGCCCGGAACTTGAGGATGAGACTGAAGATGCTGTGGATGATGTTCATGACCGGAGCCGCTTTCTCCGTCAGCAAACCCCTGAGGACCGGAGTGACAGGGGGAGGAGAAGATTACCAAGTTTAAGAAACATGACAAGAAACTTTTAAATGACTTTTCAGACGGGCTGAAGTTCTACATACAAGAGCATGATACTGACAACCTCTCCTAATGAGATTAAATCATTCATCGAGTTCATAAGTTAGCCTCAGATCAGCTGGAATTTTAATTAACTTGTTACGAGGAGGTTGAATTAATTTTATATGAAATTATGGAAGCAAAGTATGCCAATTCCAACTTCCTCTCCCTGCAAAGAGCCTGAAGAAATGTTTTTGCTGCCCTTAATTTTTCAACAGTTTGGGGGTTGGTGCAGACAGAAAACATGATGGTTTCATTAGATTTTCACAGTTTGTATAATAGCTGACAACCCTTTGCACAAGGCTTGAATCCCTTTGCGTGTGAAGGGTCCAGGATTCCACAAGGATTCAATTCAGTTTTATTTATATAGTGTCAACAACAATCTAAATTTTCTCAACGCTTTTCAAACTCCTGGAGCCGACACTAATAATAATAATAATACATTTTATTTATAGGCGCCTTTCATGACACTAAGGCGACAGTGTCATGGAAAAACTTTGAGCAGAACCCAATTAATATGAAGGGACTTATCTGCTTGAGGCTGACATAGTAAAAAAAGAAGAAGAGAGTAGCGGAAGCGGTAGATGCATAAATGAACCACATGAAAATGATCCAAACATGATAATAGATGATGCTCAATATGTGGGAGATCGATAACGGGCAAAAAGAGCAGATAGTTGTATTATTCAAAGCATTGATTGTAGAGACGTTTAGTGGGTTTACAGTGTCCGTATAATGTTACTGCTACAAGAATAAACAGAGCATGGGGGAAGAAAACTATGCAGATGACCACAGCAGATATATTATGGGTGGGGTGGCTGGGATAATTTATGAAGTACAATTAGCAGGTTGGAGAATCATGACAGATGACAAAGGGCAGGAATAGATAACAGTGTATCTGGTATTTCTGCAGTTAACTATTATTATCTTTACTGTACCGACTGCTCTAAAACTGAAATTAAGTTGGTTAAACAATGAATTAATCATATGACAATGTTAAAGCTATTTTAAGGGACTAATAATAATAATTTTATATTTCCAAGATATATTAATTTAATATGTTTGTAATTAGAATTGTTCCTCAGAGCCAGAAACAGTCAGAAACCCAATGATAATTAATTTGCTTTCGCAGAATACCAAGAATAATAGAAAACACTCAGCTTTGGTCCACTGGGGGCAAACATTTTTAAAGGTTGTAGTTTATAAATTTACTTCAAGTTTGCAGGTTAATTTAATTAAGAGTTTCAGCTCTATTGCCGATCCAGAAACTGGCCCCTGACTATAAGCTGATTATCATAAGCCGATAACAACTCATTTCTGCTCGCTTGAGATGAGAAAAAGGGAATCATGCCCCTCAGAGTTTTGCCACCGTCTCTTTGCAATTTATAGAGCATTCATTCAACAGAATTCATCTTAAGAGCTTGTGGTGCAGCAAGACACCTTGATTTGAATAACACTTTGACTATGTTTCATGTTAGACATATGTAGATCTGTTATGAATTTTTAAGTTATTAATTCGGATCAGTCGGACTAAAACATTTTATATGCATCCTTAAATCATAAGTGTACTAATGTAATGAGTTTTTTAATGAGTACTCAGCATGTGCTTATGTTAATTCACAAATTATCTCTGCCTGCTCCCACATGCAGACTAAAGACTAATGGTAATCTTGAATACATGAAGCTGTGATCACTCAAAATGCTGGTTTTGTTCCAAGTTGTCATTTCTTGTCCCCTTATAGCTCCCAGTTTGTGCATAAAGGCACGAGCAAGCATTACGCCGCAATGAAATACTGAAGCAATATCTCATACTGAACACATGCAGTTCCCTGGCTCACCTGAAGATGGCTCTGTTGAGGTAGTCTGCGTGTGTGCGGTGGATGGCGTCCAGGTCGCTGGCAGTGGCGAGCTTTGCTGTGAACTCGCTCCAGGACACTTGCAGGATCTGGTTGGCGATGTATCCCTGTATGACCTTGACAAAATGCTGCATCTCATGTCTGTACAGCTGAAGCTGACGGAACTGCACCGAGCGACCCGCACCTTTCACCAGTGCTGAGAGAGACACAACGGGGGAACAAGTGTTACTGCCTCAAGGATTGAGGATAAACATTCACACGTGATGTGTGCTGCTTGTGTCATTTCACAGTAAAAATAAAAACCCTCTGGGATTTTTTTTTCTTCTTGGTCTTGACAAAAGAAACCTTTGTGCTCTGGAAATGTACTCATCTATATTTTAACTTTATAGGGACACAATTTTTGACTGCATCCTTTTTCATCTGGTTAGTTATATCCGCCTGCTCATGGTCAAAGATACACAGCTATAATCGGCCATGTTTACGCCCTTCTAGTAAGTTAATACTTTCCCCCCATCAGGGTACTTATTTATGTAGTCAGCACACAGGCTGATCAATACCATCCAACAGAGTGAAGCACACTGTTTTAGAACAACCCCAAAGGTCTGAGAGGTGCTTTGTATAAATAAAACATAAAAGCAACTGAACATACCTCTATATGAATATTTTATAAACATTAGACGCACAACAGGAATGCCTATTTCTCAGAGGTAAGGTGCAGTCCAAGCTGGGGCTGAATCAGCAGCTGACTCCTTCTCACCTGTCCTCTTGAGGTGGAACCAGACGTCCCGGAGGCTCCACACCATGTGTTTGAGTTGCAGCAGGAATGAAAACAGACGGTTGTACTTGTTCATGCAGCTGTCTGTGATGATGATATTCAACGGCCAGTCCACCTGGGAGATGACAAGTAGGGGGGAAGGAAAAAAAAAAAGAGAGACACCAAGGTAAGAAAGCTTTGCATGTGAAGCTGTGAGAACGAGTGAGTGTGAAGGAAAGCAAAAGGAGGAGAGTTGGGAAAAACAGGTAAAGGGAGAGTGACAGATGAAGCAGGGGGAAGAAGAGAAAGGTGTGAATACAGAGACGCTGATAAAAGGAGGTGAGAGGAATGTGAAGGGAAGACTAAGTGAGGAAATAAGAAAGGGGGAGGGAGTGGAAAAAGGTACAAGATGGAGATTCAGCAGGAGCAGTCATGAGAAAGAGAGAGGAGGGAGAACAAGAGCGGAGGACAATATGTGCGGCATTAGTCACCGCGCATGTCACCCAAAAGACACAACTCCAATCAATCTATGAGCTTGAACCTTTTAAGTGCGTGATAAGCTCATTTTCCACAGCCAAAGCAGTTTGTCAAAACATGACAGGTTGTCGCATTCAAGCTGCCACTCATGGTGAGACAAGCACACCCAGGCAAGGGTACACGCTCCATTAAAACAGACTCACCTTGTAGCGTAGCTCCAAACAGTTGAGAGAGTCAGGGGCGTGTGGGTGGAAGGTGTCGGGGAAGAAGCGGAGGGCGAAGGTGAAGTTACCAGCTAAAGGGGTGTCTCCATGTAAGCTGTACTGCAGGGCCTTACTGAGGATGGAGTTCAGGACCAGGGGGGTTAGCAGTTCACCCGGAGTCTGTCCACTGCCCAGCTGGATAAATTCAACAAATTAAACGCACATAAGGTGGAATGTTGTCACCTGTTATATAGATACTCCTTAACGGCTCAAGCTCTGTCACCACAGGTAACTGATTACATGGCTAGCTTGCTTCCCTGTCGAATGTGTGCTAATCAGTGAAATACATGTTTGGCTGGATAAACAAAACCTTCTGTCTCATGGGCCTCCAGAGACAGATGTACATTAATATTTCTGCAGAACAGCACAGAGGTGTTAGCAAAGGCTTGCTATTTCATGCCAAGATGCTTGGGCTTGACATAAAGTAGTCTAGAAACCTGGCAGTGATGCATCATGTGCCGCAAAACAAGCACATAGAGAAAACGGATATAAAATGCATACAAGGTTAAGCTACTTTTTTCCCTTTACCACTCTTTAGTTCCATTTTGCTCACCACTGACTCTTGAAGAAAACAGCTGGCTATATAACTGCTACATGATCCATCTGTTTCATCAACTAGTCGCCAACTGTATCTAAGTGCCATTTGGTGCTGTGCAGAGTTTTTTTCTTTTTTCTTTTTCCCTTTGAAAATACCTGCTGTAAGTGAACAGCAAGCTGCAGGGCATACACCAAAACAAGTTAAGAATTGCTTCTTAGAGCTGAGTCAGGTGAAAATCCACTGTAGGTTTGACATAGCAAGCATTACACCTGGTCATTTAATCCATTACTAATAATAAAAAAAAAATATATCGATTACAGCAGCTCTCAGAATGCTCAGGTTTTTGTGTACATTACAAGGGAGCACTCGCTTTCTCTGAGGTGATGTGTGGTGTAATCACGCCACTAAAAGGCTCCAGGATAAAATGTGAGCCTTCACAATAGGAGCTCTCCAGGTAATGACACAAGAGAAAACAAGGACATTTGGTCTTGTCTCAAGATGTTCTTACTTTACTCTCATCGAATGCAATAAACTGAAGACAAATGCTGGACGTCAGCCTATATTGAATCTGCATTTAAAAAGAACATAAAGGGAAAAAGAACGTCACCTTTTCAAAGAGGAGATCGCTGAGGGACTGTGCAAACTCTCCATCCTCCATCAGCAGGAAGTGGCGCAGCGCCTCAAAGTGTCTTTCCACCCCTAACCCCACAAAGAAGTAGTCCACCACTGCTTTGTTCACCAAAGACACACTGGGGACAGACGGTGGGCAAGAGAATGAGTTAATGAGTGAAAGGTTTTGACACAATTTCTCACAGGTTGTAGAAATGACAGACACAAAACTCAGGAAATATACCAGTGTTTTATTTTTTTTTTTATTTTTTAAACTTTGTGGACAACTTCCCATCGCCCATTACTTTAAATTATAAGACTACATTCACATTTATACAACAGAGTCATACTGGGAAGATTCCACTTAGAGGTAAAAGCAGAGTTCAGTGAATGGGATAAAAAAATGTGTTCATAAAAATTAGGAGCTGTGAATTCCAGTGCTAAATATACAGCACTTCTGCTATGTGTGGAAAGGGATGAGAAAGCCATTTCTGCCCACATAAAGGCCAAACTGCACAGTGTGCAGAAACATTGTAAGTGAAGACTGGAAAGCTTGTGTGTAGATTCTGATGGAACGTTAAACATAAAAAGGATCCTACAAAGATGTAATAAGAATTTAAATTATCCCTGCAGTCTGCAATATGCACTCGGCTGCAGTTTAAGTGGCCCAGAGTAGCAGAAAAATGACAAGAGATCAGTGAACGCTCACACCTGCATTGCTATCAAACATTGTATTTTCCACTATATGTAAAATAAGACTTGCGTCTCATAATTGTAAACACTAGGTGCCATTTATTCCTCTATAGTAAAAGCAGAACCTCTCTCCTTGTAGCACTCTTGCAGACACTTACTGCGTGATGAGCGGGGTAGTGACGGAGTGTTTTATCAGGACTGGCAGGGAAACCATCTCGCTGAGTTGGACAGATGTGGTGTCTGTAGCTCTGCGGAGAGTGGGGTCCATAGGAAGGCCCCAGGGGCCACGAGTTACCTGCTTCAACAGCTGGCACTCAGGGGAAGAAGCTGTGTGAAAGGGAGACGACAGACATGTTGTTGAAGAAATATCACTGTCAAACAACTGCAGAAAACCATGCTGCTTTATGTAGTGCAAAGAATAAAATGGTCTCACTGCTGGTCACACAAGACAATCTGAATATATGAACACAGGCTTTGGGAAATTATACTAATCAGGTTTTTATGGTTAGTGAAAAGGTCGTAAGCTGATCAGTGTATTGTGAAAACTACCAAATATTTAATTGAATAATAAAATACTTAGTTAGTTGCATCAACATCAAAGCTTGGACAGCATTTCATTAAACAGCACAACATTGTAAGCTGTTCCAGTTATTTTGCTCTCTAAATAATCACGGTGCTTGACTCTGCTCAGTGGTGTGGAAAACGTGCTCGGCTGAGTAGGTTCTGACTGATTTCAATGAAGGAAGAAACAGGAAGAAATAACAGCAGTATGACTGAACTACATGCAGAGTGTAGTGTAACGAGCCATGATGCAATCTGCCCAAACATAAATCAGACTTTTATAAAATGTTATTACTTTCCATGAAACAACTTTTCTGGCGGATATAAATATTTAACAGCCTTTGCAAATGTAACAAAATATTTGTTTTGTTTTGACGTGATATTTTACTATATTTTTAAAAAGATGAGCTCAGAGCCCATTTTATTTATTTTTTTCTGCTTGATGTAGTATAGACCTATTTTATTTTGCACAAGAAATAACTTAACAAGTAATATGAAGGAAATCAGTTTGTGTGTCGTGAAATCAGCCCATGCGCACTGTTAAAATAAAGCTTTAAATAATGTTTAGTTTGCAATATATAATTCTTAATCATAATGAATCCTTTTAAAAGCTTGTTCTGTACTGAAGCAAATTAATTCTTGTATAAACGTTTTCTGTTGTCTGACAGAGCTAAAGGCATTAAATGTGAAGTTTCATCATTTCAATACCCTGTTTCATTGCTACATATGGAAATACCAGTCAACTAGAGAACTAGACAGTATCTGCAAAATCGTACTTGCGCACAAAAATTATTTTCTTGCACATCACCATGTACACATTAACTACGTCCAAAAAAAATGTTTGTTTTTTTTTGTCTGTCATATATTTTAACTAACCCATTAAGTTGTAGCAGTCTTCGTAGTGCTCCACCTCGTACTGGGCAGACAAAGCCAAAAGATATTCCTGCTCAGACTTTTCTCCAGGCGACAAGCCCAAGCCGGCTGTCCAGGACCCCATGCCCTCAAGCAGCTGCTCACCGGAGCTCTCCGACTTAGAGCCTGAGGAAAGATGTAGAGCAATTACTTACTCTTTCAGTTAAAAAGAAAAACATCATTTTCAGTGACGTCTTAATTTGGGATCAGAGCAAAAAGCCCCATAGTTATCGTTCTAAGACCCTAAATTTCAGGTATCTGAGACGTTTTAATACGAGAGAGTTGAGTGACACAAATTTCAACAGTACAATTAAACGTTGATTACACTAAGCTTTGTGTGAAAATACTAGAGAGAGGAAAGACTGAATTGAACAAAGCCCTATTGCACAAAACTAGTGACACAAAACAATTGAATGAATTTTAAAACTCTTCATTTTATGTCCAAATACAAGTAATCTAACTTCATTGAGAGGATAATGCTTTGGAGACAATAGACCCATATATTTCAGGTCTGCCCTGAATCTGCTAGTTTATTTTTTTTTTATTTGGCTGACATATGCTTATTTTTATTTGGTACCTTTGCCGTCTTTATGGTCCTTTGTTTCCTGGTGAGTTCCACCGTCTTTGCCCTTTACCACACACCCAACTCCAAGTGCAGAATCTGATGAGTGGCCATAAGTGCTACCAGGCAGTGTAGAAGGTTGTGGCTCTGACCCCAACACCACACACCCAACGCCCAGTGTCGAATCAGATGAGTGGCCATAGGTGCTGCCTGGTAGCGCTGATGGAAGTGGATCAGCTTTGGAGACAATACATCCAGTGGCTAAATTTGAGTCTGAGGAATGACCATAGGCACTTCCAGGTATAGGAGAACGTTCAGGCTCATGTCCTGTAACCAGACACCCAGTGCCTAATGCTGAATCTGAAGAGTGACCATAAGAGCTTCCAGGTAGAGAGGCCATGGGTAGTTCTGCTCCAGATACCAAACAGCCTGACTGAAGTATGCAGTCGGAGGCATGACCGTGCTTATTCCAACGAGGTCTCGCTTCAGGAATGTTGGACACATACTCGCCCACTTTAATATTGGCATCAGAGGAGTGACCATGGATACTGGGAGCAGGAAGTGGTGCAGCAATGTCTGAAACATTTTCCCCAACTTTAATATGAGCATCTGAACTGTGACCATGAACGCTGGGCGACCGCAGAGCTGCAACTACATCTGAAACAAGCTCACCAACTCTGATGTGGGCATCTGATACATGGCCGTGGATGTTTGAAGTAAAAAGAGGAGTATCGACTTCTGAAACATGCTCTCCAATCTTGATGTGTGAATCTGATGCATGACCATGGATACTTGGGGAGGGGAGAGGAACTGTAATATTTGATACATACTCTCCAACCTTTATGTGTGCACCAGAGGAATGTCCATGCATGCCGGGTGAAGGTTGAAAAACACTATCTGAAACCAGCTCTCCAGCCTTTTGATTAGCACAGGAAACAGGGTTGTCAATGTCTGGTGAAAAGATAAGTTCTCCTGCTTTAAGGTCCTCAAGGTCTGAGTTGTTTTGATGGTTTGGCTCCACAATCCCAGCATTGTCAGAAAGATTTATCAGTGCTTCGTGATCATCTTGCTTCACTGCGGTGGATGGGGTATTATCCATCTTGTCTTCATTAACCTCTATTTCACCTTCCAAAATCCCTATTTCAGGATCCTGTTTTGAAATAGATGGAACTATTTTGGTGTCTGTCATTGAATTACTCACACCTACTTGCTGTATGGAAGATTGTCTGGAAACTTTGGCATTTTGTGGCTCCTCTGGGGTGTACTGGCCTAGGGGAAAGCTGGATTGAGAGGCTTGGCCAAAGAGGCTGGCTCTGGGGACATGCTCCTGGACCTGCGACATGTTTTCTCCTATGGGAATGTGAGAGAAAGAGGGGTGGTTTTGAAACAGGTCAGGCTGGACCGTATGTCCCCAGCGAGGCCTGGGCTGGACTAAGGCTTGACCAGTTATACCCTCAAGTGGACTAAAGGGGGCACTGAAGTCATAGTCTAATAGTTGGGCTGTAGGACAGGCTTCAGGTAGGTCAGAGCCAATCTCCTGTAAGGCCATATCTACCTGCTGACTGTCAGGCTTCGGTGACTTAGGGAGAAAATCATTAATGTCAATGTCCTCAGAGATGAGGGCAGGGTCTGTGGTAAGGAGAGTTGGAGTTGAAGGGGAATGGTGCGGTGATGATACAGCTTCAGACTGTTGAGTCTCTGCTGTGTGCTGGTCTGAGAGCTCCTGAGTGGGAAATTCCTGAAAAGAAAAATGAGTAATTTGAGAATATGCACTTCAACAGAGTATGTACTGAGCATATATTTTGAATTATGTTCAAGAACCAGTGTGTTTTTATACCAGTGTTGGCTGTGGTGCAGTAGGTTGTGCTGAAGGAACAGGTGGCAATACATCTAAAGAAGGGCTTTCCTGGCCTAAGGGGTATTTCTCCAACAGTACCTGGAGTCACGAAAGCTTTGGTTAATAACAATTAAACGCACAGTATCTTTACATGTTTATTGTTAGGTTATACGTTCCTTCATTACAAACCTGAATTTTCTGCCTGTCATGCATGAAGAACTGAGCACGGGCTTCGTTTAATCTCATTCGCTGCACTCTCCACATTGCTCGCCTCTCTCTGCGAGCTGCTTCTTCTGACAGACGGCTGTATTGAGCAATCAGCTCCTTCCTGATTGATTGTAGAGTAGCAACACAAGGATTTAGCTTACAGTCTTATTTAGAGCAACTTGCAGTAAATATATGTCTAGGGGAGTGCAAACGGACTTTCCCTTCATACATCAGCTCATACAGCCAAGGAGTATTGCTCTAGTAAGGTAATATTAAAACGAAAAACATAAAACGTACACACACTGGCTGATAAAATCTTTGACAATAATTTTGATTCTTATTTTAATTATTTATACCTGCATTTGACTGCAAATCACCCAAAATCAGTACTCCTCTTTTCATGTGTTTCATAGTTGGAAGATGCTCTGATAATTGTATTGGTTGGCAAATGCCTGTGTTCTCAAAATGTATGTTTTAATGTTGAGCAATACTACTAACCTGTCTCAGCCATTAATAATCTATAATCCACTGATAAGTAAAGCCTGTAAAATATGTACGTCTTTGATAATGGTCAGAAAAACATTAGGTGTTTAATCCTTTAAGTTTGCAAAGGTTACAGCATGGGTGAAGATGTGAACTGTCTGGATGAAAAGCTGCAGATGGCAGGTGCTCTCTTCAGCTTTGCTAGACTCTGATCTTCAACATGTTGTGAAGCAGCTCGCTGGTCGCACAACAGGCTCTGACAGTATTTGCTCATGCTGCGGCATCACACAGTTATCCCAAGTGTATGGAAATTGGGCACAAGTCAAGCCATTGAAATATGCCGCCCAGATGGAACCGATTTCCAATCATGTGCTCACATAGTTAACATTTTCTAGATCAAATCACAAGTTAACAGATTAACGAACCGTTAAAGAACAACTCTAACAGCGGTGGTAAAAGAGGTCAGACCTGGCTCTCTGCTCCAGCTGCTCCTCCAGGGCTTGTAGTCTCTTTTCCCTGTCCCTCAGCTCTCTGGCAAAGCTGAAGTCATCCTCCTCCTGACGCTTTTTGGCTGCATTTCGCCACTGATGCCAAACACACAAACTTTGTTTAGCTCAAAAAAAAAAAAAAAAATACATAAATAAAGGTGGCTATATTGTATAAATCCAAATAAATACCATATGGTCTTTTTTATATAGTATACTCATATGCACACATTTTACTTTTTCCACACATTTCTCTTGCAAGCACCGAGTTAATTCATGCAAGCACCAAATACACAGTTAAAATCCATTACTCCAGTTTAAACACACATTTTACTACCTCTTGCTCCTGTTCCAGGTGCTGTTTCAGCTCCTCAAAACGCTCCCTCTTCTTGGCCTCCTCAGCCAGACGTTGTGACACCTGGCGCCCTACAGGAGGTGCGGGAGATAACAGTGGGTTGTTTACCCCTCCGCACACAGCAAAGTACATAACATCCTCGTCTCTCTCCCTCACACATACGCACAAAACAACATCACCATCTGCCCCGCACAAACATGCTCAAATGTGCCTATGCCAAGACACGCATAGAGCATCAGGCCAGACATTCCCCCACACAGCCACCACCCCTCCCCAACTTCACCACACATCTTCTGAAGTAATAAATGATGTGAGGGGTTTGCTAAACTGTGCGAGTGATGATTAGATTTCACAGCCCGTAGTACTGGAAGCTTTTCAAAGCATCCCTCACCGCAATTGCTCCAGTGCATCTCTCCTGGGGGGAGCTGAAGATGGGAGTCTCGTAGACAGAAGTCAACAAGCGAGCGCAGGTTATACTTAAGGTTTGAGCCATTCAAGCACTATATAAAATGATATACTAACCATAGACACGCGCGCGTGTCTGTGTGTGTGTAACACTAACCGCGGATGCTCTCCAGGGTCTTGGCTGCTGACTCTCTGACCTGATTGATCAGCTCCTGGCGAGCCTGCTCTGTTCTCAGGGCCTAACAATGGACAGACAAGAAATCATCATTAACAAAGGTCTATCCCACTGCCCTGTAGCTCAGCGTTCCTCCCCCACCTCTGCCAGTCAGTGTCGGGCCACAAACCAGCGTGCTACACTACATCAAGTACAAGCCCCTGACTCCAGCCACATCATTTTAATGACTTGCTGAAATTCTCAGTACTTCAGGGGCAGTGCTGCAACGATGGATCATGTAATGTAAAAAAAAAGAAAAAAATCTCTCTGTGTCTTAAGGGACAATGCCTGTGTAATGATTTGCTTTACTACAAGTTTACTTTCTCTGTCTGAAGTCTAGGCTACCCTTGATTTAAAAAAAAAAAAAAAAAAAATCAATTAAATTCAGCTAGCAGTGACATTAAAATGCCCTTCTTTAGGAGATAATAAACAAAATCGACTTCCATGTTTAAAAAACAGTCAACATGGCATTGGTTTCAAATTACTTTCAAATTATTTTAAAAACCCATTTTAGTCAGTTGACCATGCTAAGTAACAGAAACACACATGTATAACATCCTCCAAAATGATCATACAGTTGAATTACCACCTTTTTTATGTTAAAAGAACATTATAACAATCATGAAGGCTTTAGCGTTACATTAGAATGCATTCGTTTTTACTAGTGCGCCCAATGTTTTGGCAAGAGTGTGCAAGACACTACGACACCAGAACAATATATACGTGCGGCATTACTTGCTGTTCCCTGCTGACGGCGCTATGCTTGGCAATCCTCTCCATGCGGCCGCGGTACACCGCACAGTCTCTCTCAATCTCCTCCACCTCCCGGAGGGAGAAGGTGACAGCAATGCGGGGCACCGGCAGCTCCGACCAGCAGATGTAATGCTGTGGACACACAGTAACCAGAGATCAGATTGTGCTATAAAAGACGCTCACTGTTACAAGTGTTACTTTGGATGACTCATTTGGTGGACTTTGTTGACATTTTGTTTTAAAACCTCAACGTTCTTTTCACAACAAATGATGTGCTGTCTGAAACTCATTTTTGCAGCTAGATCCTGGAACAAACTAGGTATAACTCTAGGCTGAGATGGAGGAGAGATATGGGAATGACATGTGCAGAGCTCAACTTTAAATTTAAGGTATTGATTAACTCAGCGAAATTATCTGCATCAGCTTTAGATCACTCTTAATTACACAAATGTAACTCGACTTTATATACGGCTTGATAGAAGCCATCTTTCCTACACTGAACTTGGTCTTGTTCCAAAATATATTGTTTGTGACAATATGTATGAAATATATTATCAGAGATCGGTGGGACTTACTCACAGTTAATCTTTCAGAAATAGTAATTATTACCAAAAATATGAAACTCTGAAATGGAAGCCCTCAGATTGTAGAAATTAATAATAAGATACCATTAGATGGATTGCACTTTGCCAGATCTGGAAACCTTAGACGAAAAAAAAAATTCACAGAGGACAACTCTGCCTCTTCTGCGAGTCTAATTCTATAATTATCTTTTATCATACTACAGCATAAAAAGTGAAATCCTCCATGAATTATTTATTTATCGACTTATTTTAATGTGTATATTCAGCCTTACTTTGGCTTGTCCTTTTCTTGCCTTAGTAGGATTAGGTGGATTACATTTATTTAAATGTGGCCATTTTAAACATAGATCTTCATTTTATAAAGAGTGATTTCATTCAAAAGAAAGCCACAATGAGTTTACTAATAAAAAGATAGGTGATTATGGAACACATCCAACAGTCATTAGTAAGCACATTAGTGACCTCCACTACAGTTTCTCATTTTTAAATCTATATTTTTTTTTCTTATGTGTTTGTAGCCGTTCTGCAGTTTGTCCAGGAATAAAAGACTCCAACAGTAGTGGAAAATAACACACAGAGTATATTCTGCAGTTAAAAAATGCCAATTAGTCAGGAGTTGCAGGAGATGCAGTTTAGGGCATCCAGGTCAAGTCAGAAAAACATTATGTGGTGCTGAGTGGGCAGTCAGATCAGAGAGAAAGTACCTCACTCCTCTGAAGCCGTGATAGACAAACAATAAATCTTAAGCTTACAGTTGTATACAGGTGCTTTAGAAGCTCAACCTAGAACCACTGCTTAACTCATCATAACATTTAGTGTAAAATAACACTTTACAATTTAAGCACCTTTTTGCGATCAATTTCTCATTTTGAAGCAAAAATGTTGTGGTTGTGACAATCAACCAATTGCAGCCCTAATATCATCAGATACAGATAGGCCTGCAACTAACTGACTATCTTCCCAAAGAAAAGACTAATCCTTGTGTTTGTAAAATATGAGAAGAACCAAAGAGCCTGTCCAGTAACATGTCCAGTGTAACATTTATAAAATGTCGAGCCAACAGTGTGAAAACTCGCATTAATAAACGTCTGTCACCAATCAAGAAAGCAAGAAAGCGTACTTTATATGCACACATACACACAATTAAAATTTTAGTCTTCCATAAAGCAGGAAACAAACTAGACAGCTCAAATGTTGGCAATAAACGATGAAAATTCCTCTGTCGGAGGACAACAAGACTATGTATCAATACTGATGACAGTGTATTGGTAACGTTTTACAACCATGACCCCATATGTGGTATAATGATTAATTGTCCCACACTCTTGAGGGCTGTATGGATTTCCAAATGAATAGATGCTTGGCAGGTGGATAATTGTGGGGTGGATTCTGTGTTTGTCAGTTTGTGCAACTCCAAGCAAAAATGATTTACTGAGTTACTGTTCACAGCTTGAAAAGTTGGGTAATCGTCCTTTACATTCTTAATGTATTCATTGCAAATAACAGTCAAAAATTCAGTTTGTACTGAATAAATTAGGAATATAATTCAGGTTATATGTACTGGTATTTCTACACAGCATTCACAAAACCCCACTGGATCTGCATAAATGAATGTGTTAAATGTGCAAAACAAACCTGTGGGCAGCAGATTTTGAGGAGGTTGATGGTTTTTCCACAGACGTACACGTCATTGGCAATGTGTCTCAAGAAGATTGGCACGCAGTCCTCCACATCCTTCGAGATCAGAGTGTAGCCTTGAACCCAGAAGTGTTTGTCTGCAAAAATTCAAAGATGCTTATTACAGTACATGCTGTCCTACAGTTTAGAGCAAGTGGCTTTACTGCTCCATTATGCCTCTGATATCGGCACATCATGGTTGAAACTCCTAAAAGTAATAGTGGTGGAGTAAGACGGCGCCATCGCTGGGAGTAAAACTTTTCCTTATTAGTATGACTTACAGGGCATGGCAAAACTCTGGCCGCTTGAATTAACACTTGGAAATTGTTAGCGCTTAGCTCAGTGATCCTAAGCAAAAAGCATAAGAGAACATGAATGCACTGAGCTTCCAGAGCTCTTTACAGAAAGCCTGCGGCTTGCCAGGAAAGCTTAACCGCTGATTGCTTCTGTAGACGACGGAGTTCGAGGAGAACAATGACATTTGTGTGTCCTCCAAAAAGCTGGAGCGAGGAGTGCAGAGGTTCGCTGCAGGAGTTGATGAGGTGTAGCCGATGAGCAAATGAACCTGTTAGCCAGACAAAGCCGGGGTGATGGTCTGACCTTGAATAGGGTGTTGCATGACATACAATATTTGTACAAGCTATAATGATTCATAACATCACATTTATGGAGCACTGTCAAAATTAAAATGTTGCAATGGGAGCTCTTTGGAGAAGGTTTCACGAATATCATTCTTTACTTACATACAATTCCCTAATGCAAGGTTGAAACTAAATTACTTTTAGTAATGATTAGTACACCGAATGTTTTGTTAATTAATCATCCTGTTTTCGAAATACAACAGCACTTACTATCAGATATTAGAGAAAAGTAGCAAATCCTGATATCTGATACTGAGGAGAACTACTCCACAGTGTTTTTAAGGCACAGTATTTTATGTTGTATCATTTATCTCTTTATGACAAAAACTATAATGGATGTAAAGAAGGACATGAAATTGAAACACCACTTTATCAAAGAAACAACAAACACACACAAACTTAATCATCCACTTCTCGTGAATTAGACACCTCTAATCTGCCCTCTAAGTGACAAGGACAAAGCCACTGCCCCAAAAAAGAATATTTCTGCCAGCCTGCAGTTTGAGAAACATCATGTGGACAAGCCAGAAGACTATTGAGAAAATGTAAAATGTTTTGTGGACAGATGATGTCATTGCTATGGAGTGGGGGAGCGTCATTACTCTTAAGTGGTACATGTCTAAGTAACATGAGCAAAAAGGCCAGGCCCAAATATTTCCCAGCAGAACATTACACTGTCAAAAGATAATCAAATGTTATTTACTAATCCTGTCAGTTTTAATAATGCAGTGTTTACTAAAAAGACCTTATTGAAACATCAAAAGTGGGGAAATTCATTAAACAGTAAGTCAAAGACGATTGAAAGATGGATCTCGTTGTAGATAGTTTTATCTAGTAAACGGTGGTAACATGATAAGTAGCTCAAACCTGCTAGAATTCCCAAAAGAAGACGACGAAGTGGATGCACTATAGACTGTATAAATATTTCTATATATAGTATATGGGCTACACACTAAAACTGAAACAACTCCCAACTGTAGTTGAGCACCTGAATATTTGAAAAGACTCAAGAGCAGATGCTAACCATGATACTAATCACTAGCATGTCGCTAAAACTAAACACCCTGGAAATAACCTTTAGATGAGGTTATCATCATATCATGGAGGTTTTCCCTGTGTCTGCTGTGTTTCCTCACATAGACAGGTTCATATTAGTATAAATGATGATGCTCTGTTATATAGTCTAATAATAGGTCTTGACCACAAGACAGCAAATTCTGTCAACAGTATGAAATCTCTGCCCTTTTAACACCTTGACTCATTTACTGGGAACATCTGTATAATCTGTATAATAAACACATAAGCTCTGCCATGAACATACTTTCTTTCTTTTTTCTTTTTTTAAATGTCCAAATCAGTGGGCATAAAAAACTAGGAACGCAATACAATTCACCACATCTCCAAGAGAAAATTGTGTTGTATTGGTTTGCATTACATTGTGTCCAGTGTTCTTGATACTGTTAGCAGTAAGTCTATACTGTATGGCCATACAAAGTGGTATTACTTCCCAAAAAACATTATTTAAACAAAGACAAACTAAATAATGAAATTTCTTCAGGTTAAGCCATTAAAGGATCATTGTGATTCATTTCAACTCGTGGATCTATGGGACTCTGTACTTTGTGATGATCCTCTGGTCTACAAGCAACCAGAGTGGGAGTGACGTATGGAACCAGTCTACCACAGACCTCACTACAAAACCACAGTCTTCTCCAACCAAAGAACCCAGTAGAAAACTACAGTCTACCACAGACAACCAAAGACCTCTGAACAAAACAACTGTCAACTAGAAACAAAGACTAAAGAACTGGAAGATAAAAATAAACAACCGACAACTTTACAAGATGAAGAAAAGAAAGAACTAGAGGGAGAGAAGCAAAAACTAGAGGAGATGAAGAGCAAAGTGAAGGAGGCCATCTCTAACGAGGATGAACGAGGATGAACGAGAAAAGAAAAAAGAACTGGAGGACAAAAATAAACAAATGGAGAAGGAGAAGAATGAAATGGAGGAAGAAATTGAAAACTTGCAGATGAATAAAGAACTGGAGCAGACCAAGATGGAGATGGAGGAGAAAAATGAAAACCTGCAAAAGAAGAATAAAGAACTGGAGCAGGCAACAAAGGAAATGAAAAAAATACACAAGAAATGAATGAAGAACTGGCGACTCAGAAAGAAAGGGAGGCGGAAAGTAAAAAACTTAAAGAGGAGAAGCAAGCAATGGAAGAGGATAATAAAGAACTCCAGGAGACAAAAAAAAAAGTGGAGAAAGAAATGTAGACCAAGAAGAAGGAGAAGAAGAAGGAGAAGAAGAAAGAGAAGAAAAAGAAGAAGAAGGAGAAGAAGGGTTTCTGGAGCTGGATGCAGAGGAAGAAGAAGAAGAGATGTGAGGGGGCTGCTTGTTGTTCCACAGAGGTTGGGCAACAGTAGCTCTCTCTTCCTCCATCCTGTTCTTTCCACCACCATTCGTCTACGTCCCACATCCTCATCCTATCCTCTCTCCATCCTTCCATCCACCATTCCTCAATGTCCCAGACCCTCACCCAGACTTTGTCCACCCTTCATTCTCCATCACCATCATCCTCCTCTGACAAGTCCCCTCCAAACACTCCACTCTTGTGCCTTTCCTCAATCTCCCATACTCTCACCCTCTCTTCACCACCACCACCCCTCCATCTGCCTCCATCATTTCTCCAACCATTCACTACCCCTCTGCCATGGTGGAACAGTGGTCAACACCTTCAGGGGCTAGTTGTGCAGCTAGGTGTTTTCCCTTTGTTATCCTCAAACCACCCTTACCCCATCAAGAAAAATAAACTATAAAAATCAATGAAATGTCACTAGTCATATTTCTGATTGTGTTCGCTGCTCTAAATGAATACAAAAATTCAACTACAACTCATTCTAGCAGTTTTCAAAAAGATAAATGAATATAAATATAAAATATGAATATTAAAGAATATTAAATCTTTGCATAACAATACTCACACGTATGAAATGATTGATCAAATATAAACAAAAAAGATCGAGCAAAAATAATGAAATGCTGAGATTCACTGATGTAGATATGTCACCATGTTGCTATGCCAGTTAATATTTTTATCAAAATATATCGATATATCTAAAAAAAACTGCATATATACATATTG
This sequence comes from Planiliza haematocheilus, assembly GCA_005024645.1. NCBI lineage: Eukaryota > Metazoa > Chordata > Actinopteri > Mugiliformes > Mugilidae > Planiliza > Planiliza haematocheilus. Next base: position 4,073,462 of record SRSE01000744.1, on the reverse strand, counting down.
TCCATCCCTACTAAGCCTCATCTCCCGTCTCAGCTCTGCTCTTCTGCTCCCCTGAAGGAAGCCAGTCCTTAATTGGACTGAATAGAATTAATTCAGCTAGTCCAGATTTGTCAAGGGCAATCGCCATAGGAAAAAATGTTTTAAAAAAACCAGCATGGTGTATCAAATGAAAAGAATAAAGGACCATTATTTATTTGTGTTTGTCCCTCTGGCTTACTGAGCGGAGATGGTTTGGCTTCCCACAGCTGGGGTAGCCGATTCTGTTTCCCACTGATTATCATCCAATAACTTCATGACATCCTTTATAGACACAAGGACAAATCCAACTAGGCAATAAAGAGAGTAATGAAATCTATTTTTTTCTGCGAGACAATCTGTCTGGCAGGCTTTTCATTTTGCGAACCTGCTGACTGGAGCCAGCATGTTTATGTGACGGTGAGTGTGTATGTGCGAGTGTCGTCTCACCTCTAAAGCTGAGGTATTCCTCATTGACCTGGATCATGAATTCTCCATAAACATCCCGAAACACACCGCTGTACACCCAGTCGGAGACAAACCTAAGCGAAGTACAGAAAAAAGAAAGAATCTGCGAATCAATTCTTGAGCAGACACATCTATCGGTCAATCAGCATATCAAAGTAAAGTCACGTCCTTGAATACATTAATACATTTTTAGGGTACAGATACGGTATTAACATGCGTCCTGAGTGATACAATCCAAATATCCAGCCTTAGGTGTGTCTTCACATGTGGCATTGAAATGTGTCTCAAGAACTGATCACAGTTTTGCGCAAATAAACAGCAACATCATTTGGGATGCAGCAGAATATTGTAACAGCTGTTGTCTGTCTTGGATCACTACCTACTACGGTGTCAGAACCATGAACAGAGCCATTTGATGTGTGCACCTCCAGACACGGTGATATGATGTCACTGTTGTGTGAATAAAAAGGAAAATACCGTCCCTGATGATTATTGAGGAAATATGCCAATTTAACTCCAGTGACTACCATGCATACATCAACATGACCACATCGCTGATTAACCACGTTACAAACAGCCTAGTCATATTCAATAATTTAATTTGTTAATTTAAACAAAAAAAAATCTGGTGATCATTTAAAACAGAAATTGTACTTCTTTTTTGTTATCTGACTGAAAGAGACAAAGTGAGGCCAGGAAGCATGTGTTTGGAGATGACTAAAGGAATGTGATTACAAGTGGCCCAGACCAACTCCAACTGGATACTGACTGAGCTGATCTTCAGTGCATCTTGGGTGTGTTTAAGGTGGTCACTTGGGACACATGTTAACATCAGATCTGAACAGGGCCTACATGAGGCGCACAGTAACTGACCTTGTGTAAGGTCCACAGCTGCTCTTCAGCAGTGACAGTAGGACAGGATAGTTCTCGTTGCTGCAGTTATTCTGAGCTTCATTGTACAGGTAGGACAGCAGTTTAACACCCTGAGGAGAGCCACATGGCACTGAGCTGATATCTCAACAGATAGGCTAAACACAGCTGTGATAGATAACATATTGCAGTTTGCAGATAAAACAGAGCACTCACCACAGGAAAGGTGGACTGGCCAGCACCCAAAGGCCCATCTACACAGCATAATTCTGACAGATACCTTAGATTAAAAGAAAGCAAAGAGATTTTTTGATCTGAAGATATCAGCATCAAGGTTCTTTCTACCTGGATTGTTAACTGGGTGAAGCTAGTAAAGTTCAAAAGTGGGGAATTAAGAAGAGACATCAGCATAAATAAAGGTTTTGACATTACCTGAGTTGGCGACCCACTTTGCGGAAGAGGAAGCCAATTGTCAAAAGGCTAAGAGTGGGTGGAGTGGTGAGAACACAAGCTCTGTAGTAATGCAGATACTTCCTCAGACCACCAGTGAACGCCTTAGAGAAGAAATATGTTATACGGCATTTCATCACTTACAGTTACTTCAGTTTTCATCACATGCTTAAAGTATGCTGATGGACAAGCCACTGAAACAGTTCATCTTGTGTAATGACTGATAAATATACTTGCACATTTGAACTTTCTCTTAACATGCTGAATAATACTGAGCTGTTTGGGATTCTTTACCCCTGTTTATTTTGTCATATTACATTTGCGTCCTTAGATTGTGTCATTCTATATGCATGTGTTTGTGTTTGCCTGTCCCAAACTGCACATGGAGGGAATAGTAAAGCATTCTGAATATATGAACACAGTGAGTCCAGAATACAAGTTGAGAATGGAGGGGCAAAATGTGCAGTCTCATTGGTATTAATGATGACTGTACCTGGAAGACAAGGCCCTTCTTGTCAGCACTCTGCAGAGAAAAACGGCTGAGCCTCAAGTAGTAGGTGCCATACTGGGCCAACTCCCCCAAGAGACGAGAAACGCTCTCTGGAGACGCTCCCGATATGCACACACCAGGCCTGACGTCAAACTGAACACTCTGCGAAGGAAAACAAATATTTACAGATGGTGGACAAAACACAGTGTGTGAAAAGTCTAATAAATTCCAATAAACCTGCCTTGCAGCAAGGACCGTCTTTGGAACGTATACAATATTATATTTTGTCAAGGCTGTATGAGAGTCACCTCCATGGTGATTTCCAAAGGCATGGCAGGCGGTGTTAGTATATTACAGGATTACATAATCAGGTCAGTGTTATTTTCTCATTTCTGTGGATGTTTTATGAGAACTGGACATGGTGTTTCCAGACAGAACACTTCTGGGAGGATAATAACAACATTTTGCAATCTAGCACATCCACAGAGCAAACTTAAAGATTGAATTTACAGGAACAAAACACATCTGTAACCATAAGATCTAAAGTTTTAACACCACTAAGTAACTTTGATTACATTACACCATTTATTGATCAAGATATTGAGTCCAAGTGTTGTATTAGACTCAATGTTGATGATAACAGTGAGACTAGATAAGAGACAGAGTGAGTATAAGATGCAATTATGTTCTAAAAATAACTACAACCTTCTGGAAAAATAAAAACTTAATGGGAAACAATGACATAGCAGAAGCGCTCTCATGTGGCTTTGTTTTTGATATAAGGAAGATTTTAATTTATTTCTTGATCATTTAATCAGGTGACAGACTTGACATTGTCTGTTATTGTTTTGCAGTTTTTGTTTGGGGGGAAATAAGCTTTTATAAGTCAGCTGGGTTCGTTTAAATCGCACATCCACAAATTGTCCATTGATTCACATCTTTGTGTTATTCCAAATTGTATGCTGTCACTGTGCTTTTAGTCACATTTCTCAATTTAGTCTCATTACAAAAAGCAAATCAATAGTATTTTACTGCATTTTAGAAACTAATAAATGCACATAATGAACTGCACCTGGTTGAGAGGGAAGGTAGTGGACGCCACTCCAATCAGGACGTTGAGGAGATCAAATACCAGTTGCGTTTGAGAGTCTAGGGGCAACGGAAGGATAGGAGAGGGTGTGCTCGTGCTCACCACCCTCATCTCCCCTTCCCACAGTCGATAGAGCTGGTCAAAGGCCTGTCTGCCTCCCTCTGTTAGATAAAAAGACTCCCGCTTCCCTGGAGGGCTAGTGGAATAAACAGAGTGACATTCAGCATTATTTTCTGAAAACACAGATAACTACAAGTGCTTGCAAATACATTGTTGACTCTGTGTCAACCTATCCTAACCTGCATCTATTTTATTTTAGTTTTGTGTACTGTATTTGACAGTCAACTGCCATTTTGTCTCTTACATATCCTGGCAATTGATTAATCACAAATCACTTATTTGGTCAGTTGCTAACCACAATTACTGTAAATTATTTTTCACATGTAAATATATATATATATATTTCGCCATGCTTCTGATCAAACTAATAGGTCACTTACCAGCCGACAGACTCCCAACAGCGGCGTCTTCCAGGCTCAAACGTGCGGACAGCCTCCCAGATATCAATGTCTGGAATGGGGCTGGGCTCTGATTGAGAGTCTGGGGTCAGGTTGGAGGCTGACTGGAAGCCCTCATCCTCGGACTGATCTAAACAGGGTGGGACCTGCACAGACCACCAATAAACCATAATAAGTACATGAAAATACTGAGATAAATAACTTATCAAATACTGTGCAAATATGAACCCACTGACAAACTATAAGGACTCACCTATCCATGTGACAAAACCACTCAAACGACACAACATGCATTATTCTAATCCAAGTGTCTTACCCTGATAACCAGTCCAGTCACATCAATATTACTAGGAACAGGAGGCAGGTCCAGTCTTATGTCCATGTCTGAGGTACGAGTGTGCTGCAGTGCTCCAAACAGTGTCAGCCTGGTCTCCTTCTCAAATCTTTCTTCCGCATCAAATTTAGTCCTCAAACCTAGTAGGCCTGTGCCCGGTAGAGAATCCATCAAGCTCTGAGTTCCACACAGACTCTCCAAAGTCCCCCATTCCTCTCCGCACATTAGACCCCACGCTCGGGCCTCAAGCCTCTGCAGCTCCTCGCTCTGGTAGCTCCATGGTTGGGGCCTCCGCAGCACGGGCCTCTCCTGTCTCATGTAGTCCCTGCTGAAAGACGTAGGGGGTGGTGGTGCCGAACCAGCTAGATGGACCAGGAGTTCAAGGACTGCATCTAGTTCCTTCAGACCAGATGATGTCTCCTCCGACAGCTTCTCCAGCTGCTCCTCCAACCTCTCCGCTTCCTCTCGGCACCCCGCAACCCGCAAGTCAAAACATATCATCAATACTTTGTTTCTGGGGGGGGTGTTAGCTGTGGCACTTTTTCCTGAAGCCAGCCCTTTGGTACCATCTTGGAATAGCTTAGACAGCAGGGCACCATAGGCACGCTTCTTGAGAGATCTGAGAAAACTTTGTCTAGAAACTCCTCCCAGGGCTCTGCGCTTCCATGACACCCCAGACAAGCTGCTGTCACACAGGGCACTCAGCAGCTCAGTGATGCTGCTGCTGTTGCAGCTGGGCTTCATGGGATTGCTAGGGTTCGAGTACATGGTTGCACTGTTGCCTCAACCTGAATAAGTGAAAACCAAAAGGCATTACATGTTGTCTATTAAGGAGAAACTCAGAACTGGAATACACAGTAGATTAATATATATTAAGTGTTGTTATATCGCAGCAAACGTTTTTTCTTTTACTTGAGACGGTATCACAGAAATAATCTCCCAGTCCGACCAAAGCTGCCAATTTAGAATTCAGTCATTTAAGCGCAATGTTTACTTTGCTTTGAAAAATAAACGAGACAGCAAACGCACCAGAAACAGCTAACGGTAACTAGCTACAGTTAGCCATACAAGCTAAACTTTAGCGTATCAAACCATACATTTATTTAGCAAGCCAATTTTCGTTCCGACCCCGAAAATTAAAAAAGACCCCCTTGAAAATTTCTACCTTCATGAAATACCGTTTTATTAGTTTATTCACCTGTCCGTTTCAACCTTGCGTCCACCCCGAGCAACTCCTTCCCGTGCATGCTAACATTTGTTATTAGCAATCAGTAAAAATGAATTCGCTTTCCAGCTTAGTTTATGTGGCAAGAATACGCAACCAAGTAGGTGGCTCATCTACGCAGCTCCAAACGTGTCTTTATCATATCGAGATTTCTTGCTACATCATATTATTACCAGTTAATATGCAGTAATGTGGTACCTGCTAGCCAAAAGCAAGCTAGTCCCTTCATTCATCTTCCATTCTACCGCGGGGTTACAACAAAAAATAGAATCTGCCCCTTTGAATGTGATTGGACAGGCGATTGTTGAGTCTCCAGTGATTGGCTAAGGTATTTGCAGAAGCTCTGTTGATTGGTCAATTGTGTTTGTCAATCACAGAAATAAGAAACCTGTCATTCGTCACCGTGGTGTGATGCATTCGAGGCAAACAGGGAATAAAAATGCGCGTACAAGCTTCATGTAGAGTGCCCGTTTTGTATTTAAGGAAAGATATAAAAGTAATTTATATTACTCTTAAAATGTGTAGACGGTGACAATAGTTTATGTATTGTGGATAACACTACAATTATAAGTTGTTTTGGATATATAAAATGAAATATATCACGTTCTAATTTAAGTTTTCACTCATCAGGCACAGTTATCAATAAAAACTATCTAAAAGTGCAGTACCCAGCCTCCTAGTTAACGCTGGTGATTTAATTTTATTGCTTTCACTAGAGAATGCTTCTTCCTATAGTCTGTGAAAGCCGCACGAGAGAATGGAGAATACCGCTTACTTCCCAAATACCCGGTTTACAGTTTGTGGGATAGACATCTAACAAGACACATCATGAGAATGTAAAATAGCTAACACATGCCTCTCTATCAGAACAGGGCTGATTAAATTCCAGGACTTACCGCGCAACAACCTCCAAAGGTTTCCTCGGTGTAATTATGCACTGTACCTCATAATTATAGGTTCCTGTGTTAATTCCGTCTGGGTGATGGAGGACAAAACCCTTAGTTCGTCTTGTGAGCAAGATTTAACCTCTCAATTAACTTTCAGTCAAATTAAGTAAGAATACCTAAATTAGTCATCTAAGACATGCTTAAAAAAATGGAAACTTTAATTATAAATTTCCACCACACACTTCTTTTGACAAATAAGAAATTGTTTAAAGTACTCAGTCTTTCTAAATAAATGTATAATCAATGAAAATGTCTTATACACAAGTAGCATTACTAAACAGTGATATTGTGCTATAAGTTGTGTAGTTGGTGTGCATGGATGCAGTGCAGACTATTGTGTTCCAAAGCACACCACTAAACACAGATTAACTTCAATCAATAACCTTCAGTCAATTTCAGTACTTGAGTTTTTGTTTTTGTGATTTTGCACCATCCTGAGAAAACCTTTCTATATGCCATGTCTCACCTCGCAGCCCATTAATCTTAGCGATGCAGGGGACTACCACGGATTTTACTGAACTTTTAATTTGTACTACTCCAAAAGTAGTATTGCCTAACAGGATATGAGAGCTTTGCGAGCCCTAGATACGGCTGCTTTGCTGCTGCGTGGTCTTAAATTATTCATCAGAACAACGGTTTAAAATGACACCACACCATCATTGTTTTTTATTTTCACCAAGTTCTCCTCCTCTTACTCCCCTAAGGCAGAAGAAATCAAAGCCAAATCTCATTAGGAGGTTTGAAACGTGGAGGTGAAAGGCAGCCTGCTGGTAAACACACCCGTCTCCTGCACAAGGAGACGCGTGCTGCTGTGTGTGAGGAGCATCGCAGGCAGGCAGAACAGGAGCCAACAACATGCAGATTTTAACCCAATTCCTTGTATTAAAAAAAAAAAAAAAAACGCACAGAGGCTGACTTAAGATAATTATTCTTAGTGTACTGTGTCATTGGTTTTGAGGCAGTGAAGGGCATAGTTATTTAGTAATCTTATCACAAGTGCAGCATACAGCAAATAATATTGACGCCCAAAATAATGTAAGAAGCATGTCCTAATAGAGATATAAAGTACTGTAGTGCTTTTGATTTTACACGACCGATCAAGGATAGTATACAAGATGCAGTGCTTGCGATAATCAAGTGTAATCACTGGAAGCCCTTGAAGTTCTATCTGTTGCTGCATCAGTGATCTGCTCAGTTAAAAGATGGCCTGCGCAGGCCTCTGGTCCATCTTTGATATCTCCACCCTTGTGTCTGGGTCTGTTAAGCAGTCCGATGAGGCAATTTTGCCTTTCATCTTTCTTTTTTTCCCCACCCATTTCATTCTTAGCCGTCAGTACTTAATTAATGTTTTTCCTGTAATTTTTCAGCCTTCACTGCAGATGACAAAGATGCTGCACGGATGTTTATATTATCAAGCCATTTCATGAAGCCAGACCTTGGCTTCTAGTTTGTATTTGGAGTCTCATGACAGGAATCTGATGTGACATTTGTAAATAAAGCATCAGCCGTCATAGGGTATGCTGCATATGAAGACCGATGCTCTCAACACATTCATTTAGGGTCATGATATGTAAGAATGTGTGACACCGAGGATAAGAATTTTTTGTCCCTTTTCATTATAAGGTGATTAGATGTTTTTCATTTTTATAAATCCCCCGAATACTATCAAGAGAGCAATATATTCAAAGGTCAGTCTGAAGACATTAGGCATATAAATACCAAAGACTTACAAAAAAGCTACGGTTTACTCTTTGAAGCAGATCGCTACCTGTGCCGAGTGTTTCTCCATCACCCAAGGTGATTGTTAACTCATGCATTATTCGTGAGGGTGAGTGTTCAATTGAGGCAAATCGATATTCTAAAAGCGAAAGAAACACAACAGATGTGAAGGGCGTATACGTCTCTGAGTTTATTCACGGAGGAGTGTATGATGTAACCTGTGGGTAACTGCTCCGTCCACACACAAACATTTGTAAAATTAAGTTCATCCAGTACAACCAGATCAGGTAAAGATGGAGAATCGTCTGAGCTGCCTTGGATGGGGAGGAAAACATTGGCATCCGTTAACGGTCCTGTACTGAAAATGGAGTGTCCTGGTTTCTTTTATCGTTACAGCACATTCACAAGTTTAAAATGGAAAAAAGTCTCGACAACTGCACAGACAGTTTTTTTTTCTCTTTTGTTTTTTTTTCTCTTTGTCCCAGGACTCAATGCATAGGATTATACAGTTAGAATACAGTATTTCAACATGTTTTACAAAGATTTATGTGGTATAGGAAACAAGAAATAAAAATAATAACTGCACAGCAGTAAGAAACGTCATCTGTTGAGTATAGATTTATCGTACACACTGTGGAATAGCTTAGAAACACAGGGCAAAAGAAATTAACACCATTGGAACATTTTGCGCTATATTCAGTCTACGTAAGGATACCCTTGTGACTTCAGACTAATTTAGGAATGCCAAACATTTGCAAGGGAAACCCAAATCACATTGGCCACTGTTTTACATTTACTCATTTTGGCTTTTTGCCTTAGCCACCAAAGTCCTACTAAGCACACACCACAGACACCCAAAGGAAATGCACACATCAAAACTGCAACCATAACAGAAATCATACTGAAATGTCTTCAGCCTATTGGCACGCAAATGGCTGCAGCAGGGCATCTAGCATTTTAGACAGCACATATAATATCACAAGTCCAAATACATTGCTGTGTCTATAGCACTATCATCATCATAATCACCTAGGTTACCATTAGAATAATTTAGAAACAATATATATGTATCATCCTATTCAGTAAGGCACATTTTTGGTTAAAGAAAGGCTCTGAAAGAAGCGTCTTGCATCAACTCTGTCAGTGAGAAAGGAGTCAGCAGTAAACAACAGCGGAGACGAGGATGGAGTCTGCAGTCGGCATGCAATTAAGATCAAAAGCCTCCCCTGCTGATTCCATTTTACAGAGTGCCACTCTGCACTGCGCTGAGTGGGCAGTGCCAAGTGCTGTTGGTCGGGATGCCATGCTGAGACAGCAGGCAGGCAGGCAGGCTCTCTCCGGCCAAGGCAGGAATCGTTAACATTCTGGGGTCTCTGGAGCTCGTTATGCTCCGTCAACTACACACATCCATGATCAGATACAGGGAGTACAATTAAATCATCTGTCAACAGCAAGACCTACAATTAAGGGATGGCGTTTAATGGCCCAAGAAATATCAAACCCTCATTCCTACCCTGTCAACACCTCGGCTCCGACACTGACATCTCAATATTCCGATTACTACAACAATTATGTACATGACTGAACCCAGCATACAAAGGCTAAAACCACTACAGTTTGTTCAGAACATGCCACTGGCGTACCAACTGCATCTCTGGCAGATTATTAACATCAGCAATTAGCTATTATATAGCTTTAGAGGCAGAATGCTTGTTGATGATTATTTGGAACATTAAAATGTGAAATAAATGGCACTAAAAAAAATCAAACACAAACAACGCATGAATCAATTTGGATAAATCTCTAACATATTGCTGAATTGCTACTGTATGTAAATGCATTTATTAAGCTAATGCAACTGTTGATAGTGGCTCATGGCATACTGACATTATTGCAGGGCTAATATGAGTGACATGGCTCCAAGGCAGAATAAAGCTGCTTCTTGCCAACACTTGGAAAAAAATATATCTAAAAACAGCCATTAACTGAAAGCCTTAAAAAATGTGAAATGTCCTTCTGTGCTTTAGTTAAAGTGGAATGTTTCATGGCACTGTACAGTAAAGGGAGACAAACTGTGCTATTATCAATTTCAGCCAGCACAAATGACGAAACCAGCTTGAAGCAAATCTGAGTCAAAAGCAAAGAATTTAACTCAAATATTTCTGGAACTACCGGTGACCTGTCATTCATTTGAGCCTGTACATTGCTAGATTAACCAGCGTCCCTGTGAGGACCCTTTGGTCTCTGTCATAAAGCTCAGCGAGAGCACAGGCTCCAGTGTGTTACTGGGTATAGGGGATTCAAATGACAGAAAGCAGGCGTCCCTTCGCCCTCACGTCTGCCAGTAGGCATCCTGTGTGTGCACGCACATTCCCACACACTCGCACGTTTACAATGCACACCATCACGCGCTCTCGTTCACGCGTTGGACTTCACGCACACATCTACGCACACACACACACACAGGCTAATAAAAACACTATCCGCACACAAGGTGATCCATTTAAAAAGATTTTTTTCCTTATAAAGCTTTCCGCATAAAGACTGCACAATAAAAAAAATATATAATACAACTCTTAAAACCTTTTCTACACAGAGAGAAATTGAACATCTGATTATCTTCTGTGCCAGTGCTCCACAGAGGGGCTTAATTCTCGGAGAGAGTTCTCCCGCACTGCATTGTGGGAGCAATATATTCAGTGAAGCATGAGTGAGTGCGCAGACCTTTAAGGTTTGGCAAGTGAGCTTTAAGGCGTACCTATGACAGCGTAACCCATCATTTTGCTCTCTATCTGCATTTCATTAGTCCCTGTTACTCCGCAGAACAGAAAATTGCCCCCAGGCCAAATTGGACAATATAGACGCCCACATGAGTACCATCTCTCATTTCCTTATTTCCATGTTTTATTTTCTGAAAAGAAGAAATAAGCCCCTGTAGTCACTGGCAATATCCCTCCATTCCCCTCCCTCCCTCCACTCAGTGTGTTAGAGATCAGCCACTTTGTTTTCCAGTGCGGATGTTATCTGCAGGAGCCGCAGGGTCAGCTGTTTACTCTGGGCAGCTGGGTCCTCATCTAGGGATGCGATGATCTGAAAAGAGGAGGGGAGGTGAGAAGGACAAGAATGGAGGAGAATGGCAGGGAAGTCAGAAATAATAAGCGAAGAAGAGGTAGAGACAAAATTGGGTGGGGACAGCAGGAAGGTAAAGTTGGGAAAGCGAAGAAACAAGGAGAACAGGGACGGACAGAGCAGAAGCGCAAGACAAAGGGCATGAAAAAGGGTTTAGAGTGGGGGGGAGGAGAATGGTGTTATTTGACATCAACAGTCACGTCATATAAGCTGTTATTGTTTGTGAGCCCCACTTAAGGGAGACTGACAGGCCCATTTGTTTACCCAACTTGTTCATTAGGTTTTGTTTATCCCCTTTTCGTGACCTCAAGTGGCAATGCACAATGGACGCTTAAAAATCAATTCCCAGAGCAATTTTCCAATTCACATCCCAGCGAAATGCTTTCAATTAAAATTTCATACAATCACTCTTCTGGCATATCAAGAGTGGGGGAAAAAGGAAAAGTAATAATATAGTGGGCAGTAGTGCATTCAGTGAAATAGCCTCCTTTGGGTGCGATAGGAAAAAGAAGGTCCTCTTACCGCATCATAGTGTTTGCTGGCATACTGGTAAAGCTGATGGAGAGCCACTTGTGTGTTCAGTTTGTCCGTGTGGGACTGGGGAACATAAAGCACAATTTAAAGGTTGAAGAGGTTAACGTCGCTACATTTTAAAACTTTTTGCAGCTGAATGAACAACTTTTTGTTTCTAGGTTTAAAAAACAAAAACAAATCACTGCAAATAAGCATGATACTCCTATTCACCAAGGGCTAATAAAATTAGAATCCTTAAGATTTTCAGCTTCCTGCCCCTGCCCGTTCTTGCGTATTTTCTATTCAACTAATTTTCACTGTAATGTCTTGCTGCATTACGCACCCGGTTTTGTAAAGTTCCTGTATATTTTGTTCCCATAGGAGACGGGTTACAGTGGTGCAAACGTGGGAACCAAACAGATGCACCGTATGCCACATAAAAAAAAGGCAGGATGTGAGATGTGCCTCTGAAACACCAAATAGTCCAAATATGTACGAAGCTCTCACAGTTAACTTACTAGAGCAAAGAGACACAACAACTGCTTTAGAAAATACCATATTCTTAACTTAATGTAAACATTAACTACAACTCCCATGGTGCATTTCACCAAGCTTAAAACTGTTGACTCCTGACAGTAGGCAGGAGGTTAAGATCTGCAGCTCAAACCCATTCGCAACTACTATATTAAGAACTACGGGTGGTATACACCAAACGTCCTAGAATATGAGATTATGAGGTTAAATAATGCACAATACTGATATTATTGCTTCATTAATCATGAATCCAAATTATGTTCAAAAGAAAACTTTCAGGGCCTCTGTGAGGTTAGTGCTTGCGTTTGGAGTATTATATTTGGGTAGTTCAAGAACATCCATAATAAGATCTAATGTTTGTTTTAATTGCGGATGTTTTTCTTCCACCTTAGCAGGGATAAAAGCACTATCAAGTGGACTCACTTCACTACTACTAACTAATTTTATTATTACAGTACCAGCAAGTTAAATTTATTTCATTTAATTCATTTTGATGCAAGATATCATGATAAAATGATCCATCGATTCCGTTCCCTCCACACCTAGTAAACACTGGTGTCCCCAAATCAACCAGCTTGAATCTTGGATTGTAACTTTACTAGAAAGATAAACTTGATAATGACAGCTCTGTTTCTCACCCTTGACACCTCTGCCAAATGAGTGTTCATGTCCTGGTCACTGACGGGTACCATCTGCCTGATGCCCTTGTAGTAACTGCACACACAGACACACACAGAGGAGATAAGAGGTAGCAATCGCTCTATTATTTCATGTTTAAGTGAAAAAGGTCCACAATCTGGAGGCATTTTAAACTTCAGAAAACCAGAGATAAAGTGCTGACAGTACTCACTCATCCACCATCTTCTTATAGGAGGAGATTTCCTTTGCATAGAGTAGTTTGTTACTTGGAGAGTCCTAGAGACAAAAAAATGGACATACAGAAGTGAAAATGACGGCACTTCAGACTGACTGACCTATGACACTTCTCCTCTCACCCCATTTTACTTCTCATATAATCCACTTTGCTCTCATCTTGTTCATCTTTTCTCCCATCTTCCCTCTTACTCTTTCACCTCATTCCTTCCCACTTTTCCACTCTTCCTCCCTCCATTCACTTCCACTCACCCGGCTGAGTTTGTGCTCGCTCTTGGTGCAGGCATCCATGAAGGTCTGGGCGATGACAGAGAGCGAGGCGTCCACCACTTCAGTCACGTGGACGTCGAAGATGAAGTGGGGGTTCTTGAGGATGTTCACCCAGAAGCGCAGAGGCAGGCTGCGCAAGAAAAAGGGAAAGAATTCGGCCTGTCATCGCGGATGATATCATTATTATTGCTTCAGAATGGATGAAAATCTAATCAAACATATTACGTCTACGAATTAGTTTAAGTCAGAGAGGGATTTCACGTGTGAGACCACTTGCCTGAGGTGCAATTGAGCGCAGTACAAGATAATAACAGGGACGGAGAAAAGCCTTTCTTGTAGGTGTCATTTTATTCACAACAATAGCCTTGACTGTCAGTTTATATTACTATTTCATATGATGCTGACCTCTGTGGGAATTATTGCTGCTCAAAGAAAATGAAAAAGATAAAAATGACCTCAGAAGACTTTTTTATATATATATAATAACAAGAGGGATATGTGCAAAGCAACAATCAATGATGCTTGTCTACGAACAGTGATTAGAAATAATAAAGTAACTGCAAAACTTTGACCTCTGGAGCTCCCCTGCAGCCTAACAACCTAAACCACAGACTACTGACTGGTAATGGTCCAGTACCTTCGCTAATTTCCCTCCTGAACGGCTAAACACAAGCTCCATACGGTCCTTCCAAACCTCATATCGACTTGTGAATTCAAAACAACCCCCTAAAATACTGTAGTTTCCACAAAAACGTTTTTCCCCGATCGGCGCGAATATACTGCCATCTGAGACGAGAAACGCACACCGTGTAAAGCTCATACTGGTTTGGTAATATCTCCAGAGAAGGCTGCAGAGAGAATACAATGGAAGCATAAAAATAGCAATGTTGCTATAATCACAGAATTAAATTAGCTTGGGACACAATTACCATGTTTGTTTGTTGTTATGCCTCATACACACATTCATATTTAATACATGGCCCTCAGTTGATTTGATAAACAGAACGGGCGGATGCGGAGTGTGGCATGGAGAGTAGTAAGTAATTAAATCGCTCATCTCCTGTCCTTGTGTGGGTGCTCTCTTGCCAGCCTTGCGTCAATCACTGGAATCTACATGCAACACGCCGTCTTGTATGCTTGAGCCTTGGCCGACGTGACACTAATTTATGCACTTAAATGTCGCATGGGAGCCGGGGGATTGCAAATGCAAACTAAGTAAGCTGAAATTGCGCATTTGTATTCAACCCTTTTCTGGGATAAGTAAGTTTTGTTTCTTGGAGAGTTACTATATCTCCAGCAGCAAATTTTGTAGCATTGGCCAGAACTAGATTGCCGTTTGTGTGTGTGTGTGTGGACAAGTACGAATATGACCTACTTCATTGGAGTAGTCCCGTTTCAGGTTACTTTATACCAGTATTCGACTCCGTTTCCCCCAAATGTACTTTTGAATTTAATACAAGGTAGACCTCAGTTTAAATTACTGGTCAAAAATTATTTGAGTACAAGCTTCTCATATCATTTCATTTAAAACAGTTTGTATTTTCAGAAGAAAATATAAAAACAAAACGAAAGGATAACAGATAGTGGCCTGTTCTATGAAGATCACTCACATGCTTTCTTTTTTTTTGTAATGTCAGAAAAGCACTGTAATTTTATGCAAAGTGTTACAACTAGCACTCTGATAAAAAGGTCCTGATGACGTGTCTTTTTTTCTCTTCTTTTTTTTAAAAAAAAAATGTTCTCTTAGATGAAAATGTAATGAGAAGCAGTGCTTAATGTATGTAAAGATATCTGGTTTAAATACTGTTAAGAGCAGGGAGAAAAAAAGCTATTAGAATGAACTCGCTGAAGGTAGCACTCGATCCACACAGACCCAGTGACAACAACTGTTAAAGAAAACTCCTTAATGGAAAAGTTCAGCTATCTGACTACAAGAAGCACAGATGGAAGAGTAGTGGGAAAAAGTGGAAATTATTAAAAAAAAGCACTGCACCGATGGAACGGATGAGAAAAAGGAGATTATGAATAGAGATTGTGTTATTAAAGCTGACAATACGTTGAGGAACGACATGACTAAATAATTATCTTTACAGTTGTTATAAATCAAGCTCCACCTCAAACAGTAAAGTACTACTGATGTATGCATGCAATCTAAAACAAGATTTTCTGCACATTTACCAAAAGAAGGATGAATCTGAGGGTATTTGTGTGTTGTGTTTTATTTTAACTATTTCATGTATTTGAATTGTGTTCTATTTTACACAACTCTGTACGGTGACCTTGAGCGTTGTGAAAGGCGCCGGTAAATAAAATGTATTATTCCTATTCTTACTATTATTTTGCTTGTAATGAAGTGTTCTACATTGCGGTACTTACTTAAGTAAATAAGATAATAAGAGTTGTATGAATAGTGACTATCAGAGTATGCCGTTGTCCTCTATATTTTTACCTATTAGTCTTCCAGATATGGATGGTCTCCTCATCCACATTGTTGTGTTTCAGCGCTTGCTCATCCAAGAAGTCGAAGAAATATTTGACAGCTGGTGGGACCACTGCCCCAGAGCACAGCACGCTGCGGAAGAAGTCATCCACAAACTGCTGCAGTGTTCCCTGAAAGGGGCCACAAATAATGTGAGACGCGGCAGAGACAGAGAGCACGGCCAGGAATATCAGAGGCCTGAGACATAGCTATTTGCACGCAATGAAAAGGTACATATTTCAGTTTTTGCAGAGTATTTGTGTGTTCTCTGCCCTTTCCAAATTTTACCTCAAAAAGCCCTTGCTGAAAAGCGTGCTGGGTAATAACTTAACAAAGCTCTGACTGCATAAATGGTTTTGTCTTTGCAGTGTACCTTGACAGAAAGGAGTCGCGTTAGATAGATCTCTGTAATGGCTTTGGTCATCGACTTGTCCTTTATGCTTCCTCGTTTTGACTTGATCTCATCCAGTTCGTCTGCCGGCCTCACCAAGTGAAACACTTTATCATCTTCCAACAGAGCATTTCCTATTGGGAAGAAACAACACTAAGAACTTTCCTATAACAATTCTGCCTCTTATTTATTCATGCACACTCTTAGAGAGCATATTCGGATAAGAAAAAAAAAATGGGAGGGTGTTTGTCAATTTGAATGCCGAGAGAACATCCAAGAAGAAATGCTAAACAGTCGACTATTCTGAGAAGAACATTAAAAAGGCGGAAGATAAAAGTGCATATTATTTCAGCATTAGTGTGCTAAACATAAAACAGCGTGTATTAGCATGTTCAATGAGAGTGGGGATATTGACAAAAGCCCCGGGGAAACAAAACAAAGGCAAGAATTACATATTTTCAAGAGCCCTGGGCTACTGATCTGGGCTTGTTTGGGTCCAACAAGTGTGTTTTGTGAACAATATGTGTTTGCAGAGATACGTACGCTCTTCGTGGTTTTCCTGGTTCTGGTCGTAGTTCTGTTGAGTGTGTAGGACTCTGGACAAAACTAATGTTGCGTTATCTCGGACCTGAAACGTATGCAAGTCTTTTGTTAGGCAGACAACACACACAGACACACACAGACACACACCAATGCAAACTTACTTCGAACACCTTTGAATTTAATAGCTACTCTGACAGCGGTCAGCAGTCTCTTTTAGTGCCCCAGAACTAATTCCTAATCAATGCGACTGAGTGGACATGAACAGTGGGTCTTTATTGGGGTATTTACAGACTATTTCTTTGGCGTCAACCCATTATTGACCCCACAAATACTGTGATTAGTACTACTCTGACACAGCCAGGGAATCTATGGCAGCGAGGCCGTCGTCTAAGACCAACCGCAAGACATCAGCAGATAGGATGAAAGGAAGGCGTGCACCTTTGATAGAGGGGGATTTAAGTGGCCGAAAAGGAGGACAAGTAGGGGATATTTGTGAGTGACCTTTATTTTCCAAGGATCAATACGGTGCCAAGAAGATTTAGTGGAGTTGTGTTGCCATTGAGGGTCGACAAGAGCAAACCCGAAGCAGGCAGTTGGAAGGAAGAAATTAACAATTTTAGGAGCCCTGCAAAGCCGATGAAGCCAAACAGTGAGGTATAAATATAAATGACATTGTGTTGTCCAATTAATTTTACCTGTGGACGCACAAAGATTTATATTTGCATACAGGTTTTTGTAAACACGCCATCCTTCACACATTAGAGAAGATGCATGTACCAACACATGACATAATCTTAGGCAAACAGGCAGCTTCCAACCAAAACACAGAAACGGGGATTATTTATTATATAAATACATTATATTGCGGACTGCGAGTCCAAGTAACCAGGTATGTAGTACCAGGATTTTCTTTCTTGCTAAAAGGAAAGTTCAGTATATACTGACAGATTCCTTTAATGATTTCTGACATGTTATCACATACAAGACATTTTCCACTTTTGTGGAAAAAGAAAAAAGCAAACAGAAACTCCCATGGTGTGTGCTAGTATGTTCAAAGATATAGATATTGGAATCACTGTGATGTACAGCTCAGCCTGAGATGACACGAAAATATTCAACCCCATTCACATCCACACGCCCACATACATCTATCTAACTCTCTTCTCCTTCCTCAAATCCCCTGCTATTTTCAGTCCCTTTTTTCCCCCCCAATATGTTTCATAATGCCACAAACATTTCGTCAGTACTCACATTGTAGTGTGCCAGAGTGTTGATGCGTCTCCATCTGCCTTCTTTCTGGGAAGTCAAGTCCAGATCTGACAGAATCTGCCCCGTTGAGCCAGGACGCCACTCTGTGGTGAAGGCAGGAAGAGAAAGTTAATCAGAGTTTTTTTCAGAAGGTCTGCTGAAATGTTTGACAAAAAGTCCCTGCACTATATTATTTCACCATGGGCCACCTTTATCCTGAGGTTACCCTGCACTAATGTGGTCTTAAAAAACAAACTCCGCTATCCTCAGCTTCTCTCCGAGTTTTAATGACACACTTGAGTTGATTTTGGGTGAAGAAGTGACATCACGATTTTCTGAATAATTCAAATTTAATTCTTAACTGTGATTTGCGACCCGAACTCAACACCGCCTGTGACATGATGTGTATGATTCATTAACAAGTACTGCCAAATATGAGAGGGCTATCTTTTTGATTCGCTATGAAAGAAGATGGATCTCTGCTTATCTAAAATGTATAAAGGAATGAAATCTACGACATGCATGGGAATTAAAAAAAATAAAAAAAATAAAAAAGGCTTTGATGTTGGAAAATGTCTACAGCGCTTTAGCCTTTCAAGTCAGTCCCCAAGGTTTATGACTACAGTAGCAAAAAAAAAAAAAATTACTTTGTTTAGGGATGAAAGATTTCTTCATGTTGCTGTCAGTGAATGACTGGTGGTTTTTATTTTACAAACAGAAACAGAAATAATTTATGCTTAAGTATAAAATATGTCACAAAGAGATAAAATGAAATCAATAAATAGCAATTACTAGATGGATGCATTTAAGGTTAACGTACATTTTACTCAGGACTGATATAAATCCTCATCACTCCCTGAAACTGTTACATTATTCATCATCATCAGATGCTTCTGCTCCGACTCATCTACTCCTTAAGTGGCCCTCATTTACTCACCCAGAGTGACACTGTCGACCTTGGGCCGCAGGGAGTACGGCAGGTTCCTGTAAACTTGCTCTATGATCTTCTCCTTCACCTGTGAGATGGTGTCACAGTTCAGCACCTTGACGGGCGTCACATCTGGACCCTCGCCTTGGACCAGCACTTGCAACGTCTGGCACAGACACACACATTAACACACATTATGATGCTGTACGACTGACATGTGCAACACAGAGTCCACCTGCGCTCACACATGACAAATATGCAGAAATATTCAAACATGGCCAGCCACCCAGCCACCCACCCACACGTACCAAGCTCTATTGGGATGTTGTTGTCATGGCAACTGGTTTCTGTAAGACCACACACACGCAGACGCACACACACAGCGGTGACACCTGACAGGACTCATGTCACCTTGACCAGCTAATGACCACGGCTCAGCGGGAGCAAACTCGGCCCCACCTCACCTCCCACACTCACTCAGGTCTGTTAGAAATAAGTGACCACTCAACGCATTCAAATGGAGGGCAAGCAATCCGATGGCACTAGCAGCCCCATAATCCCATCCACATCTAAAGTGAACGGGAAGAGCACGCTGTGAATTAAATCCAAGAGGAGACACTGCATCCGCCTGTGAAATCAAGCTTGTTGCTTTTTTTTCCCCTCCCTGTGTAATTCAATCACAGGAGGCGATCCATCACAGCGGGAGACATGTAATTCAGGCTAATTTGATAATTGTCCTCGACAACGCCATTACCCATGGGTCCTTTTATTTGTGCTGACTTTAACAGAAAACAGCTGTGTTCACATTAGCTTCCATTATTGAAACGCGATACCAAAGCGAGACACACAGGTTTTTTGTGCCCCCCGAAAGCTGCTCAAATGGATACAGAGCAGGTGCAGGATGCGAGGTCGACGAGAAGTGGTGGAGGGGCCGTGTACTCTATACTTGTACCGACTTGTAGTACTTTCACCTCGGCCACGCATTTCACTGCTATTCTGGAATGTGTTGCCTGTGCCGTTTTTGAGCTGAGAACGTTGACACTGAAAATGGATGTCACACAAAAGCGGGCAGTCGCCTCGGGGATTCTTTTTCTTTTTTGGGGGGGGGGGTTACCATGGCAACTGTGCGGTGCGTTTTTTTGCACGGCCGCCTCAAAACACCATGCAATCTCAAAGCAGCGTGTGGAGTTTTCTGTCACAGAGTCTCTAAATTTGTATGTATGAGCGTGAGTGTGTGTGTGTGTGGTCTCAGTGAGTGTGTGTGTCTGTCCATCTCACCAGGACGGAGTACTCTACATCGTCACCCAACAGGCCTGTGTCGTTGAGAGTGTACTTGGCTTTCTTCACTCTGGCGTCCACGGGCCCTTTTTCGATCTGGTGCTTGATGGCTCGGAACAGTTTGTACAAGGGCTCGCCTGCAGAGTCCTGGTACACACACACACACACGGGCACACAGAGCCATTTAAAAGCTGCCTCAACTGCTGTCAAGAAGCTAATTGTTGTGATTAGCAGTTTGGAAGACAAATAAATTCACAGTATGAGCACTAATAAAAGAAATGGAGAAATCCATAAATAAAGTCCATGGCTTAATGGTGACACATGTGATTATACATTCTTTCTGTATTAGTGGTAACGCACGTTCATTTAAATTTCTTTATGTAAATTATGAATGTAATGACTTCCTGAGATTTGAATTTCTTCCTGGGGATATTAGGAAACAGTGAATTGTGTGATATTGCACCGCAATGTCCAGATTTCAAAAATATTACATTCAATAACAAAGGACATTTATTAATCATTGCTGCATATTAAAACTGTTACCTTCAAAAACTGGTAAAGGCAGATAGACATCCAGTTACACAGCATCCTCTCCACTACGGTCTCTGACCTGTAAAACACAGTAGATTAGTTGCATTTAATAAAATAATTCCTCAAACTATTTCATAGCCAGTTTATGTATTTAGAAGTCTGTATGTTGTGCTTTAACCCCAAATTCACCCTTGGGAAAAGTGTAATGAGAGACAACTTATTAAAGAGCACTGACAAACAGAGAGAATTTCTGCACAGCTTGTCAGTGTCAAGATATATCAATCCAGATCTCCTGTCTACGGTCACTTGACAGATAGCCCATCATAATGTCAGATATCCACTGGTGGCCCCATTGTTAGCTCTTGGCATGCCTAATTAGGTGTCTTGTGTATAAAGGGGCCTGTGTTGGCACAATGGCCTAATCAGCATAATGAGCTTCTCCATTGGGGGATAATTAAGATGTGTACTTGAATAACAGCCAGTCACAGTGTGCTGAGGCACAGCAGATAGTTCAGATCACATAACCCCCCCCAACACCACCCCACACCAGAGATGAGTGACTCTACTGTCAGACAAGTGAGGCCTGCTGAGGAGAAAGGAGTCAGCAGTCAGCCGATGATTTCACCTTGACATGATCATTACAGTGAAAAAAGGGTCATGATCAAAGAACACTAAAGCTGTCGTCTTCTTGAGGCTATTTACTTCAATCAAATTACTCAGCTGAATGTTTACAGCGTCTAATTCAACAAAGAAATGATGAAATATCGCCAAGGGAGAAAACAGTGAGCAATTACAATTAGGTAGAATCAGAGAAAAACATCCACAGTGTTTGGCAAGCTCCATAAAATGCCAGTAAATGTAATAATAATTGGTTATTATTTTAAAATCCGTTTTCAATGAGACATGACAGGTTTTTGTGAAACTCCCAAATCTTGGTGAAAAGGATACTTGGAATTTGATTCAGATTAGATCTCAAGTACTAAAGGCGATCTGTGGCTCAGCTGATGACAATTGTTATGAAAAGGTTTTATTCTCCTGAAAACCTCTATGAAAAATCTTCCCGAGCCATGAATATGCAGAGCAACTCGCAGGAAGCTGATACAAACACTTTAGAAATACATCCTATTAGTCACGAGCTGCAGAACAAGAAGATGAGGAAGAACAACCGCAAAAGAAGACTCATACTAACATATTGTGCTTGAAAAAAAGAAAAACAGACGGAGGAACAGAAGGACGAGAACTGGAATAGATTGCAAAGCAGCCTGGAGAGTGGACTACAGTAGTCAGTGCAAAATTCAACCAAAAAAAAAAAACATGGCAAAAGAACGAAACAGTCCGCTACATCTTGAACTGAATCCCAGTCCGCCTCAACTGGCTGTTAATATCTGTGCCAGAATTTAGATACGGGCTGATTCTGATAATAGAGCTGGAAAAGAGGACATTTCACAGTCTCAAAGAAAAAGTTGATAAATGAATACCAGAAGCGAATACAGTGTTTTGGTGAAGCTGCACTAAGGCCATGCTAACATTCTACAAATTACTGAAATCCGGTTGCTTTGTTCACCCTCACAGAGATGTTGAGATGCTGAATGTTTGTACCAGATTCAAACATTCAATATTTCACCTGAAACCAAAACTGTCACCTTCATGAGGCAAAAGAGAAGTTAGGCGATCGATATAGCACTTAGGGTTCATCATTTTAAACCACGAACGCCTGGATAAACTGGTTAAGGCACAGACGTCTAGTTACACAACAAAAATATTGAAATATTTTACATAGTCACTGGACCAGTATCTGCAGACAGGCGGCACTGAGCCGGTCCTCACTCACCTGCGCAGCATGAGTTTGGGGTTCTTGCTGTGGACGTATTCCCCCATCAGCTCCAGCAGCAGCGTCCTCATAATGTCGGTGTAGTACTCCAGCTTCCCATGCAGAGCCACCGTCAGCAGGGAGGCAAAGTACACCTTGGCCCTGGCGTTGAAGTCATGACTGCGCTCCAAGGTTCGGATAAACTACGAACACAGAATCATAAGCACACAGGAACAGGCGAATGAAAAGCTGAATAAATCATCCAAGGTTAGACTTGCACAAAGCAAATAAGACAAAATGTGCTATTAAATTACAATAAGACTAACGTTGGTAAGAATTATAATTATCAAGGTAATTTTAGATCTGCCATGTAAACTATTGTGGCTTGGAAATGATACCAGACATTTGAAGATGAATAACCCCACATATGCAGTTAACACCTCTGAAGCCGTTTCTGTGCCAGCAATATTGGATTAATAGAAATCTTCACACGTTGCTCTGCGCTATGTCTTCTGCTTCTCACTTCTAATGCTGTAGTTCACTGACTAGAAACATGACAAAGTGCACAACTCAAAGAACCGAAGCTGGAAATGTGTATTTTTTCTTTTCTCTCTAGAGTCAGCATTAGAGGATTTTACAAAACTCATACACAAATAAATAAAGAACCTATGGATAATGTCAGTTTGATCTCATCCTCTTATTGCCACCTATTGTCAGAAAAGCGGCAATAAATTCACCCTGCTACCTTTTAGAGATTTTAAGCAGATTGGTCTGGCCACTATAGTTGCAGCCAGTTTATGGCTCTGTGCTCTGAACTCCACTGTCATCCTTTAGCACACAGAACAGCCATACTGTTGCACTTTGTGATGTACTCCTTTCAAGATAATACACTAGGCCAGTTAAGTTCATTCAAAAACCACTCCAAAATGTTTCCAGTTATGCTCAGGGACAAGAGGCTTTGTGCTGTGCATTTGATGAGCTGAGAGGGAGTTGCTGAAAATACAAAAAAGATAGATCCAGACTTATATGTAAAGTCTATTATTGGTGTATTATAAACTACATAACGTATAGGATAATACAGGTGATTACTTTAGCCATACAAGAAGGTAGATGTGAGGCTACACTGACACAGCAGCACTTTGCTTTCTGACAATATACAGTTGCTGTACTGATGTCTCTATGTTTGAGAGTAGTGATCACCGTGTTTGCCATCTTAATTTAGTGTCAGCATGCTAGCTCTTGCCGCACGATGGGAATGTCTCGCAAGTATTTGATCATAGCGAAAGAAGTAGCAAACACAGATTTGATTATTGTGCCAGAGGAAATGTCAGGGGATCACTGAAGTTTTTGCAAATTATCCTGTGGGGCGTAGAAATGCTGAAATTTATGGCAATCAATCTAACAGTTGTCGATATTTCACTTGGAGGCACAAATGTCAACCTGCTGGTGGTGTTAGAGGAAAAGTCAGGGGTTCGTCGAAGTCATGCATCATCCAAGAAGCATAAGTGACTTTCTAAAGCTCAACAGTGATCCATACTGTAGTTGCTGAGAATTTTCAGTCAGTCCAACGTGTTCAACACTACCTTGAATCCTGGTGCCAGTATAAAGACAAATGTTTTAGATATATGGTTTAGCTTAGAATCAGCCTGATTGGAGATAATTTCAAAGAGCAATGGCATAAACCTTCGATAATTTGTAGGAAAATGTTAGCATGTAAGCGCTTGATCTGAGTTTCCAGGAGACAGAAACAAAACACTTAGTGATTGTTAAACAACTCAATAGATACTCAAAAACTGTTCAAATAAGAATTCAGAGTTCTGACTGATCTTGTGAAGCAAGTTAATTGGATAATTTTGTCTAGCGTGCATGTAAACACTCAACCATCAGGATTAATTTCAGTTGGGTTAAAGAAATATTGTCCATGTAAATGTGATCACTGATGCATGTAGTGTATAATTACATTAATGAGGAATGTCTTGGAGTTCAGGAGGTTTGAGAACTGGTTGAGCGCCTGAGTCACTGTGGCCCTCCGTGCCTCTGGGATGTCTAGCTTCCCTGTGATCATCACATCATTGGCACCATCCTTAGAAGGCAGGAAGAAGACCCGGTCTGTGTAGGTCTTGTAGTCCAGGAAGGGGATTCGTCCCTCACTCAGGTCGTTGGTGTGGTCCTCCATCTCGATCATCAAGTCTATGAGACAGAAACAAGAAGAAACAACCTCGTTTCTTTTCAATAAGCAGCTCTTGTCATTTGCGCACTGCTCATCTGTCTCAATCATGTTGTTGCGAGAGGCAGAGAGCAGAAAGCGTCGCCAGGAAAATTATTTCATCGGTGACAGATTGTTTTCTATTACTGCGACAGCAAAACTGCTTCTCATAACGATGATAACATGACGTTAAGTGGGAGAATTTATTCAATTCACTGCGGTACAATACATCAAAAAAATGTAATCAGAGCTATGAAGCACTTCATTACTTTACAGCTTCTTAGAAACATTGATCCTGTGAGGGGCATTAGCAATATGGTCGAGCTTTCTCACACAGCTGTACGGTTGGTACCTGTGAATTCTTTCTTGCAGCGGTCTCGTACACTCTCTTCCAGATTCTCAAGCTGGTGTTTCACCTTCTCATACTCCCTCTCTGCCTGCTGACTCTTCCTCCTGAACAGACGCCGCAAACACAGCACAGGTGTTAATAAAACATTGAAATAGAAACACTGCAACTTAATACAATAAATGAATAAATAGGTGTGTGTTTAAAGAGCGAGGGAAAATAATTTGTTCAACTTGACGACAACATATGCCATTTGCCAATTTGCCAACAATTCTATTCTCCTTACTGCGGGTGCGATGTCCTACGACGGAGTATTAGGGCCACACATGAAGAAAAAAAATATTTTTGCCATGTCGACATTAAACTCGACATGTCGAGAATAATGTCGGCATGGCGACTTTAAAGTCGACACGTCGAGATTAAAGTCGACATGATATTTCAACTTTATTCTCGAAATGTCGAGTTTAATGTCGACATGTCGACTTTAAACTTGACGTGTCGACTTTAAAGTCGACATGTCGAGTTTAATCTCGTCATGGTAAAAAATATTTTTTTTCTTCACGTGTGGCCCTAATACTCCGTCGTAGATGTCCCTAATGTAGGTGTTCAGTGAATGGTAAGCTGAAAAGATTGACCCCAAACAAACTGCACTGCCCCCACAGGCTTGTACAGTAGGCACTAGGCATGATGGGTGCATCACTTCATCTGCCTCTCTTCTTACGCTAATGCGCCCATCACTCTGGGACAGATTCAATCTGGACTCATCAGACCACATTCCTTCCTCGTAGATGATGGTTCCCCACTATTCTTTCAGTTTTTAATAATGCACTGAACAGTTCTTAACCCAATTTTGGTAGTTTCTGCAATTGCCCTGGATATTTTCTCTGCTGGACGCACGCCAGTGATTTGACCCTTCTCAAACAGACTAACATCTTTTCCACGACCACAAGATGTGTTTTTTTGACATGGTTGTTTAAGAAAAGAAGCTACTCATTGCATCAGGAGGCTCGTACCTATTTGCTTAGTTGAATCCAGGTGGGGACTTTTTTTTTTAGCGAGGCAGTGTGTATATATATATATATATATATATATATATATATATATATATATATATATATATATATATATATATGTGTATATGTATCACTGAACACTGTATATACACTTCTTAATGTTCAATGCTGAGTACAAAAGCTATACTATTACCATTAGAGGTGTAATACAAGATATGACTTGTTAGAGAAGGTGATATAATTAAGGTTTGTGTTGCATGTCTACACCAGAATTATGTTATGTGATTACAGTCACTGTAATTCACCTGTAGCAGTAGACAGAGATGATGATGATGAGCAGCATGGGCACAATAACAGCAGGGATGATGATGTACAGCGACAAATCATTCTTCTTCTCATATTCCACCATACCGACCACCCACTCTCCCTTCCCAAACTTGATCTGCGGATAAACACAGAATGGAAATATATCATTATCTGCACATTTTAGTCAGAGATGTATTTAGGTGGATGTCAATGGCAAAGATCAGACAGTGCTGGAGAGGAAACGGGGATGGAATCTGAATTAGAATAATTGCAGACAGCTCCGCTAAAGCAACCGCAGGATCTTTTAGTATTTTTCAAGTGCTGAGCAACTAGGCTGCACAAAAGCATAAATGTGCAGACAAAGTCAGACACATTCTAATCTTTCTATGTAAAAGGCTTGTACTATTGATAGCCTGCTTCATGTAGAACAAGACCACAGAAATGTAACAATAGCTCACTCATAGGAATTACACAGAGGAGAGGTTACAGTATTCAACACAATCGCGGCCCGGCTATAATTAAATGTAATTATAAGAGCTGCCTGTAGCTACATGAAAATTGTTCAACCGATGGAAAAAGGGGGTCGCAAGGTGTACAGAGAACATGCCTGGTGAAATACAGTAGAGATTTATGATGCTTGCTTGCTCTTATCTGCAGGTCTCTGTATGTAGGTCTGTGGATTATTTCAATTCACTTTCTGCCAATCTACATTCATATAATGGCTTAGATTTATTCAAGATATAACTATCCAACAGTGTATATAAGCCAAAAAGCCATTTTGTATTGTTTCTGTTTCGCAGGTGTGACAGTTTTCTTTTCATTTGAAGAAATAATGCCAAGTTCTGACTATTGTTTGGACACCGCATCAATGTTCTCTTGAATATTACTTACTCCTCATGTTTTACAAACCAAACAATTGTGTAACTAGGAAGAAATCTGATGATTTAATCTAAAAGAAAATACCCCATTTCTGTGCAAAACTGTTAATAATTTGCAAGCAAAACTGGTGTTGCTTTATCTGGAGGTATTTCTTGAGTGCGTAATGATAATCTAATGATGACTTTACTTCAGTAACATTTTCACTTAGGTGCATTGTCTTATATAGCAGTATTTTTTTTTTTTTTTTTTTTTTTTTTTTTTTTTTACTGCGTTGTATCAATAATTTCACTTAAGTAAATGATCTGAACATGTCCTCCACCCCTGTGTTTGTCTCGTCTAACCATTAGATCCAGCAGCTCGGGCCGGGTGTCACGGCGCTGCCTCCTGGAGCGAGATTTGGGTGTGGTGGAAGGTGGGTCCAGGAACAACTTGTCATCCTGAAGTGTGTTGACCACACATGCAACATCGCCCACATATGCTTCAGCCTCTTTGGCCGTCATGGCCTTGGAGAATCCATGACCCTGTAATGGAAAGGGTCATGATTGAACTACATGGTAGAGAAATTAGCCATCATCGATGAGTGAGCCAAAAGCAAAACGAGTTTATGATCATAGTGATTGTAAGCACATCTCACAGTAATCACTAACTTAAGAAACTTTAGGCACAGCAAAAATGACAAAAAGTGACATAGACAGCTGAATCAATAAGCCAGCAATTTATCGTTAAATTCATTTTTGAAACAAAAAGCTTTTTCTAGATCAGGTGTCGCAACAGCTCCTGTTTGCTGCAATTCTCTCTCTTACGTATGTGACAATAAACTGAAAAGCTCTTGGCTATGGTGCACCTGTCAAACCAAACAAATAATGTGAAGATATGACATTGGATTTAAGAAAAGTTGCAGCCCCTAACCTAAAAATCAAACAAACATTTTTAGTGAATAAATACAGGTAATTCAGTTACAGCTGATGAGTGTCTTCACCTCATCTTTTCCCACGTTTTGGTCTTAAAGGATTGGTGTGTAGGATTTAGGGGCTCTATAACATTCTTAATTATGTTACAATTGCTGTATAACACGTGCAACCTGTAACAACACAATGTTTTTTTTGGGTTACCTCAGAATGGTCCCGTCACACAGTATTTACAAAAGGAGTGGGCCTGAATGATATGAGGAAATCTCTCAGTGTAGCTAAGACCATTATCCGGGCATAGCCAGACAAATTCTTATCGGAATGTGAGTCTGGCAACCGACCCTTTGGATCCGATTATGGGTTGTGTGTCAACTGATAAACTCATAAAAAAAAATTGTATGCAATTGGCTAGTCCTGCAACTAACCAGAGTCATTCTGTTGAAAATAAATTTAACTTGTATCATATCATGGTGCTCATGTGCAGGAATCTTTAGGACGATCCTTTATAACCATCTATGGAGGAAGTAGGCCTTCAATATCCATACCTGCGAAAAATAAATTAAGTGCCAATATGTCCCTAAATCTTCTTTGTGCAACACAACAGCACTTAAAACAATAATGGGTATTTGTGCACATACATTAGCTCAGGGACTGTTAATCATTTTCAATGACTCTTTAAAAAACAGAAAAGCCACAGTATGTTTACTCAGGAACATGAAGCAAGATGTTATGTGTGGAAAAAAATGTGTATTTAACTGCTCTTCTATTCTGCTTTAGAGCAATGGATTAAGAACTATTACTAAATGCTAATGTCTGGTCTTTCAGCTTCCAAAACAATCAGTGAGATAAAATGACAATTGTGCTGCTGTTTGCATAATTTTTATATGTAGTAAAACCAAACCATCCCATAAGCTGCCAAAGATTGAAAATGTCTGCAGCAACTGCAATTCAGCATCTTTTCAATTGTTATTCTCGAGTCATAAAATGGCACAATTTGTCTTTAAAGTAACACCGCGCTGTCACGCTTAAGCCCCAGAGCTGCAGTAACCAGCATGGCATGTACTTACAGTGACGATGATGATGCTGGTCTCGGTGATGACCTTCTTGGTAAGCTCGTTGAACTTGGGGTCAGGGTGGTAGTCGAAGGGCTTCAGCTCCTTCTCCCAGTTGTCCAACTTGATGTACGTCTTAAAGTGCTGGTTCATTAATGTATTCACAGTTGGAGACAAAAACTGGAGGACCGTGTCGTTTCTCTGGTAGGCTTTCTGATAGGCATCAGAGAGACAGATGAATAAATACCACAAGATTACTATTCAACATAACATGTATGGCAATTTATTATTATTATTTTTATTATAATTAATATTATTGGAAAAATGCAGTGAATCAGTGTTTTTGTTGTGTGGTGGGGGACGCATGGTTTGGTACAATGGGGAAGGTTTTATGTGTCTTTTCAATCATTCTATTAAAATCCTGATCTGTCACGAAAGAATGGCAGCCTCTGGTGATTTACAACTCACACCGAATCACTTCTCCTCTGGTTTTCTTTACTTATTTCTGAGTAGGTGGACTAATGGTGACATTTCTGCCACTCGTTAATTGTTTCGATAAAGGGCTGACAACGAAGTATGTGTGTGACAGCTAAACCCTTTGCGCACGTTTTCTTTTAACAGGACGAGCCAAACAGAAAACTGAACATATCAAGTGATATAACAAACCTACTATAGATTTCAAAGGTTCGTGGAGTTTAATGTTCTTTAAAAATACACTGGTCTCGTTAAATTCCTTTAAAATGACAACATGAAGAAGCTCTGTGCATTTCTGGAAACAGCGGCGAAGACTGGCAGTGAAGAAGATTGGGCTACAGCCACTTAGCTTAGCATAAAGACTGTGAAAAGAGGGGAACAGTTAGCCTAGTTACTGGCACACCGAAACTCACATTTTAACACATTTGTTTAATTAACAGTATAAAAATAACAGTTTGTTGCTTTCCAGAGGGCTATGCACAGAGATATGTCTTGGCTGGCAGCATTAATATAATATGAGTCTCTGCTGGGTGCCTGGCAACTGGTCAAAGGCAAGAAACAGTCCAGCTCATAATCCCTCAGCACTGATTTGTTGTCTTCACAGAAACAAAATAGAAAAATATTAATAGAGAATCTTAGAGGTGTTGTGCCACAACATTTCCCCAATTTCTGGGTTTGTGCTAAGCTAAGCTAACAGTTAAATATAGTTCAGTGAAAGGACTTAAACCAAGGAAGCTTATGAAGCTGACCAGCCAAGGCCTTTAAGATAAGACATTACATCCACTGCTAGTTTGTGGCAGCCAGAAATATTTTCAAATCTCTCCTGTCCCTGGGTAGAAAGGCCCAGGGACTTGGCCGGGAATGAAGTGGTGAAGAGCGGTAAAGTCATGTAATCTTGTGCTGCCTTAATGCTACTATTAAATTTAGGCCTTTAAATGAAATGAACAAAATTGCTACTGCTTAACAGTGCCTAGTACACCGGGGGGCAGGCGCTCGGAAAGCTGTGTGCTACTCCTTAAAGTTCCCTGGCAAAGTCAGTCCTGCCTGATTAAGCTGGACTAGGAACACAGGAACATTTTGGTGTGGGTACAACAATGGTGCTGCTATCTGCAAACCTACAG
This sequence comes from Planiliza haematocheilus, assembly GCA_005024645.1. Lineage (NCBI taxonomy): Eukaryota > Metazoa > Chordata > Actinopteri > Mugiliformes > Mugilidae > Planiliza > Planiliza haematocheilus. Next base: position 4,042,504 of record SRSE01000744.1, on the reverse strand, counting down.
GTTTAAAGTATGGTGTAGTGAGATTAAGCATTACTGATTTATGAATCTCACTGATCACTGGAAGCGAGGGAAAGTGTACGTGTGTGTGTGTTTGTTTAAACAATTGCAATGTTTTACAGAGTTGGAATGAATCAACAGTGTAGTCATAGGCTCATGAAGTGTGCGGAGATTGAACTGCAGTGTTATGGCGAAGGGGGACACAAATGGAGACAAAGCGACACAGGAAAGTTAGGAGAAAGGGTGAGATCAAAGAAGCAATGGTCGTCACAGGTATTAATGGAGATGAAGATGCTAAGAAATAAAATGAACAGGAACCTCCAAAGATGACGAGTTTTCTCCGTCGACCCTCATGACAGCAGTCTGGATTATGTCAAAACCGGAACCAGTCACCACAATGTTTCTCCCTCCACTAAAACACACACATACAAACGTGAATACACACCAGAAACCCAGGAAAACACATATATTGAGCTATACTGAATGTGTTCCCAACCAGACAAAGACAAGAAGACAAGCTCATGGGGAGAGTTACAGGGTGACAGGCAGTTCTTAAATTGCACATGGGGTAATTTTCTCTGAAGATGAAAACAAATTAGTCTGTTGACTGTTGCTCTGTGTACCTAACCATATGCGTCATGGGGCTTTCTACTGCTAGAAAAAGGCAAGGTACCCATCTAATGCATCCATTTTTAGCAATTAGCAATTTAGTAATCAAGTGGACAAACTAGTATTTGTTTTCCACAGATCAGAAATAAGAGGGAGAAATATTTCACACAGACACCAACATGGACACTCTGAAACTCTTGGAGGACAAATCATATTTTAAATACTGAAAAAGGTTATTGACATCAATAACCTTTTCCGAGGTTTCAGACAGAGAGACATTTTGCAAGGCAGAAAACAAGGCAGGTGCCTTTCTAAGTGTCCAATTTTCTACATACACTACTTTTCTCTTTGACCTTGCCAACAATGTCAGTTTTTTTTGCGTTTTTTTTGCTTTTCTTCTTCAGGCACTAAAGTACATGGAGACATTTTCAAACGTGAAAGTCAGTCTATGTCTTTTTCTTTAATGTTCGTCTATTATGATGACGAAACGACAGCATAACATTTTCTTTCAGAGATCAGGGAAACAAGGACTCTGGCAGAACGATGTTCATCAGACAAAGCAGAAGCCTTCCGAACAAGACTTTTGCAGAGCTCTGTCAGGCTACATTAAAGGACGGCAGTGATTTGAGCCTTGTTGATAATGTTAGGATAATGTTGATGTGGGCATTGTGCATATATATTTCATGGCAGTCTATCATCAAATTATCAAGACATTTTTTAAAAACCTACAATACAACCTCATGTTCGCACCTGAGGAAAAGTAGGGGATCAGCAACATTAATGTTGCTATTCTGTGGAGACCATGAATGTCTGTACAAACTGTCATGCAATTTATAGATTAGATATTTCAATCAGTTTCTTGTCCCCAATAAATTCCCTTAGGAAACCAACATCTCTACCACAGAAGCAACGTGAAAAATGTCTTCATGATCAGTGGTCAAAATGGAAACATAATACACAGACATTATAGTTTTATACTTCAAGGTAAAATTAAGTGCTTATTAAATATAGCCAACGAATATTATGATTGAAGGTGCGTGGGTGACTTTGTTAAACTGACCAGACAAAGCTTTCTTTGGGATGGTGGCTCAGCATTACGGGATTTTCCAAGAATTGGAAGGCACTTGGGATGGTTTTTGTGGTATTCTTTCCATACTTCATCGTGACGGCGAGAGGGTCAGAGGGCATCTTATCTGCTCGGTATTCTCCTGTCCGGCAGGTGATTGTTTCTCCGAAGCCCTCCCTGCCAAGACAAGGACACAGCTTAGCACTTGCTGGCTGAAGGCGTGGGGGTCACACAAGGTCACTGTGCAGTGGAAGCCAACATGGCAGCAGTCTGACAGCTTGTTAAGTTGTGGCTTTGCAGCTTCTCTTGCTTGTTATTTTTCTGTTACCTCTGCCTAAAATGTCACTGTGGATGGGATTTGACAGAACACTTGCGGTCACAACAGTAAAGGCAAACAAATTGTAAGCGAAAAATCCTTCCTGCTTATGACACCAAAGTTAAGGTCGATTCCATTTTTACTTCAGAAATGTTTTTTCTTTTTCTTTTTTAAGTAATAAAAAATCTATGGGTGTCAAAGTGTTCATACTGTAGAATTTGCATGGAATACAATGTCTGAATAACAAGTAGCTCTATTAACTGAAGAGGCTGAATTGAAACAGAATTGGTCTGGTATGAATGACAACTATTGAGATAAGGAATCCTTACACAGAGCAGTCCACCCCTCCGATGGTAACCTGGACATCTTCCTTACTGCCAGTGTCCAGGAACAGTCCAGAAATAGTAATGAAGGTGCCCCCAGCTTTAGGACCTACAGCAGGCGTCACTGTTTCAGGCATTGGATCCTAGTCAAGGAGAGGGGGAAACCAAATACAACATGAGCACATATTCATCTTTACCCCTGCAGGGATGAACAAGTGCACGCAGCCTCCAGTTTGCAGGCTCACACACACACGGACAACACACACAGATACAGTGCTATGTCATGAACATACACACTTCCTCTCTCCCTCCTTGATGTACGCCCACCCACTCTATCGGAAACATTCAGACACACAAACTCCTACAAGCACCACATCTGCCTCAATTTGCTGAGCAAACAGTTAGGCGGAGCACTCCCCTGTGGGGAAGCTTTAGCGGAGCCAGAGATATGAAAAGCCAGTTAAATAGCTATGCTGTGGCCTGTTAAAGCATTACAGAGGAAAAAATGAACTACTCCACAGCATCTGGTTAAAGAGGAATGCACATGCATTCTGGCTTATACGGTGCTTTATCATTGTTATAATGCATCTACGTGTTAAATTTACCAACACATGAGGATGTTGTATTTGGACTACCCACTTAAATGACATGCCCTTGGTATGTTCTGATAAGAGTTTCTCTGCAGTTAGAAAATGGAAAACATAACAAAACCCACAAAACAACTAAATGATCTGAAAGCTTTTGGATGTGCTTATTATATGGGTCAAAGCTCACAGCTAAGGACCATCAGTGTGTGTGTGTGTGTGTGTTGGTGTTAGTGTGTGTGCATTTACCCTGTAGGTAAAGTGCATGGCCGAAGTTCCTTTCTTCCCTCCCTTCACCTCCACCTCCACCTGGCCCCATTTTACCGTGTTAGGGCCGATCTCGCACACCACACTAGACAGGGCAATAGAAAAACAGAGAAGGTGACAAAAATGTTAATAACTGGTACTGCAACCAAATAAATGTTTAATTTCAAGAGCTGAATTTAACCATCAGCTGCTTGGCACTGAACAGCACCTTAAAGTTTGTAATTAGAGTTCCAGTTTTGACCTCCCAATTAAAAGTACCTAACTGTGAGAAAAAAAAACATGGCTGCCTCCAGGTTTGCTTTGTTGCTTTTCCACAAACAACAAATGCTCATTAACCGACTATCTGGTCAAATAGGTCAGGGGCCAAAGTAACAAAGATCTGGTTGTTTTTGGCATCATGGTGCTGGTGTAAAATGTAAAAGTCTGGGAAGTCGTACCCAAGTTACCAAGTAGGAAATTAGACTTCTGGTTGCATTTTCTTGTAAGTTACAAGTTCCCCTCAAAAGCAGCACAAGAACTGCTTTTTCATTTCCCACACCCACAGTCATCATCTTGGTGCAGAGATCAAAGAGCAAACTGAGTTCCTTTAAGCCACAAGACTGCTTCCTTTAGGTTGTCAGTGCTAACAATAACTGCCCAATCTCAACTCTATTTACCAGGGGTATTCCAGATCAATGCTCAACTTCACAAGGTTTGTAGAGGCAGCATGTCTGTACAAATAAATGTGAACATACCGTTTTACTCACATGGAGAACGTTGCTAAAATAATAAAATAATAATTAAAACAAATATTTGATGGCCTGACATGCTAAACAAGTTTAGCAGGCGTTTATGTAATGTTGTTGACAAAGCAGCTATGAATGTAGCATGATTTCGAATGCCAAATAGGCTGCTTCTATCCCTCAGGGACATTTTCCATATTTGAGTGTCTGGTGTTTAATGGGAGTCATGTGATAAAGAAAACATGTCCAGGTCTGCTGCAGTCCTTGGGGTTAATGTGTTGCTGATGAAAGAGATCACAATATCATAACTCAACAACCTACAGATCAGACTAACGTGTGAAATAATGAAATATTATCATGCAAATCCTGTCAAAAAAAAAAAAATGAGGTACAGTACAACGTGCAGTGCGACCAGAGCTGCCTTGCAACTGTGATCTTCTAACGACAAGAAGATCACAGGAGCCATGTTAGCACTGAAAGTGGATGATTTAAGGGTGAAGCACTTCCATCTGGTCTCATAAATCCTGGTTTATGCCTCATCATGCAGATGGCGGGCCTAGAATCTGTCATAAACGTGGCTCTATGCTGCCAGGTGTCCACACTCCTGGCCAACGGCTGTGGGGCAACGATGTGGCTGTTTTCTCTTTTATAGACCGTTTGTATGAAGTGAGCACTTCTTAAACACAGCTGTGACTGGAGCGCATTTACGAGACTTAAAAGTTTATTCCATTTTCGTACAGGGCTCGGACCACTAAAGCACCCTTGGGATGAGGTGGAACAGAATGTCTACATCATGAATAGACCACCCAGCAATCTGTCCTAATTGTGTGCGATGCCATCAAATCAGTGCATTTATGAATATACAGCTCAAAGAATTCAAGCTGCTCTAAAGGAATATCCATCACCAGCCACATATACTGTGAGTAATTATAAAACACAGTGTATCGTTAAAGAACAAACCAAAATAAACCACAGAATCCTCCTTGACTCCGTGCACAATTCAGATATCTATGAGCTCTAAAAGCAAAACCAGCAAACAGTCAACTAGAGCAGGAAATGGTAGCATATACTCTCATGTTTTAATATTTCTTCCACCAGTGGCATTCCCGTTTTGAAAGAGTGTTTCCAAATCAACCTGCGTCTGGAGAATCTCAGATCAATACAGCGGTATAATGAGCTCATTAAAATATACAGCCTGGTTACCTTGAGAAAAGGGAAAGAACTTCTGACACAGACAAGTATATCTACGCTAGGAGTGCAGAATTATTTTAAAAAGGATAAAACGTGCTCGTACCCAGTTTGAACCAACAGCAGACAGTGTACAGGCTACTGCTGTACATTTGCATGTATTCAAATATTACCTCGTGGAGACGGAGTACTTTTCAGGCTGATGGATACAGGGTTGCCCAACCACCTTGATGCTTTTGATGTCTTCTGCGTGGATGCCAAGGTTGGAGCCACGGATGGTGATGGAGATTCCTCCCAGCAAGGGGCCGAAACGAGGGATGATCTGGATGGGGCGATACAGTGTGCAGAAGGGTGGAGTGAGCGTTTATAGGAAGAACGGATTTGAAATGGATTTAAATAGATTAGCTGGGCAACAAGGACACACAAGAGATTTACACAGTTTGTTTAAGCAACTATTCAGCAGACTTAAGACTTTATTATTCAGTGTTTAATATTCAAGTCCATCATGAAGGATGCCATCAATACTGCATGAGTCACGTCTGCATGTATGTGGCACGTATTAGACCCTGACCAATACTGGATTTGTGAGTTGAACCCAATAGATATTAAGAAATCTGACTCCCATATGAGGGTGTTCTGTGTAAACACACAGCATGCACAAATATTTTTGTGAAAAGCTCCATGGAATATATTACAGGAATCACAGACAATTTAAAGATTCTGAAGATCATTCTATAAACACATGAAACAAAATCTGATTAAACCTGAATCAGTAATCTTAAAATGGGCCTAAATGCTAACATGCTGATGTTTTTGCTATGATCCATGTTTGGAAATTAGCATTAAATGCAAAAAAGAATGGACTCCAGACTCTGGATTATAGACTATAGATTATTTTTTTCAGGTATTTGCTCAAGCATCGGTATAAAAACTGTAATCCAGTCACTGGTGTAAATAATAAATCTGTCAGACACTCAGTCAGAGACTTCTCAGTGATATCTTTGTTAGCTGCCGTATGCTTGGTGATAACCTCTGTCACAATGACATGAGCCAAATTACTGATGGATTTTAGTCAAGGACAAAGAGACACCAACAATTAAATGAGCAAAGAAAGAATTGATCCAATCAAATGCTCTGAAAAACAGTGCAACACACTCTCAAGGAGAAACAGACAATTGTGTCAACACAAAGAGGAGAGAGAAAACACATAACTAATAACCTGTGTCAATAATCCAATCACCAGAGTCAATGTCTTCTCTCTGATAATCACAAGCCTTTAAAGCAGGCACTGTTTCCAATTCAAATGTAAACATTAACCAATGACAACACCGTGACTACTCACGTCGGTGATCTCGGGGTTGGGACACTCGATGCTGTGGGGATCCTGGGACCCTTGCTGGTGAGAACTGCAGAGCTTCTCGTACACACAGGCCTTCTGCTTGCTGCACCACACACACCTGTACTTTGGGTCCGAGTTCTTACAGAGACTGCAGTCCTCCCTCCCCATGGAGCAGTTGTACAGGGTGACTGAATGGGCCATATTATACATCATATTCATTTTCTTACAACATTTTAGTTTGCAATATAAAATGCAGGATAGGTCTCAACATTTCTCTGTGATTTCCTCTGAATCCTTCATATTGTGTCAAAGCGTGTTCAGTCGTTACCAATTCATTTTCTGATTAATCAATTAATTCAGTTGGAGATTAAAGGTAGCTTCCTGAAATCAAATGGAGGCCCCACACTGGGACTTGCACAGCATTATAAATAAGACCTCCACATTAAAATGTGAGAACGCACCGTTCAGCGTGCTGTCCATCTTCTTGCCAGACGCCTTGTCCTTCACGTAGAAAAGAACATTGGTCTCCGGTGACTTATCGTAGGAAAACTAAGAAATTGGAAGAAAATGAATTATTAATACAGAAGCCAGTGATTAATGGCACTTAAGCTCCTCTCTGCAAACAGTGTGGGCTGCCGCTACCCTATGCCAAGGGGGAAAAAAAAAGAAAGAAAAAAAATTATACCAGTCTGGCAGATTTTCAGCTGAAGAAATCAATGTTGGAAAAGAACATAGCTGGGGGCTAGGCACTGTTTGAGCTTCCCAATCACAGAACTCACAATGTGGGGATGGAGCGAAAATAACTCCAGTGAGGGGAGTTTCTCCATTAGAGGGAGCTAGAGAATATCAAAGGCCCCGGGAAAGGCTACTGCTGAAGGGTGACTTCATTTATCAATCTGGAACATAAAGACAGCTGTACATGGAGAAAATGTCTGCATATAAGCTATTTCGCAACAGTAATTTGAATTGAAGTGGCACTCGATACGATATATTTTACTCTTTCACTGTTGTTCTAAATTGCACTTTGATAACCAGGTCCACAAATCAGCCGCAGTTCAAGGACCTGTGGCGAGTGGAGGGAAAATTGTCTAGAAGCTCAGTAGAGGAGCAAGAGCGTCGCATCAAAACGAGCGCTGAGCGACGAGCAAGCAGCCACACTCACATCAAAGCCGCTGAATGTGTAGAATGACCCGTCCTCAAACTTGACTTCTTCCTCCGCATCCTCATCAGCTCGGTGCCGATGGTGAAGGAGCGATGCTGGAGAAGGAACCGGACAAATAAAATGTGGCGTATTATTTCATGCACATCCTATTTGCACAAGACAGTTCTCTGATGCTTCCCTCTGTTTATACTGCAAAGCAAAAAATGGAAATGCAGGCTTTTTTAAGTTTGCGCCTTAGTAAATTCACTCTTTGGGCCGAGAGATTTAGTGCATGTCTACTGCAAAAGCACAAAATATGGCTGCTTTCTAATTATAATTGTTTTTCTAATAACTCATTTTGCAATTTTGTGATCAGTGGAAGGCAGCACATCCTACTGTTGTTCCACACTGTGTATTTATTTGTTTGGTCATTGTGGGTCACAGCTGACCAAACCCAGGCAGCTGCCGGCTTCATAGTAAACATTCTAACTTCCTTACACCCGATTGGCCATTGCGGTTTGTTTGATGGGCTATTTATATGTCACGGTCTGTACTTTACAGTAATTATGTACCTGTAACAAAATAAATCCTGTATGGTCATATTTCTTAAAGGAGATAATTGTACCTGTATGCCACTTTGTCACTGTGTGAGCAATTTTCTTTGAGATGCGAGTATTGAATCTAGAAACAGGTTCAAATTTCGACCAATCTTATTAACTGCGGCCCTTATACAATACTCAAGTGTTAAGAGATGTTTTAAATTCAGTGCCTGTGCCATTTTACCTTGTAGAGGTCCAAATTGATCCCTTCGAAGCTGATTTGAGTCTTGTAGCCCACGGGGATCAGCACAGGATCTGGATTCTCAAACTGAGGACACTTTGCTCCCTGTTAAAGCATGAAAACAAACCAATCCTTTTAATCATTCACATTTGAAATATGCCAACCACTTAACAGACACCCTCATCTGTGGAGACAGATAAGTGTATCGCTGAAACATCTGCTGACTTGTAAATTGATATCCTCCACCCTACAACATTTGTCATGCAAGATGGTGGCAGCTGATAGGGGGATTTGCGTTTTTATTAATTTTCTGGAGGAATTCTCAGGCGCAGCGTCACATGTGGTGATTAGGTTTTTGAAAGCTCCGCTATACTTCTGCCAGCATTTAGAGATAAGCGTCCTTGACCTTTAACACAAAACCCATGAGATGGCTAACCTGACGGTGCTTGATGATGTTGGAACCCGTTACACTGTCGTCCATATCGCTACAGGTGTGGTCAGCTACATTCCACTGGCATCCCCAAGGACTGGCCACACATGACATGCACCTAAAACACAGAAACATGTAAATAATGATAAGAAAATGCTCTCACACATGTAATTGGGTTGGATCACATATATCAGCACGCACAAAGAAAACCCAAAACATGCAAACTCATCAGAGAGCGTCCGGTGCAAAAATCTATGCTGCTGACAAAGAAATGGATCTCTGCAACTTCACATAAGCAAAGCTCGTTCATCACACATTGCTCTGTGTGAGAGAACTGAAAAGAAAAAAAAAAAATGGGGGGAAAAAAACTGGCAAGATCGACTTTCACTTTTTGATTAATGAAAAGGAAACCGAGGCAATTTCCTCGGCTTGGTAATAAAATGTGGAGAGAAAATGCAAGAGGTGCATTTAAAACCACCATGCATCACAATTTACAAACAGAGCCTTGATCTCTCATCTGTTCATGCATGGTGATACATTTCCATCAAGGTTGTCAGCTGATGCTGTGTTCAGTGTCACTGTGTATTTTTAGGGACTGATGGAGCAGAGCTGATAGATTAGGAACCAGACTCACGGTGTGTTTTCAGATTTCCTCACTGTGGCAGCACAGTTGTAGAACTTGAACTCTCGTGTAGCCAGCTCCACAGTATCATTGACAAAAACCCTTACAGCCACGGCCACAAAGTCTGGGGGAAAAAGCAAAGTGAGGATTAAAGCTTTGCGCCTGTATGGAAACACATTGTGTTTGGAAAGGAGTCTGAATTCAAGACATTACGTATCTGACAAGATGCCATGGAGCATTTAAAGACAAAAACAGAGGGATGATATATTCTGATAATGAACAGCATTAAGTCCACAGCAACCAGGACCAGGAGTGTTTAGCCAAGATGGTAAACCACTTTGATGCTGGCATAAATCTTCTTGTAGCCACTGTAGTTATTTTGTTTGGCCAAACAATTGAATAATAAAAAAGGCAATAAAACAACATTATAACTCAGGCAGCTTCTACAGAACAAGGGTACAAAATTAGTTAAAAATGTAAGGTCCACCTTTCCTGATACCATAATGCTGTGGTGCAAATAATCTATCAACAATACATACAACAATACATCTACAATACAGTTAACCACTGCTCTCTCTGTCTATAATGAAGAGCATTTTCCCTTGAAAGAGGATAAAAACAATGCAGGTAAAATAGAGAGGCCATACCTTGGTTCTCAGGTGTTTGCGGTATAAGCGACGGCTGGGGCAGAAGACACGACACCTGACCAGAATCCAGTGTAGTGCCTTCACTCTGGAAAGACCTAATTTTGCACTGCAGACGATCAGAAGGTCCAATGGCAGGAAGGGAGGGGATATTAATCTTTACCTGGAACCGATAAAAACACACATAGAATCTGAAATTATATGATTTATACTGACAAGGATGTTACTTTAACACAAAGGCTTATTTCCAAGTTCTAATCAAGTTAATTTCTCAGTTGGTGTCACTCACAGAGTAAATGTAGTAACAGTACAGAAACTGTTTCCTTTTGAAAGACAGGAGATTGATTGAGAATGAGAAAGGAGGAGGCATGCTGTTGATGGAAATTCAAGTGTGAGTCAGAAAGGGAGGGAAGGAGAAGGAGGCAGAGAGCGGGGGAATGGGAAAAAACAACATGAGAGCGAAAGCGAATAAGAAAGACTCTCCATCTTCAGACTGTGAGCACAATCTAGCAGGTAGGTTATAATAAGACAGCTGGAGTTTTCTGGACGGATCAATACAGAGCAGGAAGACCTAGAGTCCAGGGTCTCTGATTCACAATGTAAACAGGATATTACTCAGGCTATGCATGTCTGTGTGACATGCATGTAAGTGGAGTTGAGAGACTAATAGAGAACAAAGTGAAAGAGGATGAGAGAGGAGAGCTGCAGCACTGTACCTTGTCAGTCTTCTTGCAGGAAAGGTTTGGGGGATAGAAGGATACAATCTTGACGCACTGCTGCTTGGGGCTCCACAACCAGCCATTCTTCTCCTCTGCCCGTCGGCACTCAGACCTCCTGGTACACCTTCAGACGAAGGACGAACAACTCCCATCAGCCTCTGCTCCACATCCCTTAAATGCTTTCACAAAGCCTCTAAACAACACAGCCTATGGACCCTAACAGAGTTTTGACGTGCTTGAGTGAATAACAACCCAATGCTCAAGTGACTTTATGCGGGCCTTGTGCAGATTTATAAAATAAAAACAACTAGTTTTGCTACTGCATGTGATTTATGTAACCTTTAAGAAAAAACTCCTGTTTTCCTTTGTTCCAGCATCTTAACTGTGAGACTTTTAGTTAATAATATAATATAATAAACATACAGTATATTGCAATAAAACAGGATAAGATAAAATAATCTTTTACTATATACAAAACAATTTGAACTCTTTTTAAGCCTAACTGACAACATAAATGTGTCTACGGTTTATAATGTGATGAATCAAGTTTTGTTGAATTAAACATTAAAACAATTAGCAACATATATAATTTAATATGCTATTGTGTTGAACTGCACAAGTCCAACACATAGAGGTATTACACATAATCTAAAATAACAATACAGTTTAAGATTTCCCGTTTTTGTTATTATCAGTTCAGTGAAGTACACTACCCAAAGTAAAATGTACCTTTTTTGAGGGAAATACAATACAAAGTACACATGGCCTGATGGTGTGCAAACAAAGAAAAGCACGGCACACACTCAGTGGAAAATTATACGGATTAAACTACACAGAGAAAAGCAAACAAGCTATGTATGACTTCAAATATATCGTTTTTGTTATTTAGCAATTTGTCATTTATTTCCTTGATTCTTCAGCCTGTCGTCTTTGCCATGTCACTGTCCTTGAGCTCAGGTGTCTTATTCTCTTTGACCAAAGACCCAAAGATTTTCTAATAATAAACGGAAACTCAAACCATCAAATCTTTTTTCTGACTTAAATGACTAAAATGATTAAGTAATTATCAAGAGTTGCTGATAACTGGTTGATCATCTATTTGTACAGCTCTGATATTCAGAGTGTCAGACACTTCCAGAGAGAGATTTCTTTATTTTTTTTCCTGTTCGTGATCGCATCCCTGAAAAATACATGGTACATGCACACCTTTCTACCCTCAAGACCCTGATAAATATAGGCTGATGAGAGTAAATTGCACAGTCTGCCCTCGCTGCATGAGGCTGACAAACAGCTTTAATTCCTTACGGCTGCACGGACAACAGGAGATGGAATATAAACACCAAGGGGTACTAAAAGTGTCTGCAATAAAACACTGAACAAATACCCCGCTGTGTTTTACAGATGGAATTGCATGTGTGGGTGTTTGTGTTAGTCTGTTGCCGTGTGCATGCATTTGGAAGTGCTTGTATTAGTATATATGTGTGTGTGTGCGTGCCCGTGTGAGTGAGAGAGAGAGAGAGTAAAGAGAGCGAGATTCTTACCTTCCCTCCAGGACACACCAGCCACAGTAAGGGTCCCTCAGTTCCACGCATGATTGGCAGTCTTTCTTTTGGAGGCACGTCTGCACTGGCACCTTGGTGATCTGCAGCATTACAACATAAAATATAATCAAGTTCTGCACCTTAGGGGAGACACTGCACAGCAAAGGAAGCATTTTAAGTACAGCTAAAAATCTGTCCCGGTTTAGTTGTAGGTGAGCAGAGTGGGAGTGAAACAAGTCCTCTCATAACACATGGCGTCTACCCTGATGTACATGCAGTTAAGCACTTCTTTAGATATTGCTTTAAGGCTTTAGTTTGTTTAAAAATGCTCATCAGATTGTCTACTTGTATCTGTTAGACAATCTTAAATTCTTCAGAAGTGTTTATCAGATAGTCAAATATTCTAAGAAACTCTCCTCTCCTCTGATCAGGAGGGTTGTATCTATTTTTAACTTTTTTAAAAAACTTCCCATCACAGACAATCTGACATTCACAACCCTTGGCCATAATGGTCAGGTCTGGATGGTATTAAACTTCTTAGATCACTTCAATCAGAACTTCTGTACTTCTGCCACTATCGTGTATAGATCTAGTGTAGCAGATAGACTGCCTAAAAATATTTAAAGCTTTTCTCATCTTGTTCCTCTGTAAGAAAGCTAGCTTCTGACTCAACCTTCGACTGAGGATGCTTGGCAGAGCCGTACATACTTTCTATTTCCAACACCAGTACTGATCGAGAAAATACATCTTTTAACCCCACAACCTTTAAATCACTGAGAAATCTCTAGACTGGTCAGTGAATCAAATAGACTGCAGAATGAAGTGAATTTAAACTGCACTATATCTGGCACAGTCATCTTATGAATGCTAGGAAATATATATTGATGAAATGATTCTCTGCAGTATTTCTGTACGTCTATAAATAACCCTCGTGCTACCCTCCTGCATGCTCTCTATGTGTCTGTCCATTCACTTGGGGTCCCAGAGACCCCAAAGGTAGCACAAGGGATATGCATGTCAACTTCATTTGGATGAAAGTACTGTATGTAACTAGGACTGAGGGAATCGAAACAACCTGATCGAAACAGAGTTTGCATACCACCGCAGGACTTCAACCCTATAGTACCATATAAATCCAAAACATGTTGCAGTGAGTACAGAAACCACTGGAGCTATTAGTGCTAGCAGTTCCGGTCCAAGTACGGACAAGGTGCGGATGCGTTGTTAGATGTGTTTTTTTGTTTGTTTGTTTGTTTTGTTTTTTTGAACAATTTACAGTGTATACAGTTCTGAAATGGCGCTTCAACTTTAGGTCTGTTCAGTTTGGAGCAGGGATATTTTCTATTTCTTTTTTCTTTTATTACTATTTGAATTGAAATGGAATTAAATGCATTTTTCAAGACATTAAAATAGCTTGAGTTTACAATGTTCGTGTCTGTGTCTATTATTTGATTCACTAAAATTGATTTCAATTAAAAAAATGCTTTTGTGGGCAAAATTGTGATGTGATTAAAATGCGATTAATCGAGATTAATTAATTACAAAGCCTCTAATTAACTAGATTATTTTTTTTTTAATTGAGTCCCACTACTAGTATTTACAGTATCAGTGTTTCCTGCAGGAGGGAATTCAACTGTCTTGCGTGACAGGAAAATATATCAACATCCTTAGTGGCAGAACCTAGTAGGACAGAAAGTATAAAACTATCTCCATGTAAATACAACCTTCCAGTGTCATTGAGAACATTTTCTGAAACATGATCTAAAGGATAAAGCCATTTCAAACGCCATGTGCTGTGTATGTCACACTGTGCATAATACGTCACCTTTTTCTCCGTGGTAACGTAGAGGTGGCTCTGACTGAGGTCAAAGAAAAGGTTCTTGTTGACCGCCATTCGTGTGGTGTCGCCTGGAATCTTGCTGTACTTATACGGCTCTGTGGTCAGGTGTACCTGGACAAAAAAACAAAACAAAGGGGAGCTTTGTCAGATGTGAAGTTTTTAACGCATGCTATCATCCTTCCCTCAGGTAAAAATTTAAAGGGAATAAAGCAAAGAGAAAAGCAGATCAAGAGACAACCCCACCTTGAAGACTTCTCCCTGGTTGTTGCCCAGGAAGGCGATGGTGTGATCATTCTCCACAGCCACAGCCACGGCGGTCAGAAGGCCCAACTTTCCGGCCATCACTGCCTCTGCTTTTAAGGCGTATCTTGGCTTGCTTGCAAGAGGAGAAGGCAGAAAGTCTGCACCACACTTGTAGTTCGTCAACATATCCTTCTGTAAAGGGAAAAGATGTTGAAGAAGACGATGACATAGTGCGTGCCCTTTAATCAGTAAGGATATGAACACTGTGGCATGGGTCGACAGTAGCATATTTTACTTTAAATTATCAAACTGGTTATGTCTTTAAATTAACAAACTAAACCATTTAGGATAGACACACAGCAGCTTATGGTAACAAACATTTAGCAAACAATGACTACTATATACATATACATTGTTTTGCATTGTATTGCAAGCTGTAGACACATTTCTGCTCTTTTAAATGGGCTTAAAAGAAACAGCAGAGTTAAAACGCCTGCTTTATCTAAACAACCTAGATTTAATTATTATGATGTGGCAAGTGTATTTATTTCTCCAGAATGTGCTGTTGGCACAGTAGCATCAGCACAACGGCTCTTTTCGCATGGGGACAGTATTAGATGCTAATGTACAGTATATGGCTTTACCGTGTCCAACAGATTTGTGAAAATCAGTTTTCAACAGGCAGGGAAACTATCAGCTTTTATCATGAGACCAAACATTGCTTTCTACACGGACATATTTGGCCTTTGCTATATGGTATTATTTTTGATGAGTTGAGGGAATTGAAGAAACAGACAATTAAGGAAAGAAACTGTGTGACACAGAATGCGCGAGTTAGACAGAAAAACACAAAGGATCTGCAGAACAAGGTAAACACTGAGACAATAAATCAACAGGTGACACGTGTGCATTATAGACTACAACAGGGGAAATCTTCAGAACATGTCAGCTTCCCACATTTACTTCAAATACATTATTCTAAACTTCAACCTGCTGAAGAAAGAAGAAGCACTTACCGCAATTTTTGATGTGCAGAATTCATCGGTTTTAGACGAGTAGGGGATGTCCACAGCAGGAAACCCAGAAATCTTCCCAGAGTCACTGTAGCAGGCGCTGATGATATCCACCAGTCGCTCGTTGATGGAGTTGAGTGGGTACATGCAGAGAGCAGAGTCGGTGTCATCGTCATCTGGTTTCGCCACCACGAACAGGACCTTATTCCACGAGTCGACACTCCCATAAGCACCAGATCTAGTCATAGCCCGTGCCAGCTCTTTTCCTGGAGAGGCCACGTATGCAGCTTGGACTTTGTTATATTGGTTATTTGTGCCGCACTTTAACTGGAGCTCTGTGTGGGAATAGTAATGGTGGTCATCTTCGCAAAGACGAGACACAAAGGTCAGGTTTTTATTATCCGTACCGTCAAGAGTCCGAGAAAAGAGGAAGTAGACAAAACCATCCTCTTTGAAGGCATGCCGGAAGTCGTGCAAGTACTTGGGAACAAATGGTGTTGTTTGTACCGTAGAAGCCTCTATGATGCTCTCAAACACAACCCATTCCCGGTAATCCTGAAGGATCCGTGTGCTGATGAGTTTTGTACTGTCCAGGCCTCCATAGCCCTTCCCAACAAGAAACACACTGAACTTGTGTCCATCTTTTGAAAAGGTAGACATGATGCCCACCACGTTCACATTATCCTCTATGCTAGCCACATAAGTCCTCTCTCCTTTATTGTCACTGTAATACAGCTGCTGCTCCACATTGGACAGGTTGCGGAGGGAGCAGATGCCCCGGTAGCGACTGCCACAGACTATAAGTGAACCGTTGGACGGGTGGACCAACAGAAGCTTGTTGAGGTTGGGCATGGGCTTTGTGTCCTGGCAGGCTGAAGCAGGAGGTGTACAGGTCCGGGCATCTTCTTTGGGGCCTGTTTCAACACGCGCCTCCTGCTGGAGGGATGACCGCAGTTGAAAGATGGTGTTGACCGCTCCCAGGTAGATGCGACCAGTCTGTGGGTCCTGGACCACATTGTTAATGGGGGTTGCAGACTTGAACTCCAGGATGGGGATGTTGCCACTCTCCTCCTGGGCTTGTGAGACTGACTGGCAGAAGAGGAAGAGGATGAGGGAGACCCGGCTTGCCATCTCTGGGGAAAATAGAAAAGAAGAGGTGTTTTATTATTAATGCAGTTAAGTGCACATATAAATGTACATTGAAGACAGAAACACAAGACCTGAACTAACGGTGAGCTTGTGTGTTTAACCCAGGTCTTTACAGTAACTACACATATCCGCATGCGTAACTGAAGGGCTGGGTTAAGCTTTTTTTTTTTCTTCCCCAAACCTCTTAAAACTCTTAAACCTGGAAATCAATACTCTTTAGGGGGTACTGAAAGAATAAAGTGTATTTTTCCAACCACCTGTTCATGGAGACATTGATAGTGTTGTATTGCAGTGGGTATATATCAGAGTGATATCAATCTTTGCATCAGCATGAAATCCAAAAAGCGTATTTCCCAAAACAAACCTCTCCCTCAAGAGTTAAGGTAATTTTCTTTGATCAAAATATAGTAGTAGCAGCAATGAAAACTGTTCACGGATTATGACTATAAAGTGGAATTTATTCATTGCATTCAGCTCTATCTCAAGTGAAGAGGCAAGCAAAATAAACCAACGTATCAAGGGTTCCAGCAAGAGTAATTTGGGTGAACTAACCCTTAAAGGGCTCTGACTTGTGACACAAATCAAGTTATAGATTTATAGATTTAGGTTATTGGGGTAAACCCAATTTAAAAACTGCCCCAAGCTAATAAGTGTGTAGTGTAGGAGTGAGTTTGTGTATGACTCAACTCCCTGCTCCAGTTACATAAAGGCTGTGTTATTTTAGATTTAACTGACTTAATATCAGAAATTATCACAGATGAAATAATAAACTGCTCCGTGTAGGGGTAAAGAAAGATTAAGGCCAAGAGCTAGATTTCACACCATAACACAATACAATCCTATTTGAAAAGCTTGGATGTCTTCCAACTTCATTTGCACTTGCGCTTTTTCAACAACACCTCTGAGCACAATGTGTTCAGGAAGTACCCTGTTTTGTCTCAGGAAACATGATCACACAATATCCTTGTAAAATACAGACTGCATCATGTTCAGACTAACAGCAGGTGCCTGTGGAGTCCTCGATCACTGCTGTTTGCCCAGGCTGTGGTAAATATGGAGCTGCAGGTGGCTTTGAGGCAGCTATTGCCCACACAGCAAATGTGTATCCATGTTTGCATTTGGTTTCGGGCTCACACACTCTCCGTAATATCCTTCTTCTATTTTCACCTTGCCAGTCAAGTCTGCAGGCACATTTGTCAAATTGAAAAACCCTGATGGAACTTCCAGGAAGTCACTTGCCAAAGCTGTGTTTTGTTTTGTCAAGCTGTCTGGACTAAGTGGAAAGACCACTGATTAGACATTTGCCCAAGGGGAGACCCTGTTCATTTCACTGGAAAAACTCATTTGCATTTAAGTGCCCACTACTCGATTTGATGATTTTATTTTTCTTCTCATTTACTGCCTCAATCCTTCTCCCTCCCCCCAGTAACCCATTTCACTGCATAAATGTATCGTGCCCTTTTCAATTCATAGCCTTAAATATTTCCATTAAAATCGAGATGGTGCAATAAAATCCCTGTCTGCGCTTATTCAGGACAGAAATGTGCGTGGTCGGGTTTTACAGCTTTAATTAAGAAGGAGGGGCAGTCAGCATTGTGTCAAGATTTAACTAAGAGGAGGTGAGTAAAAATAAAATCTTCAGTTTACGCGCGTGCTTACAGAGCGGGCAAAGACGAATATTATGGGAACAATAATTTCAACCCTCAAAGTGACAAAACTTCAGTTTCAAAGACATTTCCACTGGCAATTACAAGCCTGTGTCAGCTTTAAGAGGTGACACAATAAGACTTATTTTTAAGTTTCCACTGAAGCAACACAAAAACCGCGCAAGCTGCAAAACATTCGACGGCGTCAAAATGTTGACAGCATAAGCAAAAGAGAGCCAACCTGCAGTGACAAAGAGAGGCGTCAAATTCTAAAACGTTGACAGAGAGACGCAGACAAATGGCCTTAAAAACAATCGCGAAGAACAAATGAACACCTCTGTGAGTCGATCCCGGTGCAATAAACTTTGATCTGTAAAAGTGAGGTTTACCTTACTCAGGAAAGTTTCTGTAGTCGTTTGAAGTCATGTTATTACAAGTAAGTTTATGTTCATGTTAGGGGTTGTACAGACTAGTCGGTTTGTCGACTTCACTCCCGTGCCGTGACGCTTTAAGAACTGACTAGTCACTGATCACATGTCAGTAACAACACGGATGCCTCCAAGTAGACAGGTTTGACCTCAGTGGGTCACTGTGGCAGTGGTTCATTAAGTGTGTCGAAATACTTCACTAAAGATGTAGCCCATACTACCTTGCCATGCAGAATATGCAAGTCACTCCTGAAATACAAGTAAAGTACCACTGCAATGCACACTCATCTGAGAAGGCATTTAATTAACAACTTCACCAAACACCCTGCGGTAACAAAGAGAAGGAGGCTGCAAATCAACAGTTTGATGGTAAACTTCGTCGTCAGAGTTATTAGACCTTTAGGTGCAGCACACGGCTTCTGAAAAGCTTTCTCCAGCTACACTATCCCATCTTACAACACGCAGTGGAGTACAACTAAATTCTATATATGGTGCCAATTTATAACGGTTATACATATGTGCAACAGACAGTATGTAGCACATGATCCATCTATTCTCTTCACATGTATTCAGGTCAAGAAAACAGATTTCATTGTTGCAAAGCTTTACTCTGGTTTTATTAGTGTCGCCATGAGCGACTCGCCGATGTTCAATTGATTTTCATCACATAATAGTCGACTGAATCTGAACTCGTGCAACCCCTAGTTCATATACACACAAAGCTACTTTCTGACAGTCAGATGAGAATGATATGTTGTTTTAACTGGACAGATTCAAACCTTTTTTTTAATCAGCTGCTCCTTTAAATATCAGTTAAACCTACATCAGGTCTGTGCATATTTAAAATGTCATCTGAAATTAAACAACAGCTGTTTTCTTAATGCTGCTGCGTATTTTACTGACCATGCAGTCTAAATACTGTGTCATTGCTTCTTTGAATGTACTCCCACCACGCGTTGTTATCCACCAAAAAACTGAAATATCCGTACTTTTATCAATCTGCTGGGACGAAAAGACCACACAGACAGATTCTGCTAAAGGAGGCTTATGTCGATGGTTTTTGTGACAGAAAATTACTTGATTCCCTTGACTCCCGATACAACACGCTGTGACAAAGCAACTCTATCAGACTGCAAGGACAATCATCTCAGGGTGCTCATTTAGGTTTCAGAAAACCAGTACCACTTACAACCATGACTTCAAAGAGACTTTTCCCTATTCATGCAAATCCTATGGCCAGCCCCCGATCAGAAAAAAAAAAAAAGAGTTGCACAAATTTCCTTCAGATGTTGCATTGTGGGTCAGTGCAAACGAATTTCTTAACATATTTCAAAGGAGCCCGTTCTCTCCTAGGATGTCTCCTTCTGTCGCTCTATCACTTTTCATCCTTTTTTTTTTTTTTTCACGGGCTTAATCCTGAACGCTAGAAGTAAAGAGGCTTCAAAGAGCTGACGCCTGGTGGGGGTGACACAGGTGGAATGAGGCCCATTCCTCCCCAGACCAGCCCACCACTCTTTTCTCAACACGTCTCTGGCTGCTCTGAGAGAACACGGCAACTGGGCATACCATCCAGCACGTGGCTATTCTGAATAAATAAAAAGCTGCTAAATTTAGAGGCTGCGCACCGCATCAGCCTGCAGCTAATGAAGCCTCCAATGGCCTGGAATAAATAATAATGAAACACATAATGTGCTAATGAAGCTGGCACATCTGAAAAATGTGATCCTGTGTAAGACACAATTGTTGAATTCAAACAGCCTGATGCCCCTGTTGATTTAGGCATCTCATCTACTTCCTTTCCACGTTTAACTTCTCAGTTAAATTTAAAGCAAAGAAGAGAAGAACTTTAAATTGACTATCCTGAATCATCCTTGACTGACTCAGTATTTTAACAGTGAGGCTCCCCTCAGTGGTGACAGTAGAGCCAGGGTTGTGATATAAAAATGCTCCTCACTAAAAGTTTATTAAAACAGCGCTAAAGCGGCATAAAAGATAATGATGTGATAATTCCATTGCAAATAGGTGGCCCCCGAGCTATGAAGGTGAAAAGATGTTATCAATTATTTGTTCATTCGTTCCAGTTTTCCAGATCTTTGTCCTTACTTCCTTTAATGTCAGACGTACAAAAGCTTGGTGAACTGTGTAACACTTAGCTCAAACAGATAGATTAAGGTCCTTCGAGGAAATTAAGCCTTTTACATCCGAGCTAAAAAACATGGTTGACCGCGCACCTGCATCCAAACGCTTAGCCTCCTTCACCGGAGCAGAAAATACCGGCCATCTGGAAGAACCCGAGAGTCGCCATTTTTCTAGGAAATTTAGCAAGGACTGCAAGAACACAAAAAACTTCCTAAAGGATAAGATGTAGTGCAGACCTGTGGCATGGCCGAGAGTAGCGGCTCTGTCCTTTTGCTAACTCATCACTCGGTCATGGAATGCTCTTTTCCAGTTTCTTCTTATTTTCCACACCACATTAGTGTGTTTCTCGCTTTTTTTGTTTTCGCTGATTGATCATTCAGCATTTTTTTTGTCACTCAGCATTGCCATGGAAACACTGATAGGGCAGCTAACTCAAGCTTGAGTAAGAGTTCATTACTTAAACGTACCTGTGTCTAATACAGCAGTCTTTCACTAGATCTCACCTTCATGAAGGTTTTCATTTGTCTCCATCTGGTTATTCGAGAGGACGTACCTCGTGCTGCTGTTGAACTGCTTTGCACAGAAAGGCGATTCAGTTATTCAGCCTCCTCACTGATACAAATGGGGTGGCTAAAGTAACAGAAACCTCTATCTGAATCCTAATTAAACACTGCAGCCTTCACAATTTTTTGCCGGACTACAGACTGCCTGGACAATGTGAGGACTAATCAATGAACGTGAATAAACCTGACCTACAAACCCGCCATAAACACATTTATGATCCCTGACAAAGTAGGACCGGATGTACTTTAAATACATATTATAGTCTTGACATTCGGTATTGTGCCCTGCTGACCTCAACATACCTGCTACAATCTATTTCTTTTGTTGGAGAGGAAATAAATGTCAAGAGAAAAACTGTTGAGATACGACATGCGCAGGCTTGTATGCAGCACATGAAGGTGTGTCTCTTTGTTGCCTCGCTAATCATCACACACATACACACACCTTTTCATCAGATATAGCACCCTCCCTCTGCACGTTAGGACATGTCTGGACAGGAGAAGCGGCTCGCAGCAGAGTCAAATGAAAGATAATTGAAAAATGGCAGGTGTGCGCACAAACACACACCGACCGATTCCCGGGCTTAGCGATACATGCACATGCAACCAATACGTCCAGCGGCTCCGCTTGAAGTGCTGACGACGTAATCCTGCTCCGACCACACACACAGACGCTCCTCTCTTCAAACTGCCATGCTGGGTTTTCTTTTCTTTTTTTGACACGGGGCACTAAAACCCAGCACGGAAGTCCAAGTGCCTTTAGGCCAATCCTCTCACCGGGAGCAAGTGTGCGAGCGTGTTTGGGCGAGGGAGCAAAAGATCAGGAAGGAGAAAAGGAAAAACAAGAGAGAGGGGAGAAATGTGTCACACATTAATAGTTACACAACAGCTGACCTGGCAAATTTTGAAACAGCATGAGTGCTCTTCTTAGTCATTAAAACAGATACAGAAAGGAAACAGATAGAATAGATAAAACACACCCCACCCAGAAAACATAATAGGATATCACCCCATACCATGATCATTCATATTCAGCACTTTCTTTTACCGGAGAGCTGGCTTTGACAGATGCCAGCTATGACATTGATGTGGGGGGTGCCTTCACATTGAAACCGCTTTCACCGTGATACACCGAAAAGTGAACTGGTATTAAATTACTCGCTTGTCCCCAGAGGCCTCAGTCCTGGGTGGAGAGGGGGGAAGGGGGAGGTGAGCGAGGGGTTAATGCTCTTGCCGTGCCTCTCAGGGCACGCAGGGGGCTGAAAAAGCCTGATAAAGTGTGTACAAGGCGACATGACAACCTGGGTTTGGAGCCGTAACAAGAAGCTGCAAATGAGGGGCGGATCCTTGTCCTTTATTTTCCCGCCACCATCAAGGGAAAGACTGAAGCATTGTTAAAGATGAAACATGAAGTGGGAGAGTGTGAAGAACTCTTTCTTTCTCTGCACGTCTTCCGTCTAGTTTTTTTTTTTTTTTTTTTTTTTTTTTTGACATGCAAAAGCTCTTGTCCCATCGTCACAGTGAAATCGTTTCACAAGTTGGAATAGGAGGCTGGTGTGACGATGGCAATCCAATTTCCATATGAACAATTACCCTGCCGTCAGGGCTGGCAGTTCATTTATTTCAATTTGACTGACTGGGACAACCACGCTCACCAAAGCAGCCAGCCCAGCCATTGTATTCAGGGCACCAGACACAGACAGTGGATTGATGGGCCTGGTCCATTTTTGGTTGGATCCAGCTGCTCGATCCCAAATATTCTAACACCTTTAAAGGTGTGACCCAACGAGTGTGAGTATCACACTTTGCTGGACAATATTGTGTGTGGCAATTCTCACATCTTGTGTCTCTTGTGTGTCTACATGTGTTTGCCCTCTCGCGTTTATTTGTCTGTAGTGATGTATGACTGTGATTCAGATGACGGGAGCGCATCCCACACACACATACACACACACACACCATCCTTTTAGGCACAGCACTTTTCCTCATTAGGACTGATAGACTGTTTGTGTGTCTGTTTACCGCTCCGTCACCATTTTCAAGGCTCCTGCTATCTCCCCTCCGCCAGCTGGACACTTGAGCAGCAAGAGTGCAAAACCACAGCCTCACACACAAACTGTTTGGGGAGAGCACACATTTAAATGTGCTTGTGCGCAGTGATACACACACTCGCTGCCAGACTTTTCTGCCTCATACCTTTCTCAGCAGCCAACCTCGCGTCTCTTGTAATCTCTCAATCGATGTTTGTCTCTCAAACAAACACACAAATGCAACCTCTTTCAGTCTGGGCAGCAGCAGCTTGGGCTAATCTCCCAGTGCTAACTGGTCGCTCCCACTGACCGCTCCCAGCGCTAACTGGCCGCTCCCACCCCTTACCCCTCAACCCTCACCCCCCAGCCCCAGCTGGGTGTTGCAGCTCTTCAGCGGGACAGAGTGACTGTTTGCTGTGTGGACACAGCTGGTGGATGTGGGAAACCTGATTAAACGGCCAGCCTGGCAGGGCAGAGCTACTTTCGGGAGCCAACCGGCTCGACCGACCTGCATCGCCACCACTTCCAGACGGCTGTTAATGCACCCAAACAGTTGTAGGGGGCAGGCATGCATATACAAACTCATCTACTTGACTCTCTCGCACATGCACCTGGGATCAAACTCTGTCACTGCACATGAACAGTGCTGCCCACATCCACAAAGGCTGCTTCAACTAAATCAATTTGTGATTGAATGCTATTGACGGTGCCGATATATATAGGCTATACATATCTGCAGTGCACAGTACTGATATGTTCATGTTCAGTTCTGTTGTGTTCTATTCGTTGACATTGTTGCTGTGCTTTTAGAAAGCGTTTTTTAATTTTTAATTTTTTGCTGCAGAGCGAGAGACGCATATTACAAGAATCAGACTGACAGTGTTTATGGTGTTGACGTGGGCTATGGCCAACAGTAGTTTGTGCTCAAGCTTCAATTACCTTGTTGAAAAGCCTCTGTGGCTTCTTTTGTGTGAAACGCTACAATATGTATTCGGGTCAAGAATATAGACTTCATGGTTGTAAAGCATTACTTTCTACTGTGTATTTTTGTAAGACGTTATCGCGTCAACTGTAAAAATTCAGAAGTCATTCGACTCCTAGTGTCTGCATAGGTTCTCTCAAGGTACTCCGGCTTCCACCCACCATCCAAAGACATGTTCATTACGTTAACTGGTGATTCTAAATTGGCCGTAGTGTGGTAAGGCTCCAACCTCCCATGACCCTCCAGAGAACAAATTGTTAAAGAAAATGTATGAGTGAATGTCCAGTCATTCTCTGTCAATCTACTAATCAACTCATCTTTACAGCACTACACACGACCCTAATTGCTTTTTGAGACATTGACTGATGGCTGCAGAGTATTTTCTTTTATCCACTCCTTCCTGTCAGAGTCCACACTTTTTTCCCCCCTTCTTTTACAAGAACATGTATTAACTAAGTAATGTCTTGCTCAGGGGCATTTCAGCACCTGGGAAGCTTGCGCTAGAACACAGAAAGTCCCTGCTTCTTCTGGTTGGAGGGCAGCTTCCCTAATCTGAACACCACCCTGAGGCGATCCCCTGCTCCTGGCATGCTTGCATGCAGTACGCACTCACGTTCCAACACACATGCAGCGACAATTAAGAAGTCAGGCAGGCAGACTGACTGCTGGGAAGGAATCCATTACACACCTTATTGGTTATAATGATTTCACTTCACCAGCATAAACGCCAATGAGCCATGAAGGTATGTTGTAATGTGGTTTAGTCTCAGTGCCCAGCCTTCATTTGGTTTCAAGGGGAATACTGATCTTACAGGCCCACTTACCCGTCCTCTTATAGAAATTTACATGAAACCTTACTCGAAGTGAAGCTAGGACTATTGAATGTTTGGACCTTAAGGGAGTAGCGTAACGCTGCCCACTTTCTTTCTTTCCAACAGTAAGATGAGAATTTATGACTCCTAAATCTGTGCAGATGTGGAATCACTACACGTTTAACCTACAGCTTAACATTAAAACACTGGGAGTAGAGAGAAAAAGCTAACCTGGTTCTGTCACAGCAACCTTCAAAGCTCAATAAATGACATCTTGTTTGTTTAATATGTGCATAAATAGAAATATTAAAACTGGCCCTTTATCCACTTTACAATTTAGTAATCTTTCAGCATCTTTTCCAGTGGTGTGGGTTGTAAGATGTAGCTGCAGAGAAAAGGCTTCTGTACCAAACATAGAACCTGAATATGATGAAGAGACCCAGTGTGCAAGCACTGCTTTTTAAATATTTTTCTTTCCCCCTAATTTGCACTTACCTGGTAAGTGTATACAATTACGCTCCCATTGTAAACCTTACTTTTCATTCAACACGAAACTAGGTTACTAATCAGAGACAACACATTTACATGCACTGCTGTAACCGGGTCACTGTGCATATGTACCAGGTTGATAATCAGATTTTTCTCCTCACACTGAATTTATTTTGGAAGCATTTCTTAGCTAATGTAAATGACATGAGATGCTGCTTATTGACTTTTTAATGTGGCTGTGGTTATTGAGAAGTGTAAGCCAACTATAGATTTTCTATAGAGAATACTATGAGATGATCTGCTTTTTTTTATCACGCGTACTTGTAAAAGGATGATTAGAAACCCAATAACCTGTACACAATAAAATATCTAAGAAAAGCTTCAGCGATATGGTTTCTTTCAATCACCTTCACCAATTACAGAAACATTTCTACACGCTTGGCAATAGATCAGAGCCTTCTGTGGTGACAAGAAACCTGGAGTTACTGCTGTTTGGCATGAAATAGTTCCACCTAGTTACTCCCCCTAAACCACAAATTTGATGCAATCTTCACATCTTGTCACCCTTGGAAAGGAAACAAATGCGTGTACTCCCAAAGCACAATTCTTTCAAACAGATGAAGACTGTATATGAATAGAGCACGAGCTGTAGCACCTTTAGGAAGGAAGACAGAACAGATGATCGAAGGGAAGAAGGACAGGAACAGAGGGAGGCCAATCACACACATTACCGAGTCTCAACAGCCCTTTTGTGTGAACTGGCAGGTGCCTGTCACTTGTCAAGATGAGTCAGAGTGTGGATGGTGATTGAACATTGCCATGGTGGGGGAATACAGTAAGCACTGACCGAGGTCCAGCAACACTGAAGCTTTTGGTGATGACTAACTGCTACCAGGTAATGGCCCAAAGATCAGCCAGCTCTCTTCAGCACATGGAGAAAAGGGTCACATTTGGAGCTTAAAAGGTAATAGCTAAATTAGCTGCAAAAAAATACCTCATAAAATTAAATAGCTTTCAGCTAAAAGGAGTACTTTCCGCTGGTCGTGCAGAAGGAAATAGACTGGGCTACTTTTTAATTAGACAGATGAAGCGAACTAATCACAGGAAGGGTAGACTGATAAAAAGTGTGTATGCCTCGACACAAAAGACCTCAACACAAGTGCACCGTTTAACATCCTCCACTCCAAAATATTAATGAAAAATCACATTTGCTTAGACCTACACTACTTCTCCGTAGCACAATCCACTTCCACCTAATGTTCTTGATGCTATTGAAACCACTCCACAACACTCATCCCTCAATCCGCCGACCCTTGCAATCTTCATCCATCATCTATCAGGGCTGCTGCAGCTGGAGGGGAGAGAGCTGCTAAGCAGGGCCTGACTAATGGCTAAACAAACACCATTATCAGGCCTTGGTGGCCGGACGCTGAGCTGCAGGAGCCACAGAGCAGCTGAGGCTTTTTAATACTTAATCCCAACTGCCCTGCTAGACTAGTGGCTGCTTTAAGCAAAGGGTGAAGGTCCACTAATGAGGGAATAAGCAAAGAAACATGAGGGAAGGGAATGTCCGAACAAAGAGGAGCATTGCACATACATGCACAATCACTTAGAGCGAAAACTGAGTTGTGAATTGACTGTATTAAGAGGGAGTAGAGACAAGTGTGGCCCACTCATCTTGGCCAATTCCCTCTCTGAAAAAAAGGCTCAGGGAGAAGTTAATGAGCCTGTTACAGCCCCACAGTTCCCCTGATAAGACTGCTGATTATACCACATGTTCAGGGGCAGGAGGATTGTGTGTGTGTGTGTATGTGTGTTTGTGTGTGTGTGTGTGTGTTTGCACGTGCATTTGTATGTGTATGTCACCTGACCCAAAGCGGTCATCTGCTAATCATACGTTCACAAGTGAGGAATGTGCATTTTCTGATAAACGCACGCTCGCACACAAATCACCGCTCTCAAGGCGCAATCTATCCCACTCACACTCTCACCCGTTCGCCTACATACACCAAGTCGCACCCGTGATCACATTTTTCATACACACACACACACACACACACACACTCAATCAAGAGTGACTGAACGAGCAAGCCACTCAATGAGAGTGGGTGATTAGGCCCTTGGAGAGAAGGCCTGACCTTTCCCTCCACATCAAGTCCTCCATGCGCATGTGTGTTTTTATGAGTCAGTGGCTGTGAGCTCTCGGGCCCGCGCCACTTCACATCAAATGTCACTGATTTAAATGAGATGGCCAGACATGGCGAGGGAGAGGAAAGAGGTATGGTAGAAGGAGTCTGAGAAGGATATGTATGAGAAACACAGGAAACGTGAGAACAAGAGCGATTTTTTTTTACTGGAAGGCGAGAAAGACAGTCTGAAATAAAGAGTACGCTCTGTCAACGATCAATCTGCTGTCTTGGTTCTCTCCCCCTTTGCATGAAAAACAGCGAAGCAGAGGTATTTTAAAATTCCTGGTTGGTTGTGGGAATTTAGCACGAGCCCTTTTGGGTACACAAACCTCCCCCAACGACTGTATAGATGGTCGAGTCTGCACTTCCACCTTCTCAGAGCTCAAACGGACAGAACAGCAGTCCGTCTGAGTCAGGTCTCTGGAGTAGGCCTGAGCAGGGAGCATCTGAGGTTTTGTTTGGTGGGTTTGTTGTGGTGCTTAGGTCCTCTATTTGCAAGACTAATATTAACTTAACAAACTCAATTGCAGAGGGATGTTGGTACAAAAATACCACATTTTTTGATAATTTGGTTATTTTAAGACCAAATGCCAAAAGAAAATTGTTTCCAGCCGGTTCCAATGGTTAGGCAACTTTGTAAATGCTACATCTTTTAATTTGGACTGTTGTTGTGGTTAAAACTAAACTTTGTAAGATGTCCCCTTGACCTCCAGGAAGTTTTATTGGCAAAA
The DNA here is from genome assembly GCA_005024645.1 of Planiliza haematocheilus. Taxonomy (NCBI): domain Eukaryota; kingdom Metazoa; phylum Chordata; class Actinopteri; order Mugiliformes; family Mugilidae; genus Planiliza; species Planiliza haematocheilus. The sequence goes on along the minus strand of SRSE01000744.1, from coordinate 4,013,962 downwards.
TTATTGATCGACTGATGAAACAAAACAAAACAGTCTGCCTTCACTTCACCTTGGAAATCAGAGCTGGCAATGACGTCAATACTGTGTTGGCCACGTATGAAGACCAAGATGTTGTATTGTTTGCCACCCTGTTCTAACATGTCCAAAGACAGAATATGGGCAGCAATGTATGTACAAAATAGTATATTATTGTATCTTTCACTGCTGTGAAACAGAGCAGCCAGTTTGGATCTGGAGACAGGGAAGCAATAATAATAGTCAACAATATATTTGGGAGTATTTCTTGCATTCAGATTCTGTTACAACGTGTGCAAAGAGAGAAATGGGCCAAAACTGCCATGTAGCATTTTGAGGTTGAGATTAGTTCAAATCTGTATTTCAAGCTCAAATGAAACAAACTAGAGATGTGCAGTTCACCTCTGATGATGTCTGACATGTAAATCATCAAACCTCCCAAACAAATCGCTTTCTCATATTTAGAGATCTGTATCTGATCACACTGATACAATTATAAGCCTGATGATATGACTCTAATTCCTGGTTTAAAATAAACATTTATTTAAAGCACTTTTTTTTTTTTTTTTTTCTTTCTATTTGGGGAAAATAACAGGTATTTCCACAACAGCGTGAACCCAGTCTGGCAACTCTAATCCCACTTAAAATTATTAATGTCTGCTAATTCATGCCTGACAAAATTCACACTTTAAAGTATGTAATTAGCTAATATTTTCCTAATTTATGTGTTGGGATATTATTTCCCCAAACTGCTATTAATCAGAATGTTAATTTTTATGACCCAGCCTGCCTGACCAGCGGATTAACCACTGAGCCCGAGGATATAACCAAAGTCCATTCATCACTTGAACGTACCATAACTGCCACATTAATCAAGGAAGAAAAATAATCATTAGCTCCAGCCACAAACATCACTAAAAACACTCAATGAGGCAGGAAGCATAAAGTCGGACTATTAGAGGTCTCAAACTAATGTCTGGTTGGCCAAATTTAACAGGCAGAGAAAATGTGGGGAAAAGGTGCAAAATTAATATCCCAACAGTCTCCTTCACAGTTTACAATTTACTGGTTCAACTTCGACCTACCATAACAGCACGCAGGCATTAAGCGGTTATTATACTTTCATTATTGCACTGCGCATTTTCATTTTTACTTTTAAATAAAGTTATTTTGGTAACCGCCTGTGACCTGTCTGCCCATTTGACTGCAGAGTACGAGTTGTCTGCGTTCAACAGAAATGACATCCAAAACTGCGTAAACAAAGGCTCAAGTTTTGACAAACTGGAAAAACTAATACTGGAATCATAGCAGGCAAAGGTGTGCAAAGCTGGTGGGAAGACAAGTTCTCATCTGTCTTGTCTCATCCTTTTCCCTCTCTCTTTCTTCGCCCGTCATCACAGAAGATCCCAGAGAAGATAGCGAACCGACTCTCAATGCTGACGGGCCAGAGGACGTGTGGCGCGACGCCCAGGTTAATTAAGTTTGAAATCGTAGAGATGATCAGTGGTGCTGCCACTCAGGCAGCCACCCTCCCTCCCATTCACGGCTAGCCCCTGCTACTACTGTGTTCAGCCTGTCTGGCAGGTAGACGGGTGTTTGTTTACTTCATTAGTGTGAAAGAAAAAAAGGTGTTGCGTTGTATGGGATCTGAAGAGGAAGACAAAGGTGTATGGGATGTGCAACATGTGAGCATTATAGTGTTGAAGCAATTAGTCAATAGACCTGTTCAAAAATAAAGTTCACTATTTTCTGCACATCCGGAGCATGGGTTCAAGGATACACAGGGAGGCACAATAGTGTCTGCCTTTAGAAAGGAGACTTGATTTGAAAGCATTTTTATTATTGAAAGCCACTCATAAAGCAAAAAGGCCACACTTTTGATGGTTCCATCAAACTGCCATTTTTGCCTCTTTTTATCTTTGTAAAATATGATGAGGTCTGCTCAGATAAAACAAGCCATTTGAAGACATCACATTGAGAAATCTTCCATTTGCTCCATTTTCCAAATATGTATAGACTACCCGATAAGTTAATCAAAAAAACTGTGTTGCGTCCAAAGTGGAGATGCACACTCTTTACTCCCTCTCTTTCCCGGTTCATAACAAATCAATTAGCTGCAAATATTCTCTACGAGTAAGACAATTTTTCATAATTATAGTGCAGCGATTTGCTTTCGACTTTCTTTTCTGAGATAAATCAGTGTTTTTGACAGGTTGAAGCAGTTTGAAACACTCCTACAGAGCTATTAGATGTTTTTTCCCTACTTATTTTAAGAAATTAATCCTTCCAGTACCCAAACACAGTCAGCAGTCTTGTTTTAACTGATTAAACTGCTCACATGCATACTGTATAGCTAAAATTAGCTGGACCTTGAACAGTTGGAACATTAATACATCACAACAGTACAATTTATATAAAGAAATGAAAAATGTATTTAGTCCTTTTCCACCAATGATAACGGGCTGCTCTACTTCCAATACTTCTGTGCTGCTGCGAAGATTTAATAAAGAGATTTCATTTGTACCGAAGTACTTTGTGCCATTAGATTATTATTACATTAAACTGTTTTACTTAAGAAAATGATCTGTATACTGCTGATGAGCTTCAAGCATGATATGATTAACATCTACACATGCCTGATGAATGGTTATGATTCTATTTTATTTCTGATTAAATGCGTGCTCCTTGTGTGATCACCATTTCTAATCAAATGCAGAAGCACAAAGGTCAGAGGGAATTAGTCCCCCACTGTCTAAAAATAAGCTGCCTTAATCAGGTTGCAGATGGCCTGATAAGCAGCAGGGTGGCATTACGGGCCGGTCGTGTGGCGTAGCTGAGGCGTGTCAGCGATAGCATCTGCACCTCATCTCTAAAGGTGCCACTGTGTCTTTCATGTCAGGTAAGTGTGCCGACATTCTGTCACAACCAGACTTCAGTTGTGGGGTGGGGGGGTTGACAGGGGCCAAACATCAAAGTATGGGTTTCTGCTGGCAGGGCGCTCGGAGACGCATGCCACGCGCTCCTGTAAAAAGATGTGGACGCCCCTACACACACGTTCACATGGGCCAGCCATGACAGGCGACAAGTGCAAAGTTTGAGTGCGAAATAGTGATGCAGTCTGCCAGTAAAGCCCACATTTCAGTCTCTTTATCTTCTGAGCCTTCTGCTGATAATTACAGCCGTCCCTTCCTTTGGACTCGGTCACACCAAAGCTGGCAGTCTGCGCAGGCCGAGCCAGAGGAATTATCACCCAGGCCATCGCAAGACAGAGCACGCCAAGGTCAGGCCCTGTGTTCAATTTCACTTTTGATTCCAGTCCACCTTTCTTTCTCCTCTACCACTTATCCACTCCTCCCTCCCCGGGCCTCCCACGCTGTCACCGTTGAATTTCACTCCAGGGCTAACCTCTATTTCCAGGACAACCACCACCTTGACACTCATTCATTTCCAATCCTGCAGAGTGGTCGGCTGAATGGAAATTGACGATTCAATTTTTGGAATGAAACTCAAGAGTCCTTTTGGATTCGACTCACCCCCTTGCGCACTCCCCCTCTCCTCCTGCTTGGGTGCCCGTTCTGCCACCCCCTCTGCCCCCCGCCACTCGCTATCTCTGTCCTGGTCTGCTGAGTACAGCCAATTTCTCCGCTTGTATGGAGACGTAGGCTAGATGGCTACTGCAAAGCGCAACTTAAAAAAAACACACCACCCCGCAGCTCCCACAGACTTCTCTTAGACACCTTTTCTCCAAGCCTGCTCCCTCTCATCACTAAACCACCGTCAAACAAGCAAACACTTAAAACCAAAGGGTTTATTCTCAGCACTGCTCCCAGCTGGATGTTGGGTGGCAATTTAAAAATGATCTATGCAAATGTAATTTTCGCTGTGTGTCATCCAACACAGCCAATTAATGAGTGAGCTTCTCCAACCCAACTATAAATTAACAAGGCTAGATATAACAGCTAGATTAATGTGTTTTTCTGGCACTTGCCTAATTGCTAGAAGACTCCAGTGGGGTTAGTGTGAGCTGCCTCGTTTCTACATGTGATAGAGTGAGTTAAGACAGAGAGGGATAAATGCCTGCATCAACTCTATTTATCATTGATATGAACTTAACTCTCCTATTAGTTTTTACTGATGGAACTACACATGGAAAGATATTTTGTCCTCGGGGAACTTATGTTTACTTGAGAAGAAATTATTTCAGTTGGTAGATTGGGTTCAGTCTGAAGGACGACATCAGATTCACTCAGACTTAGGAATTTATTAATGGAAAACAAATCCATAAGTGGTCAGAGGGGCATACATGCATCGATGGCATATCTGGTAATGAGAAATAAGAGCTCAAGGCAGAGAGAAAAGAGTGGCGTAAGAAAGGATGAGTAACCGTCTGTCTCTGCCAGAGGAGGAGTGGGGAAAAAAAAAGAATGAGAAAGACAGGAAACAAGCTTCAGGATCCAAAACAGCACATCACCAACAAGGAGGCCTTTTGTTTCGCCCCTCTCAACCGATTGTTCTGTTCGCCGAGGGTGAGAGCGCTAATCCGCCGTGGAAAGGGGAGTTGGGAGGATTTACTCTAAGTATCCTTATTAGTGGGAATTCACTGATATGGGGGGAAGCCGGGGGTAGAGGGTAATGGGTGAGGGAAGGAAGTAGGGGGCAGAGTGAAAAAAGGAGGAAGAGAGCAGCAGCAGCATAACATATTCTGAATACACTGTTGGTGCCATATGAATCTTTAATACAGGGCTTAATGGTGAGGGAGGGAAGAAGGGAGGAGTGGAGAATATAAAGAGAGCGAGGGAAAGGGACAGGAATCTCAGAGGAGGTTACTGAGCCTCCCGTATCACAACACTCCTGATAAGTGCCAGCCGCCCAGGATCAAACCTAATTCTCCGCACCTCCAACATCACCACACACTCATTTTCAGCTGCGGAAAACGGCGACAAAGGACGGACTTGCCTCTGTCGTCAAAAACAAACATAAACGGGCTTGATACGCAGATAAAAATGGATAAAGGATTTTTCCAGGTGATAAATTTCTTAATTGCTTTTGTTAAACACATACCCTGCTGGAAGCTTGGCCATGGTACATTGTTTTAATTACGCGCACAAGAGCCTAATTAGTTGTATCTGTTGTACCAGAGGCTAACGTGCACCCAATTAGACCCAAATCAAAAGGACGGTACAGTCAGATGAGGGAAATGTGTGGCTCTTTGTTCGTGCACGGTGTTCATCAAATAAAAGGAAAGTAAAGACGCCGCTTAACTTCCCAAGTTGCTGATGCGATGATCACCCCTGCTATCTTTGAACTAATTAAATACATTTTCTCGTGTGGGTGCTCGAGCGGGTGGCTGCCTCACTTGTCAGCGTCTCCATCTCTTTGTCTGGCTCCCTGATAATAGTAACCAAAGTGGAAAAATTATTTGTGCGACGATGAAGGCTAAACAACACAGCTTACAACTGTGGCATTCATGCGACAGTTTGTGGATTAACACTGGCAAAGTACGGCCTTCCGAGTCAGATCCGCCAGCTGGCTCCCATAAACAAAAGAAAAGACTGACTGTCTGAAGAGCAGTAATGATACCACAAATGCTGCTTTTCCTGTAAAGAAGGGATGATATTCATTGATATTTTAATGGAAGAGTCTCATGGGTGCTGCTCTTGCTCTATGGTAACTAATTGTTAAACAGACCCTCAGGGGAGAGAGAAGATATAGCCTAGCAAGAAACATCTGACACCGGAGAGCTGAAATTATTCATCTACAAATGCTTTCCCTAATGACATGGTGAACAACACACATACACGCAGTTAAAACTGAATTAACATTTCCACTACTTTTAAAATGCAACTACATCAAAGGCTTTTCCTGATCCCCAAAAGAACAGCTCCTTTCCTCCACAACCAGTCCCAGAAACTTCTCCATCTATTGCAAAAAACTTTAACACTGAACGCAGGAAGAGCTTCCCCTCCTCTCTTGTGCGAGTTTACCGCATTTCAGAGAGCGCACAGTGCTCTCCCGGGGCAGCGCTGCAGCATAGTCGGAAGGAGATGGCATTTCAGAGAACGTCGTGTCTAATCTCTGCATGTTCCCCTGTTAGCGGTTACCAACTGTGTAGGTCTACTGTACTCTACAATCACTCACATCAGTCAGCGGAAAGCAGCTAGAGTGCATCACAGAATTAACTGCGGCTAAATGGAGTCCTGTCGGGTTTTTTCTCCAGCTGCGACTCCAGCGTGAAAGCTAGTTAGCACGCTATTCTCTGTTCCCACATATATTAGTCAGACTTGCAGAGACAACTTTTCTGAATACTTGTTTGTTGAAGACAGGTGAAGCATGCACTGTTATCAAGAGGTACAAATAAATAAGTTGCTGTGTGGATGCACATGTGAGAGTGCAGCGGGGGTAGTGCTAATAATAAGTGGTATCTGGTGGAGCAGGTCCATTTCGTTGATTGGTTCTATTCTACCTCTGCAGGACACATGCTGGGCTTGTGGCCTGGCAATCCACATCCTGAATAGCCCCCGACAAGTCACATCTGAGAGGTGGGAATGGAGGGAGGGATAAGGTGGTGGTGGCAACGGTGGGTGTGGGGTGTAGCTACTGATTGTTACCATGGCAATTGGGGACCAAGGATCAGAAGGTGAGATCGCATGGCGTGCAGCTCCCGATAGCTGCATGAGGCCGCACGTGGGAGATATTCCCGAGGTTTATAATCACTGTCAGCCTCCAGCTCGAGTGGTCGGCGCACATACATGTTTGTATTTATGTTTGAGTATTTGTGTGCAAGTGTGCTCCAATCTTGCTGGGAAACTCATCTGGCCTAAGCTTCCAACTGGCGGCGAAATCCTAAAATCCTACCAACCAGCTTTCTCATGAGTGACAATCTTTTCTCACTGGTCTCTTGTGGGTTCTTACTTCTGGAAGAGACAGGGGGGGGGGGGGGGAATAATTTTTAACACAAGTGATCGTCTGTGTTGGGAGAATAAAAACAGCCTTCTGCTCGATAATCCCAACACCGCCCGCGATTTCTTATTTCCCAATCAATAACTAGTACGTACACCAACAGCAGCTCTTGGAGTTATGCAACAGTGCATTCAGGATCAAATCAATGCCTGCCTGCTTTAAAAAAAATCTCATCATCATTTCGCTGTGGTGTGCCCATTGAGTCGCTCCACTCATCAACTTACACACTGAATTTTCATTAGGAGGCGCTTAATAGAGACAGGCACGTTTAGAGTTTCTCTCTGGGTGGGTGGGTTTCTGTCGATTAGGCCGACTTAATCTCTATCACAATAAATAACTTTGATTACAAATGCTGAGGGAAGGGTGCTAAAATTAAAGTGCAAAGGAGGATGGGGTTGACAGATGACACGAGTAGTAGGAATGAATAATGGGAGATTGGCTGGGAGTTATATATAAGGAAGCACATAAGGGAGAGGATGTATGAGAGATTGAGAGTATATGTGCGCGAACAGCAGGAAAGTAGACAGGGTAACCGCAGCCATTCCTTTAGGAGTATCAGATTCTCTGTGAGTCAGAGTGTCAGACCGCTTACACTTGGCTTCTCCAACGGGACGCTCAGAGTCTTTAACATACAGGCAGAAACAGGCGCTGGTTTGCGTTTCCTTGGCAGAGGTGAACATTAACTAAACAAATCAAACCAAACCCATAATGACAGCGCCGCCGCTGAAAATAATCTGCGCTGCACACTTTGGGTGAAGAAGCCTTTTCTCGGCAGACACAGTTCACCCAAGGGTCAGAGTGGCAGAGATGAATTGTTTTCAGCTAAATGCAATCCTGAGCAGCTACAATAATGTCTCGACAGGAGCAAAAGTGCCAGAATTATGCTTTAGCTCGGCACAAATGAGATGTTTAGTTTTACTTCTGTTTACAGAATGAAAAAAAACTCCTAGCGCGCACCTCACTCATCAAATGTACACTGAACAGAAATTACTTCTCCACTTATATTGTTCAGTTTTAAATGGACAGGTGTTCTGTACAAGTGCGTAAAGCCACTATCTTCTCAAGGGCGATGACCTTGCAAAGCCTAATAGCTTCTCTCTCTGTTTGCTACCTTGCTATGCTCTCTGGATCTGTTTACAATGCAGCATGCCCAACATCACAAATCAGGGATTGCGTGGCTGTTGTCAGGGATTAACGCTCTGGTCTTTGGGTTTTTCATTAAATTGCTGTATCGGAAAACAACAACAACAAAGGGAAATCTCCCCTCAGCCTCTTGGTAGAAAAGACCATTTTACACAGGACACGCATTTATGCGTATGATAATTATTTTTTTTATTTGTTTATGTAGCATCTATAATGCTATGCTTCTTAATGAATGACTCTGCAGTGACAGAGACACATGAGCTTTTGTCTTTTCTTGATGACAGTCACACTGAAACTGTATGGCGGAAGCATAAATCAAGAAAGAGCTTAAGACCACAGGGTGAACGTCACAACCAGTTTTTTGCAGCTGTAATATGTTTAATATAAGCTCTTTATCCTATATAGGGCTGCAGTGTGATTTTGTTTGACATCGTAGGGAGTGGAATCCTCTTACTTTCGTCTTTATGAGGTCAGCAGTGGAAATGGACGGAGTTCAGACAGATGGGGCCCGAGGGAATGAGGCAGAGGAAAGAGATAAAGAAATTAGGGGGAGGGAGGCATCAAAGCAGTTGCAGGATGGAGACAGAACCTGATGGTATGACAGCAATATGTAAAAATGAGCAAGGGACGACGAGAGACAATTAAAGAAAACCAGGACTAAAAGCTAAGGGGTATCAAAGGCTTCAGAACGACTGTGGCATGGTGAGGCTGACATCAAAACGAGGTGAAAGCAGATATTTTTGTGACTTTACACAACAAAATGTGGACATTCATGTCCACTTCAGGAGCAGCAAATGTACAAATGACTGCCTTGCTGCAATGAGCGTATCTGAGGAAAGACTGTCCAACAGTTATCACACCTCTCTGTGTTGGCAGGCTTGCCAAGCTGCCTTCAATTGAGGCTGTTTAAAACGGCAATAAACACTCTTCCCTTGAGACTTGGTCAAACAAAATGTCATGCAAACCAGAGTCTGACCTTAAACACACCAAAAGCTTGGTTCCAGAGGTATCTCCTTACAACGTCAAATATTCACATTCAATTACCAAACAAACCACTGACTGTCAGCATCCTAATGTGGACTAATCCTGATTGGTATGAAAGAAACAACAAATAAGAATGTGTTGCCTAAATCATAAATAGAAAAAAGCAAATCAGAAACTTCAAAAATGTTTTACCTGGACAAAGCATTTCTAGGTTTAACCCCATCACAAACAGAGTCATTCAGACGGCAAAAACTGCTTTAGTGGCCAGTCACACGATTTTCGTCTTGTCATCGGAAATATTTTTATCTTACATTTGCAGATTAATAGAGCATTATGTAAAAGTTGGCTAACGACAGTTCAATATAGTCACTGCTATGCTGCAATTTAAATAAATGTTTAGCTAAAGGGAGCCACCTGAATAATAAAACCATTTATGAGTTGCTGATAAGCCCTATGAATTTCACTTCTCTTACGTGGTTTGGGTGGCTGTAGAGCCAGTCATCTGGTCTTTTGCTCCTGTAATGTCACCAAACGTATCAAAATAGCCAATTAGCCTAATTAGCTATTGTTAACATATTGTACAAGACATGAGACACACATGACAGCTCGTTAAGTGTGGGGGAGTGACAACATGTCTGGCTCCGTACATACACATTATATCAATAAATTAGCTCTCAGTAATGGTGAGAAATTACCATATCCCTGCGCTATTGCACACAACGAATTAATTTAACTCTTGCTGCCTTCAGGACCCCTATCTGACCTTTTAATGGCCTGGATCCATAATCATCTTCTGTTCTTAGTTAAGGACATGTGATCCCTTCGGAACATTATCCGACCACATATTTCTGCACAACAACACAACTACTTGTCATCTCTCTAGTAGATGTGCAGTGGAGAGTACTGCCGTCTGCCCTCTAGTACCGCACGCATCTCAGTGCTGACAGAAGAACATCTATTTAATGCCTCATTAAAGCTTAGACAGAGCCCTTTGATTATTAAAACATAAAACCAATCATTCAGAAACTACTGTGAGGTAAACTAGTGCCTTACCAATAGAAGAAGTAGTGTTTCTGCTGGTAGCACTCTCACTTTCTCATACTGTCCCCACCGATGGCAGCTGATATCTGTATTTATATGCAGGTTGCGTGGAGAGGGTTGGGCCTTGCCGGATATTCTCTGGAGAATGGAAAAGCATTTTTGTAATGAACAGAGTGGATTAAGATCAACTGAAAAAACTGGTTGTACTTATAATGTACCAACTCAAAGAAGTGGCTGTAGTTCTTAAGGGCAACTGAAAATGTGACCGATAATGTTCTGGTGTGCGATGTTGTTGACTTCCTCCTTGTATTAGGTGATTACGGGACAGACTTCCTATCAGTCACAGAGGAATGGAGTCCCACTTAGTTGCACCTGCTAACTCACATCCCCTCCTCAAGTGCTGATGGACTGTACTCCTTTCCCTTTTCCTGCCTGGCCCGTTAAACTCTGCTGCCCTCTGAACATTGATGTAGCCACTTTTTTCTTGCGCAGGCCACGGGGTCCTCTGTAAAAATGACTAGTCACCAAGTGGTGTCTGAAGAGAGGCTTTGATAAAAAGTGCCCTTTTTCCACTCCGCTGCTCAGATCTGCAGGAACCAGTTTGCTCCAGACGCTGCCCTTCTCCACCTCCTCCACCCTCTCTGCCTCTTTCTTTTGGAAATGGAGCAGGCAGGCAGGCAGCAGGGCTCCTGCTAGACTCCATCCTCGGGGTGAGAGCGCGGCCCTGACAACTATCTCCTCCTTGCGACAAGCAATCCCTCTCCGCGGGGCTGCCCAAAGAAAAGTGTTGATGCTAACAAAATGCATGACAGCCACTCACTTATGTTAACAGCCAGCGCACACAGAAAAGCAGCATCCCTCCGCTTGAGTTTGGTTTTATTTTCAATCACCCCGTCTAACATCTGAACTCTGCAGTCCCTAGGGGGGAGGAGGACAGTTGACAGTGAGCCAGACAGCTCCTCTCCGCCAGAGGTTTGAACTCTCTGTCCTGCAGGGAGGGACGTGTGTGCCCAGCTGGGATAAGGGCTGGGGAGAGGTAAGATGGTTTGGTAAAAGGGGGAAAATGGAGAGAACAGGAGAGAAGAAGCCCATCAATATCCTGTCATGGCTGCACGGGAGAGTTGCTGCTGTAGAAATGGTGAGATAACACAAGACAGACAAGTTTCCTTCCTTTCCTTGATTGTTTTTAATTCACCCTAGAAACAACTAAGGAAAAGTTTATTTTTCTTCAACTTAGAGACAAGAGCAAAAAGCTGTGGAGTAATCAATGCCAGTGGATTTTTGTTTATTGAGTAATCACAGAGTGGGGCTGTAAGTCTACGTTGTGTTTTTTGGGAGCTCCACAGGGCTTAGTGTTGGCTATCCTCTTGTTATTCAAAGAGCAAATGGTCCTCAGAGGAACAAACCTGGCAAACAAATTTAGAACAGAAATTGAAAGGTTTAAGGCAAGACGGAGGTAGCGTTAACTGCCTCAATTTTGTTGAACACGTCTCAAAGTGGAGTAAGCTGTTCAAAGTCTACAGGGTTTTACAGATGAGCAGATATTCAGTCGCCCTGACTTTTCTCTCATATTAATCACTCTGGACAGATGATGCTTTAAGAAGCCCCACATTTATTACAGTGTGGTGTACTTCATGAATATGGTGCCTGAAGGCTTTAGCTGACCTGTGGTGTGGAAAAAAAAATAAAAAAATCTTATTGGGAAAATAAATTGTCCGGCAGAACTGTCAACACTATGAAAAGGGCAATGACAGCTTCCATAGACCATTTCACTTCAGCACCTTTAATGCGTGTTAAGAGAATGGGACTGGCAAATTAAAATCCATATCAATTACTTCTCGTCTCCCGTGACTCGTAAAAGTGGAGTAGCGTTTTAAGGTAAAATATCAGCCATTAGGTCTACATCATTAAAATGCATTAAGAGTTGGACTAGGGCATCCTAAGACAGGTCTGGTGAAAGAGAAATTTATATACTGTAATTTCTCACAAATGAAAATGAAAGGGAAAAAAGCCAGGCACTGACACTAAAGTCAACCATTTCCTTCAAAAGACACTCTTATTACCTTGAAGCTGTCAGTGATCCACACATACACATGCATTCACCCCCCCTCAGTACTTTTACTTAAAATATAAATGATCAAACGTCTTCATTTCTCAAAGAAACCCTTTTTATTTTCCTTCTCCTCCTTTTCTCAGTCTGACTAAATTCTGCATCAACGTCTTGCTTTTCTGGAGAGCCTCCACACAGACTCAATGAAGCCGTCTCTCGTATCACATCTAAGATAGCGTATCACAACGAGTGGGCTTCAGGGCCTCCCTCATCCACAACAGATACAACTGTTGTTGGTTTTTTCCTTCTCTTTGCTGGCAGTGACAGAGCGGGACGTTCCAAGTTTGCATCAAGCAAGTCAGAGCTTTTTTCGGGAACGGTGATTGCAACACAGTGCCTTCTGCTTACGAAGCCTGCAGAGACAGGGCCCTCTAACTAAAACATCACAGTATAAAAAAAAGCACATTGATTGTTTTGATCAGCTCGAGCATATGGCAGGCCAGCAAGCAACATATCACGCTTCAAAAAGGCTGGATTTGCTTTATTTTTCCTGGACTCTGTTTATTGTTTGGCTTGTTCATGGATCCAGAAATCAAATACAGACTTCCTCATGCAGACCTTTTAATTAATCTCTGTCATCGGCAGCAGAAGTAGCGCTCACATCTTTCACTTCAGTAAAAGTTCAGCAGTACTACGTAAAAGTACCTCCACCTTAAGAGTATTTAGCAAGATCCATAGTATGTATAATACATATAAGTATTCAGTCAGCAGAAAATATGTCCCTTTGGCTGACAGCTAATGTTATATAGAGCAAGACAACATTTGTTTAACGGTTCCCAACGTAAGGGTCCGGCCCCTTGCCAAAGGTCACAAGATAAATACAGTGCGTCCAGAGATGATTAATGAGAAGAAGAAGGACAAATACATTCTTCCACAAACTTTAACTTTTTTTTTTTTATGTCAGGCAAAGACTTGGATATCAAACAGTTATAAAATTCACCCATCAGAGAAGAGCAGAAAGGAAGTCTTCAGGGTCTTTTATGTGGAACTCCTAAGCACTCGTCAACATCTGAACTCAAAGATGCTGATTTTTTTGGAAAAGGTAGGTTGGGAACCGTGTGTTTAATCTTTGATGATCTGCGCATTCATTGGTTAAAACTGCGAATAAAGCGTTCATCTGAGAGTCAACCAGCAGTCAAATAGTTAAAGCCTGGAGTAAAAGAACATGGAAGGATAAAATGAATATAATCAAGCATATGTATGTACAAGTACAAGTGAATTTAAATCAGTATGTGCTAGAGTAAATGTAATTAGCTCCTTTCTACCGCTGCTGGTCACATACCCTATTAATTCAATATGGAATTACAAACACTAGTAGAAACACTAAGTGAGTGTTGGTACTATATTTGCTGCAGTTTGTGTTACATCCACGTGGTCTCGGATGTAATTAATTTACTTATGTCCTCCGATTAATGTCTGATCATTCCCGTGTTTAAAGCTTCTCTCGGTTTTTAAATGTGCTCCATTCATAAGTTGATTTCCTCCTTTGCCCTTCTGGCCAAAAACTGACTACCACTAGAAATTCATTCATGAGAATGGGATTAGCTACATTAATTCGACTTATACTGCTGATCTAAGCACTGAGGCAAATTTGTGATTTTGGTCTACACGGTACGATCAGATTTTAAACTTAAGTGCTTAATGAAAAGAGGAAAACTAAAGCACTGGGAAAACAGGAGACGCTACCAATGCAAGAGCAGATATTGAAATCAATGAACTTTCACATTCACACACTCATGACCATATATACATATATTTTCTCTTTCTCAATTCACTGTTTCAGACAATTACACTGCCAGGGATTGCATTCGTGCTGATATTTCACCATATCCTAGCCACCCACTTTCCCAAGACAATCAAACAAGGCCGGGCCAAAGTGCATATTAGAACAAGTCTACAGTGCCGCTGTGTATTTATATATATATATATATAAAAAGGAGAAAAGAAACAGTGGGAAGGGAAAGTAAGTTCAAGCCAGAGCTATCTGGCTCCCTTTGATCAGGAGGAACGGTGGATTAGAAAGGATTCTCCTGAAGTTTCCACTTAATCCGCGTAGTATTGTATAAACCCAGCAGTAAACGTTACAGCAAACTCTTCTCCCAAGGTCAGATTAGGCTGCTCCACACGCACTACATCCGGGAGCAGCTTTGAGCTCAAATAACTCTACAGTACGAGGTCAAGACTGGACAATGTAACATATACTTCACAAAAAAACCCTGAAAAAACTAACCATTTATCTTTAGCCTTAGTCTCATTACTTTTCCTGTGATGGATGCCTCTGCACTGAACCAAGCAGGTCAACTTTTCCATTGTGTGTTAGGTGTAGATTTCCGAGAGAATATCAGAAAGAGAACGACAAGAGAAACATTTCTCCAGGGGTGTTAACTATTGAGAACTGTGACGTTCTCTGACTACAACTGGCCTGCAGCCTGTTTTGAACTTTAAGTGTCACATCTCCAGAAACAATTTGAGATTGTGGTGGGAACGTGTTTGTGTGTGCATTTGTCCTCTGAGGGAGAGTATTATGTCTGTGGGGGAGGACCGATGGGACAGGCACGCAGCCTCTGTTTCTGAGTCGTCAATCACCTTCACGTACAGTAAATGATTTTTCAACAAGCTTCAGGGTGATGGATAATCAGAACGAAAAGGGTGGGTTGAGTGCTCCTCTTCTAGTTTTTCAATGGACGGCGGAGCGAAGGTTTCAACATCGCAACGTTCTTGTTGTGCTGTGCACGTTTTTCCATTTGGGCACTAACGGTAAATGTAGCGCCTTGGGCCAAAGCGATGATGGATTTCCCCTCCTGGCTGCTTCCCTTGTTTCAAAGGAACACGCAAAATGAGAGACAGTGGTGGTGGTGGTGGTGGCAGGGCGGGGGTGTCTGGGGACAGAAGCCCCATGCCGACTGAGAAGTTGCCAAATGGAGCATCCACAGCTCTTCATCAGGGCTGGTGCTCCTGGAGGGGTGGCTGCTCCAGGCAAATGCTAAAAACTGAAAGCCAGGCAGCACATCTGTGCAGCTGGGTTCCCTCTGTAGCACGGAGCACACAAACCCTTCAGCAAGAAGGATGTGAGTCAGGGACAAAGAGGGAAATTCAGAGGCATAACTGAAGCAGAAACTGAGGAATGCTGGGGGTATGTGTGGCTTTTGACTCGATACCGAAACCAAAACTTTTCTAATCCCTTCAGCGTCGACCACACTGAGGTGAAACGGAAAGCAGCACTCCAAAGTCGAAGGCACCAAAGGAATGCAAGGCAAATCTCCACAGTAATTCTCCCTCAGCAATCACTCTTCTTGTCTCTCTCCAGCTGTATAGCTCCTGCGGTTTGTCTCCATCTATTTTCATTCAGGCATAATTAAAGCCCACTGTTTATGTTGTTGATCATCAATTAAGATGATTCACCGTCTGGCGAGAAGACATTTTTTGCGTGATGGTATTGTTGTCGCAGCATCTCTGGCTCACTGTTGATCCATCTGAGGAATTTATTTTGAACTGATGCATCGGTTTGTGCTGACATTTACTTTTACATTTTGATGGCACTCCCTCGCCAACCATCTCTGCTTTGCAAGCGACACTTTCAGTTTGTTGTCATCAAACGTCTTCAAAAATTTAGTACAATGCAACAGCCCCGCTCCCAAACAATGCATTAAACATAAAAGCTCAATTGAAAGAAGGTTTCCCACACACACTTCTGATGTTGGCAGAATTCTCATGAAGGAATTACCAGCAGACCAAGATTTTTGGAGAGAAAAATATAGATTTAATCTTCCTGCTTTTTTTGGTGGGAGTGGAAAATCTCACATGGTGCCAAAGCTTGCAAAGGCCCAGGTCAAATGTCCAGGACGTGCATACGGCAGTAAGGCGTTTAATCTTTGGCCAGCCTCAGTAAACTACCAAGTCTGTTGAGATGTTCCATACGCTTCTGCATGTGTTATGCACACAAACTCTGCACATGTTCCTATGTGATGTCTGAATTACTTGAAGCCCATATTTCAAGAGCTTACACCCAGACAGCGCCAGAAACTGTGCTGACCTCATTTGTACAACCAATTTTAATACATTTCACTCGCAATTTACAGGAGCAACATTCTCCACTTTCTGCAAAAATTGCTTGTTTGCGCTGATCCATGCCTCCCTGTCCCCTGCATATTCATAATGCCCTCATTTATTGGTAATTACTTAGCGGCAGGGTTTTTATCAGTGCACCATGATTGTCAGCACCAAGAATTTCAGCCTATTTAATAAACAACGAAATAATACGATATGACATATGATTACAGTACGTTCTCCATAGCAATAAGAACATTGCTCATTACACATAATGCAAGGCAGCCTTGTATATAATGTGAAGAGTGACCTTAAGTTTTATCACGGCAATCATGACTCCGTCCAGGATTTCCATTAAAGAATATCTGTCTCATTAGATTATGGAATGCAATCTGTGCAGGCCGAGATAAAGTGGTAGCAGGTCACACACTCAATATCTCATCATTATGTAACAACAGGGAGTGCAGCCATTGCTCTCCACATTCATGCTTACCACGTGTGCACACACATTCATTCCCCCTGCACATTACAGTGCAGGGGGAATGAACTGGCAGCCTTCTTGTAAATTTGCTACACCGATACGCACCCAAAACACAAAGTGTAGCCCCTGCAAACAGGAGCTGGGACTTGGAGAAAGCTGCTGAAAATCAGAAGGTTCAGATCCAATGAAGGGTTTTCACACTGCCATCCATTTCTACTTTTTCCATCTCATTACAGTGCACCTCGAATGCTAATGGACAAGTGTTTGCACGGCGAGGCGACACTAATGATTTGCAGCCATGGAAAGTACGTGCACTATTATACGAGCGGGGCAAACAGGCCTTGGAGGTGTGTTATCCGGGGACATTCCTGTGTACACCGCGGCTGCGGTTTCATTTGAAAACATTATTTATGAAAGCAATTTCTGCCACACTGTCTCAAAGAAAGCGGTAAAGGCACTTAACATCTCTCTCCCTCTTGAGAGAGAAAATGTCACACAAATGGGTGATTTCTCATGTGTTCAAATCCTCCTCAAATGCTGCCCTGCAAATCACTTAATGCGGTGGGGAAATGGGCATTTTTGCCTCGTCTTACAGCGCCTCCGAGATAGAGTAGGAGATTGTCACTATGTAATTCCACTTCTTGCTCTGTTCCAGCATCCACCCCAACCCCAACCCACCACTTCACGCCACAGCTTCTTACCCATTTGTGGTGAAATTATTTTTAGGTTTAGAAATCCATAACAATGAGAAACAGAGAGACAGAAGGGGGGAGGGGGTGCTCCTTGCAATGCCAGTGGATTATTGGCAGCTTGCTAAATCCCATCAGAAAGGATGGGGTAGAAACATATCACTCTGTGTTACATGAAGAATAAGAGCTGCAGCACACTGTATTGCTGGGGCCCTGCTGTGTTGCCCTCCTTGCCACAGTTCTTCCCAACGCTTCCCTCTGAGCACCAGGCCACTCCCGGAGAATTAACCCTGCAGTCATTATGCTGGTGAGGGTCACTGGATCTGTGGCATGTGTGGAAAGTAGTTCTGTGGCTTCAATGCTCCGCCTCAGGCCTCCTGCCTGTGCGCCTGCCTCTACCCACACACACACAGACACACACAGATAGACCCACATGTACATCCCAAACTGAGCAGTGTCATGGACACAGAGAATACCCACACACCAAGGCTTGTTGCCCAGTCACCACTCAGCCTGCTTAATAAGGATGGCAAATAGTCCCTGCAGCACTAAAGGCACAATAACAGAAGCCATGATATTCTCTCCGTAGCAGAAGCCAGAGTTTAACTGTCTCCTTGTCCAAGCAGAGGGCTGGAGGTTCACAAGGCTAAACACACAAACTCCATTTGAATTAGAGCTGGATTCACAAGGTGACAGGGCTCGTTTCAGCTTCAGACACGGGGGAGAAGGCAGCCAGGCTATCTCCTAAAGCAGCACCATGGTGACATGCCACAGGTAAAACGCTGGACCGAATAATGAGCAAGATGAGAGCAGGCAGGGCAAACAATGGCTTCAGGCAGCCGCTGTAAATGCTGGCATCACTTTTTAATTGCCGCCATTCTCACTAACGTTTGTCCGAAGGGGGGAGGAGTGGTCTTTTGTGGCCTGCTCAGTCTGCAGCATGGTGGTACCCTTTACACACAGACCACGCAGAGACCTCCCCACCTTTAACTTGCAACTCAAACAGATGGAAGAATAGCCCACTTTTACACCTGCCATGAAAAGCCTTTCAATATACCGCCTGCCCATAGCAATTTTCCTTCCCCCTACTTCAACTAAGGTGGCAGGATGAGCAAACAGACATTCAGGCGCACACTCACCCCCCGGGGCATCATTATACCAGACACAAGAGTTGCCGCCAAAAGTAATGGAGCTCTGGGTCTACCTGGCTTATGGCAGCTCCTACGTTCTTATATTGAAATGGAAGGAATGGGAAAGCTCTGAACACCGTTTATAAAAAAGCTGCCAGGGGCTTTACTGTGGGATTATGAGAATTGGCCAGGAGTCGGGATAAGTAGGGAGGGGTGAACGGGAGCAGTTCTGCTGTTGGTGTTTTTTTTCTTTTCTTTTCCTGTGCTGGCTGGTTCTGACTGTACTGGGGTTGGGTTATCCTGGGCTGGGTCAGGCTTTTGCTGCCAGCTCCCAGAACACAAGAGCTCTTTTTTCCCCTGCCAATCACAACCAGATGTGACCAGGCTTGCTTTAAGAATTCTGATCCCTAACTCAGTCCTGCTTTCAGCTTTTAAGAGTGCCATTGGAGTAACAGCAGACACACTCAAATTTGGTGGGGCACTTATTCTCAGAGAGAAACACACACGCACAGACACATACTCGATGTCAGGCATGCACACAAACACCGCTTGGCTGAGGCACTGTAATCACAGGGGGCCAAAAGGAATCCCAGAGCAGGAATGGGCTCCAATAACATGCTTCTCAACAGTGGGCGCTTGTCTCATTCGCCCATTCCCAAACGACGTGTAGTTTGAGGAGATTCAACCTGACAAGACTCAGAGATTTACGATGGGTAGACAGAGGCCCACTTTCCCATAGATACCCAGCGCTATCAACGCAATGCCAAGGCCCATCAATTATAGAAATTCTACAACAGGTATCCTCAGAGCCCTAGAAAGCAGAAATACGACATGAAGTACTTCCTGCTGCTGTGGTGTTAGTGCGCCTGTGGCTGTATTTTAATATTTGAGTGCCACTGGAATGTTTTTCCTTCAAACACAGCACGAACACAAATTCATGCCCTCTAGCTACATACAGCATAGCACTGACGCTAATGATAAGAGGAGTACAGACATGATTTTAACTATGCAGCTGCTGTTTGTGTGTAAATGAATCTGGAGCTTCGAGGGGGTCATGTGTTGTGTATCTAACCAGTAGGCGATGGTGCGCAATTAACTATTCATTACATAAATCTGATTAGGGAATTATTCATCCATACAGGTTATGTGAGTGAGCATTACACAGCGCCTTAACCTCTTTTCTTCCTTTCTCCTGTGCTCCAGAGGATCTGGTCCCGCCTCACCGCCCCCCTTGCACCTTCTCTGCCATGGATCCAACCTCGAGCAACATTATCAGAGAGCACCATCTGTTCCCTGCAGCAAGTGTAAAATTGAGCTGCTTGAAAGTCGTCCGGTATCGATCCCAGCCACATTAATTTCATAATGCCACAAACTGGCACCATTCACAATCACATCATCTGTGCACCTGGTCAAGCCATTACTCATGAATTGCAATGAACGCGACTGACTTCCTGACCAGGTCATGACGCACACACGTCCAATGTCAGACCAGCATCTAATACAAATTGTGGTTGTTGTGCTGGCAATCAAATGTTACTGTCACATTTGTAATTTGTAAATTTGTAAAATATCCATTATAACGGTGTTCACACAGTACAGATAATTGACTTGAAGTTCAATGTCTAACTATAATTAACACGGCCCTGTGCAAAGATTCTTTTTACAGTTAATGACTACAATGAGTAACAGGTTGAGGTCATATTAATAAAACATGAGGAGCTAATGTTTGAAACAAGAAGGAGTCTAAGGCCCTGTTACTGAACCGCAAAGGCTGCAGAGGTAATTACACATCAAAATACAAAAGCACTGAACTGAACAACAAGGAAACAATTTGACTAGTGACCGCACAAAAGCACAGTCACTCCACTGGGGGCTCATTTTGAAAGACATTACTTTTCACACCGATGGTAGAAGTAAGATTTGTGATGAAATGATGAGCCTCAGCAGCTCATTTGGATTCCCCTTGACCAGACTAATTAATTCAGTCACTGTGTCACCCACTAGAAATCAAAAACTGATCGACAAAAAGGGAAAACAATCAGTGATTCAACAGGCAGTGGGGGGCAAATCAAAAATCATCAAGAGACACGCTGATCTGCCTTCATTAAATTATAGAAAAATGTCGCAAGGCTGCAAACGCACTCTTGTTATCGAACAATTAAATACTTTGTCTTTATCTGAAGTAGTGGCGAAAACAGAACATGCTGAAGAATTTATTTTTGACCCATGGACATTCATATCAAACAATAATACAATTTTCTTGAAGCTGTCATGGACAAGCAGGACCACGGATCAGTCATGCTTACCATCTTCAAGCCACAGTGCTTGGAGTACAAACAGCCACAGAAGCACTGGCAAAAATCTTACAGATCCATTAAACACAAGAAAGTCATTTATTTGTGTCTTGCAAATCCCTGAGGATCTCACCCATGACAAGCTCAACAACTGCAGTCACACTCGAAGGTGACACAGTGCAAACAAGGCACAGTCCAAAATCCAATCATACGTGTGGATGGTGTGTTAGTGATATCTTCACATTGGTTCAACTACATGTACGTAAAATTGTACACCACACCAGGAAGTCTATAAATGATAACTTGCGATTATCGTCTTTTAAACTTGAATGTCAAACATAGGTAAACTAAGCCGGGAAAAAAACAAAACCCTGCCAAGAGTCACACAGCTGCATTTCAAGCTCATCTCGAACTGGTGCCTTGTTTTTTGATTCAAACAAGCCTGTTGCAGAGGGCACAAAAGTCAGAGCTCAAATGAGGCAATCTCACTTCAAACAAACCAGACGTGTGGCTAACCGAGTCTTTGTCAGCAGCTCACATACGCGCAGACATTAAGTTAAATGAAAACACAGTTCGAGGATTGCAGTCATCTTAGGAACAGCGCTGTTTGGTTGGAAAAATATGTAGACCACTTTACAGCCACATGCATAAAGCACATTAAGATCTAATGTCTGTGGGGCTCCGCAAAGAAGCAAATAGGATGGAGATTGGTAGCAGGGGAGGTGGGAGGGCGTGAGTTTAGCAAGAGTACGGAAGGGAGGAGTGTATGCCCTACAGGCTCCTCTTTAGTAGATGGTCCATTGTGGTTAACTGTACAGGTCGATAGATCATTAAGCAATCCCTATGCTCCTGAAATAACACAGGGATCAGAGTGGAGATAAGAGGCTGGATCAATGCTGAATGGACGAGAGGGTGGAGCGGTGCACAAAGGCTGGAACGGGGATGGAGCGCACATGGCCTGTCAGGGCAGCGAACGGGCTGGGCATGCCATGTGCCTCAGTACATAATCGCTCAAAAGTCGGCTCTCACAAGTCATAAAAAAAAATAATGGTGGTTTTATCTCCACTGCATTAGAACTGAGCTAGATAATTTGTGATGCATAAAAGTTTTCACAAGCACGATTTGGGCAGGAATATTATTATGAGAGGAGGGGGCTAATGAAATGTTTCCCCTTTTTACGTGCAAAAAGAAACATTGTCCCAGATAATGTTTAAACCAGCGGAGAATTACAGCGAACTGTTACATAACAGACAAAGAAACGCTGCAGAAAATTATGTGACCAGGATTAATTTTATTTTTAACATCAGAATAATTTACTTCAACTATTTGGTAAATAAATAAGAAACAATTGGTATCTAAATCCCTAATTCTGAGTGTTGATTACTTGTGACTTACAATAAAATGGGATGGACGTGTTCTATATGTAACACAGTGCATCCAGAACATATCCGTCAACTCAGATATACAGATGTATAAAGTTTTTCGTTGACATTATGAGCTGCCAAATGAATAATTAGTTTAGCAAAATCCTTTTCTGTTGCCCTCAGTTGTCACACTGTGTGTCACACTGATGAAACAACTGCATGTACATAAACTCAAATACTGTAAGGAAAGTCAGAATTGCTGAAAAAGACTAGAAAATTACTATGGTGGTGGTACACCATAGTAATTATTAAATACACAATAAACCTGAAACTGAATGAAAGAAATGTGACAAGTCAAGGTTATATAGAAATCCTGTTAGATATAATCAATAGAGCTATAACTGCCACATGAAGAGGGCTTTAGAAACTACTTCTTTCGGTAGAACAAGACCCTGACGAAAACTGTAAGTGATGTCCGTGAACTAACAAGACTGAAGTCTAGCTAGAAAGAAACACTGCTGTTAAATTTTTAACAAAAATATTCACCACTGTGAGCACCACAGCAAATTCTTTACACCAACATGGTGCTTTGATGGCAGCAGAAACCTCGACGTTAGGAATCTCAGAACACAAGGGTACAATACGATCAGACTGGCAAAAAGGAAAAAAAATCTAAATTTAAGTAATGTGGCTAAAACAAACTTTTAAATGATGCTTTAGGAGAGCATGGGTAGATGGGACTGGGGGAGAGTCTGGAAGGTTTGACTAAACACTGCTTCTCTGTGGGCTTAGGAGGAGCACCTGTACAAGACGGGGTAGTCAGTGGGATTGGAAAGTATGAAATGGATTGAGGTTTAGACTGGCAAATGGGAAAGCACAGCGGGATACCAATCCCATAATCTCTTCCTACTAGGTCTAGCTTCAAGTTTATTGCCTTTTTAAAATTCACTAATACAGATTATTCTGCCTGTTTAACTCATTAACATCAGTAGCTATCTGGCAAACCGCTTTAACGCCGTACATTATTCCAGACGCCTTTAGGCGAAAGCACGGCTGTGTGGCTCTGGCTTTAAAAGATGTCTTCTATCAGATAAGGAGTGTAATTATACAAAAGCACAACACTGAGACGTATAATGCCATCTTAAAGCACTTAATCATATGGCAGCATTAGTAGGCTGTGCTAATGCCGTTCTATATGGTAAATAGCAGCGTAAGCCCATTCTTATGACGGAGATCCATCCATAATCTGAGTGGTTCATTTTAAAAGGTCAACACCCGGTGTTTATCAAATTCTCTCATAAAAGGGACTAAATATTGATTCAGGATCATAGCAGCATCAAATTACTTTAGAACCGATTTTGCATTATATCAATAAGTCTGTTGTATTTGCAGACAGAGAAGCTCTGTGGCTTTGATCGCACCTTCTAATTATCATCTGTAAGCAGGGCCTATATTAAAATACACAGAGCAGGGGGTAAAGCCTGAGGACTGGCGTTTCCTGGCCCCTGCCTGATGCCGCCGTGGGCTCTTCCTGTCTGGGTGTCGGGGCCAGGCCTGCCTGCTGGGAACCCGAGTAACTCCGCACAGAAGAGGGGGAGGGGAAAGAAGGAGCGGAGGAAAGCCATACTCAGACGCTCCACCCTAAAGAGGAACAGCATGCCAGACCCGGAGGACATCTGTTTTCACAGGTGTGCTCACCCAATGTGATTAAGATTGGCGCTACGCACCCACCGAGCAAAGCCGCGCTGATGCGCCGTCGCTGTGGGTGCTGGGGCACGGGTGTGAAACGAGAAGAACAGTTGTTGTTCTGGTGCAGATGGAAACGATGATGAGAGTTTGAGTGAAAGAGGAAGGAGCAAGTGGAGGAGAAAATGGGAGGCATGGAGGAGGCAAGCTATACGAAAACGTCCACGAGGCTCGTTCACTGCAAGCACAGGTTTAGAGAAACATAATTTCAGAAGAGAGGGATTATTCTGAGCACATGCAGATTATTCTCTGCTGTTGGATTCTTAACGTGAAAGAGAGAGATCACATGAAAAGACTGGACTGAGCCACACATGAGAGCAGCATTTTTTAATCCGAAACGGGCAAAATGTTCTGGATGAAGACTGGTTGGCCTCAAAGGGAAACCATTCACCCCAGAGAAGGCAATAGGACATAGGTGGGCAGTGGTTTTGGCAGTACCAGCACGGCTGGTACCCAATCCTCAACGCACCTGCTTCCATGGCAACCGAAAGAGGGATTGCTTTCCCTTACACCAGCAGGCCACTTCATGCTTTAATGTAAAGCGACAACTTGCCGGAATTAATTTGTGTGTTGTCAGAAAAAAAGTCCCCCAAAACAGATTTAATTCAAAAAAATAGAAAAAAATAAGCAGTTTTCCTTATTTATGTTGGCTCCCCCATCCACCCCCACACCGCTGCTGCCACACCATAATTCTCCAGTGGTTTTTGAGAACTTTCAGCCATTTCAAGTGATCGCACTCCTAGAGTAGTACGAGGCGACGACAAGAAAATCTTTAACGAACGAGAAAGCAATTCCATTTCACAGCAGCGAGGAACCGAGGAGGAGGGGCGGGAGAGTCAGTCACCAGCTTCTAAAGAGAAATGGAAGCCTTGGATAAAAGCTGCTCACCCCAAGATATCTCCCGAAAAAAAAAAAGAAAAAAAAAAGACCAGACAGACTTAACACCAAATGATCCTGCTGTACGACTCAGGAGCTTACCTAGCACTGACAACTGACAGGAACACTGCTACGCTCCGTGTAGCTTATTAGCATTTGTGGATATCACTTTGCTTGTGCCCTCAAACTTCTTAAAAATGTATCTGTAACTAAAAAGAGCAACATGGTCTTTTACAGCGGCAATGATTTGGCAGACACTGAATACATAAAAACTAAACGCATACTTATGCATGTTCAGACTGCGACTCAAAGGCTTTGAGCTTTCATTACAAGTCAATGATTTTACTATCCTGCCATGCAAAACCTGTTGCTAATGTATGCTTAAGGGAAACATCAGTGTAAGAATGATACTTATGCACACATACAAGGCAGCATTCAGAGTTAATGTTGCATGCTGTGATGTCAAGCTGCTGCAAACAAATATATTCCATTAGTCAGCCTGGGATATATTACAGTCCTTGATCACACAGCCAATCCTTAGCCCTGATTCTATTATCCATCCAATCGTGTGCACTTCCTCCCTCCCTCCGTTTCCCTCCCATCAATGAAGTGATGGCAGGCATCGCTCCCACATCTCTGCCCTGCTCCAATCTGCTCTCGCTTCCCATCTCCTGGCGAGCAATTCTCAGCAAGGGGTATGACTTCTCTCCAAAAGCTAGATGTGAGAAATGTATATATTTGTAAGTGCTAATACGAAGCAGCACAGAATGTTGGGCCAGCACCAGACAGATGGTTCTGAGAGAGGCAGAAGATCAGAGAGATGCTCCCTCCCACCAGTTCTGTCCTCGTTCCTCTATTTCTCTGAGAGGAGGCACCATCACAGCGCTGCATGGCACCGAGGAGCTTCACTGTACAAAAGCGGCCTTAATTCCCCCGATGGTGGAATCAGCTCACTCTAACAAGGGTATCAAAGCACTTCATCAGTGAGAGGATATTTAAAACTGCAATCCTAAAAAGCCTACTAAACTATTGATGGAATACTATTGAGAGGTTCTTGTGGTATAGAAGGACAAACAGAGGCGCATAATGAAAAACCTGGCAGATAAACAACACAAAACAACAAAGACAAGTAGAAAATAGTGGCTCTCAGATTTGTAGACGGGTTACTAATGACATGGAAATTCTGGCGTGTATCTGGTTTAAAGGCACAATTAGCCTTGGCTGGTGTGTCCTTCATAAAGCACAGCCAAGGCAGATTAATTGATACAATCAAAGACCAAGTGAGTTTAATTTCTGAAGCCGGAGCAAAAGTTATAGAGTGTGAACCAAAGGACTGACTGACTCGCTGCACATACACTTACATGTAAATGAGTGAGTGCGCGTAGGAGGGGTTGTTTCAGTTTCGCAATAGAAAGGATCTCATGTCTTTATTTGGCATTCATCTGTTTTACACTTGGCTTGCTATGACACCTCACAGGAGGCCGGGGTCACCTAAAGTGCAGAGCCTAACAGCTTTCACACACCAGGGGAGGCGGGGCTATTCAGCAACTACAAGGCAGACACACAAATAAATTGATTCACTTTCACACACACAGATGGACAAGAAGCCACACAGACAGACTAAATTCTTGAAAAGCAAAGAACCCCCCTCAGGATTGGATGAGGCAGGCAGTCTGTGTGGGAAAAGTTAGCCATGCTTTCAAAAGTCTACATTAAATGACTCAGACCCATGTACAATAATAGACCGCCTAGCCCGCTGCTTCTGTCTTTCACTATCGCTTTCCATCTAAAACTCACAAATGGAATTCGCTGCAATGCTCCCTCAGTGGGAAGAACTCAATTCAGGGGCAATGGCGCCATAGCAGGGCTGCCTCCACGCAGAAAATATGCTGCTTGGCCTGATGCAAGGAGAGGAAGGTTGTGCAGAAGCTGTTGATCGATTGGGATTTTCATTGTTCAGGTGGGATATAAAGCCCTCTTTGTCTGCCCATGCTCTTCCGACCTTTATCGGGCCGTTGAAGAAGGAAAACGCCACCAGGCCGACCGGGAAATGGAGAGTCTGTTTTGCTCTTAACACACTGCTCACAGATTGCAGAGCTGGCGTGGTGTGGCGGACACAGACTGTCTGCCGACCTGGGCGCTCTCCGCCCTGCCCGACCTTGGTACAACTGTGCCAATGTGCCAATGAGAGCTCCAGAACACCCTGTACTCACCATTAAAAAAAAAATTCTCCCTCCGACAAGGCTGGAAAACAGAAACGGGCTCAAGACACAGAGTTCATTAACAGATAAACAGCGGAAGGTGGGAAAAAGAGAGCAAGAGATGAGAATAAACGAGGAAATGACAACGGACGGAAGATTGGGGAGAGGGGTTGGCAGCCGTCCATGAAAAGACAGCTGGCAGCGACATCCTTCACAAACCTGGCGATGCAAGCGGCATGATGGAAGCAACCTCCAGAGACACGGAGAAAGGGAGAGAGGAGGAGAGGAAGAAGGGGAGAAATGAGGGGGTTAGCAGGAGGGGGGTTGTGGCAGTAGATAACGTGGCTTTCGTCTCCAGACTCCCGTGCTAATTAACACAGTTCCACATACAAGACCCCCTGCCTGCCTCGCAGGCTGGCCCCGGTCTTAAGCGCCGACACAGAGGGACGGAGAGTGAGGGGAGATGTTGGTGTGTGAGAGGAAGGGCTGGGGGGAGCACGAGGGGCGAAAAGGGATTGAAAGGTGAGGAAAGGTGTGGCGGCCTTGTCTGAAGGTGAGTCGGCTCCCCTGCCTGCCTGCAGCCTGGTTCCTCTGGCAGAAAGAAGGGGGGGATGAAGATGAACGAGTTGGAGCACGGGGATGCTGATCACCAGCCGAGTCACTCACCGGCCATCTCACTCCGGCGCTCACTACATCCAGAGGGAGCAAGCGAGAAGGAAATAGAGAGAGGGAGAGACAGAGAGAAGTGAGGAGGCCAATGAGCCGGCACCGGTCCAGTCACAACCCCACAGACACAAATCCTGGTTCTGTACCATTAGCTCCAGACTGTCATAAATCAGACGAAGGCAGCCAGCAGGACGAGAAAGAAGGCCAAACAGAGAAGTCAAAAAGCCAGAGCCACACAGCACTGATCAGACAGCAAGGGGGAACAAACAGCAACCTTTGGACAGGGGAAGCATTTATAACACCACAAGACAGGCTCCTCACAGAGCAGCTGGACAGAGTAAGGCTAGCTATTGAACCTCAGTGCCTTTTCACTTGTGTCTGAAATGTGTCTGTAGCCCTGTTTACAGAAATGTCTAAAGACGGAAAGCTGCTGGCACTGAAAGCTTATTCAGACATCCGTTCCTTATTCCAGGAAACTTTGCCTGTATTCAAATATTTTTGGGAGTAGAGAAGTTACAGAAAATAAAGATACAGATGTGAGGAACATCACTCTGAGCTGAAACGTGGACTGGAAAGCAGCTGATCTCACTGAACTCTAGCTGACCCTAAATCGTTCATCGCTTTATGACTGCAATCTTTTGTTAAATTAAACATTTGATTTGCATAAGAAGTTTAATATTGGAGTACTGTATTGGCATGTCTTTTAAAAAGCATATTTTACAAGTGAATTTCAAGTAACTTAACGGTCTCTGCTTTGGTTTCTCATAAAAGCTTCTGTTAGCACACACACGATCCACATTGTTCTCATGTTAGCACTCTGGATATTTAGTCATGACAATTTTGTCACTGCAAATTGTGGATCTCATTCAGAACATGTGGGTTAGTGTTTCCATTTGGTAATGCCATTACTGGAGCAAAAGCTTCATTAGCATTTCTGCATGTAATAACCTCAACAAGGGACTTCCTAACCTAGATTCCAGCCACACCCATCCCAGGCATGCTGCCATGGCATGCGCCCTTTTGGAAGATAAACACCACATCTGCCTCTCTGCTCTGAAAGTTGTACATATATATATATAATATATAAAAGATAGCTGTTGTTCTGTGAATGCGTGTGGGGAGTAGATTATAGTATATTTGGATTGGATTGATTGGATTCCATGTAAGACTGTGTGTAGCAAGCGAGGCTATAGATTGGCACAAACTGGCAGCAGAGCAGCTCTTGGTGTAGCTGCAAGTTGTGGCGAGTGTGTGCCAATCGTACCTCACACAGCAGTAAACCACAGGGGGGTGAACACTTCTACACTTCGATCCAATTAATTTCATCTGCACACGCCACACATTTCGACATGCTAGAAGCGTAAGAGGAGGAAGTGGCAGCTTATAGGGGGGTGGAGGTGTGTGGTGAGGCAAGTGGGAATGACTGAGAAAGAGGAAGTGAAGGATGGGCCAAGGTTGGAGAATCTTAGAATTCCCCGTATCTTGCATTGAGTTTCGGCACAGGGAGAAGAAAATGCAATTACACGTGCCCTCTCAGCCTTTTCAGGCAAGTATGGTGTGCAGAAGTGAGGAGGTAGTGGTGGGGTTTGTGCCCTGTGGCGACCAGCACTCTCATTCTCTATGCTAATAGACGCTTGTTCTGCATTCTAACAGGCATTTGGTGGCACAGCACTGAGCAGGGAGCAGCGGAGGGTGAGTGCAGAGCGGGCCTATAAGGGAGGGGCGGGTCTGTCGCCTCGTGTCTCCGGAGATAGTAGGAATAATGAAAAAGTCTGCTGGGACTTCAAAGCAAACGGCTGGTCATTTCCTGTGGTGATGGCTGATACGGGCCTACATGTTCAGGCAACAAGCACGCACACACTTAGTCACACATTCCTGCCAGAAAAAAAAGCCCAGCCAATGAACACCACTTCCTTTGATGGTATAGTGGAGCCAAGAAGAAGGAGAAACAAGTCTCTGGACGTGGAATAAATTTGAAAAGCCTTTTGTGCGTTTCTGGCGGAACCATCTAAGTGCTGTAGCCACAGCCTTGGGGTCAGCACTTATGCAATGTGGGTGTAATGCCAGAAACGAGCTGGTGATGTTAACCATTTTACAGAACAGGGTTTTTCGAACTTGAAACTGGCAACGTGTGAAGAACAAATAGTTGTACAGCGCAATCAGATGCATAAATACATTCTCTGCTTCTGTTATCCCACATGGCAAGCGACGGGCCGTTTCTTGCCAGACTTACTTGCATATTTTAGCAACAAAAACACAGTATAATTAATTACTTTTCATTTAGGTGGTCCAGCTCTGGTCTGTTTCTGTGCGCGCTGACTTGACTTACTACGGCTTACCACAGCACCAACATAAATCACTCAACACATAAGTCATATCCTTATCCCTGAGTCTCTGTTAGCGCTTTGTGTTGTATGCAGCAGTCATCCCGGGCTTCAGCCAACTTTTTTTTTTATTATTTTTTTTTTAACCAAGTTAGAAAAACAAGAATCCAATGAAAAGATTAGGTTCCACATTTTCTCAAAATGCAGTCCGAGATATGTCAGTTGCTCATCTCGGGGTCGATTTAGACCAACATTTATGTACAATCAACACAGTCTGATGGGTAATCTGAGAGACGGGCAGAGGGCTGCTCAGCCTGCACGCGAAGTAAACAAACAAGGCAGCAACAGTAATTTCTGGCTTATCTCTTGTCTTATCATCATCATCTGTTTTGTTCTGAAACCCTTCACGTGACTTTTCATCGTATATATATGGACAAACAGACATCCAGAAACACATCCAGACATGCTTTTGTGTCTTATGCGCAAGTAAAAATCACCATGACACAGTCGCTGTGAGACTGGGTGAAAAAAAAAAAAAAAAAACACATCTGGTTCCATTCAGGATGCCTGGAATTCTTCGCCTGCTTGGTTCACATTACTTCCGAGCCCCCATACCGGCTGCACGGGACAACAGATAAACTATGCCATTGGACACAATGCCTCGCCTATTCCGCCTGCAACTGGAAAGGTGTAGGCTGACGAGGGACAGAGGTTAAGCTGGGTTTACAGGACTGTTCATAGTCTGGATGAGCCTCAAGCAAGAGACTCATGAGAAGTCAGATATGCTAATTTACAGCTTCTCCTCTGTTGCAAACCCTTCCTTACAGTATGTCAAGCAGGACTGCGTCCTAAGGGAAGGGCATGTTAAAGGTTTTGCCAGACGGAACACCACCTGAATGTGATCCTGACCTCTCCCACTGATATTCACTCAGGAAAGCCCCACTAGTGGAGGGATAGCGTTGTAAAGAGCCAGACCAGAGCTCTGCTGTAAGCAAAGTAGGCCTAAAACCTCATGAGGTTGGACACATGTTTTCCTCTGTTCCCAGTCACAAATCCAACCAGTAAACCATGTTTGTTTTAATTTTGTTGTGAGAGCAAAAAGGGGGAACAAAATGATGTTCAGCTACAAAATAAAACATCTAAATACCTTGGGATCAGTTCGCTCCACAAACCAATCTTGCTATAATTCCTGAACATCACCTTTGCTTTACATTTCAGAAAGCTCCCCGTCCAATTCCACCCCACCCAATTCTCTTATCTCCCAGGTTTGACAGAGTGATGTCTTCAGCCAAAATCACCTTGTCTACTCCGGTTCCCCAGGAGATGGAGTGCCAGTGATGTAGACGATTCAATCAGGGAGAAGTGAAAGAGCAGATCACAGACAATACGCCGCGGTGCCATTACTCCCAGTCCTCGGTTACCGCTAGCGACGCTTAGCTCGGGCCCCCACCTAATGGGCCATAATATCATTTTACGCCATGTTCCAGCTCTTTATACTAGCTCTAAACATAACTCTGTCGCCAAGGCACAATAAAAACAGATATATTTCTTTATTACTCCTCAGAAAGCATATCGCCAGATCGGAGCACCCCTACAAAGAAAACTAATATCTACAGGAACCCGCTCTTTTCCTTGGCTCATTTAGAGCAGACGCACAGTTGTTATTACATTGAGCTGCACTCTGCCGGCCTCACCTCCCCATGCCGTTCACTCAGAGCGTAATGGATGTTTTATTATAATAAAATGAATACAATATCTTCACCATAAATAGCCTACTTAAAAAGCCATTTTCTCTGGCTTCCAATATGTTTGAATGTCCATCACGCCTCAAGCAATGAGGTGCCGCATGTTTAATTCAGAGCAAATGCAATTTGCATGTTGCGCGTCACTGTGTAGGTGAAAACGTCATCGAGCCTTTGCTTACCCTCACTTCTTTCTGTCAGTTATCACGGTTCACACCTGCTTGCATGAAGTCACGCAAGTCTTCAGCAGGTTCATTACTTTGTATGCGAGCAGGAAAAGGAAATGTCTCCTGGGTACTCTGGTTTTGAGCCATTCACTTTCTTCATCTCATGGGGTAAATCCAGCCGAACACAATTTAACTTGAGCGAGGGCAAGTTATTAACCACAACCTGGACTCATCCCCTAAGCTGGAAATACGGTGCCACTGTCCTCCACCCCATATATCACCGGGTCTGACCAGCCCATTTACACGATGAGGATCCGACAAGAAATGAGCGAACACTTGGGCATGAACATGTGCTTGTGTGCGTGTGTGCATGTGTGCGTGTGTGTGTGTGTGTGTGGCAAGATGGAAGCAGGAGGAGAGTTGGGGAATCCAATCTCTCACACAGAGGAGCAGAGACAGGCGGGCAGATACGCTCCAAGCTCAGAATAACCCTGGCGGTATCCATGAATGAAATGACAGGATTACAGGGGTATTAGAAAACCTGCTGAGATGGTTGATAATGCTGTTTATGGTTGGGCGTCACACCGCTTGCAGGGAAAAAGTCAAACTGTTTGACTAATGAAAATATGGACAACCTCTTCACATGGCCACTGAGCAGAAAATTCAAGGATTGGGTTTCCCTTTTCATTGGTTTGATGTTGGCCACTTGTCAGATATTAACACAAACATTTAAAGATTCATCTCAAAGTCATTATCATGGTCGAACCTCTTAAAATGGGGACAGTAAACATGAGCACCACTATCCTGGTTAAGAATGGGATTATTGTTGTGTCAACAACCCCCATAGATAATAGTAATTACTGGCCTAGCTGCAGCGGCATCAGACTGAGGCAACTTCGCTAGCTGACAGCTTGGTCCTAATTACCAAGAACCACCAATTACGGGCTCCATTTCATTATTTATATTGCACAGCACCCCCAAATAAAAGAGACTTCAGTGACTCTGAGCAGCCACATCCCTGGCAGCTGCAGATGAGCATCCAGAGGACCTGCTGAATCATTCACTCAGTTTTTTCCCCCAGATAATATACCAGTCAGCATGCAAACAACATTGTCAGTGCAAAGCAAACTGAATAAAAATAGAAAAATGAAGGCAACAGGGGGCTGCCTTTGCTTCCCTTTTGCCAGCCACAGGAAGTAATTTAGCTGCAAAGGAAGTGCATTATCATCTCATCTTTTCCTCACTTGCTCCTTCTCATTTATCTGCCAACAACGCTGCAGGATCAATTCTAAATCATCAGCCCTGGATCCTTTTAACTACTAGGACTGTTGGCATGTTATATCTACAGTCATATTTCATTGATTGCACTGTGAGATCTATGCAAGAATAACTGATTCATCTGGTGTTATATAGAAAAGTCCCAATGATGAAAAACAAAAACAGAACATGAAACCAAAATTCTTTATCTTGTGAGTGCGTTCAAGCATCCACACACACACCGACTTTCACAGATGTTTCCCATCACCCTCTGCTGCCAAGCGGCGTCCAGTGATGACTGGGGGGGTTGAGCGGGGGCTGAGGGCGGGGGTGTGAAATTCTGCTATTCCTGCTCCAGTGAATTCTGCAGAAGCTTGGCAGATCATTGTGGAGATTTGTACGTCTGTGGATTTGACATGAAACTGTTTGGGAGGCTCGTCTGGAATCTGTCCCTCAACGTGCCTCCCCTTAAAGTGGGCTTGGCTGTTCATCTTATGTTCCCATAAAGCCTAACTGCCGCATTTCTCAGCACCCCATGGGTGCAGATGGGGCGATTAACTCAGCAGACAGGTCCTATACAATCATCCCAAACATTACAACCCTAAAAAAACAGGCCTCTGAGTAAGAGCTCCCAATCCTCAAAACAGGCGAACAAAACAACAAGCATCATTTATACAGATTCATGCAATTGTACACCTTGTTGATTAGCAAAGACTCTCTCTTTTGACGATTCAGTGCAAATTCAGTGACTCGCAAAATGAGCTCAAACAGAAACTCATGCTCAGCAAGCTATAAAGCATGTAAAGCTATCATGTTCCAAAAAAGACAAACAGTCTCAACAAAAACGAATACGATCGTACAAAAGGAATCTGCTGTGGTGATCCAAAGCGCTTAGCATTTAGATGACAGCTGCACAGGGCAGGCCTTGTTTGCAGGGGCTGGAGTGGAGCAGTATATGTGGCCCGGAGGCCGGATCTGTTCCAACTGTGCCCTGGCAAGAAAACGTTCAGCCCAGTCAGCCTCGACAGCTTGGAAATTCACAGGGGGCGATGGAAAACTGGAGGGCTACAGTACCATGCTGGAGTTGGGGGAGCTTTCAGGAGGAGAGTCACGAAGGGGTGATGAGTCAGGAACAAGGTGTATTATATTATTTTGGTACCACAAGGACGTGACATTTGGTTTGCTTGATGAGCAAAACCAAACCTCAGCTGGTGATGAGGGCCTCGCGTCTGTGTTGGCTTGTGGTGATTAAGTTTATAATCTGGCAGGTATGTCTAGAGGGAGCAGAAGCACTTTTAACCATTTTTACACAATCTGAAGGTGTTGGGAAATGCAGACTCTTGAATAACTTGCACTGGAGATGATGAATTTCTAAAAACTGGAATTGAATTATCACCACAGGGACAACTAAACAGTATGATCCTCTGTGATTCATGACAACAACAACAAAACACAGCAGGATGATGAGGTTTTTCCAACACATGCCTTTTGCCCTCCATGACTGAGCCAGCTTCAGGTTACATGGCACATTGTCACCTGACAAACCATTGTGACACTCAGACTTTCAATAGTTCACAGGCATCACAGTTAGGATCATCACTTTGATTTAGCATAACAAATGAATTATTCACTCTCATCTTGGTGGATGCATAGTAAAATTCTGAGTCATTTTCAATAACACAGAAAGGACTTTTGATGTTGGACAGCTTTCTCCTCACTTGATTAACCTGAACCAACTTCAAACGTGCCGCAGTTGGGGTATCGCCATCAGGAATATTCTAAACAAACGGGGAGCCTTTTTAAAAAATAATATTTCCTATGAACGTCCTCTTTGAAATATTATGTGTCAAGGGACTACTTGTCATTAAACGGCCCCGTTTACCCATTTTAGTTATATGGTTCAATGAAATATTTAAAATGGTAAACTAATTGATGATCTCAGGTAAGAAGACGAGATCAAAACTAGATGAAGGCACTATTTTACATTCAAGGTGTCTAAAAGTAATGCAATACATAAAGGTCACTATTAGACAAGGGAAAAGAAAACGGAGGGCTCCCTTGTAACTACTGCAATAAAGAACAACAAAAACAAGACGTTTGTTTGTTCTAGTGCATCCTAATTCATTCATCCCCAAGTATGTCTTTGCTCCAGGGTTGTGCAGAGGCAAAGCCTCATGGGAAAAATGATTGACACCCCCTAATCCTCATGGATACCAAAAAGCATGTCATTACCATGACATTTACAATATCTTCTGGGAGGGGTGTGATCAAAAAATTGATAAATACAGCGAAAACGCCAAAAATAAGATGCGTGAATGTTTAATGCGCTGGATTTTGGGTCACAAGTGTAGCTTAAGTACTTTGAGCGAAGGCATCTCTGCACCCAAGTTCTATTAATTCAGCACAGCCAGAATAACCACCTGGGGTAGCCTACATTTCAAACGAGCCATATTTTGTTTATCTTTAACACCAGCGGGCAGGCTGGCAGGCATGCAGCACTGGAGGGAACGTAATGGAAAACGGTGCACAAGAGTTATGACCCGAGCAAACAGCTGATTATGGAGAAGATGAGAGAGAAAAGCAGTCGTCTGTCAAGTTAAGCACGCCACAGATGGACAAGTGTAGCCCCGTACGAAACCAGCAAGTCCTGAGGCTTTGAGGCAGCTTCGGGATATTATGTACGCCACAGAAGCCGCCTGAGAGGAAGTGATGAACAGCGGCAAAACCTAAATATTCCATTAGCAATTACGTGTTAATACTGCTCACCTTTTCATTTATCACATCAACTGGGTGATTGTAATTTATCCACTGCTGAATTAAATGGGAACAGAAGCAGTTTTTTAAACCGTCTAGAAAACTAAAACGATAACAGCAACAGTTAATTACCAGGGATTTTCATTTAATGAGCATCAGAGCAGGTTTAATCACTTGCATCTCTTAATAAACAAGTAACCCAACGGATTGCACACAAAGTTTTGTCACAACATAACTTAACCCAACTTGTAGTCCAGGGCTTGACTTATAATTGGACTATTGTTTCCTGACATATTATCACACAGTGCTGACCATTTACTGGCCAGCAATGTTCCACCTCTATGAGTACAATAACAAAAAAGTGCTTTCATTAGTGTGCTGTGGCGCTTGGGGCTGAGTGTTGCCTGCATATCTCCCGGCTGAGATGGTCAACTATCTGCTGGGTAGCAGAGACACTGCCTCAATGGCTTCCGTCTGTTGTACACATCCTATCTGCCCGGCCCTTTCCCCAGAGCTCACTACCGCTCCTCTACCTCTGCTCTTGCACTGGCAGCCAAACAATAGGAGTCAGGACTACCTTAACGAGTAGAAAGAGGAGGCTCATCTAATTAGAGACACCCCCACACCATCCACTCCAACTCCTCCTGTTAACTCAGAGCAGTGTGATACAGCTTGGCCAGGACTGGGACTGTTGGGCCCATCGTGAGAGAACCAGCGGCTGGATGCTGCTGTTTCTCTCTGGCTGCTGGCCAATGGGAGACCATGGTAATTGCCCAAATCCCACTACAACTAGTGAGGACAAAAAGTGTGAGGGCAATGCAAGCCAAAAGAAATGAGAATATGCTGGGACCAAGTGTGGGAATGAAAGTCTAGCAATAAAAAAAATACAGATGGAGACAGAAACAAGCTTAGAGAAACGAGGCACCAAATATAAATGTTTGTGAGAACATTACAGAAGCATGATGTAATGTACTAGACTGGTGAGTATGTGAAGAACCTGAGGACTTTCTTTGCCCCAAAAAATAATAATAATGGCACAAGAACAGAGAAAAAACAGAACAAAGTATTGGGAGAATAAGTGAAAATAAAATGACCTCGGGTGCTACTCACTAGGGAGAGGCCGACAGGGGTGCAGTGAGCGTCTTGGCTGTTGGAGTGGAACAGAGTAGGGTGCAGCAGCGGCTACACAGTGGGCGCTCACTGGACACTTCAATCACAGGCAGCCGGAGCCCCAGGCGAACTTGGCCAATTAGCCGCACACTGCCGCTGACCCCCAGCTTCATTAAGGGCCTGGGCTCTGGATAAGGGGAGAGAGGAGAGGAGGTAGAGAGGATTAGGGGGTGAGAGAGTAAACTGTCAGCACTGGCCAGGTTTGAGAAGACACACACATGCATTTCCACGGACACACGCGCTAGAGGTGAGGCTCAAGGTTACAGATAAACACAATCAACTGTGGGAGCACCCTATCCTGCACATATACACACTGGCCAAAATCACAGTCCCACATCCCTCTGGGTTTACACCTGAAGCAAAGCTGGAGAGAGGTGGAGGTAGGGAGGCTGAAGCCCCAGAGGCCAGAGGGCATTGCTCTCCCCCACTCGCCCACACCGCTGCAATGACAGCAACAGGTGTGGTGGCCAACAGACATGCAATTACCAGGCTGAGAATGTGCCCTTTGTGACAGAGACAACAGCAGATCAGAGAGAAGATCAGAGCTGGAGGGGGAGAAAAGAGGAGCAGAGTGGGAGGAGAAGCGAGAGACGAGAAGGAAGAGAGGAAGATACAGACTACTGAATGTCCCTGGAGGGGAGAAAGGGAAAGAGAGGCAGAGAGATTTCCAAGTCGGCTCATTTTATCACAAATCCCTCACAGACAGAGCGCAGAAAAAAGAAAAAAAAAAGATCAAAAACCAATACATACAGTAGCTATGGAACACCTGTTGTTCTGCTGCAGAAATACAGATTTATACTCTTTGGTGGTCTGGAGAGACCTCACATACATGTGTGCGCAACACTGAGACAAAGACGAGAACATCCCATTACTATTCAGATCGGGTGGGGCTGTTGGAGGTGCTTTGGGACGGGTAGCGCTCAATGAGCCCTGACAGCAAGACTGTTTGGTGTATGTATGTTTGTCTGCCTTACAAGTGTGCTCATCCACATGGGACCTCTGCTTGCATCAGCCTTGCGATGGAAACCTCAGCGGTGCTGCAGA
The DNA here is from genome assembly GCA_005024645.1 of Planiliza haematocheilus. Lineage (NCBI taxonomy): Eukaryota > Metazoa > Chordata > Actinopteri > Mugiliformes > Mugilidae > Planiliza > Planiliza haematocheilus. The sequence goes on along the minus strand of SRSE01000744.1, from coordinate 3,975,757 downwards.
GTGTGTGTGTGTGTGTGTGTGGAGGGGTGTGGGGGGAGCAGCATACACGCTCTCCTTCATTTTCTCTGCTCTCCCTCTCCGATTACGGGCCTTCGATCAGGCTAAAGTAATGTTTGTGAGCTTTGCCGCCAGTGTAGCAATAACTGCTGTCAGAAAGGTTGCATGCTTGGGTGGAGAGGAGATACTGGCCCTTTATTTAAAACAAGCCAAGGATAAAAGATCAATGGCCCAATTCAGGCCATGAATTGGAGGGAAAAGTTCACAAACATAGCGGGAGATTATGAGAGGGAGATATATGTGTGTGGATGGTGGGGAGCAAAGAGCGAAGGGGCATCTAGCTCATCTGGTTGCTAGTGGCTTATTGATCGGTGGAGACACACAGCTCCCAGCCATTCATCACAGGCCACTCTCAGGCCCTTAGATAACTCCTATGATAGTGCCCTGCCGCTGAGCAGCTGCAACTGGCCACATCCATTATCTTTTTAAGTAAGCCCCCTAGCCCGGGAACAGGCATGGAGGGACTTCTGGGTGACAGGCTGGAGGGAGGGCCTGCATAAAAATGGAAAGAACCAGCCCTCCAGTTAGGAGCCTGTGACTGAGGCCATTCTATACAAAAGCAGAAGCTGAGGTTGAATTATGAAAAATAGCGGAGTGACAGCCACAACAGAGATGAGGAACTGTCTGTTTGCACCAGTAGGGGGAAATGTGACAGCACTATTGTTTCCATTTCTTCTCCAAACAGTATTAGCAAAGCTGT